>JACTTY020000035.1:0-1342554 GCA_014595695.2 Epargyreus clarus clarus
TCCGGGATAAAACTATCCTATGTCCTTTCTTGGTTTTAGACTATCTTTGTACAAAATTTCATTAAAATCGCTTGTGGTTTAGGCGTGAAGAAGAGACAAACAAACAGACAGACAGACAGACAGAAAGAGTTACTTTCGGATTTATAATATTAGTAAGGATAATATTACAAGTGACTAATAATAATGTGAAAAATTATTCATTTTATTGACAAATAACCTTCTTAAAAAACATAATTCAAAAATTAACAACTTTTTACAGGGAATTGAAAAATTTGTCATGTAGTTGGCAGCAAATGAATATTTTCGAAAACGCTCGCGCAAGTAAAGTGTGTCGGACTACAGACCAAGTTATATAGATTATAATTTAGTAACATAGAATTCAGTCAATGTATTAATCTCAATCCTATTTCAATTTAACATTACTTTTAATTTGTACACTACATAAACGTGTGTATTGTATAAAATCAATATACAATAATACATTATTACACTGACTTTGTGAAAACTTTATTGTTTAAGCTCTGAACACTATAATAACTGTATACATTTCAATTTATTCATATATTTATAATTCAGTGGAATCTTTAGTACTATGCATCCTGCAGACCAAAGTTGCTACCAGTCTGATTTTGTATCTAAGCACTTACTTATATTAAGGAACTATATTATTATTTTATTATCTACACGAAATTACTGCACAATTGCTAATCATTCTTTATAATAATGCATAATACTCTTGTTATTAATAAAGAAAATAAAAATAAACATATCAGGTTTACAACCCTTATTATATTCGAACCATGCAAAAGATATGAATAGATGATTATTATATTGTTATTGGTCTATTAATAATTGCACTGATTAAGACATTTACATAGGTAGCATATAAATGCTATTGCACAAATTATCCATTTAAGTGAAGCAGTACAATTTTATGGAGAGCAGAAAGTCGAGTTGTGCTGCTCTTCCAAAAACAATGACCATATGAAAATAAATCATTACAATATAATTTTATTATTGATTACCAGAAAGATGTAAAATCATATTTATGTTCCACAAATTAACAATGACTGTGGAAGTTTAAAGATTTATTTAGTATTTTTTTCTGAATTACAATCATATTGATACCTACAATATTGAGAATTACACTTTCTGTGCAACTTTTTTAAAAGTCGAAACCATTTCTATGTCAAAAAGCAGTATACCATTAACTAATATTTAATAATAATCAAACATATGCATTACCGACCTTCAAATACTTGGAGGAAAACACCCACACTCCTACATCATCATAATCACTCCCACATCAATAAATACTCACTTTGGTCACTTAGTCTAACATATAATTTCACAGGGTATACATACAACATTTACATCAACTGGTTATCACACTGATTACTATCACTTATCACTTCATCATTCACCGTTCACTCTGTCACTCGGTGAAAGTCAAGTCATGGGTCGACACATCTTAGTCAATGACAATGATGTTGTCGGTTGGCATTGATCATTTGTTGGGTGAGGTTAGACCCAGGGCAGCTGAGAGCAGTCGCACGACGTTCTTTTGCTCGGTTGGCTCATTTTCTGAAAGCAAAAGGACATTTAATTAAAGAAGCAATTTTTAAAATAAAAACTCGTTTCCTACACACTAGGATGCTCTGCGTCGCAGGTGCCGTGAACAAACAGATAGGCAAATACACAAACGCTCACACAAAGAAATATAAATCTAAATTCGTCATTTAGATATCTGTCTGGTCGTAAGTAATTATAAGAATAAGTAATGTACCTATATATAAGTATCTCCTATCAAATGAAATAAATATACTATACTAGCAGAACCCGGCTTAGTCCGCGTAAAAAAATGTATTATGACATAAAAATATATTTAATTAATGAAAGATTTCAATTTATCAATGACATTTTATTATTAAAATTCATCATTTTATGTATTTTGCTTCCTAAGCCCACTTGACAACTATACACTTACTCTTTTACATTACATGTATCCTTCATAAAATATAAAATAAACTCACCATCAGCTCCTGTGACATGTTTCTCCAGGTTAAGTTTCTCCTGTGCCACTTGATAGATGCCTTCCTCAATGGTGCCCGCACTCAATAGCCGGTAGATCGTCACCGGCCTGGTTTGACCCATCCGATGGCATCTGTAATGAAAATTTTACATTATATTCTGACAACTTAAAGATATGTAAAACAAAATCAATAAGACATTAAGGTGGTAAGTATTTAATAACAAAGTATTGTACAGTAACTATCAAGACATCTCAGTAATGTATGAATTTAAAGTATTTTATTACTATAAGTCGCTTCAAAGCAAAAAATCTAAGGAAACCTGTATACGCTTGAGAGTTTTCAAAGGTGTGTGAAAATACCAATCAGCACTTGGCCAGCGTGATTTGGGCAAGAGCCTAAAGCCCTCGCTGAGAGGACCCATATCCATCAGTGGGACAGTAATGGTTTAAGGCGAAGACTTTTCAATATTTCGAAGGACAAAGATGTAACTACGTGAATATGATCAAAGATAGTTTGCTACTCCTCAGAATTAAGATAGTCATCCATATACAGATACATTAGTCTGCAGACTTCCATACCCTTTCAAAGAAACAATTAAACTGCTTCACACTAGTGACACACTTTTTTAGTTGTGTAGCGTTAGTACTTTTAGGATCATTCATTCCATTTGGCCATACTCTATACCTTCCAAACCTGCAATGAATGTATCACTAATAGCAATATGGAACTGACCTATCTTCAGCCTGCTTATCGTTGTACGGATTGAAGTCTATGTCGTGTATGATGACGGTGTCGGCGGCCGTGAGGTTGATGCCGAGCCCGCCGGCCTTCGTCGACAGCAGGAACACGAAGATGTCCTCGTTGTTGTACTGGTCTATTAAGTCTTGTCTGGAAATAGAAATATAATTTATTTATTTAGATATTTTCCTGAAAGGTTCCAGAGTTAGTAGCCTAAAGAAATAATGGTTCATACAGATAAACGAAAACTTACAATTTTAATTGAGTAATGTATAAAACATAAAGTTCTTGCTGCTACAAAACAAAAGCAATACATGGTTACTGCCATACCCCTGAGGAATAAGTTGGAATGCCTCACATAAGCAGGCCTACGTCACTCGCTCAAAGCGACGCGTTATCTGCCTACCGCTCGGCGTATCGTCGACGATACAACGGACAGAGGGCCGCCAAGTGTTCTCGAAGCTACCGATTTTCGGTATTTCTACCGATATTGGCCATTTCCTACCGAATTACCGAAACGCATAGATTTGTTCACGATTTCAGAGAATGCAAATTATCCCGATATTTTTTTAGCGATTTTAGATACAGAGTGGCGAATTTTAAGAAATTGTGAACAAATTAAAACATTCCTGATAATTAAAACTATTTTGCGATGATGTCAGTTTACCAATCGATATATAGTCAAGTAACAACGAATAAAAAAAAAGTTTGTCAGGACGTAATAATCTGTGAAATATAGGTGTGCAAAGGAAAAAAAATGAAAAAAGTCGCCAAAGAAAAAATATTGAATATTTTATTATTGTTGTGTCATTATTACTGGCCACCGAACGCCCGCTTGAGCGCTCGCAATGCACCGCACTGCACCGAACGTTTCTGCGCTTTCGCTTCGAAATGCCGAAGCCACGTAAATATTGTGCAATACATGATTGTATGGGTCAAAAAGCAAAGGATAACTTGTGGGTTTTTAATTTTCCTTATGATTATTTATTAAAATTATTTACTCGATTTAGGATATTCTTAACTTAAAAGTTTATTAACAGAGAATTCAGAAAAGGGACAAAAAATTATAAAACACTATATAAAACTGAAACATATTTGATTGACTAATAAAAAATATGATTGAATCGCAACATTCGTTTTATTACAATTATCATCATAGCTACAACCCTAGCGCATTCTTACGATGACGTGTTTCCTACGGCAGGCAACACAATCTCGACTCTATATGCCTGCACTTATAGTACATTTTTTCTCGTTCTGCACAGCAGGTATTATTAAAAAGATCTTGTAGGCTATTATAGCGTAGGTATTTTCGCTTTTGTATGGAAGTGATGTATCTGTTACATAGTAACTATTTATTAATCTGTGACAATAGTGTGATTCCCTTACCATACACTTCAATGAAGACACAGCAGCTCTTACCAATGCTGTTATGAGGAAGAAATAAGGTGCTGTAGTGGTGGCTCCAGTATCAAACCACAAGTTACCAACTTTTGCCTTCAAGTATAAGTGATGTATATACAGTTGGCAATATAATGTTATAAGATATATAATATATAACACAAATGATAATGATGCTTATTATTGTCCACACCTTGTAACAACTCACCTGTCATTAACAGCGGTGCTGCCGTCCAGCCTGAGGTAGCGGTACCGCCTGAGCTTCATGTAGGGCTCCAGGATGTCCAGCATCATGGTGAACTGGCTGAACACCAGCACACGGTGGCCCTCCGCCTTCAGCTTTGGCAGCATCTGGTCCAGCTTGAGGAACTTGCCAGAGTCCTCTATCAAACTGTCCGGCACTTTGAACGAGTGGATGCACTGTAAAGAATTTAAATCTCCTTTCATTCTCACATTTATGTTAGAAGAAAAACATGGGTTTTAAAATAGCATTCAATCAATATCAAGAATTATTGATATTTCTTAATGACTTGGAATAAGATGGAGGTACTTTGATAAGACTTAGATATTAATAATAATGTACTTTAGTTTTTTTGTTGTGGTCTTCTGAAGTTTGTTATAGATAGTGTGTTTTAATGGAATTAGTTAGAAAATGTTTATAAAACTGCTCCAATGCAGTGAAAATTGAGATTGATAAGGGGCTAATATGTATTATGTCCCGGTTACCAATTAGGCCTTTTATATACTGCATTCTGCACCCCAGTGGTTACTAGTCCATCCAGATGGAAGGAGATTTAGTGTACTGTGTGACTTTTTACATTTCATTATGAAAGATAAAAATATGTAATTCGCCTACAAATAACAATTGAAATGATGCAGTAATATTAGCTAACTTATCGGGAAGTCAGACAGGAGAACTTGTTAAGCACATCTTGCCTAAGGGGGGTCATGGCGAAAACCGGGCCGCCATCTACCCTGCTACAGTAAGTAGAAGATCGGTCAGTGTGCCAACTCACGTGATGGTGCAGCGTGAGCTGGTGTATCTGGAAGTCGGACATGCAGGCGAGGTCCTCCAGCACGTACTGCTCGTTGCTCTCCTTGTGCGCGGGGTCGCGGGCCAGGCGCGGCGCCAGCTGCCGCAGCCGCGCGTCGTCGTAGTACGTGCGCAGCAGGAGGGGGTGGTTCGCGAGCTTGCGCATGTCCATCATCATCGACATGCCGCTCTGTTCGGTTGTTGCGTGGATCTGGGTGGGGGAATTGTTTATAATTATTATGGTTACATTGTTCCAAATGTTTGTCATAATACAAATAGGAACAAAAGAGTTGACATATTGCCTTTTTTAAATTGAAGCAGCATCATGACCTGCTGTAATTAAAATAAAGTAAAATTAAGCATCTTTGAAGTTTGACAAAGATAATGTAGATACCTCTAAGAAGTAAGTTGGAATATCTCATATATCTTCCTGCTGCTTCGAACCACAGAAAAATATAGTTACACTATAACTATAATATTACAGTTCAGTGATCTTTGTTGTTTTTGATTTCTGTAATCATTTGCCAATAAATTGAAATAGTTCAAATTACAACATAGGACACAGCTCCATGTGGTTGGTCTTCCTGGGCAGGTCTTGCAGCACGTCCCACTTGAGCCGCCGGAGCACGTCGTCCTATAACGGCTCTGTTATCTTTGTTGTCTTTGATTCCTACATAACTTATACTATAACTTACCGTTCCATCCTTAGCCGCAAACCCAGCAATGAGATCTTTATACAACTTCTCCTGTCTCTCCGACATGGGGCATAGCTCCGTGTGGTTGGTCTTCCTGGGCAGGTCCTGCAGTACATCCCGCTTGAGCCGCCGGAGCACGAACGGCTTCATGATGCGCTTGGCCTGCGTTATCTGGCTCTGCTCGAACGCCGGTACGTCGTCCTCGGACGGTTCTGTGATCTTCGTTGTTTTTGATTTCTGAAATTGTACGATTATATTAATATTGAAGAATATTAGTTCATTGTAATAGCTCGAATTCCAACATGATTTTATCAATGTAAATTGCTAATGATTATGCAGTCTACTTGAGGGTTAGTGGTCACAGCATCTATATATCTATCTGCCTACAATCACAAATGTGAAGTTTAGATGAGTTCAATCACAAATACCTGATACCTAAATGGTTCTACCTCATTCCACAACAATAGTATAGCTACTCTTGAAAACTACTTGTGTAAGACGAACTTAGCTGAAGCAGTAGTCCACGTTCATTATATAGTTCTTATACCAATATAACAAAAAAAAAATAACTTTTTCATATCTACTTACAGCATTTTTCTGGAACAAGCTCTTGAGATCGTCTTTCTTGCCGGAAAACATATGCGGCATCACGAAACATAAAAGCGACATCAGTTCCAACAGGTTGTTTTGAAGTGGAGTGCCAGTGAGTAGAAGTCTGTATTTTGACTGAAATGGAAATTAATTTGTACAACTACAAAATCACAAATTATATTCTGACAAATAAACTGCTAATTAAACCACTTGGCTGCGCCATGGACACAATAAAAGTTTTAACATTCGATATAATATTTTCCAAGTCAAGATACTTGAAATCGAAAGTCAAGTAATCTGTTTAAATTAAAAATTTAAAACCATAATATTACTTTTTGATCTTAATAGCTTACCTTTATTTTGAGCAAATTGTCGTATCGTTGTGTGGACATATTCTTCAACATGTGAGCCTCGTCATAGATGACGTACTGCATCGGCGTGATTCTGAACATCTTTCGCTCTTCCGGACAACTACTCACCATTGTGTAACTATTGAAATAAATAATGACGATAACTTTTCCATCACTGTGTTTGTTTTATGAGGATTTGTGCCTTGATTACATGCATAGCATATAGCATGCTAAAGAGAAAGTTATGACATGACACTTTAGCTATTAGCTTATGTGAGATGGATCATTTTTCGAAAAGGAAAGTAACAATAGAATAATTCAATTATATAGGGAAATCATTACATTTACTATAATAATTATGTGAAAATATACAATAGATTTAACGTGAAAGGCACCTGCCCGTCAACCTGGATAAAGCAAAAAACATCCGACTTTCCTAATCCTATTCGCCTCCTTATATGAACTATCAAAAATCCTTTCACTAAATTTCTTGGTTGGTTACTACTATGCATTTTCTTTAAGAGTCTCAATAAATATTATATACTCAGTAATATGTCTTTTGTCATGTTCATATGTACGTGGATTATACTAACGTGGTGAGCACGATGTCGATCTGGTCGAGGCCGCGCGCGTACTCGATGCGCAGCTGGCGGCGCTCCTCCGGGTTGCCGTAGTACTTGCTCACCCGCAGCGACGGACACCAGCGAGACAGCTCGCTGCTCCAGTTATCTGGATGTACACAAACATTTATAATGTTTACTCTTAACTTGGGTCTTTCCCTATCTTGTGGGTTTGTATCCGTGTGCGGTTTGAGCGCCCAAGCGTGCCATTTTTCACCATATCGATTCTTTAAATGCTTTTAAGGTATGTGGGTGAGAACAAACATAAATACGCGAGGCAAGTAGGCCCTAAGAATTTTGTACAACATTGCCTTGCAGCAACCATTTTGTGCTGATGTGTTTTTGTTTGAAAGGACATAATATCAACCAGATTTGGTTTGCACCAACCAAATAAGATTTGGTGTTCATGAAGTCAGTAGAGTAGTGAGTAATAAGAGTAAAACTTCTCAAATGCAAACAGTCGCAGAATCGCAAACATATTGTGATTAAATAAAAATTAGTTTTCTGATGTCCTTACTTACCTAAGGTAGAAGCGGGCACAACAATCAAATGCGTGCTCTTCGATTGTCCAGTTTCCTTCAAATGTGCTAAAAATGCTATCACTTGTACAGTCTTCCCGAGCCCCATCTCGTCAGACAGGATACCGGACACGCCCTGCTTGTGTAGAACTGCTAACCAATTCAAGCCCACAAGTTGGTATGGAGCAAGCTTCAAACTGAAAAATAGAAAAAAATCTGTAATTATTATTTATCCATTGACAACCTATATAGAATAGTGCGGCCATACAAGTCTGTCGTATCTTGCAGAAGATTTGTCTCAAAAGGTGTTATACCAACCAAGCAGATACTTAAGTAATAAATCTAAGATATATATTTTTTAGATCTGGCTTTTACAAAATTTTATTTTTATGCTGACAGCACCAATAAAACAGAGATTCTGATTTAGAATTTGTTTGTTATTAGATACATATTTCACTCTGATCTATCATACATTCATCGTCAAGTCAATGAATCAATCTTTTAGAAATACAAAGAACGTATATTTGGTTCCGACACAGACTTACAGAATTTAACACAAAAATTTTACTATGAAACTACTTGATATATATTTTTTGTATATTTTACCTAACAATAAGGCAGACGAGCTACCTGACGGAAAGCAGTCACCGTCGCCTATGGACATTTGCGACACCAGAGGAGTCGCCAATGCACCGCCGGCTAACTGGTATCTATAACTAGACCTATAAAAGTATTTAAAAGCATCTCACTCAGGGTTCAATGTCGCGGGCTGCTTCAACCGGCCAGCACCCGCGGCCACAGCGGACTCAAGTTGCTGCGCGAGCCCTACGCACTTCTTCATGAGCCGCTGGATGTTGTTTCTTGTGCTGAGCAGTTCCTGCGTAGAGTTCAGCAGCTCCGTGCTCAGCATCTTGTTGTTATTGAACTTCTCTACCTGGAATGTGTTGGAGAAGATTTAGTTAAGATGAACTAGCTTAAGTCAACCAACACACATTAGTTTTATACAGAAATTCTAAGTTTTTTCAGGGTAATAAAATAAGTTACTGTCATTAAAATCACTTATCTTTGCATTGAGATCCCATGTATATTGGTCAAGTTAAACTCAAGATTAGTGCTAGCCACTATTACAAACGTTTAACTGTTGATTAGTAGCAATAGTTAAATGTTGGTATTAAACTTGTTGTTGTTTAAGTGTTAGTACAAACATTGAAATGTATGAAAATAATTTGTTTATCCCACTTTATTGTAAGTAAGTAATGGTAGCTAACTATACTTTAATGCTAAAGACTTAAATTTTATCTACTATCATCACTTGCTTGAAATGTCACTTTGTGTCAAGTACATTCGATTATAATAATCTACTAGCGACATGGTCACAATACCTATTATGAAAGTATCCAGAATTGGGAGGCTACTCATACAACATTAACTGTTAAATAATTTTAAGTGGTTACACTGTAAATCTGCAGTACCAAATTTGTATATCTATACTAATATTATAAAGAGGAAAACTTTGTTTGTTTGTTTGGTTGTAATGAATAGGCTCAAAAACTACTGGACCGATTCAAAAAATTCTTTCACCATTCGAAAGATACATTATCCAGGAGTAACATAGGCTATATTTTTAGGTGTACAAAGTTTGCCGGGTTAGCTAGTCAGTAGTAAGGTTATGATAGTAAACCTTACCATATCCAACCATCCTTTGAAAGGCCTCTGCGCGATGATAGCCTCGGCTTTCTTCTGGGAACAGCCACTGAGGAGTGATAGCTCATTCATGTTGCTGGTGTTGAGGAATTCAAACACCTTCCTCTTGTCTCCTATCAGGTCATCTGTTATTTCCGTATCAGAGTCCTCACTGAAATTTAATTCATTTAACATTTCAAATTTTATTGAAATTGGATTGGGTGCCTTCATTACGAAATTTTTATGTTTGCTATTGCACGATCTCATAGTTATTACGCGTGTCATACTTTTACGTGAATATTGATTTATTATTATGTCGTGATACATAAATTTGATGCTAGAATTGTTCATGATTCCACTTAATACTTCACAACAAAATAAATATGTCTCCTGTTCTACATGAAGTTGGTTATCATCCATTCATGGGCTGCAGTGACGACTTTCAGTCAAATGGCTACATGCCCATATGCTACGTCAATCTTATAAATAAAAAGACAATGCAACTGTCATTGGCTGAATCCACAATTTTTTTTTATTATATCAAAATAACCTTACCTATCATAAACCCTATCATCTTTCCCCTTCCTGACACCATAGTCATCGTCTTCACTGCCACTGCTGCCTCTCCGGGCGCGACCACCTTTAGCTGACAGCGGTTTCCTGACTATTATCATATTACTGTTACTACTACTACTTGTTGCTGGTCCACTTGTCACTCTAACTATCCCTATGTTCCCATTAGCTCGGGGAATCTGACGGGGTAGTCCAGAGAATCCAGGCCGGGAGCCGAAGAAGCTGGAGGAGTTGGGCTTGTCATCGCTCTCAGGGTCATGCTTCAAAAGCTCATCCCTAGCTCGCTCTTCATTCCAATTGTATTTAAGTAGTGTGTTTTTTATGAACTGAAAAGAAAATATACTTTTTCATTTTAGCTATGAATTGAAAATGTTTTTTTTTTATAAAAGTATTTTCATAAATCTGAACTGGAATTATATTGTGATATCCTTCAGGCTACATAGTACATTTTGATGATGTCTTTGGCGCGCGTGGCGCGTGTGTGTAGGTGCGCCAAGATAGATTATTAGGGAAGAAGGTAAATGACACGACCAGTTCGCAGCAGTGCGAGTGAACGACTAACTTTATTCGTTAAGGTATAGTATTACAATGGTATGTGCATACGGCACATAACTTCCCCCTTGGCGAAAAAAAATATATATAATGCAAAAATTTACAAGGGTTCTACATAATTTCACTGATTCACTTCACTGATTACACTTCACTGGTCGTAGTGATGACTACGATTACGCGATTATATTTGTAGTCGCACGTTGCTGGAGAGGAGGCTGGGGAACGTAGCCGTCAGAGCCCTGTTCCAGCCTCGGAGCAGCTCGTAGAGAAAGCACGCGGCGTAGCTGTAGTTGCTCTCGCATGTAGCTTCCATAAGCTACTTTGCATTTCCGCCACAAAAAATATGTTAATGCAGCCAAACATATAAGTAGAATTGTTAATAGTAACCAGTCATGGTTTAAATTTGTGGACTGTCCCGCTGCGGAATTATTATCTGCACCACCGTTTTGTGCGATTATAATTTCTTCCTTCGCTTCCGTACTTTGAGTTTTTCCCATTTTGTAAATATAGTTAATAGTATATAGGAATGTATCAATTGTTCAAAGTTGTAATAGGTAATGATAATTATTCAGGTACAATTGAAACGTATGACCGGACGACGAGTTCTTGTTACTCGTGCTGATGTAGGGTCTTTTGTGGAATGCGGCACGTGCGATGGTGTAGGATGACAAGGAGCGCTATCTGTTGCTACGGTGAATGCAGGCTTAAGGCGATCTATACTTATGTTTTTCTCTGTATCGCCGTATAATATTTTAAAATATTTGTCATTTCGCTCTATAACCTTATATGGTCCAGTATAGGGAGGTGTAAGCGATTTCAGTATGACATCTGTTCTCACGAAAACATAAGGAGTGTTTTGAAGTTCGGGGTGCACGAATATTTTTCCTTGTGTCAATTCTTTTTTAGGAATTGATGACAATTTGGAAATTTTACTTCGAAGCTCTCTCAAAAATGAATCATCCTCGGCGACTTCTTGCTTAAGAGGCATAAAGAAGTCTCCAGGGAGTCTGATGACTTCACCGTACACCATTTCGGCGGCGCTTGTTTTCGTGTCATCTCTTAAAGTTGTTCTCAACCCGAGCAATACGGTTGGTAATTCGTCAACCCAATGGTCTGTATTTCCTCTACACATAAGAGCGGTTTTCATTGAACGGTGCCAACGTTCTACGGCTCCATTTGCTTGAGGGTGATAAGCGCACGTTCGTAGCTTTTCAATACCCATTCTTTTTGAAAGATTGCGAAAAAGGCATGATTCGAATTGTCGACCTTGGTCTGTCGTTATTCGTAAAGGACAACCGAATCTTGTTATCCATCCGGTGTATACTATGTCAGAAATTTTCTCAGCGGTGATTTCTTTTAAAGGATATGCTTCAGGCCAGCCTGTTTTTCTGTCAAGCATTGTAAGTATATATCGATATCCTTTACAATAGGTGAGTGGACCGACTATGTCAATATGAAGATGTTCAAATCGGTCGCTTTTTGCAAAACTTCCTAGCGGTGAAATAGTATGTCGCTGTATTTTAGACTTCTGGCAGTTTATACATGATCGTGTCCATTCTGTAATGTCTTTATTCATTGACTTCCAGAAATATTTATTACATATCATTCGTTTAGTTGTGCGAATACTAGGATGACTAACTTCATGTGTCGCTTTGTATGCTGACGCTCGAAATTCCTTCGGCAGGTACGGTCGTGCCGTGTTACCTGATATCTCGCAATAGATAGGAATGTTACTGTAGGGTGTATATATTTTTTTCAATTGTAGACTTTCCGATTCTGTTAAAGATTTCAGTTCTTCATCTTTTTCTTGTGCTTCAGCTAACTCTTGATAGTCGATAGGAGAAGGTGTATCGATGGCTGAAATTCTGGACAAACTATCTGCCACGACATTATTTGATCCGCTTATATGTTCTATAGAGTTACAGAACTGAAGGATGAAATCTAAGTGACGGAGTCTTCTAGGAGTATCATTAGGTCCAATAGCATTTTTTTTAAAAGCGTAGACCAACGGTTTATGATCAGTATATATGGTTATAGGTCTTCCTTCAATCATATACCGGAAATACTTTATAGCCATGTATATCGCTAGTAATTCGCGATCAAAAGTGCTATAACGTTGTTGTGCATCACTTAGTTTATTTGAAAAAAATCCAAGCGGCCTCCATGAGTTATTACTAGGGTCTCTTTGTTGCAGGACTGCTCCGGCACATGTGTTAGAACAGTCAGTCATTATGGCCATAGGAGCATCTGGTATTGGAAAAGATAATGTAACAGAGTCTTGTAAACTTCTTTTACATTGCTCGAATGCTTCGTTGGCTTCCTCTGACCATGAGATAGGAGTCTGGTCCTTCTTCTTCGAATTATGTAAATATAGGTTAAGTTTGTTATGTATTTCCGCTGCTTTGGGTAGGTGACGTCGGTAAAAATTGATCATACCCATAAATCTTCTTAATTCTTCTACTGTTTTCGGTTTTGGATAATCAATTATAGCTTTTATTTTATCTTCTAACGGTTTGATTCCATTTTGTGTAACATGATATCCCAAATAGCTTAATTCTGTTTTTCCGAATTCACATTTCGATAGGTTAATGGTTATTCCAAATTGATTTAAACGCTCGAAAACTTGTCTCAAATGATCACGATGTTCTGCTTTTGAAGTAGATGCTATGATGACGTCATCGATGTAGCTGAATAGAAAATCCAAGTCCCGTAGTACTACGTTGTTAAGGAAACGTTGGAACGTTTGAGCGGCATTTTTGAGTCCAAACGTCATTTTTGTGAACTCGTAAAGTCCGAATGGGGTTGTTATTGCCGTTTTCTCAATATCACGCTCATTAATGCCTATATTGTGATAAGCTCTTTGCAGATCGAGGCGAGTAAATAATTCTTTTCCAGCGAGCAAATAGACACAGTCTTGAATTCGGGGAATGGGGTATCTATCAGGTATGGTGATAGCGTTGAGTCGACGGTAATCTCCGCAAGGTCTTATTTCACCATTCTTTTTTGTGACTACATGTAGCGGTGTTGCCCAGGCACTCTTGGATGGTCGACAGATTCCCATTTCCTGCATCCGTTGAAATTCTTTCTTCACAAGGTTATATTTATTTGGAGGTAAGGGTCTAGGTCGTGCGAAGACGGGAGAACCAGTTGTTTCGATGTGATGAACGACGGAGTGACACGGAATATTTTTGAAACACATAGGCTTAGTTATTTCAGAAAATTCCATTAATAGATCACTATACTCGTTGTTTGAGTCGATAGTTCTCACTGCAGGTTGGCTGTTCAAAGTGACAGAAGCGACGGCGAATAAATTCGTAACTTGGTCGATAAGCTTCTTATTGTAAATGTCTACAAGTAACTTGTGTTTACTTAAGAAATCAGCTCCTAAAATAGGTTGCTTCACGTCGGCTAGTACAAAGGTCCATCGAAAAGGTCTTCGTAATTTCAGGTTCAAATCTAGTGTCTTAACTCCATAGGTGTTGATTGTTGTCCCATTTGCTGCATATAATTTATATTCGTTATTTCTGGTCCTGGACTTGTTTTTGGGTGCTGGTAATACCGATATATTGGCTCCGGTATCAACGAGAAATTTTATTCCTGTCGTGGAGTCCGTAACACATAGGCGGTGGTGAGGTGAAATGGTGCCGATCTCCGCCTGTGATTGCACCGAAGCTAGTTTTCCGAATTTGGAGTTTTATTCCAAGAGCACGGTTCTGTACATTTGTTGGCTCTATGGTTGAATCGACGGTGATAGTAACATAATCCATTCCCACTATCTAATGCTTGGCGCCTCGTATTACGTCCGCGTGACGCCGATCTCGATGCAAAGCGACGCTGGCGGTTTCCAAGAATCAATGCCAATTGTTTTTCAAATTTTTCCAATCTCAGGTTAATTTTGGCAATTTCTTTCAAAATATAGGTGTAATCGCTTCCAGGTGGTGATGATTTTACTTCAGAGATTTCAAACGGTTTCATAGTTTCCACAATTTTATCCGCTATAGCTGCTAGTTCTTCCAGGTCCTTTGTTTGAGTAACTGCTAAAACTGCACGCACAGATGAAGGTAAGTGTCCTTGCCACATTACTATTAATGTTTCGTCAGGAATTTTATTTCGCGCTAGGTCACGCATTCGGCGAAGGAGCTGTGAAGGCTTCTGGTCACCGAGGTCCATTTCCGACAATAATTTTTGGAAACGTCTGGTTTCTGACTCTTCGTATACAGTCAGTAGACGGTTTTTTAATGAGTCGTATTTTTTAACACTGGGCGGGTCGAATAAGATGTCTGTAACTTGTTCTAGCACGTTCTTCCCCAATTTTTGAATAACTAAATTGAATTTTACTTCATCACCGACTTTTTGTGGGCCAATTATTGCTTCAAATGTTAAAAACCACAGGCGCGGTTGGTCACACCAGAAATCCGGAATACGTGAAGACACGGTAATCGACGAAATTTCGGCGGCGCTGGCTTGCTGCGTAGATGGTGCTGGAGATGGCACTGGAGTTGGAGTCGCCATTGTTCTTGTATCCTGCTGACGAGCTGTGTTTTCGACGAGCTGGTCTTGAGGTGCTGAGTTGGTTGACTCGGATGCTGAGCTGGTTGACTAGTGTGTTGAGTCGCGGGGTCACCACTTTGGCGCGTGTGGCGCGTGTTTGTAGGTGCGCCAAGATAGATTATTAGGGAAGAAGGTAAATGACACGACCAGTTCGCAGCAGTGCGAGTGAACGACTAACTTTATTCGTTAAGGTATAGTATTACAATGGTATGTGCATACGGCACAATGTCATTTCATTTAATGATTGTTAGTTAGGAAAAAAAGGTAAATTACATTGTCTCTTACAAATTTTGTAACTATTTTTTTTTTTATAATATAGGAGTAGCAGACGAGCATGCAGTCCACCTGATGGTAAATGGCTACTGCCACCCATGGACATCTGTAATCAACCCCAGATAGGATTAGATATTCCTACCTGAGGTCGGCCACAGATGCGCCGCTACCCCCTGAGGACTAAGCTGGAACACCTAGGAAAAGTCCGTCTCCCTTACTACACCCTTCAAACCAGAACTCAGCAGCGCCTAACACTGCTGTTATTAGGTAGAAATAGGTGTGGCGGTGGTGCATTCTACCACCTTCATTATATTATGATCAAAACTTTCATCCTAACCACTAAATAATTATTTTACTATCTTACCATATGTGATATATCTGGGAACATTTCAATCATGTTTCGGAATCTTCTTTCCTTTACAGCAGGTGTCAGCTCAATGAATCCTGGCTTCTTGGCAGGCGAGGCTGAGTCATCCGAATCAGAGTCTGGGATCCTTATCCTCTTGTACACAACTGGACCGTTTCTGTTTGCTGCATTTGGTGCCGGCATTCTTATTGGTGATGCTGTTTTTAACAAGAAATAAATATAGAAGTTACTGATGGATTTCTTGTTTCCTTTTCTGTTTTAATTTTAGCTTTAATATATGATATATAGCATTGCTTTTAATGGCCGAAACACTTTCGCACACTATTGTCTAATCTTTAGGGATGAAATTCTAAAAATCCCATATCCCATCTACACCAAATTCAATTGAAAATATGATGAATTAATAATCATATTACATTTCTGGTAATTTTTTTACTAGCAATTATCAGGAATAAAATAGGATTTTAATAAAATGACACTTTATAAAGTAATAAGCAAAATATATTTTCCATTTTCTAGGTAATTTGACTTGCACAATACTATTGATGTTAGAGACAAACAGGAAAATTAATCGTAACAGATTAGTAAACTCTGTCACTATATGACACTGTACACTTTCAAACACTTAGTTTGTAATAGTATATTTTTATGATACTAGTGGTGTCCGCGGCTTCGCTTGCAATATAAAGAAATAATATGACATACATAAAATGTAAAATTTGTACCTGCATTGGAATGACAGTGGTGCCATCTGTCGAAAATTGGTCTTACCAACTCCTAAACCCTTGTTGGCTCTTGGACAACAACTTTGCTAAAGATCATCACTTGATCAAATGCATAGTGCATCACTTGATTCTATAACTACTTACGAATTAAATATTACTTAATTAAAAAAAACCTTTTACCACGGACTAAACTGTGAATCTAAACCATTCTCAAGTCCCCTTGAACACAAACAACAAATTTCATCAAAATCAGTCCAGTTGTTTAGGAGGAGTTCAGTGACATACACACGCACATAAGAAATATATATATAAAGATTTGCAAACTTATACTTCATTAACATCATACCTGTAGAACCATAACACATAAAATAATGAACTAGCTTGTTTACAAAAATACTTCTAAAAGCACCAATCAATCTAATTAATTTATCCAATACAATGCCTCTCATATATTTACCATATCTTCCACATTTGGACTAAAAATATTGTGGATCGAAAGGAGTAATATATTGTATAGAATTTAGTGTTTATGGAAATATATAAGAAGTTAAGATTATAATCTATAAAACATCAAGAACAAAATGAAATGTATCTAAATGAATTCATACAACACAATAACACACCAAAACAACAATTTTATGCTTAGTCAGTTCAGAAGCTTAGATCATAAACATAGACTCATTATGCCCAACTTCTGGGGATGGGTGTCCACATGCAAAGAAAAAATAGTTTGCAATAGTTTATCATGTCTGTCGAGTACAAATGGTACAAATTCACACCACCATTGAGCACTATTTTTTTTAAGAAACTCTTAGAAAAACTAGCTAACTCTTAACAAACTGTAACAAACTGTAAAGCAAGTAGTATCTAAGTTTTAATACATATTAACATAGAAAAAGTGTAGTTCGTGTCCGTGAGATTCGAACCTCGGACCGTTCTACTAGGACCCTGAGATTCATACCACTAAGCTATCACTAGATACTACTAGCTTACTAGTTTATTTATACCAACCACACCACAAGTTATGATATTGCAGTAACAACAAAAGGCTCGCGTGACGTAATTTTGATACATATAGTTGAAACACGAGGTGTAACGTGTAAATTTATCGCCATTTCATTTAATATTACGGACATTTACTAAAATTTGTATCACGTGGTAGTGAAAACAGTCATATTTTTGCGTAATGTTTCTCGAGAAAGCTCACCCATGAAATTATGTTAGATGTAAGAGTTTCTCACGATCCGTGTAAGTGGAACTAAGAAACGGCGTGACACGATAAAAGTAGAGGTTGGTAAAATATTAACCGGCGACTATAAAAAATGGAAACCTTGAATATGTACTGTGGCAGAATGAGGGTCACAAACGTGGTCGGTATCCATACCGTGCTTAGTGAAATCACAAATACGTAAACGGACATCAAACGGATATCATGACTTATTTATTGACAAATAAAACTTACGAGAATTTGATGAGGACGGTGTTATGATTGTGCTACTTGTCCCAGGAGTTGGGTTCCTTTGAAACCTATACTGTCTTAGATAACTCAACATGCTCGGGCTATTGCTTTCCGACATTTTCACGACCACTTTAAGATCGATCAACGTCGGAGTTTAATTACGATTTTGTAAATTCTTCACAAAATTACAAAAGTTTCAGTCGATAAAAATGAAACACTGCACTGTTCAAGCTGCAAGACAACACTGCGGCCATTTTTATCCGCGAGACTGTGTGAAAGAAATTGGCCAACTGGAATTTACCTAAAATCCACATAAACCAATGACGGTTACAATTAAAAATATTTTAGCCAATGGGATTTTTTTCAAATATAATTTCACACGAATACGATTGAAATAGTGTTGTACAACCTAATTCCCGTAAGGATTACAAAATTTAACAATCGTGGCTAAAATCATAAAAAAAAATATCATTTTGACGTAATTCATGTTAGTGCTACATAATAGTATTTTCTCCCATTCGATAAATGCTTGCAAAATATTGAAGAGTGATATTATATTTTAAAAAAGATTCGTATTTGTAACATATTTAGTTTACAGTATCGTATTAGTGTAGCAATATTAAAAATACAAAAAAGAAGAATAATAATTGATAATATAATGACTAACTGCTGCATAATTATGTAGAAAATCTTGTCTTGACAAACTTTCTGTATTAGTTATCTCTTTGTTGAGAAAGTGTTAACTCTATAAAAAATCAGAGCGATAGTTTTTAAGCTGATAAAAGAAATACAATGTCATTTAACTTTAAATCTTCTATGTTTACTAGTAAACAAGCATATTCCATGCGAATATTTACATGCTAATTTCGTTAATCGATTTTAATATTTTTGGGGTAAATTACACAACTGGCAGCACTATTCGAAATATTCATTTCATGTCATAATATGTCATCTTTATCAGCTGTTATTTTTATTGTGGAAATCAATTAAAATAATGGATTATCTAAATAATAATAAATTATGCCTTAACTATACATTTTATAAAATAATTCACGATTGCGATTGATGGCAACTCTATTGAACGCTAATACCGGTTTTAATTAAACACATTGTACTTATTTGCCTTAAATTTAAATATTCCTCTATTAATACATAAAATTCAATTAAAAACCTTAACAACACTTTGAAAATAATTTTAAGATACTTTGGGTAGATCATAATTTAATTAAAGAAAATAGGTTAATCGGAATCTGTCAAAGTCATCGCTACTGCCACTGCCACACAGTTTCTGGCTGTCATATTAATAGGCGCGGCCATGTTGGTCTGTAGTGAATAAAATCGAGTTAATTTGCTTTTAAGGAATTAAAATTGACACAATATGCCCAAATGCGACCTTAAAACGAGATACATCCCCGCGACATTCGCCTGGACTTTACTGTTGGGCACGACGTCATTATTTTTTTATTTCCCGTAAGTATACATTATGTCGATCGGGTTCGAATTCACTTTGATTTGACAACTTTCACATAAGATTGTAGATTTGTTTCTATTAATATCTCGCGGCTACCTTTGCCCTATCCGACTTTGTGTATGATTAGTTTCCGCTTTGTGAATAAGTGTGTGAAATAGCCCTTCGAAGTTGTGACTGGTCATGCTTGGTGAACCTTTATTTACATTGGAGTGAGTTCTGTCCGTGCGGTTCCTGCAGTGGAAGTACCTCTCCTTATAAGAAAACTGGGAGCCCAATTTGGCATAAACAAAAGGCTTGCATTGCTATTATGAATCAGGTTTAGTTATTAGTCATTTATATTTCACGCAATATCACTAGGTATGGGTAATGATGCTACAAACTGTGATACAAAAGTAGTCGAGACATGTCGCTTTATTTTAATTTTATTCATTTTTAGTCGTTATTATACTTTGTCTTAATAGTATAATTTACCTACAAGTAGCTAGATTACATTTTCTAATATGACTTGATTGATTAAAAAATGTATTTAGCATCAAGAACCCATTTGTAACAACTTCACTGGCTGTAATACAGTTGTAAACAAATTAATGTCAGTTTGTTAGTTATTTACATGCACTCTCTGTATTTACACATACTTGTGTGTTACAAATTCTGTCTGATTTAATATATGTTTGGATAAATTATAATAATTTCGAGATAAGCATGCAACATTTTAAACAAAATTCTCACCATCCGATGGGTAACTGCGGGTCTGATGAATAATAGAAAGTCATATTATGAAACACTTAGTTTTAACTTTTTGTCATTAAATAAAATATAATTTTGCACAAATTTAAAAAGTGTTGTCATATTTCCTGAATACCATGTCTTCTGAATTATATTCTTGTGATTTGTGGTGTATATCGAGAAGTGGGTGTTATGATCATTAGTAGTTGATCTAACTGTGCAACTGCAATTAAGATTAAAACAGTACAATGCCGTTGTGGGCTTGAATTCCAAGAATGCCATATACATCTTTTCAATGGATTTTGATTATTGAGAGTGACCCAACTTATTATTATCTAACAAATATACCTTACAAATAAAGGTTTGAAATGTTGAAGAATTTTTACATTTTTTTTTTTTATAATATAAGAGTAGCAGACGAGCATACAGTCCACCTAACACTGCAGTTATTAGGTAGAAATAGGTGTGGCGGTGGTGCCGCCGGAGTCGAACTACAAAGGGTTCTATCACCTTCAAATAGGTGTGGCGGTGGTGTCGCCGGAAATCATGATCATCATGATCAGGGATGTATAGTCCGCGTAAAACTCCTGGTCTGCTCTGAATTATAGAAATGAATTGTGTCGCCATAGCAAATTGTATGACTACATCTGCTCGCAACAATTTCGGAGCAAACTAGTTGTTGGCGTGGATTATACCACTTTTACACGTAGATCTAGTATGTACCAGTTCATTTGGAAGGATGTGGATGTTAGTTGACTTATATAATATTTGGGGACCATTTTAATCCTTAGGAGTGGCAATGCATCAGTTTCGGGTAAAATGTCTGTTCTACATGGTGTTGGTAACAGATTTTCATGGATGGCAGTGACCATTTACGATATAGTGGACTGCATGCTCATTTAGTGTTATGTCATCAATCTATATAAATTATATACTAAGTATAGTCGGCGCCAAACTGCTAGTCAGCTCTGAATTTGTTGCGAGCAGGTGTAGTCATACAATTTGCTACGGCAACGCAATTCATTTCTATATTCAGAGCGGACTTGCAGGTTTACGTGGGCAATACTTTGTTTATATTATTGGGACATTTAGGAAATGTAAAGAATTTGTGGTATATATTATTATATCAGTTACCTCTACAATTATTAATTATGAAGTGCTTATTTAAAATGAATCCAATATTATGTGGATAATTTACTAAAGAAATATTATGCGTATATTGATTTTTGATTTTTATTTTTAGATGCCAGTATTATCTTCACAAGCATCCATGGGTTCCTGCATACCAAGGTGTCATAACATTTTTTGTTTTGGCCAATTTTACACTGGCCACTTTCATGGACCCGGGAGTGATACCAAAAGGTAACATTTTATTATAATTATTATCTATATCCATATTTTCTTTTTGCTTAGATCTCATGGCTTCTGGGGTCTGTTTATTTTACTATTCTACCTAAAAATATTACATATTAGTTCCTGATCAATTGTAATTGTTGTTTAATTACAATAATGTAAATATGTAATGTAATGTAAATATGTAAAATATTGGAATGCAATAGTTTGTGATGTCTAACAGCATATTTGTAAATTTTGGATTTCCACAAATACTGTATTAAGCAACAAGTACTTTAAAGATAGCACAAGTGGTAGTCCTTGTACATGCCATCAGTGATATCAGATTGCCTAAACAAACATTCATAATTACCATAATCTGTTCAAAGGAAAACATTACAACCCATTAATCGTGCTAATTAATATTTATATTTTTCTATTGACTTAGGATCGTGTGTACACAACATAACATTGACCCTACGCTACATGGTATAATTTTAATTACACTGATGTAAAGTGATTTCTATAAACTATCCCCAATATGTGATTTAGCAACACATGTGATAGGGCTGAATTTAGTTTTACATACTTTTATTGTAAAAATCTGTCGTTATCAAGTTGTCGTCAACTTTGAAATGTCAGAGGTGCCTACTGTTGAACCACGGACCCTCAGATTGAGAAGCTGAGTCGTAAATGCTAGCCTAACACTCGTTTTATAAATTGTAAAAATCTGTATCAAATTGTTTTTTGTACTTTTTATTTCCATCAAAATCTATAACTATGATTAGTGTTCATGAAACACGCTTCAAATGGATTTTAACCCTGTTTCTGTCCCTCATTTACATAGTCTATAGACTTGAGCATATTATATTTGGCTTATTGTTAGTGTAATTATCGAACAATGTTATATCGCCTCTTTAGTGTTTAATAATGTAGATTTTCGCGAATGCGCATATCATCGGATTCACATACTAGACTAATAGGATTTAGAAAATCTTGTTTGGAAATATTTTGTGCAAAGTCTAATTGTAATAATTTTTTAGCGTGTTTCTATTGGAATCCGTATTCGGAATCAATTTACTTAACTTACCGGATAAATGAACACCTTTTCATCTTTTTGTACCTGTTATAAAAATACTAATAGTCTTTTTATCACTTTATTATCAGTGGGCCAGCTTAGAGGAGTATAATTAGCTGTGAGAATCCAATGCATATTAAAACTGAAGTATCAAAACACAAAACCTTCCCAAAGTGTGTTATACCCATAGGGCCAAGCTAGATTAGATTGTATCATAGGTGCTAAAAGGGTAAAAAAGGCATAGTAATTATTATCCTTACTAATATTATAAATCCGAAAGTAACTCTGTCCGTCTGTCTGTCTGTCTGTCTGGTTGTCTCTTCTTCACGCCTAAACCACTGAACCGATTTTAATGAAATTTTGTACAAAGATAGTCTGAGACCTGAGAAAGGACATAGGATAGTTATTATCCCGGAAATCCCACGGGAACTACGGATGGCGATCTAAGATAGATTAATCGGAGAATCGATCTTTTGGACTCAAAACATCGATGTATTTTAATCGATATTAATAAACATTGCATTTGATCAATCGATGATCTTTAGCAAAGTTGAAGGTACGAATTTACAGTTTTATGTATGTTAGTATGTTCTTTTAAACGCGGGCGAAGCCGCGGGCAAAAACTAGTAAAAATATAAAACCCGACTGCTAAAAATAATTAATTGAAATGTGAATTAGTGTAGCCTGTCACTCCCCAATTTAGGTGAATTCGACCACTCCTCATCTGTTGAAATCCGAAAAGGCATTTGAGACTTGCCATAGAATGAGACATACAGTCAAATATATAGGTGCTCAAAAAACATTACCTTCCGCGTAAACATAAAAACAGATCCAGAACAAATATGTATACCTATAAATTATTTATCATTTATTTTCCCGAGGATCGAAGAAGGAACTCTCTGAATGAATTATAGTTGGAGTGAGTTAAAAATATCTTTTTACGTATTTTGTATGTTGATGTAATGTAAAACTCTCGATAGGCTCAATATCTAGATCGGCTCTAGCTCAATATATAGAGCGTGAGTGAGGGTAGAGTCCTTGGCAACATTCTTCTCTAGTTGTATGGATCTGCATGCCCATTACTTAAGCGAATCATGCATGAATGTCAAACATATGTATAATGGATTAAGAGTTGCAATGCATGACGCACTACACGAGAATTGCTAAATTGTTGCTGTTAACAATTGAATTTGTACCAGATACCTAATTTATCCCATGTTTGTTGGAGGTATTACAAAAAGGGTAACGTAGATATCTTTATGGAAATGCATGAAAAAGATCAGCGTTAGCGTGATCATTCGTTCATTTTCCATTAGCGTTTTCAAGCTTCGGAAGGTCTGCTAAGTGGTCTTATTAGTCTTTTATAAAATGTTACAATGGTAACTTTGTACATAATGCCTTCGTACCGTCATACAACATTTTTATGGGCCATTATTTTCAATCAATGCATACATATGATCTAGGATTGTAGGATCTTCTTAGTAAGTATTACCTGTATGACTGTCGTATTTTTAACACGCTTTTATTAGCTTCAGACGTATGTATGTTGGTATGTTAGTATGTAACGGAATTTTTCAACATGATTTTAACCCCCTTCAAAACGTCGGATTAACTCGAAATTTGGCATACTTATTAAGGACCGATGACAATTGAATATTTTAAACATTAATAGTTTTGTACCATTGTCCTTATCAACATCCTCAGGATTAACGATTTTCGAGGCGAGATTTTTCAAACACCTTCAGCAAAGTTCATCGCAACTTTAGATTGCAAATAATTATTGCTATTTAGTTTCAATAGGCGTAACTTTTATATGGTGATTTTTAGTTTAGAATATAATAATGTTTTTTCCCTATAACTCAAATGTTCTGAAACATATCTATAATGCCCTCTTGTAGAATGATTTTTAGGATTCCGTACTCAAAGGTTAAAACGAAACCCTCTGCGGTCTGTTCGTCTGTCGTTGGGCTTTATCTCTTAAATAGTAATAGATAGACACTTGATTATTTTACAAACGATGAATAATGGTGGTCGCTATAACGAGAAATACTAAAAATTAATAAATAAATATAGTTCAAAAAACTAAAAAACACGCTTTTATGATAAAATCAACTAAAAAGTAGAAAATAGTTTTCAATCTATGAATCAATTAAGGAACAGTAAATAGTATAATTGTGGAAAAAGTGTGGGGTGCTTTTCGAACCTGATAAATGGAGCACCCCACACTTTTTCCACAATTATACTATTTACTGTTCCTTAATTGATTCATAGATTGAAAATTATTTTCTACTTTTTAGTTGATTTTATCATAAAAGCGTGTTTTTTAGTTTTTTGAACTATATTTATTATTACACAAAGTGTAATTGAAATCGTTATCGCTGTTATTTCTGTTATTTGACGACCCGCGTGGTGGAGCGGTCATCATACCGGTCTTACGCGCAAATGGTCCCGGGTTCGATCCCCGGCCAGACAGATATCTAAATGATGAATTTTGATTTCTATTGTTTGGGTGTTTGTGTATTTGTCTCTGTGTGTGTCCGTAGCACCCACGACACGGAATTCTAGTGTGGGCCTGTGAGTGTAGAAAGCGTTTTTTTTTCTGCCTCGAGGTGCTTTTTCATCTTTTTCGTCATAGGTATATTTTAACATCGTGTCTTATTTTCTTTAGGATTTTTTATGCTCTATAAATATGCATACATGCGATAACAATATAATCGTCTTATCGTACGTAATGGCTATAAGAATCGAAGCGAGGATATTTGTTTAAAGGTGTATAAATGAATAATAGAATCAAGTTAGGTGTATAGCTATTATACAGCCAGGGTGACAAATACAGGAAAATAACGCTAACTTATTTTAAATGAGCTCAAGACTCACGGCTCATTCGCTCACGCAGTGTTTCAATTTCTTGTGTCCTTAGGGAATGCTTAGGAACCAAGAACGAATGTACAGCTGGCAGCCGATTGTTGATATTACTATAAAATTTTGGCGAACGCATTGAGCAACGTTAGAAACTGTTTACACTGAAATACATAATTTGTGGTGGTGCTAGATTGAGCATTCGCTCGTTCTAAATTCCTGTACTTCATTCATGATTTGAGTAAACGTTATACTAGGAAGACCCTATTTCAACCTAATAACAGCAGTGTTAAGCGCTGCTGTGTTCCGGTTTGAAGGGTGTGGTAAGGGAGACAGACTTTTCCGAGGCGTTCCAGCTTAGTCCTCAGGGGTAGCGGCGCATCTGTGGCCGACCTCAGGTAGGAATATCTAATCCTATCTGGGGTTGATTACAGATGTCCATGGGCGGCAGTAGCCACTTACCATCAGGTGGACTGCATGCTCGTCTGCTACTCTTATATTATAAAAAAAAAAAAAAAGTGCCACCATTCGGATTTGTTTATGGTTGGTTTGTTTAAATATGCGTAAGTCCTCACCAATTATACACAATATGATACGTTTAATATAGGTACAAAAGGTTTTCATTTTGCTTGTAATAACTTTACATCCGCAAGATGACACTCCCTGTAATTCCCTATAGTCTGCCTATGCTCTATAAGCCTCGTGGTGGCACCTGATATTCACACAACTCTATAAACGTCAATGTACATAACAGCTCGGTAAAGTAGTTAGCTCAAGAGCCAGTGCAGTATCAGGACGAGAAGAGCCGACCTCGATTTTGAAAAAAGGGACACTTTAAAGCCCTTGTTCTTTTTGTTCGGCACTAGACACATTTTTATTGTAGTATACAATAAAAGTTAGGTCTTCATCCGTGTACATAAACCATTTATTCTGAAAATCGATTTAGGATATAAATAAAATCGCTTCAACTATGTAAGTATACAAATGGCCTGTTGTTCGGACGTTTCAATTAGTAAAGTGGCGCTAATTGCTCCGCCACCGCGATAAATTACAAACGGCTATTATCAATTTGTAAATGCATAAAAACATTATCTTAATAGCAAACTGGAATAAAATAAGAAAATATATTATTTATCTTACTTCCAGCACAAAGGTACTCGAAAATTTAAGTTATGGACTCTCCTGCCTTCGTATGTTAGAAGTTTAAGTATTGATTGGATGACATTACTAAACTCTAAAGAGAAATCAATGTCAATGATCTAACAGCCTAATCTCTTATCATTTTTATAACATACATACCTACTTTATATAAGCCAAGTAATGCAAGTATGTAGGCATCGGGCCATTGTGATACAAAAGAACTTGACAATATATCGATGCATTTTGTAAAGATTCCCTACAACATTTTTTGAACTCATGGTGTTTTTATATTGTGAATGCGTTAAGATGATAGATGTTTTTAAATAACGGCATATTCTATACATTTTTATGTTCCCAAGTATAGACGACTAGACAATCTGATCCCATGAGTTTTTTTTTTTTTTTTTATTATATAAGAGTAGCAGACGAGCATGCAGTCCACCTGATGTTAAGTGGCGCTCATGGACATCTGTAATCAACCTCAGATAGGATTAGATATTCCTTCCTGAGGTCGGCCACAGATGCGCCGCTACCCCTGAGGACTAAGCTGGAACGCCTCGGAAAAGTCTGTCTCCCTTACCACACCCTTCAAACCGGAACACAGCAGCGCCTAACACTGCTGTTATTCGGTAGAAATAAGTGTGGCGGTGGTGCCGCCGGAGGTGAACCACAAGGGTTCTACCTTAAAAGTTAAGAATATAAGTGTCTTATCGATGAACTTGTCATGTTATGTTGACTTCATTGTTCGTTTTTAGCGTTTTCCCAACACACGCCCACGTGTAGAGTCACGTGTGAAAGAATTACTCGCCGCCCGACACGAGATGTGCTGCCACTGCCCTTTGCTATGTACAAAGTAGCGATAGTACTATCGATTTCTTATTTGAGAGTTATTTAGTTAAAGGTGGTGACAGTTGGAGGTTAAGGGCTCTGTACTGAAAGAAAGTCTTTTACTAAGCTAACGCAGTCCTTTTTGTAGTTTTTGGTATTATCCTAAATACGATAATTAATACAAATGCGTCAAGTTTGTGTAATATAGCACGATCTAAAATGATTAATACTGCAAGTATCGGCTAAATGTAATTTAGATTCTAAGCAAACAAAACATTTTTGTCGGTAAAACATAAAAAAAAAATTATGAGAGTACAAAACCTTTGGTGCACAAGTCTGGATCGCTTGGTAGGTTATTTATATTATAATTATATTCTGGTATTAGGTTGATTACACTGAAAATATTCGGTAACGATTTCATAATGTCGTGAAGTACCTAATTATCTCAAGAAGTACTCAAAATTAACTTATGTATTTTTACGAAATAACAATAAAATTATATGATGTTATTTTAAACACCGTCATTATTGTACCTCAAAAACATTCATTATTTCAGCGCTTCTCGAGTAAACAAGACACCGTCCCCTTCATCATGTCATTATCAGTCTATTACAGAAATAGACCCAGCACTGGAGTGTTTTAAATATGAACTCCTATTTCTGTCTGAAAAATATCGACTGCATTTCAAATAGAAATAGATTCGTATTTTACAAAATTATGCAGCATTATTATACGTAGTCCATATACGTATACGGAATAGCCCCTGCAGGCACCCGGGGGAATGCAATTAGTGAACATCCGATGTAGTTTGAGATATCGTCACGGAACAAAGGCTTCGTCGGATGGAAATAGTCTAGTTGATGTACCGTTGGACCCTGAAGCCGTTTTTAGTTTTGGGACAATTCGTTCCCAACATTACTCTAGGTTTTTCATCGCAAGGTATATTGAGTAAAATTTCGTAACATTATTATAATAAAAATAATCCTTTATTCAGTTCAATGTTGGAATTACTTTTTAACATAAATGTGTCATTTTCAGCAGTCAGCTATTCCATAAATTAAGTGTTGTACTTGGAGCTATTTTAACTAGCTATATGGTTGAGTGAGAAGCTGAGATAGTATTAAGTACTGCCCTGTTTTATTCCATTCTATATCGCTATTACAAAAAAGTAGGCCATTAAAAGAGCTCGTAAACGGGCTATAAAAATTGAACCTTGCCGAGAACCACAGCTCAGCCAAATTGCCAGCGATACTCACTTGCTGCTGTGTATTGTGTATTATTGTGCAACACTGCAAACTAAAATTACAGGCTATATACCGTTCGGTAAAACTGGCCCGTGTGCACGGAGCGGACGCCCGCTCCTTTTTGCATGGGCAGTATGTATGGGCAGTGCTCAACTGAATTGAGAAATAATATGTGAGCGAGCGCCCGCAGCGTGCAAACGCGCCGCGCGTCTGCGCGTAACCCGTCATATGCACATTTGTCTATACTTCTATACTAATATTATAAAGAGGAAACTTTGTTTGTTTGTTTTTAAAAATTCTTTCACCATTCGAAAGCTACATTATCCACGAGTAACATAGGCTATATTTTATATGAAATATATTTGATAAATAGATTTTGATGCAGTACAAATTTTGCCGGGTCAGCTAGTTTATAATATATGAGTAGCAGACGAGAATGCAGTCCACCTGATGGTAAGTAACTACTGCCGCCCATGGGCATCGGTAATGAACCCCAGGTAGGATTAGATATTCCTAACTCTGGTCGGCCATAGATGCGCCCTATCCTTGAGGTCTAAGCTGGAATGCTTCGGAAAAGTGTGTCTCCCTTACCACACGTACTATTTTCAATACAAACATTCGAGCTTGCACACTCGCCACTTACACACACACATACATACTGTTTGTGGCAAGTATTGCACTATGTTGCGTGATACGGATTTTAACTCCACGGCTATATAATTGTTGCTAGCAGCAATATATCTAGATCTAGATATAATCGCAAAAGATGCCTGCTTAGGAAAAAATTGTATACTAAATAATAGCTTTTCAGATTATTATTTATTCCTAAGGCCACCTTTAACTGTATAATTTGCACCTACTCGCATAACCTTTCACTAATGATTTTATGCCAAAAAGTCGTTCAATTTAGTGTAAAAACTTGTTTATTGCGGTATTTTTATATATTTCTCATATGACTAATAAATATGGCGTAAGTTTGCTTAGAATATGAGTTAGAAATCAAGTGGTAGGTACTTATCTAATTTGATTTGTCACTACGAGTATTTACTTTGGGCGAGGACAGGCATTTGATAACGTGGTAACATACCTAATCCTAGTTCAATTCCGCAAAAAAAATGATACGGTTACGTCCTCCTAAACGAAAATTTTTCAAAAAGACTACAAATGCGCGCTATATCAAATATTTTTGGTACTTTATCTCCCTATCTTTTTTTTTCCAATAAAACTCAGATGGATATATTGACCTATAGTGCCATAATTTCAGTACTAACATTTCTGTGAAAATTGAGCTTGCCCGAGATGTCTACCGATATTTTTCCGGGTTAATAACATAGGCTGTATGCCAGTTTATTCATATTTTCCCAGAATAAAAAATACGATTTCCCTCTTATATTCTAAGACAACTCAACATTTTCTAAGATTATTCAAGCTTTTACTTTTATTAAATCCTTTAGTATTTCCTTTATGTTTTCTTGTATTTTTATGAAAGTACGACGTAAAATAGACGAAGATAATATTTGAAAACATATTCAACTCTTTGTGATTTATGATCGGTTATAAAACTGACGATCCGCGTGGCGGAGCGGTCACCATGCCAGTCTGACGCGCAAAGACTCCCGGGTTCGATCCCCGGCCAGACAGAAATGTAAATGATGATTTAGATTTCTTTTTCTGGGTCTGGGTGTTTGTGTATTTGTCTCTGTGTGTGTCTATGGTACCCACGATACAGGGAATCCTAGTGTGGGGCTGAGACTCTGTGAATGTAGAAAGCGTTATTATTTCATTTTAACATTGAAGTAGTTGACGAGAATTATTGATTTGGAGAATCGCGGCGTCGAATCTTATTTGCATCTTAATTTCACTACCGAAGATTTCCATGAGAAACTTGGTTGACGTCTCCTTGAAAAAGCGTCTCTCATTGCAAGCATCTTGTTACCATATTTATGAGTTGTTTATGTTGATGGCATACGCTTACTTCATTAAATAAGGAAATGATTTGTAAAATATTATTTTTACGCAATAACAGTGGAAGATACTTGTGGTTCACTTGGTTGAAACTGGTCACTGATTGAAATCGACAAAATACAAATTAAAATATACCTATGATTGGAAATAGTATATTATTGTTTAAACTTATTTCACAAGAAAAATAAAAATTGGCTGATATGAAATCTAGATTCTGAAGGGCGTTTGATATCTTCGTAGCATACGGTAAGCAGGGTTTACCGATCTCAAAATACGAGGGTGCGTTTTTAAGTCCGCGGAATGGCAGGGTTGGAGGGGGGATAGCGGGCTCGTTAAGAGCGGTACGTGTTAAGTGACTCATAAATAGTATAAATATAAAGTTTTATCACAATTGCATCATTAGTTTTAAAACTATCGACAATTAAACAACTCAATCCGGAAAAAAATTGGAAGTATGGAGAAAATCGAGCATCGCGCCGTTATAAAGTTCCTTACCAAGCAAGGAAAGTCTGTGCAAATCATAATGGAAGAGATGTCATCGGTTTACGGGGACTCTTGCCCTGGAAAAACGATGGTTTACAAGTGGAACAACCTTTTTAAGCAAGGCAGGGATTCACTTGAAGACGACCCACGACCAGGACGGTCTGTTGAGGTGACCATTCCGGAAACGATAGCGGAAGTCGAAAAATTAGTACTGGAAGATGCTCGGCTAAAGAAGAAACAGCTTGCAGAAATGGTTGGAGTATCGGATACAACCATTTTTAAAATTCTGCATGACCATCTTGGCATGACTAAGGTCAGCGCGCGGTGGGTGCCGAGAATGCTCACGCCGCCTCAGAAACAACAGCGCGTTGAATGTTCCCGTGCGTTTTTGAACCTCTGTGGAGAAGATAAGGATATTGTACTGAATCGAATTGTTACTGGAGATGAAACTTGGGTTCACCATTATGAACCTGAGTCTAAACAAGACTCCATGCAGTTTCATAAAAAGGGTACAGCACCTTCTAAAAAGTTTAAGGTGTCACAATCGGCCGGCAAACTCATGGCGACAGTCTTTTGGGATGCAGAAGGAATTTTGTTAATAGATTACAAAGATAAAGGTGTCTCTATAACCGGAGAATATTACGCAACAATCTTGGAGCGGTTAAAAGAAGCCATCAAAGAAAAAAGACGAGGAAAATTATCCAGAGGTGTCCTGCTGTTGCACGACAATGCGCCCGTACACAAGAGCCGTATTGCACTGGCTGCCCTGCATAAGGTGGGCTTTGATATTTTAAATCACCCACCCTATAGTCCAGACCTGGCTCCCAGCGATTATTATCTCTTTCCAAAAATGAAAAAAGAGCTTCGTGGAAAGAAATTTTCTACAGATGAAGAAGTAAAGGACGCAATTTCCTCGTATTTTTCCGACAAGGACAAAACATTTTTTTATGAGGGTTTAAATAAGTTAATACAAAGATCTGAAAAATGCATTCGTCTTGCAGGAGAATATGTAGAAAAAGAAAAATAATTTTGACATTTTATTTTCGCTCCTTGTCCCTCATTCCGCGAACTTAAAAACGTACCCTCGTAGCCTAATATCACGCGATCTTAACATTGCTTTGGAAAATGAATACAATAAACATTTTATACAAGAAAATACAACAGATTTTATAATCACCACAAAGTAATATCTTTGGAGTGTACATTGCTTGATCTGGTGATTTTTCAAGCGATGTGGTGTGGTGGTGTGGAATTTTTGGTGTGTTTACTTTTTATATTGCCGACTCAAAGGTTTTTTCATGTTTGGTATTTAGGTGTAATTTTAACTATTTACTGCTAGACGCGCACAGAAAAATAAGGAATGTTACAAAAAGCAACGTAAAATTTTATTCATTTCGATAATATCATGGCGTGCACGGTGACCGATACCTATCTCTATCTACGTCGAATAAAATATCCATATAAATTCTGTTGTACTATTATGAACAATATCTGTTTAAATTGTATTCTATCGTTATGAATGTATGTTTTATGTATCATTCCAGCTCCACCTGACGAGGACCGCGAGGACGACTTCCGAGCGCCCCTCTACCGCAGCGTAGAGATCAACGGGATCACCGTCAGGATGAAATGGTGCGTCACGTGCAAGTTCTACAGGCCGCCGCGATGTTCGCACTGCTCTGTGTGCAATCACTGCATAGAGGCAAGTATCGCTTGCGTATTACGTTATAATCTATAGATACACCCCCCCTTAGGTACAGAAAGACCTTTTTCTCGGTGATAATCGCTGGTGAGAAATCAACATACACCACATTGATCATACTTCGCTGCTCCTAGTTCGGTGTTCGTATATGTGTAAAATTAACAAAACTTCGATAGCGTGATTCAGGATAGCGTGGTCACGTGTCTAATTGCGGGGGATTGTGACAATTCGGAATAATAATTACCGGTCTTGTAGTAAGTGGTGTCTTGCTGCAATAACAAAGCCTCCGGGATGCACACTATACACGTGCGGTATTACTTTATACTGAAGATAATGCAGATGAAAATTATCGTTTAAAATGTACATAATATACCGATAACGGTTCCAATAAAAATCTCACGTTAACTAAGTAGGGAGTGATTTCTTTCTTTTTGAGGAAACCCTAAGTAGAGAGTTACTATCGAAACTGAAATAAGCTGATTTTTAATTACATAATCGGTACATATCTTAATAGACAATTTTAAACGTAGTAGTCGATACAGGTATTTCAATAAGGAAATGTTTAACTTCCAGACATTCGACCACCACTGTCCGTGGGTGAACAATTGCATCGGGCGGCGCAACTACAGGTTCTTCTTCTTTTTCCTCATATCGTTGTCCATCCACATGCTCAGTATATTCGGGCTGAGCTTGTACTACATCATGAACAACAATAAGACCCTGACGCAGGTGGAGCCTATTGTGTCGTATCCTTTTTATAACATCTTTATTTGAAAATGCTTGTGTTATGTATGTATGTATATGTGTTATCTTGAGATCAATCAATTGATCCGCAAGGTAAGGTATACACATTATACTACGATGAAGAGATAGAAAATATGTGAAGTCTATAAAATTTGCAAATATGTAATATTTTAAGGGGATGATCATAAATATGACGTGTGACAAAGCTATGGTAGCGGTAAAAAACTATAAAAAAATTGTAACGTTTTCCTGATACACTGAATATTTAGTATTCAACAAGACGGTTAGACCCCGTTAGTATTTAATTTTAGTTTCTTAAGAGATACTTTCATGAATTGAAAGCGCTTAACCATTTCTGATGTTAATGAGAAAGCTTTCATAACTTTATGATATGAAGGATCTTAGGAATTACGGCTTTACTTCAACATGATCATGATCATAACACACGTTAGCAACTATTATACGGCTATTGAATAACATTGTTTCAATCAATCAGTCTATTCCTTAACCGCAACATTACCAGAATGGTGATAATGGGCATTATCGCACTACTCGCGATACCAATATTCGGTCTGACCGGTTTCCACATGGTGCTGGTGTCGCGGGGGCGCACCACCAACGAGCAGGTGACCGGCAAGTTCACGGGCGGGTACAACCCCTTCTCGAAGGGATGTTGGAAGAATTGCTGCTACACACAGTTTGGGCCGCAATACCCTAGGTATGTGCATTTACTTTTTGACGCTATTGTACATATTTGGTAACATTCTGGGGAAAATGTCTTGTAGTGCATTTTTTTTAATTAGTTTAAGTGAAATAATTGTTAAATTAAGCTTAGTTTAAAGCTTTTAAGATAGAAATCACAAAAAATGATTCGTTTGAATTATGTTAAATGTCTAATGTCTATTTACCATATCATGGTGATCAGATGATTCCCATAAACGTAGTTTATAAAGACTGAAAAAATATGTATTATATTAATAAATTATAAAACACAAACTACAACGGGATGTAGCGATGCGTCACATAACTAAGAATTTTACCATTATCATATTTTTAATTATAGATTTCTTTAAATATCAACAATCACTCGCCATGTCGCTACTATCAAATAAAAGCATACGTCACCAATAACATTGCAGTCTAGTCCGGCCATCGAAGTACATCTGGCGCGGCGGCAAGAAGCGTCGCGAGGCGGGCCACGCGGCGTCCGCGATCTCGACGATAGCGACGGACGCGCCGCACCAGGTAAAGACGTACACGGCGGACAACGGCTCCGCGCACCGGCCCGTCGGCGCGCACGCGCACTACAACAAGGTGAGGGCCAGACGCTTGCGGCTAGCTGATAGCGGATAGCGGTTACGATGTGGTGTGTGGACGGTGGGGTTTCGGTAGTGTTGGGTTGGTTTGTGGGAGATTTGTGGTGATTGATTCACTGTTTTTGATTATCAATGTTTTTGATTGATTTGTGTGTCAAAGATGGAAGTTTGTCAATTTTTGACTAGTAGTGGGAGGGCATTGGATAAACTGATTAGTAACAACGAGTGTAAGAAATTTAATTTAGACAGGTAGACGAATGCCTTTCCACTTGTAATTTACGTGATAGCTAAGCTATGGGTGTGACTGTGGTTACAATATGATTGTTTAATTTCAGTTAAGCGAATTTAATGGCATGCAAATCGAGCAATAATATTTGTGGATTTGATACACATACATACATAATTAAGCCTTCTACATCACAGATGAACAGGCGTTACGGCCGTCTTCATGCTGTTCGTTTGGATTAAATTTGATTATATTTATGGCATACAACATAATTGCAATGGAGAATCTATGATCTATCAAACTCCACCGTCCACGTTGCGTCTCATTATATTAGTTTAAATCAGGGCGCACATATGTATTTAATATAAATATTTGTGTAAATATTAAGACTTTCAAAATATTTTGTATAAAGATTGGGATCTTCATAATGTGTGCTCTGATTATTATGATTACAAACATACTATAATTTTGGACATTATCACATTAGTATTAATTATTAAGATATTTATGTTGAAAAATATATTTCTATTATAAATCCCGTTTGTGGTATGTGGTAAAAATGTGGTATGTTTGTATCGACTGTTAATATTTTCATTAATTTGTAGATAAGATTGCCAGATGTAAGAAAAATACCATGCGACCTGCAAAAATCACAGATTAAGCCCAAAATAAAAACACCATCACTTTAAAACTGATCTTACATACTAAATATATTTGGACGTTAAAGTACAAAAATATTGAAAGAATTGAATTAAAATTATATTATGGCTACCTACCTGTATATAAATAATTATATGTATAGATTAACCATTTATAACTAAATTTTGGTTGTATTTTCTTTTCAATACATTTATTTGGCTTACAAATTACAAAACCATCACATATATTCAAAATTAACACAACTTATGTTTATAAAGAACTAACATCCTTTAAAGTTTCTAAAATAATGTAACTTATTTCCCATGCTTAATTAGTTGAAAAATGGCTTGAAAACATTTAGACTTGTCACCTAGTTTTCATGCTTGTAGAGCAATAAAATACATACCTTCAATTCACTTCATATAAATTCTATTTTCGCATGGCACTTAAATATTTCTTTAACAAAGTAACAGGTGAATTGAAGACATGGGTATGTCTGGCTCTCTACTCTTATAACAAATTTATTTTCAGCCTTTGGTCCAGTATGGGCTATATAGGAACCTACGGAAACCTATCAGTTATAAAATACTGTATTTTTAAAATTAATATCGTATACACTTCCTGGTCTGGATATAAAATATAAACAAAGGCTGGGTTAAGAAGTTCTTAACCATACGCTTTATGCTTGATACCTATAGCATAAACATATTTGATTATGTTTTATATCACTGGGTATTATTAATAACTAATCACCCAATCACAATTTTGTATTTATTTATTTTGCTTATAAAAAGGTCTTTAAGCCTTTTCATATTCGCATTTTAATATGAGAATATTTCTGTTCATGCTTAATATTTATTCTGATAAATCCGATTAACCTGTCAAATTTTATATTATACTTTTTAAATTAAAACTTTAACAAAATAACTGTATGTATAATATTGTGTAGCGTTACTGCATCGATTCCATTCTGGTGGAGGATGTACCATATTTTAACTACGCTCTTAACGGGATAAGATTGATATCTACATTAAGGCGTATCTAGGTTTACATATCTCAAAGTGTTAAATGTCTAACTTTTAACACGGGGAGACCGGGTTGTATAATTGGGCTACTACATATATTGTATTATGGGGTCGTTCAAGTATTACTTAAGCGCTTTTAGGGGGGCGGGGGGTCTGCTTTGCTTATTTTGGATGACATGGGGGATAGGGGAGTCTAGATGATGATTACGTCATCGGTAGTTTGTTATTGTTTACACGAATAGCAACCCTTACATTATCATTACTTTCTTTCCCGCAAATCATGCATACGTTTAGGTATTTTTAAAATTTTAATTATAACATTATAATTATAATATGAAAAAAAAAACAATACATTAAATGAAAAATGTTTACGTAAGCATGGGGGAGGGGGTAAGAACTTTTCTTACTTTTGCTGACAAGGGGGATGGCGGGGTAAATAATTGTAATAAATCTGCTTACGTAATACTTGAACGGCCCCTATAGTACTACCCAGTCCAACGTGTCGTACAATATTAAACAGTGAGCGACCCACATATACGTTAAGCGTAGTAGCTAGTGTTCAATTGTAAACACGACGCGGCATGAGCAGCTGTCGCCCGGGCGCGAGGAGCACGAGGGCGAGCTGGAGGGGCCGGGCGCGTCGCAGTCGGCGGACTGCGAGCCCACGCCGCCGCAGATGCAGCGCCGCGGCTCCTCCGCCAACCTGTTCCCGCCCGCCGAGCCGCACCACCACCTGCCGCCCCGCCCGCACCACTATCCGCGGTTGAGTCCGCTGTCCAGGAATACTACGTGAGTAGCTATTGTATTAGTTATGAAAACTAACCACTTTATAAAATTATTTAGCATCATTACTCTATCGATTTAAATGTGAATGTAATGTCTTTGCAAAAGTTTATGTTAAAAGAATATGTTTTAACCAGATATTGAAGTGATCACTGAAGTACATGGATTTGGGTACTTATACCTTTCATATTTAATGACTAAATTGATACTAGTTACATATGTCTGCTTTACCATGTCTTTGAAATTCGAATATACCAGCGTTATTACTACTAAACGGCGAAAAAAGATGAAGGAATTATGGGGTTATAATAAAACTAAAAGAAACTGCTACTTTTAAAATATATATTATACTCTGATGTTATGCCGTGTCCGCACGCTTAGCATTTGCAATAGTTTAAATTGATCAAAAGCTATGCTAAAAGCACTTACAAACTTAGATAAACCAAGGCTTGCAAGCGCAGTATTATATGTGTACCATCCATCATCCATCCTTTATTTTACCACAAAATAAGCGTGGTAAAATAGTATTATCCTTACATCGTCATAATTATCGCCCTTACAGACCAGGTATAGTCCACGCCAAACTAGACCTCTCTGAAGTTGTTGCGAGCAGATGTCGCCATACAATTTGCTACGGTGACGCGACTCATTTCTAAATTCAGAGCGGACTAGCAGTTTCGGAAACGAATTAATACGGGTTTCTTTAATTTTACAATAAATAAAACCGTGACGCTCACGTTCCCCAGCCACGGCACGACCACGTCCGGCTACCGGGTGGTGATGGAGCCGCTGCGGTACGACGCGGGCGCGGCGGCCGGCCTCAACAACGGCGCGCGGCCCTCGCCCACCATGCAGCAGCGGATCAAGGCGCTCGGCGTGCCCACGCCGCTCGCCGTCACCAGCCCCGTGCGACGGTACGTACGCACAGAGCCCGCGGGGGCGGGGCTTACGCTTGGACGGTACATGTGAACTCGGGGTTAGGTTAGGTTAGGTTAGTCGCAGATTTGATAATATCGAGCCTTTATCAGTATTTTTATCGATTTTTAATTCATTTCTGATAAGCTATCATATGGTAAAAGACTGAAAGTTGAATTTACCGCTTCTTATACAAATTTATGGGAGATAAAAAATATTTTAAATAGGATGCTATTTTAAATACTTTTTTGAAATTGAATTATTGATAGATTGTTATATATCGATATTTTTGAATTTTTGATATTTATATCGATAATTTCATCAACTAGCATCTCTAAGTAGGATGAAGAAAACTATGAAAAAAATAAAGTTGCTGACTAAGTAGATATGAATAATGGTTTAGGATGGAGACTAAGGGTTAATCTGAAGTTAATATAAAAAATGTAGTTTAGAATGTATTTCTTTGTAAATTAAGAAAATATTAATACTTAAGGATAGACTTAATAGTTTGGGTCAAAATCCAGGCATTGTGAGAGGGGTTATTTTTTTAGCTTTGCAACTTAAGGTACTGCTAGGAAATGGTAATTTTTATTTATTAATTACTTTTATGACATAAAATAATGTTTAAGGTTTTATTCCGTCCATAAAGTAGTGTAGTCTTTACCCCAGAAAATATGGTAACATAAACCTTAAAAATTAAAATATAGTTTAGCTCAATAGAATACATGTTTGGAATGATTGAAGTACCTTTAATTCAGAAATCCATTTATTTAGAATATCTGCTCAAATATGTGAATGTTTCGACAACATTTTATGTTTTTCAAATGTTTGGTGTCCACACTTGATATTATTTCACAATGTGCTTTTGTTGTTAGCTGATTACAAATGTGGATATAATTGGAGTTATTGAGACAGGAGATCGAATGTTCCCATAATCTATAGGTATTGATTTAATTTCCCATCTTTATCATGGCCTCTTCCCATTACATTGACAAATATACTAAAATGTTACTGAAACTAAAAATTCCTTGCCCACACTGAAATGCATCGCTTACTTATATGTTTTTATGTTTATTAAAGTGAGTGTTAGAATTTTTAATTTGCATGTAAAATTGTTTGCATCACATGTTTAGTGAATACGTGGGGTAAGGCGCATTGGAAGGTTTGCTTGAATAATAAATTAAAGAGTGACATATTTAGCTGGAATATAAGATTTGTTAACTGAAAATTACATGAATACAAACAATATTTAGCAAATTTGAGTATTTATGAAATTAGACATTAAATTAAACAATATAGTGAAGTAAATATAAAAGATTGGTTTATAAAGAAACAGTTATTCGCAGTGTAGTTGAGGTTGTAAAATTAATTCAAAGACATACGGAAATATACGGAAAATTTTGAGCCTGTACTCATTAAAATTATTCCGATATCTCCTGCAATACAGAGTTCTGTAAAGCTTTCAGTGCGTCTCACACTTTTTCGGGAACACTAATCGTCATGTGTACTTATTTTTTTGTCATTGGTGTATATTGCTTCATGTGTGTCGTAACAGTACTCCGTTATAAACAAGTCACTGAAGTACTAAAAAACTTTTTAAATACTACATAATATGGCACATAAACAAACACACGTAAACATATGATCGATCTTAGGAAAATAACAGATAACTACACTTATAATGGAGTACAAATGTAGAGGATGCTTACATTTCGTTTTGCTAATTCTTATCATTAATTATAATTATAAATTCTGCCCGTGTAAAAATCTAGTTTAAAGGACCAAATGTAAGCAAACTCGCCATTTAGTGTTCATGACTAATTATGTAAATGTCCGTGTAGGTTATTGTGTTAAGAACACTGAGTAAAACACTGCATTACGAATCTCATATATTTCAAAATTTTAAATTTCTCATTTGCTTCATCTTTTTTTGTTGACACATACTCATTTCTGATTTATCGTCCATTTTATTTCGTTTTCCTTAAGTTTTATTTTAGAATGTTTTCATAACTACAGTGTTTGTACTCAGTTTGTGTAATATATAACATAAATACATATCCTCGTACATCCCTAACCTGCATTATACTCGTAATTTTATAAATGTTATTTACACTGCATCCATCGTCGGGTCATTGTACAAACGTAGATTCAAAATAAAAGCTAAAGAAACATTTTCGTATGCTTATGCTATCATTGATATACGCAAGGTAATTAATTATTTTTTAATAACAAAATAGTGAAAGAGCTTACAGTCCACCAGATGATAAGTGGTAACTGTCGCCTATAGAGCTTTTATCAGAAGCCGATGATATAATTATGCGTTGCTGCTCCTAGCAATTAAGTTCATCTCATATTTGAGAATTGCAGAATTGTTGTATGTTGTGGTGTACCTCTTTGTCAGAACCATAATTGTTCTACCTGTCGGTGGCGGTGGTACATACATTTGATACTGTGATATTATTAATCGTTTTACAATGTTAAAAAACAAAGTAATTAAACAATAATACATTGTTATATACTTTAATCGGACCCATTCAAATCATATTAGATCGAGGTGATATAATCGCAGCGATTCATTTTATTGAAACTATCATGATGAACTTATATATTACTAGGCTTATTGATAAAATTATTTGTATGTTTTTTATTTTAATTATAAAAATCGACAAAGGGTGCAGTGTATTAAAAGATACGACTACAATAATAATTTACGTTTAATTATGACCTATTGTGCTATTACCTATTACATTTAATAAAGTTTAAAAAATTGGTAACGTGTAAAAATTATTACATAAATTATATTTGTGGTCGTAATATGTAAAGTGTAAACATTATAAAGAGTGAAATTTACCGCTTTTACGCGGCAGATGGACCTAACGCATAGAGCCAACGTGTCGACGGTAAATTGTAATGACGTTTATGTTTGGTTTTGTGTGTGTTGTTTTTGTAATCGATGTGGGTTGGTGGAACTTTGCCTATATTTCCTCTACTTCCTAACGCTATCGCTGCCTCTTTCGTGTGCTTATTGGGTGACTTGGTAACTTGTTTGTAGGAAGTGTTGAAGATTTGAAGCTATTGTAGGTAGTGTGGGTTGCACTTGGTAATACTTACATTTTTTAAATACTGCTTTGAAAATATTTAACCTAAAGTAAAAAATGCACGTAACGTGAAGGTTAATTTAATAGAAATAAACGATAATACTTACTTAAATTGTGGTTCCTTGACAACATAGAGTATAGTAGATGTAATTAATTTCTTATTTTCAAAGCAACTAAACTTCCTCCAATCCACATAACGTCGATGTTTATATATTGCAGTTTCTGCACTTTAGGTGCTTTTTAACACGCCTTTTTAGGAGTCGTAACTATTTGTTATCTATTTTGTTAATTTGAACCACCAAGCTATTTTTTTATGCACCGAATTGCACTTTTTAAACGAAAATTTCATGCCAATATTAAAGTTGTTTATGAAAAATATACAACTAGTAGGAATTTTGCAAGATATTTCAATACAATCGGTAAACGATTCAAATAATTGTGATACAATAATTCAAATAATGATTCCTTGTTTTTTAAATATTTTTATATGAAGTAAATTTAAAATATATACATTCGTTTGTATTTATATTACGATCAACAAAATGTATTAAATGAATGATATTTAATGATATGAAACTTAAATTTATTTCAAAACGTATTCGTTAATTTACACTCAAATGAAGTAAGACTATATTATTAGCACATCGATTTTTTCGGGATTTATTTATAACAATAATTTGGTTCGCACATTTATTGCAATATTGTTTAATTAATATGGAGTAACAAAGTAAAAAGAGGGAAGATGTAAAACGAATTTTAACTATTTTAGTATGATGCTGTTATTTGACACAGGTATGTATGTATGGCATGGATTATCTTTTGGTTTTAACATTTTATAAGTTCTGTCTTCGTTAAAAGAAACAGATTATTTCGCTTAATATAAAATATGTTGATCTTTTTAGTTTGCAAATTTATTTTGAAATAAATAATACTAATCTCTATTTAACATTATATTTTCATAATTATAATAATTTTCCTTATTGAAGACAAAACTTATGACTTAAGTGTTACTGTAAAATTTTATTTGCAACCTGTTTTTGAATATAAGTAACGCGGGGTGACACTTTATATTTGGCCTGAAGATATATTTTTCATGGACGAGGATAATATTTGAAATTACAATAAATTAACTCTTTTCATGTCTAATAATTGTATCAGCCATCTTATAAGTGTCACGCCATCGATTATTTACTAAATATTATGCTGATGAAATGATTTATTTAGCTTTTGCGAGGACACTGTAATTATAAAAAGAAAGATTACGAATTAATAAATATTTTAATACTTATGACAACACTGACAGATTGACTATAGATTCGGCTGCGATATAATATTTTTATATTGCAACATTTATATCGCAGATTATGTCATATTCTTGGTAATAATAATTATTATTATAATTAAAATGTTCATTTCACCAGAATAAGAGTGATATGGTATTAGTTTAGTTGGCAGTAGTTTGTTGGATGTAGTTATAGTGTAATATAGTGTATAGTTGGCATGGCGTTGGCATGCTCCCCGCAACCGCAAGCCGCCGGGACTCGGCCCGTTCAGAACTAGATACAGCTAAATAGAGTTCATATTATGCTACGTAACGGCGAGATTGGTTTAACTATGTTTCAGTGGGCTGGGAATTAATACGCTAAATGTTAAGAGCTTCTGCTAAGGGATTAATGTATTTGCTTCGGGTATAATATTTAGTTCTGCAAAGGAATTATTGTTATTATATTTTGGAGGGGTTAACGTGTATCGTGTATTTTAATCGGGAAATCATTTTCCATTGAGATTGTATCATGGAAGAGACATGTTGAACCAGTCGCTCCAATTTATTTTTTTATGAATATCAGATTTATATCAGATCCTTCATTAAATATGACGGTAGAAAAAATATTAAGAGTCGACATAAGTCCAGAGCCGCGGCAAAGTTTCGGCGAGACGAGTTCTGAACGCGGGTCCTCGCGCGGCGGCGCTCGCAGACGCTTCTCCCCGCAGCTCCCGTCTCCTTCTGTCCGTAGGCCGTACGATAACGATAGCGAGCGCTCGGACGAGCTCGCGCGATTAAACCCCTGACGTGAGCGCCGCGCACAGGTCCAACCCGGGCACGCCGACGCAGCCGCGCCGCCCCGACTTCATCGGCGTGCGCACCTCGCCGCAGCGCCGCTTCCTCTCCGAGGGCGAGCTGCTGCGCGCCGAGCCGCCCGCGCACCGCCCCACCGCCGACGACATCCGCGAGCTGGCCGCGTCCCCGCAGCGCGGCGGCTACCTGTGGGCCGAGCGCCCCGCCGCGCCGCCGCACCCGCTGGCGCTGGGCGCGCACGCGCCGCACGCGCCGCACGGGCCGCACGCGCCGCACGGGCCGCACGCGCCGCACGCGCAGCCGTCGCCGCTGCCGCGCCGGCGCGCGCCCGCGCCGCTGCCCGCGCACGCGCCGCGGCCCGCGCGGCCGCTGTCCTTCGTGCGCGCGCTCGAGGTGCAGGACCAGCTGGAGCGCGCGCCGCCCGCCGACCCGCCCGACCGCGCCTCCGTCTACGACTGCAACTACGAGATCTCCGTCTGAGCGCAAGGGCCCCCGACCTCCGTTCTATTCCAAAGATACTTTGACGATGTCGTTTTAAGATTGCAACGCACAATATCCTCCGACCTCGACCCCGAGTGCGAAGACTTGTACAGTAACGATTTCGTTTCGAACGACGCGGCCCGCGCGGCCGTCGCGGTGACGGACGAGCATTTAGTGTAATGCCATGCGGCGTGCGGTCGGTATTGGAGTGTTTGTGTTATAATATATGTATAGAGTTACGCGATTAAGATTCTTAAGGAGTAATTAGAGTTTTATATTTATGTATATTTGTGAGTACTTTGTAATGTTAAATAATATTTAGTCCGTGGATGGTTCGAGTGTACATAGTCCCCCAGTGTTGTGATTCCAGGATGACATGATGACTGTATTGCGAAGTCGAGTAACGTGAGAATGGTAACCGAAATGCTGTCTCAATGGTGTATAATAACATAATAACGATATATAATATATTTATGTAACGTTTTCTTGACGCTCTTGTATGTTCTTCCTAGGTATAGATGCAATCGACTTTGCAGGTTCCGGAATTGACTGACTTGTTAATCTGCCTCAAATTTGTTTTTAGTTGACTCATCTGCTAACGCGGCGACGTTAGGTCGCGGTCTGATTCGTTTTTTTTTCGGTTACTTTTAAACAATAAGTATTAGTATATACCCAAACACCTCGTTCTACTATATTGTACATACGTGCAATAGACATAGAATCGTGCTTCTGGTATTATACAAACGAAGTGAAAGATGAACCATATGTAAGGAAATTGTGCCAAATATTCTGTAGACACTGTTAGTATTTATGTAGGTCACGTTTCATTTTGTCTCAGTTCCTATCAAATTATTATTTTCTTTGAATATAAAATGTTACCAAGGAATTGTTTTAAAAATTTTGATGATACGAAAATGTGACTTGTATTATAATTAATATAAAACTTAAATATTGTTATAATCTTTTTTTCAGAATTTTCACTATAATTGGAATCTCTAGTTTCATAACTGATTGACTATTTGCTGCTTTTTTAATCTCTTGATTAATCATTATTGATAAATTATAACTTTGGACTTTAAATAAGGACATTTACTATGTATATAATATAATGACTTTAAGTAACAAAATATTTTCCATTTAAATATTTACTTATTTGTCAGTTTTATTGCAATGTCTGTGAAATAATATGCAAAAAGTTTATAATCTTCACTTTTCGATGTTGAGAAATAAATGGGCCAGTTGCACAAAAAATCCTAATAAGTTAATTGGTTATTCTTATCATTCTTGGTCTTCAGTGTGTATATGTAAAGTTTTACTTTCATACTCAAGTTGCAAGAATTGGCTATATGCCACGACAGAAAATATCGTATCATATGGCCCGGGGGCATCTGGAATAAGCGATAAAAGCGACGCAAAACTTTTCATCTCGCTGCAAAGTGGTACATACAGTGCAAATTGAAATATGTTCACATTACAGCATCGCATATGAATCAGATATGGCCCCTCCATAACAGTAAAAGTATGTAAATTATATTGCTACATTAAACAAGAGATTCAACCTTAAGCAATTAATGTACAGAAAATGCTTTGGGTGTGTTGTGAAAAATATATTAGTTAGAAAAGAAGAAGATTTGTGTCACAAAAAATATGAAAATCGAGAAGTTTACATTCACATAATATTTGATGTTTGAGTAAAAAGTATAAATCAAATATTTATAAGAGACTTTCCTCAACGAGGATTCATATATTCATTGATTATATTTCGTCTGTTTAATTCAACACGATTCAGTTATGGAACGTTTATACACATTAAATATAAAGATTACTAAGAATTGTGGCACCACTGCTGCTGTGAATTGATCACGTAGTGAATGAAAACTAATGCAAGATTGAACGACACTTTTGTTTCAGTCTCAAGGATTATATAGAATGGACTGGCATTGTACTATGGAAGTAACATTATAACGGTTTTAAGCATATAATAAGATGACGATGTAGACGATCCAGAAATACCCATTGGAGATTTTTTTTAATTCCTAATTATATTGTATTGTTTTGTTGATAATATTTCTATCGAGATTAAAGTAGGCAAATATTTTTCTAATTTTGACCATTGTAGTGATCTTGTTGCTTATTCGAGGGTAAGCCTTAGCATTTAATTTATTCTGTTTATTTATAACTAACAAGGAAGACAGGATTTCAATTTTTTTAACATCAAGTCCATTCTATAACGTCCATGACAAGACCGAAACGGTTGAGATTACTATACTATGCTGTGTACATAACGATATATATTTATGGATTATATATAGAGCTTCACAATATAATATACCTTGTATTTTTAAATAATAATAATAATAATAATGTAAATATTTTAAAAACCTTTATAAATAAAATATAATAAAACCTTTTCTGGACATGTTTAAGAACTTAATATTTACTTATTTGTCTTAATTTGTCGGATCTGTTAGTCAAACAATAAAAGTGACAATTAACGATATTTGGTGTATTCTATTGCGTAGTTAACTATTATATAAATCTAATTGTCTTCTTTTCTAAGCTTAAGTGTGTAAATATCCCGCAATTTGAGTATAAAATAAAGTGAAGTTTGTATAGAATGTGTATTGTTATGAATGTTACTATATGTATATCGACTTATAATTTCAGTGTATTTATTTACGGTGCCAGTAACTAGTGTCGGTTTTCCTCTTTAGACATATCAGTAGCACGTTTTTTTACTATGGTCAACGCTTAGGTGATAGAAGAGTATGCAGAAAGCGCTGCCTAATAAACTTGCACGAAACGTCGCGTATTTGTACTGTATTACTTGCTTCAGTTTTTGCTAAGACTATTTATATGTTCACATGTATTACAAAATTATAATGTCCATGTACCGACTTAAATCGGCTTACTCTCCTTGGTGGGTTAATTTACGTAATTTTTAACCTCTACTTCCTTTACTTTAAAACAGGAATGCCTTTCTTTTAAATTATAAAGTATTTTTTTAAGCTTCGTATTTTTCTTAATTTATAAGTTGTACTAACTTTGTAACCAAAGTATTATATTCATTATTTTTGTTCATCATCATCTAAATTACCAATCAGTGGACGCTTATATAGCGCCCCTACATGGTGCAATCTCGATAGTAGGTCATTGAATTTATTTATACTCTTCTATTGTCTAACGTATGGATCAAGTTAGGTTTTGCACATGTTTGACGGCCTAGGGGCGAAAATTTGCGACCATGGGCGTTTTAGTCTGTCGGTTTTGAATGCAATAATATGTCGCAATAATACTGTTTTATCACATTCCGTTTTCGAAGACTTCAATGTTTTGATTTCATTAAAAACTAATTATAAAATTCTTGACCCGGCGTGTACTTAAATTATGTCCACGCATATTTTGGACTTTTAAATTTGACGTTTTGAATGTACCTATTGTTTCATATACATCTATCACAATACGTAAGGTAACGTATAAGGATTCTGATTTCTTATTATGCTAAATAAATATTTCTATTAATAAAGTCTGACAATGCATTAGACATTTTTATAATAAATCAATAACATCATTCTATTCATAGGATGGCCTATATGCTAGTGTATTGACCGAAACGTGTCATGGTGTTAGTGACGAGTGTTTTTGAAGTATAAAACAATTATATAGACTAGTCTATTACTTACACAAATTATGACTAACTTTGGATGTATCAGATGACGCAAAGAAGAGTTTGGGAATGCCAAAGGTGTCTTAAATTTGGCAATAGATAAATTAATAAAATTGTATGCAGTTCAAGTTAAGTATGTTATAATATTGCTTCATGTTGACTTTGTTTTCTCAATGTTTAAGTCTTTATCACCTTAAGATATGTTGTCCAATAAGAGTTACAAATGTAGATTTAGCATTTTCACATTATTTATAGCTCAAAAAGTGTGTCCGGAGGGGATAACAATTTGAAAGTTCAGCTGCGCTGTACCACACAGTTAAGACTAATGTGTATATTTATAGTACCTCCTCAGAAATCGTTATTACCTATGTGTATGTGACAGTGTTTTATTTTTGTATTTTGATAAAATTTGTGTAAATAATTTTCTTATTTTATTGATATTAAACTCGATTAATCAAGATGGCTCTGATTTTTTATGTTGTCTTGATTCTTTTTCTTCCAAACTTGTTTTATTTCCGGTTATGCAATTGAGAATCTCCCTTGACTCACATTTCGCGATTTCAGCAGCAACTGCGCACCGCAACACTCTTTACACTCGTAGAATGAGGTAATATAGGTATAGTCCGCGTAAAACTGCTAGTCCGCTCTGAATATAGAAATGAATCGCGTCTCCATAGCAAATTGTATATATGATTACACCTGCTCGCAACAACTTCAGAGCGGGCTAAAAGTTTGGCGCGGACTATAATAGACTTGGTTGTCAGTGACTTCCACTGCACCGGCAGGAAACTTGTATCGATTTCCATTCTCTATCCACCGGACTTGCGATTGCATTCCGTGGGCGCGGCGTTTACGAGACTACATAAAAATGTAGTCTCATGAATTTTAAAATAAATCTTTGTTCAGCGGGTGCGGTTGTCATACGCTCCGTGAGCTTGTTTTTATGTAGAGATATTGTTTAAAGAGGCAATTCTACCGTCATTTTGAGATACTATATTTATCGTAACCATAGATTAGTAAAGATTACTCACTCTTAACAAGAAAATGTATCCAGTTTTGAGAATTGAAATAGTTGCGTAAAAAAGTTTTGCCACGTCTCCGTGCTAAAATGTCCCTAAAATATTTGAAATAATTATTTATTTATTATGTAAATTACGCAGTATTAGTTATTTATTCGTAAATTTTCTCTAAAAATGTTTTTATTTGTCAAGAATTCAAAAAAAAACTTACTAATAAGCCGTTTGTGGCTTCATTTAATTTCAAGGCGGCGAAGTATCTTTACTAATCTTTGATCGTAACAAATTATGTTAATATTTATTTGTGTACTTTACCTTTTGTGCGTCGTTTAACACTACAGTGACAATAATTTGGATTTATTAATAAATTATAAAAGCCAATTCAATTAGGATTATTAATGTTCTACAACTTTCAACACGTTGAAATTATTTTATTTCCCGCCACATTCCCGCCAATAATTATTTTTTCGAATATGTAATTCTAAACTGCCTTGGATTCTAAAGTTTATGCATATCTAATATCACTATATGAACAAAAATTAGTATTTGTTAATGTTACTGTTATGCTATATTAGTAAATACATTAAATCAATATTTAAACTATGCTTACTTAATAATATTAAATTAATCATTTCCAAAGTAAAATGAATGTCAATGACAATGTCACGGAAAAATTGAAGCTTCATAAAAAATATTAAATTTAATAAATATTATACTATATTCGTTTAATAAATAGTGATATACACGTTAGATAAATAGTGCTATGAGTGCCTATAATAAATATTGCGGCCAATATAGTGTCCATATTACTAATTGTTATCAACTGGAAAGAAATTGACAAGGATGCATCGATATCACAAAAAGAGGAGAAAACGAAATTAAAAAATCAATACAAGTGCTTCTTCAGATCCTAAAAATATATTCAGACTATATTTCCTGTTTCTACATCTTTCGTCTGTCCAGTGTGTGAAAGCAGTTAAAGTGTATTTTTTTGTTGTTCATTGTACCTTCCAGAAAACTGTGTCTTGCTCTATTTAGTACATAATTATAAATATTATAGTATATTTATTTTAAATAAATTATAAGTTTTAGTATAAGTATTAGTTGTATGAAGTGTTTTTATTTGTACAGGGCTTTTTTGTAGATTTTGTTCTTTATAAATTAATTGATGTCTAGTGATTCGTTATTACGATGCCCCATCTGTGCTGATAACAAATTTTATAAAGGCCAACGCGGGTTAAAAATCCATTGCAGCCGCATTCATGTCCCTCGTATAGAATCAATAAATCTACCTTTGCTCTCAAATTACATAAATAATACAGATGGGGACCGTAATGACGAACCATTACACAAGAGACTCGCAAGTCTTAAACATAACATCAGAGTGGTCAAACGTATCCCTAAAGGAGCGCGTTATGCCGTAGCTGTGTGTCTTTATGAGCACGTGGCCAGAGTAGTCGCAGAAAATAATTTCAATGCATGGAAAGACCTTTTATTATTCACATATAAAAAATTACATTTAAATAATAGATCTCACAACCAAACACTAACTAGTTTAATTAAACACAATATTACTCAAGACGTTCTTCCTGTAAATACGTCTTCTGTCAATTTCAATTCCTTACGTAATAACATTCTCAAATTAGTTGAAAACAAACTCTCCGATAGAGACGTTAAAGGTGCTGCAAAAATTTTATTTTCGGAAGACACTATGGCTACGCGCTCATCTGAAACGCTTGGGGCACTTCGCGAGAAGCATCCCACACCGATCACATCTTCGCAGCTTCCTAGCCCATTGCCCAATTCACAGCGCGACTTCTTGAGAGTCAGCGAGGAAGCCACCAAGTCCGCTATCCGTTCTTTTCCAAATGGATCTGCTGGTGGCTTAGACGGCCTTACACCGCAACATCTAAAAGACCTTACAGATCCCTCTTTAGGTGAAGCAGGCGTAAATTTGGTGAAGGAGCTCACTGCCCTCATTAACATAATGTTGGCAGGTGCAGTTCCTCCCGAAATTACGCCTGTACTTTACGGGGCCAACCTCGTGGCTCTCAAAAAGAAGGATGGGGGCATTCGACCCATCGCTGTTGGGTGCACGCTCCGAAGATTGGCTTCGAAGTTGTGCTGCCGTAACTATAGTGAGTTATTGGCGACGCGATTTAAGCCGCGGCAGCTCGGCTTCGGAGTCAAGGGTGGCTGCGAAGCAGCAGTACACGCTGCTCGCACATTTTTAAGTAACAATGATTATGACGTTTTCCTTAAAATAGACGTTAAAAATGCTTTTAATTCGGTAGATAGGGGGGCCCTTCTTACAGAAATTCAAAAAGAAATGCCTGACATTTTCGGATATATGTGGCAATGTTATGGAACCCCCTCAAAATTATTATTTGGTGATAATGTCATTGAATCATGTGTGGGATGTCAGCAAGGCGACCCTCTTGGCCCAGTAATTTTTAGTCTGGCAATACAACCAATTATTACACAACTAAATTCAAAATTTAATGTATGGTACCTTGATGATGGTTCTTTGGGAGGAAATGCGTCAACTGTATTGGAGGACCTAAGAATCATAATCCATAATTTTAATAAAATTGGTTTGAGTTTAAATTTTAATAAATGTGAAATATTCTTTTCGGAAAAATTATCTGTTGAGCAATGTCATCATATATATGGTCAATTCGCTTCAATATCACCTAACATATCTATTTTAGAAAAAGAAAATTTGACACTTCTAGGTGCTCCAATATTTGATGATGCATTTTTACCCATTGTAAATTCAAAATTACATAATTTTGAAAATATTTCAGAGCGACTCTTTGATTTAAAACCACATATGGCTATTTACATTTTGCGCCTTTGCTTATTCGCACCAAAATTCTTGTACTTACTTCGTTGTTGTCCTTTTTGGAAATTCCCATCTGTCACTCACATATTAGATACGCTTTTACAAAATTGCTTATCCAAAATTCTAAATTTAAAATTTGATGATCGTTCCTGGATGCAGGCAACTCTTCCGGTTAGGTTTGGTGGCATAGGTGTCCGCACCACGGAAAGTTTAGCGCTTCCGGCTTTCTTGGCCTCTTGTCATAGTACGATCGCCCTCATCTCAGATATATTAAACACTAATTTGGATGATGTTCGGGTGACGTACATGCCAGAGGCCGAGGAGGCCTGGAGTGGTTGCTTTCCGGCTGAGGATATATCTTTGTCTGATAAAACCAAGCAATCCGTCTGGGACACACCGGCTCTTAAGTCTGTTTTTGCCTGTCTTCTGGAACGATGTTCTGACAACTCTGATAGGGCCCGTTTATTAGCTGTTGCCCAAAGTGAATCAGGACATTGGCTACACGCACTCCCTTCCAACAATATTGGCATCGTGCTGGATCCTATAACGTTGCGCATTTCTATAGGTCTCCGGCTCGGTGCCAAGATTTGCGAGTCTCACTTTTGTCCGTGTGGGCAGGAGGTGGACACATTGGGTCGACATGGCTTGTCCTGTATCAGGAGTGCCGGCAGGCTATATCGTCACGGGACTCTGAACAGTTTGATTCGTCGGGCTCTTGCTACCGTCTCTATACCAGCGACTTTAGAACCCCCAGGTCTTTTTAGAGACGATGGCAAGAGACCTGATGGAATCACTCTAGTTCCATGGAGTCTCGGACGACCCCTGATATGGGACGCAACGTGCGTTGATACTTTAGCCCCCTCACACCTAGCTAATACTTCAGTGAAAGCGGGGGCTGCAGCCGACCATGCCCAGACTCTCAAGCGTCGTAAATATAGTAATTTATTAGACAATTACAGTGTAAACTCCATGTAACGTCACTCGATTTAACGACAAACTCTCTAAAGCGTCGAAAACAATTGGCTTAGTTGGTTTAGCTTGTATTCTATACAATGATACACTCTACGTAGCATTACACCCACTCTCAATAACGACCACAATTGAGTTACTTTTAATAAAATGTACCTTTTAAGTTGCTAAAATTAGTAAAAACTGCGCACCTGTGACTGTCGGCATCATGCATACTGCATACATACAAAATTACTTCCTTTGTCATCAAGATGCCTCAATATCAGAAGATATGAATAAAATAATTAAAAAAATACAACATAATTACTGGTGCAGCAAAAGACGTCAGACAAAAATAACAGACTACACGCAATAGCGTTCAAATAAGATTCTTTTTTATGTAGTGATGTCTACTAACACTAGACTGAAATAAACTTTTTCTTTTTCTTATTCTGTTTTTTCTTCTCTCCATTTAACGACCACTCTTTATAACGCCATAAAATGCACAGTCCCTTCAGTGCCGTTATATAGAGTTTACACTGTACTTGTTTGCGGCGCTTGCTTTAGAGACAATGGGTCCATGGTCATCTGACATGAAAAAATTCATGTCAGATATGTCGACCAAACTTGTCACTGCTTCCGGTGACCAAAAAGCTGGCGGCTATTTTGCACAAAGATTAAGTCTTGCCGTGCAGCAAGGAAACGCCGCCAGCGTTTTGGGAACCATGCCTCACACGGAAATTTTAGATGGCTTATTTTATTTATAATTTTCTTGCATATTTTGTAAATAAGTCCTTTTTTAGTTTATAGTTTAAAGTTTATTTTATTACTTAAAATTTCCTATATTTAGTAATTATAATTGTAAATAACATAGATATAATATTTATCATTTCCATTGTCTCTGTGTTATTTGAGCATTATGTGGGGATATTTGTGCTGGCAAGTTTGGTATTGAATGTCAAGTCATTGTCACGTTGACAATCCTTGTAATCTATGAAACTTTATTTATCTATGGTTCTTTTTATTGTGGACGGGTAAAGAGAATGTGAGTTTCGCGAAATTTCCGAAATTTATCCAAATAAATCTATTTGTTAATACATATATTGAATAAAAAATTAACTTTTCCCGAAAAGTTTATGCAATAGGCTGTGATAACAGGCGAATATTTTTCATGCAGACTCAATAATTGTTTATAAAAGTAGTCACGAAATAGTTGTATGATTCGTGTTGACATTGTCACATTTAGATGGTTTAACTTAGTTTGTGCGTGAAATATCGTTCTGTACTACGCTTTGAGGGAGTACAGTGCAAGACAAGTGTCTTGTCAAGTGAATCAGTTTTGGTGGGAAGTGCGGGAGTATGGTTGTTTGAAGGTTAGTTTTGTTGCAGATCCATCCAAGATGGGTAAGATAATGAAGCCTGGTAAAGTGGTGTTGGTCCTGAGCGGCCGATACGCGGGCCGCAAGGCCATCGTGGTGAAGAACTACGACGAGGGCACCTCAGACAAGCCGTACGGCCACGCTTTCGTCGCCGGCATCGACAGGTATCCCCGCAAAGTTCACAAGAGGATGGGCAAAAACAAAATCCACAAGCGCTCAAAAGTCAAGCCTTTCGTCAAAGTAAGTTCCACAAACATTTATTTAATATAACTTTATTTAAAGTAATTGTTAGTTTTGAACTTCTGTTTCTATACTTCACGTTCTTTTAAAGACAATATGAATCAGAGCATAAGAGCAATTCTTAATAAGATGTCATGTGTTATTTGTTCGGTCATAGGTCATTGTATTTTACTATTTGGTAGTACAATAATAATACCAAATATATATACGTAATGTAAACAACTTATATGAAATTATGAATTGAATGAAAGGTGGTAGAACCCTTTGTGGTTCGACTCCGGCGGCACCACCGCCACACCTATTTCTACCTAATAACAGCAGTGTTAAGCGCTACTGTGTTCCGGTTTGAAGGGTGTGGTAAGGGAGACAGACTTTTCCGAGGCGTTCCAGCTTAGTCCTCAGGGGTAGCGGCGCATCTGTGGCCGACCTCAGGTAGGAATATCTAATCCTATCTGGGGTTGATTACAGATGTCCATGGGCGGCAGTAGCCACTTACCATCAGGTGGACTGCATGCTCGTCTGCTACTCTTATATTATAAAAAAAAAAAAAAAAAAAAAAAAAAAAAAATTGCACTTTACAAGGTTGACATTTCTAAAAGTCGAATAAGCTTTGTCTCAATGGTTCAATGCCCTCATTTCCTTCCTTCCTTGTATTCACTATCCACTGTGCATAGAGGCATTTTTATTCCTGAGCATCAATTTTAAAAATCTCATGAAAGCATCTCTTTATACAAGTATAAGTAAATTAAGTTAAGAAAATTACACCACTTTTAGTTCTTGATTATACTGGAAGTAGCAATTTTTAATTATAACTTTTTCACTCGTGAAATTTGTGGAAATATTTAATTAGTCATTGGAAAGTTTTTTAGTCCATTTTTTAAAAGTTGTGATAGTAGTAATGTCTTATTTTCTTATGTTAAAAATGATGTCATGTTAAGAATCATTTACAGCAGAATGCTCAATGGTCAACACTACATAATTTATCTTTTTGTAGTCTTTAATATAAAGAGCTTTAACCTTATGTATCTTTTTTTATTTATTCCAGGTAGTAAACTATAATCACTTGATGCCAACCCGGTACTCAGCTGACTTCAGCTTTGAGAAGTTCAGCGCTAAGGACCTGAAGGACCCCGCTAAGCGCAAGAAGCTCCGTTTCAACACCAGAGTGCGCTTCGAGGAGAGATACAAGAGTGGAAAGAACAAGTGGTTCTTCCAGAAGCTTAGGTTCTAAGGTGTACTTTTAAATAAAAATCTTTACAGCATCATTTGTTTCACTTATGACCATTAACTTGCCAGAGATAATTTTAAAGTAATTACTTTCAAATAAATGGATTTTGTTTGATTCATTCTACATGTTGAATATTGAAGATGATACATATACATACCTTAATTTGCAAATCAGCTAACCACTTTTTGTCAAAATGTTTCTTTCATTTATTTTGATTTTGTTCAACACCATTTACTATCAAAATAAATAAAAGATTTTGAATATTACTTCATGATGGATTTATAGAACATATCTTTTTACACTCAATGCATGAAAAAGCACATCCATACTTGTTGAACTCAAAAAATTAATAAACAATAAAGTCAAGTCTGATAATATAATTGAATGAACATTTTATTGTGGGGTATGATATTGAAATGAATACATAATGGTTTGCGATATAATTGCTTTAATATTTAATAAATTATTTAGATAAGCAGTCTATAAGTAAAGTAGCCTTATGATTGAATACAAAAGTTAAAAACAATTGTATCAAACCGAAAGGCAAAAAAGTAAAATAGCATTCAGTATGTGTCACTTGTGAGATTATAACATAAATGTGAATATGTACTAAACATAGTAAATTCATATTAAAGAGTAACTACATAGGTTTAACATTTTTAAGATAATATGTATAATTGCAGTGTTAAATTTGGAAATCTTAACATTAATGTTATTTGTTTTATGTTCTATTCTGATGGTAAATAATAAAATAATTGCATAATACTTTGCTCACATAATGGTTACTTTTCTTAGAAGATCTAAGTGAAGTAACTTCTCTTAAATAGATTCCAATTATTCTAAATTCTTCGTAGCAAACAGATATAATTCCCGTCATATACTTTGAGTCGGAACTCTGAATTGCACAGAAATTATTTTTTAATATAAAATATTTACGAGTTAATCTCTTTAAGAAGTAACTTTCGTGTCAGAACATTACCTAAATATTTTCAGGTTTTTATTGTTTATTTACCAAATTTAGAGGGAATAACCACAATTTGGATTAAACTTTTTTGACGATGTCCGCAAAGTGTATAATGCTGCCTACTATAATAATGCGAGACCCCAAAATCCATGACGTGGACTACACTGGTATGTTGCTTACACATTTTTTTATAATCTATAATTTCAACAACACTACTTGAATAAATTCTTATTTTAATATCAAGGCGAATAAGCATAATACCGTAACAGTGAATTTAAAAGTAATAATTTGGTCGAAAATATAGATTATAAATTAGAAATGATAATATGTCTATATGTTTCGTCATTATCACGCAGTGACGAGTTTCCCGATTCTTTCGTCTAGTTTCTTGATCTCCTTCTGAAGGCTGTCCACATTATGAGCGAAGACCTCTTGGACCCCTTGGAGTAGCTCCTTGTTGTTCTGAACGCCACTGGCGATCGTACTTTGCAGTGTTTCCAGCTCTGATAACGATTTGCCGAAATTGCTTGCTGTGAAGTAAAAAATACAATATCAGATAGTATTAAAGAATAACTACTACCCCCATACAAGTGATTTAAGTGTTGAAAAACATGTTGCTTTTATATAAGTTTCATGAATTAAACATACCTCGATTATGAAGAGCTTCAAGTGCTTCCATGCGCTCCAATATTTCAGAATGTGATACACCATCAATTTGTTTCAATAATTTGTATAATTCATTGACCTGAAAAGGAATTCAGTTAGTTATTTATATTACATTATAGTGTGTAAACAGTTAAGGTAGCAGTGCCGAACTAAGCTCGTGGGAGGACTGGTGCAGAAATGTTGAATGAGGCCCTCGATTCAGGAACTTGATCTAATTTTACAAGATTTTTCAAGTGTTTTAAAAGGAACTTGTAGATTTGGAGACTCCCTAGGACCAGAAGCCCGGAGCGGACCGCCCCTGTCGCCCTACCTTAGTTCACCAGTGTAAAGTAGCACTCCATTACAAAAGTAAAACTATTATTTTAGTAATCTAGTAAAAGAAAGATACACACCTTAGCCTCCATCTCAGGGTCGGCGGGTTTAACGGCGGCTTTGAGCGCGTCGACGTTCGCGAGCAGCGCCGCCAGCCGCGCCTCCGCCGCCGCCAGCGCGCCGGGCCGCAGCAGCGCCGCCTGCGCCGCCAGCGACGCCGCCGCGCTCGCTAGCGTAGCCTATATATATCCAAATGTAGTTAATAAAATGAACATTAACCGATTCAATGCGGCGGCCTTTTGGACAAACTTTAACGCCTGGCGGCGCAAATATTTCGTGGCACCACTGTGGGTTCAGGGATCTGAAGTATGTGAAATCAAGTGATCTGCTGAAACTGACATTCTAGGATGGATCTATGTGATAAATAAAGACACTTTTGTTTTCAGAACAACTTTGATAAACGTCAATTTATCCGAGTTTTATGGCTTCAAATTTTGGCACCTCTCGGGTGCCACCCGCCATACACAAAATAAATTCATGGCACAACTGTGGTGCCATCCGCACGGAATCGGTTAATTAACACACTTGAAGTTAAAACAGTGGGTAATCATGAACTTATGTAGGTACAGAAGTTCCAGCTTCAGGAGTCTTAGTTCTCGACATCTTCAGAAGGATTAAGAGGACTTTTGGGGCTTTACAAATTTTGGGATATTCTTAAGTCCTAAAAAGAAACAAGCAAATAAAAAAACAACAGAAACTTATTAAAAACATAATTCAAATTTGATCAAGTATTCACGAAATATACCTGTAAAGCCATTCAGTTAACCAGTTACCATTATATGTAAAAATAGAAGTATAAGTGAATTTTAGAGATTTTCTTTTAATATTTAAATAATAATTTTATTTCTATCATACGCAATTTGGTCTGAAAACTTCTTACCTCGCCAGTAGCTGCTTGGAGTCTGCTAAACGCTTCCTCATCTCGAACTCCTGCGGCTTGTTCTAATTTATGTAACCTGGCATTTGCAGATTAGGAAAAATACAGTGTACAATTAATATGAGATATTATTAATTATATAAATTTCAATAAAAACACACATAATGGTTCAAATGAAGGTACATAAATGCGGTGCCCAAACCTGTACTCAAGCTGTGCCATTCTCTGTGTTTGCGCTAGGTTGACCTCTGGTTTCAATTTCAGGTTTGCTGTCACCACGTCACCACGCTTTTTTTTCCCATTTACTGACAGGAACTCTCTATAAAATAAGGATTAACTGTTAATACTAGTAGTAAGAAACTGTATAACTGTACATTATACACGGGTGTTTTTTATGCAGCTTTTGTAAAGGGAGATCTGCCATTGATCTGCCATTAGGTGATCTTGTCAGGGAAGCGGTTGTGCACCGACAGTTTCAATTCGGAGGTTACACATGCTAGATGTTGACAAAACTTCAAGATGGGGGATTCAGAAACATGTGGGTGCTATCTCTTGACAAGTTGCAAGAACTCATCACACAATTGATGCACCACGTGGTAGTTGATGCAAGGTTGAGAGTTGAGTGCTCTGAATGGATCTCTAAGGGATTTTTTTTTTATAATATCGGAGTAGCAGACGAGCATGCATTCCACCTGATGGTAAGTGGCTACTGCCGCCCGTGGACATCTGTAATCAACCCCAGATAGGATTAAATATTCCTACCTGAGGTCGGCCACAGATGCGCCACTTCCCCTGAGGCCTAAGCTGAAACGCCTCGGAAAAGTACGTCTCCCTTACCACATCCTTCAAAACGGAACACAGCAGCGCTGAACACTGCTGTTATTAGGCAGTAATAGGTGTCGCGGTGGTGCCGCCGGAATCGAACCACAAAGGGTTCTACCACCTTCATCTTAGAAACCTTAGGATCTTACAAGCAATGGCATTTACTATTGCAAGGGACTTTCAGTAAATTTACATTTTGCATTAACCAATTCATTCTCAAAAGGTAGCTTTAAATTTATAATAAATCCTAAAATATATGATTTTGAAATATCTTACTTCAGTTTTTCAGCCTTAGGATCCACTTGTTCACCTTCCTCCAATTTCAGTTCCTCAAGAAATTTTTTTGTTGCATTAATTTGAGCTGCCAATTTGGTTTGCTCATCCTAGAATAGATAATTATGGAAAATATATCAGTCATTTTCCTATTGATATACTAGTTCATGTGGTTAGTATTCTATGAGTAACGATTATTCATCTATTGTGTAACAATTTTTATAGATATTTCAACATTTTCAACGTTTGAAAATAGTACAATAGTACAGTTAACATTGACAGGACATAGGACTTGCTATATTTGTGATCAGAGAGATGTTAATGACACCATACTTCCTGTTATATTAAAGTATCAGGCCCCACTTATACTATATTCAATTCAATGCACTATCATATTTTTTCTTATAACATTTTTAAGTATTATGTGTCTGTTGTTTGTTGTTGTTGCAGTGACAGAAAGTCACCTAAAAAGTGACAATTGATGTGTGACAAATAGTTTATAGTCGACAGACTAATAGCAGATGATAACACAAAAAAATGTATCTGTGGCTGTGTTTTAGTAGACGCCAAATATCATAGAAACATTACCCTTTCGCTCTCTGTAGCTTTATTCTCTTGCTCAGTAACTTGTTCCAGCAGTTCTGAGAACTCACAACGGAGTCTGTTGTAACGCTCCAGTGTAGTCTCTGGTTCTCCTTCAGCTGCTAACCCCCATTCTCCTGCCCTGAAGTGGAGATTGTGGCAATTTAAGTAGTGTTAAGCACTGTACTTTGGTTCGAAAAGAGTGGTAAGGGAGAGAAACCTCTACACATGTTTTTGAACTAAAATGCAATGTCCCAGCTTAGTCATCACAAATAGCAATAAATTTATGCCAGACTTAGATAAAATTCTAGTGAGGTTCTTTAAAGATGACAATGAGCAACAGTATCATGAGCATTAGGTGGTCTACATACATTGATCACTTTAATTCAGAATTTATTATCAACACAATTGTTAAGGCCCCTCTGTTAATAAGGAAATTAAAAAAATTAAGACTAAAATTTCCTGAGTTCAAAACTCAAGCAAGGCATAAGTAATCAGTCTATAAAATAAAAATAAAAAAATAAAAAATCAAAACATATAAGGCTTACTTGTACCCAATGCGAGTTTTCCTGCTCAATCTGTCCGAGAAGTCCACAGAGCCAGTTAAAAACTTCCCTTTGAACTTATTGAAGGAATCCTTGACAGACAGATGTAGTTGCTCTATGCTCTCATTCTCTTCTTCCTCATAAGGCTCTGGTTGGTCGGCCTCCGGTAAGTCACCAGTTTCGTACACGTCTGGTTGATCATAAGCCTTAAGGGGGAAAAGAAGTCTTATAAATGTGCATACAATTCAAATCAAATCAATACTCTTTATTGTACCCAATAAAAGAAGATACATATATAAATAAATAACTTATTTAAAAGACAATACAAAATTAAATATAATAAAATTATATATTATTTTTTTTATTTTTGACAAGTATTTCATATTGTTTTATTACGTGGGCTTCTCCTAGATTCAATAGGATTTTATGTTCATGAGCTATAGTGGCTAAGTTTGGATTGGTGAATTCACACACTTTGTTACACTTTTTGAGAAAAGAAGTACAGGTTTCCTTCATCAAGAACGAATAGAATAAGCAGATATTTAATTTCTGGTACGTACATATATTCGAAATATCAGATATAATATCACAAGGAGAATTTGGGAATCGAATCCCGGACTAATAGAATGAAAATTATAAAATTAGCGACTAGAGATTATGTTTGAAATATCTTGAAAAAAAATGCTTTACATACAAATTATTTAAGCTGCTTAATAGGTGTCTCTCAAGGAACGGTTTGATACATTACACACATAATTATAGCTAGGGTATGTAAACGTAACCGCAGGACTAAGGCAGGTTAGAATATAATCGATAATTTCACCTGGTTTACAGTAATACTTACGATGCCTGGTAAATTCTCGTATTTCGGGTCGGCCATTTTAATCCAATACGAGATCAAATCAAATCAATATTATTTCTAGTGTTTATTTCACAATGAAATTCTGTTTAACTTTATATTATGGCAAAAGATGACGTCAGATGTCTTTCTTTCGATCGTATGAAAATCAAAACTGAAATTGTCAGTTTGACATTCACGTTTCGTTACAACGAAGAAAAATAAAACAAGCGAATATTACTTATTATTATTAAGTAAATTAAAGTATAAACTATTAAATGGCATTAAACATTCATAAGACTTCATATTGACTATGCAAAAACTTTTTTAGTTATAACACTAGTATAAAATATACATTTTCATCACTTCTTTCCACGAGATATTTCTGTAGCTTCTTCTAAGGAACTTAGTATAGGTAATAAATGTTTTATTGTTATAGAGATAGAGTCGTTTTTAGAACATTTAAAACTTAGCATTTACACGTCACAATACCCACGTCATATTTGACTTTTGTCCGACATAATGAGTCACCGACAACTTTGAATTATATTTTCACAATACTTACTCATTTATCGTGGTGTTTATAATCGCTACCGTCTCTTCTTAACGAGTTTTAGTTGCCGGTGCATGTTTCTGGACTGTGGGGAAGCGATAAATATTTAAAAATGAGTCTTCAGTGGACCATCATCGCTACGTTTTTGTACGCCGAAATAGCGACAGTGCTGTTACTTACATTGCCGATCGCTAGTCCGTCGCGATGGAAGAAGTTTTTCCAATCGAAGTTTCTAGCTTACATAAGTGCGCAGGCCACGATTTACTTTTTGGTGCTGGTCGGCGTTCTCATCCTATGCCTCCTGGACGCGATCCGTGAAATGCAGAAGTACTCCAACATGGAGCCGACAGACCACCAGCACCTGGACGCCGAGATGCAAGGTAACATGCGTCTGTTCCGCGCGCAGAGAAACTTCTATATCTCCGGTTTCGCTCTCTTCCTGCTCATCGTCATCCGCCGATTGGTGCAAATGATCTCCGAGTTGGCGACGTTGCTCGCTCAAGCCGAAGCGAACTTCCGCCAAGCGCAGAGCGCGACCGTCACCGCGAGGACTCTTCTCCAGAAGCAAGGCACTGATGATGAAAAGGCAATGAAGGAAATCGAGGAGCTGAAGAACCAGATTGTTGCTTTGGAACGCGACCTGTCGAGAGAGAAGAAGGACAAGGAAGCTGTGAAATCTCAAGCAGAGAGCCTTAACAAGGAGTATGACAGATTGGCCGAGGAACACAGCAGGTTGCAGAAGAAGATGACTGTAGCCGGGGGGGATTCTAAGAAAGATGAATAAAATTGTGCGCTTAACACCTATCAATATTTTTGAGCATTTGATTCTAATGAGGCAACATTTAACCGTGTCTAATATGCATAATTAGCTTCGATATTTCATCAAACTAATTGGGCTTTAGGAGAACTCAGTATGCATTTTCTAGTTTCAATAAAATTGTGATAGGAATATATGTTAAACAAACTACATATGTAAAATGTATAAAATCTTGCATTTTTAACCATGCCAGCCTGAGCCTTATAAATGGTTTAAGTATCTAAATCAGGGGTTCCCAATCTTTTGTAACCCGCGGCGCAGTTACAAGTTTAATATTCTTTCACGGCGCCCTGTGACCTGTCCTAGCTAACTATTTGAAGAAGACAGTCGAAAGAAATAGGTAACTACAATAATAGTAGTTACCTTACCACAATATGAAATTGTACAATACGTTATTATAAAATAATTTAAACGGAAAACAAGAAGAAAGACTTGAGGATAACAAAAATGAAATACGATATTTATTCAGTCAAATCAATGTGAAGGGTGAGCTAAGTGATCTCCGCGCAGTTTTTCAAAGCGGGGAATATCACTTGACACTGCTATTCTCATTTCTTGCTCCACATTGATCCTTAGCGATATTTGTTCTTTATCACAGCTACATCTGAAAACCCAGCTTCACATAGATATGATGTTGCAAGCGGAATGAAATTGTTTAATACTTTGGATGTTAAATTTGGATATTCATTTTGAATCGATAACCAAAACGCCAATATCTGTGGTGTCCAATAATTAGAGCATCGACTCACGGCGCCCCTCTTTACTTTCTACGGCGCACCAGGGCGCCGCGGCGCACACTTTGGGAACCCCTGATCTAAATATTAGATTGATACTGAACATCTCAAAGTATATTTTAGTATTAACAAACTGAGTACATTGGGTTGGTTGTGGCGGGAACTAAAAAAATATAAAATGTAGTGCTAAGTCCTTGTTAAATTATATCTGTTAATATATTACGAAACTAGATGTTTCCAGTCTTTGTCTATTCTAATAGGCTGATGTAATTATGTGATTCAACAATAATAATTATCTTTGAGAACAAATTTGTATTTTAACACTTCACATACACATTGTTTTTGTTACTAGGTGCAATTTTTGTTTTGGTTGATAGTAACAAAAAGTCTGAAATAGTGTGCTGTGTGAGTAGTGATGGGGCATTTTTTATTATTTATGTGTGTATGCTTTTGTCATTAGGTGTTTGTTATATGTTTTCACTTTTTTAATAGTCCTGGGATGTATTTTAAGTAACCAATTTTTTATTCATTCTTACCCTCATTTTTCAAAACTACATACTTTTTGTGTTACAAGATCTGAAGAAGGAATGTTATATTATTGACTTCTTATTAATTCTTCAGGAAATTACATTAATTGGTACTTAACAATAAACATCAGTACATGAATATACCTTATCTTATTATATTTTGGTTTATAAGGTAAAACTGGACAGTTTCATTGAAGTAGTCAGTTCTATTTGTGTTTATGTGATTCACTTTACTTACTAATGATAAATATGTTTATTCCTATCTTTATATAAGAAGATAATGGTTATATGGGGATATGTTTGTAGAGGAGTGTTGTAATTTTATCATTAAACTATATTTTTAATCCCTATCTCTTGTTTGTTATCATTTCGTTAAAAATCCTTTATATTAAGTGTAATTTTATCTTTATACAAATAGTTTAATTAGAACTACATTTGGTAATATTACTAGTATAGTTGCTATTTATATGTGCTTTTTCATATTTATTCTCTTTAAAATAGTCCCTTACTATTTATCAGGAGATGGGCAAAATGTTTCAAATAAAAGTAATAAAAAGTACAGATTTTAATTGATCTATATTGTTAAACAACATCTAGAAGTAGCTTGTTACCAGATAAGTGACTGCTAGTGGCAAAAATTTAATCCATGCCTCAGAGGCCACTCCACCATAAGCCATTGCTAGAGGCCTTCTAGAGTTAAAGAAATATGGGTCAACACTATCAAATCGAATTAAAGAACCGTGTTGCAGCAGCATCTATATCATTAGACATAGAAGATTAATAAGTGTCTATGGGCGGCAGTCACCATTTATCATCAGACTGCATGCCATTTTCGGCACAATCTTTATAGACTATAATTGTTTACTTTGTTATCAAATGTGTTGAGATCATCTGATAACATTGTATTATTTCCTACTCAGTTTTCTAAAAGGCGTAGACTGTAATTCTTTACTTTGTTCTCAAATGTGAGATCATCTGTTAACATTGCATATTAATGAAGCTGGTAAGGTCACTTATGATTATACACTGTAGAATTTCGTCAGTTAGATACTAAAATTAGGACTACACAATTTAGACGGATAGTTAGGATAATAAACAAACAGCTTGTATTTTAGATTTTATTATATTATGTACTAAGCAAATAAAAAATCACCCGGTTTCTTTTATTGGATAAAAGAACAATCACCATAAATTATTATTTTATAATAAGTACTTTTTGGCACATTCATAGACGATAATTTATAATTAAATGTAATATAATAAAATTCATTTCTCACGCCACCTGCCCCCCGGATATTTTAAATAAATATTTAGTTGCATTCTTTATTAATTTATAAATTCATGGCATACCTATTGTTCACAATAAAACTAGAAATTAAACGCTAATTTTACACAAAATAATAGAAAAATATTTTAAATTCGACAGATGTTTACAACTCGTCTCTAATTAACACGTTGTAGTGTTCATTTTCGACGAAACCGAGGCTGTCCCAGAAGGTCCGCTGGCCAAAGTCGCTGCTGGCTTTCATCTGGATGTTGTTGGGTCCAGCAATTTCTAAGTAGTTGACGTCTGGGGCACCTGGCTGTACGGGAGTCCATTGACTGTTCGGTAGTTTTGGAACTCTGAAATAAAAATTAAATTGAAATGTAAATTGAAAAAGAATTGAAATTTTTAAAGTAATCAATACCTACAGTATGTATGTATTGATAATTCAAGATAAATATGGATAGACAGAGCGAAAGCTCATTATACGTATTTAAAACTGTAGGCGAGGTGACGAGGGATTAAAATTAGCGGTCGTTATGTTGTCGTTGGGATCACTTCAGGAACTTCATTTCACGTCACGTCACTTCACTTCACATAAAGAAAAGGCAGGCACGCAGAAGTGTGACAGTAAATTTCACAATGGTTTTAATAAAATTTACCCAGTAGTAGCGTAGCTGTAGAGCATATCCATAAGAGCGTTTGTCATCTTCTTATCCTCTGCATTTTGCTCGTCTTTCATTGGCAGGAACTTTAATATCATCATGGTGTCGTCAGCATGGCTTGTTCCTGCAATAAATAAACAAATTACCATGAAGATTGCATGAATGCAGTGATTACCATGAAAGCAGTGACACTCTAGTGGTTAGGAAACCCGGCCTCTTGATCGAGGGGTCCGGGGTTCAAATTCCAGGAACGCACCCCTAAGTTTTCACAGTTATGTGCGTATTATCACTTGCTTAAACAGCGAAGAATCACATCGCCAGGAGACCTGCATACCTAAGATATATTAAAAAAAAAAGTTTTCAATGGTATGTGAAATCTACCAATTGGCACTTGGCCAGGGCGGTGGACTAGAGCTTAATCTTTCTGATTCTGAGACCCGTGCCCAGCAGCGGGACAATGATGGGTTGATGATGATGATGATGATGATACTTTAATGCATAAGACGAGAGTTGAGTAAATTACCGTAATCTTGGTCATTGTTAGCCATGTACTCGGACAAGCTGGTTGTAGCGCGATATGAGTAACGATAGAGATAGGTAGGTTGTCCAGACTTGACTGCGTGGAGTTGAGCCAGTTTGCCGACGGGCACGACGAAGAGACGGTCTCCGAGTGCCTATGGAATATAATCTCATTGTAAAATTGATCATCATATTATACAGACAACTAGGTAAATAGTAGGTATCTACTAAACTTTTAAAGTAGGCACTTTTCAGGTGCTAAAGGTCCTGAAAACCATTAAATTTATGTGTAAAAATCGATTTCTCATGCGTTTTTCATAAAATGTATGTACTTAATATGATACAAGTAAGTTAAACCTAAGTAAAGCTTTAATATCTTGACTTCAGAAAGGACTTATGCACTACTTGTAGTCAATAAAATTTATTGGTCGTTTTAACTTTACACAATAACGAAAGACGATGCGCATTCTACTTATAATATTGCAATATTTCTCTACCTCAGAAAGTAGTAAGATAAGTGGGTTCCAATTAAAATGCAAATCTATTCTACGATTTTAGACTAAACTGCAACTGGGTCGAAATATCGGCAATATAAAAAACGCATATCGTGAGTTTTTTTTTATAATATAAGAGCAGCAGACGAGCATGCAGTCCACCATCAGTGCATGATGGTAAGTGGCTACTGCCGCCCATGGACATCTGTAATCAACCAGATAGGATTATATATTCCGCCTCAGAAAAGTCTGTCTCCCTTACCACACCCTTCAAACCGGAACACAGCAGCGCCTAACACTGCTGTTATTAGGTAGAAATAGGTGTGGCGGTGGTGCCGCCGGAGTCGACCACAACGGGTTCTACCACCTTCAAAAGCAGTACCCGTTACATAATAAAATCTATTCTATTTTACCTGAATCAGTTGTGCGAAGGTTTCCTGGCTGACAGCTTTTCCACCGAAGTACTTCTGCTTGATCTTGGCTGCGACGGCCGGTCGTAAGTGGAGTGGTAACGTGTCGTTGTACTCGAAGATGTTGCTGGCGAGGTGCTCCCAACGAGACTCCAACTCCGGCAGGATACTTGGGTCCGTCTGGTATACTGTTGGGTTATGACTTACGATATAAGTTTGTGGTGCATAAGTTTCTAATAAAACTAAGACAAAAGTTAAGTATCTATGTCGCGCTTAGTTTATGTACAAAATTTAAGTTTGTGACGCATTAATTATAGATCAACTACATTGTGCTGGATTCATTGTACATAAAATTATTAGTGGCAAAAAGTTAGTTATAATTGTGTCAATACAACATTTTAGTTTGTAGCGCGATGGTTAAAGAGTAATTTTATTAAGATTTTGTAGCATAATTTCTATGCAGTTTTAGTTCTTTTTTATAATATATGAGTAGCAGACGAGATTGCAGTCTACCTGATGGTAAGTGGCTACTGCCGCCCGTGGACATCTGAAATCAACCCCAGATAGGATTAAATATTCTTACCTGAGGTCGGCCATAGATGCGCCGCTACCCCTAAGGTTTACGCTGGAACGCCTCGAAAAAGTATGTCTCCCTTACCACACTCTTCAGACCAGAACACATCAGCGGTTAATACTGCTGTTATGAGGCAGAAAAAGGCGGTGGTGCCGCCGGAGTCGAAACCACAAAGAGTTGTACCACCTTCCAGTTCGTAAAGATCATACCTGCAGCAGGATAAAGTCCTTCTTCAGATGTAACGGACGTGATAAGCGGCAATTTGGCCATCATGCCGGACTGCACCGCGAGGTATGGGTACTGAGTCAAGAACGCTGGGTCCTTTAGACCAGCGGGCTCCGCGGTAGGCGTGAAGGGCGTAAACAAGTGCACTTTCCAGTCCTAAAACGGAAAATACTAAGGTTACGCAAAATATTATGTATTATATTCAATACTGATATTTACTGCAAAGTATACTTCTTGAAAATTGTAACTTGCAATTAACTATATCTACTTTTATAAAGCGTCTATTACATACAAATACATACAAACATCTCAATCTGGGCATTGACAACGACTTCAGTAGGCTTGTAGCACATTTCTTGTAAACTGAAGCTTGCAATTACCTAATTATACTAATATAAGCTTCTATTACATAAATACTAACAAACTGGGCATTGGCAACAATTTCAGCGGGCCTGTGGCACATTTCTTGAACATTGTAGCTTGCAGTTAATTATACTTCTGGATGGGTGTATTATATACAAAATACTAACAAACATCTCAATCTGGGCATTGACGACAACTTCAGCGGGCCTGTAGCGAAGGCAGTCTACCATCTCGCGGGTGGTGGCGGTCGGGCAGCCCACGATGGTGGCCAGGGCCTTAGCCTTCTGGAGCGGCTTCACAGCGTGGGTCCAGGAACCGAATGCCGCGCCACTGAATGCTATACCCCTGTGGAATGTGTCTGGAAGTAATGGATATTAGGTAAGTAAAACGATCCACTATATTTATATATCTTTTCTTTTTCATGCATCGGTTGCCTGGAAGAGGTCGCTACTTAGCGATAAGACCGCCTATTGCATACTGTTTGACCTGTGTATATATTTTTCTTATTATTTAAATTCAACTGTAAGTGTGCAATAAAGATTATTCTATCTATCTATCTACACTCGGTAATATACCATTTCAAATTAAAAAAATATAAGTACCTAAGGTAAATTGGTTGAGATATCTAAAATTATGTGTTTAAACACAGTCGAGTCGGTTACTATTTTTTTATAAATTATATTTACTGTCTCTGAAAAAAAAGTAAACACGTGATACATTGAATTGTATATTTAATGTACGGTCGCGTACTATTCATTCCGTTAAGACCTTGTGTAGATGAAGGTAGATAAGATTCTTAAGACTGGCCTTAAAATATATGAAAGAGATACCTACTCGTAATTGTATTATTGAAAGCTGTTTACTTAGCACCTTTCGAATCAACTGTTACCTATATTATGCACTAGCAAAGACAATCAAGGAATAAAAATGGTATAGGTGACAGATTGCTACTGACGCAAGAGTTGCAATGTGGTATATCAATTGTGATAAATAGTGCAGCGTGTCATAGAGTTAGTATACTTTTATGATTGGAGTAGCTAACTATCCTGCAGTCTACGTCAGGGTAAGCTACTTACTGGCTTTCATATGTAAGAACAAATTCTATGTAAAACTATTGATAGATGCGTTGCGACTTCTAAGGATTAACATGGACGCCTTATATATGAGTGGGCATTCACACTCTTCCATCGAAAAGCAAAACTGCCTCAAGCTAGAAATGGGTGTGGCGACAATATCTACCTAGTCAAACTATACTGGTTTTTTTTTTTTTTTGTTCACGAGGGGGAAACCTTCAAAAGGTTACCGGCGCCGTGGGAGCGACGCAGGGTTATGTGGGATTTTTATCGCACTAAAAGCCCCCCGGTGGCCGTCCTCGGCGCTGCGTAGAGGGCTCCGGGATCTCCAAAGGAACACAACCGGAGTCTTCTTAGCGCGTTGCCCCGTCGGGCTCTGCCCTGGTGAGCTTGACGCTCGCCACACCATCTGGTGCATACGACGGTATGCCACCCACCACACATGCCGCCGCCCTTCCCGGGGTCGCTTACCGAGCGGTTCGAGCTCCCACACTTACCGCCCGCAACCCCGGAAGCCCCCTTTTAGTCGTCTCTTACGACAGGCAGGGGATACCGTAGCCCTATTCTGGTCCCGAAACTACAGGGACAGACTATACTGGCTCTACCACCTTTTAGTATAGTATCCGTGGGCAGTAGTGACTAATTCTTATCAGTTATACTGCATGCTCATTTGTTACATTTCTCTGTATAAAGTAAAGAAAATATTTGCTGCAAATAGTTGCTACGGGACAACTTTAACAAACCATGTTTATTTCGTTATCAAATGTTCTTGATGCCCTTTCTTATCTTGCACTGAGAGAGTTTGCTTTATTCGCAAAACATATTCTGTTCGTACATCATACTTATCGTTTTCAATTACAATCAGTTACAATGTTTTCTTTAAGATTCATTTTTTTAATTATAATAACGTGAGGCAGCGGTAAACAGTCATGATCAGGCAGTGGTTTACCAATGCTTAGTAGGAGCCTTAGATTTGGCAGACTTTAGGGGCAACATTTTTATTTTATTTTTGAAGAGGGAAATGAGCTTGTACTTCACCCGAAGGTAAGTGGCTCCTGTCGGCCATAGATATCTGTCACCAACTCTAGATAGTATAAGATTTCTGTCTTGAAAAATAAAACATTAATTGTAAATCATATTGTATTTTCATCCCATATTTTGTCCTTTAAGGGATGATACCTCTCTTAGTGCTTAGTGTTTAATATATGTAGGTAAATTCTGTGGAAATTTCATAAATCTATGAATATAGGTATGTGAATACTGCATAAGATAAAAGCATACAGGTTACATAGGTCATGCTTATCTTATAAAAGTTTTGGCGACAGTGTTTTCGTAATAAAACGATAAAGCTTAATAAATGTAATTTCTTTATCAATTAGAGATGTCTGCAAAATAAATGACAAAATATTTGATCTTTTAAGCTAATGTTTTGATTTACTCTCAGATAGGAGTCTAGTGTTGTTTAACATGAGTTACTTCAAATAATGTATCATCCGGTAAATACACTCTTGTCCTTTAAGACTGTGCATTTACGTAAAATGTGTAATATGTTTTAATTTATCTTGAAGCTACGTTAGAGGTTAACAATATATAAAGTATTCCACTAGCCCTTATTGGAGTAGCTTTGTGGGCTATAGGTACTTTAGGTTTCCCTTTTGTTGTGAGGTTCGATGTGTGCAGTGGGATTCTGGTATACCTAATGAGGATTGCATTTGTAAACATATATACACACAAAGTAACAAAACGAATGCTATAATTATACTTTCAAAACTGCACATGCCAAATTATAAATTTGGCCCTTGTTTTACAAGTGTATTTTGTGGGATAAAACTTACCTTTAGACAATGGTGAAAGGTAATGGTAGTGCACACTAGCGCCGCCAGCGGAACAGCCAGTCAACGTGATGCTGTCCGGATTTCCTCCAAACATGATGATGTTAGCTTTCACCCATTGTAACGCGAAAGCCTGATCCTTGAGCCCGGCGTTGCCTGGCGCTGCCTGGTCCCCGGTGCTAAGGAAGCCTGAGACAAATAGATCAGTAGGTTACATTTTGTGTTCTTCATTGTTTAGTGGATCGAGCAGGAATACCTATCAGAATTTGGCTGTTTTTTATATGCAAAATCAAAAGAGAAATTATCAAGCTTTTTGCAAAAAAATAATTTCAGTGATTGTATAAATTGTTACAATCACTGGCGGTGCTCCGATGCATTAGTAAAACCCGATGTTAAAAAACAGGTCGGTAGCAATGATATTAATCTATGGTTAGTATGCAAAAGTAGATACGCTTTTCTACCTACGGCTCCATCTCTTTTTATCGTCAGATACACGGTACCTAGTTTGTTACGCAGGAATCCTATATTTATTTTATATAAGAAGGTAAGTTGTAAACACACTTAATTAGGTACCTACAAATCGTTTCCGAGAATATCCCAAATTAAATGGAATTAGGACAAAAATAGTAAAATAGAATTTTATAAATATGTTTTCTGGAAAGATACGTAGGTTACACGTGCGTACTTTTGGCTTAAAATAGGAGCATGAACCGATAAAATTAGAAGCAGGTATCGAGATAGAGTTATAACAAGCAAAGAAGTATTTTTATTTGGGTAGTAAATATTTTTTTCTATTAGCACAAAAACAAGAACATGGTGATATAACTTTATTGGAGAGTCTCTTTTAAAGAAGTATTTGATTTTAAACGTAGGTATTTCTACTGTGGGTGTATTCACACTATTCCATATGAAAGTACCTATAAGGTAAACTCTTTAACAGATAAACTAAATTAAACTATCTATGTTTAAATAAAAACATTCTGAAATAATTTAATTGTAGCCTGTAAGAAATATTCGACTATCAAATACCTACTAGTTAGTATGCACACTATTCGATGCAAGTGTTAACTCTTTGAAGGTAAATTAATTTATCAGCATTCAAATGGAAAAACATGATACGACTTCATTTATAGTCTGTTTTTAAGACTTATTTAATTATTAAACCACCTACTAGTATGCAATTATGCATATAATTCGATAGTGAAGTAGGTTTCTACAAGATTAAATTTTCCGCAGTAAATTAATTTATCTACACTTAAATACAAAGACATGGCAATTTAATAGCATGTTTTTAGGAAATACTCGATTGTTAAACTTGCAATTATGCACATAATTCGATAGTGAAGTAGGTTTCTACAAGATTAAATTTTCCGCAGTAAATTAATTTATCTACACTTAAATACAAAGACATGGCAATTTAATAGCATGTTTTTAGGAAATACTCGATTGTTAAACTTGCAATTATGCACATAATTCGATAGTGAAGTAGGTTTCTACAAGATTAAATTTTCCGCAGTAAATTAATTTATCTACACTTAAATACAAAGACATGGCAATTTAATAGCATGTTTTTAGGAAATACTCGATTGTTAAACTTGCAATTATGCACATAATTCGATAGTGAAGTAGGTATCTACAAGATTAAATTTTCCGCAGTAAATTAATTTATCTACACTTAAATACAAAGACATGGCAATTTAATAGCCTGTTTTTAGGAAATACTCGATTGTTAAACTTGCAATTATGCACATAATTCGGTAGGAGAGTAGGTACATATTTAGCATTCAATTACTTTATCTGTGTATAAGTAATACGGAACCCTAAAAACATAGTGATATAGCTTAATTTATAATCTGTTTTAAGAAATTATCTATTTTATTAAAGTAACTACGAGAATTACAATTATACACACTATTTGATAACAAGTATTGACTAGTTGAAAAGTGATTTAATTGTATTTAATCAGGTGGATTGTTCATATTCATGCCGGAACAATATTTAAAATTTCTTCTTCTCCATAACGAAACACCTTGTGAAGTGGTGGTAGTTTGACATTCAAAAAGTGCTCTGTAAAGAACCTATTTTGAATAAAAAAAAATGATTTGATTTGATTTGAAAAGCAATTTCTAAAATATAAGGCATGGATAAAATAATTTTGAACCGTTTAGGCTTTTCTTTGGCATTATAACATGTTAGAAAATTAAGGAATTTAGAACACTGGGCGTACATCAACCAGATAACACAAACCAAAACCTACCTTGATGCTTTTAGTTATATTCAAAAAGTTTTTGATCATAAAATATTTATTTATACTTAACTGCTAACTTTTAGAAAAGAACATAGGATGAACTTACCAAGAGGTCCAAGCCTGTAGTTAAGGGTCACGACAACCATCTCGCGGTCCATGAGATGTGAGGGGTCGTAGATGGCACCTTCGCCATACATGAACGCACCCCCGTGGATGAAGATCACCACAGGCAGGGAGGCGCTCACGTGGGGGTTGGGGGTGGCTATGTTCACGTACAGGCAGTTCTCGCTACCTGCGGTTTTGGATAGATTAATTAATATTAGGACAATTTGAATTTGAATTTTGGAATTTTTATAAAATATTGCCGCAATTAAGTATACAGTTCCACTGACGGTACGTAGTTACTGCAGACCCAAATAAAATTGAAGTTATATTTGAGGTGGGCTATAGAAGCGGTACTACCTCTGATCTAAGTTAGAATGTCTCGTGTAAGTGTTTCACTCTTGTCGCCGTGGTGCCCCCAGAGTTCAGATTCGAATCACAAGGGGTTCAACTATTATTCAGTATACTTAATATAATTAGTTAATAACTTAACTTAATCGTATTCAGAAATAAGAATGACAGTGGTACCCTACATGAAGTCGCTGGAAATATGAAGAATCAGCTTTTAAAATTTGAAGGTGGTAGAACCCTTTGGGGTTCGACTCCGGCGGCACCACCGCCACACCTATTTCTACCTAATAACAGCAGCGTTAGGCGCTGCTGTCTTCCGTTTTGAAGGGTGTGGTAAGGGAGACAGTCTTTTCCGAGGCGTTCCAGCTTAGTCCTAAAGGGTAGCGGCGCATCTGTGCCCGACCTCAGGTAGGAATATCTAATCCTATCTGGAGTTGATTACAGATGTCCGTGGGCGGCAGTAGCCACTTATCATCTGGTGGACTGCATGCTTGTCTGCTAGCCTTATATTATACAAAAAAAATTTAAAAAATATGTTTCGTGTATTACCGACAATCTTCTTAGCGAACGGTTCATATTGCAAACATCCTGGTAATGGTCTACTGGCGTCCCACACTCCAGGCCATGGCTTCAGCTGCTGTGGTTCCTGAGAACAAACAATTTATTATTATTCAAATAAATATACGAACTATATTGCTATTGTGAAACACTGCAATGCAGCATGCTAGCATGTTTACTGTTGTCCAAACAAAATCCATAAAAGTGTGGTCTATGTACAATGTGACGAATTTGGCGATGCATTCAATTTATTATAGTAACATAATTGATTTTAACATATGGACGCCTGTAATAGAAGCAAATTACGAGCCAATAAATAATGTACATATCACATTTCGAGCAGGTGGGATTAAAATGACTTTATGCTACATGCTTAAGGTATTTTTAAATCTAATAGTCTTACTACCTAGATACACTTACGCACATTCTTAATAAAAAATAATAACCTTTCTATAATTTTTTGTCCTTGCAAAGATCGGCATTGGTCAATTTCTAGTATATATAACTTTATGTATTTATTTAATTTGGACATAGACAGTCATGTATTACATTATGAAATCTTAAGCTAATTTAACATATATTATCTAGACTTTGAGTGCCAAGAAATGACGAGATGTCGATCATTGATAGGCCAAAATATTGGATAAATTGAATATTAATAAGCTATATGTAGGTACAATATTGAAAGGTAGAACACATTTTCAATCAAATTAAGATCCCAGTATAACATGCTCTTTATAGCTGTTCTGTATGTCTTTGATATATTGTTAAAATCCCTAATCCTTTGAATTAAGTTACTCAAACTAAAACAATTAAAGTACCGTGTTAAAAGTCCAACGAATCTTTTAAATTTGAAACCAAGCGAGTCCTATTCACTTCTTTGAATAAACTCTGGTTAGATTGTAAGATACCGAACACAGGGAATAAAGGCAATCTCGAGAAAGTTTAATGAAATTTAGAGACTTTGCCGACGAAGATTATGTGGTCGATTACAATGCGCAGTTAAGTTAATACGAAAGAAGTTAGGAATCTTTCGTAATTCTGATATCGTGCAAAATCAAGTTTGTTTACAGAAATAAATACCTAAGTTATTCTGGAATTGCAGTCCACCTGTTATTAAGAGATATCCACAAATCAAATTTTGTAATTATTTAACTCTGAGTAAATTACAAGTCCTGCTTGAATTCACATGTTTTGTAAAAATATAATCATCGCGTTTAAAAATGGTAGAACGTATTGTGGTTCGACTTGGGAAGTGTCGAAACATCGCTATAGCTACATGTTTGCCAAATGGCGCAAAACCATAGTAAAGATCTGCTGTATTGTACTTTGAAGAGTTTGGTACGGGAATCACTAATATTACGAGGCGTTTCAAGATAGTCCTTAGGGCAAGCAACGCATCCGTAGCCCATTTAATGATGGTAGAACTCTTTGTGGGTCGACTCCGGCGGTACCACCGCCACACCTATTTCTTCCTAATAACAGTAGTGTTAGACGCTGCTGTGTTCCAGTTTGAAGGATGTGGTAAGGGAGAAAACTTTTCCGAGGCATTCCAGCTTAGTCCTCAGGAGTAGTGGCGCATCTGTGGTAGGAATATCTAATCCTATCTGGGGTTGATTACAGATGTCCATGGGCGGCAGTAGCCACTTACCATCAGGTGGACTGCATGCTCGTCTGCTACTCTTATATTATAAAAAAAAATCACATTGGACTTTAATCCTACCTGGGGTTGATTACAGACGTCAATGGGCCGTCACTAACCATCATGTGGACTGCTTCGTGAAGTCTACAAACTCAACTTAGCGCACAGGGTTGGTCATTTACATAAATCTTCGTTTATACTCGTATATCAATGATACGAGTGCATGGAAAATAGTAGAACATTTCGAGAACGTAATGTTAATACAGTTTGAAATATCATCGGCCGGCCACCTAACCGCAATGGACACCGTTCTAATTATTGGCAATTGGACACAGTACCTACTGTCGCTACGTGAAATTCAATTAGGGTTGGATATCACTCAAAATTATGCCCGGTATTGTTTTCCGGAACCCATATGTTTACAGTGTACACATTCACTCTGTGCATACATTACGCAAGTGTTTTGTTAGTATACAATGTGTAATCAATTTACTAACTATTGAAGTATTGTTTATACTAAGCATTGTACGGGTCATGACCATATTCATATTCTAGGTTCATAAGGCCTCTATGAGATTTTACGGCTACTATTTATTGATTGTAAATGGAACCAACGGCTTATTGTTTTGTCCGAAGCATGGTTTTATATATGAAAAGCTACCAATAGTCATCTATACAACTTCCGATCACGCGTGATGTGGCTTTTCTTGCACGCGCGTCTACGGTCATAGAAATATACTCGCTTCAACCTCTTTGCCTGTGTCTTTACTCCACGTTTGCGTGTGCGTACGAAAGAACATAGCTACGAGTAGTTTTTCGACCGATTTACAACTTTTATTTTTCTCGCGCAAAATACAATTCCAACGTCAGGGCGTTCTTTTTATTTTTTATGTTAACTCATACAATCGTACCAGCCAGTGATTATATAAATGGGAACTTATTATTCCAAAAATAACACAAAATAGTTAATTACAATACTAATACTGTAAAAAAAATGAATATTTATCTAACAGTATGAAACGATAGAATGCAAATGGCACCCTGTTTGCGACGTGCGTGCGGGCGTAAATACACGCGTCAGGAAAACTTCCTAACTTTGAAGGTTTACGACAAGCAGTGCTCCATGCTCCTGTTTGATTATAGGCATTGTTTTAATTAATAAACTTGGTTGCAAGTGTACATAAAATTTTGTAGAGTACCCAACCCACGTACGAGTTCGTTAAATGTACAACACAGCAAATATGCAAATGGCCGGCGTGTTTGCTCGGAACAATGTGTGCTGAGAACTCGGAATTTGACGCAGTTTTAAATTAGATATATGTATTCGTTTTTCTTGCGGTTATTTAGTGCTGCAGTGCTATTCATTTGATGTAACTATTTAAGAAAATCGCGTTATTTCTACGCTACAATGCTAAAGAGCGATTTTCAAATTACGCTGATTAAATGGAATATAAAAGTACTTCGAATTAACGACAATCCTAAATATTTATTGTTGTTTAATTAATTTAATTAAGGTTAAAGACCAAAGTATATTTCCAAAGAAATATATTTTTCGGTCAAATTTAAGGCAATATCAGAGTACATTTTAAAAAGAGGAAATGACATGTCATTAGATAGATTTATTGTTAATGAGAATACGAAAATAAATAAAACAAAAAAGTAAAAGTCTGCTTCTTTCGTGCCGGATGGTTATAGTTAAAATGGGAGTTTCGATTCGGTAGTAAGGACTTGAATTTAGGTTATACCACTTTGATATTACTAAGAACATCCTGGTACCTTTAGAGACAAACTATAAAAGATTTTTCATTTGAAAAAAAAAATAATAAAAAATTAAAACAATTATATTGCCACCCCTAAAATCGGTAACTAATTGTCCATATTGATAGAAGGTGTGATGTTGGGCCTTTGCGTTGTTACGGCAATTGTTCTGTAAATCTGTATTGAGTGTTAATGTGTGTTAAGTCTGTATATATGTACATTATTGTACATAACATATACAATACATGTGAGTGTTAAGTTTACTTCAGCATATTATTTATGCCCAATAATGGCAGTGTTAAACGCTGCTGTGTTTCGCTCTGAAGGGCCACACCCTTAAGGGGACATACTTATCTAAGGTATTCCAACCTAATCCTTATGGGAAGCAACGGGTCTGTGACCTACTTCAGGTAGGAATTTAGTTTTATCTGGGATTGATTACAGATATCTGTGGGTAGAAAGCCATTTACCAGGTGGACTACATGCTCGTTTCCTACTTCTATATCATAAAATAATACATGGATCGATAGCATTGGTAGTAGGTTGGTTGAAGGTGGTAGAACCCTTAGTAGTTTGACTCCGGCGGCACCACCGCCACACCTATTTCTACCTAATAACAGCAGTGTTAGGCGCTGCTGTGTTTCGGTTTGAAGTGTGTGGTAAGGGAGACAGACTTTTCCGAGGCGTTCCAGCTTAGTTCTCAGGGGTAGCGGCGCATCTGTGGCCGACCTCAGGTAGGAATATCTAATCCTATCTGGGTTGATTACAGATGTCCATGGGCGGCAGTAGCCACTTACCATCATGTGGACTGCATGCTCGTCTGCTACTCCTATATTATAAAAAAATGTATTAGATAAAGGATCACAAATAAAATTACAGCGCAAAAGACGCTACGGATAAGATTACAACCAGAGGAATTTTATACGTGTACCATTTTTAGATTAATTTGGAAAACTAGGTATATTCTAGGTTAAAAGTTACCTATGTTACTCCTCGTGTCATTCTCTAGATTTAAGTGAGAATTTTGCCCAACGCTATTTACCTTTTATTTGAATATTAAGTTACTTAACGATTATTATTTAATGCATGTAACGTAATACCTAACTTCAAGAAATATTTAATTCTAATAGAAATATCCTTCTAATTACTTCGAAAATACAGACAGGTTTTCCTTTTATTATCTGTATTAATTAAATAGATTAGCCAGCAGACATGTCGTATCTTATCACTATTCACAATGCATTTAATTGAGCTATCTTTATAGTGGAATACAGGGTATTTTTGATTTCAGTCCCACACCTTTGTCTGAGTTTCTGACCTAAAATTGATAAAACTCTGAAGGGTTTTTTTAGTATAAGAGTAGCAGACGAGCATACAGTCCACCTGATGGTAAGTGGCTACTGCCGCCCATGGACATCTGTAATCAACCCGTCCTGTATTCCTACCTGATCGGCCACAGATGCGCCGCTACCCCTGAGGACTAAGCTGGAACGCCTCGGAAAAGTCTGTCTCCCTTACCACATCCTTCAAACCGGAACACAGCAGCGCCTAACACTGCTGTTATTAGGTAGAAATAGGTGTGGCGGTGGTGCCGCCGGAGTCGAACCACAAAGGGTTCTACCACTTTCAAACTAACTATGAAAGAGATTCCGTGCCAATAATGCGTTACTTAAATTATCAGAGGGATGTTAGATTATACAATAACGCGACTAACGTTACATTGCGTTATGTACCTAGATCATAGAGACTCAAGTCCCTGGTGATGCAACACAAGAGATTGACTAACAACGAATTCATATGTTTTCGGTCTTCAGAAAAAATAGCGCACCCACCGATTTAGATACATCATCATCATCATCAACTCATTACTGTCCCACTGCTGGGCACGGGTCTCCTCTCAGAGTGAGAAGGATCAGGCCATAGTCCACCGCGCTGGCCAAGTGCGTATTGGTAGACTTCACATACCTTCGAGATTTCTTTTTTTTTTTAATAAATCTCAGGTATGCGGGTTTCCTCACGATGTTTTCCATTACCGTTTAGCAAGTGATAATTAATTTATAATACGCACATAACTTTGAAAAATCAGAGGTGCGTGCCTGGGATTCGAACCTCGGACCCCTCGATCGAGAGGCCGAGTTTCTTAACCACTAGGTTATCGCAGATTTAGATACGACTCAATGGTATTTGGAGTTGATAAAAGATGCTCATTCTACAAATTTGTACTTGTCACTAAACCCGGTCCGTTTGAGAGGACGAAATGTCAGTATTTCGTCCTCTCAAACGGACAGATTTCATATGACAGTAATCACTAACTCTCAGATGGACAGCATGATAGTTTACTATATTTCATGAATACATTGCACAAATAAAACTTGTTCAAAGCGCTCGTGACGTCACTTGGTTGAACCGACAATAATGTACCACAATTATTTACAATGTATGTGGCACGGATTACTTGTAATTATAACATATCTTCACACATATTATAAAATCGTTTAATATTATCAGTGAACTACATTGTCATTTATATACCATTTAAATGCAATCACGCTCTTCTGTGGCTCGGTCTTATATTAATTTGAGAAGTAATTAAAATTAAAAACTAGAGATACTATTAATATATAAACAAAAACCAGACTCCTTACAAGTATAGTATGTAACTTTTACAGTTTAAACGATTCTAACGACACCTCTTATTTTAAAATGCGCCAAGCCGTTTGATTGCAAGATTACAGAGTGTGCCAAAGAAGGAAAACTTGAAAAACATTTCCCTCCGCAGCCGGGTAAAAAGTGATATAAGCTCATTATTAATAATCAATCTATCCAATGTTTGACTATCAAAGATAGAAAATTGTAAATTTGTAGTAGGCAGGTAAAATCGAAAAATTTTGGTCTTTGATAAGTAAAGATTAATTATTCAATGAAGGACGATAATTATACCTACCTACTCATTTTTCAGATAAAATTGTTTTTTAATCCTTGCGATGCTCTTAGCAACTTGATAAAGGACGATAACCATACTATTTTATCAGATAGAATTGTTTTTCTAATCCTTGCGAGGAATTAGAATAAAGGACGTTAATCATAATAATTTATCAGATAAAATTGTTTTTTAATCCTTGCGAGGAACTTGCAAATTCGAGTATAGGACGATAATCATATTTACTTATCAGATAAAGTTTTTTTTATGTAATCCTTGCCAGGCTCCTGCAGACTCGATAAAGGACAATAATCATACTAATTTATCAGATAAAGTTTTTTAATCCTTGCCAGGCTCTTGGAAATTTGATAAAGTACGATAATTATACTAATATGTCGGTGTATATATGAAAAATGGCTTTTATCAGCGGCTTCGCTCGCAGTTTTGGGATTTATGTATCCCTCGGGAACTGTACTTTTTTCGGTATATAAAATACCCATGTCCTTTTCTGTGTAAATCAATTAGGTAGTTAAGGGTTAAAAGTGTACCAAACATAATTACATTTAAATACATATATATCAATTAGGATTACAGATATATATCGATGCATACTTATATCTCGTAACACGTATGCAGCGATATCCTTCTGGCATTCGCGGGGTTACCAGCAAATCTATTTCAATTTTAATTTCATCTAATTTTAAATGCTGTAGCGTTTCGCGATTCATTAAAAGATTGTTCTTGTGCAATTACTTGTGCTAATGTTGACTGAGCCAACATTGACACAAGAATACTTTTACAAATTATCCTGTCATTTTAGATTTAATTTCTTGTAAGAGACTTATTTTAAATTCTTTAAAATTTATTATGTTTTCCTTAGTTATGAATCCGTTATAAAATGTGTTAATAAAATGGTAAACATAACATATTTGTATACAATGGAAAATATATTAATCGGATCTAGCCTGAAGACCTGAAGAATTTTTTAAAAACTAATTTCTGTGCAATCCATTTGTATCTGTTTGTAATTAAAATTTGACTTTTATATCCTTAGACAAAATTAAATGAAAGTTATGAATTAATAATAAGTATTTAATTATACTTAATTTCGATTGTTTTGTTTAAATAGTTTATAGCTTTTAAATGGCAATAAGTATTATTTTTTACGGATAAGTTATTCATTAATTCAATTAATTAGATAGATTAAGTTCAAATGGTTATTTAATTTGTGTTTTTAATTAAGATCGTGTTTTATTGATAATAGCTACATACTTATTTTTAATCTTAAAGTACTTAGTGGGTAAATAATAACGTTACTTCAAAACAAGCGTCGTTATTTTTAATCGCATGAGTTTACAATAAACGTAGAATCGTGAAAAGGTTACTTTTATAGGGTTCCGTACTTGTAGCATAACGGACCTTAAACCTTTTTTTTTTTCTCGAGGGGGAAACCTTCAAAAGGTACCCGACGACGTGGGAGCGATGACGTGTTATGTGGGATTTTTACCGCACTAAAACCCCCCCGGTGGCAGTCCTCAACGCTTGTTGGAGAACTCCGGGATCTCTAACGGAACACAACCGGAGCCCTCCAAGCGCGATGCCCAGCGGGCTTTACCCTGGGGGAGCAGTTTTCGCTCCTCTCACACCACGTAGTGTTTACGACGGTATGCGACCACACATACCGCCGTCCTTCCCGGGATCGCTTGCTGGACGGTTCGAGCTCCCACTCTTGCCGCCCGCAACCCCGGAAGCCCCCTTTTAGTCGCCTCCTACGACAGGCAGGGAATACCAACCTATAGTCCTATAGCACATACGATTACTAAAATGTGAAAAATAAAAGGCGGCGGGTTTTGATAAAAGAAACGGGCATTTTTCGGCGTTTTTCAGTTCATTTATTGAACCGATGAGATAGACAATATATTTTCTTTATTTATATCTCTCTTATACCAAATGTTAAAAATATATACTATTACTAAAAATATAATACTATGTATTTTAATACGGTTTTAAAATGGTGCGGAACTCGCACTTGACAATTTATTTATGTATTTAAACACAGTCCTAACATGAGACATGCCATGTGGAAGCTATAATAATATACAATCATGTCGTGTTACGTACCGATAGCATTATTTTATGTCAATTTTAACCTTAGTGCCTTGTCACTATGTACCACTATGTATTAGTTACATTACTCCAGCGAATATTGTAACGGTAACCTTGGATCATAGTTAAAACAATTTGGTTTTTAGCCGAGCTTAGATCATCTCAATAAAGTAATAACGTAAAACGGTTTTCTTGTCTACAACGTTTATCTACTTCTGCAATATATTTTTTAATTAATGATGACAGCTACTTGTGCTTGTTTACGAGATTTACGAATAATGTAAAAGTGTCGTAAAAATAATTTCATGAAGTTATATAGATACGTGTTTTTCAAAATTAGTTCACCTTTATGTTTCCCGTATTCAGTACGTATTTTAAAAAAATCCAATATGCCTTGCTGTTTTTTTTTTAATTAAGTAGCAAAGGAGAATGTAGTCTAACTTCAAATATAACTTGACGCGATGCTGTCTATAAGGGTTAAGATGCAATTCTTCATATAAGTGTCTCCTTTAGCACATCCTTCAAACCAGAATACAAAAGCGCTTAACACCGCTCTTACATGGAAAGTATTCTTGGGTGGCGAACGGCGGTACTTATCTATGGGTGGCGGTGATGCCGCGATTACTTTTTTGGTTATAGGAATAGAGTAGTGATAAAAGAGTCTCAGTGTTTTATATTTTATTAAAAATCGTTTTACTGATTTACGAATAGTCTTTAAAGTCTTAAGTCTTGAGTTATAAGTTATAACAGTAAGCACTATAATAAGTCGAAGTCTTAAGGATAACTTAAGATTTAAGTGTTTCTTAAGAGACGTTTATGACTCCAAACGACCCATTAACACGTTTGCAGCAAAGTCGAGGGTAGAGTTCAAAACTATTTACGTAACCAACAAAATGTACACGTATATTCATTTCATTTTGGCTTAAATGACTTACGCAAATTATTAATATTGCATTCAACCAATTAAAAATTGCGATCTGTGGTTGGTGAAAATTCTATAGTTTGATTTTAAATAACGGACGTTACACGACTTGGACGTCAGAGTAGAAATACTCAAAATCTGAGTCGTCAATTTAGAGTGGGCTTTTGTGAAATTGACTCGCGTTTTTATAGGACTTGAAAAACTAAGTTGTCGTTGTTGTTAGAAATTTTATAAAATAAGTTGTTTATTGAATTATACTATTTCTGTTTATGACATTATTCATAAAAACATATTTAAACATATATTAAAACTATATTTATGTACATTTATACAAAAATAAAATAGATTATACTAAACCGTTGTAAAACGTTTGTACGTCCATGTGCGGGAATAATTACGTTAGCCGGGACGAATGCCGGTTCTTCACATTAATTACATAAAAAATAGTATCTTTTAGAATTAATTTAATTTAATTCTTATAATATACGTATGGTTTAGTAACTAAGTATTAAATAGGCCTAAGACAGGTTACTATCTTCTTGTTTCTTCAACGGTTGAAAGTATTTACAAATACCTACTTTATTAATCGTACAATTACCCTTTAATACTCTTGAGATTGAAAACGAAAGTTTATTTAATTAAATGTGCTTTTCATTTAATTATTGATTCAGAAATTATGACTAAAAAGTAAGGTAAAGATTACATACCCTGAACCTATATTTTCCGACGGGTGGTCGCGCGTACGGTACCCCCTGGAAGCTGGCATACTGCCGCCCATTCGTCGACTGCTTCCACGATCCTTGAAGGATACCCTGAGCTACTCTCACAATCGGACTGGGACCCTGACAACTCACTAAAGCTATTGACGCTAGAAAGAAAAATAATTTGAACGCCATTTTAAAAATAACTCTAGATACGTGAATACGTGCGTGTGCGCCGGCCGCCGGAATCGCACTGCCAGAATGCCAGATTAACTATACATTTAACTGACCTGCTTAGCGCGGTTAGATTGTTTATTGTATAATATTATTTATCAGGTGGAGCTACATTGAATCCAATTATAAAATACTAGCCGATAACCGCGACTTGTGTATGTTTGCTTAGTTTTAGACTTATTTTTCCTTATTAGTTTATCAGTTTATTAGGCGAATTTAGTTTCACTCTATAGGTCTTGCAGGCATGCGTATAAATTTAATCATTGCGTACTTATAATTGCATAGGTATAAATGTTTACTGCGTGGGTGTATTTATTCTAAGTTCTACAGTAAAATAAGAATTGTAATGTCGTTCTGAGGTAAATAATAGTTTAAGGGTCGATTTCAAATTTCGAATTAAAATGACACTTTTTTGTTTGATTTCTTAAATACCCGTTTTTTGGGTTATTAATGGTATGACGTCACTATATGGGGTTATTCCATGGTTATATTAACATACGTTAAATAAAATATTAATGATTTTTTAATGAAAACTATTGAAAAATTAAAATCAGAGTAACACGAATGAGTGATGTTGTTACACTAATGAAATTATCTAAAACACTAATGAGATTAGATGACTACTAATGACAATTAAAAAAAAACATCTGTAACCACTCATTTTAATAATTTTACAGATCTATATCAGAAAATTAAAATAAAACTAACCCAAATGGATTAAATCAGTTTAATGTCTCTTAACAATCATAAAAATATTATTTGGATGCATATAATTTTTCAGTCTTCTTAGAGGAACTTTAGGATTAAAATTTAATATATTCGTATAAGCACAAGCTTCAAACAAATATATAACATGTAATCAAAGTCTAAACAAACATAAATCAAAGTTATCCATATATACATATAATTAGAAACAGTAGTTTTCTTTATACTTAAAAGTACTCAACTATTGATTCAATTTTTAGGTCTTCCATATTACAATCAATAATTTTGCCGATTTTGGTCTTGTTTTTCTTTGGTTTTAATCATTATTTATATAAAATTTTCTTCTTGATTTCTACTTCTGCTTTCTTTAATTATATCTTCACCAGAAATGTTCTGTCTTAATTGTTCAATCAATCTTTGGATGCCTGTTGTTGATTCAAAAACGTAAGAAATTCTTGTTGATGTTGTTGCCCAAATCCAGGTGCCATTGCTTCTGTTTGAGTTACCATGAATGACTGATTTTCCCAAGTACCTTTAACTTTAGCAAGTGGTGTAACATTCTGCTCTTTGCGAATTCGAGAAGTTGGAGCTTTATTGGGCTTATTGGTGTATTTAATGGTGATATCGCTCAATATTTTAATCTTCTTATTATGAGGTATGATTTTAACATTACCGACTTCTGAATCTATTGCACTTTTGATAATTTTATGCAATTGAATATGCTTGTCGTGCTTACAAATGGTGTCAACACACTCGTAGCAACTCAATTTTCTAAACTCAAGGAACTCCGATTCGGAGTTCCAAAGCACCTGGTGGACTAACATAGTTCCTTTAAAAGGAGCTATGTTTTTGGGGAGATGAATTTCTTTTTCTCTAATCTCATGTTCTTCTACAACCCGTATCTCGACATTTTTTATATTTTCTCGCACAATACCAACAAATGTTGAGAAGTCCCCCACATCACGCCCGCATTTTACTTGGTAGTCAGCCGTCCTTTTAACTACGGCGCCAACTCCATCTGGAGCACCTTTACCGTGGCCGGCTTCCTGATAGTTCCAAGTTACTGACTTTAATGATGAGAAGACATTTTGCAGCTGTGTCATAATGTAAAATATATACTTGTTGCGATATTGGCTCGAAGGGCTATCAGTTAGTATATGCACAGTAGTAATATTAGGAGATTTCTCAAATACAAACTCCAGTGCTTTCTGCAGATGAACCCACACTGCTGGTGAATCGTGTCGAGTGCATTCACTTACTGTGCATAAAGAATAGTTAATGATTTCTCTTCCCATTTTAATATAAATTACTACTGTGTGCAAAGAAACCTGGCCACGACTACCTCCAAAATGCAAGCTTTGTACTTCCTCAGCGAATTTATAGCTATAATTTTCCGAAAAGTCCATGTGGACTAAAGTTTCGTAGTCATTCAGGGATTTTTTCAGCTCTGTTATAATTTGGTATTGATTGATAATATTCGCAGTATGTGAGAAGAATTGAGGAAGAGAATCCTCTAGTTTTACACGTACGCTACTTCGGCGCCGAGATTAATTATCGGTATCGGCTCAGTAACGGTGCAGTGGACAAACAGTCTAAGGGTACATTATTCGGCTACATTTTAGTATACATTTTTTATTGTGACTTATTAGATACTTTTTGTTAGCAGTAAGAGACTACTCTACGACTAGACTCTAGATAGATTTTAGTTCATGACAGGAGACATTGCGGCGTAGCGCTATGTATAGCGAATAGATATAGCAAATGACCATGCAGTCTGCCTGATGGTAAGTGGCTACTGCCGTCCATCGATATTGAATTCACGTCGATGGTGAACCGTGGCTTGAGTGTGTCTACCGGGGAAGGGGAAAGGAGGGGGAATAAAACAGCCAAAATTACAGACAGGCATATATAAGATATATTTTATTATTCGTAATTTATATTCAGTGTGTTTACCATAGATTGTTTATCAATAACATTATTCATGTTTTCAAGGTATCGAACACCTAAATGAACGAGGAATAAGCAAGTACTATTGAAAAAACATTAACCACTACTATTACCAAAAACACGTTCAGTTTAAAAATGTTATTTATTTTTTTATATTACAGGAGTAGCAGACGAGCATGCAGTCCACCTGATGGTAAGTGGCTCCTGCCGCCGATGAACATCTGTTATTAGCGCCAGATAGGATAAGATATTTCTGAGGTCGGCCGCTGATGCGCCGCTACCCCTGAGGACTAAGCTGGAAGGCCTCGGAAAAGTATGTCTCCCTTACCAGACCCTTCAAAACAAAACACAACAGCGTTTAACGCTGCTGTTATGAGGCAGAAATAAGTGTGGCAGTGGTCACGTCGGTGTCGAACCACAAAGGGTTCTACTACCTTCAAATTATTACGTCTTATTCTTCAAGTTACAGCTCGTCTCTTATTTTTATGTTGAAGTTTTCGTTTTCAATGAATCCGAGGCTATCCCAGAAGGATCGATGACCGAAGTCGCTGCTAGCCTTCATCTGGACCTTGTTGGGTCCAGCGATGTTGGCATAGTTGAGTTCCGGAGACCCGGGTTTTATGGGATCCCATTGTGGAATGTTCGGCAGTTTCGGGACTCTGAAAGGGATAATTGTCTTGAGGTTCTGATATTAAAATCGGGAAGTCAGGTCTGACGGATGAAGGGGCTTTTACTTTACTCATCCTTAGTTGATTGTCGTAGATTTGAAACCTTCGGTAAGCTTATTATGTATAATAGAAGAAGCAAACGAGCATGCACTGGGATATCCTGACAACTGCGGACCATGGACATCTGTAATCAACCCCAGATAAAATTAGAGTGGGAATGTCACTTAGTCCTCATAAGCAAAGCATCGATGGTCCTTTAGGTATTTCCCTTGCTGCAACCTTTAAGTTTGATGTAGCGGGTATTCGAACCAACAAACGTTTCTATCACCTTCAAAATGTGTGGATGTATATATAGTATGGTATATATAGATGTTAAAGCAATCACAATTCACTAGGCTGGTCAAAAGCAACCAAAAGTTTGTCATTTGTCTAATATAATACGAGCTTTCGATCTAAAAGTTAGCTAAACTAAACTTATTACTTCTTGCTAAAGTTAGCAAGAAAAACGAAATCGCAGATAATATTGAATAAACAAGAAACGAAATATTTTACATCCTTCTTCCCAAACTACTATAATAAAAATAACCGCCAGTTCTCCGCAAGACAAAGTTTTATCACAACACAACCTATCTTTCATAAAACAACTTTCTGTAGCATAAAAAGACCTTGAAAATATTATAGAGTCGAGTAGGTATGTAGGTTTATCACGAAGTTTTATTCACCTTTAGAGGAAGAAAAATATCTTCTCACGTTCGCAACTACGAAAAATTAGAAGTTTTAGTACACGCTAGTATACACTATTTAATGATACTTATTAAAAACTAGCTTTTTCCCGCGGCTTCGCCCGCGTTTAAAAGAAAATAATATAACATACTAACATACATAAAACTGAAAATTCGTACCTCAACTTTGCTGAAGATCGCTTGGTCAAATGCATAGTTTTACGAATCAATCCTTACTAATATCGATTAAAATAATCGATGTTTTGGGTCCAAAAGATCGATTCTCCGATTAATCGATCTTAGATCGCCATCCCTAGTTCCCGTAGGATTTCCGGGATAAAAACTATCCTATGTCCTTTCTCGAGCCTCAGACTATCTTTGTACAAAATTTCATTAAAATCGGTTTAGTGGTTTAGGCGTGAAGAAAAGACAACCAGACAGACAGACAGACAGACAGACAGACAGACAGAGTTACTTTTGGATTTATAATATTAGTAAGGATAATACAGCAAATATATACAAAATAGTTATCCATTTCGACTAATCTTGATGTTCTGTTTCATGGATTTTTTTTTCTAATTAAAAGCACATGTTAAACACATCACTACATCAGTCAACTACAGAGAAGGCACCAGAAATAATTCTAAGCTTAATAGACATCTAAGGGAGGTAACACATGGGCGACAGTGATTTAATACACAAGCAACAGTCGCCAATTGTCGTCGCCGTCAGGGCCCATCGCTGACTGTCGCTGACGATCGTAGTCAGTCGTCGGTCGTTGACGACAAGCGGCGACGTTTGTAGACGTTTATTAGCTTCCTAATTTAGTCCCGAGCCTAATTGTTAGTTCCCGTCTTCGTGCGTATATGACAGTAATGACACAGATAATACAAGAGTAATGTATATACCCAGTAGTAGCATAGCTGTAGACCATGTCGATGAGAACCTCCCGCATCTTAATATCCTCAGGGCTGAGGTCCACGACTTTCGCGATCATCATCATGTCATCAGCGTGGCTTACTCCTGGAAAAGTTATGAGAATGCTTTTATGTCGAAAGAGACCGCTTATTACTTTTTAATTTAAGTAACAAATGAATATTCAGTCTATCTGATGGTAAATAGCGGGGTACATAGTCACTGCCGCCTATGTAAATCTATAACCAACTTAACATAGGACAGGGGTTGTGCACGATGGGTGAATGGGTTAGGTTGTAGTCGATTACAGATACTCGTACCTTTTTTTTTGTTTTCGAGATAACTTTCGAAAGGTATCCGGTGCCGTGGGAGCGATACAGAGTTACGTGGGATTCTTACCGCACTAAAACACCCCGGTGGCCGTCCTCGGCGCTGCGTAAAGGACTTCGGGATCTCCAGAGGAACGCAACCGTAGTCCTCTTAGCGCGTTGCCCCGTCGGGCTCCGTCCAGGTGAGCATGCCGCTCGCACCACCTTCTGTTGTTCACGACGGCATGCGACCACACATACCGCCGTCTTTCCCGGGGTCGCTGGCTGGGCGGTTTGAGCTCCCACTCTTGCCGCCTGCAACCCTGGAAGCCCCTTTTAGTCGTTTCTTACCACAGGCAGGGGATACCATAGCCCTATTCTGGTCCCGGAACTACAGGGACAACAGATACTCGTACCTTGCCACTCCTGACGACAAAGACGCCTCAAAGGTAGGTAAGCCAGTAGCCACAATGGCTTAAGTCATAGGCCCTATCTAATCTAGTTCCGGGACTAGAATAGGGTTACGGTATCCCCTGCCTGTCGTAGGAGGCGACTAAAAGGGGGCTTCCGGGGTTGGGGGCGGCAAGAGTGGGAGCTCGAGCCGTCCAGCAAGCAACTCCGGGAAGGACGGCGGTATGTGTGGTCGCATACCGTCGTAAACACTACATGGTGTGGGAGGAGCGAAAACTGCTCCCCCAGGGTAGAGCCCGTTGGGCATCGCGCTTGGAGGGCTCCGGTTGTGTTCCATTGGAGATTCCGGAGTTCGCCAACAAGCGTTGAGGACGGCCACCGGGGGGGTTTTAGAGCGTTAAAAATCCCACATAACCCGGCGTCGCTCCCACGTCGTCGGGTACCTTTTAAAAGTTTCCCCCTCGAGAAGTAACAAAGAATCTGTGGCAGATAGATACGAGTACTTTGTTATCCCTGAGGATCAAGTTCGTGTGACTGCCTTTTATCACAGTATAAGGATTCCATATTTCTACTGTGCCTTTATTATGTACCCTTTAAATCGAAATTCACTCTGTTTTTGTAGGGCACTAATTGGGCACAAATAGGTATTATTTTTTAATTAAATGTTAATGGAAAATTTCTTTCCAAGAAGAAAGATATTTAAAAAATATTTCTTGTGTCTCTTTCAATATAAATATTTGAACTTGATTTAGTTTGACCTCAAAATAATTATTGAAACATTTATATTCAATGAGATTATTCGTTGGGAATTCTAGATACATGATTCAATAAGGGAATAAAGTTATCTTTCTGAAAAGCGGTTTTTTCCAGACAACCTTAGGGTTTACGTTCTTGGGTCTTAGGTTGTCTGGAAGTCATTAAGATTTTAGACTAACTGGAATACTAAAAAAAAATGAGTTTAAAAACATCTAGAAGTCTAAGATAGACTGTTTTTTTTTCAAAATATCTTAAATGCGCAACAGATTCGAAGCAAATGTATGATTGTGTGGAATATCAGTAATTTATGTCATGTGGTACAACTAAGTTCTTGGCTTCAGGAAGGTCTCAGTTTGCTAACGTTTTTTTCCGAAAACAAAATCGAATGTAACTTTAGTGTCATTTTGCTAAGTATTGTCGTTCAAATCTTCAAATTAATGCTTTACACTTTTACTTACGACAATCTAATTCCCCACTATGCAAGCAAATTTGCCATCGAATTACGTTTATAAGAGCACAAGAAATTTCACTAAATTAAAAAAAAATATACATAAAGGTCCAATTGCCACATAATACATACAAAGATGTCAACCAATTCGCATTTCGCCAGCCCGGTGGACTATGGCCTAATCTCATTTTGAGAGGAGATCCGTGCCCAGCAATATTAAAGATGTTGAAATGTTTACCATAATCCTTCTCATTGTTAGCCATGGTATGTGTAAAGCTGGTCTTGGCACGGTACCCATACCGGTACAGGAAGGTAGGTTGCCCAGACTTGACTGCGTGGTGCTGGGCCAGCTTGCCCACGTCCACCGCGAAATGACGATCACCGAGAGCCTGAGGTACAAAGTATTTTTTTTTATAATATAGGAGTAGCAGACGAGCATACAGTCCACCTGATGGTAAGTGGCTACTGCCGCCCATGGCCACAGATGCGCCGCTACTCCTGAGGACTAAGCTGGAACGCCTCGGAAAAGTAAGTCTCCCTTACCACACCCTTCAAACCAGAACACAGCAGCGCTTAACACTGTTGTTATTAGGTAGAAATAGGTGTGGCGGTGGTGCCGCCGGAGTCGAACCACAAAGGGTTCTACCACCTTCAAAAGCATATTCTATTGTGTATGGATCGCGGGCATGGTAAACAATATTAACTTTAGTGAACGTATTAAGGGTTATTTGTAAGTGAGAAATATTTATTAATTATATTATTGGTGGTAGAACCTTCTATGGTTCGACTCCGGAGACACCACTGCCATGCCTCTTTCTGCCTCATAATACGAGTAGCAGCGTCTGAAGGGTGTGGTAAGGGAGACGTACGAGTACTTTTTCGAGGCGTTCTAACTTATGTAGTTCTTAAGGGTAGGTACGCATCTGTGGCCGAGTTCAAGTAGGACCGCAATTTTGTTTGGAGTTGATTATAGATTATTGATGTCCATGGGCGGCAGTAACCTGTTACCTCGTTTGCAACTTCCCTAATATTAAAAACAAACTAGGTTTTTGGTACAGTTAATATACTTACGTACTATTTCGATTTTCAGTTATACAAAATTATTTTACCTCAACCAGTTGTGGGAAAGTTTCCTGACCAATCGGTTTATTCCCGAAGTACTTCTGCTTGATCTTAGCTGCTACAGCTGGGCGCAGGTCGAGTGGCAATGTGTCATTGTACTCGAAGATGTTGCTGGCGAGGTGCTCCCAACGGGATTCCAGCTCCGGCAAAAAGGATGGGTCCGACTGGTATACTGTCAGTTAAAGATATTAAAAGTTAGTTCCATTAGGTTAAGTTTATCATCGTAGATAAGATTTTTTTTATGTGTATTATGGAGTTTCTTTCGCCTCTTCTTGTCCATACGAAACGCCTTGCGAAGTGGTGATAGATATATAGACGACAAAAAAGCTGTAAGGAATCTACTTTTAATAAAAGATTTTTGGGATAAACTTCCGTTTAGCCCATACCTCCGATCGATCTGAAATTTGGTATACCTATGGATTTTGACCCACAGACGAAGAATATCGTGCTGAAAGTACCCGAAAATATTATTTTCAAGGTCAAATAAAAAGTGCAAAAAACAGCAAAAAAATCGTTTTTGAGCAATTTGACCTTAAAAATATTATTTGAGGGTATTTTGAGTATGACATTCTTAATCAGGGAGCCAAAATCCATATGTGTATTGTGTACCAAAATTGAGAGCGATTGGAGGTATGGGCTAAACGGTAGTACACCCGAATTTTGATTTGATTTGATTTCATTTGAATTGCTAATACCATTTTAAGCTAGACGTATCTGAATATGTATTTTTCATGTTTTATTTAAACAGCTTTTTGCTATAAACTAAAATAAGTAAGAACAAAAACCCCGACTGTTTCAAAATACAGCCTATATTATTCCCACAATTTAGACGAATCCAACGACATCAGTCGTTAAAATCCGTCAACTCGTTTGTAAAATATTGCCTTCTGCAGTCGAGTAAAAATTATTTTTAAATTGTGAATAACTGGGACAAATATTTTATCGCCAAAGCCTTAGGCTTTTATGTGGTCTTCTATATTTGTTCTTTTATATTTTGAGAATAGTTGTATTTAAACTAAATTTTGCGTACAAATTAGTTACCTGCCCCTAGTACAATCTCCCTTCGCTAGTGATGCCACCGCTAATATTGTTTCTACTGTTGCTGAATAAAATCCTTCTTCAAAATCACGTTATTTATTACGTAATGCTTTTGCAGAAGTATTACTTATGACTTCAGTAGGAAGATAACATTCCAGAATATATCATACTGTTATATACTTAAGGCGCATAAAGTCCTTCTTCTAATTTGCCTTGCTGACTAAAATCCTTCTTCAAAATCACGTTATTTATTACGTAATGCTTTTGCAGAAGTATTACTTATGATGAGTAGGAAGATAACATTCCAGAATATATCATACTGTTATATACTTAAGGCGCATAAAGTCCTTCTTCGAAAAAACAGAAGCAGTAGCTTACCTGCCGCTGGATACAGTCCTTCTTCAGAAGTAATGGAGGTAATCAGCGGTAATTTTGCCATTTTTCCAGCCAGCATCGCGTGGAATGGGTGCTGGGTCAAAAAGGCGTCTTTCAACTCAGGCTCTACAGTAGGTACGAATGGTGTGAACAAATGCACCTTCCAATCCTGAAGAAAGGACCAATTTTGTCTTTTAAAATATGATAAAACCATAAAAAAGGGTTTTACTAACTTTTTCTTCAAAGTTGGTAGAACCAGTAGGGTACAACTGGGGAGGTACAACCACCACACCCGTTTCTATCTTGAAGCTGTTCTTGTGCTTCAGTGGAAGGGTGTGGATGTAGGTTAACTAACATATAGGACCATCATCAGGATTTGTGATGTTGATCGTGGATTTCTTTAGGCGGCAGTGACCACGTACCATGAAATGGACTACGTGCTGGTTTGCTACTCCAACCTTATAAAAAGAATAAACTTATAACTATATATTTTATGTAAATATAATTTTTCGTTTGTTTTTTAATATCCGTACGATTCTATTTTATTTAATAAGTTTTTGTACACAAAATAAATCATACAATACAGAAGTCATAGAAATAAGGTACAAAGGATTGCTTATTCCCGAATGGAATTTCTTCCAGCAACCCTGGGACAGGAATGTGCATGCGAAAGGCAAAATTAGTGTGCAAAAAAAATATATATCAATAATAATAAATATATACTATATATACATACATACATACATACATACATACATACATATATATATATAACATAGATGGATACATACCGAAAATACACATATACAATTAGTTATGAAAGTGACAGGTAATCCTTACTAATATTATAAATCCGAAAGTAACTCTGTCTGTCTGTCTGTCTGTCTGGTTGTCTTTTCTTCACGGCTAAACCACTGAACCTATTTGAATGGAATTTTGTACAAAGATAGTCTGAGACCCGAGAACGGACATAGGATAGTTTTTATCCCGGAAATCCCACGGGAACTAGGGATAGCGATCTAAGATCGATTAATCGGAGAATCGGTTTTTTGGACCAAAAAGTCGATTATTTTAATCGATATCTTTACTAATATTATAAATGCGAAAGTAACTCTGTCTGTCTGTATGTCTCTTCTTCACGCCTAAACCACTGAATCGATTTTAATGAAATTCTGTACAAAGATAGTCTGAGACCCTAGATGGACATAGGATAGTTTTATCCCAGATAGCGATCTTAGATCTATTAATCAGAGAATCGATCTTTTTGACCAAAAAATGTCGATTTTTTAATCGGTCTCCAGTTATGGATCCTACCTACGTTTGTGGGTCTTTTGGCATACTCTAAATAACCATGAGTTTAAACATATCAATACTTGCAATCAGAGACGGTTGCAACATTATATTTGTTTATATAGATTTATTGGGATTATATTAGGGGTGGCGATTATTTCCGAAAAAGATCGATTTTTGAATCGATTCGAATCGATCGAAGTGCAATTAATCGATTCACAAAAAAATCGAGGCTCAAAGAATCGATTCTATCTTCGATCTTTTTTCGAGGATAGCGAAAAAAAAGGTTATCAGGATCAAACGAGCACTGAAATTATGTATCTGTCAGCAAATCCTTACTTCCTTACTAATCCTTACTATATTTATATTTAATATTATAAATGTCGAAGTAACTTTGTCTGTCTGTCTCTTCTTCACGGCTAAACCACTGAACCTATTTGAATGGAATTTTGTACAAAGATAGTCTGAGACCCGAGAAAGGACATAGGGTAGTTTTTATCCCGGAAATCTCACGGGAACTACGGATGGCGATCTGAGATCGATTAATCGGAGAATCGATATTTTGAACCAAAATCGATTATTTTAATCGATCTCCTGTAATGGATCGATTCAGTGAATCGATCTTTCGACCCAGAAGATCGAAATTCGATTTTTTCATAATTTACCTACAGTTACTTTACTTATCCATGTTAGTCGATCATCTATCTATTTATATAAAAATGAATATTTGTCTATATACATTTTATAAAATCGGAAACTACGCATTTGATCAAATGATGATCTTTTGCAAAGTTGTTGTCCAAGAGCCCACGAAGGTTTGGGAGTTGGTAAGACCAATTTTCGACAGGTGGCACCACTGTCATTCCAATGAAATTAATTTAAAATGCGGGCGAAGCCGCGGGCACCACTAGTACTCTATATAGTTTTTAGCGCCACTTTTCCGAGACTATTGGAGTTTATAGTAGACATTACATTTCAAAAGTTGAATTAAGAGTGACTCTTTTAATCCAATTTTTAATAAATATCAATTCGTTTGTAAGAATGGGTCGAAAGAAATAAAAGGTAAAAGAAAACAGCGATAGGTATTTCTGATGTGATCGTATCATATACCTATGGCAAAACCAAGTTGCGCCATATCTCTTTGCCTCAGTTACAGCTATCTATATATAGATCAGAAATTGAAGTGTTTGTCCGTGATATCAACTATACCTACGTCATTCTTTTTTAGCTTATATAATATTTGCCCGTTTTTAAAATATGAAACATTTTTGGATTTTGTCGGCCTATTTAGCATTCGCTGAACTAATTTTGAAGGTTTCAGTTTTACAGAGTGAATTATTTAAGTTTTTTTCATTAGATCTAGCAATAAGGCAGACAGGCTACCTGATGGCAATCAGTCTCCGTCGCCTATGGATATTTACATTTGGAGTCAATGCGTCGCTGACTTTCAAAAAGAGCTCTTTTTGCACCTTACTTCAAGACCCCATGTCATAGCGCTCCGGGAATACTTCGGGACGAATTTAACACAAGTACTGAATTTAATAATAGTACGATATACGTTATAAAATAGTACTAACAAACATCTCAATCTGGGCATTGACGAGGACTTCAGCAGGCCTGCAGCGAAGACAGTCCACCATCTCGCGGGTGGTGGCGGTCGGGCAGCCCACGATGGTGGCCAGGGTCTTAGCCTTCTGGAGCGGCTTCGTCGCGTGTGCCCAGGGAGTAAACGACGCTCCACTGAACGCTATGCCTCTGTGGAATGTGTCTGAAAAGATGTATTTAAATATGAGGCTGCTAGAATCTCTGAATATAGAAATGAATCGCGTCGCCATAGTAAATTGCAAGACTAACCTTCCTCGCAACAACTTCAGAGCGGACTATATACTTTTACTTTTCCCCATATTTTAAATCGCTTTTTTGTAGTTAGGCTACTCTGGTTCTAAAAACCTCATATATAAGTATAGCATTTCGTCGTTCTTTATAAATCTACATAATTAGGTTCTAGATAATGTTACTCAACATTATAGTATTTTGATTCCATGTACTTGCATATATATTAGTAAAAACTTCGATCACTAATAAGAACTAGTGATCGAAGAGTAAAAACCATATAAAAGCTGTTCTAGCATTCTCTTGTAGCGTCTCAAGGTAGTATAGAATTTGTATTCAAATATTATGCAGATAAAGTAGTAAAATATGGGAGATCTGTGGTCTCCTTACAAGGAAGTTAGAACGTTTTGTCTATTTGTAGATAGTAATCTAAATAAAATCTAATTAAAATTACCTTTAGACCATGGCGAGAGATAATGGTAGTGCACACTGGCGCCGCCAGCGGAGCAGCCAGTTAACGTGATGCTATCAGGATTTCCCCCAAACATCATAATGTTTTCCTTCACCCATCCTAAAGCGAAGGCCTGGTCTTTGAGCCCGGCGTTGCCTGGTGCGGCCTGGTCCCCGGTGCTAAGGAAACCTGGAAAAATTCAAGGTAAGACCGCTTATGGTACGACTCCCGAAGCACCTCTTTTTCTGCCTAGTAGTACTAGTAAAGTGCAGCTGTATTCTGGTTTGAAGGGGGTTGCAAGAGAGGCATCCTTCGAGGTGTTCTAGTCCAGGTAGTAACGAATCTATAGCTGACTCTGGTAGCTCTTATTTTATTTGGGGTTGATTGCATATGTAGGCGGACTTCAAGCTCGTTTGCATATTATAGAAGAAAAGTTAAGATATCATAGGTATAAATATTGGACAAAATTACTTTATAATAATCAGCGAAAACTGTGGAAGGTAGCATATATTTCTAAACGGAGGAACTCAGTGCCCTTCTCATCAAATAGAACAAAACGCTTAAAAAGTATCTAAAATACAAAGAAAACAGTTATTGGTGCTAAAATAATTTGGATACAAGAAACTTTATGTGGAGCGAACAGAAAAGGGATCCTGACTGTTTTGAGAGGATTGTTTGTTTAAAGGAATTCAGCTATTATTGTTTCTGATACTCATTTTTGTAGCCTAAAATTAAAATCATTTGGTGACATAGATACTAATTAATTAAGAAAGAACGTCTTGGCGAAAAAATATTTTTTGCAACATTTGTACATAACATTACACATCAAGTAGTGTAATAACAAAAGACCTGGCTGCTTAAAAATATAGCTTATTTTTAGATGTATCCAACGACCTCTTATGTTTAAATCCAATAAGCCGTTCGGGTTGCAGGGTCTGCCAAAGAATCAAACATACATACGCTTGAACACCATTAGTCTCCGCAATCTGGTAAAAATGGATTAGTGATATACTTGACACCATGTGATAAATCATCATCGTCATCTTCAAACAATGACTGTCCCACTTCTGAGCAAGGGACGAGCAATCAGAAGGATTAGGACACAGTCCACCGCGCTGGCAAAGTGCGTATAGACTTCACATACATTCGATTTTTTTTTTTGTAAATCTCTCAGGTATGCAGGTTTCCTGACGATGTTTTCCTTCACCGTCGAGGCAAGTGATAATTTATTTTTAAAACGCACATAACTTTGAAAAATCAGAGGTGCATGCTTGGGATTTTAACCTCAGACCCCTCGATCGAGAGGCCGAGTTTCTTAATCATTAGGCTATCACTGCCACGATAAATCTTAAACTATACAAACTCACCAAGAGGCCCCAGTCGGTAGTTCAAGGTCACAACAACTACATCTCGATCCATGAGATGGACTGGATTGTAGATGATACCTTCCCCGTACATGAAAGCGCCGCCGTGGATGGCGATGATTACCGGCAGAGAGGCTCTTGCGTCCAGGTTGGGAGTGGCTACGTTCAGGTACAGGCAATTTTCACTACCTAGAGGATAAATGTAATTATAACTTATAAGTATTAGTACAATGTATCGTGGAATGACGCAGAGGGTTCCGGGTTCGATCCCCGGCTAGACAGATATCTCATGAATTTGGATTTCTGTTCTGGGTCCGGGTATTTGTGTATTCATTTTTGTCTGTGTCTATGGCACCTACGACACTGGCAATAAAATAAAGTTCAACTTAAGTTAGAGAACTGTTGTTAACTGAGGTTTAATTTGGGAAGCTCCATTTTTGTAGACTTTTTCTATATTTTATATTTTATACTTCTATATGGCTTTTATATTTTATACTTTTTCTATACTTTATGGAGGTAGTGTCGCCGGAGTTAAATCTCGAAGGGTTCTATTACAATCCTCTGAGAATGAGAAAAAAATAGGGCAAACAGAAGTATAATTTATTCAATTGTATTTTTAGTTACCCAAAATAAATTCAAACGTTTAAAAATGTTACCTTTGATTTCTTTAGTGAATGGGTAGTATTGCAAGCAGCCTGGTAATGGTCTGCTGGCGTCCCACACCCCACCCCATGGTTGCAGCTTCTGTGGTTCCTGCAGATAAAGTCAATTTGTTCAGCTTTATTAATCCATCGTCGACGTATTACTGTCGAACAGCAGGAGTGTTCTCTCATAATGGCTTCAGACCATAGTCCATATGGGCGGTGAGGCATTTTATAATATATAATATTAATTTTGATTGTCAATGTGGAATTATTATTTAGATTAAAATATGGAAGACTTCCGGTAGTACTTCAAAACACTTTGTTAGTCATACCAAATAAATTATATAAATTATAATAATATTAAAATATTTATTCTCGTATTTTTAAAACAATATTTTCAATATAATGTTATTTTATTAACAGTTAAATTTATTGTGAATAACGTCACTTGTTATAACAAAACAAGTGATGTGAGAGGGTAGTTCTTACGCTGTTTGTCACTCGAGTAGTATTTAAGTCCACGCGCTGGTAGAGCGTGGATCATTCGCATTTAATCAGTCGTCTAAGCCGTTGCTCTGCCCGAATTGTAAATAAAAGTGATTCTCATATTAAAGTCGTTTCGTTCAGTTTATTAATAAAGTGCGGTAGTGGGATATCGCCGACATCCACTACGCTGGGGACATACGAATTAGTAGACTCAAATACGATTTTGAACATTTAAAGCATATAACCATCAATCAGCATGAGAAGAACAAGTCTACTCGAGTCGTTCAAAATAATGTGACGGAAAATTCTATGTCCATGCATTTCTTTCCATCATGAACAATAAAAATAACTTTGAGAAAAGTCACCACTAATTTTCACAAAAGTCACAAAAAAACCATTGTTAAGCTATGTCGTGGAAGTATGTGATGTCGTACAAAATTCCGACTCGGTGTCGTGTTAGAATACGACTTCGCGATCTGTAACGATGCGACACCGTATCGTATGTATGACATAGCTTTTATCTCAAAGACATTTAACTAACATTATATAATTATTTAATCTTTTTAAAAAATATAAGAGACAGATATAAAGATAAGTATCGCAAAAAGCCTATGTACTGAGGTATGGTCATATTTAATCATATTAATTGATATTCAGACAGTTTTGTTACATGATTGATAAAAAAAGTTTATCAACTAACCTAAGATAAGTAATTAATGGTATTTTTAACGGATTTACGCCAAACAATAGATAAAAAGTATTGTTTATTTAAAATTATATTATTACAAATTATAACATACTGATATGAATAATTTATGAAACAAACCTGTTTCATAGAAGCAAAATATTTGAAAACTTGTTAATGTGAGTTCTACAAAACGATTTTTTTCAATTTAGATTTATTCTTAATCTTAATCTGTTTTATTAATGATTATATTTCTATATTTTCCTGGACTGTGTGAGGAGAGTAATGTTTTCCGAGCATATGTATTTATAAAATATTCTTTGGCCCGCCCTACGGTTCAAACGGCATGACAAAAGTTAACATATGAGGTGTCGTTGGTCTATATTTTTAAGCAGTCGAGATTTTTTTTAATAAATCTCTAGTTACAATATTTCAAAGGGTTCATAGAACTTGCCTAATTATTTTTTAGTGAAATCTTAATTTCGGAAGGTCCGAGTTTCGAATGCCGACCACGCACCTCTGATTTTCAATTTATCTGCATATTTTAAATTAATTGTAACTTACTTAAACGGGGAAGGAAAACATCCTAAGGAAACCTGCCCGCCTGAAGTCCTTAAAGGGTGTGTAAGGTCCACCAACTCGCTAGCGCGCCAGCGGCCAGCGCGGTGGTTTATGGCCCTTCTCAATTTAAGAGAAGACTCGTGCCTAGCAGTAGGACCGTTATGAGTAGACCATGACCCTACCTAACATAACCTGATTCATTTTTTTTTCTTCTCGAGGGGGAAACACGGGTTATGTGGGATTTTTACTGCACTAAAACCCCCTCCGATGGCCATCCTCAGCGCTGCGTAGAGGACTTCGGGATCTCCAAAGGAAAGCGACCGGAGTCCTCTGGGATCCGCCCAAGTGAGATTGAATCACCACACCGTCCGATGTACACGACGGTATGCGACCACACATACCGTCGTCCTTCCCGGGGTCGCTAGCCGGGCGGTTCGAGCTCCCACTCTTGCCGCCCGTAACCCCGAAAGCCCCTTTTAGTCGCCTCTTACGACAGGCAGGGGATACCGTAGCCCTATTCTGGTCCCGGAACTACAGGGACAATGACCTGATTACCTAATTATTATTTAACTTACTTTATGAACAGAATATTGTTGATTCAAAACTTACCCTGAATCTATATTTGCCGACGGGTGGCCGCGCGTACGGTACTCCCTGGAAGCTGGCATACTGCCGCCCGTTTGTCGACTGCTTCCACGCTCCTTGAAGGATACCCTGAGCTACTCTCACAATCGGACTGGGGCCCTGACAACTCACTAAAGCTACTGAAGCTAAAAATAAAAATAATTTGATCGCCATTATGAAAGATAGCACGGCATTGATGTGTGCGCTTGTGGCGATCAACTGAATAACAATTTTAACAATATCAAATATTTTGTAACTGCCACATGTAAGATAGCATCGCAACGGCTTTTAGTGCATGATAGCTGATATACAGGGTGAATTTTTCTAACGGGCCTTCAGGGCAAATCCGAAACTATGAGGATTAGCGAAAAATGCTGAAAGGAGTTACGAGGCCGATTTTGATAAAAACTAAAACTGCATCATTAGTTTTATAAAAAAAATTTTTTTCCTTAGCCGGGAATCGAACGAGTTCATTTTTAAAAAAATGACACCTCTATATTATTCCACTATTTGATAGTGTCGCTTATAAGGATCAAATTCTGGGAAGTAATGTTATGTGACAAATTAAAGGAAAAGGAAAATTTTGAAGAAAATACGTATTTTTCCATACATTGGCATACTAATCCTTAAGGATTATACATAACAAATGATTTATGTATAATTCTTTAGAAACAGACATAAGTCATACCATCGAAGAATTTGTTGGTTAATCAACTAATTATTCGATGTTATGACTATGACATACGGCTTAGTATGAGAAAGTAATAGTTTGGCAAATAAGTTACCGCCGTTTTTAGGATTTATTTTATAATGAAAATAGATAACTGATTAAATAGTAAATTCTTATTGTTTGTTGTTTACAACTTCGTTTCAACGTTAAATATGATTTTCTATATCTCTTTTTTTAGTAATCACTCGGATTTGACTCTAAAAAGTAATTCTCGCAAATTGTCAACTTTACATCTGTATTAAACGAAACTCCGCCCATAGCAAGTAAATCTATTTTAATGGTCCTAAAAATAACCTTAGCTAAGTCGGACATAAAAATATAAATTATTGGGAAACAAAACATCCATTTCGAATGATTAGAAACATTGAGCCAAAAAAAATGTTAATACACGAAATGTTTAAATTGATGAATGGCGGGAACTTAACTGCCAAATTAATATGAAAAAATATGTATTTTCTTAAAATTGAGGCTTTTCCTTTAGTTTGTCATTTATCATTACTTTCCAGATTTTGATCCTTATAAGCAACACTATCAGATAGTGGAATAATATAGAGGATGCATTTTTTTTCAAAATGAACTCGTTCGATTCCCGGCTAGGGAAAAAGTTATTTTAAAAAAGTAATGATGCAGTTTTAGTTTTTATCAAAATCGGCCTCGTAACTCCTTTTAGCATTTTTCGCTAATCCTTATAGTTTCGGATTTGGCCCTGAAGGCCCGTTTTAAAAATTCACCCTGTATAGTTTTATGTTAGTACGATAATTTATGGCAGTGATAGCCTAGTGCTTAAACTCGGCTTCTCAATCGATGGATCTGTGGTTCAAATCCCAATTCCTCCTAAATCTCAAATCTTCTGATTTTACAAAGTGATGTGCTTATTGGAAAGATATGAAATATCACTTGCTTTAACGGCGAAGGTAAAACATCGTGAGGAAATGTCCATGTCTGAGAAAAAAATCTCAACCTTCTCAATCTGAGACGAGACTAGTGCCCAGCAGGGGGCAGTAATGGGTTGATGACGACGATAAATTATTTTCAAAAGCGCTTTTTAGTAACTAGTTATTTTTGTTGAAGAGTTAATAGGGATAGTCATACCTAAGTTTACTTGTTTTATTAAAATGCGTTATTTTTAAGAACGATTCAATTTAACGATATGATATTGGCCCAAAGATGAGAATATCAGGAAAAATAACAGAAATATTTTATTCATATACACATTAATTCGTATGTCCGGTTACATATTGATTAAAGATTGGTATTAATAATACATCTATCTAATTTTTGCCTAGTAAGGACCGAAATTTGATAGTTTCTGCTAGCCAGACTGTCAAATTATGATCTTTATTTTAAACTTCGTAGGTAGATATCATTCTCCAAAGCAGTTGGCGAAACCGATTACGTTAATAGGTGACATAACATCATTACTGCCATTAAGATTACGAAGGTGGTAGAACCCTTTGTGGTTCGACTCCGACGGCACCACCGCCACACCTATTTCTACCTAATAACAGCAGTGTTAAGCACTGCTGTGTTCCGGTTTGAAGGGTGTGGTAAGGGAGACAGACTTTTTCGAGGCGTTCCAGCGTAGTCCTCAGGGGTAGCGGCGCATCTGTGGCCGACCTCAGGTATGAATATCTAATCCTATCTGGGTTCATTACAGATGTCCATGGGCGGCAGTAGCCACTTACCATCAGGTGGACTGCATGCTTGTCTGCTACTCTTATATTATAAAAAAAAAAGATAAGTACAATAAAAATGATAACGATGTATGTATTGAATATTTATACGATAATGTTTTCGATAGCTCTTAAAACAGTTTCTTTTGGGTACTAATTAACAAATTATAAATCATCTTATATGGAGCATTAAGAAAAACATACTATAGTGTTTGATTTGGAAACCGAATTTCACGAAAAATGTTAATGTATCAATATTATTAAAAAAAAATGAGCCGTCACGGGACGCCTGGCAGATGTGAAACATCGACATTATTTTGTAAAAGTAATATGCAGAAAAGAACATATTGTGATAGGAACTAAATATGTCATAATGATAAAATAAAATATTACGATAATTTTCCAGATAACGATGACTATTTATTGAATTCGATTGCGCATGGCGACGCGTCGCCACACCGTACACACTACTGCATATAGACTGTATATATATACCATCGTATAGCGTGCGTCGCCACGCCAGAAATCGGTTTTACGTGCGGCTATAGATGTTTCACATCAAAAATAAATTGGCTCCAATATATTAGTAAACTCAAGAATCTTAGCTAGTTATTTCAATATATTACTAAAATCGTAAATTATAAGTATCAATAATGAATGTTTCACAATAAATGCCACTATGATTAGAAAAATTAATTAATTTTTTAATGTTCATATTTATAACAAATAAGAAAAAACTTTCGTGCGCTGCACGCCATCAGCTGATTTTGAAATACAATTCTGTCAGTCTTAATAAATTTATTCTCTGAGAAGAATGACATTAAAATTAATTAATAATTTAAAAACATTGTATGCAATGATTTTTATGTGAATTTTAATCTACCAAGATAGTAGATTTTACATTTGCTGGCGCTCAAAACACACCAAATATACGCGTGCTTAATGCACAGATAAATGCATACTTTAATTATAAAAAAATAATTAACTTACTGATGACTTGATGGTGTGTCATAGTGTGATTTTGCTTTCTTTGCAGAAGGCTGATCACTTTCACTCTCTAAATTATCACGGTCAGACATTTTATTATCAGAAAAATAAGCGGGCAATACTTAAAACATACAAAATACGTCAAGTGGTGTAAAACGAGTTAAAACGACTCCAGTCGCTCTCGCGCGGCGTAGTAATACACACGAATGTCACTGAACACGTTAAACGTCATTATTTTGAATTTTAAGCCTCAAAATGTCTTCTTGTGCAATGCATAAATGCAAAAATTATGCTCGAAAAAGAAACAAGATTCATGGAATCACCTATCACACGTAAATGAAGAGAAATTATTAAATTTTAAATTTTGTTTATTTTTCGTGTTCGATCCGCCATGATTACATGAGTAACCAGAAAGAGACAAAGTATGTTTTTGTCAATGAAAGTGATAAAGACGCAAAATGCATGACCATGCATTTTGCGTCTTTATCACTTTCATTGACAAAAACTTTCATTGATTGAATTGAACTGTCATAGATCAATGAAAAAATTTTCATTGATCTATGACCATAGATCAACAGAACAGAAGTGACATTTTATTGAAGCTCACGATGTTCATACGTGTATGTTATAGTTTAAGATCCCACTGCTTAATTTTTATATTAGTGTGTTTTAGTCAAAATATAACTTTTTATAGTTTATTTTAATAAAATAAAATCGATATATGGGAAATTCTGTATCCTAATCTCTAAATTTTCTTCGATATCTGTGGTAAATAATAAAAAATATTACCATAAAATTTATATAGGATAGTATACGGTATTTTAAAATTTCTTTAATTGAATAAATTAACCTAAACATAATTTAATAAACAATCTTTGTATAGCCAGAAATTAATCCTCAAAAAGACCACGGTAAGATTATATAAAATTCGCATGTCACGATGTTAGTTACTGTACTCCTGCGAAACGCTCTTACTGATTTTCATCAAAATTTATATGCATATTCAGTAAGTCTGAGAATTGGCTACTATCTATCTATTTTTCATATCTCTTAAGTGATAAGGGTTGTTCACCCTTAACATTTTTTTTATTTATATGGCAACACAATGTTTGCTGGGTCAGCTAGTACATTTATAAAATGTACACAACTTTGCAATTAATGGTCGTGTGTAAAATAAAACTGAAAATAATAAACATAAATTAGTAAAGATACTTCGCCGCCTTGAAATTGAATGAAGCCACAAACGGCTTATTAGTAAGTTTTTTTTGAATTCTTGACAAATAAAAACATTTTTAGAGAAAATTTACAAATAAATAACTAATACTGCGTAATTTACATAATAGATAAATAATTATTTCAAATATTTTAGGGACATTTTAGCACGGAGACGTGGCAAAACTTTTTTACGCAACTATTTCAATTCTCAAAACTGGGTACATTTTCTTGTTAGGAGTGAGTAATCTTTACTAATATACGATAATAAATATAAACAATTTTTAAATCGTATATTTTAAACCAGTCGATACATCTGTATAGATACATTCTTTCATCAAATTATATATTTATATAATAATAATTTATTTAGTTAAACTGTACTATAACATTTCTACGTAAACGATGTACTAAAACTATTATCGACAGTTCTGGACATTTTTTACCTTCTGTTCCATTATTTCATTGTCTTTGACAAGCATGAGTATCAATGAGAAATATACGTCCATACGTCCCGTTTTTAACGGGACAGTCCCTTTTTTCGATGCTTCGTGCCGTTGTCTCCGAAATGAACCGTTGCCATTGTCAATTAAGTAACAGTAAATATTATAATTGTGAAAAAAACATGGGGTGCTCCATTTATCAGTTTTCATAAAGCGCCCCACATTTTTTGCACAATTATACTATTTACTTTTCCTTAAATGATTCCTAGATTGAAAATTATTTTCTACTTTTTAGTTAATTTTATCATAAAAGCGTGTTTTTTATTATTTCTAACTATATTTTTTCAAGTAAAAAGTATTTGACATAAAAAATCGATGTCCCGTTTTGACTGAAGTAATCATTGGTCACTATATTCCATGGTCAATATTTACGTTTGCGTACACTTGAAACGCAAGGTCAAACACTAGTTGTCTTTTTTTATCACATTGTTCTAATAGCTCTGTCCCTTGTAGAACATTTGTCTATGTAGTTAAAGGTAATCGTCGCCACGCCAGAAATCTTTTTTACGTGCGGCTATAGATGTTTCACATCACGTAATTGTAACATATTTCTTATTTACGCCATTCTTTCTATTTTTTGCAGTAATTGAAGATACTTCTTAATTTTACTGAACTGTGCAAATAAAATTGTGCCGTGAAAGAATTATCTTCCTTAATATTCAATTCTTACTTCTGAGGAGAATTAAATGGAAATTAAACACAAAGCTGCTTAAAGTATAATATAATTAAAAAAAAAAAACACAAATTTACAATTCATCTATTATTTAAACATTGTAGTTTTCATTTTCGAGGAAACCAAGACTATCCCAGAAGGAGCGCTGGCCGAAGTCCCTGCTGACGTTCATGTGGATGTTGTTGTCTGCGATGATCTCCAAGAAGTTGAGTTCTGGTGACCCTGGTTGCACGGGAGTCCAGTGTGGGCTGTTTGGTAGTTGTGGCGTTCTAAAATAAAAATGAGCAACATAAAAATCATGGGTCTATATAAGACATTTAGGTCTGGAGCCCTAAGCCCTCAGCATAGGCGAAAAAATATACCCAGAGATTTTTGTTTTTTGCTAACATACATTTTTAACTTTTAAGAAGTCATTATTAAAAGTATATAATGCTAGTGCAGAACTTTATTTGTACTAGCTGACCCGGCAAATGTTGTGTTGCCATATAAAAAAAATAAAAATCTAACATCGACCGGTATGAAAAATGATGGAATTACTGAAATAGCTATCAAAAAATAGGCGTTGGTGATAAAAGGGTAAAAATTAAGGGTTGTATGTATTTTTAAAGCCACATTATAGAAAAATAAAAACAAAAAAATTGTTCAAAAATTTTAAAAAATGTTAAGGGTGAACAACCCTTATCACTTAGGAGTATGAAAAACAGATAGTAGCCGGTTCTCAGACCTACTGAATATGCATATAAAATTTGGTGAAAATCGGTAAGTTCGTTTCGGAGGAGTACGGTAACTAACATTGTGTCACGAGAACTTTATATATAACATTTTGGTCAACTTGTTCTACTTTTAAGACAAACATTTTGTTTTTTAGTTATATCACAATATGGTCCACTTCGAGATTAGCATTTATGCATAACTATCAAATTGCTGTGGAAAATCATTTTGCTTACACGTGATCTTTGCCCAAGCAGCTCACTTACACTTCATCTGGCTACCATCATAGATTAGTAAAGATACTTCGCCGCCTTGAAATTGAATGAAGCCACAAATGGCTTATTTTAGTAAGTTCTTTTTTTGAATCCTTACAAATAAAATCATTTTTAGAGAAAATTTACGAATAAATACTAATTAACGTAATAATTACGTAATTTACGTAATAAATAAATAATTATTTCAAATATTTTAGGGACATTTTAGCACGGAGACGTGGCAAAACTTTTTCACGCAACTATTTCAATTCTCAAAACTGGGTACATTTTCTTGTTAGGCGTGAGTAATCTTTACTAATATATGGCTACCATTAATAGGAATTTAGCTTTGTCATGAATTGAAATGAATTATTGAATGAATGCTTTGAGTATTATCATGAAATCTATTATTTTTGTATTAGTGATATTTACCCAGTAGACGCATAACTGTATAGCATGTCGACCATGAGGTCTCTCATCTTCACATCCTCAGGGTTGAGTTCCACAGGCTTCAACACCATCATCACATCATCTGTGTGGCTCACTCCTGGAATAACAAAATAAGTAGTGTAATTAAATAGTTTCCAATACTATCTGTTTTTGTAACAGAAGTAGCAAGCGAGTTTGCAGTCCATCTGATGGTAAAAGTAGGTAACTTACTATTGCTAATCTCATTTTTGAATCATCATCATCATCATCAACAACCCATTACTGGCCCACTGCTGGGCACGGGTCTCCTCTCATAATGAGAAGGATTAGGCCATAGTCCACCGCGCTGGCCAAGTGCGTATTGGTAGACTTCACATACCTTTGAAATTTTTTTTTTTTTTATAAATCTCTCAGGTATGCAGGTTTCCTCACGATGTTTTCCTTCACCGTTTAGCAAGTGATAATTAATTTCTAATACGCACATAACTTTGAAAAATTAGAGGTGCGTGCCTGGGATTTGAACCTCGGACCCCTCGATCGAGAGGCCGAGTTTCTTAACCACTAGACTATCACTGCTATAAATCATTTTTGAATCAACTTCATATAAGTTTCACTTAGATATGAACTGACAAAGGGTTCTCTCACTTTCAATTTATTATTTATTTCTACTTATTGTTTATTTATAACAGTAATACTCCTTTTGTAGTAGAATAGCAAAAGCGATTACAGTCCACTTGATTTTAAATAATTCCAACTAAAGACTGAATGGGTTCTGTTTACATCATCACAAAAGGGAACTGAATTGGACCCCCATAATACATTAGAGACCCCCATAATACTTGACCCCACAAACTATAACCCAGCAGCGTTACGCTGCTTATAAAGAGAAGAAAACAGGTGTAGTTTAACCGCCACACAATCAAAACGTAATTCTTAAAAGTATCTTTGTAAGTGTGAAGTTTCTGGAGTTACCATAATTCTCGTCATTCGCAGCCATGATGTTGGAGAAGCTGCTCTTGGCGCGGTACCAGTAGCGGTACAGGAAGGTGGGTTGCTCAGACTCAGCGTGGAGTTGGGCCAGCTTGCCGACGTCCACGACGAAGAGACGGTCTCCTAAAGCCTGGTGATATAAATGTTAAGGTACAAAAAGTCCTTTAGCTTTTTGTTCTTATAGCCACATGAAAATTACCACATTTAAAATGAGGTGATGTTTCCTTGGTTTTTGGCTAATAATAGGCACCTCCATACCAGTCTGCTAATTTTACAGTGGTATTCAGTTCATGAAGAGGCTTTTTCAATGTAGGCATCCGGAGTAGCGACGTATTTATAAATCACTTTAGATTAGTTCATCCTGCCCTATCCTTGAGTTAGTTAGAGATGTTTAACTTTTGACGTAAATGATTAAGTATTACAATTGGCTACTTGACACTTTTTGGGAAAGTGTTTTAATGAATTAGTATACGTATTATATATGCCTTTCATTGATCACTTTTTCGAAAAAAGGGCTATTTATTAATAAAAAACAAAGTTTCTTTACGGTGAACGGAACGTCGCGTTAAATCAGGCAGTCAAGTGTCATTTTGTGGCGAAACGTCATTATACTGTAAACAAACAACGCTCGGAAGAAAATAGGGAGTTATTTAGCTTTTATAACTAAAATTGAAATAAATGATAAGTTATAAGACGTGTGCAGTGACGATGTGTACAAGTACGATCGCTAAATATCCTAACAAATTTGCTTATACACGTTCCTAAACCGAAATCTCATAAACGTTAAAAGAACTTGCAGACAGAGGATTCAAACATATAATAGAAGTATTAATGAGAAAAAATAATAAGGAGTCATTCCTCTACTCTAAATCATCAAACCCAGATGTAATCAGAACAAAACAGCAAGTTAAAGTATTCATATATTTCATATATTATAAAGATGTCTACGATAAGAATAGAGTTAGAATAGTATTAGTTAAGAATAGAATAAATGAATTAAAAGACGTCTACTAGAATTCTCTATTTTAAGGCCTCATTCTGTAATTAATAAGAAACAAACTATTTCGATGACTGAGTTATTATTACTTGTGCACGGATTAACTTACAGGACTGTATAATTAAAAATACATGATTTGCTAATTTTAATCTTTTATTAACCGACTGCTTTGTTTGTTAGGTTTATATGGGTCTATTATTGAGTACACACCGTAGAACTTTTGTATATATGTATTTATCATTATATGTTACATTTACAATATTTACTACAGATAACCTCAAAGCATTTTGAAGCTGTTATTTTCTTGTATATTGAAGCTCTTGCTAAGCTGAATTTTTGTGCTGCTTGAGTGTGTACTTTCTTCATTTTTTAAATTATTTTCTGTAACAACTAGATATATAATTTTTATCATTGTCATTTTGAGAAATCTGTAGTGCAATAACAGCAACTGTATGGTCATTTTCCTTCCTTCATGTTGTTGGGTAGGTTACTCAAGTAAAGAACTACTATTTCCCATTTCCTTTACTTTATGTGCTTCAGAGTGCTGACCACCTTTGGTTTCTCACTTCTATGACTCCACATTAAAAATGCTACTGCATGTTTGCTGCATCCTTGGGAGGCAGGACAGTCATCACATTTAATAATACTTTGTTTTTCATATACAGTCATGGACACTGAGCATGACTTTTGATGTACCTTGTATTCAGGACAACTTTTACTTTTCATGAAACACAAACTTGCCTGCCTCTTAAACTGCACATACCGTATAGCGTCGTCACTATAGGACTGTCGCGAAGATCTGAAAATATAAATATAACCAATAAATAACCTTAAAGCAGTTCACATAAGAATATAAGTAAAGTTTAAAAAGCTTGATAATCACTTAAAGACAACCTTTCTTCTATCGGAAATCGGTTAAGAAATGTTTTAACTGCCCATTTCGGACAGTTAAACATTTCTTAACCGATTAAATGTAAATATAAAGAATATTTTACTTACGTTGTTTATTTGTGATTTCCATAGGTTATTTCACGGAAGTTTTTGTATTCATTTTTATTTATTGCATTGTATATCTTTTTTAAGCAGATTCACGCTATCAGCTTTAATATACTGTGGATTCATTTCGGTTCACAACATAAATTCAACCAACTCTAACAGCAAACGATATCATTTTTATTTGTCTTGTTTATTATGCATGTGGTGACGTCACATAACATTTAAGGCAGCACTGTCGCCGTTTTGGGATTTAAAATCCACAGATAAAAAATCGAAAAATTATTTTAAAAAATTAAAATACTTAGAACGTATTAAAAATTAAACTAAATACTGCATAATTTATGTTTACTTATAAGCTATCATATTGGATATATTTCATATTTTATTGTTATAACTGTCAAGTACCCAATTATTTATTTAATTTGAATAAAATCACTTAAGTCTGCGTCCACTTCGTCTGCAATTTAGTATTCATTCCCAGCATTCAATTTAACTATGTGACGTAAATCCAACCTATACCACGATAAAGTACACCCTAAAGTATGCCTACATTTTAGGTTAGCGATATTTTATTTCCTGGACCGTCATAAATATTGACCTCTCAACCGTATCCCATTTATCATACAGTGTGAAATATTGTGTTTATCGTAAATACGTAAAAGTTGAAGTAATGTATGGTAGTTCCTTCTTTCGCTTGTCATATTTTATAGGGCGGTGTATTCATTTATATACATTACCTCAATCAGTTGTGGGAAGGTTTCCTGACTGACTGGCTTGTCTTCGAAGTACTTCTGCTTGATTTTTGCAGCGACTTCGGGGCGCTGGTTAAGGGGTAACGTCTCGTTGTATTCGAAGATGTTGCTGGCGAGCTGCTCCCAACGAGACTCTAGCTCCGGCAGGATAGTTTGGTCCGTCTGGTATACTGTGGAGTTGTGATGGTTGATTTAGAAATGAATAAGAACAGCCACAAAGATATATAAAAGGGAAAACATAACTTTATTGCAGCGTCGTTATTACGGTTATAAGCTCTCCAGGCACGATATGAACTGCATGCTCCTGGCAAAATCAAAATTTCCATGTATTCCCAAACGTTAGGTTCTAAAATCAACCATTTTTGTCGACTTATTTTTAAAGTCTAAGTACCATAACTTATTGTATTGTTATGGTGTCGCTGTATGTACGAAGACATTTGCAATACGGATTAAATAGATTTTGAAGGTGGCGTCTTTGGCAGCAGCCTGTTGTGTCCGCCCCTAGCTGTCATGTTGTGTAAACAAAAGTCTAACTAAAATACAAATTGACGCTGTTTGTTGTTATATATTTTTTTTTATATTTAGGATATACCTGCTGCAGGATACAATCCTTCACCAGTAGTAATGGAGGTGATGAGCGGTACTTTGGCCATGCGGCCCGCCAGCATCGCGTGGTAAGGGTACTGGGTCACGAAGGAACTCTTCAGCCCAGCGGGCTCTATGGTTGGGACGAAGGGTGTGAACAGGTGCACTCTCCAGTCCTGTTAACACAAAAAAGATATGAGATATTAATTTAAAAGGTGATCGAGGTTGAATAAAGCTAATTCTACTTTGGTTCGACAGGGGAGGTACCACCGCCACACCGTTATCTATAATCCGATTCATAATTAGGTGTCAAGAAAATACGTTTCAAATGGTAGTGTCTTATTTATGACGATATTAAAGTAATAAAACGATAATAAAATAATACTCTAAACAAATTAAGATCAATTAACATTTTCCAATATTAATGTTACGTCAATTTCGTTCCATACAGTAATAATAATAAAAACAAGGATTATGGTAGAAAATTAAAATGTGATAATGGTAACACGAATCAGGATCCAAAACATTTTTTTGCCGCGATTTTTAAGTTTCGTTTAAGTTTTTTAAAGTTTTTGTTTCTTTTTATTTTGTTAGGGTTTACAATACCTGTAATCGTATTTTGACAGTGACATTTCTTTGTTTACATTTTGGACACCTAATTATGAATCAGACTATAGTTAAGCAGTTTCGGTGGAAGGTTGGTTTGTGGAACCGTGAGGGGTTCTACCATATTATGCGATTTTTTAGATTCTTCTGTAGGTTAGAATAATATACTTCTTTACAACAAGTATATTTCAATACTAACAAGCATCTCAATCTGCGCATAGACCATGGCTTCAGCGGGCCTGTAGCGGAGACAGTCCACCATCTCGCGGGTTTTGGTGGTCGGGCAGCCCATGATGCTGGCCAGGGCTTCGGCCTTCTCTCGCGGCTTCAACGCGATCGCCCAGGAGGATAAGGCCACGCCACTGAACAGCATGCCTCTATGGAATGTGCCTGGAGATTTGAAATAGGTTATGTTTATTTAAAGGCAGCATTAGGAAATAGTTACGTTACGTTACTTGCTTACTTTACTTGTTACGTTACTTGTTACGTTACTTGTTACGTTTAGTTACTTGCTTTAATAGTAAAGAAAATTATAGTTAGGAAACTAGCACACTTGAGGAATCTTTTAAAAAATCATAAAAGGTATGTGAAGTCTACTAATCCGCAATAGGACAACGTGGACAGTGGTGGGTCAGTAAACGGTTGATGATGATGTAGTTTTTAAGTTTCGATATTTTTTATTTGGTGGTATAATGCGAATGTAACTAGACAGGTAGTTTATTGCTGTTTTAATTTTGATTTCATCCAAGTAGTAGATAAAGTGTGATAAAATGTTAAAAGTATTGTTGAAGTTTTTCTGCAGACACGTACACTTTTCAGACAATAAAATACTTTTATACGAGCTTTAAACTTAATAACTTGAACATTTGGTGCTTTGTGAACGAATATTGTGACTATAGTAGGTGTGTTATATTTCAAAAGATATTTTTTCTTATAAATATATGTGCCTAATCAAAGCTTGTCTGTACATTCATAAAAAACCTACCTTTAGACATATCCGAGAGGTAATGGTAGTGCACACTAGCGCCGCCAGCGGAGCAGCCGACCAACGTGACGCTGTCAGGGTTCCCTCCAAACAGCCTGATATTAGCCTTCACCCATTGTAAAGCGAAGGCCTGATCCTTGAGCCCGGCGTTCCCTGGTAATACCTGGTCCCCGGTGCTAAGGAAACCTGGTAAAAATCAACATAATAATGTTGAAGAAAATATTTTAATGGACTTTGAGAATAGCATCTACGCATAACTGTTGAATTGCTATTATAAATATTAATATTTCCTAGTCTTCTTGGTTTGCATGTCGCAGTACCATCGTCATAACTACTTCTGCCTTATAACTTATTGTTAAGTGTTCTGGTTTGATGATTAGATTTGCTAAGGTAGAGAACCTTATATGTGACGCTCCTACTAAATCCTAAAGGACGGGAATGCATCTGAAGTCGATGTCAGGTGAGACTACAATCCTATTTAAGTTTGTACATACATACCCTATGTAGCAGTGACTTTTTACGATTAGGTGGACTGTTAGGTGGATTAGGTTAGGTTAGGTTAGGTTAGGTTTGTTGACGATTAGGTGGATTGAAAGTGCTTACAAAAATGATGTTTTCATATAAAAAACTGTATGAATATTTTTTTATCATAACTCTCTTATCTCTTAGGACCATAGATTAGTATTAGGACATAATTAAAGAATTACAATATAACGTTTGTTGGATAAGAGGGTACTTTTGAATTAAAATCGTTGGGCGAAAATCGACAAACTTACAACAAATTGCGTCAAATAATCTCTGTTTATTCGGAGTTGTTTTTCTCTCTCTTTAGGAATTCAATTTAATTGTTACTGTTTAGTTACTTACCAAGAGGTCCAAGCCGGTAGTTCAAGGTTACGACAACCACATCCCGGTCCATGAGATGAGCGGGGGTATACATGGTTCCTTCACCAAACATGAAGGCGCCGCTGTGGATGGCCACTATCACCGGCAAGGAGGCACTGGCGTCGAGGTGTGGAGTCGCTACGTTCAGATACAAGCAGTCCTCGTTTCCTATTTTACAATATGTTTAAGTTTACTATATTACTATAATATATCATGCAAATAATAAAACTTCATTAGGGACAGTGTATAGAATACAAAGTATTGATATTTCAATATACATATAAGAAAGTGATGATATTTTGAAATATGGATTAAATGTCAGTAGACTATTTTTAATACACAATTTTGACGATGAAAACGAAAGATTTTGGGGGAAACTCTTGATGCCCTTTTTTATAAGGATAGTTCCTAATACGGCCCGCCAATCTAACTGAGCCGTATTGCTCATTGCTGTTTGGGAAGTTGGCTTACCATAGATAGCCATTTTATTTAAGCAGTAATTTCTAAAATTTTTTCGATATATTTGTCACCAAAATGTCAGTGTCGAAAGGAAAAGTATTCGATAGTTACCACAAAGTATCAATCGAGATTACACCGTAATTGTTTATGTGTATGTGTAAGGTTTATCTATCTATTTGAGTGTTTATAAAAATTAGCGCTTCTAGCGGACTGTATCAGAACTGATTGGAGATGTATGGGAAATAAAACAAATACAAAAACAGTCATATTTGTAAAAACGTAAAAACTCATACTAAGGGTACTGATTTGAAACGTGTCGTAAGGGAGAGACACTTGAGTGTAAGTGTTTAGTATTACGGACTGGTTATAATACTAAAAGAATAAACGCGTTTATAAATTCAACATTTTAAATATTGACTTTTCTTACTTAACTCTTAAAAACATTCAGTCATAACTCAGATATCGTCTCAGTCGGATTGTTCACACTATATTTATATTATTAGTGGTCATGGGATCTTCGGTAACGTTTGTAAAGGGTATGATGCATCCAGGGAGACCGGTCATCAAGGAATAGTACGTGAAGATAGAAGGTATTTATGTATCCTTTCATCTGTATGATTCTAGACTAGTACAGAAATAAATTGGAAAGTAGTGGAATTCTATTAAAGGAAAATTAGGCGCTGCTGAGTTCAGTTTTAATAAATGCTTGGGTACTTGTTATTTAAATGTTACAATCATTCTATTGGCAATTATCTATAAAAGAATAGTTATGAACCACTGTAAAATGCACCCCACGCTTTTTACTCTGAATGGAATTATTATTTTAATAACTTAAATTTTATTATAATTGTCATTAAAAAATATGTTCTAGTTTTTAGTTCGATTAGCAATAAAAGCGTGTTTCTTTGTTTTTTTTTAAACTATTATTTAAATTTTATTTTATAGTCTGTGACAAATTCATAAAATGGGTAGTTAATTAATTTAATAAGGATTATGGGAAACTGTTATCAAATTATTGCGTTGTCATCGGTCCTTGGTACGTGTGCAAAGTTTCAAATTAATTAGAGTTGTGGAAGTTGGTGAAAATTGAGTTCAAAGACTCCGTTACATACATACATACATACACATTTTTGATACAAATAAAATATTTTCATATTTTCTTTCACATAGTGGTATTAGCAAGGTAGTAGACCTTCATCTTATCATTAGGTGATCAGGTGGACTGTATTCTTCTTTTCAACTTCAGTACACCACAATAATAATCATTGAAAAGTTTAATAAGTATTTCAATTTAATAAAAATGAGCTTTGTTTGAAACACTTCTAAATGTAATATTAAAATGAAAAAATGAATAAATAAGGTAGCAATTTAGTACGCGTAAGAAAGAAGGCGAAGGAAATATTTATGCAAAACGCCATTCGTTTTAAATTTTTATTACGAAAGTTGAATGTAAAAGGCAGAGATGTGGAAATAATTTCCCAAAGGCCGTCTTGGAATGTATATTTGATTTAAAGAGAGATAGATGGTTCAACTGTTCCAGACAGCGTTGCTTCAATAAGGTGTGGAAACGTGTATAAACTTCAGGTGGTTAAAGGGAGACAAATATATTTATTCGGTGCCAATTACATTTAAGCATTTACCTAGTAATATCTGTATATGTTTGAAGAAAGTAATATTTCTGGCTGTACGGTAATGTCACCACAAAGTCAATGCCATCTATAAGATTGGAGTAGCAAAACCTTGCCGTCCACCTGATGGTTAGTGTTCACTGCCACCCATTGATGCTTGTGACCAACTCCATATAGAATCGGCTCTACCTAAAGCCAATCATATACCTACGTTGCTACTCTTGAGGACTAAGAAGACCGCTTCATATGTAAGTTAGTCGCATCCACACCTTTCCACCGAAACAGAGAATTATCTTACATATAAAATTCTCGTGTCACAGTGTTAGTTACCGTACTCCTCCGAAACGGCTTTACCGATTTTCACCAATTTTTATATGCATATTCAGTAGGTCTGAAAATCGGCTACTATCTATTTTTCATACCCCTAAGAGATAAGGGTTGTTCACCCTTAACATTTTTTATTTATATAAAAACGTTTGCCGGGTCAGCTAGTATCATGATATAAATGGGGTTCGCTATACCTAATAGCGAGGAACAGCGCTACTCCCCGGTCAATTTAAATCTGCCACCTGCATTGTTGTTGGTTTTGCAAATAACGAGTGTTGCGGCATTTATTTGTTATATGTTTACTCTAAACGTATGTAAGCATAGATCGGAAACCTTAAGTGAGGTAATCTAAATGTTGCGTAAAACCTTTAAATTTGTACATTACCTTTGATTTCTTTAGTAAACGGATAGTATTGCAAGCACGATGGTGCAGGTCTGCTGGCGTTCCACACTCCAGCCCATGGCTTCACATGCTGCGGATCCTGGAAACGCCAAATTAATAAAAAATAAGCTTAGTAATATTTAATGTTATCTGGGGTTGATTACAGATGTTTATGGGTGGCAGCCACTTAACATAGCAGCCACTTAACATCAGGTCGACTGTATGCTCGTCTGTTCCCTAAAAAAATATTAAGATAGGTCACAAAGCCCAGCGGTCCCCACATCTTTGCCACGCAGAGTGTAGCAGGTTCAATTCTCGGTCAGACACATCAGGAAGTTCCATTTTCGATTCTCAATTAGACGCATCTAAATTATGAATGGAGACTAATATTCTGAGGTCTGGGTTTTTATGTACCTGTGGCACCTATGGCTGAGTATCATAAATATTTATTAGGGATGTTATGGATATGAAATTTTGGATCGGTTTCCGATACAATTACGGTTCTCGAATTAGCTTGGATTATCCGATATTTACGGATATATTTGATTGCGAATATTAGACTTTAAAGAGTTGTGAAAGAGAAGAAAATACAAATATAATGATTTTATTTTAAAGTTTTATTACGGATATCCTGTACTTTCGGTTATGGTTACGAAGATCTATAACATCTCTAATTTATATTCCTAGTTTTGTTTATGAGTGAGGCAATAATTATTTCAAATCTATATGTATAAAAATGATTTGTATGTAGGTACGTATTTTTTATATAGCAGAATCGTTAACTATTAATTTGATCATGTGATGATTTTTAGCAAAATTGTTGTGCATGAGCCTAGGAAGTTTTCAAAGTTGGTATGGCCAATTTTCGACAGAAGGCGCCACTGTCATTCCAATGAAAGTACAAATTTTCAGTTTTATGTATGTCATGTTATTTCTTTATAAACGCGGGCGAAGCCGCGGGCATCTTTATTTATAGATATACTAGCTGACCTCGCAAACGTTGTGTATAAATAAAAATAAAAATATAAATAAAAAAATGTTAAGGGTGAACAACACTCGTCACTTAGGGGTATGAAAAATAGATAGTAGCCGATTCTCAGAAAATTTGGTGAAAATCGGTAAAGCCGTTTCGGAGGAGTACGGTAACTAACATTGTAACACGAGATTTTTATATATAAGATTATAAGGAACTATAATACTCTAATACTCTTATACATATAAACCTTACTATGTATGGACATTGGACAGCTGGCGTAAAAGATCTTATCTTAGGGACGAACTTGGTCAGTAACTATTATCTAGTTTATTATTAATTATCCGGGTCCTCTTATCTTATCCGGATCCCCGGATAAACCTGTTTGCCTTTTGTGTGATTTTCCTCTATAATTTATCTTTGTTTACGATAAACAATAATTTGTTGTGTAGTCATTTGTCGAAAGATGGTAATGCATGATGGTAATCAATTTAGTATTGTTGTGTTGTGATTTTCATTTTTAATATAGAAATGACTTACGATTTTACAAAAAATAACATTATATAACAATTCGGCGATAGATTGTAATATTTGTCATATTTAAATTTATTTATAAGATGAAAATTTACAATTTATATTTAATTATTTCCAATATTATAAGACCTTAAACTAAATAAAAAAAAACAAATAAAATATTTACAGTAATCGAAAAGTAACTATAATTATAAATAAAATAAATGAGCCAGATCGCTGCCCCGCGGTAGTGTACCCCAGTAATCATTAATTTAATAATTTGTAATAATTCATTTTTCTGTTGTTATCATAGATAAGTAAAGATTACTCACGCCTAACAAGAAAATGTACCCAGTTTAGAGAATTGAAATTGTTGCGTAAAAAAGTTTTACCACGTTTCCGTGCTAAAATGTCCCTAAAATATTTGAAATTATTATTATAAATTATTTAATAATCATGTAAATTACGCAGTATTAGTTATTTATTCGTAAATTTTCTCTAAAAATGTGTTTATTTGTCAAAAATTCAAAAAAATAACTTACTATAATAAGCCATTTGCGGCTTCATTCAATTTCAAGGCGGCGAAGTATCTTTACTAATCTATGGTTGTTATGTTGTTTCTTGACGACAAGAGATCATTGTTTACGACATAAGTGCTGTGTCATTTGTCAGCAGGTACATTGTAATGACAATGACCTTCCAGATCTGGTGCCCAGAAATGATTGATGTGGAACAAGAATTTGAGAATATCTGGAGTCTGATATGATATTACATATGTATTGATAGTGATCCAGTGTTATTCCATAGTGATATCGTCGACAGTTTCGAGTATTCCAGATAAGATGTTTCATTTCGTCAAATAATACCTGTTCCAGTGGAGATTATTAAATAATACGTTTTTTTCTGAATGCCTCTCAATTGTTGCATATAATGTGTAAGCGAGAAATATATATGTCGTTATTTTAGATTCTATTTTTAAACGAATAATATCTACTTGACAGAAAGTATTATATTCATATATTTAATATGTTACGTATAAAATTATAAATATATGTATGTGTCCGTCTGTAATATCAAAATATCTGTTATTTCCTAAACTCATTTTAATTGCACGATTTAAATTGAATTTGCTCTAATGCTTATTTGATGCCTTTTCACTCTGTCAGCTGGTTTAACTGGCGAAGTCAGAATTATCTCGGATGAAGAAAAAAATATAAAGTATAAACAGTTTACAAAAATCAAAATAAGGCCATGAACAAATAATTAATATATATTAAAATGTTTTTAAAAATGAGGTTCATTAAAGCACTTCAGAAAACCTTTTAATTTGATACCTAATAAAAAAATATAGTTCCGCGATATTGGGTCGCTCGCCCAAATCCAATGAAACGTTGTCACCCAAATCAAACTTGTACGAAAGTTGGGGTCAATCGGTTGCCAGGAAGTAGGTCAAATTTAACTTTCAAAATTTTACCTTCCTGTAGTCCCTTTCCCAGTTAACAAATAAGTTAAAGAAATAAAAACTTGTAATACAAATGTTTGTAAGGGCTAATCAGAGTGTTTTGACTCGAAATAATCAATATTTCACGCTAAAATACGAATATAATTAAACTACTACTAGTATAAGTAAAAAAACCATTCATACATTCTTATAAAAAATAAGAATATTATTTAATAAAACGCGCAAACATTATAAAAACTGCGCGCGTTCTCGCAAGCGACGCCGCGCGCTGTCAATCGTATGTCAATCAGATAAAGTTCCTATTTACACATTCATTATCACTCGAGAAGGCTTATCGGGCAACCCATGACATTCAATTTTTAAATTTTTGGCTGATTCACGCACTACAGATTAGAAAATACATAAAAATTGATACGTTACATTTGTAATCTTTTATCTTTTGCATACGGTGTACAATGATTATTGTAATAGTCCGCGTAAAACTGCTAGTCCGCTCTGAATATAGAAATGAATTGCGATGCCATAGTAAATTGTATGACTACACCTGCGGGCAACATCTTCAGAGCGGACTAGAAGTGTGGCGCGAACTATACCTTTGGACTTCTGTAACGGTCTAGATCAGGGATGGGCAAAGTTTATCTTACGCGGGCCAATATTTGCTAAAACAATCTATGGGGACCAGTTTTCCATACTTTATTATTACAAAAGTTATATTTATGTATTTTGGTAGTATAGAGATATTTATTAGATGTGCTTTTCCGTGGTAAGGCAGCTTACTCCTAGGGGGTATCGGCGCATCTGTGGCTGACCCCTGTCGTGTGACCCCAGGTCTACATAGTAGAGGAGTCAGGAAGAGGATCAAATATTGTACGACAATGACAGGAACGTTGCTATTAACAACGTTCCTGTCATTGAAGCATAAGTTGAAATGTAATATGCATATATTTATTTTTAACCTTCAAACCAACAACAGTTTAATGTAAAGTCTCTTTTACATTTAAAATGATTTTGTTTCCTTCATATGCTATGATATATGCTATGCGTGCTTGTTATTAAAAGTGTTTTTAAAATTTCTAGATCGATAACATTTATTGAATTCTATTTTTTTTCTATAAATTTGCAGGCACCAGAGAAAATATATTGTTAAAATAATTACACTCGATAAATATAAAATTAATCAAAGGACTTACCCTAAACCTATATTTTCCGATGGGCGGACGGGCATATGGTACCCCCTGGAAGCTGGCATACTGGCGCCCATTCGTTGACTCCTGCCATGCCCCTTGGAGGACACCATGAGCTACCCTTACCACCGGAGCACCTTGGCCACTCACTATTACTACTAATAGAAAAAAGAAAAATAATTTGAGACTCATTTTCAAGAATAGCTCCGCATGATTATTAAAAATTGCGCGCGCGCCGACCACCCGTAGCAGATAACGACTATATTCACCCAATACACTCTAAGTATCATTATTTCGTTACTAGTGATGTGCCAAATTTCCGTATCCGCGAATATCCGAAATATGGAAACGGATCTTTATCAATATCCGTACTTTTTAACGGATCTTTTACCTCTTTACTGTACTTTTTATAGACATTATTCAAGGCTAACATAAGTTAAACTTAATCACGTAGTACATTGAACAAACACATACGCCATGCCAATCAAAACACATCGTTTAAGGGACGTTGTCAATTACCAGTACAAGGCCACCTACATGTGCGCTGAAAGTGGGTGAGTAGGAAAATTGAGTTTTGGGTCCGTATCTGTACCCTTACCATGACTTTTTACGTTTTGACAAATATGACTGTTTTGTATGGGCCAATACGTAAACAAATACCAAAACAGTCATATTTGTCAAAACGTAAAAACTCATGGTAAGGGTATTGTATCTGCGGATATATATTTTGACCGACTCGGCACATCTCTATTCATTGTTACCATATTTTATACTTCAATTGTAGCTAAATATAGATCCGAATTCTAGTTCGGGAAAGAAATCGTATTGTTAGTTGGTTTTTGGATGATAACGAGGAAAAATCATTTTATTAAGATTTTAATGGGATTAACTTTTAATAATAATCGTGCCCCTAAAGAAATTGGTTTAAGGGACCTGAAAATGTGAGATAACGAAATATCTTGCTTTTTAATCTTATTGAAAATGTCTTACTTTAATGTTTGTGATTTTATAATGTAATAAAATTAAAATATACTTGCTCACTATTTATCTAAATTCGAATTTTTATACGAGACATAGGTAATCTGTGTTTATACTCGAACGAGCTTTTGCCCGCGGAACTAATAAGATTTATATAGATACAAACTTTCATCAACTAGTTAATCCCCTTGGGGGTAGAATTGATCAAAATCCTTTCTTAGCGGATGCCTACGTCATAACATCTACCTGCTTGCCAAATTTCAGCCCGATCCGTCCAGTGGTTTGGGCTGTGCGTTGATAGATCACTATGTCAGTCAGTCACCTTTGAGTTATATATATTTAGATAAATAACTCGAATTTCGATAAATAGTGGCAGGGGGGCAACGGCAGTGATAGCCTAGTGGTTAAGAAACTCGGCCTCCCGATCGAGGGGTCCGAGGTTCAAATCCCAGGCATTTCTGATTTTTCAATGTGCGTATTAAAAATTAATTACCACTAGCTAAACGGTGAAGGAAAACATCGTGATGAAACCTGCATACCTGAGAGATTTATTAAAAAAATATCTCAAGTTAAGTTAAGTTAAGTCTACCAATACGCACTTGGCCAGCGCGGTGGACTATGGCCTAATCCTTCTCATTATGAGAGGAGACCCGAGCCCAGCAGTGGGACAGTAATGGGTTGATGATGATGATGAATCTGTGTTTATACTACACACATGCATAATGCGCATAAAAATACTACCTTATATACATAATATAATTAATGAATGAATGAAATATGTGAAATGAAATGTGGAAGGAAATAAAAACAAATATAAATATTTTTAGATTTAGAATTACATATTCTTATGTAACAAATAATTATCATAACTAAACCAGACACGTAGTTATATCCGTGAAAATGTGTATATAAAAATATTTTTCACGGATTTCGATCCGGCGATCTCCGCACGCGCATTCTTTATTATTAACACCGATCTATTTTTGAAAATGGCCTTCAAACTTTTCTGTTTAGCTTCACTAATACTAGTATGTTGACCAAGCTGTGTTTGGAGTTGTATTTAGATGTTATAGAAATTTAGAAGACGTTTCTTCCTGTGATTTTACGATACAGTGGCTTAAAAACTTTCTGTAATCATATATTAGTAAAGATTACTCACCTCTAACAGGAAAATGTAACCAGTTTTGACAATTGAAATTGTCACTGTCATCTATTTTCGTGTTTGAAAAATATTAAAAATATGTAGTTTTTAGATTATTTACGAATGAAACGATATTTCTCCGCACTTTTTCTTCGATTTCGTGTTTTTGCATTACTTAACCATGTCGGCATTGTCCCGCGTAAATTACACCATGACAGCCATTAAATGGCTGAAACAATTCTCAGCCGTTTAAGCCATTTAATGGCTCCCTTCAATTACGGATTAGGCGGAAATATCTATACTTATCTATGTCTGTAATTTATTGAATGAAGATTGTAATTCAAAATGGCGATTTTGTATATTTCTTGCTCACATATTTTTGTGAGGTTAAATATGCGGCTAATTGTGAGTGCAGTCTTTATTGAGTCGAAGTATATTTATTATAATTATATGTAGTACACTATAGCATAACATAAAAACCTTTTTATTTTGTAACAGTGTATGTTACCGGAATTTGGTAACGCACTCCGAGCTTCTTGATACAGTGCCCTTATTTCCCATATATTTCCAATCAGTTCTGATACAATCCGCTAGGGCCGGAAAGAAATACCAAAACAGTCATTTTAGTAAAATCGTAAAAACTCATACTACGTACTGCGTACGTTATCGGAATCGCATAGTGTCACTCTTCCCAGTTGTCAACGAATAGTGTCGAAAGTCCCATAATAAGCATTATCTCATAAATTATTCGACATTATGCCTATTAATTTGAATACATGATGTAATCTGCGTCTTAAATTCCCTATAGTGTTAAGCATTACAAGATTATCAATTCCTATTAGCATATAGGTATAATTTTGGCTTCGTGCTTTATTCATTACCACCTCCAGCCTCTAGTTATCATCAAATTATATCTGCTTATTGCTGGTCGCTTCGCTTGTATTTATAAGAGATTTGAATTGTTATGAAGGTGGTAAAACTCTTTGAAATTCGCTTACGACGCCATTGTCGCTAACTATTTTTGATTTAGGGTTCCGTAGCCCCTGTTTCCAGTTTACTACGTCACCAGTTTTCTACAGTAGGTACTGTATGGTAATATGTTCTGTGCCGAACTTCGTATTTTTGGCATAGTTCCTTTACAATATTCAGAAATGTTGTACAAGGTGTAACTTTAAGAAGTATGTAAGTGGCCTTAATAAATTCTTTATATAGATATTTCTTATGTGCGTGTGTATGTCACTGAACTCCTCCTAAACGACTGGACTGATTTTGATGAAATTTGTTGTGTGTGTTCAAGGGGACTTGAGAATGGTTTAGATTCACAATTTAGTCCGTAAGAAAAGGTTTTTTTTAATTAATTTTTAATTCGTAAGTAGTTATAGAATCGGAAACTACGCATTTGATCAAGTGATGATCTTTAGCAAAGTTGTCCAAGATCCCACGAGGGTTTGGGAGTTGGTAAGACCAATTTTCGACAGATGGCAGCACTGTCATTCCAATGGAGGTACAAATTTTCCGTTTTATGTATGTCATATTATTTCTTTAAAATGCGGGCGAAGTCGCGGGCACCACTAGTCATATTATAAATAACGCTTTCCTTACTCATGGCCCTACTAGGGGTTCCAGTGTTCCAGATTCAGAACAGAAATCTAAATTCATCATTTGGGTATATGTTAGGCTGGGGATCGAACCCGGAATTTACTATCAGATATGTTGCATGTGGTCGTCGATAATAAATGTGCAAAAGCTCTCAACGAGTATGTACTAGAGCATGCATAGACTACAAACTAGACACTAGAGCGGTCTAGTATGAGGCCAATTAGTGTGGAAAGTGCACTCCAGCTGATGTCAGTAGAAGTGTTCTTGAAAATCCGAGTTGGTAACGAGGAAATGAGTCGTGTCTGTAGACTCAGCTTCGTTACTTTTGTTAAGGTATATGTTTTATCGTTATTTTTCAACTGTTGGACATAGGTTTATTTTCTGAACGAGCTTTTGTCCGCGGCTTCGCTCGCGTTACGAAGTAATTTTTCATCCCCTATTTTATCCCCTTGGGGGTAGAATTGATCAAAATCCTTTCTTAGCGCATGCCTACGTCATAACATCTACCTGCATGCCAAATTTCAGCCCGATCCGTCCAGTGGTTTGGTTTGTGCATTGATAGATCACTATGTCAGTCAGTCACCTTTGAGTTATATATATTTAGATGAGGTTTTATAGAAGCAATATACTTGAGAATATTAAATGCAAAATATTAAAAAAAAGCGACTTTGAGGTCACTCAAAAGTAATAAATCATTGAAATAAATGTTGGATCAGTACTTACTTCTAAAGTCGCTGTCGAAGTCGAAGTTTGCTGGATCACAACATAAATCGTGTCCTAGCGAGAGATCAACACGAAAGATTCTTCTTTTCATTGGGAAGTTGGTTCAAAATATTTTTAAAGTGTTTGTTACAATTTTATGTGCTGGAAACAAATAGATTTGTTTGTATATAAAAATAATTTAGTGTCATTCAAATTGAAACAAACAGAACCCACTAAAAAATCGATACCGCTCTAATGTTATTTACATTCGTTTTTATAGAATCTAATTATAAAAATATTAAATTCGTTTAGGCCCATAACTTCACGTTCACTGCGACAAAAAATTAAAACATTATCAATCTAATATGAAAATAGTTTTTAGTTTATTTCCTTGTTCGTAATTAGATTTTTTGTTGGTAATTTTATTAAAAAACAAATGAATGTACCTAATTCTTCATAATACATTTTTAAATTTTTGGTTAAGACGAATCCAAGAAAATTACTAGTTCAAATAAAATATTACTTTATTCATGTACTCATTACCGTTAATAATATGGTATTTTTTAGGCAGTAAAATTGATATTCTTTTTTAAGCGCATACAAATAAAAAGTCATTTAAAAATTTCACTTCATAACAGCTACTTGATTATTCCACAAAATCAAAAATCAGGAATATGAAACATTTAATGACTAGTCATATTTTGACGATATACATATTGAGATACAATATTTTATCATATTGATATCGATTATTTAATTATTGTTAGTTCTTATTAATTCTTAAACGTTACAATTTTACTTTCAGCTGTTATACAAAAAAATACAAAAATACAAAATACAAAAAATATTTATTTCTTTAACAATTAATTGGTTTACGTAATAAGTTGTTTGGAGCCGCCTAGTAAACAAATGTCTGTGTTAGGCGGCTCCGCTCTTCTATAACTAGACATCATATATAGTTATAAGAAATAAAAACAAACTGTATCAATTTTAAATAGAATAAAACATGTATATGTTATATACATGTTTTATTCTATTTAAAAATGAATTCCTTTGTATTATGACATTGAATTTGACATGTTAATTATTTACTCTAAAATCATCATTTATACATAATTTTTAATCATTTACACTAAAAGTGACTTATGTATCGTTCTAATTAACAATAAATAAATGAATAAATTATTTAATTAACACTCTTTTAAAATAAATAGAACTACATTTTATAAAAAATATGTACATTAGTTCATTGATCCTTACTAATATTATAAATCCGAAAGTAACTCTGTCTGTCTGTCTGTCTGGTTGTCTCTTCTTCACGCCTAAATCGCTGAACCGATTTTAATGAAATTTTGTACAAAGATAGTCTGAGACCCGAGAAAGAACATAGGATAGTTTTTATCCCACGGGAACTAGGGATGGCGATCTAAGATCGTTTAATCGGAGTATCGATCTTTTGGACCAATAAATCGATTATTTTAATCGATATTAGTAGGGATTGAATCATAAACAATGCATTTCATTACGTGATGATCTTTAGCAAAGTTGTTGTCCATGAGCCCACGAAGGTTTCAGAGTTGGTACTACCAATTTTCACCAGATGGCGCCACTGTCATTCCAATGAACGTACGAATTTTCAGTTTTATTTATGTTTGCATGTCATATTATTTTTTTTTAAACGCGGGCGAAGCCGCGAGCAAAAACTAGTTATTTCATAAAATTGCGAATCTAGCAACACATGAAACAATAATAAAAAGTGGTAATATTTCATAACGACATATTGTAAGAACGGCGTCCGAGTGAGCGGAGAATGTTAGCATTCTCCAACAGAAAACTGCGTTCCGAATAAATTGAATTTCACTTCGCTAACTGGAAATTCATTTTGACAGAGAAAAATGTTGTAGAGTTAGTGCATTTTTGATTGAGGTTTTAAAAAAAGTTCCAAATATTTGCTCTCGTCTTAAATTCAATGAGATCATGCATTATTTGTCGTTCTTTAATTATAGTAACATTTATTCAAAATTGTCTCTTTAGTGTCAAATTATCTTTATCTTTATTATAATTAAGTATATAATTTAAAGAAAAAAATGAAATATTTTAAAATTTTACTGCATAATAGCTCCGTGATTATTCCACTAATTTTAAACGTGTAGTAATATGGAACAGTAAACAGTAAAGATAGTCATATTTCATGACGGCATGTTGAAAGCACAGGCTCTGAACGAGCGGAGAATTGTTAGCATTCTCCAACCGAAACTGCGTTCCACATAAATTGAATTTCACTCCACTAACTGGATTTTCATTTTGACAGAGAAAAATGTTGTAGAGCTAGTAGATTATTGATTGAAGATTTAAAAAGGAAAGTTATAAATAGTTGCTCTTGTTTTAAATTTAATGAAATTATCCATTATTTAATTTGAACAACATTTATTCAAAATTGTCCCTTTTGTGTCAAAAACATGGCACTTAAATAGGAGGTTAAATCAATAATAGGAATAATATACCAAGTACGAATTGTATATAACTCAATTTAAAAACAAACGGTATTATATTTTAAAATTTCCCTGCACAATAGCTTATTGATTATTCCACTAATTCAAAAAGCGTGTAGTAATATGAAACAGTAAATTAAAAAGTGGCCATATTTCATGTCGGCATGTTGAAAGCACAGGGTCTGAACGAGCGGAGAATTGTTAGCATTCTTCAACCGAAACTGCGTTCCGAATAAATTGAATTTCACTCCGCTAACTGGATTTTCATTTTGACAGAGAAAAATGTTGTAGAGTTAGTGAATTTTTAAATAAAGTTGTAAAAAGGAAAGTAATAAGTGTTGCCTCTAGTTTCAATTCATTTCATGTGTGCTATTCTACTGGTTGAGTTTCGATTCATCCATCCATATGTAGAAAATTCATATTTAAACATAAAATAGTAAATATAACTTTCTTTACTAAGTAAGCAAGTATGTTTTAATATCAAATCCAGTATTTATAAAAAAAACTGTCGATACACACATGGTTACTCAAAGTCTAATGATATTTTTCATCCGCGCGCCGCCGCGTCGTGAAATCCTCATTCAAGTTTTCATAATGATCGAATGCGCCACGTGACGATCTCGGTGATTAGTGCACATCATTAGTGAGGATTTTGTCTTTATAAAAAAGTATAAAATTATTCATAAAGTATAGCTTAAAAAATAAAAATCATTCAGTAATAAATGGAATATAAGAATCTGTGCGCGAGTTCAACTCGCAATTAGTCAGGTGTCTAAAGGCGAATGTGGTATTTTTGTACTTATAGTTCAAAGAGAACCTTCACAATACTCTAAAATCATGTATGAGGTGTACTTTTAAGGTATACAAGTGACCTTTATAAACGCTTTCTATACTCGTGACCTGATATTAGGATTGTAGCAATGTCCCACAATCAGACAGAAATCTAAATTCATTCATTCATTAATGTCTGGCCGAGGATCGAACACGGAGTTCACTGCGTGTTATACCGATATTGTAACCGTTCCACCACGTGGGTCATCGATAATAAATATGCAAAAGTTCTCAACAAGTACGTAGCATTGAGTGTACTAACTAAGCACATACAATTAAATACAGTATTTATTAAAAAAACTGGCAACACACACATATTTATTCAAAGTCTAATGATATTTTTCATCCGCGCCGCCACGTCGTGAAATCCTCATTCAAGTTTTCATAATGACCGAATGCGCCACGTGACGATCTCGGTGATTAGTGCACATCGTTAGTGAGGACTTTGTCTTTATAAAAACGTATAAAATTCATCGTAAAGTTAAGCTCAAAAATACAAATCGCACAGTATTAGAAATTAAAAAATAAATAATTAAATATATGTTGAAAATAGGTACAGTTAGTATGGCTAAAACTCAGTAAAGTAAATTACTAGGGGTCCTCGTCAAAACATGTATTTAAATCGCTGTTTTGTTCGATAATAATAATGAAAAAAACAAAAGTATAATGATACCTCAAAAAAAATCGCTGAATAATAGAAAATAATAGATATAAGTGATAATAGATCAATAAACACAGTTTGAAAATAGGTACAGTCAGTAAAGTAAAAATTACTGGGGATCCTCATTAAAACATTTATTTAAATCGCTGTTTTGTTCGATAATAATAATGACAATATGTAAACCATTGTACGGAACCCTTCTTGTGTGAACTCGACGGCCTCTTGCCGGATTTCTTTTTTTTTTGCGTTGGAAAGCTTCTATATTACATCTTTGGGAGTGTTGTAGAGTGCTTTTGCTCTAACAAAGGTTTACAAAATACAATCTACTGTTTTCATACTACGAGTGCATACAAAAGGACTAAATATGACTCCATTCTATTATGAAGACTCGCTTGCGCTTTGTAAACAGAATTCATTATGTACATATTACGTTTCACGTCAAATATAATTAACGAAGCTATTTCCATCTCATTATTTCAAACAGTCAAGCAACCTTTTGTACCGTTTACGTTCAACAAATTAATTTACAAGGAAACTTGATGGTAAGACAAATGTACCTCCCGTCATAGATTTAAATAGATAGATATGCCCTACTTAGGGATGTCTCGAGACAGGGTCCAGGGTTGTAAGCTTAGGGAGTCGTCTCTGGTTTTTTGATGTTATGTGTGTAATATAAATTAATTTACACAATAAGCAAATTAATCACGTGGTTTGAAAAAGAAACAAAAAACATGAAAATCTGTGTTAATTTGTTTATACTGTATATATTTAATATACTGGATTTTTGTAAAATGCGCCAGTTGTCTATGCAAAGTTACTTAACTATACAAATTGTCAATTTTGAATCTTCGACAGGCAAAACTTCAGTTACATCAATTCTTTTTTTATAATATAGGAATAGCAGAGCAGAACATGCAGTACACCTAATGATAACTGTCTCTTGATATCTGTTATTATCACCAGATAAGATTAGTTTCTTAACTGAGGTCGGACACAGAAGCTTAGCTACCCCTGAGGATTAAGCTGGAATATTCCGGAAAAGTACATACTTTTCCGAAGTATCTGGATACATCTCCATTACCACACCCTTCAAACCAGAACACAGCAGCGCTTACCTCTGCTGTTATTAGGCAGATTGTCGCAGCGGTAGTGCCGACGGAGTAGAACCACAGAGGGTTCTTCATTTATTAATAAGGGCCTTAATTTACTACTAATATAAATGTGCGTTAACAAGTACACGTAGACATTTGACGTTAACTCAAAACAATGGCAAAGGTCAGCAAAGGGAATAAGTAACGACCTAAGTCTATGTTTACGGGCTTACACTATTAACAATTCATTGACTAAGCATACGAAATGAAGACAGGCCCTTCCCAAAAAAGATTCGGCCTTTCGTTGGACGAATAATTAAGCAGTGGGACGGTTTTAATGATTTAATGTAACTTAGCTTATGGAAGTAGTATAATAGTTAAAGGGGGCAAAATTCTTTTTGTTTTAACTAGTAACAAGTAATAAATGTCTACCTGATGTATTTGGCAACTGCTGCCCATGAAATCCTATCTGAGGTAGGTCATAGATAGAATGTGGCATTCATTCCATTTGCAACTTCAACTGTATTAATAAAAATCTAACGTTAATTTGATATTGCAGAATATCCAACTTGACAACTTCTAGTTGTGTTATATCTCATTGAAAAATAACGTGACTAACTGTGTTACATATTTATGTCATCGTGAATCAAGCCCCTGGTATTGTACTGTTGATTACATGTTTTACACGTGTTGCTCATGTCCATGGAAGCAGTAGCCACTTATCATCAGGTGGACTGATTTCTCGTCCTTCAATATTATATATAAAATATATTTAGAAGTCTATTTACGGATTTCACGATATATCTTATTCATCTATAGTAAGTTTATTCGTCTAATTGAGAAAGACCCGATCCATTACGAAGGGAATTAGTTATGTAATATTAACGAGATTGCTCTCTGGGAGTGATTAATGACAAAATAGGGAAGTACGAGTACCTCTTACAAAGAGCCTTTTGAATTATAAATGCTTAGTGGACTAGAGCAAATGTCATTTACAACTAGAGAAATGTTACAAAAACTAACACCCGACTGCTTAAAATAGCCTATTTACTAAGTACTCCTTCAATTTAGACGAATATAACGAATTTCAAATGTTAAAATCCGTAAGCCGTTTGGGTTGCAGATAGTACCAAAGACAATTCGTGCAATTAGTATAAAAAACAAAAAAAGCCCGAATGCCAATTAAGTTCTTGCTGTTTAAGCCGAATGTTAATTAATTAATTAAGATGATTAATTGAAAAGGAAAAGCTTAGCGTATATCACTCCCGCAATTTAGACCAATCCAACGACATCTATGTGAAAATCCGTTGGACTAGGGCGTGTGAAAAAATGAGACACGCATACATATGTTCGAAAAACATCACCCTCCGCTGTCGGATAAAAAATTACGTAAATTTGCATTACAATTTTTTTATAATATCGTGAACTTTACGACGCACGTCGTAATTTTCCACGACGTAACATCGTAACGTTACACGACACGACGCCGTGTCGTATTTATGTGTTTTAGCCCTTAGATGGCTTTGTTTGGTAAATGATTTCTTTTCTGTAAGGGAATAAGGATATTTCCGGTTCGAAACGACTCCCTTTGATTACGCTTGCTTTGTAATGAAAAGGTTGTTGTTGTAATAAAAACGTTTAAGTAATAGGTAACGGCGTCTTTTGAATTGAAAGTAAAAGTAAAAGACGAAAATTTTCTTAAAAAACTTAATTATAAGGTTGCAAATATGTAAGCAGTACACATGATGGTTTTTAAAACGCTTTATAAAACGCTTTTTACACTCACAGCCCCACACTAGGATTCCCTGTGTCGTGGGTGCTATGGATACACACAGAGACAAATACACAAACACCCAGACCCAGAAACAGAAATTTAAATCCATCATTTAGAAATCTGTCTGGCCGGGGATCGAACCCGGGACTCTCTGCGCGTCAGACCGGCATGGTGACCGCTCCGCCACGCGGGTCGTCAATAATGGTTAGTGGTTACTGTCGCTCAATGTCTGTAATCAAACCCAGATAAGATAAACATCCTACCTGAGGTTGGCAACATGCATTACTATCCCTGAAGACTAAGTAGGACAACGCTTCGGATAAGTATGTCTTCTTTAGCAGTGTTTTCCTTTGAGTTGCAACTGTCCGAATAAAATGTCTTCTTCCTTTCCATACCCTTCAAACCGGTTTACAGCAGCGCTTAACACTGCTGTTATTATGCGGAAATAGAAATAGATGTGGCGGTAACTCCGGAGTCTAACCATCAGGGTTCTATCACCATCACATTCCTTCATATAAGATATACTTACATAAATTAGAACAGCGTTACCCAGCCTTCTTCAGTCCACGGACCCTTAGGAAATCAAGCACAGTTTTCACGGACCCCCTTAATAAAATAAACAGCAATAAAAACGGATTAGGTATTTATTTTAGTTATTACAGATAAAAAAACAAATACTGATGGTAATTATTACTGTTTATTATGAAAAATATGAAAAAAAAAATAATATGAAGGTAGGTGATGCTTTTTTGCTACTAAGCTGTAATATCAAATCAGATTCTACTTGTAATCTGTTTCTGTATTTGTTTTTCGTATAAACTAGAGTAGAGAATGTCTTTTCACATAGTATGTGGTTGAAAAAAGCATTAAAGCGGCCCTTTTGCATTTAATGAGCGATTTATGTATGGTCCAGAGACGACACCGCGGACCCCCATACATAGGTATGCTCGCGAACCCCTAGGGGTCCGCGGACCACAGGTTGGGAAACGCGGAATTAGAAAATTCCTTTAGCGTGAAAGGTCGCACTAAAAACCTCTGGGCTATCACTGATTTTACTACCCAGATACTATAAAACAAGTTTACTACTTACTTACATTATATGTGACCTTGTAGAAAGTCTATAAAATACAAACGGTTATTAATTTAATCCATTGGTCTTAAGTTTTGAAACAATAGGTCAAGTTTGATTAAATAGGATTATAACAGAGTTGCCTTTACGATACTTCAATTGAAGTATACTGCGCTTAGTAAATTACTTTGTTTGATGATATTATAAAGGTACTATCAAGATTAATTTATTAAGAAAGTATACATGAATAAAATATACATATATTTTTAGAATTTTAATAACAGGTTTTTAATGCCTTACCGTACTTTTGTAAGTGGAATTTAAAAGAAATATTGCGTACGAAAATTACGACTAACCTAACCTAACCTAACCTAATTTTGTATTTTTTCTATACATTTTTTCTCTGTTTTTTTCGATCCAATTATTATGTTGATATACTAACCGATAAAAGCAATAAGAAGTTGTTGTCAACCGTAAGAATAAGAATTCTGTAACCTTACGATGAGTTTTCAAAACATCCTACAATTTTACGTTACGTTTACTCAATCCCTTATTCTGTTCCGTTTGCTTCAGTAGACTGAGAAAACGTAACAATAAGTGCTCAAGTCTTTTTGTCGCAAAAAGAGAGACAAAACATAAAGCGCCATTTTGTCAATTTAGACATTTAATGATACGTTACTGACACTATAGTTCTGATACAATCCGCTAGGGGCTCTGATTAGAATTTGTATGGGCAAATACGTTAACAAATACCAAAACAGTCTTATTTGTCAAAACGTAAAAACTCATGGTAAGGGTACTGAAGTTAAGAAAAAACATTACGTCCAACAAAAGATCCAGAGGGAGCACTCTACGAGCGTAGCAGCACGCATGCTACGTTTTACGTAGCTTTGTCCTAACGTAGCACCCAACGTCTACGTAATTTTCTTTATTTTGTGGTAGCACGTAGACTATCTTCTTACATAATCTATAGGAATAAATAAAATGAAGGTGGTAAAACCCTTTGCGGTTCGACTCCAGCGGCACCACCGCCACACCTATTTCTACCTAATAACAGCAGTGTTAGACGCTGCTGTGTTCCGTTTTGAAGGGTGTGGTAAGGGAGACAGACTTTTCCGAGGCGTTCCAGCTTAGTCCTCAGGGGTAGCGGCGCATCTGTGGCCGACCTCAGGTAGGAATATCTAATCCTATCTGGGGTTGATTATAAATGTCCATGGGCAGCAGTAGCCACTTACCATCAGATGGACTGCGTGCTCGTCTGCTACTCCTATATTATAAAAAAATAATTGAAGGGTCTGTTTGTCATGTCAAAATAGAACTAAATGCATAAAAGTATGTACGGTACTTAAAACAAAAACACCACAGATTAGTATTTGTTTTGAAAAACATAATTATTGAAGGTTTGAAGCGTCTGTCTGAATAACCTCCCAAATGGAGCCACTTTCTCGCGACCACCACATAGACATGTTATAAAGATTAACTTAGGCGAAATTTTATTAAGAAAGTGTATAGAGTTCCGCGAAAAAGAAATAAAAGCTGTAAAAACAATCGCGCGGGCCGCATTTTGATAAAATTGATAACGTACATAATATTGGTTTTATTCATGACATTTGCACATTATCGTCATCAACCCATTACTGTCACACTGCTGGGTCTTCTCTCAGAATGAGAAGGATTAGGCCATAGTCTACCGCTCTGGCCAAGTGGGTATTGGTAGACTTCACTTCCTTTGAGATTTTTTTTATATAATTCTCTCAGGTACGCAGGTTTCCTCACGATGTTTTCCTTCACCGTTTTAAGTAAGTGATAATTAATTTCTAATACGCACATAATTTTGAAAATCAGAGGTGCCTGGGATTTGAACCTCGGACCCCTGGTTCGAGAGGCCGAGTTTCTTAACCATTAGGCTATCACTGCTTATCTTGCAATATTTGCACATTATAAATGTAGTATGCAGCGAGTAATACATTATGTGAAGCTCTGCAAATATTTAATTGAGGTATACCAAATAAGAGTAAATATAACAATATATTACCGGGATAAATTATGATATTTGGTGAACTGCTCTTGTAATTAAATAATAATGCAAATCAAAAACAGTTTATCGTTGTAACACATGAATAAAATAGTATCCATTAGGACATAATTTATGTAAAATACATACATTATAATAAATTAATTTGTATAAAAATTAATGAGATACGTATAGAAAATAAAAAAGGTAAAAACTATTGTTTGAATGATTTATTTAAGATTTTTGATATTTAAGTAGTATTTATTGATATTCTTAAAACGTTCTTAAAGGCCTATCAGCTATCTTTATATGTATCTAATTTATTATTGAAAAGTTAGGATTTATGAAAGGTTCAAAGATATAAGTTATAAATATTTAAGTTGTGCTAAATATATATAAATTTAATCAACATAAGAGGTGATGAGCACATAACAGAAAGTTCTAGTTAATCGCCTTATTTGAAGCGTGTCTTTATCTGCCTTATCCAAAGCCTTATTACTTTGGCAAAATTAAATATTTATGGTCGAGCTTAAGATATTACTTTGAAGTATTTTAAGGAAGTACTTGGCGTTTCCCTGAAGTCCTCCCAATCCAAATATTTTCATATTAATATATTAATAAACACAAAAGAAGTCGGTAAGTAATTGATATATTTTTACAGAGCTTATGAAAAGATATACATTATACATCACTTATTATAATTAAGAGATAAGAATTTATTCGCAAAATCTTTGTAAATTTACACAATTAAGAGATTCCATTTACGAGTAGCCAATGTCATGTCCCTTATTTGCAAAAATAACGTCACAATTAAAAAATATCATGTTGTTTATTTTTTTACCTATACTAACCACATTTTTCTGAATATCTATTGAAACGGTACAAAAAAAGACAATAATAGATGTTTACCGTTTGGTAAATATAAAAATGCGCCTCTAAAATGATACATATATTTAATATTGCACAAAGAAATAAATTTTATAAAGTACGAGTATGTTTACATTTTTCTTCTCCGTAGCACCACAAAGAACCTTTTCATATCAGCTCGTACATCTCATACAGTATCGTACGGTGACTATTGACACAAGACTTCTATTTCAAGCCCAAGGTCCTAGCCTAGAACTCTTAGGTCAGTGAATTCATTCACCTCATGTTTTTTAAAATCTTTGAAGCGGAATTTACATTTCCTTTTATGTGTTTCGCTACGCGGAGTAAGCGCTTTAATGACTTTATCCATTATGAAAAAACGTTAAAGGGAATATTTTAAGTGGTTACAACCCTTCGTGGTTAAGCTGCCACCTTTTAATATCAGGCAGGGCTACTGTTCTGTTTTAATGTTACTAGCGTGTGCCCAGTTTAACCATAAATATACATTTTATATATTTTTTCATCAAAAATGGAAACCTGTTGACAAATTACGAACTAGAGAATTACTATAGAACAACAAATAAAACTTGCTGAATTTTGACTAAAATGAGATCATATGCTAAAATCAGTGAAGGCGTTTGCTGCAGGGCATGCCAAAGAACAAGACATACATATACTTACGGTAAAAAAATCAACGGGTTGCATTCCGCGTGTGCCGCAGAAGTGAAAACTTTCAAAACCTAGCCTGAAAAATAAAATATAGTAAATAAATAATGAAACTGACACTCATTGACTTATTTTTTCCATGCTGACACGCATTGACATATTTTTTATGCTGACACCGGATGACATCTTGACTTTTGCGGTTTGCTTTGCCGCCTTACGAATTTTCGATCACGTCACGTTTACTGTTTAACATTTTTTACCCATCACAAAAAGTACACAACGTCGTTAAATAAGTTTTCACTTCATAAACACTTCACAAAAGGTAATGAACTATTCTTTCCCTATTTACATAATAATGTTCGTTGAATAGGATCCTGATTTAATCATTTGTACGTAGAACGCCAATTTATCCCTTTAATATAAAAGTTACTTGGCGGAAGTATTCCGATCAAAATACGGCGATTATTTTAATATATTGACGTCGGGAGGGGAAATAGCTCCCTTGAGTATCGTATATCGTTTATTTTTAGTAGGCGTATTGCAATTCGGAGTGAAATATGCAACGTAATGATTTTCTATAAAAGCATCAGCAGCATGCAGCATGGTGGTATATTGCGACTACCACCCATACTCATCTATAAATAATCTCAATGATTTATTCATATTTGATTTAATGTTTTGAAGGGGTAGAATCCTCTTTAGTTCGACTCCGGTGGCACCACCTTTTCTGTCTAACAACAGCAGTGTTAAGCGCTGCTGTATTCTGAAAAAAAATTGTTGAAAGGGTGTTGTAAGGGAGACACCTATTATTCCCTTATAACAGGAGTGTTAAGCGTTGCTGTGTTCTAATTTGAAGGGTGTACCTACAAACTTATAAATAATTACTCTGTGAAGACATCTACAATGATTTATCTAGAGATCCTTAAAGGTGGTAGAACGCTTTATGGTTCGACTCAGGCGACACTACCGCCACACTTATTTCTGCCTCATAACAGCAGTGTTAAGTACTGCTGTGTTCTGGTTTGAAGGGTGTGGTAAGGGAGACGTACTTTTCCGAAGTTCCAGCTTAATCCTCAGGGGTGGCAACGCATCTGTGGCCAGCATCAGGAACCTCGTCTTATTGGGGTTTTATAACACATGTCCATGTGCGGCAGTAGCCACTTACCATCAGGTAGACTGTATACTCATTTTCTACTGCAATGTTATAAAAAATTACCAGTAGGTTTTATTTTTATATATATAATATAAGAGTAGCAGACGAGCATGCAGTCCACCTGATGGTAAGTGGCTACTGCCGCCCATGGACATCTGTAATCAGACCCCAGATAGGATTAGATATTCCTACCTGAGTTCGGCCACAGATGCGCCGCTACCCCTGAGGACTAAGCTGGACGGAAAAGTCTGTCTCCCTTACCACACCCTTCAAACCGGAACACAGCAGCGCCTAACACTGCTGTTATTAGGTAGAAATAGGTGTGGCGGTGGTGCCGCCGGAGTCGAACCACAAAAAGTTCTACCACCTTCATTATTACTATGTATATTACTATGGTATATTACTATGAGGTACGAGGTCAGTGAATGTAATCACTGACTGCACTCTATATTGCTGAGTTTCTCCAAAATGTCATTAATTTTAGAGACATCCTAATTAAACCGTGAGTTCAGGTCTCCTTGGGGATTTTGTTAGAGAATATTAGTGAAGTAATCCCAATTCCCTACCTTGTTGATTTCGTGTATTATGTTCGTATGTTTCTTTTTCTAATACGATTTTTAAATTAGAAATTGCTTTTGTTATTTATTTTATTCAAAGTAATAGTAATTTGTCTATTTTAAAATGCGTCATAGATTGGTTGCTACCAAGAATTAATGTCTAATGTCGAAGGTAGGTGTAGTAGATGAAGTAATGAAGTAATAAATCTGATAGTAAGTGACACTTGCCGCCTATGGACCTTTGTAATCAACCCCATGTAAGATAAGAGTCCTACCTGAGGTCGGCCACCCTGTGAGGATTGAGTTGAAACACTTCGGATAGGTATGTCTTCCTTACCCTTTAACTCCGAACAGTAGCGTTAAACACTGCTGTTATTAGGTGAAAAAGGAGTGACGGTAGTGCCTTCAGAGTCGAACTACTATGGGTACCACCTTCAATACAGTTGATGATTAAACACGGTTAATATAGAATTAGGATCTCAAGATAAATCATTGTAGATGGCTTCATAAAGTAATTTTATTTATATGATATAGGAGTAGCAGACGAGCATGCAGTCCACATGATGGTAAGTGGCTACTGCCGCCCATGGACATCGATAATCAACCCCAGATAGGATTAGATATTCCTACCTGAGGTCGGCCACAGGTCACCCCTGAGAACTAAGCTGGGACGCCCCGGAAAAGTATGTCTCCCTAACCACACCCTTCAAACTAGACCACAGCAGCGTTTAACATTGCTGTTATAAATATGTATATTATTACGAGGCAGAAGAACACAGATGACATTATAAACTACATAGTTAATTTGTTTTACGAGCAGTTGGTTTCAGATTAACGATTAATGTGTTGTGTAAATCACTTCGAGCATCGTTTTAACTGTACATAATAATTTATCGTGGGCGTTCTTTAAAATAGTAGATAATATGTTATGATTAAAATTACGTCATGTGGAATTAATGTGATAAGTTTAGTGCTAAAACATATACATTATTATACATACATAATTACGTTGGTATATATAAACGATATGACGTCAACGATATACGTTGGTATATATAAACGATCGACGTGACACTGCGAATTCGTGATGTTCTTAACGTGAGCGTCAACACGCGTTGTGACTTTTTAGGAGGGACGTCGTAGTTTTTTACGACACGACATCGCTTCGAGACCCGACATGGCTTCGTGACACGGCGTGTTGTATGAATTTATTTTACTCCATAGATCGTAAAAGGATTTATCGTAAAATTTGTAAACGAAAGTAAAATTTGAGATGTTAGAACGACAACGTTACATTTAAGTCTTAAGCGTTGACTGACTTAAGTTGTTGGTTCTAAATGAGAACTTATGATATGCAAAATGACATATAATTTATTATTATAAGGCAGAATAATACAGATAAACTAGACAGTTAATTTATTTTACGAGCAGTTGGTTTCAGATTAACTATTAATGTGTAGTGTAAATCACTTCGAGCATCGTTTTAACTGTACATAATAATTTATCGTGGGCGTTCTTTAAAATAGTGGATAATATGTTATGATTAAAATTACGTCATGTGGAATTAATGTGATAAGTTTAGTGCTAAAACGTACGTATGTACAAACTAATATGTACAAATATGTACGTAGGTACAAACGACATGACGTCACGTCGTGACATTGCGAAGTCGTGACGTTCGTCGTGACGAGGGCGTTGTCACGTGTTGTGACTTAGGGATGGCGAACTGAGATTGATTAATCGAAGAGTCGATCTTTTGGTAAAAAAAAACCGATTATTTTATTGATCTCCAGTAACGGATCGATTCATTGAATTTCACCCTACAACATCGAAAATCGATCTTTTTAAAGTTGGTTGAATGTTGTGTTATAGACATTTTTTGCTGACGGATGTGTATTTCAGTGCCTGATGAGCTTTTTTTCCCAATCTTCATACCTTTTCAGCTGGAAAGATCGATGATCGATTTTTGGAGAACCAATTCTTTGCGCGTCGTCGTCGTGTCATGTCTTGTGTAAAGGCATTTCGTAAGATTTGTAAGCACCAGCAAAAATTGAACGAATGACAAATTTTCCGTAAATATTAAGTATGCTACTTCGCAGATTTAAATATTGTCTGACGTAAGTTGAAGGTACTAAGTGAGGACTTAGAAATATTTGCAAAATCAGAAATTCCACGAAACCCCGGTTCTTTGAATGATGCAATCAGTTTAAAGAAAATTAAACGCGGACTTTTTCATAGTATAAAATTTAATTTAATTTCCTCTGAAATTTTTCTCATTACTGGTTTATCGCCCTATTTCATGTTGTAATAAGAAATGCAGTCCGCCTGATGTTGTATAATCACGAGTGATTACGTGAAGCGAGGGGAAGGGAAGCGAAGCAAAGAGAAGTAAAGCGAATCGAAGCAAAATGAAGCGAAGTGAAGTGAAGGAAAAATGTTGCTTTATTTGGGCTTAAAACCAACGTACTTTCAGTAAACATTTACTGACTACGGTACATTTACAGAACAGTTTTCAGAGCGTATGTATGTAAATACATGTATGTTTGATTCTTTGGCACGCCATGCAGACCGTTTGGTCTGACGGATTTTAGCATATGAGGTGTCGAAATTCGTTTAAATTATGGATGTTACATTGTCTACATTACTTTTGTCTTTAGTTTTAAACAAATTATCTTTAAACAATCGATGTTTTTTTACTATAACGAATATAAATATTTTTGTATATTCCTACTACTGTAATATGTAATGCCTTACTAAAATAACACGCGAAGACAACACTAAATTACCTATTTATCACACACAAAACCCAATGAGGTTGTTATCATTGAACATGATGATGTGAAACTCATTGACCTGTATTTCATACATGGTGTGATGTCAAAGGTGATAATTGCCAGTTAAACCCGTGGTCACGTCTCTGGAGTCCTGAAAGCAATTAAAAGAAGTTTGTTAGGGAAACATTTTGACACTGTTGATGGTTACGAAATTGATGGAATTTTACTAAGGAGTATTTTGGCGATTGTTGAAGTTATACTTCGTTTGGAGAAAACGATGAGACTGCATTTTTGCAACATCGACAACTAATGATATTAAGGAGTTGGCTATTAATGTTGCAAGTAATGTAGCAGAAAAGACTACCGAAGCCAAAGAAGTATAACTTCTTAAGTGCGTTTACATACACCCACAAGTTATTAATCTACTTATTTCAGACCACTGCCCTTTCGGGGGTGATCTGTTATGTGTGATTCCTCTCATAGCTTTTCAGCATGCAGCATGCATATTTAGCTTTGTACCATCATTTTCAATTGTGTTACTTAATGTTCAAGTCCTTTTCTATATAGAGTTCATTATAAGTGTAAATGGCAAACTTGTTTGCTACTCCATTTTTGTAAATAATTGGCCAAATGCGAGTCGAACTCCCACACGGAGGGTTCCGTACCACCAAATTTTCATTATTTTTCAATTTTTTATACTTAAAATGATAGAAGCCATAGAAGTGAATACATTGTAAAAAATTGAACTGTTTACCTTTTAAGGTTCAAAAGATAAAGCGAAAAACGTCGAAAAATAGCGTTTCTTTTCTGGCGGTCCCCATTTATTTTGAATATTTTATTATTTTTAGTATTTGTTGTTATAACGGCCACCGTTCTGCATACTCTGTAAAAATCTAGTGTCTATGTATTATGGTTCAAGAGATAGAGCCCCGCTACAGACGGACAGCCAGCGGAGCCTTAGTAATAGGGTTCCGTATCCAAAGGGTACTAGGGTAATAGAGATCCGTTTTCTCCCATTTGGGTACAGAACCCTAAAAATCACAAATCAAACAACCAGCTGTGCATTATCAAACGCTGTATATCTAATCGATCTAGAGATAGGCGCAGTACAATGATAATAATGAAATAATGTCAGTACACTACATATATTTTGCCTGAATGACAGTTTGACAGATTATCGTAGCGCCAATATGATGGATATACTTTTATGCCGCCATTCAGTCGGAAATATATGTTTGTGATAACGGAAACATATGTGAATATGATACATTCATATGTAACATATGTTTCCGTCCGACACATTCAAATGTGTTACGTCCATTTGCTGTATAATCAAAACTTATCGTTATCGCATGTCATATCTAGTTTATCTTATGTGATAAATGGTTATTCTATGGTCGGAAAGGTAGATCAGGGTTCGACTGCAGGTCTTAATAATGGGTTAAGATTTCTGTTCTCATTCTATGTGTTTGTTTTTAGGGTTCCGTACCCAAAGGGCAAAAACGGAACCCTATTACTAAGACTTCCTTGTCTGTCCGTCTGTCCGTTTGTCTGCCTGTCACAGGGCTATATCTCCGGAACCGTAATAGATAGGCACATGAAATTTTTACAGACGATGCATAACGGTGGCCACTATAACAACAAATACTAAAAATAAAATAAAGTTGAATATAAAAGGGGGTCTCACATTGGGTGGTACGGAAGCCTCGATGTGCGAGATCGACTTGTACTTGGCGAATTATTTCATCTTTGTGTGTGTCCAAGAAACTCATGACTTGGTAATCCTAGTGTTTAATTTTGGGTGTAGAAGGTAAAACATATTTTTTGAGTGCTTTTTTTTTTAATCTTGTAGTAAACAAGGGTGAAGATCATCTGATGGTTCGTGGTCACTGTTGTATGAATCCCTGTAGTATGATAACTACAGGGACTACAGGGATCCTTGGAGATCCAAGGATCGGCGTCCTATCTAACGAGAGCCACACGGCTTTTTAGAGTATGAAACTGTTCAAAATAAGCTTACGATGTATGACGTCATTTCAGTATTATTATCATCATCATCAACAACCTATTGCTGTCCCACTGCTGGGCACGAGTCTCCTCTCATAATGAGAAGGATTAGGCCATATTCCACCGCGCTGGCCAAGTGCGTATTGGTAGACTTCACATACCCTTGATTTTCTTTTATTATTTTTTTATATAAATCTCTCAGGTATGCAGGTTTCCTCACGATGTTTTCCTTCACCGTTTTGGCAAGTGATAATTAATTTCTAATACGCACATAACTTTGAAATATCAGAGGTGCGTGCCTGGGATTTGAACCCTCGATCGAGAGGCCGATTTTATTAACCACTAGGCTATCACTGCCATATATTATAAGCACTGGAAAACCTTAAGAAAATAAAAAATAAAATAAAGTAGAATGTATGTACACTGGAGTAGAGCTGTGTAAAGTGGCTCGTATACATGTATTTTTATTATAATAGCCTTTCTCTCAAGTAAAAATTTTAAAGAAAATTTTACAACGTGATATGTACACATAATAAAAATGTAAGTGCGTGTCTGTGCATAGCATATTGACAAAAAAGTGGTTAATAGAACAAATTTTGTGTTTCTAGAATATTTGTCTGTTTCTTTGTTTGTATGTTTGAAATTGCATCAAACCAAATTAGGTACTATTAATAGGCATCCCATACCTTTGAGTCTTTTTTATAAATGTCTCAGGTGTGCAGGTTTCCTCACGATGTTTTTTTTCACTGTTCAAACAAGTGATAATTGATTTCTAATGTGCACATAACTTCTAAAATCGGAGGTGGCGCGCTTGGGATTTAAACCTCGGACCCCTCGATCGAGAGGCGGAGTTAAACCACTAGGCTATTATTGCTTTGTGTAATTGACGTTATTAATAATCCACGCGAAAGAAGTCGCAGGCATAGCTTGTTACTGACTGAATCGTTGCATTAAAGTTAATTGGATTGCAGCATTAATTGGCGATACTGCAGCTGGGTAGTACAAATAGGCGAAATCCATACCCAATTCAGTACTTAATGGTATAAATCTAAGCGGATTACACTAATGGTGCTATTCTGTAATACGAACACGAATTCGATTTCGTTTTATCACTTTGGCGATTAAAATAATAATTGTAATGTTTATTTTATAAAAAAAGTGTTGTAAGGAAATTTGCAAACCGGAGAGATGTTAAAAAGGAAGTTCTCACAGTCATGTGGGCTATGTCTAAAACAAAGTTCCCACAGATATGTAAAGTCTGTCAATTCGTACTCGGTCAGCGAGGTGTGCCTAATCCTTCTCATTTTTAGATGAGACCTGTACCCAGAGGGATAGTATCAGGTAGATGATGATGATGAATACCTATTTCATTGTAGCTAGAACGGTGGAGTGATAAGACACCTATGGGGATTGAAGTTGGAGATATGCTCCAACTTAGTTGCAACGCATCTGTGATCAAACTCACGGAGGAATCTTATTTGGTTGATTACATCTGGGGTTGATTACAAACGGGCAGAAGTTCTCACTCACCATCAGCCCGTTGGCTATCTCATTAAAAAATAGAATAATCCACAGGAAAGTCGTAATGAGCGTTCCGGATTAGCCTCTCGAGAATGTAAAATGGTTTAACAGAATAGAATTCCCATTAGCTGAAGTGAAATTAAGTTGGAATAATGGAATAATTGAAAGTACAAGATAAGTACATTTTGTATTCATGACGTAAAGAACAGTTTAAACGGGTAATTTTGAAAATTGAGACAATAGATATAGTTTGAAGGGAAAGGTATCATCGCTAACCCTATCTCTAATTTGAAGGTTCTACATAAAAGCTAACGTAATTAGGCTACTAACTTTTAGTGCTTTGTGACTACACAATTATAATCTGTATTTAGTTAGAAGACCTGTTCTATTCGGAGTTGGTTATTTTTTTTATGATGTACGAGTAGCAGACGAGCACCAGTCCACCTGATGGTAAGTGGCTACTGCCGCCCATGGACATCTGTAATCAACCCCAGATAAGATAAGATATTCCTACCTGAGGACAGCCACAGATGCGCCGCTACCCTTCAGGACTAAGCTGGAACGCCTCGGAAAAGTCTGTTTCCCTTACCACACCCTTCTTACCAGCGCAGCTTCGCATCAAGATCATGCCAAGATATTTGGCTGTATTTGCGTATGGTATGGGTGTATTATTTATATATATAGGTTGATAGTTATTATGCCTATTTGTAAAGTCGACGTGCACTGATTTGCTTTCATTGAGCTTCATTCGTCACTTCTTCGTCCAGTTAAATACTCTGTTGATAGCTAATTGGCATTTCTCCGCTGCTTCAGTGTGATCATTCCCAACAGCTATGATTGCAGTATCATCCGCAAAAGTTGCAAAGATGTTGTTTTCTGTTTCTGGAATGTCACATGCGGTACAGGACCGGCCCCAATACACTGCCTTGAACACAGAGTGCTATAAAATATTGTAAATATGTTCAAATAATAGTTTTATTCTTTCAATATAAAATAAAACAAGCCTACTGCTTAGAAGTATAGCTTATGTCAAATCCACAATTTAGACGAATCTAACGACGTGTGTCAAAATCCGTCCAACCGTATGGCGGGTCAAAGAATATGACATAAGTAGGTACGCTTGAACAACATTACCCTCGGCAGTCGAGTAAAAAAACTAACAATTTACTTTCCTTTTTATTACCCTACTGCCAAGGAAGTTATGTTTTTAACATTTATTATAAATAAAGTGACTTTATTTTGTAAGAGTTTACGAGGGTACTTGCAAATTCTCGGTAACAATTTTTATTCTTAATCGTCTACAGGAGCGGAACAGGATTTAAACTGAGAGGAGCCGACAAGAAACTCGACAGGTTTATTTTTTGTATTTCTTTTCCTTACCTTTTAGAGCCATGTTATTTTCACAAAGTTTTTTTTTTATAATATAGGTATAGCAGACGAGCTGACCAACTGATTGTAAGTGGCGCCTGCCGCCCATGGACATCTGTAATCAGCAGATATGATTCGATTCCTATCTGGGGTCGGCCACAGATGCCCCGCAACGAGAAGTAAGCTGGAATGCCTCGGATAAGTATGTCTTTCTTCCCATACCCGTCAAACTAGAACATAGCAGCGCTTAACACTGTTGTTATTAGGCAGAAATAGGTGTAGCGATGGTGCTGCCAGAGTCGATCCACAAAGGGACCACCCTCCAAATATGTGTAAACATAATAATGTTACAGTATGTTGCTTTCCTAATTACCAATACGATGTTCCCTTCAAGCAAAACAAGAGAAAATTAATTCCTAAAACTTGTAATCCATCGTAACGCTAATTAGCGCGTTGTTACATATACATTAGTTATTGAACATGGTTCTTAATTAAACCTAAGTAATATAAAATTATTCACGAACTTACTTAAATTTCGAGAATCCAAAATAAATTATCTTACGCGAAATAATTGCTGAAACATTTCTGACAGACAATAAAAGGTTCCTTAGAAAATATAGATCCAATTTACATAAATACGAAATGTATTCTGACTGAAATTCATGTAGTTACAATTCCAAATAACGTTACTCTTCTTGGAAGCATAAATATTATTGTACCAATAAAATTATCTACACTAATATTATAAAGAGGAAAACTTTGTTTGTTTGTTTGGTTGTAATGAATAGGCTCAAAAACTACTGGACCGATTTAAAAATTCTTTCACCATTCGAAAGCTATATTATCCACGAGTCACATAGGCTATATTTTATATGAAATATATTTGATAAATGGATTTTGGGGCGGTACAAACTTTGCCGGGTCAGCTAGTAGCTAAATAAATTGACGTTTTATTATATTGAATGATAAATAATAATAAGGTAATAGAATTGAGTGAGTTCGCTGTTCTCCCAACTGTGAAAGACGTATTTCAATACAAATAATGATACCTACTATGTATTAAAGGTGGTAGATCTTTCTTTGGTTTGACTCCAGTGGCACTACCGCCACACCTATTTTTGCCTAATAATAGCAGTGTTAAGAGCTGCTGTGTTCTGGTTTAAGGGGCGTGGTAAGGGAGTCAACCTTTTCTGAGGCGTCCCAGCTTAGTCCTTAGAGGTCTACCTCTAAGGACTAAGCGAGGTCAAATGCAGGAATCTAATCTATCTAGGGTTGATTACAGACATCCATGGGCAGCAGTAGTCATTTACCATCACATGGACGGCATGCTCGTCTGCTACTCGTATGTAATAAAAATGATATAAATAAAATAAAAGTATTTGTAACATGTCGGATAAAATAAGTTGAAGATCCCAAGAGAAACGAAGCTGTCATCTCATATGACTCGTAAATACGCTCGGAGTTATAGAAAAATAAATAAAGTAAATCAGAAGCAAGCTCCCGCCAAAAGGAATCGAAGAAACCTAAAAAGTCAAACGCCGAACAATGTGAGAGCTACGACAGCGTCGAAAAGAAAATAAAAAACTGTCAAATGCGAGTTGGACTCGCGCACTGAGGGTTCCGTACCAACATTAAAAAAATACGTGTGGCACTCGGAGACTGCCGCGGTAAAGCTATTGCATAGCATTTTTTATGCTATGAAAACGCTCAGAAGGAATTCCAGAAGTACAATATATTCTTCCATAGTCATCAACATTTACATTAATACATCTTTATCCACTATTTACACATATAAATATATACATACATATTTAGAATTTAAACTATATGTGTGTGTGTGTGTATATATATAAAAGAGGGCTACTTTTAATATCGCTTATTTTAATATCAAAAAATTTGGTCATCTTTATAGCCGTATTATATATAAATTAACAAAACAAAAAATAATACTGCATTTGTGATAATAATAATAAAATGAATGTATATAGAGTTCTAACTCATTTTCTTTCACTATTTTTTCGTGACTTTCGTCATTAATAAATGCACTTTGTTTATTCATATTTAAAACACTTTGTACACAAATTATTTGTACCATAAATCATAATGGCGTTTTGATTTTGTACTGTCAAGTCTGTCAGTTGTAATTGTACGTTTAAAAATTACACTCTTTTACGTTATTTTATTAATCCAGAATTCAACATAGCTTATGTTGATAAAACATATTATTTGGATAATGTGGTAATATAATTTTGAATTTTATAATGGGAATATAAAATATACTTCACGCAATTTTAAGATTTCCGCATGGATTATAAAAAAATGTGTATTACTGCCATCTGTGTTCAAGTTGACGAATTAAGATTATCAAATAAAATAATAAGGAATGTAAAATAATACTTTAATCAATTATATCCATATTTTTCTATTGACAGTCAACAACTCGGTTGCCTGGAGACTTGATATCCAACAGTCCACCACCGCTATTTTCACTTACACCACCTGGGGCGCCGGCAGCATTTGGTCAAGGTGACGGCGCACCAGTATGCCTGTTGAGTACGGGTTTGCAATAAAAACCCCAATTGAATTTTTCTTCCTGTATTTTCTTTTCTTGACCATTTACAATATTCTTCTATTTTCCGGAGCGTGCCGGACCCTATTTTTAGCCACCTTAAGTGGCAAAGTGAGTGTTACAACCGACGGGGGGCTAACGCAGCAGTCGCTTTTATTCCCGTCTCGCTCACTTCCTATAGCCCTCTCTTTCTATCATGCATCTCGCTCACTCGTGTCCCTCTCTTTCTAACTTTACTTTATTTTTATTTCTCTTTATTTATTTACATTAAATACCTTATTTTAAACATAGTTGTACATTATTTTTCATACACATTAAATATTCTTATACAAATCAACAATCTTACGTACTAAAAAACAATAATAGGAATTACAATTTATCAAATATTCTTAAATCTATTCGCCGTCCGCAACATCCTCCCCCCGGCGCAGCTCCGTCGTAGCCCTCCCTATCTGGAGGACGGCGAGCTTCACCACCGGCCTCCTGAAGACTCCTCCCCTGGTCCTCACGTCTGCTGAGCGAACGATGCCGTCGGGTCCCTCGTGCACTCGCTCGACGATGCCGCGTGGCCATGTGTTGCGGGGTAGCGTGTTGTCGACCACGATGACCAGGTCGCCGACCCATAGTTGTCGTGATGCCCTTGTCTCTTGTCCTCGAGGTATCAGCGTCGGCAGGTACTCCTTGACCCACCGCCCCCAGAACTGGTCCGCCAGCGCCTGTGCTTTTCTCCACACGCTGCGGTCGGCTTCCTCGCAGGGTCCCGTCAGCGGCAGCCCGGTCGACGACCCAATCAGGAAGTGGTTGGGGGTTAGTGCTTCTGAGTCGGCGGGATCCACGGAGACGTGCGTGAGTGGCCGAGCGTTGACACAGTACTCGGCCTCCACCAGTAGCGTTTGAAGGACTTCTTCTTTGGGTGACTTCTCGTTCAGTGTGGTGCTCAGCGCGGTCTTGACTGACCGCACGAGCCACTCCCATGCCCCGCCCATGTGCGGAGCCCCCGGTGGGATGAAACGCCAGCTGGTTCCATGCTGTAGACAGAAGTTATGTAGCTCCGGACCCCATGCCCGGTACGCGTTTCTTAGCTCGACGTCAGCACCTCTGAAGTTCGTTGCGTTGTCTGAGAAGATCACCTGTGGCCATCCTCTTCTGGCGGCCATCCTTCGGAGTGCCATAATTGCCGAGTCGGTCGACAGCGATGACACCAACTCCAAATGCACTGCTCGTGTAGTTAAGCAGGTAAACAGTGCGCACCATCTCTTCTCATGTCGGCGCCCAATAGTGACTGTTAGGGGGCCGAAGTAATCCACGCCGCAGTAGTTGAACGGTCGATGCCCTGGACTTGTCCTCTCTTCTGGTAAGTCCCCTCGTGGCGGTGTTTGCGGCGTTGCTTTCCTTATTTTGCAAAATTGACATTCCTTAGCCATTTTTCTTACTGTCGGTCGTAGTCGAAATATAACGTATTTTTGTCGCAGCTCGTTTACGACCCTCTCGTTGTTAGCGTGTCCGGCGTTTCGATGGTAGTCCATCACTAGTAGGCGTGTGAAGGGGTGACCACCATCCAATATTACAGGTCGGTTCGAGTGCGTCGACGTCTTAGAGGCTCCTATTCTGCCTCGGGCCTTCAGTGTTCCTTCTTCGATGACGGGGTCCAACTTCGCTAGTTTACTATGCCGGTGTAAGTGCTGTCCAGCCCGCAGTCTACGTAGATCTTCGCCGAAGGAGTCCTGTTGTGCTTGTCGTATCCACCGCAGCTCAGCGTCTTGTATGTGGGAGACTTCTAACAGCAGGCTTCTGTTCTTTGTTCTTAGCTTCTGTACGTAGAGTTGAACTAGCGCTGTGGCCCTTATGAGTCGTCTGTAGGCGGAGAACCTCGTTATGTCCGGCAGGCAGCCCATGCGGTCCGTGATGTCGTCTGTGGTGATGGTGTACGCCGCCTCTTCTGAAGTGTCACTGCTTGTAGCTTCGGTAGGCCATTCCTCCTCTGGTAAGCTCAGGAATGACGGCCCGGTGAACCATCGGTCGGCGCCAGTGATCCTCTTCGTCTCGATTCGCGTGGCGTCGTCGGCTACGTTGTCGGCCGTGGGTACCCATCGCCAATCTTCCACCTGGGACAGCTCGCCTATTTCCGCCAGTCGATGCGCCACGAACGGTGTGTACTTCTTCTTATCGTTCCTTATCCAATGAAGTACCGTCTTGGAGTCCGTCCAGTAGTAGACTCGCCCTGGTTTCCATTCGTGTTCCTTCAGGATGGTGCTCGCCATACGCGCCCCGATGAGTGCTGCCTGTAGCTCCAACCTGGGAATCGTGAGTAACTTCAACGGCGCCACCTTAGCCTTGCCCATGACCTGTACGACTTCCACGGTGCCATCGCATGCTTCTGCATAACCCTTCTTCAGCAGGTTAGCCACTTGAGCGCTGTATTCCTTCTTGAATGTGGGCTCATTTTCCATCTTCTTTTCCAATGTGCGTAACCTCTTGTATGCTTGCTCGTAGCTGTCGGGGAGCGTGGGGTTGTCAGTCTTCCAAGGTAGACCTACTTCGAAGTGTCCGTCCTTCCGTCTGGCGGTCGCCTCGAAGATGTCGCTGGCTCTCTTGTCGTACTTGTTAATCTTCTCTTTCGTAGATACGCCGAGCGAGTCCACGTCGAAATGCGACTCGACGAGCTTCTGTAACTGTATGTCGCCCGTGCAGACGTGAAGTACGGCCGCCTGGTCCTGGTAGACGAACCTCCTAGGTACCGACCCATGTAGAACCCATCCCAGCTTTGTTCTTGATGCGGCAGGTTCGTTCTTCTTGCCGGCGCGCAGCTGTCGGGACACTATTAAGTGCCAATTGTCGGTGCCTATTAGTATGCGAGGCCGAGCTTCCCCCGTGCTGATTTTCTCCCTTACGACTCGCAGGTGTGCATACCGCTCCAGGTTCTGAGGTACGCGCTGATGATGCAATTGAAGTCCCTTCACCGTGCGGGCTGTCACGGAGTATGCTTCATGTTCGTGTAGACCTTTGATTTGAATCTTGACCGCCTTGCTGTCGATTCTTCTTTGTTCATTGATACCTCTTATGTTTAGAGGTTGGTTCGGTCCGCCGCTGGTGAGTTGACTTGCCAATTCTTCATCTATAAGGGTTACTGTAGACCCCTCGTCCAGGAGGGCGTGCGTCCTTATCTCCCCCCGTGGACCGCTGAGTTTTACTTCACATGTCTTCAATAGCACCGCTCTTGGTGCCACCTTTGATGTGACGCTCATGACCGCTGCGGGTGCACCCTGATCTGTGCACTCAGAAGTCTCCACCCTCCTGGCGGGTTCTGCAGTCTTGTGTAGGATGGCGTGATGCTGCATGCTACACCCGTCGACTCCGCACGGCTTCGCTTTGCATGTGGTTCTACTGTGTCTTCGTGTCATGCATTTGAAGCATAACCGCTGTTCCTTCGCCCAATTCCACCTGTCGTTGATGGTGAGTTCCTTCAGCTGAGGGCACTTCGGAGTGTGATGGCTTGTAGACTGGCATCGTAGACAGCTAGGTGCTCGCTCTTCACGCGTCGATTCACTCGTAGAATAGACCTTCTCCCGAGGTGCTGTCCTCCTTACTGGCCTCTCCCCTCTGAGAAGCCCCGGAGCGCTGTTCCTCGCCGTGTGCGTGTAGCGTAGTACCCTGTCTGCTTCACCCATCAGGAACTCCGAGAGTATTGTAATTTCGTCGCTGTATGCAATCTTCCCTTCGTTGATCGCCGCGTATTCCGCCCATTTGCTCACCAGGTGAGGGCTTAGCTTCTCCATTACATCCCTTATCAGTAATGGATTTCGTAGATAACCACGGTGGTCCACACTCTTCATAGTGTAGACGACGTTCTGTAACTTGATGGCCAATTCATTCAATTCGCTGCTGGAGTTGCCGACCTTGGGGAGTCTCTTCAGTTCTTCCATTGCTTTATCGAAGATATATTCAGGTCGACCGTATTTCATTTCTAGCGTCTTCATTATGCTGTCCGGGTGAGTCGCCGTGTATAGTTGAGAGAGCACTGTCTCTCTCGCTTCCCCACGGAGACTGTTTCGAAGCCGCAATAAATTTTCTGTGGCGCTGAATTTGTAGAGACGCGTCGAATCTTCTACTGCTGCTTTGAAGGGTAGCCATTCCATGACGGACCCGGAGAATGCTGGGAGCTCCGACGTTTGCCGCGGCGGGGGTCGTACGTGCATCATCTTCTCTAAGGCGTTTGCTAATTGTTCGATGCCCCTTCCCCTCTGCCGAGGCCGTTCCTCCCCCCGTACTTCTAACGGGGGAGGTAGGACCTCCTGTTCCCTGTGTACTTGCGCTCCGGCGTGTTCGTGGCTCTTGTTCACCCAGTCGTGTATTCTTTCTTGGTTGCAGATAGTTTCCCCCCCCTCTTCCGCTTCGATCGCAGAGATTTCCGCTTCTAGCCGCTTCTTTACTAGCGTCTTCTTTAGTTGTATTCTTCTCTCTTCTAATTCAGCTAGCTCCTTTTCCGCTTCGTATTCGACTAGCCTAACTCGTGCCGCGACGCTGACCGACGAACGATGCGAACGTATACTGGGCGCCGCGCTATATGCCGGAGACGTGGGCCGGCATATAGGCGACTTGGAGCGTGACGGTATCTCTTGCGACGTGGGGTGCTCGGGGTGTGCGGTGCTGCGTACAGGTGAGCGCTCGAGGACCCTTCCTGGTGGGATCCTCCCGACGGATGTTCCGGCGGGCGTCCCGGTGAGGACTGCGGTCGATGGCGATCTCGGCGATTCTTCATATATACGGTGGAACAGCCCCCGCCCACCTGGCGGAGGGTGCTCCGATTCGCCGATGCCGGACTCGGAGTGGGTCTTCTTGCTTCGTGTGTTCATTGTAGACGCGCTGGTTGCTTCTTTTTTCTGTATCCGCCGATCGAAGGACCAATGTTGAGTACGGGTTTGCAATAAAAACTCCAATTGATTTTTTCTTCCTGTATTTTCTTTTCTTGACCATTTACAATATTCTTCTATTTTCCGGAGCGTGCCGGACCCTATTTTTAGCCACCTTAAGTGGCAAAGTGAGTGTTACAACCGACGGGGGGCTAACGCAGCAGTCGCTTTTATTCCCGTCTCGCTCACTTCCTATAGCCCTCTCTTTCTATCATGCATCTCGCTCACTCGTGTCCCTCTCTTTCTAACTTTACTTTATTTTTATTTCTCTTTATTTATTTACATTAAATACCTTATTTTAAACATAGTTGTACATTATTTTTCATACACATTAAATATTCTTATACAAATCAACAATCTTACGTACTAAAAAACAATAATAGGAATTACAATTTATCAAATATTCTTAAATCTATTCGCCGTCCGCAACAATGCCATTTTCAGTTCTGTCTTCATAATGGAGTCTACGAGTACCTAATCTTCGGATGACGACTCCGAACTCCCATTTAACTCTTGGGTTGGTGTAACTGCGGACTTGTACCTTGTCACTTTGTCCGAACTCCTTCGTTGGCGGTGCATTGTAATGTAATCTGGATAGTGGGGCGGATTTCTTAAATAAGGCATGCATATAGGTTCTTACCTCTCTGCCGAACATTAACTGATAAGGTGATAACCCTTTTGTATAAGGTGTACGTCTCAAGCGTGTCTTGACAGTTAACAGTTTATCAAATAAACTTCCGCTCTTGCCGATATAAAATAACATACAGGTATTAGCCGATTATTTTCTTTTTGTACATTCAAAAATTTAAATTTTAGCTTTGTATATATTTCTTCAAATTCGTACCTGTATTTTATTTCCTCTTCTAAATTTTCTTCTTCTGTAAACCATTCAATTTTTTCTTGAATCGCGTAGAATTTTTTCAAATTTTCTTGTAAAGAATTCCGTCGTATATTTATTTCTTCATTGTCAATTTTTTCTATTCCCGAAATGTAATTTTCGGTTCGTTTCAGTAACCCACGTAATGTGGCTCGAATTTTCTTATTGTTTTTTTAGTTCATTCGACATCTCGTCACCAATATCAAATAAAATAATAAGGAATGTAAAATAATACTTTATTCAATTATATCCATATTTTTCTATTGACAGTCAACAACTCGGTTGCCTGGAGACTTAATATCCAACAAAGGTGTTATTCATTTTCGTTACGGAATTTCTCGATTCGGTCGCCGCGCTCAAAGCCCGCGATAAAAGCTATGCAATAGCTTAATAATCAATTAATAATAGCACCAAATAATAAGATTTTTGGTTCACTACATTACCTTGTGAAGTTGGTAGAACCCTTTGTGGTTCGACTCCGGCGGCACCACCGCCACACCTATTTCGGCTTCATAACAGCAGTGTTAGGCGCTGCTGTGCTCTGGTTGGGTGTGGTAAGGGAAACACACTTATTCAATGCGTTCCAGCTTAGTCCTCAGGAGTCGGGGCGCATCTGTAGCCGACCTCAGGTAGGAATATCTAATCCTATGTGGGTTGATTACGGATGTCCATGGGCGGCAGTGGCCACTTACCATCAGGTGGACTGCATGCTCGTCTTCTACTTCTATATTATATAAAAAAAAGGTGTACTGCATGCTCGTCTGCTAGCCTATATTATAAAAATATATATACGGTTTGTTTAGTACGTATACTATTTTCACATTTTTCCGTTACACGTGCTACAAAACTTTGCTTCTTGCGAAATTTTGCGTTTGAAGGTCAACGGGGACACGTTTGAACATGAGTACAAGTTTCATTTTTTCTCAACTGAAAAAGACCAAAGACTCGAGTATTTTTCAGCTTGTTATCTCCACGCATTTCTGAGAAACAGGGTCTTGACTCTTGACGGACAACAATGTGATCTAATGAGGGTTCCTTTTTCCTTTTAAGGTACCCTAAAACAGGGCAAAGCGATTACATAGATTGTTTGGCGGGATTACGGGAACTAGCACCAGTCCAAAGTTATTGTGCACACGTCGTTAGAAACCAGTAACAAATAAGAACAATATAATGCTGCATTTACACGCATAGCGCTCGCCGGATACTCCAAACGTCTACAAACGCGAACGTGTGGATAGGTCGTATGTGCTTGCTTGCTTTTATGTTTTACTAAAAAAACTGACACTCCATTGAATTGGCTGCAACCGCTTGCAAACCTCCACGAACCAAGTCAAATGCTCTATCCGCACGTTCGAATTTGATGCTTTGTAGCGGTTTGTCAAGGTAGATCGAGTGGTGCCGAACATAAAAACAATGATTACATCATTGTTTTCATTTTGTCTTACAAATAGAGAATAAGTACGATAATATAATATAAGTAATTAGTATAATGGCGAAAAATAAAAAAGTCCCGTTTAACGATTGTTTCTTTTCTTGCCTACGCTAATGACCCGAACCACAGTACAAATATGGAGCAGTATGGAAACTAAGCCTAGTTGATAAAATAATTACCTACACTCCGTTGAGTAATAAGGTTGTCACTATATTATTTTTTAATAATAGTGTTTTCTATTTCTATTTTAGCATTTACTGTGCTATTATGATCAATCAATCGAATTGCAATAACTACGCAGTTTACAAATAATATAAGTGATTACCTACTTATATTTTTTTTTTTTTTTTATTTTTTTTTTATTTATATGTAACCTAACGATAAGGCAGACGGGCTGCCTGATGGAAAGCAGTCACCGTCGCCTATGGACATTTGCAACACCAGAGGAGTCGCCAATGCATCGCCGGCTTTGAAGGAGAGCTCTTTTTACACCCCTCTTGAAGAGCCCCATGTCATATTATCACGGCGTCAATAATAATAGTGTAAAATTCATACAACTTACTTTGATTTTTTGTAGAATTTTAATTTGTTATTAATTACGGCGTAACCTTTTACGAGTTTTGGCGGAAGCATACAAAAGCAATAACTGAAATGAATAAGCATAAAAATTAATTATAAAAATTATAACTCCGATTTGATGAAGCCAAATTCAAACAGCCGTATACCACGCAATACGCTCGTGCATTTTTAAAAAGATCGCGGAAATAATTAGCAAACAAATAGCAACGTGACCACTCGTTTTGATGCGACACTCGCTACTGCAGCACTGCGAAAACCGCTTAGGCGCCTCGTAGATGCACTTGTTTGTGTGAGTGTGCCGTTTCGAACGCTTTGTAGGAAGTTTCCATACTGTACCAAATTTCTACTGTGCTCGACTGTGCCCCTAACTTTTTTCGGTTTAGTTATTTAAGCTAAATCGAAAAACTGTGCATACAAGTTTAAAACGGTTAGTTGGGGAAATTAAAACCAAACAAAATCATTAATCAATGTTCGGAGCGTGGGAAAAGGCGTCGAGAAAATTGTAAAATTGAAAACAATTGAAGCTTGAATGACACTGGTATTGTTCAATTTAATTGAATTTTACTGTTTCATAACCAACAAATGTATATTTTACGTGAACACGTAATAGTTCAGGAATAAATGTAATTGAATGCAGCAGGAATTGATGAATTTAAAGTGAAAATAACTTGATCATTTGCTTACAAGCTTGCAATGTTTTTAGCCGACCCGCGTGGCGGAGTGCTCACCGTACTAGTGTGAAGAGCAGCCGTTCCCGGGTTTGTTTCCCAATGATGAATTTAGACTTCTGTTTCTGGTCTGTTTGTGTATCTGTCTATGTGTATGCCCATGACACCCAAGATACAAGGGATCCTAGTGTGGGGCTGTGAGTGTAGATCTCACCTGGGGGGTTACTATCATCTCTTAAAACAATATTATTTTAATCATACTTTTACTTTTTTGCAGGAAATTTAAATTTTTAAGAAAAATATGAGAATTTCAGTTGGTATTATGAAATGGATAAGCGAAAAATTAATAAGGGTTTAAGTTTGTTTAACTGTGTATGACGAAATATTTTACTGTTTTAAGGAGGAAATAAAACTTTCCTGAACTATGATGGTTTTTAAAAGATGGTGGTAGGCCTTCTGGCCTTAATCCTTTCCTAAATAAAACTAGTGCACATCAGTAGCTTAATTTAATATAGGTTAATATTGATAATGATCGGCGTCCTCTTTATTGCTAAAGAAGTAGATCGGTCACACAATGTTAACTGCGGGTATAATTTGTGGACAACCTCTTAAAATTTAGTAATTTATTTTCATGTGACGTTTAATTATATCCGCTGCCAACAGTCGTGCCAAGAAGTGATAGCATATGTAAGAAATTCTGTGATTTGGGGCTCGAAACCAAAATATAGACTTTGATTATATAATGCGCCTGAAATTGTTATCACTAGTTTCAGTCCTTATGAAATATTGGTTTCTCTACGGTATTTTGCATGGAAATATATAAGGGACATTCAATTAATTATTAAAAAATCCCAAAATACCTGACTGCTTAATATTAATCACCTGAAAGCAAGTAGTACCTACCTAAAACAAGAAAAAATGTATATTAAATACTAGTAAAATAGATATTAAATATTAGAAGGTATTACGTATTTTTAATTTTAATAGAAATGTACCCTCTGCATTATTTATATCGCGAACGCACGATCGTACATATCTTCGGTAGACGTGATGATGTTGCAAAAATTGAGTGTAATGCTATTGAAATCATTTTATTGCACTATATCTAAAAGTGTAAGGCCAATTGTATTGAGCTATTAGTGTTGTGCGCAAAGAGAAAGGGGTAAGTTCAATGTATTACTTGTTTATCTGTAGAAGTAATATGTGATCATCGCGTTTCAAAATTTGATGTTCGTGGTACAATTTACCTAAACTGTGTTATCTTGTTAGCTTACCGAAACGCCCGTTAGAGTGGTTGTAGTTCCACCCAAGTACTAACAGAAGTTAGATTCTTTAAATCCTTGAATTTGCCGTGGCATGGCTTTGGCAGACTTCCGAAATCACTGCAGGACTTTGATGACTCAGTGCAAGAATAAAAAAAAAAAACTCTCCTGGCGTCCAACCTAGATTAGAACTTAGTTATCTACCTAATTTAAAATTATTCATAGAAGCTCTAATTATATTTTATTATTATAAATAGGTTAATAGTAGGTTATTTAGTAGTTCGTCATTTAATTGTCTTCAAAAAAAGTTCTTCTATTATAATTTGGTCAATATACCTTTTTTAAGAGATTATTTCCTTTTATTTTATAAGAACCCGTAACACGCGGTGACAAACTTAATTTTGGTAAGTTTCTTTTGTGAAATAATTTTTTGTGCTATGTGTGACATTACATTCCGCAGTCGGGTAAAATAAATCATTGTCTAAAGTATGTGCGAAGTCTAAAAACACCGTTAAACATATTGGTAGTGTTTTAACATTCTTCTTAAAGGTAACACTGGTCTTGTGGTTCTTAAAGGCAGTAATGGGAGTAGCAGACGAGCAGTCGATCTCATGGTGAGTCGCTACTGCCGCCCATGGACATCTGTAATCAACCCCATTAAAGAGGATTAGATATTCCTTAGTTTTTTCTTTACGAGGGGGAAACCTTCGAAAGGTACCCGACGACGTGGGAGCGACGCCGGGTTATGTGGGATTTTTACCGCACTAAAACCCCGGTAGCCATCCTCAACGCTTGTAGAAGAACTCCGGGATCTTCGACGGAACACAACCGGAGTCCTCCAAGCGCGATGCCCCTATCGGGCTCTGCCCTGTGGGAGCAGTTTTCGCTCCTCCCGCACCATCTGGTGTTCACGACGGTCTGCGACCACACATAACGTCGTCTTTCCCGGCATCGCTTACGGCACGGCTCGAGCTCCCACTCTTGCCGCCCGAAACCCGGAAGCCCTCTTTTAGTTGCCTCTTACAACAGGCAGGGGTTACCGTAGCCCTATAGTCCCGGATCTACAGGGACAGGATTAGATATTCCTACCTGAAGTCAACCGCAGATGCGCCACTACCCCTGAGGACTAAGCTGGAACGCCTCGGTAAAGTAGGCTCCCTTACCACACCCTTTAAGCTAGAACATAGCAGCGCTAAACACTGCTGTTATTAGGCAGGGATAGGAAACATTTTCCTAAAAGGCAATAATGTTAATATAAGTGTTTCGCTGCTCAGGAATAAATTATCTCTCGCAGTCGTCACAAGATAAAGGTTTCTGCTATTAGTACTTTTCTCGTAAATACAATTTTCATTGCCAGCCGTTGTTTTACGAAGTATCACGTTTCTACTTCCCGTTGAAAGAAATACGATATGTTTGTAAGAGGGAAATGAAAGAGGAATAATTGAAGAGATTTCACATGTGATTACCGACAAGTGTAAAGTACATTATTATTATTCAATCTATTAATGACTGCACGATGATTGGTCTCGATGTGGAGGCCCGCCTGGAAGCACCACCGTCACACTTTTTATACCCAATCTGTTAAGCTCTTGTGTTGTGGTTTCAAGAGTGTATGGGAGAGAGATTTACAGAAGACATTCCTCAGGGGTAGCAACACATTTGTGATCAACCTCAGATAAGTCTCTAATTTTATCTGGGGTTGATTGCAGGTGTCTACGGGCAGTAGTGGCCTCTTACCATTAGATTAAATTTTTAAATCTGTTCTTTCTTAAACTCGCTAATGTACATTATTAATAAATCAATCTATCCAATTTTTACTACAAAAGATAGAGATCACAATTACTAGTAGACGCAAAAGGCGCGATGATTTGTTCTGATAGAAGACTGATCGATTCAAAGCAGCGCGCCGTATAATGAGTTCAATTTATTTGAGGACGTGGCTATACATAAAATCTACTTAAGTTACACAATACTATCGTGTGGCTTGGATTAGGGGTCTGTTTGGTTACTTTGTCTATGAATTTAACTAGTATATATCTGTATGTAATTTGATTCAACTAATATTGTAACAAAAATACAGCATTTCTATATCGTTCATAATCCTGCATTCTTCTAAACTGTGTTTAACTTTAAGTTAAAGTTTTGTTTCTGGTCCCGTATCATAAAATACATAGTATATTTTTGATAAAAAGCTATAAAAAAATAACAAAAAAATACAACCGACTTCTATGTCGCTACAAAGTAAAAAATAATTGAAATAAATGTTGGTTTAGTACATAATTCTGAAGTCGTCCTCTTTTTTTGAAGGCGGTTAAAAATACTTTCGGATATACCCCTACTTATAAATCTCCCACGACACTTGTGGGCACAATTAGCGTGTTTACGTGTCGTGTCAAACGGAATAATGTTTTTCCAATATAATGTGTATTTATAGATTTTATAGATATCTATCGTAACCCGGTAAAGCAAACGCTGACGTAATATGTTTAGGAAATATGTATTTGTAACAAACATATAATATATAATTATAAAGGAAAATATTATTTTATTTACCACGGCACGTGCCTGACCTGATCAATAACATAACTATAAATACCTTTTTATGGAAATGATATCTTATATATAAAATTATCGTGTCACAATGTTAGTTACCGTACTCCTCCGAAACTGCTTTACCGATTTTCGCCAAATTTTATATGCATATTCAGTAGGCCTGAAAATCGGCTACTATCTATTTTTCATACCCCTAAGTGATAAGGGTTGTTCACCCTTAACATTTTTTATATGGCAACACAACGTTTGCCGGGTCAGCTAGAGTTATGTAAAAAAATTAACTTTCTGATTTTTGCGGAGATAAAAATTGATTTTATTTATACCCAAAAAGTATTTTGGATTACAAACTTGACTACACCAGATTGCCTAAACACCGTAACATACATAATTAAGTAACTTGTGTATATATATCCGTAGTATATTTGTTTACCTTTTTGGGCTTCAATCCCGGGGCGGCAGGTATTCCATTTTGTTATTTTGGGAGAACATTTTCGAACAACAATTAGGGGATCGTTCGTTAATGGTGCCCCAGGCGAGCTCGTAGACACGGAAGGCAAATTGGCAAATTATATCCATATCGTGATCCGTAATAAATATAATGATGAACAGTTTTCCCGTAAAAATATAAAACATGAAAGAACATGCCAGTATAACAACATGGTGTTTTTGAAGGTTGAACCACAAAATAAAAACGAATTATTTTGTGGTTACCGTTAGTGGTCCTACTCCATAACTATTTCTGCTTAAAACAGCAGCGTTCAGTGCTGTGTTGCGATTTGTAGGGTATCGGAGGGGAGACATACTGATCCGAGGCGTTACAATTTTGTCCTCAGGACTAGGCGCCTGTGGCCAAACTCACAGAGCTTTTAGCGTTTAGCATTAGTAGGGTTGATTATAGATGTAATTGAGCGGCATTATTAGTTATTTGCCATTATTTGATGCATTTTTGATGATAACGCATGCGTGTGTTACTTCAATATTATACAAAAAACAACATGAGAAAACATTAATAAGTACCTACAATCATAGATTCAGAATGTGAAATAAAAATAAAAGAAGAAAATCTAAGCCTACGTTTCAGTTTCACGTTAAAAATAAAAAAAATAAACTACAAAACGAAAACGATAGTTACTGCAGACAAACTAGTCTATTCAGATCGATTCATTCCTCCATGTGAATTCGCCATTCCCAAACGCCCGAATAACAATCCCCGGGCTATTTCAATCGCCGTCCTATTTCAATCGCCGGTTTATTTCAATCGCTAGTCGCCACTTTTTGTGCACAAAATACAATACTGTATGTCTAATCTCAAATAAGATTAGATTCCTACCTGACGTCGGTCATAAATACCCTTGAGGACAAGTTGGAAATCCTGAGAAAAGTAGGTCTTACTTACCACACCTTTCAAACCAGAACACAGCAGCGCTTAACACTAATATTATTAGGCTGAAATAGGTGTGGCTGTAGTGCCGCCGGAGTCAAACCAGTCAAAGAGGGTTCAACCTGAAAATGGATATTACATTACAATTACAATTTAGTCTGTTCAGATTAGTAGATAATGTCCTAAGATTAAACTGATAAAACCTGCCCTATCATATAACTAAGAAAATGTCCTCAAATCTTGCATCTGCAAAATTTTACGAAAAAGTATTTACTTTTATATTATGTGCGAGCGAGAAACACATACAAACCTACCATGGATTACAATCCTTATTGATTCAATGTACCTATGTGAATAGTTTTATCTAACTATAAACCGCTCTAAAAGACCCTCTCAGCGTTTATGCCGTCTCTTCTCCCGATATCATTTCAGTCGCATACATTATGTCGTTTTTAACTCGTTTCCTTTCTTCATTTTCGTCTAGAAAGGTTTAAAGCTTTCCTAGCGTGTAAAACACCTGATCCCTTGAATATTACGATTATAGTGCCTAATCTTTGAGCTCAATTTTAACCAATTTCTGATTCCACAACTCTGATTAATTTGAGACTTTGCACATGTATCAAGGACCGATGACAATGCTATTTTGATAACAGTTTCACTTTACCACATTATTAACAGTTAACAGAGTAAAAAGCGTGGGGTGCATTTTACTGAGGTTCATAACAGTAACTATTCTCTCATAGATTACCAATAGAATGGTTGTAACATTTAAAATATCAAGCACCCCCCTCTTTACGCTGAATTGAATTATTATTTTAATAACTTAAATTTTATTTTAATTTTATTTTGAGGCGATTCATAATGATTGATTAATTTTCTAGTTTTACTCAATACTTTATTGCAATCATGGTTTTACAATTGTTCTATAAAAATTAATTACAATTCTACCCACAATATTTTCAGTTCAATTAGCAATAAAAGCGGGGTTTTTAAACTATTCTTATTATATAGAATAAGTAAACGAGCATGCAGTCCACGATAATAAGTTATTGCAGCTCCTGGACATTTGTAATCAACCCTAGATAAAAGTTCTACCCGGGAACGGCCACAGATGCATTGGTACCCCTAAGGAATAAAGGAACGCTTCGGATAAGTATGTGCCCTTACCACACTCGTTATTCTTGATATTTTGTGATCAGTTGCTACTCATAAAGATTCAGTTAAAATGTTTCGGGTACAAGTATCTCATAACTAAACACATTCATCAAACCGAAGCATACATGCACTACTACTTCTTTTTGAAGGCAAGAAATAGGCGAAGGCAGAATTAACTCTGTCAATGTACCTAAGTGTTTTTAAGATTGATTATGAAGGGGTGGTTTAACTTTTCTTGCCAGAGTGTGTGGTTACACATCAATCAATCAGCTACTATATTTATTTGTAGGATAAGCTTAATTATATAAAAACAAGAACCATTTTAATGCCGCTTGACATACGTATCTCCTTAGAAGTGGTACGAATTTTTGATAGGATTAAATCTGAGCTAAATGAAACTGATCACAGATGTTCATGTAGTGCACCTATAGTAGTGAACGTACCGTTACCGTCAGTTTAATTACATGCTCGTTTGCAACAATCTAATAAAAAATCTACGCGTTCTGAATCAAGTTTACTTATAATAGGTTTTTTTTTCTTTTTTTATAATACAGGAGTAGCAGACGAGCATGCAGTCCACCTGATGGTAAGTGGCTACTGCCGCCCATGGATATCTGTAATCAACCCCAGATAGGATTAGACATTTCTACCTGAGGTCGGCCACAGATGCGCCGCTACTCCTGAGGACTAAGCTGAAACGCCTCGGAAAAGTATGTCTCCCTTACCACACCCTTCAAACCAGAACACAGCAGCGCTTAACACTGCTGTTATGAGGCAGAAATGGGTGTGGCGGTGGTGCCGCCGGAGTCGAACCACAAAGGGTTCTACCACATTCAAAGTTTTATTAGTAGGTAGATAACGAGGTGATGATTGAACAACTAATTAAAATAATAAATGAAATTTATTATTATACTCTTATTAAATAATTATAATAATAAGTTCTTATTACCTTCATAACACCTGTCCGTATTCCATTTAAAATTATAACGATAAATCTAATAAACTTTGCTAATTACAAACTTATTACAAATATCATTTATTATCTTATTAACTTTACCAAGGGCATTAGAGGATATATCTTCTGTGTTTACTTTATCTTTGAACTTTATATGCCGTCCCAAACTACATACAAAAATATTCGTGTTTTAGCGAGTACTTCACTATGTAAAGGCCAGTATTTAACATTTCAGTTGTTTACAAAACCTCGGAAAATGTTCCAATTTTACTTAGTTACTTTTATTATTATGGGATAATAAAGTTATAAATAGAAACCCATCAAAAATTGATATACCGATGTACGGGTATGGGTGCGGACGTATTCCTACTAGCGCCTGGAAGCTGCGTAACATTCATTCAACGGGCAGTATTGCTCAGGCATTCGTGTCAGGCGCTTGTCGATTTAAGCCTATTCCGTACACGATACTGCAATAAGATAATTCGGGAATTTAAACAACGGATTAATGAAATAAAAGATGGAATATAATGTTATAACAAAAGATTGTGTTATTAGTGCGTTTTGTATAGTGAGAGTGGTGATAATTGTTACGATTTGTTTTTAGATGGTCAATGTCAACCGTTACGTTTAGATTCTTATTTTAGTGTGTTAATTATTTTTATTATGAAGATTTTCGATAGATCTCGTTGGAATTGGGAGTTTAATTAAGAAACGTAAGTTGTATAACTCCTTTTATTAATTATAATAGTTTTATTGAGTGGCTAACGAGTTTGTATTTTTTGTGCTTAGACTACTAAAAATTTAGACAACCCTTTTGGAACATTGCATTAATTCATATGTTTTATTATTATTCATTATTTTGTGTGAGTAAGAGCCATGAATGTTGGGAAAATAGCGAATGTGAACATTTTATTTTACGTTTACAGCTCTTTGGATCAAGTATTTAATATCGTAAAACAATATAAGGAGTAATTTGAGATTCTGGCGTACTCAGGAACACAATGGAGCGTATGTAATTCATGTTACAAAAGTCGTCCGAATTTGGTATGTTTGAATATTTTAGTTAACAGAATTTATTCATCTTTTTTTACTCTGAAATTTTGGTTAATTAAAAATTAATATTGAACATTAAAACAACGTAATTAACTTGAAAATTTACGATCTTTCTTATTGAAGCCGGTTAATGGGGCTTAAGAGAATAAATTAGAGCTTGATTCTTAAATTTTTCATTCAGACTCACGCGGCAATATTTTCCTCCCAATATAGGTCAGAGTTAAGTTCGTAGGTACTTTGAAAACTTCCCTACGTTCTATTTTTAACTGACTTAAAAAAGGAGGTTCTGATTTCGATACAATTATACATATATATTTTTATTAAACCAAAAAATAGCCATATGGGGTTCGAAATGTTGTTTACATTCTTTTATTTCGTTGATATTCATTAAATGTGTAGACTATACGTACATTGTCCCTAAAAGGAAACCTAAAGTACCTAAAGTAAAGTTACCCCAAAGTAGTAAAACTAAGGTATGAAATTCAGATTTGTAATGGTATTTTTGTGGTTATTTCAGTCTCCTGTAACAAACATAAAAATGAAATTTTATTTTAAAGCCAGTTAAGACGGTTAATAGTGTCTGAATGCGAATATTCTACATAATGCTGTTAAACCCGAACACCCCAAGTGCGGAATGCGTAAAAACTCCCTCGTAAATTCTCATAGCCGTCCTAGGGTTGGTAATAGCTAAACATAAGTATGAGTCAATTTTGTGGGTCTTGTAGTTTTTTCTTCCATTAGACAAGTAAAAGTAAAACACTAGTGGTTAATCTGTTAATCTGTTAATTTAAATTAAGTTAAGATTAAAACTACTTCGCAACAATCCGCTACAAATATGTATGATGGTATATATTTTAAACCATGCAGAATGTACCACCCTCCCTTCCTCAAAGGATGCGTGCAGATGAAAAATATTAAAAATATACACCAGTAGTAAGTTGACTTAACGATTGACCGTCGTAGAGTCAACTTAACTTGTGGATGCTCCGTTTTGTGGTGGTATGTATGGTGGTGTTAGGTGCTGTGTAATGGTTTGAAGGGTGTGTTAAGGGAGACATTCCCAGGCATTCCACCTTAGTTCTCAGGGCGAGCGGCGAATCTGTGGCCGACCTCAGGTAAGAATCTAATCTTATCTGGGGTTGATTACAGATGTACAATCCACGTGGTACTTGCCATCAGATGGACTGTATGCTCGTCTGCAAATCCTATATTATAAAAAAATTATTCCACTTCTCGTCAACCCAGTACTGTCTCACGTGGCATGGGTCTCCACAGAGCGGGAACTGTTTAAGCTTTGAGCCATAGCCTCACGATGATTAAGTGCGGACTCGTGGAGATATGCCCTTATTGGTGCTAAATTCTAACTTGCAGGGAATGTGTAATAACTATTTTCTTATTAGATTGAGGTACCAATCGAGCATACATCTATTTGATGGTAAATTACGAATATCTCTAGCAACTTCATATAAAATAGGGGTTCTCATACGAAGCTTATTGCCAATTCTAAGGCCAAATGGTCATCTTATATATAAGTCAGCTAGCATCCATAATAATGAAACGAAGAATTGCCTCACGCTAGAAGAAGGTGTGGCGGTGGTACCTCCGCGGTCGAACCATACTAGTTTTATCGCTGTTCTTTTGTAAACTCTCACAGGTCAATCCTACTACAGCTGGTAGTTGACCATCTAGATCTCTTTATAATTTTGAAGTTATCACAGATTAATGCCCGTTATTATTAATCAATCCTTTTAATGCTTTGCCGGCCAAAGTTAAAACCAAAGTTAAGTTTAATAATTTCTTTATACAAAACATTGTCATTTTTCAATCTTTGGTAGAAAAAAGATAGATTGATTATTAGTAACGTGCCTAAGTCTTTGAAACACATAAAAATGAAAAACATAAAAGTAACATCGGAACTGAGAAATTTTGTTTTTACGATACATGTACTTGTAGGCAAATATACAATGCTAGTAAGTTCTTTATGCTCCGAGTACGAAATGCGTAAAAACTCTCTTCGTAAATTCCCACCGGCCCACCCTACTAGGGTTGTCAGAATTTTTGGAATTTAATTCAATATTTTTTTTATAATATAGGAGTAGCAGATGAGTATGCAGTCCACCTGATGGTAAGTGGCTACTGCCGCCCATGGACAACTGTAATCAACCCCAAATAGGATCAGATATTCCTACCTAAGGTCGGCCACAGATGAGTCGCTACCCCTGAGGACTAAGCTGGAACGCCTCGGAAAAGTATGTCTCTCTTATCAAACCCTTCAACACGGAACACGGCAGCGCCTAACACTACTGTTATTAGGCAGAAATAGGTGTGCCGGTGGTGCCGTCGGAGTAGGACCACAAAGGGTTTTTCAATTAAATCATATAAATTAATACGGTTTACGGACTCCGTAACGTTAACAGGTTTTGTTTGATATAATTTTAATGATAAATTATGCCGTCAATTTAGTTAAGCAGTTTTTTATATAGTAAAGTAAGATCATTCTTTTTGTTTGTTTTTAAGTACTGTTACAATCGGACTTGATGCTTTCTTACTAAAATATCGATATATTCAATATAATGATAAATAAGAGTACCTTCTTTTTCGTTGACTTTATCCTCGACCGAATTTAGGAGGTTTGGATTTGAAAGGGTATTTTTAAAATAATTGGCTTCACTGTTACATTCGCGTTGGGGCATTGTTAGCTGACGCTTGTGTCTCCTTATAAGATGAGCGTGTTACACTCACACGACATCTCGAGCCCTAATCACCGGAGTTGGATCCACAATAATATAACCCTAGCGAGTTCGCATGACGTCACAGGTTTGTTTGACGTCACTTGATTCATTCTTCGTAACACGGAGATGGTAATTATTATATAATGTTTGCTTCAAAGTTCATGTCTTACCTAATTAATTACTTTCTTCGTCGTGGTCGTTTTCAACACATTATTATGCCACTGCTGGGCACGGGTTTCCTTAGAGGTTAGGTCATAGTCTATTGCTCTAGACAAGCGTAAATTGGTACTTTATATACCTTTGAATGTTTTTATGTATTCTCACCTGTAGGTTTTCTTACAATCTTTTCCTTCACGAAGTGATAATTAATTTCTTATGTGCACATAAACTTGGATGAGCCTACCTAGGATTCGAACCTCGGACCCTCTGACTGAGAGGCCGAATTTCTACCACTAAGCTATCGCCTTTTTTTAGACCGATTCTCAGACCTACTTAATATGCATATAAAATTTGGTGAAAATCGGTAAAGCCGTTTCGGAGGAGTACGCTAACTCGAGACTGTGTCACGAGAATTTTATATATAAGATTACATACATATATGCTCGAAAAACATTACCCTCGACGGTGGGGTCATTAATGATGAAAATGAGAAAATAACTGTACATAACATCCACATACTTAATAAAGGGTGTCGAGATGTGGTAAATGGCAAAAGTACTTAAAACAATGGTGTTCCTAAATTAATTGGGAGTCGGGTAGAAGGGTAGTCATTAGGCGAGTCGTTCAATTTAAGCTTTCTTGAAAGATGAAGGTGGTTGAACTCTTTGTAGCTTGATTGCAATACGTGTTTTTAGGGTTCTGTACTCAAAGGGTGCAAATGGGAAACTATAACTCTGCTGTCTGTCACAGTCCTAGGGCTCTATCTGTTGAGTCGTCATATATAGATAGAGACTTGATATTTAAAAAAATGTGTTTGTGTGGCCGCTATAATAATAACATTAATACTAAAATAAAAATGGTTAAAAAAGTAAATGACAACAAAGACAAAAAGTATTGTTTTAAGAATATATAGTGTTAAATATTACATGGTGGCATATAACATTTCGTGTGGGAGTAGGAATCGTACTTGGCCAATTATTTATTTAGTTTTATAGCAGCAGTGTATAGATTATATATAGCGCTTCTGGTTTGGTTTACCACTCTCTTGTTGGTAAAGTAGAGCAAGTCTTTACTTGAGGTACAAAGTTGTAGAGTCTATTGTAAAGACAATAGGCTCTACAACTTTGTCTCTTAAGTAGGTATACATTTGTGGCGTATCGTTATAACTTATTTCTAAGATTCCGTATTTTTTACCGCTTTATGTTATTTTTATCATAAGTATTATTTTGTTCAGTATCGTAAAAAATATTTCTATGAGATTTTGCAGTTTTAATTAAGACTTTTATAATATTTTTTTTCCTAAAGGCGTATTATTTTTTAGATTTTATAATTAAATTTCCGGGAATTTAAAAATTGACAACCCTATATTTGACATTAGAAACAAATTACTTAGACATCGTTATCTTTTGTTAAATTTGTTTAATATATATCAGACTAGTATATTATTGTGATTTTTTTTGTAATTATAAATAGTTGAAGAGTTTAATATTTTTAAAAATAATATTTAATATTTTTAAAAATTTTCGTCGTCGGTCGTCGTTTGTCGGCCACAGATGCGCCGCTACCCCTGAGGACTAAGCTGGAACGCCTCGGAAAAGTATGTCTCGCTTACCACACCCTTCAAACCGGAACACAGCAACGCCTAACACTGCTGTTATTAGGCAGAAATAGGTGTGGCGGTGGTGCCGCCGGAGTCGAACCACAAAGGGTTCTACCACCTTCAAACTACGAACATTTATGTTATAAATAATAATGAAAAATAAAGTCATATTATCTACGGAAACTCTTATGAAGTAACTCAATTCTGCAAACAGCCACTTTCATAAATCAAGCAATTAAAACTGCTTTTGTTTTCACAGTAACCGTCTTCAATTTTGCCTTCGCCTCGTCCAACTACGGGGTGGAATCATTAATTTTCTGAAAAGAATTCTCGTGGTTACGATGTGATTTTAAATTGCAATTTCCCACAAAAGTGGTATTTATTATAAGTTTAAAGTCCTGTTACGCGATGATAGTCAATCTTTATTTAAAAAATACTTTTCCTGACTGTCTAAATTTTCATCGTAGAGCCTGAACTACTGGAGAGGGAAGTGGTAATTTAGGGAATATGATTATTTTATGAAGTAGAGTCCCGTAAGACTTTTTCTGTTCCACCCTTTTGTTTCCTGAAACTATGTTTGAAAATCCGCCAATTTGAAGCAAGCTCCATGAAACTCAGTACTTGGCTTTCTAGTGAGAATTAATGAAACAACAATTGAATCGTTATCGTTTTTAGAAAGTTCTAATGGGGTAAAATTTGTGTTATAGTATTGTATGATTTACAGGTAGACGCTAACACATCATCATTAACCAATTACTGGCCCACTGCTGGGACTTGAACCTCGGACTCCTCGATCTGGAGGCTGAGTTTCTTAACCATTATCCACTATAGGCTATCACTTCTTTAACAGCGTTGGTAAAAACTACTTTTATAATTTTAAAGCCACGTTATGCGACGATAGTCAATTTTAATATAAACTAGCTGACCCGACCAACTTCGTACCGCCCTGGAATTAATAAACGTGAGTTCAGCTGAGTTATATAAAGTTTTTTATATTACAAGAAACTTAATTAAATTTAAAAAGGAGCAAAATCGTGGCAGCAAAGAATATTTATCTCAGGTGTTCCAACGTAGTTTTGCAGGTGTAGTCACGCATACTTCAATAACATTAAAGACAAACTTGTTTTATACTATAGGATTAGTAGACGAGCATGCAATCCACCTGCATAAGTGGTCACTGGCGCCCAGGGACATTTGTAATCAACCCCAGATAAAATTAGATTTCAACTTAAGGTCGCTCATAGATGCGCCGCTACTCCTGAAGTTCTTACTCCAAAAGAAAAATAAATGCCGCTAATTAACTAAAGAGTTTAAACTAACTATCAAATTACTTTAAACTCTTTAATTAAAGTACTTTCTAGGATTTAAGTCAGCATCTAAAAAGGCTTGTAAAAAGAGATTGTACTTGTGAATACTATAAAACGGTTTGTACTTACTCGTATTGGTGTTGTCGTTTGAAACGGTTAAATTGAAGCCGATTATATCTGGATTCAAGTTAAAAGTTTTGCGCGAAAAGAGATGCTTAATTTGGAAACTAAAACAGCTTTTACTAAATTGCTTAGCGAAGGTTTTAGCTGATTCTTTGATATTGTGACCAAGCGTACACGTATGTTTAGTATTTCTTGTACACTTAAACCGCGTTTATATATATATATATTAACTGTGTATTTAATTTTAAATAAACATATAGTATGTTAAATATTGATATTCTTAGTCGGGTTACAAAAAATTAATTTCCGAACGATTTTACATATTGTTGATATATATTTAAATGTCCAATTATTTGCATCAATAATTCTATTTATATAAGCATAGAAAGTTTGCGTTATAGAAGGAAGCAAAAACTACGCATGAATTTGAATAACATTTCGCATTCAGGCCTTGACCCGGGTATAATAATACTTTTTATCCTGGTAACCTCTGTGCGTATGTAATACGTTCTTTTATTTGTTCAAGTACATTGCATGTTTAGGGATATTGGGTAAATATTATTAATAATAATAATATCATTTATCATTTATTATATAGTCCTATTCATAATTAGATGTCCAAAATGTAAACAGAGAAGATGACCTATCAAAAATACCTTTGACGATATTAAAATCATAAAACGACAATAAAATAATAATCTAATATAAATAAATCCAATATTTAAATTACCTCAATTTCGTTCCATACAGTAATAATAATAAAAACAAGGTTTATGGTGGATACTTAAAATGTGATAAGGGTAACACAATCCGGATCCAAAACATTTTTTGTGCCGCCATTTCTATGTTTCGTAGCTGATGTTATTTATTTTTGTGATCGTGGTCGAACTTAATTGTTTCTCGAACTCGTTTTAATAGTTTTTCGCGTTTAAATTGTGTGCAATGTGTGTAATTGTTAAAGATTTTGTTTCTTGTTGAGTTTGTTAAAGTTATTTATCGACGTCGATGAAAATTAGACGTCGTGTGATTCAAATTGGATCTCCCGTTTGAGAAATAAAGTTTTATCTTACGAGTACTAGACTAATACTGCTTTACATTAGGTTCCAAAGGCGATAAAATCCTTCGTGTCAAATGCTACAGTATTCTGCTTTAAACTGTACTGTTGTATGGTTGGGGGACAAGAAAAATCGATTGGAAGACTATTGAAATTGGTAGAACCCTTTGTGGTTCGACTCCAGAGTTACATCTGTCACACCTATTGTTAAGCGCTGCTATGTTCGCTTTGAACTGGGTAGTAATATCGAGTTAATCGGGGACTTCCAAATTAGTCGTCTAAGTAAATGCATTAGTCGACCTCAAGAAGGACTATAATTCTATCTGGGGTTAATTACAGATGTCAATGGGCGGCAAAAGCCACTTACCATCAGGTCGACGGCACGCTCGTTAATAACTTCAAACTTGTAAAATAACTTAGTCTGATCAACTTGATACCTTACATACCATCATAGACGTTAATTAAATGCTCGTTATGTGTTCCGTGTGCTAGGATTAAACTCCTAGGATTATTTGCATTGTTCGTTTATTAGAACTAGTTTCCTTTCATAGTTCCGCTTACATGTTACCTACTTTAGGTTATACATGTCATAACCAAAAGGCAATTCTTTGGACTAAACGATGCTTTGTATGTGTGTATTATTCGTGTATACTACGCGTATCTGGCAATTACATATGAACCGATTTAATATGTTACGCATTGCAGCGTAGTGGAGGACGCCCCGGGCCTCCTCCAATTGTGGGGAGAGATCTGTGCCCAACAGTATAACATACAAAGGGCCCGCAACCTTTTTGGTAACACGGGCCATATAGTAGCTACATGTGGTTATGTTGTGCTCGGAAGTATTGTATGAAAATTTCAGTGGAATAAAAGATGTCCAAAATAGTCAAATCCTGCGATCCATATCTATGCGATGTGTGTATTTGTGTGCGAAAAAACTGTATCTATAATTTGAATGAACGTGGACAAGATATTAGATTAGGAAGGTCCGTTAGCCTGCGTGCGAGCCGCAAGGAAGGGGTCGCCGGTCATATGCGATCCGTGGATTGCCAATCGCTGGTCTAGTGCTTTGAAATCTTCTCACGTTCGAATCCAAGGCACGCGCCTTTGATTTTTCAAGATTACGTATACAAAATTAACGATTAGTCTTGCTTTATTGGCGATAGATAACATCGTAACCTACATGCCTGAATGAACTTTTAAAAAGTTTTCGATACGATGAAGATGCATGGCAGGATTTTCTTTGCTTCCTTCCATGTTTTGTTTTTCCTTTGGTTGGACCAAAATAAATTCTGACTCAAAATTTAGATCAATATTTATTGTTTGCTTCAATAATTTGTTCTAGAGACAAAGTCTTTATTTTCTGAATTTATTCATGTGATTGGTTCTTTAGAATGAGTATTACTTTTCTGTGTCGGGTCTGAGTTATTGGTTCAATATTTCGTTCTAGAGACGAAATCTTTATTTTGATCCGAGTTATTACTTTAATATTATGTCCACACGGCCAACGCCATTTTTGTTCAGCGTTATTTGTACAATATTTTGTTGTACAGACAAACTCTTTATTGAGGTCTGAATTAGTCATTTGAATGCACAGCGTAATAATCCTAAATTACTACAAACATATAAACTTGTCTGTCTGGACTGAGATAAACCATGGAGCTATGCAAATGAGGTCACAATCAACCCTTTGTGGCGATACAATAGGGACTAAATCAACGCTAACAGTTCTTTGTACAAATTTGAACGTAGCTCATATTTTTCGAAGTGATACTCGTGGCTGCAATCCTTTTTATGTCGCGCGCTCCTCCAATGAGAATAAATGGACTCGTGTGCGAATTAGAAGGTTATATTTTGAAGTAGCAAGCAAGCGGAGAAAATATCGTGAGGAAATTTTAGGTTAGATTCTGTACGATGGTTTCGTATTTTCCGGGCGTACCTAATTTTTCGATCTGAAAATGATGAATGAAATGAAATATATTTATTTTGTATAGGCCAACAGAGGCAGAAGGTGGTAGAACCCTTTATGGTTGGACTCCGGCGGCACCACCGCCACACCTATTTCTGCCTACTAACAGCAGTGTTAGGCGCTGCTGTGTTCCGTTGAAGGGTGTGGTAAGGGAGACATAATTTTCCGAGGCCTTTCAACTTTGTCCTCAGGGCGCATATGTGGCCGACTTCAGGTAGGAATATCTAATCCTACCTGGGGTTGATCACAGATGTCCAAGGGCAGCAGTAGCTACTTATCATCAGGTGGACTGAATGCTCGTCTGCTACTCCTATATTATAAAAAAGGCACTTACAAATTATCAGATACAATACTTTTTTAAGTACTACCGGATCGGAACGTGAATCCAACTAAGAAGATCCGGTGAGAAACTCAGTGGGTTTGTGTTTTCATAATAACTACTACTCTTTTTTTCAATTTCATCATTTTTTACGTAAAATAACAAATATAACATACATTGTTATATATGGACATGAGTACTCTTATACTACATATTCAGTAAGTCTCAGATTTGATTCTCAGCTAGGCATAGTAATAGTAGTCGGTATTTATTTTTTTTCTCCCTTTCTATGTCTAGGCGTCTGTGTCTATAGAAAGAATATAATTTAAAATTCTCTCATTCGTTCTTCACGGTCAAGGTTATTTATTCCGAGATTTTATGTGAAGGCCAAAGATATATCATGTTGACAAATTCCGCCATTATAAAGAGTTAGATTAATAAGCCGAGCTTAGGTGCTTTTCCTACAGAAATGCGAGGTAGCTAAGTTATGAATGTGCTTCAAAAGCATAGATTGGATTTATTGGTCTTGATTACTTCAAACTTCTCTGCGGGGTTCCAGCTTAGTCCGTAGAGGTAGCGGCGTCTGTCGCCGACCTCAGCTAGGAATCTAAGCTTGTCTGGGGTTGATTACATGATTAAATGTCCATGGGCGGCAATACCCATTTACCAATAGGTGGACTGCATGCTCGTCTGCTACTCCTTTATTACATAAAAAAACTTAGCTTACCTAGCGGTTGATGAGAACTTATTGGAGCTACGGATAGGAGCTAAGGATCGCGATCAGCGTAGCAGATCGTAATAGCTTATTTAAGCTTAATTAGTTAAGAGGGGTTTTTTATAATGAGGGATGTGAGCTAAGAATTGGAGCTACAGATAGGAGATAAGGATCGCGATCGGCGTAGCACATTGTAATAGCTTACTTTAGCTTAGCTAGTTAAGCTGAGTTTTATTTACCTACGCAGGGATGTGAGCTAAGGATTGGAGCTACGGATAGGAGCTAGGGATCGCGATCGGTGTAGCACATCGAATAGCTTACTTCGACTTCGTACAATTATTAGATACTTTTCCATTTGAGTTGTGTCAGGTACCCTTAACGGTGAAGGAAATATCGTTAAGAACATTCTTCATCCTTTTAAGGTAGCCCGTGCCGTGGTTACCTCTCGGAATTAGAATAAGAATTTGAACTAGCAGGTAGTTCACATAATGATAAAGGCGACTGCTGCACACCTGCAATCAACCTTAGATAGGATAGAAATCGTACATAAGTTCTGCCTATGTTTGCGTAGCACCATTGGGGGTCAAATTGAAATCGATCGTATAATTGTCTCTCCCTTACCCTCCAAACATAGAAACATTTAACATTGCTCTGTAAAGGCAGAAATAGGATTAGATCCGTAAGTAGTTTTAATGGATTACAATTAAACTTTCTAATTTTAGTGGTTCGCTCTGCTTGAAAAAAAACAAATCCTGTAATCACAGCCCTACATTAGGATTCTGTATGTCGTGGGTGTCACGAACACATACAACGACAAATAAACAAACACCCTGACCCAGCACAGATATGTTAATTTATTATTCAGATATGTCTGGCCGGGGATCGAACGCGAAACTCTATGCGTTAGACCGCTCAGTACCCTTACCAGGAGTTTTTACGTTTCGACACATATGACTGTTTTGGTATTTGTTTACGTATTTGCCCATACAAATTCCAATCAGCGCCCCTAGCGGATTGTGTCAGAACTAGGAAATCCTGTGTTCCGTTTTGAAGGGTGTGGTAAGGGAGACATAATTTTCCGAGGCGTTTCAACTTAGTCCTCAGGGCGCATATGTGGCCGACTTCAGGTAGGAATATCTAATCCTATCTGGGGTTGATTACAGATGTCCAAGGGCGGCAGTAGTTACTTACCATCAGGTGGACTGCATGCTCGTCTGCTACTCCTGTATTATAAAAGAGGCACTTACAAATTATCAGATACAATATTTTTAACTACTACCGGATCGGAGCGCGCTTTCAACTGAGAAGATCCGGTAAGAAACACAAACCCACTGAGGTTTGTGTTTTTCATAATAATTACTACTCTTTTTTCAGTTTCATCAATTTTTACGTAAAATAACAAATATAACATACATTGTTATATATGGACATGGGTACTCTTATACTACATATTCAGTAAGTCTCAGATTTGATTCTCAGCTAGGCATAGTAATAGTAGGATGGAGTTACTCCAGCCCCATCCCTACCGAGATGGGCCCTGATGCGGGCAAACGCCGTCGGGACTGCGGACGAGTGCTACTAGCGTACCCGTGGTCCCGATAAAGGGCGTACAGAGGAACACCGCGGGGTTTTAGCCGGTAGGAGTCCGGCATATCCTCTCCGCCGCCCCCGCAGCCGAGAGGAACCCATGAAGGGTTTCCCCACGAAAAAAAAGGCATAGTAATAGTAGTCGGTATTTAATTTTTTTCTCCCTTTCTATGTCTAGGCGTCTGTGTCTATAGAAAGAATATAATTTAAAATTCTCTCATTCGTTCTTCCACGGTCAAGGTTATTTATTCCAAGATTTTATGTGAAGGCCAAAGATATATCATGTTGACAAATTCCGCCATTATAAAGAGTTAGATTAATAAGATGGGATATACGTTGCGTCGGCGAGCTTAGGTGCTTTTCCTACAGAAATGCGAGGTAGCTAAGTTATGAATGTGTTTCGAAAGCACAGATTGGATTACATGATCTTTATTACTTCAAACTTCTCTGCGGGGTTCCAGCTTAGTCCGTAGAGGTAGCGGCGTCTGTCGCCGACCTCAGCTAGGAATCTAAGCTTGTCTGGGGTTGATTACATGATTAGATGTCCATGGGCGGCAATAACCATTTATCATCAGGTGGACTGCATGCTCGTCTGCTACTCCTTTATTACATAAAACATTATATTACATAAAAACTTAGCTTACCTAGCGGTTGATGAGAACTTATTGGAGCTACGGATAGGAGCTAAGGATCGCGATCGGTGTAGCAGATCGTAATAGCTTACTTTAGCTTAGCTAGTTAAGAGGGGTTTTTTTATAATGAGGGATGTGAGCTAAGAATTGGAGCTACGGATAGGAGCTAAGGATCGCGATCGGCGTAGCACATCGTAATAGCTTACTTTAGCTTAGCTAGTTAAGCTGAGTTTTATATACCTACGCAGGGATGTGAGCTAAGGATTGGAGCTACGGATAGGAGCTAGGGATCGCGATCGGCGTAGCACATCGAATAGCTTACTTCGACTTCGTACAATTCTTAGATACTTTTCCATTTGAGTTGTGTCAGGTACCCTTAACGGTGAAGGAAATATCGTTAAGAACATTCTTCATCCTTTTAAGGAAACCCGTGCCGTGGCTTCCTCTCGGAATTAGAATAAGAATTTGAACTAGCAGGTAGTTCACATAATGATAAAGGCGACTGCTGCACACCTGTAATCAATCTTAGATAGGATAGAAATCGTACCTAAGTTCTGCCTATGTTTGCATAGCACCCCTGGGGGTTAAATTGAAATCGATCGTATAAGTGTCTCTCCCTTACCCTCCAAACATAGAAACATTTAACATTGCTCTGTGAAGGCAGAAATAGGATTAGATCCGTAAGTAGCTTTAATGGATTACAATTAAACTTTCTAATTTTATGAAGTGGTTCGCTCTGCTTGAAAAAAAAAACAAATCCTATAAGCACAGCCCTACACTAAGATTCCGTATATCGTGGGTGCCACGAACACACACAAAGGTGAATAAACAAACACCCTGATCCAGCACTGATATGTTAATTTATTATTCAGATATGTGTTTGGCCGGGGATCGAACGCGAAACTCTATGCGTTAGACCGCTCAGTACCCTTATTTGCCCATACAAATTCCAATCAGCGCCCCTAGCGGATTGTGTCAGAACTAGGAAATCCTATGGGGCAATACGTAAACAAATACCAAAACAGTCATATTTGTCGAAACGTAAAAACTCCTGGTATGGGTACAGAACGCTCTACCATGAGTGTAGTCGAAAGTATTGTGTTAAATCGTCTAGATAAGAAGATCCACATTAATTTCCTCTGCTATTAATTTATGGAAATTCATTATTTTACCGGTTGACCTAAATATGAAGCGATCATCTTAGTACTCTCAAGGCTCAATGCACCTGTGATCGACTTCAGATATAACTCCACTTCTATATGAAGTTATTTATACGATTAATGTTCATTGGGCGTCATTGACCACTTACCATAAATTATAACACTGAATAATCATTGTTATCAATCTTAAAACTAGTAATTATAGCAGAAACAAATTCTACTGCTTAAAATAATGAGAGGAAAAGGCAAGTATAATGCCACTTTCACAAATTAGATGAATCCACAGACATCGCCTATGTTATTATGTTAAAATTCGTCAAGTCATTTGGGATGTAGCGGCCAAAGAATGAGACATACATACTTACTTACATACATACGCCAGAAAAACATTACCTTCCGCAGTCTGGTAAAAAAAGAAACATCAGGATTGAACTTAGAACTTTCATCGTTGGTATAGTCACAACTGTATCATCATCAACAACCCATTACTGTCCCACTGCTGGGCACGGGTCTCCTCTCATAATGAGAAGGATTAGGCCTTAGTCCACCGCGCTGGCCAAGTGCGTATTGGTAGACTTCATCTACCTTTGATATTATTTTTTTTTTATAAATCTCAGGTATGTAGGTTTCCTCACGATGTTTTCCTTCACCGTTTAGCAAGTGATAATTAATTTCTAATACGCACATAACTTTGAAAAATCAGAGGTGCGTGCCTGGGATTTGAACCTCGGACCCCTCGATCGAGAGGCCGAATTTCTTAACCACTAGGCTATAACTGTATCATGCGACCCATATAAGCCTGTATTAGAAGATTGGATGGCTATGTAAATAGAAATACAGGCCAAAACAATCAGTGATACAGTATATTTTGGGCAGTGTTACGTAACTGTACATTTTATACGAAACCAATGTTTTATTTAGACTCTGAGCTTTTATACTATTCGTAGCAGACCACTGTCCACCAGATGGTGAATGCCTACTGCTAATGGACATCTATAATCAACGCTAGATAGGATTGGGGTTCTACCAGAGATTGGTTACAAATGCTTTGCAATCTGAGGATACAGCTAATTTATCACACCCTTTAAACCTGAACACAACAGCGTTTAATATATATATTATGCCTTATAAGGCAGAAATTAATTACATGTCCATCTGGCGGGAATATAAAGGATAGCAAAATGTTTAAGACTTTATGCTGTTCCCCTATTTGGCACTAAAATGATTTGATTTAAGAAATAAGTACGCTGTTGGTGCCTCCGGAGTTGAACTACGAAAGATTCTACCACCTTTAAAATCAGCTATTATCCATACAATATACAGCCAATGGTTTTAGATGTAGGTTGTGTTGTGTGCTGTCCCTGTAGTTCCGGGACTAGAATAGGGCTACGGTATCCCCTGCCTGTCGTAAGAGGCGACTAAAAGGGGGCTTCCGGGGTTGCCGGCGGCAAGAGTGGGAGCTCGAACCGTCCGGAGAGCAACCCCGGGAAGAACGGCGGCATGTGTGGTCGTAAACACCAGGTGTGCGGGAGGAGCGCAAAGTGCTCTCCCCAGGGCAGAGTCCGACCGGGGCATCGCGCTCGGAGGACATAGCGCGCGCTCGGTTATGTTCCATTGGAGATCCCGGAGTTCTCCACCAAGCGCTGAGGACGGCCACCGGGGGGGTTTTAGTGCGGTAAAAATCCCACATAACCCGGCGTCGCTCCAACGTCGTCGGGTACCTTTTGAAGGTTTCCCCCTCGAAAACAAAAAGGTTGTGTAGTGTGCATGTGTGTAAGAGTAAGAGAGAGAGGGAGAGAGAAAGAGAGGGGTACAATCTCTTTTTGCTATTACAGAGTTATTATCGCATATATTACCTAAAAGCGCAAGCACCAACGAATTATGTAAATTAGGGCCACGACCCATTTCTCGTAAACTTTGATCCGCTGAACCAATCTATATTAATTTGTATTGATTGTTTAGGTTGACCGACCATTGGATACTATCGTGGCGATAGTTGCGTAGGCTACCATTTTATCGCCTAAGCCACTGAGCAGCCGCTTTCGATGTCGCTCTGGTGTCTAATTTGTCATTTGAGCGACGAATTTCTTTTTAGGGTTCCGTACCCAAAGGGTAAAAACGAAACCTGTTCTGTGCATCGCAGCTACAATGCGAAATCAGCAAAAGACTGTTTGTCCACTGCACCGTCACCGAGCCGATACCGATAATTAATCACGGCGCCGAAGTAGCGTACACATACATTTACTATGAGATGACGGTGCTCGGGTGACGGACGTGCGGTGGACAAGCTGCTATAGCAAATGTATGTACGCTACTTCCGCGCTGTATTAATTATCGGTATCGGCTCGGTATCGTGGTTGGTGGACAAACGGCGAAAGGGTTTCACGCGGCGGCGCGCCGCGCGGTTCAGTTCGCATCGTTCGCCTTAACCGTACATACCCCAATCATTATAATACTGTAATTTGTAACTATTTTCACGTCATTAAATATATTTTAGCATCTCAAATTTAGCTTCTTTTATCTGCGGACTGCATAGAACCCTATTACTAAGACTTCGCTGTCTGTCCGTCTGTCACAGGGCTATACCTCTGGATCCTTTATAGATAGACACATGAAATTTTAACAGAGGATGCATAACGGTGGCCGCTATAACAACAAATACTCAAAATAAAATAAAGTTGAATATTAAAGGGGGTCTCCATACAGCAAACCGGTATTTTCCGGCATTTTTCGATCTAACTGTTAAACCGTACTAGGAAGACGGTTGAAATTTTAATTTTATTATACGTTATTTACGTATCATGCATCATCACCCCAATGCCATCCATTTTTGTGTCGTTATAACTAAGTATTGTTGAAAATAATAAAATGAATAAAAATAATGAAAATTTGGTGGTACGGAAGCCTCCATGTGCGAGTTCGACTGTACGAGTCGAGTTGGCGAATTATTTTATTATATAAGAGTAGCACCATGCAGTTCATCTGATGGTAAGTGGCTACTGCACCCATGGACATCTGTAATCAATTCCAAATAAGATTAGATTTCTACCTGAGGTTGCACACAGAAACACCGCTACCCCTGGGGAATAAGTTGGAATGCTTCGAATATGTCTCCCTTACCACAGCCACAGCGGCGCTGAACACTGCTCTTGTTAAGCAGATATAGGTGTGGTGGTGGTGCCGCGCAAGTCGAACCACATAGGGTTCTACCACCTTCAAGCACATGTTCCATTTTATACGAAAAATCTATCAACGGTCGATTGTCTACGCGATTCACATAAGCTACTAAATAGTCGCTGAGCAACTTTTAACAGTGCAACAACAATTTTGAACAGGTGAGATAAAGACGAATTAATTCTTGGAACATCACTATGCAAACTGTAAGCTATTCAGATTTTCCTTTGTACTTAAATTTGTTTTTTTTTGCCGCGAATCAATTTTATAAAAGTTATTCCTCTGCAATTGAATGCAGTCCATACTATTGAACAATTTATTTACAAGCCAATGAAAAGTTATGACTACGTACTTATATTTTATATATAAAATTCTCGTGTCACAATGTTAGTTACCGTACTCCTCCGAAACAGCTTTAGCGATTTTCACCAAATTTTATATGCATATTCAGTAGGTCTGAGAATCGGCTACTATCTATTTTTCATACCCCTTAGTGATAAGGGTGTTCACCCTTCACATTTTTTTATTTATATGGCAACACAAAGTTTGCCGGGTCAGCTAGTAAAATATAAATATTAAATTTCAATCAACTATATAAGGACATAAACGTATTCAAAAAATAATAAATTGATATTCAATTTTCACAGAGGTATACTTTAAGGTATAAAAGCTTCAGCAAGTTTTCCGCAGGATAATAATGGATATGGTGCATATATCTTGCTGTTTAAATTGGACAATCCTGTTTTACGGCAGCGACTATTCCTGGTTTATTTTTAATAGAATCGTACATTTCAAAGCTAGCTAGAGCTATATTTTATGAAATTAAGTGATTTTTTATATATACGAGTAACATAGGAGTACCAAACGAGCATGTAGTTCATCTGATGGTGAGTGGCTACCGTCGCCCATGGACATCTGTAGTAAACCCCAGATAGGATTATATTCCTATCTGAGGTCGGACACAGATGCGTCGCTACCCCTAAGGTGGAATACCTCGGAAAAGTATAAAAGTACGGCGGTGCTTAACACTGCTGTTATTAGGTAGAAATAGGTGTTCAAGATATTCGTTAACCACTTACTTTCAGGGGTAGATACTGAATGTTCATTTCTTAGTAATACGTAAACAAATACCAAAACAGTCATATTTGTCGAAACGTAAAAACTCATGGTAAGGGTACAGAACGCTCTACCATGAGTGTCGTCGAAAGTATTGTGTTAAATCGTCTAGATAAGAAGATCCACATTTGTTTCCCCCTGCTATTAATTTATGGAAATTCATTATTTTACCGGTTGACCTAAATATGAAGCGATCATCTTAGTACTCTCAAGGCTCAATGCACCTGTGATCGACTTCAGATATAACTCCACTTCTATATGAAGTTTGTTGCTACGATTAATGTTCATTGGGCGTCATTGACCACTTACCATAAATTATTACACTGAATAATCATTGTTTTCAATCTTAAAACTAGTAATTATTGCAAAATTCTACTGCTTAATAATGAGAGGAAAAGGCAAGTATAATGTCACTTTCACAAATTGGCTACTTGACACTTTTTGGGAAAGTGTTTTAATGAATTAGTATACGTATTATATATGCCTTTCATTGATCACTTTTTCGAAAAAAGTGCTATTCATTAATAAAAATCGAACTTTCTTTACGGTGAACGGAACGTCGCGTTAAATCAGGCGGTCAAGTGTCATTTTGTGGCGGAACGTCATTACACTGTAAACAAACAACGATTAGAAGAAAATTGAGAGTTATTTAGCTATTATAACTAAAATTTAAATAAATGACAAGTTATAAGACGTATGCAGTGACGATGTGTACAAGGACGATCGTAACAAATTTGCTTATACAAGCTCCTAAACCCAAATCTCATAAACGTTAAAGAACTTGCAGATTCTTATATGTTTAAATCCTCTGCTTGCAAGCAATGACATTTTATACTATCTATGTAAGAGAAGTATTATTGAAAAAAAGGAATAAATTTAGTAACTCTCGAGTAATTCGTCAATTCCAAATCATTGGAACGGGACGTAATAAAAACAAAACAGCAAGTGGAAGTATTCATATATTTAATATATTATATAGATGTCTATGATAAGAATAGAATTATAAGACGTCTATGAGAATTCTATTTTAAGGGCCCATTCTTTAATTAATAGGACACAAAATATTTCATGACGGTGTTATTATTGATGGTGCATGTGCACTGATTAAGTTACAGGACTGTATAATTAAAAATACATGATTTGCTAATATTAGTATTTTATTAACCAATTTCTTTGTTTATTTGGTTTATATGGTTCTATTAGTGAGTACACACAGTAGAACTTTTGTATATATTTATCATATGTTACAGTTACAATAATTACTACAGATCACCTAAGCTAAATTTTGTGCTGCTTGCGTGTCTGCTTTTCTTCATTACTAAAATTATTTTCCGTAACAAATGGATATATATTTTTATCACTGTCATTTTCAGAATTAAATTGCAATGCAATAATAGGAACTGTATGGTCACTTTTCTTTCTTCATCTTGTTGGGTAGGTTACGCAAGTAAAGAAGTACTATTTCCCGTGTACTTTACTTTATGTATTTCAGACTGGTGCCCACTTTGGAAACTTTTGGCTCCTCACTTCTTCTAGGCAGGACAGTCATCACATTTTCATTTTCATTGATGTACCTTGTGTTCAGGACAACTTTTACTTTACATGAAACACAAACTTGCCTTCCTCTTAAACTGCACATACTCTATAGCTTTGTCACTATACGATTGTCGGGAAGATCTGTAAATATAGATCTGTAAATAACCAATTAATAACCTTAAAACAGTTCACATAAGAATATAAGTATATTTAAAAAAAATCTTAATAATTACTTGAAGACAACCTTTTGTTAGGGAATCTTCGACAGCAAACACCAGGTTACTTGCAAATTGTATATTCAGGCTAACAATGGAAATATTTAGTTAAATCGCAAATAGTATAGAACATATAGTGATCGCGTGGACGGTTCGTCGGCCAGTGGCGGGCGGCGGGCGCCCTCCTGTCGGGTTGGTGGGCCCTGTCGGTGTGTGCGCGTGCGCCTGTGTGCGTGCGCTAACAGGCTCCCCGGGTTGAATTTAGAATTGTTAAGAACAGGCATATTTTTACCTAAAGGTATACGTTCATTTTTTAATGTAGTCCAAAATAGGTCCGCGTTAAGCAGTATATCTACTTCTGACGGTATATTGAATGTCGGATCTGCTAAAACCAAATGATTGGGTATATTTAGTGATTTAAAGTCAAAATATGTTGTAGGTAATGTTTGAGTAATGTGTGATATAACGAAACAATTAATGCTAGTAGTATATGCTTCTGTGCGTGAGGATATAGTGACGTTACATCGTTTAGTAATGTTATTGACTCGCGACTTATCCCTTCAACTGTGGTCATTGCAGGTTGCAAGGTGAGGCTTAATGTTTACTTAATCTTTCAGTTATAAAATTTGATGTACTGCCATTATCCAATAAAGCACGCACGGTGTGTTGTTTGCCATTAATGTCGGCAACTTGAATGAGCACTGTAGATAGTAGAACATAACTGTTATGAGTGGACGATAAAGCGACGTCATTGTGCACTGAGTGCTCATGTAAGGATTGTGTGTCAGAGTTAGTGTCGTCCTGTGCTACAATCATGGCGCTCTGGCCATCTTCGCCAGTCGTAGCCTTGGCTTGGGGCTGTTTGGGAAGTTGTATGTTGCTCATCAGTGTGAATTAACGTGTTATGCCACTTGGAGCAAATTCTACACGGACCCAGTTTGCACCTTTGGACATCATGTCCCTTACGTAAACAATTGAGGCACAATTTCATTTGTTTAACCTTGTGAATTTTTGCTTGAACCGACAAGGATTTAAAGTTAGGGCATTGATAAATAGCATGATCTTGTTTACAAAAATGACATTTATATGATGGAGATGAGTGTTGTGTATCAGAATTTACAATGAATGTGCGGGATCGTGCGGCAGGTTCGCTGTGTCTACGTTTAATGTTTGTCTGATTCAAAGTTTCTAGAAGCTGCGCTCGATTTTTCAGAAAGTTAATAAAAACGTCTAATTCTGGTAATTTATCACAATTATTAAGATATTCTTTCCATTTCCTGTTTGTTGTGTGTCTAATTTATTTGAAATCATGTGTATTATCAATATATCCCAATTTTCTGTGTTAACATTTAGTGTCTGAAGCGATCTTATATTTTTGTTAATAGCGTCAATTAAATTTCGTAATGCGAAAGATGATTCTTTAGTGATAGATTCTATATCAAATATTGTTTGAATATGACTACTAATGAGAAGTTTGTCGTTGTGATAACGTTCGCCACAAAAGCTTCCAAGCAACTTCGTAATTTCTACTAGAAAAGTCTAATGAATTAATAACATTAGGCGGCACTGTCTTTAAGGGATGAACGCAAGTAATGAAATTATTTATCTTAGGTATGCTGTCGTTCGAATGGATAAGCGAAACAAAAGTGTCATGGAACTCTAACCAAGTTCATACCGGCCAGAAAAGGTAGGTAAATGTATGTGTAGGTAACTTCAAGCTTAGCCCACCTGATGTGCAAGCAGTACTACAAGCGGAGGAAGCAGACGACGTCGGCTCCCCAGGCTGCGCAGAGGTTAAAGCGACTCACATATTCTCGTGCCCTGCCAACCGACGCGAAGTATTCAATCTCGAACTTCTCGCGATATTGATACTCCTTTTCGCAGTCAGTGTCTGAAAATATCCATAAACATTTCTATTTCAAGCTGTAAAGCATCATAATCACTATACCATGCTTCGATTGTTGATAATCTTAACGTAAGTTCACTAATTTGTGTTTTGTTTGGATTTTCGTGAACAATAATGGTGTCCAAATATGTCGTGAATTGTTTAAGCTTTGATTTGTATGAGCCACGCTTTCTTCGTAACTCAGGTAATGTAGTCATTTTTATAACAAGACAAAATGTAGTGAATAGTAGCGAACAGAAAAAATACTTAAATGCGCTAAGTAGGTATGCAGTGCAGAACAGGCAAGAAGCAAGAAAGAAGCAGTACGATAGCTGGTGGCTGCACGGCCGGCCCCAAGCTGGAATGGGATACGACAAAAATATGTTAAAAATGAAATAATTGCACAATATACAGCCACGAAGTTAATGGACTCAATTACGCGCAATAGCTCCAACAGAAATTGATCCAGTGATTGATATTTACAACATATTGCTAACATTAAACGTATATTATAATGCTAATATTAAATGAATATTGAATAATTAAATACTCTGTTACAAATGATTCTATTCAAAGATTAATATTAAATACTAATGTAGGGTAGGTACTTCTCACGTACTAAAATGGCTTCAATTTCGAATTAATCCGGCTCGAAGGACCATTTATGTTAGGGAATCTTCGACAGCAAACACCAGGTTACTTGCAAATTGTATATTCAGGCTAACAATGGAAATATTTAGTTAAATCGCAAATAGTATAGAACATATAGTGATCGCGTGGACGGTTCGTCGGCCAGTGGCGGGCGGCGGGCGCCCTCCTGTCGGGTTGGTGGGCCCTGTCGGTGGTGTGCGCGTGCGCCTGTGTGCGTGCGCTAACAGGCTCCCCGGGTTGGAACGGAATGTTCCAAGGAAGTCGGCGATTGATAAGGATGATGGCAGGACACATAGGCGATTGTAGGCTCGTCTCAGTATGCCGGTGGATGTCGTGACGTCGGCGGACGCGAGCGACGCCGTCGCAGCCGGGGATATGCAGTTTGCTGACTCGTCCAAGCAGCCAGCGGTTTGGTGGAAGACCGATCGTCTTTCACTACAACAAGGTCTCCGACATGCAGCTCTTCTCCGGGACGCTGCCATTTCATCCTCCTCTGAAGTCTGAAATGTATTCAGCTTTATATCTGTTCCAAAAATGTGTTGCTAGAGCTTGAACCCGTTGGTAGCGAGGTAGTACACATATTTGGCCTGGCTTATCTAAGTCGACCTTAGAATTAGGTAGCATTGTAATAGTTCGCCCAATAAGGAAGTGAGAAGGGGTTAAAGGGATAAGGTCGTTGGGGTCTGAAGACAAAGGAGTCAAAGGCCTGGAATTAAGTATTCCTTCAATTTGAATAAGAACGGTGTTCATTTCCTCGTAAGTCAATGAGCTAATGTTAAGACTCGTTTGAGATGATGTTTGATCGATTTAACTGAACTTTCAGCTAACCGTTAAAAGTGTGGACTGTATGCAGGTGAAATTTGAAAGTGATTGCCTGTTCTGCCGCATATGCACTGACATCACTACACTTTGTCTTTAAAAATTTTGAAAGCTCGTTATAAGCCCCAATAAAGTTGGTACCATTATCAGAGTAAATGTTAGCCGGTTTACCTCTGCGTGCTACAAACCGATTTAATGCAGCGATAAAGGCCTCCGTGGTCAAATCATAACCAGCTCTATGTGTACTGCTCGCACAGCTAGACAGACAAACACACAAATATATGACTTTATTAGTCTACCACCCTCTACCTTTTCTGTCGGCAATTAATATTGGACCAGCGTAGTCTACAGCTGTATTGCAAAATGGAAAATCGCCATGAAGTCGTTCCTTAGGAAGGTTGGCCATTACGGCTGAATACTTCGTCCCTTAAACCTACAACACTTATGACAATCATGAGTCACTTTACGTGCCAAATTACGACCTCCTACTACCCAAAATTTATTTCTAAGTAGTGACAGTACCAACTGAGGGCCAGCATGTAAAAATAATCTATGGTAATGAAGGAATAAAAGGTTTGTAACATGATGTGAGGCATGAAGTAGAATTGGATGCTTAGTGTCGTAGTCATAATTGGAATTGGAGAGTCTGCCACCGACACGTATGACATTCTCATTAGACATAAATGGATTCAAATTTTGTATTTGTGTTTTTATCGGTAACTGTTTATTTTGGCGTAAAATATTATACTCTTTTAAAAATAGATCTAGTTGCACAATTCTACATAACATTAAAGTTGCAGAAGTCAACTCCGATACCTTTAAATGAGCGGAACGTTTATTGTTAGGTTGTCGACAATTGTGTATGAACCGCAGCATGTAGGCTGTAACATGTTGTAATTTGTTAAAATTTGAGAACTATGTGTGAAATTTATTTTTTGTGTATTATTAACAAATTTACATTCAATTTTCGTTTCGGGTAAAGTAGTTGGAATTTGCTTCGGTTCATTGGGCCATTGAGTTTCTGAATGCAATAAAAACTCTGGTCCACAGAACCATAAGGAAGATTCTTGCAATTTGATAGCGTTGCAACCCCGCGATCCAATGTCAGCGGGATTTAAATTTGAAGGCACATACCGCCATGCTTCCGGGTCGGTATGTTCTGATATCTCATTAATTCTGTTGAGAACAAAGGCCTTTAATGATGACTTAGGGGCTCTTATCCATCCTAAAACTATAGTGGAATCGCACCAGAATACAGTTCGGTTGATATGAAGTCTTAAAGATGTTTTAACCTTCATTGCCAATCTGACACCTAACAAGGCGCCTGAGAGCTCTAGTCGGGGAATTGTAATTTTTTGTAACGGCGCGACCTTGCTTTTTGCCATGACTAAATTAACGGTTGTACTATTATCGATAGAAATAGAGCGCAAATATATACATGCACTATATGCATGTTCTGATGCGTCACTAAAGGCGTGAAGCTCTATATAAATTGGTGAGTTGCAAACCATGTGACGTGGAACTGATATAGTATTTAAATAAGTTAAAGATTTTAAAAAATGTGACCAATCCCTGTCATTTCAGGAGGCAGAGGCTTATCCCATGAGACCTTTAAAGCCCAAAGCTTCTGTAAAATAATTTTACCCTGTAAAATACACGGATTTACAAACCCCAATGGATCAAACACTTGCCCAATAGTGGACAAACTGTCCGCTTGCTTGATTTTATATTATTGTATTTTAAAGGATCAGTGTTTAGAGAAAATTGTAATGAATCTCTTTGGCAAGACCACCTGAGGCCTAATGTTGTAGCGTTATCGTCATTAATTAATTTAAGCAAAATGTCATTATTATCATCAATCTGGATATTTTGCAAAATATCTGGACAATTTGAGCGCCATTTTCTCAAATGAAATTTACCACCTTTAAGTTGGTTTATGACACCTTGGATTATTTCCAATAACGTACATTTTGATTCATGTCCACTTATAAAGTCGTCAACATAAAAGTCCCTCAATATGACCTCTCGCACTACAGGATCTGTACATTCTTGTCCCAACTGTACAAGACATCGCGTAGCAAGATAAGGAGCGGAGGCTGTACCATATGTCACCGTGTTAAGCTTGTACAATTTAAGTTCTTGACCTGGATCAAAGCGCCAGAGTATCTGTTGTAAACATCTTTGATGTTCGGCAACGAGTACGCAACGATACATTTTTTCACAATCTGACGTAACGACATATCTATGCTGGCGAAAACGAATGAGAATGCTAATTAGGTCATCCTGTACAGTTGGTCCAATGTATTGAATGTCATTAAATGAAAGACCGGAGGTGGTTTTCGCAGACGCATCGAACACCACCCGCAGCTTTGTGGTTAAACTGTTATTTTTTAAAACGCCATGATGAGGAAGTACATATGCAGGGCCTTCAATAGATGTATTATTGCATAAAGACATGTGATTAAGGTTAATATATTCTTGTATAAATTTTGCATATTCTTGCTTTAATAATGGAAAACGTTTAAATTTTCGTTCTAATGATAAAAATCGATGAAATGCTTCTTGATAAGAGTCACCTAATGATTCGGATGACTGTTTTAATGGGATTTGCACTACAAAGCGGCCATCATTTTGTCGCATGGTAGTTTTTAAAAAATGTTGTTCGCATTTTGATTCTTGTTGTGTAATATTACGAACTGCCGGGACCGATTCCAATTCAAAAAATCTGTCAAGTTGATTTTTAAGTTCGACTTCATTTAAAAAGTTGCACTGGACTGTATTATCGTGGATACTTTTGTTATTCTTTTTTTGTGTGTATATTGAACCTGATATTAACCAGCCAAATTTAGAATTGTTAAGAACAGGCATATTTTTACCTAAAGGTATACGTTCATTTTTTAATGTAGTCCAAAATAGGTCCGCGTTAAGCAGTATATCTACTTCTGACGGTATATTGAATGTCGGATCTGCTAAAACCAAATGATTGGGTATATTTAGTGATTTAAAGTCAAAATATGTTGTAGGTAATGTTTGAGTAATGTGTGATATAACGAAACAATTAATGCTAGTAGTATATGCTTCTGTGCGTGAGGATATAGTGACGTTACATCGTTTAGTAATGTTTATTGACTCGCGACTTATCCCTTCAACTGTGGTCATTGCAGGTTGCAAGGTGAGGCTTAATGTTTTACTTAATCTTTCAGTTATAAAATTTGATGTACTGCCATTATCCAATAAAGCACGCACGGTGTGTTGTTTGCCATTAATGTCGGCAACTTGAATGAGCACTGTAGATAGTAGAACATAACTGTTATGAGTGGACGATAAAGCGACGTCATTGTGCACTGAGTGCTCATGTAAGGATTGTGTGTCAGAGTTAGTGTCGTCCTGTGCTACAATCATGGCGCTCTGGCCATCTTCGCCAGTCGTAGCCCTGGCTTGGGGCTGTTGGGAAGTTGTATGTTGCTCATCAGTGTGAATTAACGTGTTATGCCACTTGGAGCAAATTCTACACGGACCCAGTTTGCACCTTTGGACATCATGTCCCTTACGTAAACAATTGAGGCACAATTTCATTTGTTTAACCTTGTGAATTTTTGCTTGAACCGACAAGGATTTAAAGTTAGGGCATTGATAAATAGCATGATCTTGTTTACAAAAATGACATTTATATGATGGAGATGAGTGTTGTGTATCAGAATTTACAATGAATGTGCGGGATCGTGCGGCAGGTTCGCTGTGTCTACGTTTAATGTTTGTCTGATTCAAGTTTCTAGAAGCTGCGCTCGATTTTTCAGAAAGTTAATAAAAACGTCTAATTCTGGTAATTTATCACAATTATTAAGATATTCTTTCCATTTCCTGTTTGTTGTGTTGTCTAATTTATTTGAAACCATGTGTATTATCAATATATCCCAATTTTCTGTGTTAACATTTAGTGTCTGAAGCGATCTTATATTTTTGTTAATAGCGTCAATTAAATTTCGTAATGCGAAAGATGATTCTTTAGTGATAGATTCTATATCAAATATTGTTTGAATATGACTACTAATGAGAAGTTTGTCGTTGTGATAACGTTCACACAAAAGCTTCCAAGCAACTTCGTAATTTCTACTAGAAAAGTCTAATGAATTAATAACATTAGCGGCACTGTCTTTAAGGGATGAACGCAAGTAATGAAATTTATTTATCTTAGGTATGCTGTCGTTCGAATGGATAAGCGAAACAAAAGTGTCATGGAACTCTAACCAAGTTTCATACCGGCCAGAAAAGGTAGGTAAATGTATTGTAGGTAACTTCAAGCTTAGCCCACCTGATGTGCAAGCAGTACTACAAGCGGAGGAAGCAGACAGCTACTGCTAGTTGGAACTAGAATAGAAGAGAGGAATCTGCAACTAATTATAATAGTGTTCTTATAAAAAGTAGCAACTAATAGCCGAGATCGAACACCGATGATTTGGCACAATTGAATTTTACCACTTTAAAAATGTAATATTAAGATAGGATTTAAAGGAAAGGTACACAAACACTAAGAAAGAGGGAAAGATATGGAACGAACTTACAATGTTATCGCCTTTACCAGGTTGCTTGTTCGAATTCCTTGATATAACGGCCTCAGTCTTCTTAATAGATGCCGTCGAGTAAACTTCCCAATATTTTGCTGATTTCTTTTGTAATGTACTCCGGGTGAAGGACCATTTATGGTAGGGAATCTTCGACAGCAAACACCAGGTTACTTGCAAATTGTATATTCAGGCTAACAATGGAAATATTTAGTTAAATCGCAAATAGTTTATAGTGATCGCGTGGACGGTTCGTCGGCCAGTGGCGGGCGGCGGGCGCCCTCCTGTCGGGTTGGTGGGCCCTGTCGGTGTGTGCGCGTGCGCCTGTGTGCGTGCGCTAACACCAGGTACTTGCAAATTGTATATTCAGGCTAACAATGGAAATATTTAGTTAAATCGCAAATAGTATTATAGTGATCGCGTGGACGGTTCGTCGGCCAGTGGCGGGCGGCGGGCGCCCTCCTGTCGGGTTGGTGGGCCCTGTCGGGTGTGTGCGCGTGCGCCTGTGTGCGTGCGCTAACAGGCTCCCCGGGTTGGAACGGAATGTTCCAAGGAAGTCGTCGATGATAAGGATGATGGCAGGACACATAGGCGATTGTAGGCTCGTCTCAGTATGCCGGTGGATGTCGTGACGTCGGCGACGCGAGCGACGCCGTCGCAGCCGGGATGCAGTTTGCTGACTCGTCCAAGCAGCCAGCGGTTTGGTGGAAGACGATCGTCTTTCACTACAACAAGGTCTCCGACATGCAGCTCTTCTCCTGGACGCTGCCATTTCATCCTCCTCTGAAGTTCTGAAATGTATTCAGCTTTATATCTGTTCCAAAAATGAGTTGCTAGAGCTTGAACCCGTTGGTAGCGAGGTAGGTAGTACACATATTTGGCCTGGCTTATCTAAGTCGACCTTAGAATTAGGTAGCATTGTAATAGTTCGCCCAATAAGGAAGTGAGAAGGGGTTAAAGGGATAAGGTCGTTGGGGTCTGAAGACAAAGGAGTCAAAGGCCTGGAATTAAGTATTCCTTCAATTTTAATAAGAACGGTGTTCATTTCCTCGTAAGTCAAATGAGCTAATGTTAAGACTCGTTTGAGATGATGTTTGATCGATTTAACTGAACTTTCAGCTAAACCGTTAAAGTGTGGACTGTATGCAGGTGAAAATTTGAAAGTGATTGCCTGTTCTGCCGCATATGCACTGACATCACTACACTTGTCTTTAAAAATTTTGAAAGCTCGTTATAAGCCCCAATAAAGTTGGTACCATTATCAGAGTAAATGTTAGCCGGTTTACCTCTGCGTGCTACAAACCGATTTAATGCAGCGATAAAGGCCTCCGTGGTCAAATCAGTAACCAGCTCTATGTGTACTGCTCGCACAGCTAGACAGACAAACACACAAATATATGACTTTATTAGTCTACACCCTCTACCTTTTCTGTCGGCAATTAATATTGGACCAGCGTAGTCTACAGCTGTATTGCAAAATGGAAAATCGCCATGAAGTCGTTCCTTAGGAAGGTTGGCCATTATCGGCTGAATACTTCGTCCCTTAAACCTACAACACTTATGACAATCATGAGTCACTTTACGTGCCAAATTACGACTCCTACTACCCAAAATTTATTTCTAAGTAGTGACAGTACCAACTGAGGGCCAGCATGTAAAAATAATCTATGGTAATGAATGAATAAAAGGTTTGTAACATGATGTGAGGCATGAAGTAGAATTGGATGCTTAGTGTCGTAGTCATAATTGGAATTGGAGAGTCTGCCACCGACACGTTGACATTCTCATTAGACATAAATGGATTCAAATTTGTATTTGTGTTTTTATCGGTAACTGTTTATTTTGGCGTAAAATATTATTACTCTTTAAAAATAGATCTAGTTGCACAATTCTACATAAACATTAAAGTGCAGAAGTCAACTCCGATACCTTTAAATGAGCGGAAACGTTATTGTTAGTTGTCGACAATTGTGTATGAACCGCAGCATGTAGGCTGTAACATGTTGTAATTTGTTAAAATTTGAGACTATGTGTGAAATTTATTTTTTGTGTATTATTAACAAATTTACATTCAATTTTCGTTTCGGGTAAAGTAGTTGGAATTTGCTTCGGTTCATTGGGCCATTGAGTTTCTGAATGCAATAAAAACTCTGGTCCACAGAACCATAAGGAAGATTCTTGCAATTTGATAGCGTTGCAACCCCGCGATCCAATGTCAGCGGGATTTAAATTTGAAGGCACATACCGCCATGCTTCCGGGTCGGTATGTTCTGATATCTCATTAATTCTGTTGAGAACAAAGGCCTTTAATGATGACTTAGGGGCTCTTATCCATCCTAAAACTATAGTGGAATCGCACCAGAATACAGTTCGGTTGATATGAAGTCTTAAAGATGTTTTAACCTTCATTGCCAATCTGACACCTAACAAGGCGCCTGAGAGCTCTAGTCGGGGAATTGTAATTTTTTGTAACGGCGCGACCTTGCTTTTTGCCATGACTAAATTAACGGTTGTACTATTATCGATAGAAATAGAGCGCAAATATATACATGCACTATATGCATGTTCTGATGCGTCACTAAAGGCGTGAAGCTCTATATAAATTGGTGAGTTGCAAACCATGTGACGTGGAACTGATATAGTATTTAAATAAGTTAAAGATTTTAAAAAATGTGACCAATCCCTGTCTATTTCAGGAGGCAGAGGCTTATCCCATGAGACCTTTAAAGCCCAAAGCTTCTGTAAAATAATTTTACCCTGTAAAATACACGGATTTACAAACCCCAATGGATCAAACACTTGCCCAATAGTGGACAGAACTGTCCGCTTGCTTGATTTTATATTATTGTATTTTAAAGGATCAGTGTTTAGAGAAAATTGTAATGAATCTCTTTGGCAAGACCACCTGAGGCCTAATGTTGTAGCGTTATCGTCATTAATTAATTTAAGCAAAATGTCATTATTATCATCAATCTGGATATTTTGCAAAATATCTGGACAATTTGAGCGCCATTTTCTCAAATGAAATTTACCACCTTTAAGTTGGTTTATGACACCTTGGATTATTTCCAATAACGTACATTTTGATTCATGTCCACTTATAAAGTCGTCAACATAAAAGTCCCTCAATATGACCTCTCGCACTACAGGATCTGTACATTCTTGTCCCAACTGTACAAGACATCGCGTAGCAAGATAAGGAGCGGAGGCTGTACCATATGTCACCGTGTTAAGCTTGTACAATTTAAGTTCTTGACCTGGATCAAAGCGCCAGAGTATCTGTTGTAAACATCTTTGATGTTCGGCAACGAGTACGCAACGATACATTTTTTCACAATCTGACGTAACGACATATCTATGCTGGCGAAAACGAATGAGAATGCTAATTAGGTCATCCTGTACAGTTGGTCCAATGTATTGAATGTCATTAAATGAAAGACCGGAGGTGGTTTTCGCAGACGCATCGAACACCACCCAGCTTTGTGGTTAAACTGTTATTTTTTAAAACGCCATGATGAGGAAGTACATATGCAGGGCCTTCAATAGATGTATTATTGCATAAAGACATGTGATTAAGGTTAATATATTCTTGTATAAATTTTGCATATTCTTGCTTTAATAATGGAAAACGTTTAAATTTTCGTTCTAATGATAAAAATCGATGAAATGCTTCTTGATAAGAGTCACCTAATGATTCGGATGACTGTTTTAATGGGATTTGCACTACAAAGCGGCCATCATTTTGTCGCATGGTAGTTTTTAAAAAATGTTGTTCGCATTTTGATTCTTGTTGTGTAATATTACGAACTGCCGGGACCGATTCCAATTCAAAAAATCTGTCAAGTTGATTTTTAAGTTCGACTTCATTTAAAAAGTTGCACTGGACTGTATTATCGTGGATACTTTTGTTATTCTTTTTTTGTGTGTATATTGAACCTGATATTAACCAGCCAAATTTAGAATTGTTAAGAACAGGCATATTTTTACCTAAAGGTATACGTTCATTTTTTAATGTAGTCCAAAATAGGTCCGCGTTAAGCAGTATATCTACTTCTGACGGTATATTGAATGTCGGATCTGCTAAAACCAAATGATTGGGTATATTTAGTGATTTAAAGTCAAAATATGTTGTAGGTAATGTTTGAGTAATGTGTGATATAACGAAACAATTAATGCTAGTAGTATATGCTTCTGTGCGTGAGGATATAGTGACGTTACATCGTTTAGTAATGTTTATTGACTCGCGACTTATCCCTTCAACTGTGGTCATTGCAGGTTGCAAGGTGAGGCTTAATGTTTTACTTAATCTTTCAGTTATAAAATTTGATGTACTGCCATTATCCAATAAAGCACGCACGGTGTGTTGTTTGCCATTAATGTCGGCAACTTGAATGAGCACTGTAGATAGTAGAACATAACTGTTATGAGTGGACGATAAAGCGACGTCATTGTGCACTGAGTGCTCATGTAAGGATTGTGTGTCAGAGTTAGTGTCGTCCTGTGCTACAATCATGGCGCTCTGGCCATCTTCGCCAGTCGTAGCCCTGGCTTGGGGCTGTTGGGAAGTTGTATGTTGCTCATCAGTGTGAATTAACGTGTTATGCCACTTGGAGCAAATTCTACACCGGACCCAGTTTGCACCTTTGGACATCATGTCCCTTACGTAAACAATTGAGGCACAATTTCATTTGTTTAACCTTGTGAATTTTTGCTTGAACCGACAAGGATTTAAAGTTAGGGCATTGATAAATAGCATGATCTTGTTTACAAAAATGACATTTATATGATGGAGATGAGTGTTGTGTATCAGAATTTACAATGAATGTGCGGGATCGTGCGGCAGGTTCGCTGTGTCTACGTTTAATGTTTGTCTGATTCAAAGTTTCTAGAAGCTGCGCTCGATTTTTCAGAAAGTTAATAAAAACGTCTAATTCTGGTAATTTATCACAATTATTAAGATATTCTTTCCATTTCCTGTTTGTTGTGTTGTCTAATTTATTTGAAACCATGTGTATTATCAATATATCCCAATTTTCTGTGTTAACATTTAGTGTCTGAAGCGATCTTATATTTTTGTTAATAGCGTCAATTAAATTTCGTAATGCGAAAGATGATTCTTTAGTGATAGATTCTATATCAAATATTGTTTGAATATGACTACTAATGAGAAGTTTGTCGTTGTGATAACGTTCACACAAAAGCTTCCAAGCAACTTCGTAATTTCTACTAGAAAAGTCTAATGAATTAATAACATTAGCGGCACTGTCTTTAAGGGATGAACGCAAGTAATGAAATTTATTTATCTTAGGTATGCTGTCGTTCGAATGGATAAGCGAAACAAAAGTGTCATGGAACTCTAACCAAGTTTCATACCGGCCAGAAAAGGTAGGTAAATGTATTGTAGGTAACTTCAAGCTTAGCCCACCTGATGTGCAAGCAGTACCACAAGCGGAGGAAGCAGACGACGCCGGCTCCCCAGGCTGCGCAGAGGTAAAGCGACTCACATATTCTCGTGCCCTGCCAACCGACGCGAAGTATTCAATCTCGAACTTCTCGCGATATTGATACTCCTTTTCGCAGTCAGTGTCTGAAATATCCATAAAACTTTCTATTCCAAGCTGTAAAGCATCATAATCACTATACCATGCTTCGATTGTTGATAATCTTAACGTAAGTTCACTAATTTGTGTTTTGTTTGGATTTTCGTGACAATAATGGTGTCCAAATATGTCGTGAATTGTTTAAGGCTTTGATTTGTATGAGCCACGCTTTCTTCGTAACTCAGGTAATGTAGTCATTTTTATAACAAGACAAAGTGTAGTGAATAGTAAGCGAACAGAAAAACTTAAATGCGCTAAGTAGGTATGCAGTGCAGAACAGGCAAGAAGCAAGAAAGAAGCAGTACGATAGCTGGTGGCTGCACGGCCGGCCCCAAGCTGGAATGGGATACGACAAAAATATGTTAAAAATGAAATAATTGCACAATATACAGCCACGAAGTTAATGGACTCAATTACGCGCAATAGCTCCAACAGAAATTGATCCAGTGATTGATATTTACAACATATTGCTAACATTAAACGTATATTATAATGCTAATATTAAATGAATATTGAATAATTAAATACTCCGTTACAAATGATTCTATTCAAAGATTAATATTAAATACTAATGTAGGGTAGGTACTTCTCACGTACTAAAATGGCTTCAATTTCGAATTAAATACCAAACGTACAACCAATATTATTTGGAAATAGAATAGAAGAGAGGAATCTGCAACTAATTATAATAGTATTCTTATAAAAAGTAGCAACTAATAGCCGAGATCGAACACCGATGATTTGGCACAATTGAATTTTACCACTTTAAAAATGTAATATTAAGATAGGATTTAAAGGAAAGGTACACAAACACTAAGAAAGAGGGAAAGATATGGAACGAACTTACAATGTTATCGCCTTTACCAGGTTGCTTGTTCGAATTCCTTGATATAACGGCCTCAGTCTTCTTAATAGATGCCGTCGAGTAAACTTCCCAATATTTTGCTGATTTCTTTTGTAATGTACTCCGGGTGAAGGACCATTTATGGTAGGGAATCTTCGACAGCAAACACCAGGTTACTTGCAAATTGTATATTCAGGCTAACAATGGAAATATTTAGTTAAATCGCAAATAGTATTATAGTGATCGCGTGGACGGTTCGTCGGCCAGTGGCGGGCGGCGGGCGCCCTCCTGTCGGGTTGGTGGGCCCTGTCGGTGTGTGCGCGTGCGCCTGTGTGCGTGCGCTAACACCAGGTTACTTGCAAATTGTATATTCAGGCTAACAATGGAAATATTTAGTTAAATCGCAAATAGTATTATAGTGATCGCGTGGACGGTTCGTCGGCCAGTGGCGGGCGGCGGGCGCCCTCCTGTCGGGTTGGTGGGCCCTGTCGGTGTGTGCGCGTGCGCCTGTGTGCGTGCGCTAACAGGCTCCCCGGGTTGGAACGGAATGTTCCAAGGAAGTCGTCGATGATAAGGATGATGGCAGGACACATAGGCGATTGTAGGCTCGTCTCAGTATGCCGGTGGATGTCGTGACGTCGGCGACGCGAGCGACGCCGTCGCAGCCGGGATGCAGTTTGCTGACTCGTCCAAGCAGCCAGCGGTTTGGTGGAAGACGATCGTCTTTCACTACAACAAGGTCTCCGACATGCAGCTCTTCTCCTGGACGCTGCCATTTCATCCTCCTCTGAAGTTCTGAAATGTATTCAGCTTTATCTGTTCCAAAAATGTGTTGCTAGAGCTTGAACCCGTTGGTAGCGAGGTAGTACACATATTTGGCCTGGCTTATCTAAGTCGACCTTAGAATTAGGTAGCATTGTAATAGTTCGCCCAATAAGGAAGTGAGAAGGGGTTAAAGGGATAAGGTCGTTGGGGTCTGAAGACAAAGGAGTCAAAGGCCTGGAATTAAGTATTCCTTCAATTTGAATAAGAACGGTGTTCATTTCCTCGTAAGTCAAATGAGCTAATGTTAAGACTCGTTTGAGATGATGTTTGATCGATTTAACTGAACTTTCAGCTAAACCGTTAAAGTGTGGACTGTATGCAGGTGAAAATTTGAAAGTGATTGCCTGTTCTGCCGCATATGCACTGACATCACTACACTTTGTCTTTAAAAATTTTGAAAGCTCGTTATAAGCCCCAATAAAGTTGGTACCATTATCAGAGTAAATGTTAGCCGGTTTACCTCTGCGTGCTACAAACCGATTTAATGCAGCGATAAAAGCCTCCGTGGTCAAATCAGTAACCAGCTCTATGTGTACTGCTCGCACAGCTAGACAGACAAACACACAAATATATGACTTTATTAGTCTACACCCTCTACCTTTTCTGTCGGCAATTAATATTGGACCAGCGTAGTCTACAGCTGTATTGCAAAATGGAAAATCGCCATGAAGTCGTTCCTTAGGAAGGTTGGCCATTATCGGCTGAATACTTCGTCCCTTAAACCTACAACACTTATGACAATCATGAGTCACTTTACGTGCCAAATTACGACCTCCTACTACCCAAAATTTATTTCTAAGTAGTGACAGTACCAACTGAGGGCCAGCATGTAAAAATAATCTATGGTAATGAATGAATAAAAGGTTTGTAACATGATGTGAGGCATGAAGTAGAATTGGATGCTTAGTGTCGTAGTCATAATTGGAATTGGAGAGTCTGCCACCGACACGTATGACATTCTCATTAGACATAAATGGATTCAAATTTTGTATTTGTGTTTTTATCGGTAACTGTTTATTTTGGCGTAAAATATTATACTCTTTTAAAAATAGATCTAGTTGCACAATTCTACATAACATTAAAGTTGCAGAAGTCAACTCCGATACCTTTAAATGAGCGGAACGTTTATTGTTAGGTTGTCGACAATTGTGTATGAACCGCAGCATGTAGGCTGTAACATGTTGTAATTTGTTAAAATTTGAGTACTATGTGTGAAATTTATTTTTTGTGTATTATTAACAAATTTACATTCAATTTTCGTTTCGGGTAAAGTAGTTGGAATTTGCTTCGGTTCATTGGGCCATTGAGTTTCTGAATGCAATAAAAACTCTGGTCCACAGAACCATAAGGAAGATTCTTGCAATTTGATAGCGTTGCAACCCCGCGATCCAATGTCAGCGGGATTTAAATTTGAAGGCACATACCGCCATGCTTCCGGGTCGGTATGTTCTGATATCTCATTAATTCTGTTGAGAACAAAGGCCTTTAATGATGACTTAGGGGCTCTTATCCATCCTAAAACTATAGTGGAATCGCACCAGAATACAGTTCGGTTGATATGAAGTCTTAAAGATGTTTTAACCTTCATTGCCAATCTGACACCTAACAAGGCGCCTGAGAGCTCTAGTCGGGGAATTGTAATTTTTTGTAACGGCGCGACCTTGCTTTTTGCCATGACTAAATTAACGGTTGTACTATTATCGATAGAAATAGAGCGCAAATATATACATGCACTATATGCATGTTCTGATGCGTCACTAAAGGCGTGAAGCTCTATATAAATTGGTGAGTTGCAAACCATGTGACGTGGAACTGATATAGTATTTAAATAAGTTAAAGATTTTAAAAAATGTGTCCAATCCCTGTCCATTTCAGGAGGCAGAGGCTTATCCCATGAGACCTTTAAAGCCCAAAGCTTCTGTAAAATAATTTTACCCTGTAAAATACACGGATTTACAAACCCCAATGGATCAAACACTTGCCCAATAGTGGACAAACTGTCCGCTTGCTTGATTTTAATTATTGTATTTTAAAGGATCAGTGTTTAGAGAAAATTGTAATGAATCTCTTTGGCAAGACCACCTGAGGCCTAATGTTGTAGCGTTATCGTCATTAATTAATTTAAGCAAAATGTCATTATTATCATCAATCTGGATATTTTGCAAAATATCTGGACAATTTGAGCGCCATTTTCTCAAATGAAATTTACCACCTTTAAGTTGGTTTATGACACCTTGGATTATTTCCAATAACGTACATTTTGATTCATGTCCACTTATAAAGTCGTCAACATAAAAGTCCCTCAATATGACCTCTCGCACTACAGGATCTGTACATTCTTGTCCCAACTGTACAAGACATCGCGTAGCAAGATAAGGAGCGGAGGCTGTACCATATGTCACCGTGTTAAGCTTGTACAATTTAAGTTCTTGACCTGGATCAAAGCGCCAGTATCTGTTGTAAACATCTTTGATGTTCGGCAACGAGTACGCAACGATACATTTTTTCACAATCTGACGTAACGACATATCTATGCTGGCGAAAACGAATGAGAATGCTAATTAGGTCATCCTGTACAGTTGGTCCAATGTATTGAATGTCATTAAATGAAAGACCGGAGGTGGTTTTCGCAGACGCATCGAACACCACCCGCAGCTTTGTGGTTAAACTGTTATTTTTTAAAACGCCATGATGAGGAAGTACATATGCAGGGCCTTCAATAGATGTATTATTGCATAAAGACATGTGATTAAGGTTAATATATTCTTGTATAAATTTTGCATATTCTTGCTTTAATAATGGAAAACGTTTAAATTTTCGTTCTAATGATAAAAATCGATGAAATGCTTCTTGATAAGAGTCACCTAATGATTCGGATGACTGTTTTAATGGGATTTGCACTACAAAGCGGCCATCATTTTGTCGCATGGTAGTTTTTAAAAAATGTTGTTCGCATTTTGATTCTTGTTGTGTAATATTACGAACTGCCGGGACCGATTCCAATTCAAAAAATCTGTCAAGTTGATTTTTAAGTTCGACTTCATTTAAAAAGTTGCACTGGACTGTATTATCGTGGATACTTTTGTTATTCTTTTTTGTGTGTATATTGAACCTGATATTAACCAGCCAAATTTAGAATTGTTAAGAACAGGCATATTTTTACCTAAAGGTATACGTTCATTTTTTAATGTAGTCCAAAATAGGTCCGCGTTAAGCAGTATATCTACTTCTGACGGTATATTGAATGTCGGATCTGCTAAAACCAAATGATTGGGTATATTTAGTGATTTAAAGTCAAAATATGTTGTAGGTAATGTTTGAGTAATGTGTGATATAACGAAACAATTAATGCTAGTAGTATATGCTTCTGTGCGTGAGGATATAGTGACGTTACATCGTTTAGTAATGTTTATTGACTCGCGACTTATCCCTTCAACTGTGGTCATTGCAGGTTGCAAGGTGAGGCTTAATGTTTTACTTAATCTTTCAGTTATAAAATTTGATGTACTGCCATTATCTAATAAAGCACGCACGGTGTGTTGTTTGCCATTAATGTCGGCAACTTGAATGAGCACTGTAGATAGTAGAACATAACTGTTATGAGTGGACGATAAAGCGACGTCATTGTGCACTGAGTGCTCATGTAAGGATTGTGTGTCAGAGTTAGTGTCGTCCTGTGCTACAATCATGGCGCTCTGGCCATCTTCGCCAGTCGTAGCCCTGGCTTGGGGCTGTTGGGAAGTTGTTTTGCTCATCAGTGTGAATTAACGTGTTATGCCACTTGGAGCAAATTCTACACGGACCCAGTTTGCACCTTTGGACATCATGTCCCTTACGTAAACAATTGAGGCACAATTTCATTTGTTTAACCTTGTGAATTTTTGCTTGAACCGACAAGGATTTAAAGTTAGGGCATTGATAAATAGCATGATCTTGTTTACAAAAATGACATTTATATGATGGAGATGAGTGTTGTGTATCAGAATTTACAATGAATGTGCGGGATCGTGCGGCAGGTTCGCTGTGTCTACGTTTAATGTTTGTCTGATTCAAAGTTTCTAAAGCTGCGCTCGATTTTTCAGAAAGTTAATAAAAACGTCTAATTCTGGTAATTTATCACAATTATTAAGATATTCTTTCCATTTCCTGTTTGTTGTGTTGTCTAATTTATTTGAAACCATGTGTATTATCAATATATCCCAATTTTCTGTGTTAACATTTAGTGTCTGAAGCGATCTTATATTTTTGTTAATAGCGTCAATTAAATTTCGTAATGCGAAAGATGATTCTTTAGTGATAGATTCTATATCAAATATTGTTTGAATATGACTACTAATGAGAAGTTTGTCGTTGTGATAACGTTCACACAAAAGCTTCCAAGCAACTTCGTAATTTCTACTAGAAAAGTCTAATGAATTAATACATTAGCGGCACTGTCTTTAAGGGATGAACGCAAGTAATGAAATTTATTTATCTTAGGTATGCTGTCGTCGAATGGATAAGCGAAACAAAAGTGTCATGGAACTCTAACCAAGTTTCATACCGGCCAGAAAAGGTAGGTAAATGTATTGTAGGTTAACTTCAAGCTTAGCCCACCTGATGTGCAAGCAGTACTACAAGCGGAGGAAGCAGACGACGTCCGGCTCCCCAGGCTGCGCAGAGGTAAAGCGACTCACATATTCTCGTGCCCTGCCAACCGACGCGAAGTATTCAATCTCGAACTTCTCGCGATATTGATACTCCTTTTCGCAGTCAGTGTCTGAAATATCCATAAACCTTTCTATTTCAAGCTGTAAAGCATCATAATCACTATACCATGCTTCGATTGTTGATAATCTTAACGTAAGTTCACTAATTTGTGTTTTGTTTGGATTTTCGTGAACAATAATGGTGTCCAAATATGTCGTGAATTGGTTAAGCTTTGATTTGTATGAGCCACGCTTTCTTCGTAACTCAGGTAATGTAGTCATTTTATAACAAGACAAAATGTAGTGAATAGTAAGCGAACAGAAAAAATACTTAAATGCGCTAAGTAGGTATGCAGTGCAGAACAGGCAAGAAGCAAGAAAGAAGCAGTACGATAGCTGGTGGCTGCACGGCCGGCCCCAAGCTGGAATGGGATACGACAAAAATATGTTAAAAATGAAATAATTGCACAATATACAGCCACGAAGTTAATGGACTCAATTACGCGCAATAGCTCCAACAGAAATTGATCCAGTGATTGATATTTACAACATATTGCTAACATTAAACGTATATTATAATGCTAATATTAAATGAATATTGAATAATTAAATACTCTGTTACAAATGATTTCTATTCAAAGATTAATATTAAATACTAATGTAGGGTAGGTACTTCTCACTTACTAAAATGGCTTCAATTTCGAATTAAATACCAAACGTACAACCAATATTATTTGGAAATAGAATAGAAGAGAGGAATCTGCAACTAATTATAATAGTATTCTTATAAAAAGTAGCAACTAATAGCCGAGATCGAACACCGATGATTTGGCACAATTGAATTTTACCACTTTTAAAATGTAATATTAAGATAGGATTTAAAGGAAAGGTACACAAACACTAAGAAAGAGGGAAAGATATGGAACGAACTTACAATGTTATCGCCTTTACCAGGTTGCTTGTTCGAATTCCTTGATATAACGGCCTCAGTCTTCTTAATAGATGCCGTCGAGTAAACTTCCCAATATTTTGCTGATTTCTTTCGTAATGTACTCCGGGTGAAGGACCATTTATGTTAGGGAATCTTCGACAGCAAACACCAGGTTACTTGCAAATTGTATATTCAGGCTAACAATGGAAATATTTAGTTAAATCGCAAATAGTATAGAACATATAGTGATCGCGTGGACGGTTCGTCGGCCAGTGGCGGGCGGCGGGCGCCCTCCTGTCGGGTTGGTGGGCCCTGTCGGTGTGTGCGCGTGCGCCTGTGTGCGTGCGCTAACACCTTTCTTCTGCCTGAAGTCAGTTAAGAAATGTTTTAATTGTCCGATATGATTAAATGTAAATATAAAGAATGTTTTACTTACGTTGTTTATTTGATATTTCCATAGGTTATCTCACGGAAGTTTTTGTATCCATTTTGATTTATTGCACTGCATATATGGATCTTCTTTAAGCAGGTTCACGCTATCGGCTTTAATATAGTATGGCTTCATTTCGGTTCACAACATAAATTCAACCAACTCTAACAGCAAACGATTTAATTATTACTTGTCTTGTTGTTTGGTTTCGATGTAGTGACGTCACATGACATTTGAGGCAGCACTGTAGCCGTTTTGGGATTTAAAATCCACAGATAAAAAATCGAAAATTTCTTTTGAAAAATTAAAATACTTAGAACGTATTAAAAAATAAACGAAATACTGCATAATTTATGTTTACTTATAAGCTATCATATCCAACATATTTCATATTTTATTGTTATAACTGTCAATTACCCAATTAGATGAATCCACAGACATCGCCTATGTTATTATGTTAAAATTCGTCAAGTCATTTGGGATCTAGCGGCCAAAGAATGAGACATACATACTTACTTACATACATACGCCAGAAAAACATTACCTTCCGCAGTCTGGTAAAAAAAGAAACATCAGGATTGAACTCAGAACTTTCATCGTTGGTATAGTCACAACTGTATCATCATCAACAACCCATTTCTGTCCCACTGCTGGGCACGGGTCTCCTCTCATAATGAGAAGGATTAGTCCTTAGTCCACCGCGCTGGCCAAGTGCGTATTGGTAGACTCCACATACCTTTGATATTATTTTTTTTTTATAAATCTCATGTATGCAGGTTTCCTCACGATGTTTTCCTTCACCGTTTAGCAAGTGATAATTAATTTTAAATACGCACATAACTTTGAAAAATCAGAGGTGCGTGCCTGGGATTTGAACCTCGGACCCCTCGATCGAGAGGCCGAATTTCTTAACCACTAGGCTATAACTGTATCATGCGACCCATATAAGCCTGTATTAGAAGATTGGATGACTATGTAAATAGAAATACAGGCCAAAACAATCAGTGATACAGTATAATTCGGGCAGTGTTACGTCACTGTACATTTTATACGAAACCAATGTTTTATTTAGACTCTGCGCTTTTATACTATTCGTAGCAGACCACTGTCCACCAGATGGTGAATGCCTACTGCTAATGGACATCTATAATCAACGCTAGATAGGATTAGGGTTCTACCAGAGATTGGTTACAAATGCTTTGCAACCCCTGAGGATACAGCTAATTTATCACACCCTTTAACCCTGAACACAACAGCGTTTAATATATATATTTATAAGGCAGAAATAAATTACATGTCCATCTGGCAGGAATATGAAGTATAGCAAAATGTTTTAGACTTTATGCTGTTCCCCTATTTGGCACTAAAAATGATTTGATTTAAGAAATAAGTACGCTGGTGGTGCTTCCGGAGTTGAACCACGAAATATTGTACCTGTAAAATCATCTATTATCCATATTACAATTATACAGCCAATGTTTTTAGATGTAGGTTGTGTAGTGTGCATGTGTGTAAGAGTAAGAGAGAGAGGGAGAGAGAAAGAGAGAGGTACAATCTCTTTTTGTTATTACAAAGTTATTATCGCATATATTACCTAAAAGCGCAAGCACCAATGAATTATGTAAATTAGGACCACGACCCATTTCTCGTAAACTTTGATCCGCTGAACCAATCTATAATAATTTGTACTATATTGGTTGTTTAGGGTGACCGACCATTGGATACTATCGTGGCGATAGTTGGGTTGGCTACCATTTTATCGCCTAAGCCACTGAGCAGCCGCTTTCGATGCCGCTCTGGTGTCTAATTTGTAGTATGAGGGACGGATTTCTTTTTATAATATAAGAGTAGCAGCATGCAGTTCACCTGATGGTAAGTGGCTACTGCACCCATGGTCATCTGTAATCAACCCCAGATAAAATTAAATTTCTACCTGAGGTCGCTCACAGAAACACCGCTACCCCTGGGGACTAAGTTGAAATGCCTCGAATATGTCTCCCTTACCACACCCACAGCGGCGCTGAACACTGCTCTTGTTAAGCAGATATAGGTGTGGTGGTGGTGCCGCGCAAGTCGAACCACAATGGGTTCTACCACCTTCAAGCACATGTTCCATTTTATACGGAAAATCTATCAACGGTCGATTGTCTACGCGATTCACATAAGCTACTAAATAGTCGCCGAGCAACTTTTAACAGTTTAACAACAATTTTGAACTCAGAGGTGAGATGAAGGCAAATTAATTCTTGGAACATCACTATGCAAACTGGAAGCTATTCAGATTTTCCTTTGTACTTAAATTTGTTTTATTTTTGCCGCGACTCAATTTTATAAAAGTTATTCCTCTGCAATTGAATGCAGTCCATACTATTGAACAATTTATTTACAAGCCAATGAAAAGTTATGACTACGTACTTATATTTTATATATATAATTCTCGTGTCACAATGTTAGTTACCGTACTCCTCCGAAACAGCTTTAACGATTTTCACCAAATTTTATATGCATATTCAGTAGGTCTGAGAATCTGCTACTATCTATTTTTCATACCTTAGTGATAAGGGTGTTCACCCTTCACATTTTTTTATTTATATGGCAACACAAAGTTTGCCGGGTCAGCTAGTAAAATATAAATATTAAATTTCAATCAACTATATAAGGACATAAACGTATTCAAAAAATAATAAATTGATATTCAATTTTCACAGAGGTATACTTTAAGGTATAAAAGCTTCGGCGAGTTTTCCGCAGGATAATAATGGATATGGTGCACATATCTTGCTGTTTAAATTGGACAGTCCTGTTTTACGGCAGCGACTATTCCTGGTTTATTTTTAACAGAATCGTACATTTCAAAGCTAGCTAGAGCTATATTTTATGAAATTAAGTGATTTTTTATATATAACATAGGAGTACCAAACGAGCATGTAGTCCATCTGATGGTAAGTGGCTACTGCCACCCATGGACATCTGTAGTCAACCCCAGATAGGATTATATTCCTATCTGAGGCCGGCCACAGATGCGCCGCTACCCCTGAGGACTAAGCTGGAATACCTCGGAAAAGTATAAAAGTACAGCGGTGCTTAACACTGCTGTTATTAGGTAGAAATAGGTGTTCAAGATATTCATTAACCACTTACTTTCAGGGGTAGATACTGAATGTTCATTTCTTATATCATTCGATGGGAGTATAGTCCCTTTTACGTGTAAGCTTGTACCTTACTGCGGTATACTTAATTTAATAGCATATTAATATTTAAGTAGTGAATATCTGAAGGTGGTAGAACCCTTTGTGGTTCGACTCCGGCGGCACCACCGCCACACCTATTTCTACCTAATAACAGCAGTGTTAGGCGCTGCTGTGTTCCGGTTTGAAGGGTGTGGTAAGGGAGACAGACTTTTCCGAGGCGTTCCAGCTTAGTCCTCAGGGGTAGCGGCGCATCTGTGGCCGACCTCAGGTAGGAATATCTAATCCTATCTGGGGTTGATTACAGATGTCCATGGGCGGCAGTAGCCACTTATTATCATGTGGACTGCATGCTCGTCTGCTACTCTTATATTATATAAAAAAAAGTAAGGAAATACCAAAAAAAGGTTGTCAAAATCGAGATCGACATTGACGGAGTTGTCAAAAGTACTCGGAGATTGTGAAAAAAATATCGGTGACGAATTGACAGCCACTGTATCGGGGGAGCTAAAAATAGATTGTCAGGTGTGAGCAGCGGGAAATGGGTCGTCCGGTATTGAAAATGTGATAAACATTATGTAAGCACACACATTGTTGTGTTTGCATGCGTATACCCGTGTCCCGTAAGTTTGTCGTGTTTTTTTTTATAATATAGGAGTAGCAGACGAGCATACAGTCCACCTGATGGTAAGTGGCTACTGCCGCCTGTAATCAACCCCAGATAGACTTAGATATTCCCACCTGAGGTCGGCCACAGATGCGCCGCTACCCCTGAGGACTAAGCTGAAACGCCTAGGAAAAGTCTGTCTCCCTTACCACACCCTTCAAACCGGAACACAGTAGCGCCTAACACTTCTGTTATTAGGTAGAAATAGGTGTGGCGGTGGTGCCGCCGGAGTCGAACCACAAAGGGTTCTAACACCTTCAAACCCACCCGGTACTTACGGGACACCCTGTATATACTGAAACATACACATGGAAATCTAATCGTGGATTTATTACTTGCTTTGAATTTGTGGGATGTGTCTATATTACAATGTATTTTTCAAACTGTAAATTTTAGGGATTGTGGGGGTCATCTTTTTCGAGCGCATTTGTCTCATTTTGTTGCACGCCCTATAGACTAAACGACTTGCCGGTTTTAGAACATGAGGTATAGCTGGGTTCGTCTTAATTGTGGGAGTGGCCGAGGCTAGATTACATTTATTTTCGCTTGCGGATTTTCGTTTTTTATAATAATTTTACGTTTCGTTAAGAAATACAATGTCCCGCTTTTACTGTTAAATTAAATGGACATATGAATGTTAATACAAGTGTTGGCAATGCGGCCATTTCGCTTCAGAATTTCACACAAGCGGAATATATCGAGAGGAAAACAAAAAATATTTTGTTTGTTACCAAAATACCATTGAAAACGTTTGTACCATCGCTTGAATGGGAAGTCGTTAATGCGAAACAAACAAACACATACATTTATACAAACGACTTCACAGAGACATGTTGTAATATATCAAACGGACAATATTTCTGTAGGACAGACAAGATAAAGGTGGTAGGACCCTCTGTGGTTTGACTCCGGCACCACCGCCACACCTATTTCTGCCTCATAACAGCAGCGTCAAGCGCTGCTGTGTTCTGGTTTGAAGGGTGTGGTCAAGATATTCATTATACATTCAATAGTTTATCATTAAGGTACTCGTCAATTTCATAATAACATTTACTTATTAATAACAATTTTAATTTAATTTTAAAATGTTTAATTTCTAAAAGCTTTATTGCGTCTGGCAGGTGGTTATATAATTTTGTTGCCATACCATATACACTTTTTTTGTAAAATTTGGATTTCGAGATATGGTTAGTCTTAATATTTAATTCATTTTTTGTATTTCTCGGACACCTTGTGTATTTAATGCTAAATAAGTCAAAATTTTCTTTTACAAAGATGCAAAGTAAGAAAGACATAATTTTCCATGGCGTTCCAGATTAGTCCTAGTCCAGGGATAGCGGCGCATCTGTGGCCGACCTCAGGTCGGAGTATCTAACCCTATCTGCGGTTGATTACAGATGTCCATGGGCAGTAGTAGCCATTTACTATGCGGACTTAGGTTGAATAACTTGTTTGTTACTTCTATAATAAGTTTATAGCTGTTTGTATCATTGTTCCTGTAGTTTCGGAACCAGAATAGGGCTCGTAAGAGACGACTAAAAGGGGGATTCCGGGGTTGCGGGTGGCAAGAGTAGGAGCTCGAACCGCCCGGCTAGCGGGCCCGGGAAGGACGGCGGAATATGTGGTCGCATACCGTCGTACGCACCAGACGGTGTAGCGAGCGCCAAGCTCACCTGGGCGGAGCCCGACGGGGCAACGCGCTAAGAGGGCTCCGGTTGCGTTCCTTTGGACATCCCGGAGCCCTCTACGCAGCGCCGAGGACGGCCACCTTACCGCACTAAACGGACGGACGGTTTTAGTGCGGTAAGAATCCCTCTTACCGCACTAAAACCCCCCCGGTGTGGGAACATAATCCTACGTCCCTCCCACAACACCGGGTACCTTTTGAAAGTTTCTCCCTCGTAAACAAAAAAAAAGGTGTTTGTATCATATTTAAGCAGCTCTAGAGCACCCACAACATTCTATTATTGGTCTTATAGCGTATAAAAAGTTATAAGTATTATGTAATGTTGTTTTTATCTCATCTAAATAAATTCATGTCGTAACAATTTCAGATGAAAGCAATCACAATAACAAAAAAAATATTTGTCCGCGGAAAAATAATTTTAGGTAATCGAAAATCAAGATATGATATTACTATACTAACAAACAAAACAACAAAACTGGTCTGCCTGAATGTCTTTTTAACACGCTTTTATTAGCTTGGGTTGTACGTTTGTATGTTTGTATGTAACAGTAACGGAATCATTGAGCCCGATTTTTATCCACTTTGAACGTTCAGTTTAATTCAAAATTTTAAAGAATTATCAAAAACCGATGACAATACACGATTTTAATAATTTTGTACCATTGTTCTTATCAACATCCTCAGGATTAACGATTTTCGAGGGAAGAGAAACTTTTTCCACAATTATACAATTTACTGTTCCTTAATTGATTCCTAGATTGAAAATTATTTTCTACTTTTTAGTTGATTTTATCATAAAAGCGTGTTTTTTAGATTTTTGAACTATATTTATTTTTTGTAAACGTATTTGCATGCAGACCATCTGATGTTCAGTGGTCGCTGTCGCCCACGGACATCTGTAATCAACCTTATATAAAATCAGAATCCGACCCGAAGTCGGTCACAGATGCGTTGCTAGCGATGACAGGTAAGAAAGTCTCGAATAACTGTCTCCCTTACCACACTCTTACTAACCTAACCTAACCGCAACGCAGCAGAGCTGAGCACTGTTGTTATTACGTAGAAATCACAAGGGTTAGGATATTAAGCGATAGGCACAAAGTTTTCCATTTTCTATCTGAACCTAAATGTTTTAAAATCTAAAAATGAAAATACCCATATGGGGGTGAATGTAGGCGGAACCCCACTTTCCTTTCTTACGATGGAGTGGGTAGTAATTATTATGTCTGAGATGTCTCAGAAATCCTTGGAATCTGAGGAATTATAATTTCATGCGTGAATTATTTTGAACGTTCATAAACATAAGATCTATATACTTACCTGATGGAATGTTTATGTAATATACCTTTTATGAAAGTAAATGTACGTGTTTGCTTGCAACCTGACAGTGAGTGATCACTGATGTTTATTGCTGAAGTTTTTCTGTAATATAAAATTAGCAGACGAGCAGTCAACGTCACGTATGAATATATTCTTAGGTGAGGTGGCCACACATGCGCCACTATCCTTGGATATTGGATATCCTCTAATACTTCGGATGAGTATGTTTCCATTACTACATCCTGCAAACCAAAATATAGCAGCGCTTAACACTGCTATAATGAGGCAGAATTCTTATTCCGCGATATCTATATCGCGGTGATACTTCCGGAGTCGAACTACAAAGGACTCTGTTATCAGAGAGTTATTGGAGGTCAGTATTAAAATAAATGCGTTCTTACTTCTTATTCCTGAAGACTAAGATGTACTTCAAAAGGATTACTCTATTACGCGCCTCCATTATTTGTTTGCAAATTTACGAATTTTAAGTTGTTTGATTCGATAGACAATTTATGCGCTAGGGAAAACAAATAAGGGCGGAAAAATACATAAATGTCATCGTCTTCCCGTGGAAATATTTGGCGATCGGTCAGGCTGAATTACTTTTCTATAAATTAAATTAAATATTTACATTCAATGAAATGTAATCATGAGGAAATTAAAAGGATAAGAAGTGAAGTATAGGAGTATATTTTAGTATAGTATACTATCTACTACCTGCATGGCGGCGCGGACAACATACCGGTCTGACGAGTAAACAGTTCCGGGTTCGATCCTGGGCTAGAATTTGAATGACGGTTTAGACACCTTTTCTGGGTCTGGGACAGTCTGGGTATTTGTGTATTTGTCGTGTGTGTTCATGGCACTCACTACACAGGAAATCGTGTGGGGCTGTGAGTCTAGAAAGCGATTTTTATGTAGGTATAGTGCGCGCCAATCTGCTAGTCCGCTCTGAAGTTGTTGGAGCAGGTGTAGTCATACAATATGCTATGGCGACGCGATTCATCTGGAGGCACGGCAGTGCCTCCGCCAAGTCGAGCCAAAGCCAAAAAAAGCGGCACGGCCGTAGTATTCTTTTCTCGAAGCAATTCGGCCCATTTTCGACCTCCTGTAACTTCGTTGCATATGAAGCTAGAAGCCTGAATTTTCAGGAGCCAAGCAAGCATTGTGTAGACACGGTATATTTCAAATTTCATTAAATTTGAACCAGTAGTTTAAGAATTACAAGTAGTCAAAGTTCGTAATTTTGTCACTCACTCACTCACTGACTGACCGATCATCAAAAGTTTAAGGCACTTCTAGCAGACATAGAAGGTTGAAATTGAGAATACAATTAGTGTTTAGTATATAACTCATGGGAAAACTAAAATATTTTGCAATTTCTGTCCAGTTATCTAGATACACCAACTACATTAAATAACTTTGTATCCTATATAAGTTATATAGGATGACAAAGTTACATTTGCAGTTAATGAATCTATGTTTCTGTCCGCGAAATGTACGAGTAGTAGGGGAGCCCATGATGTTAAATGGGTAGAAACTCGAGCGTCGATAGGACCTATATGATTGTGTAGATTACACGTTAGAGTGAAGAAAAGGTTGTGTGATATTTTTCGATTCACCGTGGGAATAGTTTCTAGACGATTCGAAAGATGTAAAAAGCAGAGTCAGACATACTCAAGGCGCGGCAGGTTAGTGATAGAGTATATATCTCTGATGCCGGAAATATGTTTATCTGCTGGTTTGCATAGGGGGGGGGGGGGGGGGCAGCCATACGAGAGGCAAAAATGGAAAAAAAAGGTAACCAGCGCATTCGATTTTCAAAGGGGATATGAAGTTACCCCAGATGAGTCGCCCATTCGAAAGACTGTCAGTGACTCTTCGAAAATAAAATAGAATGAGAATGTATGAAGAATAATGTATTTTCCATAAAATTAGCCTTTTCCTTTAGTTTGTTACACAGCATTTTTCTAGCATTATTTCGTTTATATTAAAAAAATTACCGCACTCGAGTATGTCCAGGTATACATTTTTTTGCAACCCTATTACTCCCTAACGCTGCCCTCAAATCGTCAGGTTAAAATTTATTGTTTTCAGCATGTAATTAAGCTACTATAGATAATACTATTGTTTTTTAATAATCTGACGGACTTCCCTGGTTGAACCCCCAAAATGGATGGTTTAAGATACTCTATAGGATGTAAGGTATCTCCCATATCTTAATCTGCCGCGTTCGAGTCACTCTCAAAATCCCGTCTTGGGCTCCCCTACTATTATTGGCGACGACTTCAACTGTTTCTATTCTCGAGACATAAGACGTTTTCTATTCCAACTTCAATTTAAATTCAATACAAATAATTGGTGAAGTGCGAATCGAACTCTTACACTGAGGGTTCCGTACCACAAAAAAAAAACGGCAAAAAATAGCAGGTCCTTATATGTTTGTCCCTGTAGTTCCTGGACTAAAAAAGGACTAAAAAAGCGACTAAAAGGGGGCTTCCAGAGTTGGGAGTGGCAGCAAGGAGCTCGAACCGTCCAATAAGTGTCCCTGGGAAGGACGGCGATATGTGTAGTCGCATACCGTCGTGAACACGGGATAGTTTAGGAGGAGCGAAAACTGCCCAGGGCAGAACTTGATCGGGGCATTGCGCTTGGAGGACTTCGGTTGCGTTCCATCGGAGATCCCGGAGTTCTCCAACAAACGTTGAAGACGGCCGCCCGGCGTCACTCCCACGTCGTCGAGTACCTTTTGAAGATTTCCTCCTTATAAAGAAAAGGAAGGTCCTTGTATGGCAACTCTCCTTTATATAAAAGTTTTTCTTCTTACTTTTAGTACTTGTTGTTAAAGCGGCCACCATTATATATATTCCGTAAAAAAAATAAGTTTCTATCTATTAAGGTTCCAGAAATAGAGCTCTATGTCAGACAGACAGCTTAGAAATAGGGTTCCGTTTTTACCCTTTGGGTATGGAACCCTAAAAAGTAATATAATATCAAAAACATTCCGAATTTCTGACAAATGTCATGACAAAAAACTAGATGTTACGGCTAATGTGCCTAAATCAGTTAAAACGCAGATTAGCTTGCCCATTACCTTTTTTTTTTTTTCTTTTCGAGGAGGAAACCTTCAAAAGGTACCCGACGACGTGGGAGCGACGTCGGGTTATGTGGGAGTTTTACCGCACTAAAACCCCCCCGGTGGCCGTCCTCGGCGCTTGTTGGAGAACTCCGGGATCTCCAACGGAACACAACCGGAGTCCTCCAAGCGCGATGCCCGAATCGGGCTCTGCCCTAGGGGAGCGTTCGCTCCTCCCGCAACATCTGGTGATTACGACGGTATGCGACCACACATACCGCCGTCCTTCCCGGGGTAGCATACTGGACGGTTCGAGCTCCCATCTTGCCGCCCGCAACCCCGGAAGCCCCCTTTTAGTCGCCTCTTACGACAGGCAGGGGATACCGTAGCCCTATTCTAGTCCCGGAACTACAGGGACAAGCTTGCCCATTACCTAAAGTACAAAACGAAGATTGTATCAATCTTCACCCCTTGACGTCGACCCGTGCATGTCATGATGCGTCGTCGTGTCATGAATTTACGACAAACATTGTATATTTTCACGAAACAATATCGCTTTGTGGCACAATGTCGCTATGTGTCACGATACGTCGTCGTGTCGTAAAAAGGCATGTGTTTTAGCCCTAAGAACAAGTCTGAAAAGATGTTTCGAATTTTAACTACATAGTTAATCTGCATATTTTCTAGCTAATCTTAAGACTGCCTAGTTAATGTGTATGCTAACGTATTCTACAATATAACGGTAACATACAAAAAATACAATAACTGTCGTGAGGTAAAGCAACTGTCACCGTATTATAAAATAATAATAAGTTTGTTTCCAAGGAAACAAATGTGCAAATTTCGGCCTTATTGCGCTTAAATAAATGTCTGTATGAAAATAATAAGCTTACATATACAAATTTACAATGTTCACAATGAAAATCCCTAATAACTTCTAAACGGATTACCCTTATTACACAATTCCTTTTGCCCTATCCGTTTTAGACCTAAATCTACCAAATGGCCTTAAAGACAAACCAATATCTACACAAACAAAAAATCATGTTTTCAACTTACGTAATATTTGATACGTAATATTACATAAATTTAGTTAAGTTCGTTTCAAATTATTCGAAATAAGAAACTGTTATATAAATCGAGCTTAGATAGCCACTTTATAACATATTCTTGCCATGATCACCAAAAATATCAGCTCCTAGTGGCTCGGTACAACAGCAAATACCGACTTACCTCCCTAAAAAATTGATAGCTATAAAAAAACGAAAATGCACAGTTTAATGTTGAATTTAAACAACCGTCCATTACACAATTAGGGTATTTTTTTTTGCTCCATTGCTCGTACAAAACAAACATAATAGTTATATATAAAATGATATTGTTCGGTGAGCTAAGTTTTAAATAGAAGTGAATAAAAATATAGTCTAGCTGAAAATATGTATTATTAATATACTCTGGAAATATTAATTCTAAAAATAACTACAGGTTGAATGCAGAAGACAAGTGCAGACTAATAATTTAAGTATGAACGCGGTGAGTAAACTTACTGAAAAAGGATTTACTGTTAATTTCTTGAAAAACGGTTGCAGTATTAGTAACTCTATGGATAATATCATCGCAACTGGCCACAACGTACATGGTATACATAAATTTAAACAATTTGTCAAATCACCGATATGTAATTTGACAATGTCAAATAAATATTGGCATAGAAGACTAGCCCATATTAATCCGGAATATATGCGAATTTTAAAGAATATTGTGACTGGTCTTGATAATGTGAACATTACGACGGATATGACGACTAGTGAGAAACCATTTCCAAACCTCTGAACGCGAACGAACGATATACTGGAGATCGTACATACAGATTTATGTGGTCCCATGGAAGCTACTTCACTCAACGGTTCAAGGTACATGTTATTATTTATCGACTATTATTCTCGAATGACAGGATTAATGTTTATTTTCTAAAACATAAGAGTGAGTCTTTAAGAAATTTCAAAAATATAAAGTGTTGAAAAGGGAACTAGCAAGTTGAACAAATGTATGAGATCAGATAGTGGGACGAAATTTTGTAATAGAGCTTTCAATATTTTCTTGTCAACAAATGGAATTCTACATCAGAAGGCGATACTATATACCCCTAAACAAATTGTTGTGGTTGAAACAGCTAAGAGAACTATTATTGTAAATGCGAGAAGTCTAAAACGAATGTTATCATTATTAAATAAATATTTCATTCATTTCAGAAGTCAGAAGTCTATTATAAATTGAAACGAATTTGAGCAAGAGCAGTAAATACTGTGGTTTATATCAAAAACCGGAGTCCGACGAAGTCAGTGAAAGATTACCAATGATTTTTGTCGGATATTCAGAAGAAAGTAAGGGATGTCGATTATTTAATACGAAGACACGTTAAATCACAATAAATAAATAAATCACAATCAGTAGAGATGTTTTTTCCTGAGGATACCTAATGGGAATAATTTCAGTAGTCAAAATAGTAACTTTTTTAGATTTAATTTATTGTCATGTTCGAATGAAAGTGATGATGAATGGCAAGATTATTTACATAACTACAAAGAGTAACTACAAAAATTTAATTGACTTTAAAAAATCTGTTGTTGAGATTCAACTAGTAGAAGGTACCGGAAAGGAAAAGAGTAGAAATATCTACAAAAAGGAATGAGATGCCATCAAAAACAATGCTTGTAAAAAGATCCAAGTCTCGCCATTCAGTTCTTCTACCGTAAAAAGTTTTGAGATCTATGTAAAACCAAGCCGGTAAATGTATGCAGTCCCTACTTAAGGGACCTTCTGTCTTAAGGTATTATCTCACTATCTAACCTAACAACATCTCATGGGACCATACCAATATTAAAAATCTTTTATGTTTTAAATAAATTGACTTGGCAATCGTACTAATGTTACCTGTGTGATGCGATATGATAAGATGAAAACACAATGTGACTTGCAGTACGATTGCCACGTTAATTTATTTAAAACATAAAAGATTTTTAATATTGGTATGGTCCCATGAGATGTTGTTAGGTTAGATAGTGAGATAATACCTTAAGACAGAAGGTCCCTTAAGTAGGGACTGCATACATTTACCGGCTTGGTTTTACATAGATCTCAAAACTTTTTACGGTAGAAGAACTGAATGGCGAGACTTGGATCTTTTTACAAGCATTGTTTTTGATGGCATTTCTATATTCAGAGTGGACTAGCAGTTTCACGCGGACTATACCAACCTATATCTAGAATCCAGAACACTTTTATCTCTTTGTTCTTTATGCTTTATGGAGTGCGAGTAGTTTTTTAATATTTTTGGAGTGGAGCCAACTTTTCTTGCATGTACATATTCACGGAAGTAGCGCTCATAAAAACACGATCTCACGTATCTTACGATATCAATATTTGATATTTGAGTATTTGTTTTTAATATAGGAGTAGCTAACGAGCAGTAGAGCAGACGTAGTTCGTCTAATGCGCTGTCGTAAGAGGCGACTATAAGGGGGCTTCTGGGGTCGCGGGTGGCAAGAGTGGGAGCTCGAACCGCGCGGCCAGCGGCCCCGGGAAGGACAGCCGTATGTGTGGTCGCATACCGCCGTACGCACTAGACGGTGTGGCGAGCGTCAAGTTCACCTTGGCGGAGCCCGACGAGGCAACGCGCTAAGAGGACTCCGGTTGGGTTCCTTTGGAGATCCCGGAGCCCTCTACGCAGCGCCACTGGGGGGTTTTAGTGTGATAAGAATCCAACACAACCCTGCGTCACTCCCACGGCAAAAAAAACTTCACCTGATGCGGGTAGCCACTGCTTATGTATGTTTAATCAACCCTACACAGGATTGAAATCCTATTTGTTGCCGGCCATAGATGCGTTGTTACCCCTGAGGATTAGGTTGGAAAACCTCTACGTAAGTTCATCAGGTAACCCTTATTAAACAAAACCTTTTAAACCAAAACACAGAAGCGCTTAACACTGCTGTTATAAGGCAAAAATTGGCGTGACAGCGGTACTTCCAGTGACGAACTACAATGGGTTCTGTCGATGCCCAAAGTCATCTCAAATCTTCCATATGTCTAAGAATTAAACATAAGATGTACATATCTAAGAGTTGTAGATAACATGTGCGTCTAAGATGCATTTTTTCTCCTGAGGACTAAGTAATAATGCTTTTCTATACACTTCTCTCTTACCACACTCTTTAAATCAGAACAAGAGACCACAGCAGCGCTAACTGTTATTGAGAAGAAATATATTAACAATAAACTTAGATACTAACAAGTTTTATTTTATTTTTTATTTTATTTGCACAGTGCAAGTTGCACAAAAGTTCACCAAGTACTAATACTTTGAGGTCCTTCAGCTTTGTAAATAAGTTCCCCCGATCCCAGCTGCGCTTGTAATCACCAGAAATGATTAGACAAGTTGAGATGAACAAAAGTTTAGACAAAGTATTACTTGTACAGTTGTCCCATTAATAAAGCTAGCGACACCCGGGGGTGTAGGGAGCTTGCAGTCCACCTGATGTTAAGTGGCTACTACCGCTCATGGACATCTGTAATCAACCCCAGATAGGATTAGATATTCCTACCTGAGGTCGGCCACAGATGCGCCGCTACCCCTGAGGACTAAGCTGGAACGCCTCGGAAAAGTCTGTCTCCCTTACCACACCCTTCAAACCGGAACACAGCAGCGCCTAACACTGCTGTTATTTGGTAGAAATAGGTGTGGCGGTGGTGCCGCCGGAGTCGAACCACAAAGGGTTCTACCACCTTAAGATACTTATTTCTACCTAATAGTAGCAGTGAAGTGTTTTGGTTTGGAAAGTTTGGTAAGGGGTACTTCTCTCGGGCATTGCAGTTTAGTCCTCAGGGGTAACGGCACATCTGTGGCCGACCTCAGGAATATCTTATCCTATCTGGGGTTGATTAGAGATGTCCTGGGTGTCCAAGGACGGCAGTAGCCACTTACCAGGTGGACTGCTTGCTCGTATTATATTATATCTACTCCTGTATTATAAAAAATAACACAGCTGTTAAGCAAAAATAGAAATACATTAACAAGACTCTTAGATACTTAACGGTTGCACAAAAGTTCAACAAGTTCTAATACTTTGAGGTCTCCCAGCTTTGTAAGTACGTTCCCCCGATACCAGCTGCGCTTGTAATCACTAGAGATAATTATACAAGTTGAGAAGAAACAAAAGTTTAAATCAAGTAATATTAGTACAGTTGTCCCATTATCATAAAGCTAGACCAGGCCACGTTGGCTTCGTCTGTTCCTTTGGGAACTTTGAAATAAAAGTATATAAACGGTTATATATATTTTTATAATATAGGACGAGCAAAGGAGTCTAACTAATGGTAAGTGGTTACTGCCACCCATGGAAACGTCGGCCACAGATGCACCGCTGCCCTTGAGGACTAAGCTGGAAGGTCTCGGAAAAGTATAAAAGTACAGCGGCGCTAACACTGCTGTTATTAGGTAGAAATAGGTGTTCAAGATATTCATTAACCCCTTACTTTCCATAAGCAAGCCTCCTTGACCATATACTTCAACTCAGAACACAGCAGCACTTAAAACTGCTGATATGACGTCGAATAGCTAAGGTAATATCGGTATCAAACATTAAAACTCAGAGGTGTCGTAGATGAACCTGGACCCATTAACTCTCAAGTCCAAAATCTTACACTATTAGAAAAATACAGCTATTTGTGGTTACTATGGAGAGTATTACAATGTAATAATAATTTGACAAATTCCTAGGCAGAATCTATATAGCTGGTCTAGATGTAAATTATGGCTGACATGTCGCCATAAATTCAACAACACTGAGCTAGAAATTAAGATGTACCATAGAGTAAGAACGCTATAGAGATGCTATTATCGTTAGGTGTACGAAATAATATGAGCGAATGCTAACTAGTCATATTTATGCGAGGTTCTTACAAATACAAGGGTAAAGTTTACTAGTCACTCATCCAACCCCTGATAGCTCTGAACTAGGGAATGCAATCTCGTAAGAAATATTTATATTTCAATATTTGCGGGATTGAGTATCGTCAATCCCGGAAAAGAAGTAATAACAGAAGCAAATTTAATTTTAAGCTTAGTTTCCAAATTGCCCTGGAATATGGTATCTCTCAGGATACCCACAATTTTATCAATGATTAGCTGACCCGGCAAACTTTGTACCGCCTCAGAATCTATTTATGAAATATATTTCATATTTACTCACCTTTTAAACCTTCCCTGGACTTTCACAAATTATTTTAAACTAAAATTAGCCAAATCGGTCCAGCCGTTCTCGAGTTTTAGCGAGACTAACGAACAGCAATTGGTTTTTATATATATAGATTAGCGGAGTACCTTAAATGGTATATTCCACGGTAAACAAACATGATATATTTGAATATGTTTTTAAGACGTAGACGTGACTAAAATAGTTCAGACCGCACGCGGATTACACATACGAGTTCAAATAAATTTCGCGGGATTGTGGTCCCGCGCGGGATACAATTCACAACCGGGATTAGTCCCGTACAGCATGCGGGATACCGGTATCCCTACGATACTTAACTTTGAAGATTTACACGTGGCTTTGCGCGCTCTATGTAACGTATACTCTACGTAATGTATGCATGTGACGTAATAGAGCTATGTTCTGGTACACTATGGGCCATGCATAAATATACAGCAGTGTCAATGTAAAGCCAGATCGTGTGGAAAATTAGAATTTCACCATAGCCAACACCACCTAAATTTACATAGGAGAAAAGAAAATACCATACCACATAAGCATAGAAGCAATTTTTTTTATATAAAATATAGCAAACGACCATGCAGTCCGCTCTGAATATAGAAATCACGTCGCCATAGCAAATTGTATGACTACACCTGCTCGCAACAACTTCAGAACGGACTAGCAGGTTGGCGCGGACTATAAGTGGCTACTGCCATCAAGTAAAGATAGGATTAGACATGAGTTCGGCCACAGATGCATTGCAACCCCTGAGGACTAAGTTGGAACATCTCGGTAAATGTGCTTTGCCACACCTTTCAAACCAGAACACATCAGAGCGCTCTCAAAATGCATCGAGAAAGTTGCGTTACCACATATAGCAGAACACAGCAGTTACAATACAATGTAAAGAGGAAATAGGGAATGAGTAGGGGAAAGTATTAGTTATATTTAAAGTCAAATATGTTAATTATTGAATAATTATTGTTATCAGGATGACTTCAAACACCCTGAAAGTGGACTGCGCTTCGCACTGCACCACACCGTCAGAGATCAACGGCGGCCAGCTCGTCAGCGTGAAGGTCGGCTGCCTCCACATCAATCCAGCTACCACGTGAGTACTTTTTTGGATTAGAGTACCAGACGAGCTTGACTTCACTCCCTTGTAAGGTCACTGCCACCCACGGACATCAGTTTTGATACAATCCGCTAGGGGTGCTGATTGGAAATGTATGGGCAAATACGTAAACAAATACCAAAGCAGTTATTTGTAAAAACGTAAAAACTCATACTAAGGGTACTGTGATTAATTGAATATGGAAAAGGTTCTACCGATCACAGATGCGTTGGTACTGTGGACTAACCACATCCTTCTATCAAAACGCAGAAATAGTTTCAGAAACAGTCCTGAGGTGTAGTGGTGCCTCTCCGGTTGAACGATCCTAGGTCTAATCAAATTTTCTTTATTTTTCCCTTGAAACTTACAAAATCAGTGTTAAACGCTGCTGTAGGATATAAATACAGTACAGATTTTGTTTGGTAATAAAAAGTTATAACCCCAACTAGAGATTTATTTTAAAAATGAAAATGAAAAATATCGCATAATATAACTATATATAAAAAAAAGGAGTGATAGCCTAGTGGTTAAGAAACTCGGCTTCTCGATCGAGGGGTCCGAGGTTCAAATCCCAGGCACGCACCTTTGATTTTTCAAAGTTATGTGCGTATTAGAAATTAATTATCACTTGCTAAACGGTGAAGGAAAACATCGTGAGAAAACCTGCATACCTGAGAGACTTATAAAAAACATACTCAAAGGTATGTGAAGTCTACCAATACGCACTTGGCCAACGTGGTGGACTATGGCCTAATCCTTCTCATTCTGAGAGGAGACCCGTGTCCAGCAATGGGACAGTAATGGGTTGATGATGATGATAATATAACTCCCACAATTTAGACGAGTACAACGCGCTTCACATGTTAACCCTATACTTGACATTGTGCACTTAAATGCACATTAGAATTAGATTTTTTTTTTCGGATAATGCGACATCGAATCTTACTAATAATAACTAAAAGCGAATTAGCAAACGTTTCTTTATGTCATAAAATGAAATCAATATCTGTCTCGTTCACACATTGTAAATGGTAAACAAAATAGCGAGCCGTCATTCAGCACCTGCGCAACGCTCTCTAAGAATCTTATTTTATCTGAATGAAATTAAGTTATATGTACAAAATTTATATAATCTTACTTTCTGCAAGCTTTATGCAATGTTTTGGTGATATTTTTTTGAGATATAATGTTTTGAATATATAGTAATTCATGACTTTTGTTATGTGTGCATTAAAATGCACACTGCCAACGACATACAATATTACTGTTTGTCAATATTGTGTCTTTAAATGCACACTGCCAACTTTGCTACTATATACTAAGGTTCTGCACACAAGGCAGGGGGTTGGGTGAACAAAGTTCAGACAGAGTTTTTTTTTATAATTCATGACTGAAATTAATATTTCCCCGTTTCCACTAAATTCCCAGTCCTTAGCTTGCAATATTTTTTTCAGATGACTGGAGGCCGAAAAATTCTAGCTTTGGTGTCTAAATTGCGTGATTTAATCGGATGTAGAATCCAGCAAATCCCTAGAAAAATGAATTCCAGATGTCTAGGTCTCATAAAGACGTCCCTGAACTCAAGTCCTGTCCAATCAATAGCGTCTTCTGACAAAAATGTAAACATCTCCAATAATGATGATTCCAGAACATCTGCAATATCAATCCCAGATAAGACCAAATTCCCACTTGAGGTCGGCTATAGATGCGCCACTAGCCCTGAAGACTAAGCTGGAATGCCTCAGAAAAGTATATCTTCTTACCACATCCTTCAAACAAGTGGAATAAAGTCCAATCATATGCTCAAATTTAATACAACATTGTAACGGAAACATGGATGCAGGTCTAAACAGACAAGTCGCTTTATAGCGTACAAATGTGATAGGCCATTGTTAGTATTGTCCTCACAGATCCTGGACATCTTCGTTTGTAATTCCTGGTTGCTGTTTCGCCATGAGAACAGCGGTAAACAAAAATTATTGCCACTCAAAAAGTTTCGAGTCGCTTTATGTGGGAACTATGTTTTTTTGGGAGGAGGTCTTCTAATCTCTCAACTCAACTAAAATATCTCAAAACTTGTTGACATGTCAAACTTCCGAGACTTTTATCTTTAGTATTTTCGAAATGTATGATATTTTTTATATATTTTTTTTATTTTTTTAGTTTAGTGAGTACTTGGCGGTGTGCATTTAAAGACACATATTTTTTTTCTCGTGAACCTGGCAGTGTGCACTTAAAGACACATACTATATTCTGAAAACTGAAATTCAGAGATTTTTTATTTTATTTTTCCTAATATCCTTATAACCCAATTAACGCAGAGAAGTAGCAAAAGTATAATTTTTTTAGGATAAAATTCTCTGCCAAGTATAGGGTTAAAATCTCAAGTCGTTTGGGGGTATTCGTTTGCAGGTGTTAAAGAATGACACATAAATACATATATGCTTGATAAACATTACACTCCGCAATCACATATAATATGTGACGGCGGTGACACCGAACTTGTGATACACCACCTTTTGTTTCATGTAACCGATATGTTTGTTTCAGGAGAGGACGCCGGATATTTTTGCTCCAGATGCTAGTTCTATGTTTTGTGCCCCACGCGGCACTTATCCTGCAAAACTGCTCCATCATGGCCCAGTTGTCCCAGACCTTGGACTCGTCCCTCTATCTGAATACTGAGGTAAGTTGTGATACCTAATAATTCAAAAAAGCAAAAAATATATATGAGTTTGTATTGAAATATACGTGACAAATGTGAAAAAAACTTCTTCCTAAAGTATTCCCTGAACGCTATGACACGGGGTTCTTTAAGAAAGGTGCAACATGAGCTCTCCTTTAAAGCCGGCGATGCATTGGCGATTCCACTGGTGTTACAAATGTCCATAGGTGACGTTGACTACTTTCCACCAGGTATCCCGTCTCCCCTATCGTTAGATATACATAGAAAAAAATAGTCATTAGGAAGTATAAGGGCTAATTTATCATTATAGATAGACATCATACATCAGACATAGAGCGTGTCAGATGCGTTCCGTGGCAGACAAGTATTCTACTTTATAACGTACTAGTTACCCGCCCGCGCTTCGCATGGGTAGAAATGACTATTTTATCGTAGTGAACCGCCCACTTTCCAGGTATACTGCATCCTCGTTTTCAACTTTGATAATTAAGGAAAACAGTCGATCACCTAAACTCATCATACTTAAGTCCAATTTACATGCTATAAAGAGCAAATTTTATCTACATTAAATGATTCATTCTTTCAAACGATTTATTTTGATAAGGATTTATATTTCGTATCTATGACCATTGTAATATGAACTTAATTTTGTCTTCTTTTAAAATCATAAGTAAAAACAGTTATTGTGGAGTACGCAACAAAGATAGACATATGCCATCGCCGGATTATTATCGCCGGATTATTATATCGCCGTAGACTTTTTTAAGGTGTATACAATAATGTAAAACATTATTTTGATTTATCTGATAGGGTTCCGCCAGCGTATGCATTGTAAGCACAAAAAATGTGTTAATTTACAAAATCTGTAAAATTGTCAGTGTTTTTCTACTATGTTATGCATGTATTATACATACAAACCTTTCTGTTGAATCACTCTATTTATTAAAAAAATTGCATCAAAATCCGTCGAGTAGTTTCAAAGATTTAAGCGAACGGGGACAGACAGCGGGAAGCGACTTTGTTTTACACATTGTTTTCCACATTTCGGGCGCAGTGCTACGGGGTAGAGGGAGGGTATTATCGGAGCGCATGGCTATAGTCATACGGAAATGTTCCATTCTCAGTCGTCCTGTGAATAATAAGATAGTACTTAAAATTGCTTGGCTCAATAATAAGATTATTTGTATTGTACATGTGTCTATAAAATATTTGTACTTACCAATTTATATAAACAATGAGTAGTAACCCAGTGCAGTTTCGAATATATGTATATTATATACATCAAAAATGATTTGTACGATAACTGTTTCGGGCAGGCGGCGGCCGTCCGAGCCGCCTCGTATCATGGGGCAAACTGAAAACCAGAGCTGTGGGTAGGTGTTTTTAACCGCTCATGGCATAATTCTGAGTTTGCTCCCTTTCGCGATTGTTGCAGCGCGTAGTACTTTAACGGCACTAGATAATTATAACCTTTGCTTTGTTATTGCCTTTTGTTTGTTTTGTTCAAGTTTTTATTTCTTTATTTTTTTCTTGTTATTATTTTTGTTGTTTTGTGATTTTTGTTTTTTTTTTCTTAAATTTATTTTTTTAATTTTTATTTTAGTATATTTAGTTTTAAAAATTGTACTGTGTACTGCAATTGTGGTGAATAAATTATATTATTATTATTTTATAATATGTAGTGAATTGTAATGATATGGATTAATTCTACTGTCACACTACGCAGACATTAGCCGTGCCTGATAAAATAATGCATAGAAACATATGATTTTGTCTGCCCCAGTCCGTGTCTGGCACGTTTAATGCCTGTAAATATAAACGGGACCTAGGAATGTTAGAAAAGCTGAAGGCTCCAAATTTTATCTTTTTACATTACATACGAGTACTTTAGATAAATCTGCTGTGATATGTTAACCGATTATCAGAACTTCACCATATTTATACGGACCTTTAGTATTATATTTCCTGATAAAAGTGATTTATTACCCAAGTTTCATAAATCAAAGAAATATGTTATCATATAAATATTACATGTTGAAACGAACTGTAACGTAAACTGGTGACATAATCTGTAAATCGTTTTATAATCTCGAAAGCTGAAAGGACAGTGAAGTATTGTGGTATTTTAAGAGATGTATCTCTTAAATATTAAATATCCCAGATTAATTAAAACGCCTCGAAAAGTATGTATACTTTTCGAGGCGTTTTAATTAATCTGGGGTTGATTACAAGATGGACTGCATCCTCGTTTGCCATTTTCATATTATAAAAAATACACTTACACACATCATAATAGAATGATATTACTTTGTCTGGCCCGGTCCCTGTCTGAAGCGCCTGATGTCTGTAGATATTAATCTACCATTAAACTGTTGAAATGTTATAGAGTTTTTCCCATTCAGACCCAAGCGATGAGGGTGCGTAAATATAATCTTTTATCGGACAAGAACCCTTGGAAAACCATTTAACGTACCAACCGACATTCCATTCTATAGAAAAATGCGGTTCCTATCATTAAGAGGAATTTATAGGCCCGCATGTCGTTGGGAGGAAGGGTCGCTGAAATTTACTATTATTTTTAGCCTTTCTGTAAGTTCTGTTACGAGTTACAGCACTGGCATTTTACTTTTTTGAATGATGTAAAAAAGAGCATGCAATACACCTGATGGCAAATGGTCACTACCGACCATAGACATTTTTATATATGTGAACTCCATATACAATTTTTTTTTTCTTTTCGAGGGGGAAACCTTCAAAAGGTACCCGACGACGTGGGAGCGACGTCGGGTTATGTGGGATTTTTACCGCACTAAAACCCCCCCGGTGGCCGTCCTCGGCGCTTGTTGGAGAACTCCGGGATCTCCAACGGAACACAACCGGAGTCCTCCAAGCGCGATACCCGGATCGGGCTCTGCCCTAGGGGAGCGTTCGCTCCTCCCACAACATCTGGTGATTACGATGGTATGCGACCACACATACCGCCGTCCTTCCCGGGGTAGCATACTGGACGGTTCGAGCTCCCACTCTTGCCGCCCGCGACCCCGGAAGCCCCTTTTTAGTCGCCTCTTACGACAGGCAGGGGATACCGTAGCCCTATTCTAGCCCCGGAACTACAGGGACACAGCAAGTTATACCTACGCATCTCGATTTCGGTATGCACTCGGTATGCGAACTGTAGTAACCTTACCATGAGTTTTCAAAACATCCCACAATTTTACGTTACGTTTACTCAATCCATTATTCTGTTCTGTTTGCTTCAGTAGACTGAGTAAATGTAATAATAAGTAAGTGCTCAAGTGAAGATTAACTTTTTGTCCCCCTCATATGTTCGCAAAAAAGAGAGACAATTAATGTTACGTTACTGATACTATAGTTCTGATACAATCCGCTAGGGGCGCTGATTGGAAAATGTATGGGCAAATACGTAAACAAATACCAAAACAGTCATATCTGTCAAAACGTAAAAACTCATGCCTTTACCATGAGTTTTTTAGTTACAGGCACGAATGTGCCGCAGTGGTTTTTAGGCAGTGTTTTTAAACAATTACATATATAGAGTGTGTACTAGTAGTTACCATCATGATTTGTTTCTTTTTTTAAAAGATTGGTATTTCGATTTTTTACCGAGCAATATACCTGGATTCCTAAATAAATAAATGGATAGTTCGAAGGAAAATCACATACGAATAATAATTTAGCAAAAGCTATTCTCGTTGAACATGAACAAATTATAACAACACTTTCATACCTACTAATTTGCAACTTATTTATTGTAACTTATTAATTTACTTATTATTTTCCACTAAAACAAAATGTAAGTCAACCTCTCGCCTATTAATGAGCAGCTATATACGGCCTGGAATGTAATCTTTATAATATAAAAAACTACAATAGAAGAAAGTCAGACGTAATTAAAATACTGTAGGCGCGTAGTCCTCAGGCGAATTCTCGCCCAGCGCTTCTGCTGGGGCGCTGGGCCAGAAATAATTCAAGGACAGGACCGAGTTACAATACTGTATAGATCCTTATACTTAGACAGGGGTCCTAACTGAAGCCTATTACAGTGTTGCTGCTCCTGAGGACAAAGATGGTCATGATAATGTTGATAAGACTAAGATGTAAGTTAGCCTGCATCCACAACCATTCACGGAACTGCTTCACTCATATGAACTCATGATATTGATAATAAAAAAAAAGTTTCTTTGGATATGTCTTGTAGACCTTTAATAGGTTAAACGTCTACAAGACATATCCATTTACACCCAGAATTAATAATCGATCTACCTACGTTAGTTAAACATTTATAGGTTAAGCTCTTACTTTTAAGGCGCAATTTTATCGAGAATTTTAGCCGGGATTAAGGTCACCAAGACTTATTTTATTTTCAACGTTGTGGAACAAACCGAATGAGTATTCTATACAAAGACGTAAGATTTCAAAATTCTTCTCTCCACAATCCAATTCGATAAATTTGTAATAGAAATATCCGTCGCGACGTATGCTTGATACATAATATATTAGCGTTGCTTATTCAGAATTGATGTGGGTGTGGTGGTGTAGCATTTATGTTGATTTGAGTGGCTGGTGAAAAATTGTTGGGGAATATGATAAATAAGAAGACATAAGTTATGTGCGTATAAGACATTAATATCACTTGCTTAATGGGTGAAGGAAAATATTTAAGGTAAACCTTCGAGACCGGGAGAGCTATTAGAGTAGCCGTGGTCCCGATAAAGGGCGTCTAGAGGGACATTATGGGGTTTTAACCGGTAGGAGTCCGGCATCTGCAGCCCCCGCTGTTGAGAGGTTTCCCCACACAAAAAAAAATAGAGTTTCTGAAAAAGTTCTCAAAGGTGTGTGAAGTCTGCCAATCAGCACTTGGCGATCGTAGTAGACTATTTCCTATTTACTCTGTGAAGACACCGTGCTCATCACTAATGGGATGATGACGATATAAAAGGGATGATTGTCTACGAAAAATCCATCGTTAAAGGCTGTTGATCGGACACGTGTAAGTTCATTGACATTTGAAGGTGGTAGAACCCTTTGTAGTTCGAATCCGGCGGCACCATTGCCAAACCTATTTCTGCCTCATAACAGCAGCGTTAAGCGGTGCTGTGTTCTGGTTTGAAGGGTGTGGTAAGGGAGACATTCTTTTCCGAGGCGTTTCAGCTTAGTCCTCAGGGGTAGCGGCGCATCTGTGGCCGACCTCAGGTAGAAATATTTATTCCTATCTGGGGATGATTACAGATGTACATGGGCGGCAGTAGCCACTTACCATCACGTGGACTGCATGCTCGTCAGCTACTATATTATAAAAAAAAATCTACAGAGTATGTCAGAAGTGCGGTGGCCAACAAAACAGTATATAGAATGTGTATTAATGTATGTGTATTTATCATAATAGGTCATTTTAGACGTAGTAAACAGGCTGACACTATTAGCAATTACACTGCGAATTGTCACTTGCAATATTTTTAAAAGCTGAAAATAAAAACATAACAATAAAATAAACCAACTTCTATGTCACTACAAAGTAAAAATATATATATATATATACGCGGCGAATAGATAACCTCTTTTCCTTTGGGAAGTCGGTTAAAAATATCATTAATGAAAATCTGATCAATTTGAGACACGAGAACCGACACTTTTACACAATTTGAGTAAGATGGATATATTCAGTGAATATATTTTCGAATTATTCTCTTACACACACATGATATTCCTAAGCATTTTAGAACTGTTTAATTATTCAAATCTCCTATCCTATTTGCATAATTTTAACAGCATTTCCGCACGTTTTAACATATTATACGATTTTCGTATATTTGGGCTATTTACGTTCTAAATGGTATTTGTAGAGTCCCAAATATATTTTACATAAAGACCATTTTTGTACTCATATATGCAATTTTGAAATTTTAACTGCCTGTGATTACTGTCGCCTAGGGAATTCTCGTGTCGTCGGTGGTGGTACGGTATTGTTGCATATGCACTATTCCTATGCGGGAGGGAGGGCGGTGCATACTGTATGATTTAAATTTTATACGAGTACCGTTATACATATTGGTAGCGAATTGTTGCGAAGTCTGCAAAGTGACGCCTGATACAATTAACTATTAAATTCATTATTTAAATATCTATAAACCCTCTGTCAGGAAGATCATGGGAGTTATACTTTAAATCGGCCATAGATGCGTTGCTATTCCTGAGAACAAACGTCAATGGCTCGAAAAAGGCGACACCTTACTACACCCAACCAAATCAAATTCTTATCTAAAATGTTTGCGCGAGTCAAATACGCAAGTTAAATAGATTATAACTTAATATTATAAATGCGAGTGTCAGTTTGTCTGTTTGTTACACTTTCACGCATTAAGTACATAACCGATAGTCATGAAATTTCGTATACACGTTGTCTAGGGTTCAAAAAAGAACCGTTCCCGAGAGATAGATAAAAAGTTCTGTACTCGAGCGAAACCGCGGTTAAAAACTAGTTAAATTAAATAGTAGCAAATATCTTTAGCACGATCAAATCTAGTGACAAAGGTATGTTAAATAGTTAAATAGTAGCAAATATCTTTAGCACAATCAAATCTAGTGACAAAGGTATGTTAAATAGTTAAATAGTAGCAAATATCTTTAGCAAATAAACCTAGTGACGAAGTTATGTTTGAAATATTTTGTATAGCTTATATTAAATTTTGTAGTGCAAAGTTTGCATTGTCCGATTCGTCTTTTTGTTAAACTTTGGATATTTTCAATTTAACTCCTTAAAGTTTCCACCGTTCTTATAAACAAAGTTTTAACAAGCAGTAGAAGCCTTTAGAATACTTTTTAGACGTTTTATAATATTTTTATTTAATTAAAAGTATTCCTATAGTTATAATTAACGAATAGTATAATTGGTGATAAAATTGCGTAACAATTTGCTATATTTTTCATTTGTTTTTGTTAACCATAATAAATCGGGATTGACTATAAAATTGTTAGAAGTATCATTACAGATCGCTCTTTGTGCAGTTAACAGATCTATAATGTTAAGCGTCGTCGATCGCGATCAGGATTTGGATGGGTGGTTGCTAGTGGCTAAACATGTTTGCTTCATGGCTTCGAGGGGCGCATTTGGCAATTTTACCTGTTATAATATCATACATAGTTATAACTAGTTGCAAATATTTGGCAGAATTTTTGCGATATAATTTTGTGGGCCGACTCTAATTCTTTTTCTAAAATTTGTGTATACTATGTTACTCCTTATAACATTAACTAATTAACAATTAAAATATAAAAAAACACGTATTGGCACCTTGCTGCGTTCGGCCGTTTTTATATTGCTACGCGATTTTTATTGAGTTGTTGCATCGAGCGTTAAAAAATAGCTGTAACCGCACTCAAACATATGCGGTGTATTGAATCATCTGAGAGCAGCTAATTCATCGATCGCTGGTGCTAAAAGTAGTTAGTCTGCTACGGCCTTTATAAAGATCATCGATCTGGTATTTCAAAAATGTCTTTTGATTACATTTCATCCATTTATTTTGGAGATCAAATGTTATTAGAAGTTGTTATAAGGGCCGCAGGTCTCCTCCAATTATTTTTCGGTCAAGCAACAAATACTTTTTCTTCATTTAGAACTGTAGCACTACCATGAGTTTACAAAAGTATTACTAGCTAGCGACTGCGTAAAATAAATGTATGAAAAATTGTACAGCGCCTCTGGTGGTTACTCGTAGAACTAAAATCCGTAGTGGCGTAACTCGATACGTAAAAAACCTATCGAAATCAAATCGCTAGCTAATGTCATTATGATCTATTGCCATACAAATTCGGTCCCATGAGTCATTAGTTTGACAGACGTTGTCAAGAAATACCGTAACGATAGTAGTTATATTATTCACTAGCAAAATGACAATAGTTTTCTATTTACAATTTCTATAGTGGCGTTTCTATGCCAACTCATGGTAGTGCTACTGACCACACGAATAAACGAAAATTATAGATGATTCTATTACTCGTTTGTCAAAAAACAACAACAATTTTGTGTTGTTAATTAAATAAATACATATAACTTTATTACAGTGTTTTTGAACCCTTCGAGGTTCAACTCCAAACGAAGGCAACACCGCCATACCTACGCAGTGCATACTATGCAATGACACTGCCCTTCAGGTAAACTACATACTCCCTGCTACTCCATATTGTACAGCACTTGTACGGAGTATGGTGTAGTAGTACTGCAGTACTACATAGTCTATGGTAGAACTCTTCGTGGGTTGTAGAAGACTAGTACCTATTTCTGCTTTATAACAGTGTTAAGTTATTGGGTTTTTTTTTTTTTTTTAATTAAATCGCCTTTTACACTCACAGCCCCACACTAGGATTCCCTGTATCGTGGGTGCTATGTACACACACAGAGACAAATACACAAACACCCAGACCCAGAAACAGAAATCTAAATTCATCATTTAGAAATCTGTCTGGCCGGGGATCGAACCCGGGACCCTCTGCGCGTCAGACCGGCATGGTGACCGTTCCGCCACGCGGGTCGTCTGTTTGAAGGCTGTGGTAAGGGAGGCATGCTTTTCCGAGGCGTTTCAGCTTAGTCCTCAGGGTTTGTGGCGCATTTGTGGCCGACAGCAGGTAGGAATATAATATAATCCTATCTGGGGTTCATTACAGAAGTCCACTTACCATCAGGTGGATTGTATGCTTCTTTGCTACTTCTATATTATATAAAAGTATTCGTTTACTACTTGTATTGCAAAATACCTCTCGTGAACATTGATGAAAATATTAACCCGTAAGCTTAAATTTAGTACATCAACTTTTAAGCCTAAATAAATAAGTCCTTGCAGCACAACTTTCCTCGTTTCCATGAAGTTGAGCTCCAAAACTTCATTCCCGACTAAAAGGCACTCGTTAATAAAGTTTCAGGAATTATGTGAACAGGATTTTTTCCGATGTAGAAAACTCGGAACTTTGCTTTGCGATTTTCGATTTGTCTTGTGACTTATGTTTATAACTCAAAATAGTACAAGTATTATTTTTTATAATATAGGAGTAGTAGACGCAGTCCACCTGATGGTAAGTGGCTACAGCCGCCCATGCACATCTGTAATCAACACCAGATAGGATTAGATATTCCTACCTGAGGTCAGCCAGAAATGCGCCGCTACCCCTGAGGACTAAGCTGGAATACCTTGGAAAAGTATGTCATCATCACCAACAACCTATTACTATCCCATTGTATGGTTTCGTCTCTTAGTGAGATGCGTTCTATTGCTGGAATGGGTTTTTCAGAGTGATAAAGGCTTAGACCCAAGTTGCCTGAATCCTTATTATCTTGAAAGGAGCGGGTCAAGTTCGGATTGGTAGATTTTTGATTTTTTTTTATATAATACCCAAACATATTTCCGAGATTGCGTGTTTTCTATCTCTATCTAATATCAACAAAGCGATAAAACTGGGATTCTATCCTTGAATCCTAGTATCGGAGGTACCTGACTGGGATTCAAACCCCGAATCCCTAACCTACGACCTAATTTCACACCATTTCGCGTACTTCGTGTCTATTGACCCACCTACACAAAAGCCTGAGAAAATAAAGTAATGTAACCCATGTTTGTACAAATGATTCGATTTGATTTGAAAAGGTCGTAATTTGAAACGGGAATCAGAAAAAGGAAATCGTAGTAAGAACTATTTGCTCTCGACGATCCAATCTTTGCTCTCGAGTTCTGGGAGATGTAATCAAAAGAACTCCTACAGTACTTGCACTCATAAACATAATTGTTTTATCTTTCTTGCAAGTTTGTTATAATATAGAAGTAGCAGACGAGCATGCAGTCTATCTGATGGTAAGTGCTTCTGCTGCCCATTGAATCTGTAATCAACCCCAGATAAGATTGGATTTCTAACTGAGGTCGCCACAGATGGAATCGCAAAAGTATGTCTCCTTTACCACATCTTTCAAATCAGAACACAACAGCGCTTAACGCTGCTGTTATTAGGTAGAAGTAGGGGTGGCAATGGCGCCGTCGGAGTTGAACCACAGAAGGTCCTACAACTTTCACGACACGACACGTGATCGTAACATTACCCATCACAAAATGTACCATAATAAATGTAATGTAAATGTATGTAAATGTTGACGACCCGCGTGGCGGAGCGGTCACCATGCCGGTCTGACGCGCAGATGGTCCCGGGTTCGATCCCCGGCCAGACAGATTTCTAAATGATGAATTTAGATTTCTGTTTCTGGGTCTGGGTGTTTGTGTATTTGTCTCTGTGTGTGTGTTCATAGCACCCACGATACAGGGAATCCTAGTGTGGGGCTGTGAGTGTAGAAAGCGTTTAAATGTACACCACATCGCTAAAGAAGATTTCACTTAAAAAATGATCACGTCGATCTAATTAAAGCCACGGGAATTTCATAATCCCAAACCGCTGCATTTTAAAATGAAATCTTGTTATTAAAATAATGATTACGAGATTTCCAACAAACTGGTTTCAGCGTTATTAATTTAGAGCATCTCGCAGTTGGGAAACAAAGTCAGAAATTCCAGTAAACGTTACTTACTCCAGTGAATTCATTTCCAAGAGTTTGGAGTGACGTAGTAAAAGAAGTTTTATGGTGGGAGACTAGAGTAACTTGTACTTAAAGTGGTTGAGTAATTTAGCTGTAACCTGGACTTTTAGTTTTTATATGTAGACTAAGAGCGATGGCTTGGTTGAAATTTGGAAAATCACTTTGCTCCTCAGTACATGAACCAATCGCTATGTTTTTAGTGTCAATACATTTGACTACCCGAGACCTTTACGACAATACCAATTCGATAAGAATAGTTTAGGTTATCTTTTATTTTTATTTTATATTAATCGTGGAGGACGAGGTTTGAATCCCAGGCACCTTTAATTTTTTGGATTCCATATACAAAGGCTAAAGACCACAGACCTACCCAAAGACAAATACAGGGGTTACGACCATCTCTTTAAACAATATTATTTTAATCATACATTGAAATTTCGTACCGCGATCTCGTTAAAGTAAGATTGTTTTTATAATATTACTATAAGCAGTTTTGTATTCTGTCGGTCGAAACTATTCATTCTTTTTTTGCAGGAAATTTAACTTTTTAAGTAAAATATGACAATTTCAGTTGGTTTTAAACAATGGATAAGCGTAAAATAAGGGTTTAAGATTTGTCTTGTTTTTTGTTGGATACTCATTATTTTACATCACTCGGCAGGAATAAAACAATACTGTTTTATGGAGGTCGTGGTACGAAACAAAATAATGTTGATGCAATATTGAAAAAAAAAAACACTTTCCTGAACTACTGAACTACTGAACCTTATGATGGTTTTTAAAAGATGGTGGTAGGCCTTCAGGTCTGTGATAAATACTGAACTCTAATACTAAGCCCCACTTTTCTCTGTCTGACAAAGTTCTCGAAGGTGTGTGAATTCTACCAATATGCATTGGCCAACTCGGTGGACCTTGACCTAATCCTCCTCATTCTGAGAGGAGACCTGTGCCCAGTGGGACAGTGATGGGTCGACAACATATGTAATTTAAAAGTCTTGAGTACCAAAAAAAAATTTAATGTGTGAAAAAAAATATGAAAAGCGTGCCGGTATATTTATACAATTACATTAAGTTACTGAGCATTGGAAGGGTAGTCAAGTAGTAGTAAGACTAGTAAGTCACGGATATCTAGCTGATATAAAATGTATAGAATATATTTTAGATCTAGAGATATGATTTCTTTAAATTGGATCTATATTTTATGATATAAAAATATTTTATATTCATATATTTGAAACGAATATGGTTTGTTGTTTCGAAGGTAGAACCTTTCATAGTTCGTATTCGGAAGCACCACCAACACTTTTATTTCTGCCGAAACAAATAGTGTTAAGCGCTGCTGTGTTCTGGTTTCAAAGATATGTTAACAATATTGGGCTTTAATGATACTGCACTTTACTTTATATATTACTAGCTGACCCGGCAAACTTTGTGTTGCCATATAAATAAAAAATGTTAAGGGTGAACAACCCTTAACACTTAGAGGTATGAAAAATAGATAGTAGGCGATTCTCACCTACTGAATATGCATATAAAATTTGGTGAAAATCGGTAAAGCCGTTTCGCAGGAGTACGGTAAATAACATTGTGACACGAGAATTTTATATATAAGATTTGAAAATCTATTACATAAAACATATCCAATGGCTGTGAAGGGATAGGGGAGCTAATACACGCGCGGTAGCCTACGTCGGCGACTATACACGGCAGTCGTCGGCGATCGCTGTCTGCCGTTGCCCATCACCAGGGACCTGTGACTATCACCGACCTTCATCGTCATCAGCAACAGACGACCGACCTTGTCACTATAGCCGACGACCGCTGACGACTGTCGCCTATAGTCGCGTATAGTTGCATGCCGTCGCCGACTGCCACCATCATCGCTGGCGGCTACCGGCGGTGGGCGCTGGCACGGATAGTGTCTCATGTATACGCTTTTTATAATCTAGCAGTAGCAGACGAGCATGCAGTCCACCTGTTGCTAAGTAGCTACTGCCGCTCATGGAAATCTGTAAACGACCCCAGATAGGATTAGATTATTACCACAGATGCGCCGCTATTCGTGAGGACTAAGCTGGAACGCCTCGGAAAAGTGTATGACCCGCACCCTTTAAATAAGAACATGGCAGGGCTTAACACTGCTTACTGCCGCTCGTGCGTTACCTCCCTAAGGGCTTAAGTCACGAAAAGGCTAAGTCGATGGCATGTCGATGGTTGACTGGGAATTTTACTGTCCGAGAGTTGCAGAAGGTCTCGAGTCGTCACCGGCAACCATCGTCAACTGTTGCCGCGCGTTGCTGGCAGCCGTCTTCCATCGCTGCGGCTTGCGCGAATAGTCGCTCATGTATAAGCTAACTGTCGCTCATGTGTTACCTCCCTAAGGGCTTAAGTCACGAAAAGGGCAAGGCCGATGTCGGGTTGGCCGGGATTTTTATTTATTGAGCAGGTAATGTAATTCTCTAGGCTACTTCAAGTTCCCCTCCCTTAAATATATCTATTTATATACAACTTTGCAATAAAGACAGACACATTGTGAAAACGTTTCTATTTTTTAACCGATTCCGTGCGGATGGCACCACAGTTGTGCCATGAATTTCTTTTGTGTATGGCGGGTGGCACCCGAGAGGTGCCAAAATTTTAAGCCGTAAAATTCGGATAAATTGACGTTTATCAAAGTTGTTCTGAAAACAAAAGTGTCTTTATTTATCACGTAGATCCTTCCTAGAATGTCAGTTTCAGCAGATCAGGTGATTTCACATACTTCAGGGATTGTAAACCTTTCAAAAAATATATTATATTATTTTGCAAATTACTGTGATTGTATTAGTATAATAGTACCTACTTTTCGTTAATAGTAAGCCAATAAAAACTGGATTCAAATATTCGTACTTTGGTGATTATTTTCGTCTGAATAAATAGCGCAATCAATTTCGATATTCTATTAGAAACCTATCCATTAATAATTTGAATTTTTATTCTAAACAAAACACCAGAAAAGAACTATCATAGCGCTCTGCACGTCTCGAATGTTCATATTTAATTCTATAGTAACACTGAAACAATCCATACATCAAAAACTTACAAAAATGTTTATAACACCTGATAGAAATAAGGCACTTCCGTTTCACCACCTTCCATTTCCGTTATTACACGTAGATAGTCACTTTTGTAAACACCTAATTGAAAAGTTAAACCATTCACTTTCGCTTTTGGGTGGCTACTAAACTTACAGCACGTGGAAAAAGCAAAAAAAAACGATAAGTTACAATTCATGGCGGAGGGCACCTTATCGGTGCCATCAAAGACCCTGGCGTTTGGCACCACAGTGGTGCCACGAACAAATATTTCGTATATGCGAAATATTTGTTCGCCGCCAGGCGTTAAAGTTTGCCCAAAAGTCCGCCGCATTGAATCGGTTAACCGACTTCCCAAAGGAAGAGAGGTTATCTAATCGTCGCGTATATTTTTACTTTTTTTAATTTTTTTTTATGTATGTCCATATTGTCCATCGATTTTTTGTGTCGGTCATAATATCAGATAGCTGGGTGTGAGTGATTTATAAAAAAAATAATCAATAAGGATATTTATAGTAATTTAATTATACTTATTTGAGAGAACAAGTTATACCTGTATTGTTTTTCTATCTTCTATTGAAGATCTTTTTATCTCGTAGAATATAATAGGAAATATATTTTTCGCCTAGATTCATCATAGTTTGCATCGTTGAATATTCAATAGATTTCAATATTTATTTATTCAATATTATGATGATAGTAAGTCCTTTCTCGTATAAAATTTAAGTGAAACACGTGATCATTGAATATTTATGACGTGGGAAATATCTAGTGCTTACTCACTTTTTGGAACTAGTTGATGAAAAGGTTCGCTTGTTAAACTTTTATCGCGTTTTATTGTTTTAGATTTTACCGATTTAAATCTTATTGAGTTCAGTTGGACATTCTCTACATCTTTTGTAAAAGAGAAGTAGCAAAGGAGCTTGTAGCTGACCTACAGGTCAGCCACAAGCTCCACAAGGATACATCCTTACCATGAGTTTTTACGTTTTGACAAATATGACTGTTTTAGTATTTGTTTACGTATTTATTAGTACTAATATTAACATATATGGGCAAATAATAATAATAACTTTTTTATTTCATACGGCTTGAAATAAAAAAGTTATTATTATTATTTGCCTATACAAATTCAGATTTTATCAGAACTATAGTGTCAATAACATTAAATGTCTAAAGTATCAAAATGGCGCTGAATGTTTTGTCTTTGAGGCAGACACAAATACTTAAGCATTTATTTATTGTTACTTTTACTCAGTCTACTGAAGTAAACGGAACAGAATAATGGATTGAGTAAACGTAACATAAAATTGTGGGATGTTTTGAAAACTCATGGTAAGGGTACTGACGATAAGTTGCTAATGCCGCCCAGGGACATCTGTAATCAACGCCAGATAATATTAGAGTCCTACTTGAGGTTGCCCAGAGGTGCATTCCTACCTTTGAGGACTAAGTCGTAAACGGACTAAGTCGGTCATAGGCATCGGCAGAGACTGAGTGCGACCATTTTTGCTGCTATACTGTATCGTTTACGTCACGTGTTCTTTTATTTATTTTTTATTGTATCTCTTTCATTGTTATTATTTTCTTTTGTATGTATGTTTGTCGTATGTGTAGTATCGTTTATTGTTATATTTTCTTTGTATGTATGTTTGTCGTATGTAGTATCTTGTATAGCATATAAAATAAACGGTTTCTTTCTTCATTATTTAAGTCTGGATGCCTCGGATATGTATGTCCCCTTACGCCCTTTAAGCCTGAACACAACATCGCTAAACACTCCTGTTAGGAAGGAATGGGCATAAAACAGTACCACTGCAGTGAAACTATGCTACGTTCCACCTTATATATGATATGAAGGTTCTAGCTCGTTCGTAGTCGACTCACGTAGACCTGCATCGCAGTGCAGGTAATATCAGTAATTATATGAGAAACTTTATGCGCGCAGACATTTGCTCCCCGACGTAAAACTAAACTTTCTACTTCAATTGAAAAGTTACGTTTTAAAAGGTGGTAGAAACAATTTGGTGCGACCGGAAAGTATCACCACCACATCTATTTCTAGATTGAAGTAGTTACGTGTCGACGAAATGGTGTGTATGCTAACTGACTTACATATAAGGAGAACAAATAAGTCCTCAGACGCAGCCGCTTCTATGACCGATCTTAGACTCATTGCAAATATTCATGGACAGCAATGACTTATCATTATCAGCTGAATTGCATCCTTGTTACTTACTTCAATTTCATAGAACTATACTAACTCGTTATAAGTCAGCTTACGCCGACAAGGCGACGCTCGGGCGAATTTAAAGTATTATTTACCCAGTAAGCAAGTTTAAGCCACTGTCTCTTGGAACTTTACAAGTTAAAGTAACAGCAAAAGAACGAGGGAACATACTGTAATACGGGCTTTTAAGTTTTAACATTTCAGAACAGTGTTAATGAGTTTGGAATTAACTCTTTGCACGAGTACTGGCTTACATATAAGTCAACTACGATCAGTTTAGGTAAAAGTCCTGTTTTATATGGAGTTGGTTACAGGTGTTCTTTGGCGGCAGTGATCACTTAACATCAAGTGTACTGTATGCTTATTTGGTACTTTGTCTAATATATGAAGTCCGATAAAGAAATAAATATGAAGCGCGCAGATTGTTTAGAGCAAGTGGCAAATTATGCACGCTTTCTTCCTTGAATGGCATGTTAGTTACGGTTGATATTACTCTGTTCTAAGACCTGCTACTATGCTTAATGGTAGGTTTAAAAAAACCGTACACTTAACCGGGTGACGACTAAACCGTATTTCGTATTAGCTTCCCCAGTCTGCATTGGTCTGTTTCGATCTCCAGATTGCGGGTAGAGTATCGTCCAGCATTGGACATAAAAAGGGTGCAGTAATAGTAGATACCACTGAGTTTAATTTCATTATTGGAATTGGAACAAAGGAATGGAATTGGCCCCTTATTTTCTGCTTCAATGGAGAAGGAAAAAATAATGAGAAACTTCCATAATAATATATCTGAGAATTATTTGATGAACATTTTTCTTTGATAGACTTTTACCATAGAATTCTAGAAATACCTAGAAAACAAAACAAAACGAACACCTACGACTAAGGATAAATAAAGAATAAAACTAAAGGAACCTAAGTTAGTTTCGGGAACATCAGGGTTTAACAATAAAATATTATGTTTTAAGTTCTCATTAGATTAAATTATAATAAGTTTTATTTACAAAATTAAATGTATAATCTATTGCGTCTATTACCATACAAAAATTGTTGCTATAAATAAATTCTTGAAGAGAAATTATTATGCAAATTTGTCATACAAAACAGCTATTTTCGCGAGGGATTTAAAAATAAACGGAGCTCTTCAACAGCGAAATTTTATTCATTTACGCAATTCGGACGATAAGATAAGTGGGAACCTATTATGGTAATCGTCAGCCCATCTATCTGTGGTGGGACCAAGCCAAAAATAAGTTGGGAAAATTTTCGTTACGTAAAAATGGCGGTCAATTTCAGGACTCCGATTTTACATTTGAAGTATAGAATAAAGTATTTTCTTTATAGTACCTATAGGTTTAGCAAATGAGCATGCAGCCCATCTGGTTGTAAGTGGCTACTGCTGCTCATGAATATCTGTAGTCAACTCCAGGTAAGATTAAAGATTTTTTGTTTTGATTTTTTTTGCTCCTTTTTTTGTTTAGAGGGGGAAACCTTCGAAAGGTACCCGGTGCCGTGGGAGCGACAAAGAGTTATGTGGGATTCTTACCGCACTAAAACCCCCCCCGTGGCCGTTCTCGGCGCTGCGTAAACGCATGATGCGCTAAGAGGACTCCGGTTGCGTTCCTCTGGAAATCCCGGAGTCCTCTTAGCGCATTGTCGAGCTCCGCCCAGGTGAGCATGCCGCTCGCCACACCGTCTGTTGTACACGACGGTATGCGACCACACATACCGCCATCCTTCCCGGGGTTGCTGGCCGGGTGGTTTGAGCTCCCACTCTTGCCACCTGCATCCCCGGAAGCCCCTTTTAGTCGCCTCTTACGACAGGCAGGGAATACCGTAGCCCTATTCTGGTCCCGGAACTACAGGGACAAAAATTAAAGTCCTACCTGAGGCCGTCTAAGCTAGAATGACTCGGATAAGTATGTCCTTTACCACACCTGACAGAGCAGAACACAATACTGTTATTAGGAAAAACTAGGTGGGCGGCGGTGCCACCGGAATCCAACCTCAAGGGGTTCTACCAACTTCACCTACTTATTTGTTCAAATAACTTGCTTGAATTGAATATCTTGCTTTGTAAAAATATCTAATTATGTAGTATATTTTTAAACTTACAAAATAGACTCTTTTTTAAAAAAATAAATAATAAAATAACTTATTTTTGTAAGAACCACTAATATGAACCAGTAAATCGTGGAAAACGGTGCTGGTAGCAAAGTTAAATAAAATGTTAGATGTAATCATATTTCTGTAATTTTTTACTGTTTGTATTTTGTTACTGTTTGTTTTGTCTAATAAATTAAAAACTTAAGACGTATAATTTAACAAAGATCTTGGAGTGCAGACACAGAATGATGAATTTCTCTTTTAATATTCACGTCTTGAAATACAAACGGGGATATCAAATCTGTTCTAAAACACTGTTGGGCTTCATAAAGCTAAATGAGGAGAATTGTTATTCATTGTTCTTTGTCCCTTCTTGTCCTCGTCAGCTTCAAAGGACTTTGACAGATGTTAAGGGCAGCAGATCTAACTTTGTGGCAACGCTTTTATAATAATGTCATGTAAAATGTTAATTATTCAAATGTTATACTAGAAGTTAAATCTGTACGAATTAAAGTACAGATTTGACTTACGTCAAGTCGTTTAGTTAGACCGTACGCCTAGTTACGTTACATTTAACTTAAGTTAAATCTGTACGAAATAAACTCGATGTATCTGTTTTTAATATCATAATAACAGCTTATCAGTTAATTCATAGTATCTACGGTATTTCTAACAAAGGCACCATCATATTTTTGTTTGTCTGTCTTGATGTTTGTTTTAGCTAAATTTATTAACACTTAAATTCAATTGTTGCTATCCAGGGAACAAACTCTGGACCCTTTGCGTGGCAGACCGGTTTGACGTCCGCTCCGTCACGCGGCTAATCAAAAATCAATCGACGTTAAGTAGTATTCCTCCTGAGTATTCCTATAGGTATCCTACTTAAGTGTCGCTACCACTGAGAGCAAATTTTAAAGGTCTTCCGTATCACACCTTTACCTTAAAAGGAGGCTTAAGGGATCGAAACAGTTTCTACTACTATTTGATATATCCCAGAACATACCATCTACATATATAAAAGGGTTCAATATTTTCAATGGATATACGAAACCCTAAAAGTGCTCTGTGTTTAATATTTAAAGTTACAAGCAACACAAAACAATTATTCCCTTTCTTTCCCGAAAACTTCAAATCTTTCATATTTTTCGACCGCAGTGTCTTTGTCGCGACATCTTTGTATAACTTTTCTTTTGATCACGTCTTAAGCCCTGAGGGCTGAAGCAAACTGGGGCCCTTTCTTATGATTTTGTGACGTTAAATATGTTGTCTTTTGAGAATTTCCTAGTCAAGTTTAGCATTTTGAAGACAGTCTTAAGCCCTGAGGGCTGAAGCAAACTGGGTCCCTTTCTTATGATTTTGTGACGTTAAATATGTTGTCTTTTGAGAATTTCCTAGTCAAGTTTACCATTTTGAAGACAGTATTATCCCTTTGCTGGGCAAGTCTCTTGTTATAATTTACCTATCATGGGGAGTAAGTGCGGATTGGTAAAATGGACTTACCTTTGTGCAGTGTTTTGGAGATTTTATAATAACGATGTTTTTATCGTTAAATACGTAATAACAATAATTACAATGCAATAGCAATTCATATTAGTTATGATGTTTTTAACGCTAAATATTTTCAAGTTTTAAGGTTAATAAACTGAAAAGTTTAAACTATTAAATACTACACTTTGAATGCTACATCGATGATAATATGTTGTAGCCATAGATTAGTAAAGATTACGCACACCTAACAAAACAATGTAACCAGTTTTAACATTTTAAATTGTCACTGTCATCTATTTTCGTGTTTGAAAAATATTAAAAAATGTAGATTTAGAGCATTTACGAATGAAACGATATTTCTCTGCACTTTTTCTTCGATTTCGTGTTGTTTTTTGCACCACTTAACTGCACATGTCAGCGTTCCGCGTAAATTACAACATGACAGTCGGAGACGTAATGGGAACTCTACATATGTGCCAGCCATTTAATGGTTTCCTTTCAAGGCGGTGAGATATCTATACTTATCTATGGTGGTAGCAAACATCAAACCCAGTAACATGCAATTATCTTTATTTCCACATAAGGCACATCATAATTTTATTGCATACTAGTTTAAAGTATCTATCTCTCTTTGCTATCTGGCTATCTGGCTTTGATACGCGGAAATCCACGATATAAATTTTGGTTAAAAAATACTTCCAACAATCTGCTTCCAATATTTAAAATGGTATATGTTGTAAATCATGCGGTATGCACCACCCTCCCACAGAGGACACGTGCACATCCAAAAAATAATCAGGGTAAGTTGTCTCCACGAGCTCGTTAATACTTCAGTGAAGCTTTCGTACTAATGCAGTACCTATGAATTTTATGATACATATCTCCTCATTTTGCTTTTGAAACCTATGTTATTTCCATAAGCCTGGTTTTGGTAGTCTTATATTTAATCGAGCTCATACAATTAATTGATAATTTAGTATTTTTCAAAAAGTAATAAGGATAAGTTGTCCCTACGACTTTTTTTTATAATATTGGAGTAGCAGACGAGCGTGCAGTCCAACTAAGTGTTTACTGCTGCCGTTGGACATCTGTAATTAACCCCAGATAGGATTAGATTACTTTACCCGCTACCTCTGAGGACTAAGCTGCAACGCCGGATAAGTGTGTCGCTGTTTTAAAAATTCACCCTGTATATATATATATATATATATATACAGGGTGAATTTTTAAAACGGGCCTTCAGGGCCAAATCGGAAACTATAAGGATTAGCGAAAAATGCTGAAAGGAGTTACGAGGCCGATTTTGATAAAAACTAAAACTGCATCATTACTTTTTCAAAATAACTTTTTCCCTAGCCGGGAATCGAACGAGTTCATTTTGAAAAAAAATGACACCTCTATATTATTCCACTATCTGATAGTGTTCCTTATAAGGATCAAAATCTGGGAAGTAATGATAAATGACAAACTAAAAGAAAAGCCTCAATTATAAGAAAATACATATTTTTTCATATTAATTTGGCAGTTAAGTTCCCGCCATTCATCAATTTAAACATTTCGTGTATTAACTTTTTTTTTGCCTCAATGTTTCTAATCATTCGAAATGGACGTTTTGTTTCTCAATTTTTTATATTTTTATGTCCGACTTAGCTAAGGTTATTTTTAGGACCATTAAAATAGATTTACTTGCTATGGGCGGAGTATCGTTTAATACAGATGTAAAGTTGACAATTTGTGAGAATTACTTTTTAGACTCAAATCCGAGTGATTACTAAAAAAAGAGATATAGAAAATCATATTTAACGTTGAAGCGAAGTTGTAATCAACAAACAATAAGAATTTACTATTTAATCAGTTATCTATTTTAATTAAAAAATCAATCCTAAAAACGGCGGTAACTTATTTGCCAAACTAATACTTTCTCATACTAAGCCGTATGTCATAGTCATAACATCGAATAATTAGTTGATTAACCAACAAATTCTTCAATGGTATGACTTGATGTCTGTTTCTAAAGAATTATACATAAATCATTTATTATGTATAATCCTTAAGGATTAGTATACTAATGTATGGAAAAATACGTATTTTCTTCAAAATTTTCCTTTTCCTTTAATTTGTCACATAACATTACTTCCCAGAATTTTATCCTTATAAGCGACACTATCAGATAGTGGAATAATATAGAGGGGTCATTTTTTTCAAAATGATCTCGTTCGATTCCCGGCTAAGGAAAAAATATTTTTAAAAAACTAATGATGCAGTTTTAGTTTTTATCAAAATCGGCCTCGTAACTCCTTTCAGCATTTTTCGCTAATCCTTATAGTTTCGGATTTGGCCCTGAAGGCCCGTTTTAAAAATTCACCCTATATAATTATATATATATATATATATATATATTTTTTCTTTTTTCAAAAATATGTGTGTTATGGAGTTCCGCTTCTTCTCCATAACGAAACACCTTGTGAAATGTTGGTAGTTTTACTGACATTCAAAAAGCTCTGTAAAGATCCTATTTTGAATTAAAAAAATATTTGATTTGATTCGATTTCATATCTTTTCATTTTACCTTTGTACCTACTATACACAAGCCTGGTATTTCCAGTATAATATTTTAGGTATTTTTAAACAATGAATCTTTTCCTTCAATTTTTCTGCACATCCATAAGGTTGACTGGGAGAAAATGCTATTTAGCATTAAGTCCGCCTTTTGCACCACACTATTTTTAACATAACATAAATAAATGTACAAAACTGAATACATTGTCAAAGAGAAAGTTAAAATATGAAAATAATAACATTTAACACGATCAGACTCTCGGAGGAAGTGAGATGTAAATCGTTTTGAAATCTGTCTGCTGCAAACTTTGCTCCATTTAGAGTAAGCTGACTGGCGTGAATGGAAAATTAAGTGGAATTATGTTTACTATGTTCTTACTGGGAATAAGGAAGAAATGAAGATCGTGAAGTAGCAGTGATAGGTTAAGAAACTCCGCTTCTCGATCGAGGGGTCCAAGGTTCAAATCCCAGGCACGCACCTCTGATCTTTCAAAGTTATGTGCGTATTAGAAATTAATTATCACTTGCTTAAACGATGAAGGAACACATCGTGAGGACCCGCATACCTGAGAGATTAATAAAAAAATCTCAAAGGTATGTAAAGTTTACCAATACGCACTTGGCCAGTGCGGTGGACTATGGCCTAATCCTTCTCATTGTGAGAGGAGACCCCTGCCCAGCAGTGGGACAGTAAGGGGTTAATGATTGATTGATGATTGATATAAGCCAACTGGTATATTATATTCTGTCATTGAAACGCAAACACTGTTTCAGCCTAGAAATAAGTGTGGTGCAAGAATCTAAATCATATAACATAAACGCAGGAACTGTTTCAGCCTAGAAATAGGAGTGGTGGTGAAATCTATACTCTCTCACGCAAGAAATGTTTCAAATTGGAATCCTAACAGAAGTTAGTCAACATTGCTAGTAACTCATTGCGTTTGAAATTCATAACTTTCCATTACTTTTATATCCACATCTTCCAAACTAGAACACATAACAGCGCGAAACTACTGTTACAAGGCAGAAATGCGACAGTCTTCCGGAGTTTAGCCACGAAGGATTTTTACCCTCTCAAATGTGCTTGTTTGTCAAAAGTTATTACGATTTATAAGAGACAAATCATCATCATCATCATCATCGTCATCATGATCATCATCATCATCGTCATCATCATCATCATCATCGTCATCATCATCATCATCAACCCATTACTGTGCCACTGCTGGGCACGGGTTCCACCGCGCTGGCCAAGTGCGTATTGGTAGACACGAGACAAATATTACTTTATAATTGGACAGACTCTGAACCAGAATGGATGTAACCGCAAAATGAACAAATTGCAAACATTACCAGACTGCAGAATTGAATTGCATTTCCAATTGCTAAATCGAAAGAAACTGAAGATGACTTTTCTCTCGTAAATGCAATTTTTGAGCTGTTAGTTGTTCACTTAGCAGTTTTATAAAACGTAGACAGATTTTATTTAATGGAAGTGCATGCAGTCCATTCCCGGGATCGCTTACTGGACGGCGAGCACCCACTCTTGCCGCCCGCAACCTCGGAAGCCCCCTTTTATTCACCTCTTACGGCAGGCCGGGGTTACCGTAACCCTATGTTAGTCACGGAACTACAGGGACAATCACATACATATACCTACGAAGCAACAAAAACAAGTTAAAAAGTTAAACAAAAGCTAGTAAAACACAATCTGTAAAATATAACCCAACAAGATATTTATTGTTAAGTTCGAACGTGAACTTTTAACAAAGAGCATTGAAATAAAACGCAAACCGGGCAAAATGTCGTTCGAAATAGGGTCAGTCGTTACCTGTCGTAAAAATAGATATTTTTTGTAAAGAAACTTTATATTAACTGCGTTTTATTGACGTTTAACCACATGGTGGATAGCTTTTGTGTGGTTGACAATTGTATGTTGTGATTTTAAAAAATCTACTAAAAAATAATAACTAAATAATTAATTTTACAGTGTATTAGCGTCCCCTTGAGGACTAAGCTTGGAATACCTCGCAAAAGTATGTAACCTACCAAATCCTGCAAAGTCTAACACAACAGTGCTTATCATTGCTGTTATTAGGCAGAAATAGGTGTGACAGCGGTGCCGCCGGGGTTGAATCACAGAAGATCCACCTTTAATAAATAAAAAAAAATTGGAGTAAAAATGTATTAACGACTCCTACAAATACCTTCTTTGCTCTCGATGTTCTCTTAAACAAATGAACTTTTCTATGCAAGGTTTTAAACCTTTGCGGTTAATAAACGTTGAGACTATGTTTATTTTTTATTTCTGCTATTATAAAGTTACATATTAGAATTGGTTCAATCCCTTTTTACATTAATCCGGAAGGCATATACACGAATTTTTTTATGCCAAAATATAGCTGCAATATTATTTATAAAAACGTTAAACAATGGGAAGTTTAAGGACGGATACTTTTTTGTCAGAGAACTTAAGTTTATTGTCTTCGATAGCAAACAGCGGAAATTGCTATCTCGCCGCCAAAAAGTTTAAAAAGCATCTGTATTTCTTGGCATCGATAACGGTGCCTCTGGGCATTTAATTGTGTATTTGTTTCTCATGGTTGTAAGCTCAGACCAAAAACAAGTAGACTACCCCTACGATTAAAGATAAATTACAAATTATAATAAAAATCATGCTGCTTGCTGATACAATAAACACAAAGCTAAATCTAGGGAAAAAGTTGTATTGAAATATCACCAACACCAATAAGTATAGGTAATATTAGGAAACATATTTATAAGTCGTTAATTATTATATAACCAAAAAACAACTGGCTTAAAGTAAAGTCTATGTAATTCTCACAATTTAGACGAATGCATCGACACCTCTAACATGTGTTAAAAAAAATTAACAAAAAAATAAAACCGATTTTTATGTCACTACAAAGTAAAAAATAATTCAAATAACAGTACAGTAACAGTAGTACACAGTTCTGAAGTCGGCGCTCAATACATTTCGATTGATAACGGCGTAAACAGCGTGTCCAATATGATAATATATATAAAAAAAACTTTTCTTCGCAGTCGGGTAACGCGGGTCACATATTATTAATACAAAGCTACCAAATTAAATTTTGGCTTAATATTTTATTATCAAGGCGTTTTCTTCTATTATTTTTTGGTCTAAGATTGTAAAACGTAAACAAGCAATTCATTAAAACTTCTAAATTTACTTTAGAGTTAGATTTCTATGTTTTTGAAACTCAAAAAAGGCAGAGGTAACGAGATCTTTTGATGTTGTTAAAATATTTCAAAGTCGTAGAGATATTGAGCGCTTCTACATTGGCGACAACGGCACGGCACGGCAACGGCATTTATAAATAAAACGACGATGCACGATGTATGTACTTTCGTGCCAAAAGATATTTGGTATGAATAACAAATATAATATGAATACCAAATAGCACGCTTTGTTATTACATTTTTTTTCAAAACCATCCGGATAGCGTCAGAGAACTGTTCGCTAGATAAATTCATTTTTGAGTAGCAAAAAGCTTTTGTTTTCGTTCTACTGATGTAATCTTTTTTGACGTTTATATCGTCGGCAATATTCTAAAATTTATTACAGATAGATCTCCCTTAGATCTAGTAGGTAAAAAAGCAGGCTTGTCACACCAATTTCTGCCCACGCATCTGTGGCCGACCTCAGGTAGGAATATCTAATCTATCTGGGGTTGAATACATGTCCATGGACGACAGTAGCCACTTACCTTCAGGTTGACTACACGCTCGTCTGCTACTTCCATATTATAAAAGAAAACTGACAGTGCTTATAATATCTCCGTGTCGTTATCGTCACATAAGAATCTTCCATCGGTTGTTCATTTTCGTAAGGAGTTTTCTTTTCTCTTTGACACTTATCACAATCGAGAACTCAATAACGACTTGCTTCAGACAGGAGATAAGTATCTCTCGAAAGTCAATGAAGCATCTTGCCGATGTAGGGAACCGTATTGTTTATATTGAGTTCGTTTGAACCGTCTAGACTGTTCTTGGTAAGAACATTTTGGCTTTGGAAAATGCTAACGTAACACGAAGATATCTTATTCGTAGAGCATAGAATTTTATGTCGCATCGTTTCTTGGGGAAGGGAAGGGGTCAATTGCTATAAGAAGACCCCCCCCCCCCCCCTTATAAGAAGACACAGATAAATAGATAGCAAACGGTATAGTCATTCAGTCTTTTGTACTGTGTTTCTGTAATATTTGCTATTAATTACTTTTCCATGTACAAAAGTTTACAGGACATTTATTTGTTTTTCTCTTACTTATAGTTACGATAAGAAAAAAATAAAAAAAACTAGTAAGTCTTCAGTTTGCTGAATTTGACTACGACACTAAATTTGGCCCCCAGTCCAAATTCATTTCTGGATCTCTACATGAGGTCGGCTACAGATGCAGTTACCCCTGATGACTACGTTAAATTTTTGGCAAAGTTTGTCTCCAGAAAGAAGTGTGGTGGTGAAGCGGTGGTGCCTCCGAGACAAACAATAAACGGTCTTTTTTACCTTTTATTATTTCCTACCTTCAAAAATTTCAAAAGATAGGAGGAAAAAAGATTTGATTTCTCTTGAGAACTATGATTGATGATGAGTGATAAGGTGATAACAAGTACTGTTTGTCCAACAGGTCAACGACACCTTGGCGTTGGCGGAGACGGTGTTCACTGTTCAGGAAGAGAGGCTCTTCATCGCCAAGTTTCTGTACTTGGATTCGTCAGTGGATTACAACGTGCCAGACAAGTAAGGTTCAGTTACCATAATTATTATGCAAACAAAAATATAATTGCTTAAAAATAAATGCTAAACCAATGATAGCCTAGTCCTTAGAAACTCGGCCTACCATTCCAAAAGACAAGATTCAAATCCAAGGAATACATTTTCTATTCATTTCCATTCATCACCCATTCTTACAGGGCTTTTGTCCAATAGACAACTCTCAAGGGAACAAAGACTATATTTCACCCAGGCAAAATTTAGAATTCCTGCTTCTAAGCGAAAAAAGCTCACGTTAGACTTTGTATATTATTGCTCGATATTTATATTCAATCAATCAACAATTCAAAGATTTCACAAATTCGACAATTCGAACGTACGAATTGTCTATCTTTGAAGCTCAAAAATGTTTTGACCTTGAAAGATCGTTATTTAAAAAAATCTACTAGGTTAAAATTATCTTTGGTAGACAAAAATTGCAAAGATTGATTATTAATAAAAAGTGCACATATAATAAATAAGTGTAATTAAACAGCATAAACCCTATTTCAATAAACACCTAATATTTTGAGCTGACGTTACTCAATTAAGTCTAAAGTAGATACATTACGGTCCGCCATCGAAGAAATTTCAAAGGAGGGTATTTGATACCGAATAGCAAGACCGGGTTAACGAGCGCTAACGATGTAGCTCTCTGTCAAATTTGTTAAGTACGGGTTAAAATGATACCTTTAACAACAGCCTTGTTGTTCAGTAGACGACTTAAAGGGAATATAGACTAAATTTTACCCACAAGATATTTAGGGTTCCTCTGTCGAAATTAAAAAGCTCGCGGTAGACTTTGTATTTTGATTGAATTTGAATATTCATAATTTATTATTAATTTGAATATATTAATCTTCGTTAGACAAAAATTAGATAGATCGATTATAAATATCGGGCGCATATTATAATAATTGTAATTAAACAGCATAAACCCTAATTCACTAAACACCTAATATTCTTAGCTGACGTTACTCAATTAAGTCTAAAGAAGATACATTACGGTCTAAGTCAGTGAAACTTCAAAGGGTATTTGATACCGAATAGCAAGACTGGGTTAACGAGCGCTAACGATGTGGCTCTCTGTCAAATTTGTTAAGTACGGGTTAAAATGATACCTTTATATATAACTAGCTGTGAGCGAGGTTTCACACGTTAAACAAAATAACATGACATACCTTTTTTTGTTTACGAGGAAGAAACCTTCAAAAGATACCCGACGTGAGAGCGACGCCAGGTAGGTTAGGTGGTAGAACCTTTTGTGGTTCGACTCCGGCGGTACCACCGCCACACCTATTTCTACCTAATAACAGCAGTGTTACGCGCTGCTGTGTTTCGGTGTGAAGGGTGTGGTAAGGGAGACAGACTTTTGGAGGCGTTCCAGCTTAGTCCTCAGGGGTAGCGGCGCGTCTGTGGTCGACCTAAGGTAGGAATATCTAATCCGATCTGGGGTTGATTACAGATGTCCATGGGCGGCAGTAGCCACTTACCATCAGGGGGACTGCATGCTCGTCCGCTACTCCTACATTATATAAAAAAAAGCTTATGTCGAATTTTTACCGCAGTATAAAGTCCTCAACGCTTGCTGGACGGTTCGGGCTCTCACTCTTGCCGCCCGCAACCCCAGAAGCCCCCTTTTAGTCGCCTTTTACAGGAGATACCGTAGCCCTATTGTAGTCCCGGGACTACAGGGACAAACATGAAACATACATGACGTTCACATGTTCACGTGTTTTAATATCGCTCGGGTCAAGTCATTCTTATCGTGATAACTTTTAAACTATCCGTCCGAATTATATAGTGTAAAATCCATGGGCGGTGATAGACTAATAAATAATGTATTACACAGTGTACCTTTAATAATATTTTTTATGTAATATAGAAGTAGCAGACAGGCATGCAGTTTACCTGGTAATTAGCTGCTGCCTCCCATGGATATCTGCAATCAACCCCAGACAAGACCAGATTCCCATCGGAGGGCGGCTATAGATGCACTGCTATTATTTTTTTTGATTTGATTTGATTTCATTTGATTAGTCCACTGTATTAGCCAAGCGTAAATTCGTAGACCTCATACACTTTTTCAAGAACTCCAGATGTGTAGGATTGCTCACAATGTTTTTTTGCATCATCATCATCATCAATTTTACTGCCCCACTGCTGGGCACGGGTCTCCTCTCAGAATGAGGAGGATTAGGCCATAGACCACCGCGCTGGCCAAGTGTGTATTGATAGACTTCACATACCTTTGAGATTTTTTTTTATGAATCTCTCAGGTATACAGGTTTCCTCACGATATTTTCCTTCACTGTTTACCAAGTGATAATCAATTTCTAATACGCACATAACTTTTGAAAAATTCAGAGGAGCCTGGGATTTGAACCTCGGACCCCTCGATCGAGAGGCCGAGTTTCTCAACCACTAGGCTATCACTGCTATATTTTCTTTAATCTTTATAATTATTGATAATTTTGTTAACACATATCCGTAAGAGACTGTGTTACAACAGCTGAAATACATTACCTCTTAAGTCGGATAAAAAGGAATCTCTTCAACGCAATATCACATTTCTATTGCAATAATAACTTACGCTTTTGAGCTTTGATACTAGAATGCACCGTGCACGCCCTCCATATCACAGATAACAAGAATTCCCTTCTACAATACGATATGATAATGCTATGATATGTTACAAACGACGCGGTGTGTGTGGAATATTACAAGGATATCACTCGAAGGCGTTAAATGTATGTCGTAAAAACCTAGATGTAGTCATAGATTAGTAAAGATTACTCACTTTTAACAAGAAAGTGTAACCAGTTTAGACAATTGAAATTGTCACTGTCATCTATTTAAGTGTTTGAAAAATATTTAAAAAATGTAATTTTTAGATAATTTACGAATGAAACGATATTTCTCCGCACATTTTGTTCTATTTCGTGTTTTTGCGCCAATTAACTGCGTATGTCGGCCTTGTTCTGCGTAAACTATGGCTGACAGAATCGTCAGCCGTTTAAGTAATTTAATGGCTTCCTTCAATTACAAGGCGGTGAGATATCTATACCTATCTATGGAAGTATAAAGATTATGTTCTATCTATTATATTCGATGGTAGAACCCTTTGTGGTTCGACTTTAGAGGCGTGTGCCACACGGTTTACTGCCTAAAACCTCAAATTTACAGCGCTGTTGTTTTCTGGGTTTTGGTTTGAAGGGGGTAAGTAAGGCAGCCCTATATATCCAAAGTGTACTAATATAGTCCTCAGGGGTAGTAACCTATTTGTGGACGACCTTATCGGGTTGATTCCAAGTGTCCACGTGCGGCAGTAACCACTTACCACCAGGTAGACTGCATGCACGTTTGCTGCTTCTATATTATTATTGTTATTCGACCATGGAGATCTGTAATCAATCCCAGATACGATAATACTCCTTACCTTAGGTCGACTGTGGGGTAAAGCTGGAATCGCTCGGAAAAGTATGTCTCCCTTCCCACACCCTTCAAACCAGTGCACACCAGCGCTTAACACTGCTGTTATCAGGCAAAAATAAGTGTGACGGCGGTGTCACTGGAGTGAACCACAAACGGTTCTACCACCAATAATTATTATTACTGCCTGGCTGCTTCTTTATTATTATTGGCTACTGCCGCCTATGGACATCTGTAATCAACCCCAGATAAGGTTCCTACCAGAGGCCGGCCACGGTTGCGCTGTTACCCGAGCACAAAGCTGGAACAATAGGAAAAGTATGTCCCTTAAACCTTCCTATTATTGTGTGGGTTCCCAAGCTTGGGCATGTCTTAAATCAAACGCCGCATTGCGAACAGGTTGATTTATTGCGAATGTCACTTACACTTATAGGCCATTCAGCCGCCCATAACACGTATCAATAGATTGTAGTGTAGATAACCATGATAGCACCAAGAAAAATATGTTTGTGGATAGTAATTTACTTAAAGAAGTATTTTTCTCTGTTACTATGCCATGATGGCCTCGTGACAAGAATTTCGCCTCTTACAAAATCAAATGGGCGAAGTTGTGTGCGTATTAGAAATTTATTATAAGGTGCTTTACCGGTGAAATGTAAGGAAACTTCTGTAAGTTGAAAGGCTGTGCCTTAGTTTTCTAAGATGTTTGCCAATCTGCACTGGGTCAGCGTGGTGGACTACAACCACGCTGGCCCAGTGCAGCTTATCTTAACGTTCTCATTCTGATAGAGACTCTGGGAGTCTTGGCTATCTTGATGATGATATTTAATACGCCCGAAACTTTAAAAAATGAGAAGTTAGTGTTTGGAAGCTTAACCTCCGACCTCCATAATTGAGAGACCAAGTTTCAACTATTATAATATAAGGTATAGTCCGCGTAAAACTGCTAGTCCGCTCTGAATATAGAAATGAATCGCGTCGCCATAGCAAATTGTACTACACCTTCCCGCAACAACTTCAGAGCGGACTAGAAGTTTGGCGCCGACTATACTCGTATACTAAACTTAAAATATTCTACTTGGTTGTTTCAACGAACACTCTACATAATGCCTCCTTTGTAATAATTTGAGATCGCAGAATACTGATACAATCCTTTATGAAACTTCCGTATATTACAAAATGTACAGTCAGCTTCAGAAGTAGATGAGCAGATGAAGATTTCAAAAAAACCTACATAAATAGCTGAACACCACTAGCATCATAATTAGATGAACATGGTAAAGCATCGAAAATAAATGAACACTAACGTATCAAAAGTACCTGAGCACCGTATCTGCAAAATAGTTAATATGTCACCGTTCAGCTACTTTTGACACTATAGTGTTCATCTGTTTTGAAACTCTACGACGTTCATCTAATTATTGTGCTACTTGTGTTCAGCTACTACTGTTATGAAGGCTTGGGTGTATTGGTATTTTTTAACCTTAATATGTTCATCTACTTTTGGAGCTGGCTGTACATGTACTAGTTACATGTATACCGTACTCTACATAGACCCTCATAACAATGCATCAACTCTATAATTAGAGTTTGATCGCTTGTTCCGCGAATACAATACATCGTATTGAATGGTTTATCTTTACTCTACATAGAGTCGGGATGGGGTGCTTTACTCTATATGGAGTCGGTAAAAGGCTTTTACGCATCTATAAACAGCCTCTCGTTGGTTTTATTTGAAATAAATCTATTTTTAGCGTGAATAATTATAATCTATTTTTAGTGTTCAGTTGTTGTGGTGTTATGGTTTGAAGGGTGTGGTAAGAGAGACATACTTTTCTGAGGTGTTCCAGATTACTCCTCAAGGGATAATATAGGATTAGTAGACGAGCGTGCTGTCTATCTGATGGTAATTGGCTACTGCCACCTATGGACATCTGTAATCAACCCCAGATAAGATTGGATATTCCTACCTGAGGTCGGCCACAGATGCGCCGCTACCCCTGAGAACTTGGATCGCCTCGGATAAGTATATCACAGCAACGCTTAACCCTGCTGTTATGAGGTAGAAATAGGCGGTGGCCACTGGAGTCTAACCACAAAGGGTTCTACCACCTTCAAAATTATTTCTGCTTGCTGTTACCAGCGAGCAGAATTAATTATTTATTTACCCAAAAAAATAAGATGAATGAGGTACGAACAAACAGTATGAACCAGGGCAGTAAACAATTAAAAGGGTTTTCCCCACGCTTACTAAAGCAATTTTGGGCCTTCGTTTGCTGTGGCCCTTTTATGACCTTAATATTAAATAAAAATGTATTACCTGCTCCGAATTATTACCCGGGGAATTCGATTTGAATATTTTAACTCTGTACCCTTAGTATGAGTTTTTACGTTTAAAAAAATACTGTTTTGTATTTGTTTACGTATTTGCGCCCCAGCGCCCCTAGTGGACTGTATCAGAACATGATTGAAAGTAGATGGGATATATAATAGTAATAATAATAATAATACTCTTTATTGTACCCAGATGTAGAACATATTAGTATAAGTAATTATAGTTAAGAAACGCGGCCTCTAGATTGAGAGGTCCGAGGTTCAAATCCCAGGCACGCACCTCTGGTTTTTCAAAGATTATGTGCGTATTAGAAATTAATTATCACTTGCAAAACGGTGAAGGAAAACATCGTGAGGACACCTGCATACATGAGAGATTTATAAAAAAAAACTCAAATGTATGTGAAGTCTACCAACACGCACTTGGTCAGCGCGGTGGACTATAGCCTAATCTTTCTCATTCTGAGAGGAGACCCGTGCCCAGCAGTGGGACAGTAATGGGTTGATGATGAAGCGAGCAGGGCGCTGCAGCGCCCTGGGAGCGGGTGGATCCGATTCACGATAATTCTGACCTAGACTATATGATTCATAGTTACTGTAATACAAAAACCAAGATGACGTTGATCCTTACTAATATTATAAATCCGAAAGTACCTCTGTCTGTCTGGTTGTTTCTTCTTCACGCCCAAACCACTGAACCGATTTTAATTTGTACAAATTTGTACACCGAAATTTTGTACAAAGATAGTCTGAGACCCGAGAAAGGACATAGGATAGTTTTTATCCCGGAAATCCCACGGGAACTAGGGATGGCGATCTAAAATCGATTAATCGGTGAATCGATCTTTTGGACCCAAAACATCGATATAATCGATATTAGTAAGGATTGAATCGTAAACTATGCATTTAATCAAGTGATGATCTTTAGCAAAGTTGAAGGTACGAATTTTCAGATTTATGTATGTTAGTATGTTAAATTATTTTCTTTTAAACGCGGGCGAAGCCGCGGGCAATAACTAGTATAACATAATTCATCATTAATCATTTCAGTTACTCTTAAGATTTACCGTATTTCGTGCTTTTACTAAACATATTTATTGCTTTGGCTAATTTTTGCCTGCTATTATATACAACAGCCGGATAAAGTGATTAATTTATCACATTCTCTGGGCAAATTAGTTATTGTACATAATAACCAGTCATTATGTATAATAGCTATTTGATTACATTGTCTGTAACATATACATAAGTGTGATTCTTAGCGCGAGCAAATTAATACTAAGTATTTGTAGCGAAATTTGAAAATTTTGTAGTTACGATCAAGTTGCAAAGAAAACATCTCACAGTAGGGATGTGAAAAAATAATCGATTCTTATAGTAATCGATTATTTTGGTGTAATAATAACTCGATCGATTTTGTAAAAAAAAGGTGCAAAAAGAGCTCTCCTTCAAAGCCGGCGATGCATTGGCGACTCCTCTGGTGTTGCAAATGTCCATAGGCGACGTTGACTACATTGACGACAAAAAAAACGATGAATTAAATGAGTTGTTGGCAACGCGCTGCCCACGATCTTCCTGCTGCGTCTTGCTAGAACCAAGAAAATTCCGTGTCGACGTTTATTCGCCGCCAAGTTTCTGGAAATCGAGTATTATTAAATCGTTTTTTACACTTGTCACATCTCTATGACAGCAATAAGTTAAAGTAAAGTTTATTTATTGAGACGGCGTCCAAGTTTGCCGGAAACTTCAACGGTGTCAAATATATCCGTCGTCCTCAAATATATCTGTTACACTGGGGAAGTTTTCTAGTTTGTTGAAATACATCATTTATTTATACGAAGTTTTCAAGTTGGGACCCTCTGGTGTCCGACTTCGGCATCACCATCACCACACTCAACTCTGTCTAATTACAGCAGTGTTAAGCGGGACAGGAAGGGGGACATACTTTTACGAGGCATCCGTCCGATCATTATTCCGTGTCATTTCATGCAGATATTTTGAATTTCGCAGACTCGCATATACGAAAGCTGAAATTTATATAAATATTTTATTTTCAATATGTCTGTTTCTCTGTTTGTTCAGGCTAATCTTCGAAACAGGTCCGACGGGGTTTAGGACGGGGGATAGGGACGACATTTAGCTGATAAAAATAATAAAGGTGCCGCTCAAATAAAAATTAAAACACGTAAAAGCTACAGAATTGTCGTTTTTATACTTTGACATATTACGCGGGTGAAACTGCGGGACATAGCACGTTTTATAATAAAGATTTATTTGTTATTCGAGCTTGGTTTAAAGTTCGCTATCGCGTTTGGACAGTTAGCAATAACAACAGTCTTACGTACGTGTTTCATATGAAATATAATCCGTTTAAGTTTATTAACGATCAGCTTTTCCGTGGAACTGTAGCTAGCAAAGATATGGTCTAATTATATAACCAAATATATATAATAATATACCAGATGATATTCGAAAGTGCAAGGATATCCATGCGTTTAAAAATAAACTAAAAACATATCTAACTAATAAATGCTACTATAGTTTAAAATCCTTTTTGAGCGATAAAAATAAATAATCCAATTTGTTATCAAGTCATATTGAATTGTTAGAATTAAAATTATAAAGATAGTTTTTAGATGACATGTATATTTGTAAGCCACTCAGTGGCAGAATAAGCGACTATGTAACAAAAATGTGTAACAACTAACAATTACCTTATTCACAAATAAACTGATTTGATTTGATGTAATATAGAATTAGAGAACGAGCATGCAGGCCACTTGATGATAAGAAGTCACTGCTGCACATGGACATGTGTAAACGCTTAACCGCTTCCTACTCTCACACCCACTAGCATTCCTCGTGTCGTGGGTTCCATGGACACACACATAGACAATACAAAAACACCCAGACCCAGAAACAAAAATCTAAATTCATCATTTAGATATCTGTCTGGCCGGGGATCGATCTCGGGACCTTTTGCGCGTCAAACCGATATGGTGACCGCTCCGTCACGCGGGTCGTAACCAACTCTATATAGGGGGTCTAGTCGCTGTAGTTCCGGGACCAGAATAGGGCTACGGTATCCCCTGCCTGTCCTAAAAGGGGGCTTCTGAGGTAGCGGGTGACAAGGGTGGAGAGCTCGGACCGCCCGGCCAGTGACTCCGGGAAGGACGGCGGTATGTGTGGTCGCATACCATCGTACACACTAGACAGTATGGCGAGCTTCATGTTCACCTATGCGGTACCTGACGAGCAACGCGTCCAGAGAACTCCGCATGCGTTTTTTGGAGATCCCGGAGTCCTCTACGTAGGGCCGAGAATGGTCACCATCGGGGTTTGGTGACATGGGTTCTACCTGACGCTGATCACAGATGATTTACTACTCCAGAGGATTAAGATGTTTGCCTCATATGTATATCAGTCGGTGTCCACCCCTCCACCACTATACCTAATGGTTCAACCACCTTAATAACCTTTTATGACCATCAACACATCGTAAATGATCGAAATGACGACATTTACTCCACTGCGGAGGGTAATGTTTATCGAGCATATTAATGTTTGTATTTCTCGTTCTTTACCGTGCCCCAAAGCCCAAATGGCTTGACGAATTTTAACATATGTGGGTGTCTTTATATTCATCTAAATTATGGCAGAAACCATAGGCTCTATAGTTTAAGCAGTCAGGCTTTAATTTTTAAAATAATCGTAGTTACGTACCCCAAATTTCCTTTCACATCATTGATTTATTGATCGAATAGAAGTTGGAATACCTGTACCAACTTTACTGATAAATGAACGTAGGTAAGACCTACCTATACATTTCACCTGTACTGTCGTTTATCGGAGTTTACTATTAAACTTAGTAACGTGTGTATTTGATAGTTTAATGATAATATGCGTATCGGTTTACTTTACTCTTCATAACAATAACACATTTTAGCCTAGATTATTTTACACCGCAATTAGTTTAATTAATTCTCGTGTATAATGTTTGTGTTATAGGCATAGATTAGTAAAGATACTTTGCCGCCTTGAAATTGAATGAAGCCACAAACGGCTTATTAGTAAGTTTTTTTTTAATTCTTGACAAATAAAAACATTTTTAGAGAAAATTAACGAATAAATAACTAATACTGCGTAATTTACATAATAAATAAATAATATTTCAAATATTTTAGGGACATTTTAGCACAGAGATGTGGCAAACCTTTTTTACGCAACTATTTCAATTCTCAAAACTGGGTACATTTTCTTGTTAGGAGTGAGTAACCTTTACTAATCTATGGTTATAGGTAGGATTATTTTTTATAATAGCAGACGAGCATGCAGTTCACGTGATGGTAAGTGGCTACTGACGCCTATGAACATCTGTAATCAACCTCAAATAGGATTCGAATTCCTACCTGAGGTCGGCCACACCGCTCCCCCGTGAGGACTAAGCTAGAACGTCTCGGAAAAGTATGTTACCATGTTACCACACCAAATTAGAATAACGCTTAACACTGCTGTTATTAGGCAGAAATAGGTGTAGCGGTGGTGCCACCGGAGTGGAACCACAGAGGGTTCTACCAGCTTCTAATTATTATTAACTAGCTGTGCCCGTGTGCGTTAAATAGAAATCTAGTAATCTCATAAATAAAAAAAGTTAGTTCTAAAATATAAGTAGCCTAAGATACTCCTTATTACATCAGCTACCTGCCAATAAAAGTCCCGTCAAAATCGGTCCAGCCATTTCAGAGATTAGCCAGAACAAACAGTGACAGACAAAATTAAAAAAAATGTTATTTTGGTGTATGTACCGTATGTATATTCTTATGCATGTAGTAAAAAGCGGTTATTTCAATATTAAAAACTGACACTCCAATTTTATTTATATAGATAACGGACTCTAGTATTTATATATTTATAGTATTTATGTAATTATATATTGTTACAGGTCAACATTGCTTCACATATTTGCTGAAAGTGACAGACATCTACATATGGCCTATGTGACCTATCTACCAGACCGACTTAAAGGTAATTTAGTGTAAGTATATTACTTGCTTTTTAATACAAAGCCAGAATATACTCTTTAATATATAAAAACTGTTTTTTTAAGTTACTTATGTTTTATTTTGGATATACAGAGACACCTATTATGTTAGACTAAAATTGAATTCCTAACTAAATCCTAATAAATATTATACATGTTTGTCTATACTATCTATACTAATATTATAAAGAGGAAAACTTTGTTTGTTTGTTTGATTGTAATGAATAGGCTCAAAAACTACTGGACTGATTTTAAAAATTCTTTCACCATTCGAAAGCTACATTATCCACGAGTAACATAGGCTATATTTTATATGAAATATATTTGATAAATAGATTTTGAGGCGGTACAAAGTTTGCCGGGTCAGCTAGTTTGTTTATATGTTTGTATGTTTGCAACGCTTTCACGCCTTAACTAACAATCAGATTTTCATCAAATTTTGTACACACGTTGTCAGGGGTTCAGAAAACTAGGGCACCTTTTATCAAAAAAATACTATTCGCGACGGATAGGTAAAGCGAGAAAACCCGCAGGTAAAAGCTTGTGATGAATAATTTGATTAAAATTTCAAATTCAGAAATTTCAAATTTGATAGATTTTAAGATAATTTACATATACAACGAACCCTTTTCTCCGTGGAATATCCACTTCGGATTAAAAATAAGTTAATTTAAATTTCGTACGAAATATTTCGATTTTTAATTTTAAAACTTTTGAAAGGCGTATCTATTCGTTTCGTAGTCCGCATTTTTCAGCGTCGACTGTCGACATATTGGCGGGCTCTTAATTAGTGGCACAGATAACATCTATTTACTCGGGGGTTAAATAGATCCAACCATATTAATGATACCCGCGGAGTAATTTTAAACGGCTTAAAGACCAGTCGGCGAACTCAAGGTCTAGATTATTTGAATCGTTTACTATGAACCGTAGTTATTTTTGAAATATATTTTTTTGGTAGCGAACAGTGTGCGTATTGGATAGAATATAAAAGAGATTAAATACATATTATGGTCATAGAAAGGACATTTTTTTTATAATATAGGAGTAGCAGACGAGCATGCAGTCCACCTGATGGTAAGTGGCTTCTGCCGCCCATGGACATCTGTAATCAACCCCAGATAAGATTAGATATTCCTACCTGAGGTCGGCCACAGATGCGCCGCTACCCCTGAGGACTAAGCTGGAACGCCTCAGAAAAGTCTGTCTCCCTTACCAAACCCTTCAAACCGGAACGCAGCAGCCCCTAACACTGCTGTTATTAGGTAGAAATAGGTGTGGCGGTGGTCTCGCCGGAGTCGAACCACAAAGGATTCTACCACCTTCGAAACATTATCAGGATTAGATAATGTCCTGTACCTTTCTATATCATTGGCCCGCTTCACACTGCTTGGCTCAATCTTAGATTGATTGAAATTTGATATATATATCAGAATATTTCATTACCAATTGGTAATTAAATTATAATGTTCCTCCCTGAGTCTGGTATATTACTACAAAAAAGGTGAATGTTTTTGATTACAATCCATTTACAAAATTTTGCCAACCCGTATGACGGAGCCTGACCTGACCTGAAGACTCTGGACGACGTCTGTGACGAAATGGAAAGAGAGAGCCAAGAATAGACCAGACTGGAGAAATATTCTGGACGAGGCCAAGGCCCACGCGTGGCTGTAGCGCCTTAGATGATGGCATGACGGAGCGCTAACCATACTGGTTTGACGCGCCCTGGTTCGATCCCCGGCCAGACAAATATGGAAATGGATTTATGTTCTGAATCTGGGTGTTGTTGTATTCGTATAAATAATTATAAACATTATAAACATCCATAGCACCCACGACACAGGCAACCTTAGTATGGGATTGTGAGTGAAGACAGCGTTTTTCCATTTGGTTATATATAGTAGAAGATCCGAAGCTAAATCGAACTGGACCGAGCTGATAATAGAATGAAACTCATTTTATAACGAAATTAGTACATTGGGTAATACATTAAAAATGGGTTTGCTAAAAAAATCCTGGACAGGATAATTTTAATTATTTTTGAAAAATTAATTTTCTTTTGCAGACAACCCTATACAACGTGTTCACAATAAAACAGCGCTTCTACTGATATAAAATTTATCTATTATCATCATGAGTGAAAGTAGTTGCCAGCGAAATACCTGTTTATACCTGACAACCCAGTAGTTCGCCCACGTAAATAATAGGCAACCCAAAGCCTGCACATTCTGTATGTTTTTAACATTCACTCAGAATAGAATTTTCTTATTATCTTGATGTTGCAAAATTTAATTTTCAATTAAATTTTAATTTTTCAAAAATAATTAAAATTATCCTGTCCAGGATTTTTTAGCAAACCCTTTTTAATGTATTACCCAATGTACTAATTGCATTATAAAATGAGTTTCATTCTATTATCAGCTCGGTCCAGTTCGATTTAGCTTCGGATCTTAGACCAATAGAGCCAACGGCTATAGATAGATGTTTATATGAGGCTTAGGCTTGATAAGAGCCTTATAAAAAGCCTGTATTGCCATCGGTTCTTGATAATTGTTCAAAATTTAAAAATAATCTGACCGTTTAAAGTGTGTTAAAATCGAATTCAATGATTCCGTCATACATAGTTACATAAATAAAAGGCGAGCTAATAAATGCATGGTAAAATACTTTTACATACTATCCATGATTCTGATTCACGTGGACATGACGTCTGAAGCGACTCACACATTCCAGTTGTGCTTAGGAACACCGACAGACTGACGACTTTACCCACGATTCGCAGTTCGCGATGCTACATTTCGTTTTGACTTGCGTGTAGTCGCAGTATCGATAACGCGTTTTAGTTATATTAATACTGAATCGCGCTTTTCGCGTTGAGTTGCTGCAACGAGCGTTCAAAGTTACAACCTATGCTAAAAAGTAGATAACTCGATGTGGCAGAGAAACTCAAGCCTAACAGTACGTTGTCCTGGGTCCTTGCTAAATTCTCGAATAAGGCTTGAAACTAAGGACTACCTAATTTTACTATTTTGACGTACGTTTTTGAAACGATTTTGAAATTAGCATGAGTGGCGCAGCAATGTCCGGCGACGTTACGCCACAGAATATGTATGTTGCAGCCAAGTAGCTTAAGTTCGCCGTTCAATTAACAGCCTAGCCTTTTTACTAAACAGTGGCGCTCGGGAGTTTTCGGCCGTCCCGTACGTGTTTTTGGTATCCCTCAATGCGCCCTAGAGCCGTCCCTGGCTAGTAGCACTCGTCCGCGGTCCTGATGGCTATTGCCCGCGGCCGGGCCCATCTCAGTTCGGGAGTATATAACGTCTGACCCTACCCAAGTTTGACGTGCAACATATTTTTTACTTATTTGTTTTTGATTGTCCTCATCTTTATTTTTAAATTTCACATACGAGATTCGACCTAAATAAACACAATGTAATGTACAAAATATGTTGACTGGATAAAAAGTTCGTAATTAAAATCACCTTAGACTGGGGGCCTCATTCAGTACCTGTATAGTTCGCCTCTTTCGGACGCCGATTCTAAAAATCGCTAGTTTGCATCGACGCTAAACCGGCATTACTTCTTTTTTGGTCCGAAGGTCATCATATTATTAGGTATTCTATTTTTATTATTTTCTGTCATCAATTTGTTTTAGTTTTTGCGTATTCATTCAATTCTGTGAAAGGTGTAAACCGGTATGGTAATTATTTTACTACAATAATATAAATAAAACAAAAAGAAGTTTGCAAATAATCGTCTATACAATTCCCTGTGTATGTCGCAGTCAAGTAGCTTTTGAAGGTGGTAGAACTCTTTGTGGTTAGACTCCGGCGGCACCACCGCCTCACTTATTTCTGTGTTATAACAGTAGTGTCAAGCGCTGCTGTTCTGATTTGCAGGGTGTCTTAAGGAAGGCGTACCTATCCGAGGCGTTCCAGTTTAGTCCTCGCGGGTAGTGGCGCATCTGTGGCCGACCTCGGATAGAAATATCTAATCCTAATTGGTGTTGATTACAAATGTCCATGGGCGGCAGTAGCCACTTACCATCAGGTGGACTGCTTGCTCGTCTGCTACTGCTACTGCGTCTGCTATCTATCTAATATAAATTAGTATCTTTTGGTATCCTGGTTAGAGAGGAATAACAGTTGAGGAATTCATTTGCATATTTAAGGTGACCATGAATCATACAGTCTACGCCAGAGCTATGTTATAGTAGAGATTTTACGGCGAAAAGTGAAGGCGTGTTTGTTTTTCGACATTTACCGGGATTAAATCTGTCTAAGATTTACGATTTTATTATATTGTATTGTATGTGTCCCAAATAAAAATAAATAAATAAAAGTGAAAAAAACTATGATCTCAGATTATGTTGGACTTTTACCATTATGAGTTGGTAAATCTTGGTGTTCCCGTATTTACCCAAGTTCCACTTTTTAAATAACGTAATATAATATGTACCTACAAGGTACGTAAATTGCCATTAACAATTATAATCTTTATTCGCAAGGGATACCGTTCCTTCAGCTTTAGAAATAATTTCCTTTATAGACGTATTGTTGTTGACAAAGGGAGATAGAACGGGGAACGCAAACACCCCTAGCGCTCCAACGCAGGGCCGGATTTCGAGGTATAGCTATAAAAGCCCTCGGGCAACTAAGGTTAAGGGCCCCCTAATTATTCTAATAAAAAGAACAATAATTTTCCGTCAAGCCTTTAAAAAAAATATTGCCAAAAAATAAAAATCATTTCAACAAAGAATAAGTACTTATCTAATGTGAATAAATACTGTTTGAAAAAAAAAATAAAGTTGTTGACCTAATACTTCGATACTTTTTATTTTTGTCATGGGGGCCCTTTGGGCGGTAATCCTCATCTGCCGTCCCCCAAATCCGGCCCTGCTCTCACGGGAATGTCGAGGTTTATAACAGAGACGTCCCGTGTAATGTGACGAGTCCATAAAGTAGAATTGGCAAACCTTTTTGATATCTGGATAAAGATCAGCTTAGAGTTGTTGTTGTTAAATTACTTTAGCACAGCAGCAGCAGTTGTTACCAACAATGAAAGTAGAAAAGAAGAGTATCCTACACAGAGACAGTAATAAATCAATTATAATAATTATGTAAACTACTTTGAAATGATCTCTAATATATATATTATGTTTTATTATACATCGATGCTTGGAAGGCAAACTTGATTAAGCTACATTTCGTAAATTGCACAAGAGAGTGATATAAAATAAATAAATAAATTGACATAATTAACTTTTTTATTGTAAATATTTCTATGTATTCTATGAATATATTGTTTTAGAAAGTGTGTAAGAAATGAGGATGCAATCAATTTACCAAAATGCTTGTTTACTACTGCATGGACATCTATTACCAACCCCAGATAGGATTACAGTAGTATATTAGATCGGCCACAGATGTGTCGTTACCCTTGAGGACTAAGTCGAAAGTGTCTTCCCCTCAGACCTGTACCCTTACCATGAGTTTTTATGTTTTGACAAATATGACTGTTTCGGTATTTGTTTACGTATTTGCCCATACAATTCCATCCAATCAGCGCTCCTAGCGGATTGTATCAAAACTATAGTGTCAGTAACGTAACATTAAATGTCTAAATTGACAAAATGGCGCTTTATGCTCTCTCTCTTTTTTGCGAACATGTGAGGTAGACAGAGACTTGAGCACTTACTTATTGTTACGTTAACTCAGTATACTGAAACAAACGGAACAGAAAATTGGATTGAGTAATCGTAACGTAAAATTGTGGAATGTTTTGAAAACTCATGGTAAGGATACAGAATGCAGCAGCGCTCAACACTGTTATTATGAAGAAATAGATCTGTCGGTGGTGCCTCTACTATCGAACCAAGAGGTTTACCACTTGAGAGGAGTCCTACCTAAGAAACAGAACAATTAAAATAAGATAGTGTATCATAAAATCTACAAATTATCCATTTATTTTAATGCAGACATTACAGGGAGGATGTTCTACACCACATGTAAGTTATCTAATCTTAATATTTGTAGGATTTTTATAATATTAGAGTAGCAGACGAGCATGCAGTCCACCTGATGGTAAGTGGCTACTGCTGCCCATGGATATCTGTAATCAACCCCATATAGGATTAGATATTTTTACCTGAGGTCAGTCACAGATGCGCCGCTACCCCTGAGGACTAAGCTGAAACGCCTCGGAACAGTATGTCGCCCTTACCACAACCTAAAAACCAGAACAGGCATTTTTAGGCAGAAATAGGAGTGGCGGTGGTGCCAGCAGAGTCGAACCACAAAGGGTTCTATCATCTACAAGGTTTTAGACTGATGTTTTGTTGCGTTTGCATAAGTCAAATTCCTTACAATTTAAGACCTGGGGCGTATTCCACTTATGCGGATTGGTACAGGAAGGTCTGGGGTTGGTGGCCAACCTATGTCGAATATCCTTATATGGATTCGAAGAGGTTTAACGATTGATGTCAACGGCGTAAAACATAAAGTTGGCAGCTAAGTTCCCGCCTAGTTTGACGTGTGTAAAAAAAACTGCGAAGTACCAAAGTAACATCTTCCATGTTAACCAAAACAACAATTTGCTGTATTGAACTTAACTAAACATAACAACTTGACGTTCCGTTTTATCCCTAAAAATACCTAAATTATTATTACTTGTAATTCAAACAAGAAAAGTCAGGGAGAGCTCTTGCTCTCCTTGACTTCATTCCTGTCATCATTTGTTTTATTAACCGACTTCAAAAAAGGAGGAGGTTTCTTAATTCGACCGTATATATGTTTTTGTAATAAGAGTTTAGGTCACAAACTTCATAATAATCTTTGAAATCTTTAATTGACAGAATTGGCAAAAACTTAGTTGCCAACGTAATTTAAATACCATTCATAGTACGTATTAAGTTATGGGTTTCCTATAACAAATGCCATTCTATGTACGTAATTGGTTATTTCGCAATAAAAATATTTCTTCTAAATATATTTGTAGATAGTCATAATATGCAACATAAATTCCTTTGGTATGATATCATTGAATTTATTAAAATTGTTTTTTTTTTTGGTTTTATAAAAAATAATCTTCCATCAACCTTTTGAGGTCCACTGATGGACATAGGCCTCCTCTAATTGGCGCCATTCCAACAGGCCTTCAGCGGTTTTTCGCCGTTTATCTCAGGTCGGAGCTTCTTTTGCTTACACGTGGTCGCCATTCGAGCACCTTTGTTCCCCATCGTTTATCTATCTTCCCCGCAATGTGGCCGGCCCATTGCCACTTCAGCCTGCCATAGGAAATAATATATTTGAAAAACAATCTGTGTGGTTCGACTGAGGAGGTACCAGTGTCACACCTATTTTTAGCGTGAAGTTCTTGCGTTTTGGTGGAAGAGTGTGGATGCAGGTCCAATTACGTATAGTGCGACCATCACATTCCTTAGGAGTCGCTACGCGTCTGTGATCGGCTTCAGGTAGAACCACTGTTTTGTATGGAGTTAGTTACAAATGCCTATGGGCAGCAGTGTTCGTTCTGTAAAAAATCATCATTTTGCCCAAATAAGTATAACTTAAAAAAAACACATGCATGTACAAACGCAACCATCTGCACAGGGCCGGATTTAGGGAAAGGCAAGTGCCGGGGCCTCCACAGGAGAGGGGCCCCCAAAATAGTGAAAAAAATCCAAATTTCTACGGGTCAGCAAATTTTACGTCTTTTTGGGTTCGTACACAAAACTGCGATGCGACGTCGCATCGCAAAAATCTGCGAGCTCCCTCGACGCATCGCAAGAACTTGCGAATTGATTCGCATCGCACAGTGGTTGTTGTTGTTGGTCACCCTGAGAGACGCTACGCCGCACGATATCGCATCGCAGCAATTCGCATCGCAATTTTCTGCGTTGCGAATTCGCATCGCGTCGCATCGCAGTTTTGTGTTCGAGCCCTTAACCTACCTTAAAAAATGATTTTTTTTATTTGGAAAATAATTAAGAGCCCTCACACCTTCGTTGTTCCCCGGTCTCCCCATCGTTAAATCCGACCCTGCATCTGCATGTCACTATAGTAATTACACGGTGAGTTATATATTATTTGTGTGTTTCCTTTTAAGGGACTGGAAGAAAATCGATTCGTTGAGGAGGTCAGCTGTTTATAAGCAGATCAATTCCATCTTGCTCCTACGAATATTGAGGAATATCAACTCTACCGCATATTCATTATGGAGGTAAGTTTGGTTTAATGACCCATTGGAGTCTTGAAATTGGCTGCTTGAGAGTTTGTTAGGAAATTGTTTAACATTTTTTGGATGTCGATTTTATAACTCTCACTGACCTGTTTCTCGAAAAGTGATATTCAAAAGCAAAAGAAAAATCTATGTTATACTAGCTGACCCGGCAAACGTTGTGTTGCCATATAAATAAAAAATGTTAAGGGTGAACAACCCTTATCACTTAGGGGGATGAAAAATAGATGTTGGCCGATTCTCATAGATACCGGATAAGCACAAAAAATTTCATCAAAATCGGTCAAGCCGTTTCGGAGGAGTATGGCAACGAAAACTGTGATACGAGAATTTTATATATTAGATGTAACGTCACTTGAAAACAGTCGATAAGGTGACATAAGGGTGGTGAAACCCTTTGTGGTTCGACTTTGGTGGTACCACCGCTATACCTATTTCTGCCTAAAAGCAGCAGAGTTAAGCATTGCTGTGTTCCGATTTGAAGGGAGACATACTGTACCAAGGCGTTCCAGCTTAGTCGTCAAGGGTGGCGGCGCATCTGTGGCTGATTTCAGGTAGGAATATAATCCTATCTGGGGTTGGTTACAGTTGTCCATGGATGGTAGTAGACACTTGCCATCAGGTAGACTGTGCTCGTCTGCTACTCCTATATTGTTAAATTAATTAATAAATATAATAAAATAATATTCATATATAGGGTTAGTGATAGGTTACAAATCATTACCAAAAATTCACTGAAATGTACTCGTAATCGTCTTTACCAAAAATATTTTTTTACATATTTGACAATAATAATAAATAGCCCAATAAACAAAGTTAAAAAGTTCCATGCAGAAAATTTCATTAATTTTTTTTTTTTTTATAAAATGAATCTGAAAAAGTCTTGTGTTTGTCAATATGCAGAAATTCGTGCAGTCGTCAAGAAGGTGAAAAAGTTTTGTGAATCACGTTTAGAAATAAGTACGTCATAATAAATTCATATGACGAGTTCATAAGAATCTGGCAGCAAGTTTTTAGAACCGGCACTTACTCGTATCTTTACAATTTTATAAGGAAACATAAAAACATGAATACTTAAGCCAACTAAAAATATAAAATGAATTATTTTTCTTTATTACAAAGGAAATGTTATTCATTTTAACACGCTTTTATTAGCTTCAGACGTATGTATGTTGGTATGTTGGTATGTTAGTATGTTAGTATGTAACGGAATCTTTGAACATGATTTTAACCCCCTTCAAAACGTCGGATTAACTCGAAATTTGGCATACTTATTAAGGACCGATGACAATTCAATATTTTAAACATTAATAGTTTTGTACCATTGTCCTTATCAACATCCTCTGGATTAAAGATTTTCGAGGCGAGATTTTTCAAACACCTTCAGCAAAGTCCATCGCAACTTTAGATTGCAAATAATTATTGCTATTTAGTTTCAATAGGCGTAACTTTTATATCGTGATTTTTAGTTTAGAAAATAATAATGTTATTTCCCTATAACTCAAACGTTCTGAAACATATCTATAATGCGCTCTTGTAGAATGATTTTTAGGATTCCGTACTCAAAGGTTAAAACGAAACCCTCTGCGGTCTGTTCGTCTGTCGTTGGGCTTTATCTCTTAAATCGTAATAGATAGACACTTGATTTTTTTACAAACGATGAATAATGGTGGTCGCTATAACGAGAAATACTAAAAAATAATAAATAATTATAGTTCAAAAAACTAAAAAACACGCTTTTATGATAAAATCAACTAAAAAGTAGAAAATAATTTTCAATCTAAGAATCAATTAAGGAACAGTAAATAGTATAATTGTGGAAAAAGTGTGGAGTGCTCCATTTATCAGGTTCGAAAAGCAGTTTTTTAGTTTTTTGAACTATAATTATTAATTAGTAGATAATTAATACGATAATTAAGATATCTATTACATTAAAGTTTTTTTTATAATATAGCACTACTAAAGAAGCATGCAGTCCGATTTTATCATTTTGGTACGGAACCTTAAAAATAAGTTATAGTTCAGCCTCTACCTAGCGGCTCAATATGGTGGTCCAAAGTTCAAATCCTACCTCAGATTTACTTGCATTAACGGTGAAAGGAGACATCAAGGGAAAACCTATACTCCTGAGAGTTTAAAAATATCAAAGTAGTGTGTAAAATCTATTAATCCACGGTTGATCAGAATTAGAATATGTATAATAAAAAAGTCTAGTGCTCAGTAAAGCAATAGTAATGAGTCGAGGACGAAGACTGCAGTGCTAAATCTCGACCCTAATTTAAGCGCGATTTGTCAATAGCCTGGCCGTAGTCTAGACCATATGAAATCTAGTTGAATTCGGTAATTAAATTGACCGCCAAATTACGACAAACCCTTTCTGGTAAATATATGGTAAATGAAAAAGGTCCTATGCAAAGTCAAAATTAGCGAAAATCCGGTTGATTTCAGACCCACGACGACCTTTTTGCAATGTAAGTAATTTAAGCTATTAAGGCGACAGCTCCCGCCGACGACCGATACCGACTTTGTCGCTCGTGTGTCACCTACCTTAATGGTTAAATTAAATGTTATAAAACGTATTATTAGGTGTATTTACGCGAAGAATATGAAGAATTTGAGAGTATGAAATAGAGCTAGGCAACATGCCATCTACTATATCGTAAGTGGTCATCCCCAAATCGTCTACCAATTGAAGATATGTCATAAAAAAAAACAGTGTTTGTCTAGTGGTTAATAAGCTCGGCCTCTTGATCGAAGGGTCCGAGGTTCAAGTCCCACGCACGTCTGTTTTTCAAAGTAATTAGCGTATTAAATATCACTTTCAGTAGCATACATAGGACGAGCATGCATTCCACCACACCACAATGATAGTAAGAGGCTACTGCCACCACGGACACCTGAAATCAACCCTAGAAAAGATGAGATTACTACCTGAGGTAGATCACAGATGCGCCGCTATCCCTGAGGACTAAGTTGGAATTCCTCAGAAAATATATATGTCTCCCTTACCCTTCAAACCAGAACACAGCAGCGCTTAACGCTGCTGTTATTTGACAGAAATAGGTATGGCGGTGGTGCCGTCGGAGTCTAACGACTAAGGGTTCTACCATCTTCACTTCTTTCTTTACTTGCAAAGTTGTGATCACTTCACTATCATTATGTCTTAACTATCCCAGATTATCACACCAAAGTCCACGTAAATTCGTGGAAACTAGTAATTTAGATGAATTGAATTTGCAGGCAACTATCAGCTAGTTATGAGCTGGTGAAGTCAGTCGAGGAGTTGTCCCTAGCTCTCACGCTAGCAATCTACAACATAAACCATGAACTCAGTTTTCCTATGATGGCGGTTCTTCAAAAACACATGACGCTTGCCATGGAACACTTGCAGACCATGACGCAGCATCTGGAGGTGGAGGATATGATGCAGGAGGCCAGAATTGTGGACGACATGGTTGGCTTGTAAGTAGAAGAATTCCAATTTATGTTTTAGGAGGAGAGAATTTTTTCAGGATGAAGCAGCAAACGAGCATGGAATCCACATGACGCTAAGTGGTCACTGCCATATAAAAGGGGAGTTTTTACCTGAAGGTAATCGGGTATAGTCCGCGCCAAACTGCTAGTCCGCTCTGAAGTAGCAGTGAGTCGTACAATTTGCTATGGCGACGCGATTCATTTCTATATTCAGAGCAGACTAGCAGTTTGGCATGGACTATACTTTGGCACTTTTAAGTCAGCCATCAGCCAGTTATTTTTGATTTCATTACAAAAGTCCTTAATACCCTGTCGAATAATCCTGCCTGCATGAGATTGCTTTATAAAAGTTTTCAAATTTGTGTGGTCAGGGACAGTAATGGGTTAATAAAGAAGAATAAATATAAAAAAAAATATGTAAAACTAAATAAAAATACAAAAAATATAAATATAAATGGTATAGTAGTGTATAAATATGTAATACTATGTCAAGAACGCATACATAAAAATTACACACACACATTCAGACACACGCATTCACACATGCACACACACACATGCGCTACACACACGCACATGCAACACACACACGAACGTACGCACCGATATACAGAAACACGTATATACATTTCAAAACACATACGTACCGAGCATTACCATACGTTATTATTAATTTACTCGTATTGTAAATTTCTCATTTGAGGTGCCAAATGTAATGTCTTATGAGAAATAAAGATTCTTTAAACCTAACCTAATACAGATCGTCTTCTAGAATACGGTCCTAGATCTGGATAGAAAATGAAAGTTATTTTTGTTTTGGTAAAATGAATCCGCGAAAATCGATGACCAATTCATAAGTTACGTTGTTGGTACAAAAAATGGGTGTGAGTTTACATTTAAAAATGTTATTTCCAATGCATCATACATTCCATAAGGTTACATCACAAATGTAAAATGTTTGACATTCTTTGCATTCCACATTTGTCACGCTTCCCAATTTGACCTGCATAATTAATAAGCTTTTTTATTATTCTGATGCAATGTATCTCGGGGACTTACCACCGTCACATTCATTTCAAACGTGAAGTTGCTTTTCCGTTTTGGTATGTTTTGAAATTTAATGCCAACAGATTTACGTAACACGCGTTCATCTTGGGGTGGTATTCCATTCATCAAATATCTTTGTCCAATTTCAATGTCCAATATTTGATCAAATTTCTGTGACAGATTCCAATCGTCTAATACCTTTGTCTAAAATTTCTTCATAATTGACGGAGTTGAGAAAATGGAAGATCGTGGAGCTACTGTTTTTGGCGATTGTTTTTGGCCTGGAAACGACTTTTCTAGCTAGAAAAACCTTTGATCAAATATCGGTATTGCTAGTAAATTGAATGAAGTCATGCATAATTTGTTTGATCAAATGTACATTGGAAAAAGATATTTGCGGCAATGCATTTGAGATTTCTTTTAGATGGAACCACTAATCTATATCAAGTTAGTTATTGATGTTTATGGACGGCACTAACCACTTATCATCAGATGGACTGTTTGCTTGCTTTTGATGGATTGTCATAAACAGAAGACAATATCCCGAAGATTTTTGAAGTGATACTTGTTTTATACGTTACGTAACCTTTTCTATTTTTATTGTTGTATCGTATCTAAATTAATTATTCACATATCTATTTGACCGGGGATCGAACCGGGGAGCCTTTGCGCGTCATACTGGTATGGTGACCGCTGTGCCACGCGGGCCTTTAAATTTTTCTTTTTAAGATTTGTCAGGTATGCGTGTTTCCTCATCGTTTAATTATTTATTTTTAGTTACAAAGACTCATTTACATTTGATACTTAAATACATTAAATGTAGAAAGCTGCATGGTGAGATATAACTACAGTCAACTCTATTGCTTACCATCTTCAGGATGCTGTTGGAGCTATCCCGGACACGGTACATCAGGGAGCGGCATATGTTTTGCATTTTTCTTGCTTAAGCACATGATTAGTATTTTCTGATATGTGCGTAACATTGAAAAATCAGAGGGGATTTGATCCTCGGACCTCTCGATCAAGAGTTCCTTAACCTTTTTCAATTGTTCGCAGCTACAAACGGTCTAATTTATACAATCCAAACGGGACATTCTTGCCAGAACCCTGGGGAGACAGCACCAACTTGTATATATTCCAGTCTGAAGAGTATCTGAAGAGACTACGACATGTACAGAGCAGCTTGTGGGCGGTTGTCAGGTAGGATGTATGTTGTGGTCATCTGATGTCATATTGTTTTTTAGGGTTTCGTACCAAAAGCGTAAAAATGGAACCCGCTGTATGTCCGTCTGTCACAGGGCTCTATCTCCAGAACTGTAATATAGACTCTTGAAAACCCGCGTAGCAGAGCGGCCATCATACCGGCCTGACGCGCGAAGGGTCCTGGGTTCGATCCCCGGCTAGAATGATATGTAAATGATGAATTTAGATTTCTGTTTCTGGGTCTGGATGTTTGTGTATTTGTCTATGTGTGTGTCCATGGCACCCATGACACAGGGAATCCTAGTGTGGGCTGTGAGTGTAGTAATCGTTTATAAGCGTTGTATATATAATGGAGTATAATAGCAGCGCATCTCTGGCCGGCCGCAGGGAGGAACATCTAATCCTATCTGGGGTTGATTACAAATGTCCTGGGTGGCAGTTGTCACTTACCATCAGGTGGACTGCATGCTCGTCTGCTACTCCCATCATAAAAAATGTGGTTAACATTTGATGTTAGTCAATTCATAATGATCAGAATCTTATATTTACCCTATGATTAAGTCATAAGCTTATCTTACAAAAACCTGACATGTAAAGTATTTTCAGGGAGTCTGTGAAGAGAGAAGTGTGGTTAGCAAGACGTACCCTCGGCATGGGGGTGGGGGTACTGGCTCTGGTGCTGTTGGCGTCTCCCATCCTCATCTTGCTCCTACGACACACTGTGAGCACTATAGAGGTATTTAATGGTATTTTGGATCTACCCAAAAACTTTTTTATCATGAACAGATTAATGTCGATGTATCTCTTTTATATTTGAGTTCTTGTTGGATTAAAGCATTGTCCCAATGTCGACCATTTTTACCACTCTTTTATTAGCTTGGGTTGTATGTAAGTATGTATGTATGTATGTATGTATGTAACGGAACCTTTGAACTCGATTTTTACCCACTTTGAACGGTCCGATTAATTTAAAAATTTGAACAACTATCTGGAACCGATGACAATATACGATTTTAATAATTTTATCCCATTCTCCTCATCGGGATCGTCAGGATTAACGTTTTTCCTAGTGCGATTTTAGCGTGGTTTTTAGATTTTTAACTATAATTTTAATAATTAATCTATCCAATGTTTTTCCAAAAAATCGAAATTTGACAATGTTTGCCTACGAGATATTGACTACTTTTGACCGGCGAAGGGGCATACATTTTAATTCTCATACTCAGACGCATACTTGAGCATTCAAAGGAGAACTTTTAAATATACCTTTCACATACATTCCCTTCTAACTTAAAAATATCTGTGGCATGCCTGGGATTCGTACAAGATTTGGATTTGGACAAGGCCAAAATTTAAACCACAAGCGGATAATTTTTATTTATCATGCTTCTTAGGGTTTTTTATAATTTCACCAGAATTAAATAACCGATCTTTGGATCCGGCGGAGTTTAGTCTAAAATCATATACCTAATATGGGCTTCGAATTTCGCATACAAAAAATAATTGCAAACTTTGCAACAGCATCGTTATCAACCCATTAGTGTCCCACTGCCAAGGCACGGATCTCCTCTCGGAATAAGAAGGGTTAGGCCATAGCCCACCCCGCTGGCTAAGTGCGTATTGGTAGACATACTTTTGAGAACTTTCTTTTAAACATCTCTTAGGTTTCCTCACGATGTTTTCCTTTCTTTCCTTGTTACCGTTGAAGCAAGTGATGAAGTCGTAATTTGTAATATGCACATTAATTCCAAAAGTCAGGCGTGCCTGAGATTCGAACGGTCCTCTCGATCGAAACCCAAGTTTAAACCACTAGGCCATCACTGCTCTTGCAAAAGCATGCATTTTGGCTATTGCAGGTATTTACGAAATCAATAGAGTTGAGCACTCAACGCCTGGTGGCGGAGAAACAGAAGAGTGACCTGCTGCTGTCGAGGATGCTGCCTCTACCAGTTCTGCGGAGACTACGAGCTCAGGTAACTGAGCGCTTTGAGCGCTGATAGAACGAGTATATTTTGATGTTAGAACCCCCTGTGGTTCTACTCCGGCGGCACTACCGCCACACCTATTTTTGACGTATAGCAGCAGTGTTTAGCGCTGCTATGTTTTGGTTTGCCAGATGGTTTGGTTTGATTACGATTACATGGGCGGCAATAGCCACTTGTCAACAGGTGTACTGCATGCTCGACTGCTACCTACTACAATAATATATAAAAAAATAAATATGTATAAAAATATTCCGTCGGGAAGATACAGCCACACTTGGATGTGGATGTGGGTGCCGGCTGACTTACATATGAGGCATTTAGTTTTCAAGAGTTTTAAACCATCCGGGATAGGCTTGAGGTAGAAGTCCTGTTCTATTTGAGGTTGGTTTCATGTCCTATCAAAACCTCGAGACCTGATTACCTTTGCTTCTCTGGCTAGTGTGCCCTTTGTATCATAGACGTGTTCGTGAACTAATCGCTTGGGCAAGCGTGCCCAAACGATTATGTCACAGTTAATTTTAAAGCAGTCGGCTTCTTTGTTTTAAAATGATTTCTAGTATTTCAATAATTTTGAAGCTGGAAGTCCTTAATTTACACATTTGTTATCATTAAAATAATACGCTTTTTACGCAGCGTTAGTTTTATTATTGGTTTGCTGATGTGATTGCAGAAGACAGTTCCTGCGGAGTCCTTCGATGCGGTGACCATCTTCTTCAGCGATATCGTGGGTTTCACCAACATCTCAGCCAACAGTACGCCAATGGAGATCATTAACATGCTCAATATGCTGTACAAGTAAGTGTTACATTTATATGTATTGTAGATATAACACGTTGTGGTTCCACTCCGGAAGCACCACGCCCACACCCGATTCTGTCTAATAATAGCAGGTTTAGCGCTGCTGTGTTTCGATATGAAGGGTGTGATAAACGAGACATACTAATTAATATAATATAATTATAATTAATAATATAATTAATCTATATTAGTTATAATCCGTAATATTATTAACACTAACAAAATAAAAAGTAAAAAAAAAAAAAAAAAAAAAAAAACAAGAAAACACTAACATGCTATAATTAACCATTATTATTTACATCAATTATTAGTTATATTTGATTATAACATATTATTAAACTATAAAAAAATCTATTAAATAAAATATTATTCAAATAATACAATTAATGAATTATTATATACAATGTAAAAAAAGAGAAAATAATAATATATGAGGAAATATTTAAATCTACTAAACGTTTCTACTAAAAAAACAGCTACATAAAAACCATTTAACTATTTTAATACATACAATAATAATATAATAAAAATAAATTAAAAAAAAAAAAAAAAAAAAAAAAAACCTTTATACATATTTAAAAAGTAATAATTTAACGTTAATAGTTAACACAGATATATAAATAATTTCATGAAAATGTAAACATACTCAAAATCAAATCGTAAAATACGAACATTAATCAATTAATTAAGTACATGGTGTAACTGAGCGCGTTCTGTTAATTACTTCTGACTCGGCTAACGTTTGCAAGCAAAAAATATCCGCCTACCCACTCTTTTGCTCACAAAATTAAACACGACAATTATTGTTAAACCTCATTTCTCAGTAAGTGATTGTAAATCTTTTTGAGAAATAAAGAATCTTAAACCATTAAACCATTACTTATTCGGAGAGTTCCAACTTAGCTCTCAGGAGTAGCAATACATTTGTGACCGACCTTACTTACTCGTACCTCACTTACCATCAGTTGGACTGCAAAATAATCATCATCATCATCATCAACCCATTATTGTCCCACTGCTGGATACAGGTCTTCTCTCAGAATGAGATGGATTTAGGCCATAGTCCACTGCGCTATTACACGCGCTTTTACGCTCCAAGTACATATTGGTAGACTTCACATACCTTTGAGATTTTTTTTAATATAAATCTCTCAGTTATGCAGGTTTCTTCACGATGTTTTCCTTCACCGTTTTAAGAAAGTGATAATTAATTTCTAATACGCATAACTTTGAAAAATCCGTGCCTGGGATTTGAACCTCGGACCCCTGGAAAATAATGCGGAGTAGGAAACGAGCATTCCTAGTTCAATATTATAAAAAAATCGCAGCAGGTAGTCTATATGACTGTTTAATTAAAAGCCTAACCATTTTACTTAATAGTGTGCCATGTAACTATTATTATTACTTTACTAGTAGTGCCAGCGCTTTGTCCACTTTAAAAAAGACACGACATACATATAACTGAATAATTGTACCTTCATTGGAATGATAGTGGCGCCTCCTGTCGAAAATTGTACTAACTCAGAAACCTTCGTGGGCTCATGCAGAACAACTTTGCTAAAATTCAAATGCATAGTTTACGATTCTATGTAGGACATAGAGACAAACATTTATTTATAGTTGTATAAATATAATGAATAAATAAATGCTTGATGATTCACGCAGATGACAAAAGACGAGGTTTTTTTGCCAGTACCTTGGATAAATCATTAGTAGTCATCCTAAATATAATATTACTATAGTCCAATTCATAATTAGGTGTCCAAAATGTAAACAAAGGTGTTGACCTATCAAGAAAATATGTGTCAAATGGCGGTTTCTTATTTTTGACAATATTAAATTAATACATCGATAATAAAATAATAATCTAAATAAATTAAAATCAATTCACATTTTTCAATATTTATATCAACTCAATTTCATTTCATACAGTAATAATAATAAAAAACAAGATTTATGAGAGAAAATTAAATTGTGATAATGGTCACACAATCGGCATCCAAAACATTTTTTGTGCCGCCATTTTTAAGTTTCGTAGTTGATATTATTCATTTTCGTGATGGTGATCGAACTCTATTTTTTTCTAGTTTTCTTAGTGCGTTTTTTTTTAATTGTGTGCAGTTATTAGGTTTTTGTTTTATGTTGAATTTTGTGAAATTTTTCGTTTCTTGTTAATTTGTTAAGGTTTTCAATACCTGTAATCGAATTTTGACAATGACATTTCTTTGTTTACATTTTGGACACCTAATTATGAATCAGACTATAATGTAAATGTGATTTTGTTTATTTGCTACGCTTACACGCCTTCATAACAGATTCATCTTCATAAACGATTGTGATATGATGAACATGATATGTACGGATGTTGTTCGTAACATAGGGTACCATTTATGCTGAAAAAGTACCGTTTTCTTAGGACAAAAACCTCTAACCGAAGAAAGGGAGCTGCGGGTAAAAGCTAGTTAGGTTATAGTTTGCTTAATCGGTGCAGGAAAACGGTTAAGGAATAACATAAACTCGGTCCAAATCAGATCGGTAGTTTCTGAGTGCATACAACTTTACATACATACATACATACACAGCGGCCAAGTACAGACCTTCTTTTTTATAATATATAAGCGACTGTTATCCTTATTGACGTTTTGGTTATTTTCATTTTACGTAAGGCCTATGAAAACAAACAGAACAAACAGTGCCACAAACAAAACGGACAAACAGTTAATATTCTTTTACCCAATGTCGGAGAGGAATATTTTTTGAGTATATGTACCTATGTGTTATATAAATGTATATAAGCAGTGATAGCCTAGTGGTTAAGGAAGTCGGCCTCTCGCTCGAGGAGTCCAAGGTTCAAATCCCAGGCACCTCTGATTTTTCGAAGTTATGTGCGTATTAGAACGTATTATCACTTGCTTAAACGGTGAAGGAAAACATCGTGAGGTAACCTGCATACCTGAGAGATTTTAAAAAGTTTTCAAAGGTATGTGAAGTCTACCAATACGCAATTGGCCAGCGCGGTGGACTTTGGCCTAATCCTTCTCATTCTGAGAGGAGACGGCCAGCAGTGGGACAGTAATGGGTTGATGATGATGCCCAACATATGATATAAGAATGATAACATATGATGATATAACATATGATAATGATATAACAATGTATATATGCTTCTTTGTTGATATACCTGATGTTTTCTATTGTTTGTTGAAATTGATGCTTGTTTGTGAGATACATCTAGGTAGACGTTTTTATTACCGGAAATAATGGGATTGTTTACCGATCCTTTCAGGAAAGTTTCAAGGACAGAGTTCAGTGATATTTGTCATGTTTTGAACCTTTTTCTTTATCTTAATTGATTACCTACTTTTATAGTTTACTAGTTAACCCGTTTATAAATGTTAAGGGTGAACAACCCTTATCTCATAGGGGTATGAAAAATAGATAGTAGCCTATTCTAAGACCTACTGATATGCATATAAAATTTGTTGAAAAACAGTAAAGCCGTTTCGGAGGAGTACGGTAAGTAACATTGTGACACGAGAATGTTATATCTACACTAATATTATAAAGAGGAAAAATTTGTTTGTTTGTTTGGTTGTAATGAATAGGCTCAAAAACTATTGGACTGATATTAAAAATTCTTTTACCATTCGAAAGATAAATTATCTACGAGTAACATAGGCTATATTTTATATGAAATATTTGATAAATAGATTTTGAGGCGGTACAAAGTTCGCCGTGTCAGCTAGTATAAGATAATGTAATGTGGTCGGCAGTTTGAAGGGTGACCGCACGTCGTGAAGGGTAACACATAAGCGTCTGTCGTTCGTATCCAAACTACATCCTAACTCTAACTACGAGTAATATATATTATACGAGTATAATAAATGCGAATGTGAGTTGTTTGTTACGCCTTCGCGCCTTAACTACTCAACCATTTTTTTTTATATAATATAAGAGTAGCAGACGAGCATGCAGTCCACCTGATGGTAAATGGCTACTGCCGCCCATGGACATCTGTAATCAACCCCAGATAGGATTACATATTCCTACCTGAGGTCGGCCAAAGATGCGCCGCTACCCCTGAGGACTAAGCTGGAACGCCTCGGAAAAATCCGTCTCCCTTACCACACCCTTCAAACCGGAACACAGCAGCGCCTAACACTGCTGTTATTAGGTAGAAATAGGTGTGGCGGTGGTGCCGCCGGAGTCGAACCACAACGGTTTCTACCACCTTCAGAATCATAAATGCGAATGTGAGTTTGTTTGTTACGCCTTCGCGCCTTAACTACTCAACCAATTATTAAGACATTGTGCGCACGCATTGAAAGGAGGAGGAGGATGATATCCTTTAATCCCAAAAATATTTTTCCCAAGAGATAGGATAATAACTTTCAGGGTGTCCATAGCAGTCGATCGATTACATCTTAGTCGTTACGATTTTAGTTGGTTACCGTAGCATTACCATGAGTTGGCATAGAAACGCCACTATAGAAATGATAAATAGAAAACTATTGTCATTTTGCTAGTGAATAACATAACTACTATCGTTACGGTATTTATTGACAACGTCTGTCAAATTAATGACTCATGGGACCGAATTTGTATGGCAATAGATCATAATGACATTCGCTAGCGATTTGATTTCGATAGGTTCTTTACGTATCGAGTTACGTCACTACGCATTTTAGTTCTACGAGTAACCACCAGAGGCGCTGTACAATTTTTCATACATTTATTTTACGCAGTCGCTAGCGAGTAATACTTTTGTAAACTCATGGTAGTCCTACCGGTCTATTTATTAATAGTTGATGTTAGTTATATAACGCTATTGCGTTGTACAACTAACACTTAAAACGCCCGGTGGCCGTCCTCAACGCTTGTTGGAGAACTCCGGGATCTTCAACAGAACAACCGGAGTTCTCCAAGCGCGATGCCCCGATCGGGGCATCCAGCCCTGGGGGAGCAGTTTTCGCTCCTCCCACACCAACTGGTGTTCACGACGGTACAGCCATCCTTCCCAGGTTCGCTTACTGGCTGTTTCGAGCTCCCACTCTTGCCGCCCGCAATCCCGAAAGCCCCCTTTTAGTCACCTCTTACGACAGGCGGGGATACCGTAGCCCTATTCTAGTCCCGGAACTACAGGGACCTCTGGTTCTACTACCTACTAGGGGCGTAAACGAGCCTTTCCGATTACTAAGTAAGGTACATAATGTACCTTACGTGACCAATAAATAATTAGACACATCATCCGAACCCAAAAAATCTAGTCTTAAAAGAGTAGCATCTAAAATCAAAAAGCTCAGAGAAACAGTCATCACTGCGTTATGTCAATTAAAAACTCGTCTGGCCGCCTATGTGGATATTCTGGTCCAGTCATCCGAAAAAAACATAATTATGTCAGCGCATGACATCTGTTGTTACTTAATAGTATTTTTCAATTCGTATTTTTAGTTTAAGACTCCATTTACATTGAAGGTGCTAGAACCCTTTGTTGTTCGACTTCAACGGCACCATCGCCACACCTATTTCTGCATCAGTGTTAAGCGAATTTGCTGCGAAGCTGCTGAATTCTGGTTTGAAAGGTGTGGTACGGGAGACAAACTTTGCCGAGACGTTCCAGCTTAACCATCAGGGGTAGCGGTGCATCTGTGACCGACCTAAGTAGGAATATTTAATGCGATCTGGGGTTGATTACAGATGTCCATGGACAGCTGCAGCCACTTACCAACAGATGTACTGCTCGCTCCTCTGCTAATATATTTACCTAGAAGCTATTAGTAGTCGTAGTTGTTTATTTATATTAACCTAGTGTGAGTAGTTCTTAACATAAAGAAGATGTGTGTCATGGAGTTTTTTTCGCCGCTTCTTCTCCATAACGAAACACTTTGCGAAGTGGTGGTAGTTTGTATTGATATTCAAAAAGTGCTCTGTAAAGAAGCTATTTTGAATTTAAAAAAAAATGAATTGATGTTCTTATTTTGGAATAAACTGCAAGTACATTGAAATGAATGCAGCAGTCGATTCAAAACTCGTCCGTGCTCTCGGAAATGGCGGCTCGGTTCGGTTTCGCGAGAGATAATTTATGCAATTGTAATAATAACGACTTATTGGTATGCTATTAAGTTTTGTTGCCACGCCACCATTTTCTTGTGAATTTTGTGGGGTTTTTGGATACTTTGAGTGGGTAACAAATGTTCAAAGTGTATATCTTTATACCACAAAAAAGTGGAAAAAAATATCAAAAAATACAATCTACTTCTTTGCTACTGCAAAATATACTTATATAATTATTATTATTAAATAAGAGTTATTGAATTATGTATTGAACCAACTACTAGTTAAAAAAACACAGCGAAGGGAAATATCACGAAGAAACCTACATACTCGTACGTCGGAGTTCCATTATAAAAGTTCTCAAGGATGAGTATAGTCTTCTAATTCACAATTGGGCAGCTCGGTGGGCTTGGCTAAATTCCTCTCGCTTAGCTTTCGAGGAGACCCGTGCTTAGCAGTGGGACAGTCATGTGATGAAAATCACAACTACATAAAAATACAAGCAGTGATAGCTTAGTGGTTAAGAAACGCGGCCTTTTGATAGAGAGGTCCGAGGTTCAAATGGCACGCACCTCTGATTTTTCAAAGTTATGTGCGTATTAGAAAGTTAATTATCATTTGCTTAAACGGTGAAGGAAAACATCGTGAGGAAACCTGCATACCTGAGAATTCTTAAAAAAAAAGAAAGTTTTCAAAGGTATGTAAGTCTACCAATTCACACTTGACCAGTGCGGTGGACTATGGTCTATGGCCCAATCCTTCTCATTCTAAGAGGAGACCCATTCCCATCAGTGGGCACTAATGGGTTGATCACGACATAAAAATACATCAGGTAGTGTTAAAAGGAAACAATAATTAAATATACTTCAACTATTTTGCCTCAGGTATGAAATCAGTAAATTGTTACATGCAAGAGCTAAATTAAAATAATTATCCTAATTGTCACATGCCTTATAAGCACTATAAGTACTAACTGATCACTTGTCGACTATTATACCAGTGTGGCAGATATATTGCAAAGTATCTATATTCATACTATCTGCGATCGCGATTTCACCCGCGTTTAAAAATACATAACATGATATTCCAACTTGTTATATTGGGAAATTGAACCTTCAATAGTGATAATGAAATTACATTGACAAAAAGAGCAAAAATATAATTATTTCCTAGGTTATTATCCGCCTGTCCCTGTAGTTCCGGGACAAGAATAGGGCTACGGTATCCCCTGCCGGTCGAAAGAGGCGACTAAAAGGGGCTTTCGGGTTGCGGGCGGCAAGAGTGGGAGCTCAAACCGTCCAGCATGCGACCCCGGGAAGGACAGCGGTTTGTGTGGTCGCATATCGCTGTAATCACCAGGGGATGTGAGAGGAGCGTAAATTGCTACCCCCAGGGCAGAGCCCGATAGAAGGGCATCGCGTTAGGAGGACTCCGGTTGTGTTCCGTTGGAGATACCGGAGTTCTCCACCAAACGCTGAGGACGGCCACCGGGGGGGTTTTAGTGCGGTAAAAATCCCACATAACCCGGCGCCACTCCCATGGCGTCAGGTACCTTTTGAAGGTTTCCCCCTCGTCAACTTAAAAAAAAGGTTATTATCCGTCTGTCCCTGTAATTCCGGGACCAGAATAGGGCTACAGTATCCCCTGCTTGTCGTAAGAGGCGACTAAAAGGGGCTTTCGGGGTTGCGGGCGGCAAGAGTGGGAGCTCGAACCTCCTGGCCACCAACCTCGGGAAGGACGGCGGTATGTTTGGTCGCATACCGTCGTGTACAATCGGACGGTGTGGTGATTCAATCTCACTTGGGCGGAGTCCGACGGGGCAGTGCGCTGACAGGACTTCGGTTGCGTTCCTTTGGAGATCCCAGAGTCCTCTACGCGGCGCTGAGGACGGCCATCGGAGGAGTTTTAGTGCGGTAAAAATCCCACGTAACCCCGTGTCGCTCCCACGGCACCGGATACCTTTAGAAGGTTTTCCACTCGAGAGAAAAAAGGGTTATTATCTGCCACTATCCCGATTACGGAAACGGAATAGAGTATCTATGTTTATAAGCCTTATAGATCATTGGAGAAGATGTCACAGTTTTTGCTTTTGTGCTACGAACGTTTGTGTTATATATGTTTCGCCATAAAAATTTAGGGAGATCTATACAATTTTCCGTAGACGTAAATATGAGTACGCCGCTACCTGAGGACTAAGCTGGAACACCCCTTATAAGTATGTCTCTCTTATCACACCCTTTAAAGCAGAACACAGCAGCGCTTAACACTGCTGTTATTAGGCAGAAATAGGTGTGGCGGTGGTGCCGCCGGAGTTGAACCAAAAAGGGTTCTACCACGTTTAAAAAAATCTGATTCATACTCAACTTAAATAATCATGTTTTCTTTGATTTATTGTTCGTCTTCTGATTCTTCCTCTTACTTCAAAGTGAAGAAAAATAAAGTAAGTTACTTATGTCTGATGTGAATAAATGTCTAAGTATAAACTGAATTCATTTGCAGATTATTCGATGAGAAGATAATGGAGTATAACGTCTACAAGGTGGAGACCATAGGTGACGCATACATGGTCGTGTCGGGGCTGCCCCAGAGGAATGGTATGTAAACATAATTGACCAAGCGTAAGTCGAACTCGCATATGGAGGGTTCCGTACCATCAACATTTTCATTTATTTTTTATTTTTAGTATTTGTTATTATAGTAGCCATTGTTTTGCCCCAATGGCTGCTATCATAACATTGCATTGCGAACATTTGAACTGTCAAGATATCATGGTGTAATAGATTAAGCTAAAAACGTCGAAAAATAGCGTACGGACCGCCATTTATTTTCACACTATTGTTATTTTTCGCATTTGTTGTTATAGCAGTCACTGTTTACATACTCTGTTAAAATTTCTAGTGTCTATCTATTACGGTTCAGGAGATAGAGCCCTGCGATAGACAGAGAGACAGCGGAGTCTTAGGTCGTTTGTCCACTGCACCGTCACCGAGTCGATACCGAGAACGAGATTATTTCGGGCCGATTTTAATTATGTCGTGACGGCGATAGTTTGTCGACCGCGGCCGATATCGGCGGTTTATTTTGTTCGATCGATATCGGCGTGAGACAGCAGTGTATTGCCAAGTTCCAACGTGTTTTATATTGCCGGCACACTGGCCTGTGCCTCGGTGCCGATCTAGCGGTCACACCGATCTACTCGAAATATCGGCGGCCGGGATGACGGTGCTCGGGTGCCGGGCGTGCGGTGGACAAGCGACTATAGTAAATGAATGTATGCTACTTCGGCGCCGTCATTAATTATCGGTATCGGCTCGGTGACGGTTGCGGTGGACAAGCAGCGTTAGTAATAGGGTTCCATTTTTACTTTTTGTTTTCGGAACCTTAAAATCTGAAAACTTATTACGACTGCGCGAATATGTGAGTCATCATTTATGACTTGCGGGAAAAGCAGACTATATAAATAATCTTATTTAAATATATGTATTTTTTAATATTATTACGTGTGTTATATTACTATGAAACTTATTTTAATGTAAGTTAAACACAACATTATAACAAAAAAAAAAAACAATACATAACGTTGTTATATAAATTTATTATAAAAATAAATTATTATCACTATAAAAAGCTCCACCATAATATTTATTTGTGAAAACACTTATTATATAAACTTTTATACATTAAATTAATCAATCATTTATTTATTTACTAATACATATATTTGTTTTATTAGGCATATCAAATACATACAGAAGATCTGAAATTAATATCACACGCAGAGAATAATTTTATATTATATATTATGCACATAAATTATTGGTTTAAATAAATAAAAAAAGCAAATATTTTTATTAGTATATAGTTTAATTTATTTTATTTTAAGTAGTATTTAATTTCACGTTTTAAATATATTTAGTAATATACAACAACGTTGGCACAACGTTAAAATAAGATAAATTAAAATCAGACGCTCTAAATACCTCGCTTAGATGAGTAATATACATAGATTGATCACTCCTAACAAAAAAATGCAACCAGTTTTGAGAATTGAAATTGAGATTAAATAATGTGTTATTACGTCTCCGCTCTAAAATGTCCCTAAAATGTTTAAAACACCTATTTATTACGTAAATTACGTAGTATTAGTTACTTGTGTGTAAATTTACTCTAAACAGTTTTTTTATTTGTCAAGAATTCAAACAATAAATGATAGAATCATCCTTTTGTGGCTTTATTCAATTTCAAATGGTGACGTATCTTTCTATTTTACTTATTAAAGATTCTTTGCATAAAAAAGTATATTAAAAAAAACAACATAAATTATTCCAAGTGCAACTAAGCTCTTTTAATGTAAGTTAATACTTACTTTTTACATACAATTTCGTAACTATATTAACATGCAAATTATAGGGATTGTAGACATTAATAAAAATACTTAATATTAATTAACGGTATCAAGATTTTTTTATTGTGACGAATTAGGTATTAGACTGTAATTTAAGCTTTAAATACTATTTAAATAAATAAATAAATTAATTAAATTCCACACTCATAGTTATTGCTCTGTGCACGCAGAATGTATTGCAGAGGCAATGCACGAGTGCGGGCTTGTGTGCAGCTTGTGAGGTGACTACATGTTACTGTCACGATGACGTTAGCGGCTACAGTCAGTAAGGACAGCAATTTTCATCATCATCAACAACCCATTACTGTCCCACTGCTGGGCACGGGTCTCCTCTCATAATGAGAAGGATTAGGCCATAGTCCACCGCGCTGGCCAAGTGCGTATTGGTAGACTTCACATACCTTTGAGATTTTTTTTTATAAATCTCTCAGGTATGCAGGTTTCCTCACAATGTTGTCCTTCACCGTTTAGCAAGTGATAATTAATTTCTAATACGCACATAACTTTGAAAAATCAGAGGTGCGCGCCTGGGATTTGAACCTCGGACCCTTCGATCGAGAGGCCGAGTTTCTTAACCACTAGGCTATCACTGCTACAACAATTTTATCTACAGTTAAAGCTTTTTGGGCGGATTCCAACCAACTCTTCAATTCTGAAATAAATAAGCTTTGTTATTTTCCATATTAACTAAACAATATATAAGTAAATTTAAATTTGAAGAACATTTATATGAAAATTTAAATACTCGTATAAAATCGTTGATACTTACTCGTCACATGATATAGAGGTATCGCCGATTAGCACCGAACCGTCAGTACAATAAACTTTTATATTAGTAAGTTCACGTTTCACTATTTGAATGCCCGGCGACTTGTATACATGTCAGTACCCTTAAAATTTCCTAAGCGACCCATGGACATGCATACATGTCCGAATTTAGCGCCTTGGTATTTGGCTTATTTTAAATTATCTACGTATTATTTGTGGCTAAAAATGTGTAGTATGTGAACCTATTTTACCGATACAACGTATTCCTTCACGTCACTAGTACAAAAAAATAAAATATGACATTTCTATTCAGTGACTTCTCGGTGTCAAGTGAAAAGTTTGGCCAGGCGCGCTCGGGCATCTTCGGCCGAGTTCGGGTGGACCGGTAGAACACAATATTATTGTTTTTATTCTGTCGCACTTGTCCTGCACTAAGTTCTGTATTCGTCTTGGATATCGGTTGACTATCGGCACAGATCACTAAGTGCATTAAACAAAGCGCACAGATTATATTGCAACGCCATGTTGCTTCTACGAGAGGCTGTGGAGAAGTGACTGAATCACAACTTGCTTTTTGCTTTTTTGCAAAAGTATTGTCATGTATTAAAGAAATGATTTCACGTAGATGGTATCCGCCATGTTTCCACTAAGGCTAGAACATTCCGAGTAAACAAAATGAGGAAAGGAAAGGGAAGTTCCTTTAAGAAACTCAGTGGGTTTGTCCTTTTTTAATATTTATCCCAAGAGCACGCCATAAAGACAAGTTGTGCGTAATCCCAGCAAAAAGTCGTTGTATAATAAAATTCCAAAACATATACGCAATATGGAGGAATTTATCAGTTTTAAAAGAAATTTAAAAAGATATTTAATTGACAAATGTTTTTATAGTCTAGTCGAGTTTCTCAACAACAGTGACGACAAGTAACATATGATTATTTATGATTTGCTGAGTGGTCTGAAATGTTTGGTTCTTAACATTAAATTATAAATACAATAATAATCTACTATTGTCCACTGATGCTCCTTTGACATTTTCTGTTGAGATACCACTGACATTTTTCATTTTTATCTTTATGTGACATTTTATTGTTATTGACATTTTATCTTATTAACGTTTTAATAATATTGGAAATTAGTATCTACAATTTAATAATTTGAACTTATAAAATGCGACTTAAAATTATATTTGTACGCCATTTATGGCAGAATGAGCGAAATTTTTTGGCTATAACACCAATATATACACCTTATTCTACAAATAAAGATTTTTGTATTTGTATTATTATTACTCTTTTTTTTGAAATGCCATTATTTTTACATATAAATAATAAAGCTCAAGCACTTTACTTTTTTATCTGGGAATAATTAAAAAACATTGTTAAACTAGAGTTCAAATGTTAATAAACTATAAATAATATTCAACTTTTTTTTTTTTCCGTTACATTTTTTTTTATTTAATTATAATTAAACTTACAGAAAATTAAAAGAAATAAATTAAACTATAAATATAAAACAACTTATTTACAAAATTTACATATATACAAAAATGAAAAACAAAAATATAAAAACAAAAACACTACCATAAAAAATTGTCACCATCACTGTCTATGGGCAAGGTTCCCAAGACGCTGGCAGCATTTCCTCTCTGGATTGCTATACCAATCCTTTGAGCGAAATGTATGCCAGCTCTCGGGTCCCCAGAGACGTCGACCAAACGAGTTGACAGCTGTTTAAACAGCTGCCAAGCATCCGGACCCCATGGACCCAAAGTTTCAACACCAAACGCCACAAATATATAGTTATTGCATAAACTAATATATTTACGACGTTTGGTGCTTTCAGCAGCTGTAGCCGCCGCCCCCGCGCCAGAGGAAGACGCCTGGAGGTGAGAAGGAGCCAGTGTGTCGACACACGTAGCGTCCCACACTAGCATCCTCCCCCTCTTCCAGGGTATTAACGTCATACCATCGGGCCGCTTGCCATCGTCACGTGCGAGACCATTCGGCTCTAAACAAGCCGGCACGTTGACGTTGACAAAAGCCCGACGAATGACGTCGTTGATGGAAGCATGACGCGATAAGCGACCAGCACTGCGCTGACAAGAAAGTCCATGGTGTCCAAACACATCGACGTCAGCGCCGCAATGACAGCGATGGCGTTCAACGGTCTTTACCCCCAGGCGCAAACAAGTACAAATTGATAACGTTAAGTTATCTAAAAGTGTACCTAAATTACCCGAAGGATATGCCTGCAGCCAAAATCCATTTATCTTGCTTTATTTATTATTTATTTTATTTATTTATATTCCAATCATCTTTTTTCTCTTGCTTTACATTTATCTAAAAAAGAAGTTGTTCAGCAAGAAACGCTACATTTTAACATTTCTGTATTTTATCATCGATATAATCAGAAATTATATAATAAGCCTTACGACTTAGTTTGATTTTGATAATAGCTTTAAATTTATTAATTGTAAAAAATCTGATTTCGGTAGGAAGTTTATTATAAAAACGTATACATTAAAAACCTCTAAAAGAATTACTTATTTTGTGGAGACGAGTAACATGTGTAGAAAGATTGTTTTTTCTTCGTAGTTACATTATATGGGTCACACCGTTTTACAAATTTATTGGTATATTTTCCTCACATACATTAGGTTTTCATATATGTGTTGAGATATAACAGTTAGAATATTTATTTCTTTAACCAGTTCTTTAAGTGAAGCTCTTGGAGGCTGTAGATAGCTCATATAGCTTTCAATTGCAATATAAAAATATTATTTAGGTGTAACGAACACCCTCACAGCAATAAACCGTACGTCATATACCACCTTGGCCATTTTCTCACCGATGAACTCAGGACAACATGGACATTGAGAGGGAGCGTAGGGTGCTTGCCGTCAGAGGGAACATGTTGGCTCGTAGATTTGCCCGATTTCTACCCATGTAAAAGTAACGCTTTTCATCGATATAATCAGAAATTATATAATAAGCCTTACGACTTAGTTTGATTTTGATTATAGCTTTAAATTTATTAATTGTAAAAAATCTGATTTCGGTAGGAAGTTTATTATAAAAACGTATACATTAAAAACCTATAAAAGAATAACTTATTTTGTGGAGACGAGTAACATGTGTAGAAAGATTGTTTTTTCTTCGTAGTTACATTATATGGGTCACACCGTTTTACAAATTTATTGGTATATTTTCCTCACATACATTAGGTTTTCATATATGTGTTGAGATACTCCACGGAATTAGGTGCGTTTACCTTAATAAGGCAATGTATGTATAATAAATGATTTCCTCTGAAATTGTAAACTTATGCGTATTTGCCAACATAGCTTGTAATTCGTAGTTTTATGTCTTTATATTTAGATGTGAATTATATTTTAAAGGTGGTATTTTTTAACATAGGAGCGGCAGACGATCATGCTGTCCACCTGATGGTATCTATTGCCGGCCCATGTGCATAATTCTGACGAGATTCCCGTCTGAGGTCGTCCATTGATGCGCTGCTAACCCTGAGGGCGAAGCTGGAATGCCTCGGAAAAGTATATCTCTCTTATCACACTTCAAACTTGAACACATTAGCGCTTAACGCTATTGTTTTTAGGCAGAAATAGATGTGGCAGTGATGCACAGAAGGGGTTTACCTTTATGTTGAAATTACATATTTGTATATTATAAACACGTTATAATATAATATGGCAAAGTCTTCCCATGAAAACCTGTATAGTCGTCACAATTTAATAGGCCCATTTTGACACATGCCATCGCTAGGCCTTAAGCTTGTGACATACAAATCGATTACAACCCGATATCGTATTGTATACATTATTTAATATTTTGTAAACAATATTTATTTAATATTGTTCTAAATCATCTAAATATTTGATAAAAAGGACAAAAACAAAATAAATTCTAGTGTAATTTAATAATTTAATTATCTTTAGAAGATTAAATAAAGCATCGCTCGTAAACTGTATTTTTTTCGTTGTGTCATTCACTAAGAAACAAAGTCTTGATTATTTTATTGTTGTAATGATAAAAAAGGGATAAATATTTAGCTATTGGTAATTCTAAGTTACGATTATTTGAAATTTAATCGATTATAGTTTCTTCCGAATGCTTGCCGTCACGTGGTCGTAAACTGCCTACTAAAAAGTTAGTTTAAAACATTAATGACATTAGGATGGCATGTGTCACAATCGGCCTATTAAATTGAGATGACTATAACTGTGTCTTACGAGTGATAGGAACAAGGGATCTAGTGCGTGTCGAACTTACAGACAGACACTGTTCCATACCACTTTATTTTCATTTATTTTATATTTTTTGTGTTTGTTAGCAGTCATAGAAGTAAATGCGTTGTAAGAATTTGATCTATCTTATTATTACGTATCAATACATAAATACAATAAAAATGCCGAGAATAACAGTTTCTTGTTGAGGAACTCCCATATTTTCAAAATACGTAATTTCTTGTATTTTTGTCAGTATCCGCAGTAATATATACTCAGTAAAAAATCCAATTGAATGTTTATTACGGTTCAGGCGATAGATATTTGTGACGAATGGATTTTTCTCTAAAACTCAATAATTAATTGCTGCTTCCATGGGTTTTTCTGTATGACACACCAATGAATAGACTATAACATTTGCCCTGAAAAGGATTTAACATTTGAACCATTGTTCAAATGTTAAACTATTCATTAATAGTAATTTCCTGTTACAGCGCAACGTCACGATAACGTTACGCTACATGACGTGACGTGACGACACGATTTGGTTTTGAGGAAGAAATGTTGGTATTTTAGCAATACATTCGTAGCATTTTGTTAATGCGATTTCTTGTTTTTTAAGTTTCCATAAGTCAAAACGAATGTAGGCCAAATACGAGTCAAACTCGTACATGGAGGATTCTGTTCCACAAAATTGTCTCCATATTACAGTTCAATAGATGCGGCGAAAAACGCCGAAACAACAGTTTCTTGTATGATGACCCATTTATTTTCAAGATTTTTTTTTGTAAATACTGTTTTAGCGGCCACCGTTTGAAGGTGGTAGAATAAGTTGTGGATCGATTCTGGCGGTACCACCGGCATACATATTTCTCAGCAGCACCTAATAATAGCAGTGTTAACCGCTGCTGTGTTCTTGTTTGAAGAGTGTGGTAAGGGAGACATACTTTTCCGAGGCTTTCCGCCTATTCTTCAGTGGCAGCGGCTCATCTGTCCATGGGCGGTAGAAGCCCTTACCATCAGGTTGATAACATGCTCGTCTGCTATTCCTATTTTATAAAAAAAGACAATCTCTCAAAAATCTCAAGTGTCTTATTCAATACATAGATGGACAGAAGGACGAGCAGACAGTGAAGTCTTAGTAATAGGGTTCCGTTTTTACCTTTTGCTTTTGGAACCCTAAAACTGGACAATTTATTACGTCCGTTGTGACAATTTATTACGTACGTACGTATTTGTCTGATAACCAGAGTCGCTTTCCTCCGAATTGACTGGATTCAATAAGCTGGATTTATCGTCCACACGATGGTTCCAGTGGAATCTGAAATCAATCCCAGTTTGAATTAATTTCCTATCAGAAGTAGGCTCCAAAGGTGTCCTCAAAGCTATCCCTAAGGCCGTAATTGGAATTCTTGGATTCTTTTGAAGTTTCTTTTCTTGAAGGGCTCTACGACTCTCAAATTTATTTTGAAATTACTTGTTTTATGTGGATCTCGGAATACATTTATAGACATTTTTAATAATATTAACATCAGAGAGAACCAAGTACAAGCTAAGAAGTATAAAACGGTACATAACTTAATATGAATGATTATAGTGAAATATTCAACATTACCTTATTAGCATAACAACAATTTTTCCTTATGGTAACTATAAAAGCATGTTGAATTGTTACGGTTCATTCAGTTCTCTACAGGCTTTCGTAGAAGCAACATGGCGTTGAAACGTATAATCTGTGCGCTTTGTTTAGTGCTCTTAGTAATCTGTGCCGATAGTCAACCGATATCAAAGATGGATGCAGAACTTATTCCAGGAAGAGTGCAACAGGATAAGGCAATTGGATCAAGAGTAAAACGAGAAATTACTTATATAGACATTACTTGTACCGAAGGTTCGATACTATTCGGCGATACCTGTATATCATGTGACGAGTAAGTATCTAAAATATATTGACGATTGTATACGAGTATTTAAATTTTCATATAAATGTTTTTCCTACTGTATATAACTTTAACTATATATTGTTCAGTGAATATCGGAAATAATATAGTTTTTTATAATTTCAGAATTCCAGAAATCTGTAACAATAGATAAAATTCGCCGCCCTTACTGACCGTAGCCGCTAACGTCATCGTGACAGTAACGTGTAGTCAACTCACAAGCTGCACGCAACCACGCACTCGTGCATTGCCTCTGCAATACAGCTGCAATACATTCTGCGTACGCAGAGCTATATCTACGTGTATGGTATTTAATGAAAGACTGAACATTCAATTATATTTAATTTATATTGTGATAATAATTTATTTTCGTAATAAAGAGATTTGTAGTAAGTTAAGTTCGATTTCTTTATTTTGCTACTTTATGATGTAAGGACCTGAGTAACACATATTCCGTACAGATTTCAAGTGTTTATTTTCGAGAGATAGACATATGACAAACGGACAGATAGCAGAGGCTTAGTGATAGGTATTTTTTTAACCTTAGGGGAAGGAACCCTACAATGGATATTACCACTTTCAATCCATTTTTGCTCATTATATCACTCGTATAACATAATCACAGGTAGTCATGGGAAAATTTGGCATACCTCATTAAGGCATTAATAGATTATCTCATAATATTTTCCTTGGCCGTTAAAGCAAGTGATAATTAATTTCTAATACTCATAGAACTTTAAAAAGACAGAGTTGCCTGGGATTTAAACCGCGGACCCCTCGATTGAGAGGTCAACTTTCAACCAGTAGACTATCACTGCTCTGATTTCAAATAATGACAACTTATTTTAAATGAAGGACATCATCAAGTAGCTGAATGATTTTCTTCGTCAACTTCGTGTGATAGTAACTTTAATTGAAATTAAAAATTAATAGTAATTGTATGTTGTGCTATATTTATCATGGAAATGTAACGTAATTTAAATGAATGCTGCTACCTCTACTTAGTATTTTGCAACGCCCTTTCAAGGTATCACATTTTGCTTATCTTATTTTGTAAGTTGTGTGTATATTTTGCAATAAATAAATATATTAAAATTCGTACCTAAAGACTATTATACTTACGTTGTACGCATCTAACTAAGTTGGAACGCAAGTAGGAATTTCTGTTTTACTGCTAAAACCTAAACTGGTAGAACTATTAGTGGTTCGACTCTAGCGGCAGCACCGCTACACCCATTGCCATAATAACGGTGGTAAGCTCTGTACTGGTTTTAAGGTTTTAAAATTCTGACTAGCGCAAAAAGGGAGGTATATTTTCCAAGGCGTTTCAGCTTAGTCCTCAGGGATAGCGGGACATCTGTGGCCGATCTGAGACAGTAGTCTAATCTTTTCTGATGTTGATTACAGATATCCACGGGCGGTAGTAGCCCTTTACCACAAGGTGGCCTGCCTGCTTGTTAGATACTGCTATATTGAAAAAAACTTATTATATAACCAATTCTGTTTTTTGTTACTAACTAGCTGTTACTTTTTTATTTTTAATTGACTATCCAACGGTAAAAGGTTGATGCTAATTCATCACTCACAGGGATGTTTCTCACACTCACAGAGAAGGAGATGATAAGTAAAATGGACTTCTAGATATTAATAAGCGATTTCAGTAAGGCTGTAATAGACCAAAACGCCTGAATTTTTTTTTATAAGGCCAGTACAGTGGACTATGGCCTAAACACTGAGAGGAGACCCATTTCCAGATGTAGGAAAGACATGGGTTGATGAGGAGCGGTGCCAACGGCTGCCACTTTTTCTTGTTAATTAGAACAACGAATCACACTAATTACCACGTCAAATTAAATGTCATTATACAACCTGTCCTAGTGGTTAAGAATCACGGCCTCTTGATCCGATGTCCGAGGTTCAAATCCCTGGCACGCACCTATGATTCTTCAAAGTTATGTACGAATTAGAGGTTAATTATCACTTGCTGAAACCATGAATGATACATTTTTTCGCTGCTGAAACGGCGAAGGAAAATATCGTGAAGTAATCTGCATACCTGACAAAACTTTAAAAAAAGTTTTCAAAGTTATATCAAGTCTAACAAATGGCACTTGGCCAGCACGGTGGACCTTGGCCAGCCTAATACTTCTCATTCTGGGAGGACACGTGCCCATCGGTGGGATAGTAATGGGTATATGATGATTATACAATCTGTATCAATCAGTGACATCACGTGGGAAAAATTACCGTAGGTATGTACGGGATTTATTTACAACATATTCCCTAATTCACATTCTCTCGTATAGTTACAGGAAAATTATGTAATGATTATATATCTACCTATTAATTTTTTAATCTAATTGCCTCGAAATCTAATCTCTAATTTGCCTCGAAAAGGCATAGTCAATAATTACTGTTTTGAATGAAATACTCGAATGTCATATTTCGTCATATTACGTCACGTGACGCCGCAGTTTAATTTTGAGGAAGACATATATGGTCAAAATGTAAACTTTACATGTTACATGACCCGGAATTAAATGAAATTATCATTAGGAGGTTAAGACAAGTAATAAATTGGTTTATCTAATAGGCATCTATGACTTTGTTCCTGTAGATCCAGGAGCTGAATAGGACTACGGTATCTCCTGCCTGTCGTAAGAGTCGACAAAAGGGGTTTCCGGGGTTGCGGATGGCAAGAGTGAGAGCTCGAACCGTCCGGCCAGCAACCCTGGGAAGGACGGCTGTATGTGTGCCGACGCACCTATCAGACGGTGTGGCGACCGTCATGCTCACCTGGGTAGAGCCTGACGGGGCAATGCGCTAAGAGAACTCCGGTTGCGTTCCTTTAGAGATCAACTTCGAGAACTTTGGAAAATCAACCCTTAAGTTCGTTTGATAGGGGATGGAACTGTATTTTAAAAACCGTTAATTTTGAAGCAAGGACTGAAAAAATTAGCAATTGGCTTTCTGCTTGGGAATGATAAAACTTTTTTAACACCATTTATCGAAAATATACCCCTCAGTGGGTAATATCTCCTATATTATTATTGAAAGTTTGTTTAGCAGTAAGCCGATTATGAAGTAAAGTCTATAAAAAATAAAAGTTTTCTTTCTGGTTGCAAATAATATTATACTTATTTTTCCGTTTTTGGAAAATCAACCCTTAAGGCCGTTAAATTGGTGTTGGAACTTTTTTATAATCGGTTAATTTAGAAGGAAGTACTATGAAAATGAACATTAGACACAATGAAGCATGAGTCACTGTTTTTTTAGATACGAGTAGACCCGTAAGACGGCTATAAAAGGGTGTATGCATGTACTATAAGTAAAGAAAGTTTCCTTAAAAACCGTTATTGAAGTTATACTGAATTTGGCGTGTTTGCAAAAATTATAGAGTGCGGAGAGGTTTAGTATAGGGCGATATTCCATGGGCCGTCGTAACATATTTTTATCATGGGAATGTATTGCGCGTACTGAAGTGCAGAAAAGCAGTTTTTAGTAACGCGCAGACCCGCAGTCCACAAGGCAGAGTCGTGGCTCATAGGTCATGGGTTGCCGACCGCTGGTGTTGAACATTCGCTTTCAGAAATTTGCTGATGAAATATTTATAGATACATATGTACATAGGAAAGATTTTGAAATTCCTCTAAGGAGGTAAAATAAGTATTATACTCGTATGTATTATACGGGAATCTTTTAGGTCAGAAACGTGAAATTTCAGTTAGCGTCTATTCACACGTAAGCATAAATACACGAAAACGTGGACGGGTGCAAATTTCATATATGATAATGCGTAATTTTATTTACATGGTCGACATTTTGGTATACACAAGCTTGCTGACATTTTGTCCCTGCCGTGGGGTATAGTTATACGTTGATTAGTGATGGTGATGTGGTAGATACATAAACCTTGAATTAAAATTTTGGGCTAGAACAGGGCTGCAGTATCTCCTGCCTGTCGTAAGAGACTAAAGGAGGCGTTCTGGGGTTGCAGGCGGCGGGCGGTAAGTATGGGAGCTCTATCCGCTCAGCCAGCGACCCTGGAAAGAACCACTGTATGTGAATTGTGAGGCCGCCTACCTTAAGCTAAACACCAATAGTTGTGAGAGGGGGTTTTAGTGCGTTAACAATTTGCCATGCGGTTGCCACCAAACAGTTGCTCTATGGTTCCCATGTATACGTTTGTGTTTTGTTTTTCACATAGGTACCAAGGGATCGCTATGATTTTTGCATAATGGTTAGGTAGTTTAAAAGTCAGAGAATGACATGGACGGTTCCTATGGAATAGTATAAATAATAATTATTGTAGCCTACATTTATGTTTTTGAAGAAAGCTTGACCAATTTAGGTACACAGTGACGAAAAAAAAGTATCATTATATTTATTAATTAATATTAATGCTACTTTATCGTTAAAATTGTTAAAAGTACAAATTATTTGTATGCCATATCATATTTTATACGCGGGAGAAGCCGCGGGTTCTGATAGTACTCCTATATTATACAAAAAAATAAGCGATGTCAACGACCTATTACTATTACATCATGTATAATCTCGCATTATAATTATGCGGTTAAAATAATGGAATTTAATAACGTTTATCCCTAAGTTACTAATTTCTCTTATTGTAGTATGGTTATACTCGTAGTAAAATTATATAATGACAACGTATAAATTTGTTTGCCTTGAAAAGGAAAACTAACTACAGTGCAACATCACGATGCCGTCATATTACGTCACACGACGGGACGAGTCGCGGTCCGATTTTGAAAACGACCAATTTAGTTAAAACAGGAAGCTTTAAACAATTTTCCTTATGGTAACTATAAAACCACGTTGAATCGTTTCAATTCATTCAGTTCTCTACAGGCTCTCGTAGAAGCAACATGGCGTTGCAACGTATAATCTGTGCGCTTTGTTTAGTGCTCTTAGTGATCTGTGCCGATAGTCAACCGATATCCAAGATGAATGCAGAGCTTGTTGCAGGACAAATGCAACAGGATAAGAGCAGTTATATTGGATCAAGAGTGAAACGAGAAATTACTAATATAATCATTACGTGTACTAAAGGTTCGATACTATTCGGCGATACCTGTATATCATGTGACGAGTAAGTATCGACGTTTGTAAACGAGTATTTGAATTTTCATATAAATGTTCTTCCTACTGTATATGACTTTACCTATATATTGTTCTGTGAAAATCGGAAATAACATTGTTTTTAATAATTTCAGAATTCCAGAAATCTGTAGCAATAAAATTCGCCGCCCTTACTGACCGTAGCCGCTAACGCCATCGTGACAGTAACGTGTAGTCAATTGACAAGCTGCACGCAACCACGCACTCGTGCATTGCCTCTGCAATACAGCTGCAATACATTCTGCGTGCACAGAGCAATATCTACGTGTATGGCATTTAATGAAAGACTGAATACTTAATTATATTTAATTTCTATTGTGATAATAATTTATTTTCGTAATAAAGACTATTGTAGTAAGTTAAGTTCGACTTCTTTATTTTGCTACTTGATGGTGTACATTACAGGTACTATTTTATAACTTATAAGTTGGTCTCTGTCTAGTAAGGAAGTATTCTTTGATCTTCTATTCATGATTCATGATTCATATGATATAACACAATAGTAATATACATTAAAACACATATTTTCAATAAACACCTATAGGTCTTGCGATCACACCACAGTATGTCCTAACGCGTTTTAAGTACCTTGCTCTTAATCTAAGTAATTCTCATGTTCCAGTCCATTCTATTCTACCAGATATTGAAATATTTTTATTTTTAGTTTTTGGTATCATACCAATCATAGAACTAAAACATTAAACATATTAAACTGTGTACCTAACACGGTGCAATATATAGACCGAAAAAGCAGTTTCTTGTATGGCGACCCGTATTTATTTTAAACATTTTTATGTTTAGTATTCATATCAGATAGTGTTGCTTATAAGGATCAAAATCTGGGAAGTAATGATAAATGACAAACTAAAGGAAAAGCCTCAATTTTAAGAAAATACATATTTTTTCATATTAATTTGGCAGTTAAGTTCCCGCCATTCATCAATTCAAACATTTCGCGTATTAACAATTTTTTTGGCTCAATCTTTCAAATCATTCGAAACGGACATTTTATTCTCCAAGAATTTATATTTTTATGTCTGACTTAGTTAGGATTATTTTTAGGACCATTATAATAGATTTTACTTGCTATGGGCGGAGTTTCATTTAATACAGATGTAAAGTTGTCAATTTGCGAGAATGACTTTTTCGAGTCAAATCCGAGTGATTACTAAACAAAGAGATATAGAAAAACATATGTAACATTGAAACGAAGTTGTAAACAACAAACAATAAGAATTTACTATTTAATCAGTTATCTATTTTTATTACAAAATAAATCCTAAAAACGGCGGTAACTTATTTGCCAAACTATTACTTTCTCATACTAAGCCATATGTCATGGTAATAACATCGAATAATTAGTTGATTAACCAACAAATTCTTCAATGGTATGACTTATGTTTGATTCTAAAGAATTATACATAACTCATTTGTTATGTATAATCCTTAAGGATTAGTATGACAATGTATGGAAAAATATGTATTTTCTTCAAAATTTTCCTTTTCCTTTAATTTGTCACATAACATTACTTCCCAGAATTTGATCCTTATAAGCGACACTATCAGATAGTGATATCATCAGATAGTGGAATAATATAGAGGGTGTATTTTTTTCAAACTGAACTCGTTCGATTCCCGGCTAAGGAAAAAGTTATTTTAAAAAAGTAATGAAGCAGTTTTAGTTTTTATCAATATCAAATTAATAAATTCTTTCACAATATTTTCCTTCTCCGTTAAAGTAAGCGATAATTAATTTTTAATACGCATATAACTTTAAAAATCCAGAGATGCCTGGCATTTAAACCGAGGCCCCCTCGATTAAGAGGTCGAGTTTCTTCCACTAGACTATCACTGCTCTGGTTTAAAATTATGACAACTTTTTTGAATGAAGGGTGTTATCAAATAGCTGAAGTTTTTCTTCGTCACCTGGTTATATCAAAATTCGTACGTAAATTACCCATTCGTATCACAGTTGCTCCTAATGTTTCAAATAAGAATTTCTGTTTTAATTGTAAAACTTAAGGTGGTAGAACTATTTGCGGTTCGACCCTAGCGGCACCACCGGCACAGCCATTAATGCCTGATAATAGCAGTGTTACGTACTGCTGTCTACTGGTTTTAAGGTTTTAAAATTCTGACAAGCGTAAAAAGGTAGGCCTATATTCCAGTTTAGTCCTTAGGGGTAGCGGTACAACCGTGGCCGATCTCTGATAGAAATCTAGTCTTTTCTTCTAGATTTTTGCAAGAAAAGATTATTATTGCTTTTTCTTGTTTTTTGTTTTCAAGGAGGAAACCTTCAAATGGTATCTACCCGTCGTGCTGTGGGAGTTACGCAGGGTTATGTGAGATTCTAACTACACTAAAATTCCCCCGGTGGCCGCCCTCGGCGCAGTGTAGAGGACTCCGGTATCTCCAAAGGAACGGAACCGGAGTCCTCTTAGCGCGTTGCACGGTCGGGCCCGCGTCGCCACGTTATCTGGTGTGTACGATGATAAGCGACCCCAAGTAGGACAACGGTATGTGTATACCGCCGTCCTACTCGGGGCGGCTTTTCGGGCGGTCCGAGCTTTGTAATATTTAAACAATGAATACTAATTTCCTGTTACAGCGCAACGTCACGATTACGTTATGTTACGTGACGTGGCGAGGAAGAATTTTTGGTGTTTTAACAATACTTTTGTAGCATTTTGTTAATGCTCGTTTTTTAAGTTTCCATAAGTCAAAACGAATAATACTTAAATAAATAATTGGTCAAGTACGAATTGAATTCGCACATGAAGGATTCTCTACGAGTACCACAACACTGTCTACGTATTACGGTTCAATAGATGTGGCGAAAAACGCCGGAACAACAGCTTCTTGTATCATCATCATCAACCCATTACTGTCCCACTGCTGGGCACGGGTCTCCTCTCAGAATGAGAAGGATTAGGCCATAGTCCACCGCGCTGGCCAAGTGCGTATTGGTAGACTTCACATACCTTTAAGATTTTTTTTTTTTATAAATCTCTCAGTTATGCAGGTTTCCTCACGATGTTTTCCTTCACCGTTTTAAGCAAGTGATAATTAATTTCTAATACGCACATAAATTTGAAAATCACAGGTGCGTGCCTGGGATTTGAACCTCGGACCCCTCGATCGAGAGGCCGCGTTTCTTAACCACTAGGCTATCACTGCTATATGGCACTGCTATATGCTTCTTGTATGGCGACCCATTTATTTTCAAGTTTTTTTTGATGTGAAACATCTATAGCCGCACGTAAAACCGATTTCTGGCGTGGCGACGCTATACGATGGTGATATATATACAGTCTATATGCAGTAGTGTGTACGGTGTGGCGACGCGTCGCCATGTGCAATCGAATTAAATAAATAGTCATCGTCTGGAAAAAAATCGTAATATTTTATTTTATCATCATAACATATTTAGTTCCTATCACAATATGTTCTTTTCTGCATATTACTTTTACAAAATAATGTCGATGTTTCACATCTGCCAGGCGTCCCGTGACGGCTCACATTTTTTTTTCTATATACTGCTTGCTGCGGCCACCGTTTGAAGGTGGTAGAATCCTTTGTCGTTCGACGCTGGCTGCACCACCACCACACATATTTCACAGCAGCACCTAATAAAAGCAGTGATAAGCGCCAATGTGTTCCGGTTGGAAGATTGTGGTAAGGGAGACATACTTTGGTCATACATCAGGTGGATTGCATGCTCGTCTGCTATTTCTATTTTATAAAAAGGACAAAGTCTAAAAAAAAATTAGTGTTTACCTATTAGTATTCAAGAGAGACATGACCAGAAGTACGAACAGACAGTGAAGTCTTAGTAATAGGATTCAGTTTTTATCCTTTTGTTTTGGAACCCTAAAGTCGCTTTTCTCCGAATCGGCTGGATTTATAAGTTGAATTTATCGTCCACACGATGGTTCCTGTGAAATCTGAAATAAATCTCAGTTCTCAATTCTCAATTCATTTCCTATCTGAGGTAGACCTCAAAGTTGTCCTCAAAGCTATTTCTAAGGCCTTAATTGTAATTCTTGGATTCTTTTGAAGTTTATTTTCTTAAATGGCTCTACGACTCTCAAATTTATTTTAAAATTACTTGTTTTATATGGATCTCGGAATACATTTATAGACATTTCGGATAATATTTTAATGTCATCAGAGAGAACTAAGTGAACGAGTATAAAACGGTACATAACTTAATCATCTCAATTTTTTTAAATTCAAAATAGGTTTTTTTCCGAGCACTTTTTGAACGTCAATACAACTACCACCACTTCACAAGGTGTTTCGTTATGGAGAAGAAGTGGCGAAAGAAACTCCATAACACACATCTTTAAAAAAATGTTTTTTACAATGTCAAGCTTAACCTAATGGTACGTGCGGAGCTGGAGCTACTTCAGACTACACCGTTTTGTCAGTCAAGTAATTATTTAGTTTATAGTACGCTTTTTACATAGCGTTCGTTTAACGACATGTTTGAACTTTTTTCTGTGAGATTCAAAATGTGGTCAGCTATTTTATTGTAGTAGCGAATACAGTTACCCAGAAAGATCTAGCCACCTTACATAATCTGTGTTTAGGAATTGCCAATTTATTTCTATTTCTAGTATACTATGGTGGTTACTATTTTTTTCAAACATATCAGTGTGTTTTATTATATACATAATATTAATAGTGGGAAACACTTCTCTCAGGGACTCACCACGTCGCAGACTATATATTGACCTTATTGCTCTTTGTTGAATAGTAAATGTAGAGTCTATGTCAGCAGCAGCCCCACAGCAGAATGCCATAAGACATAATGCTGTGAAAGTAACTGACAAGCCTGGCAGTGGGGAATGTCTGTTAACTGTCTAATTCTTCTGACTGCTAAAGCTGCAGGTCTAAGTCTGCTGGACAAAGCAGAGATGTGATGACCCCACTGGAGTTAAGAATCAATGGTTATGCCCATGAAAACAGTTTCATTGATAGATTGCAAAGTCTCACCATTTAGAGCGATATTCATACCCGTATTCCCTAAGGAGTACTAAACGTAAATATGGTAGAATAAATTTAATATATTTAGTTTTACTAGAATTTAGGGGTAGGTTATTTGCATAGGAGTAGGTAATATGAATGATTATAGTGAAATATTCAACATTACCTTATTAGCATAACAACAATTTTTCCTTATGGTAACTATAAAAGCACTTTGAATTGTTACGGTTCATTCAGTTCTCTACAGGCTTTCGTAGAAGCAACATGGCGTTGAAATGTATAATCTGTGCGCTTTGTTTAGTGCTCTTAGTAATCTGTGCCGATAGTCAACCGATATCCAAGATGGATGCAGAATTTATTCCAGGAAAAGTGCAACAGGATAAGGGCAGTTATAATGGATCAAGAGTAAAACGAGAAATTACTTATATAGACATTACTTGTACCGAAGGTTCGATACTATTCGGCGATACCTGTATATCATGTGAAGAGTAAGTATCTAAGTATTGATGATTGTATACGAGTATTTAAATTTTCATATAAATGTTTTTCCTACTGTATATAACTTTACCTATATATTGTTCAGTGAATATTGGAAATAACATAGTTTTTAATAATTTCAGGATTGAAGAGTCGATGGGAATCCACCTAGAAAGCTGTAACAATAGATAAAGTTCGCGCCCTTACTGACCCTAGCCGCTAACGTCCGCTAACGTGACAGTAACGTGTAGGTAGTCAACTGACAAGCTGCACGCAACCCCGCACTCGTGCATTGCCTCTGCTGCTGCTGCAATACATTCTACGTGCGCAATACAGCTGCAATACATTCTACGAGCAATAACGAAGTGTATGGAATTGAAGACTAAATACTCAATTATATTTAATGTGATATTATTTAATGTGATAATAATTTATTTTTGTAATAAAGACATTGAAGTTGACTTCGACTTCTTTATTTTTACTTGATGTTGAAACTATGTATAACGAAGTAACAGAGTAAAAAGCGTGACGTCAGCACCGCTGACGTCATAATTATTGTTATGATGTTGATGAATGACGCGATGAAACCTTCGAAAGCAAACCACACGAGAATTGTTGAGCTTAGTTTATTCTTCGGGCAGCATAACGACGTCCTAAGGAGGTCCGCACTGTTCCACAGCTCGAGCAGTAATGTCCCGATGTCGCCAGTACGGCCCTTTTTATAGGACCGGCGCACGTGCACTTGTTTTCCTATTCAAGATGCAGGTAGTTTTACCTCAGGTGTTTAATAATTTCATTTTGTAATAGGAGAACTGCCATATTTGCTCCGACATGTATTATGTTGTAATTTACAAGTTGGTGTTTGTCTATTCTCTCCAAAATCTTATAATCATAACTCAGTAGTAATATACATTGTAAACTCATATTTTCAATACACACCTGTAGGTATTGCGATCACATCACAGTAATTCTAACGCATTTTATTTAACTATTACTTAATTACAGTAGAAGGGTTGCGAAATTCCTTCCTTCCGTGGTACCAAATATGCAATTTTTTTTTATCTTTAGTATGTGCTATCATAATAACCATAGAACTAAAATCATTAAAAAATGTAAACTACCTTTTATGGTGCACTATACACGAAAAATGGCGGTATCTTGTATGGCGACCCGTACTCATTTTAAAGATTTTTATTTTTAGTACTTATTGTAGTACCGGCCTGAGTAACACATTTTCTGTACAGATTTCAAGTGCCTATCTATTGCGATTCGAGAGATAGAACCTAATGACAATCGTACAGCAGAGGCTGACTAATAAGGATTTTTTAACCTTTTTGTACGGAACCCTGGAATGATTATTTATTACCACATTCAATACATTTTTGTTCATTATACCATTATATATTACGTAATCACTGGTAGTCATGGGAGGATTTGACATGAGTACCTCATTAGGTTACTAATAGATTATCGTATAATATTTTCCTTCGCCGTTAAAGGAATTGATAATTCATTTCTAATACGCATATAACTTTGAAAATAAATAAATATATATATATATATTAAACCCTACCTACTCGTACCTAAAGACTATCACACTTACGTTGTACGCTTCTGACTAAGTTGGAACGCAAATAGGAATTTCTGTTTCACTGCTAAAACTTAAAATGGTAGAACTATTAGTGGTTCGACTCTAGCGGCACCACCGCCACACCCATTGTCATTATAGCAGTGGTAAGCTCTGTACTGGTTTTAAGGTTGTAAAATTCTGACTAGCGTATATGGGGTCTATTTTAGCGGGACATCGGTGGCCGATCTAAGACAGGAGTCTAATCTTTTCTGATGTCGATTACAGATATCCACGGGCGGTAGAGCCCCTTACCATAAGTTGGCCTGCCTGCTTGTTAAATATTGCTATATTAAAAAAAAAAACTTATTAAGTAACCAATTCTGTTTTTTGTTACCAAATAACTGTTACTTTTTTATTTTTAATTGACTTCCTAAAGGTAAAAGGTTGATGCTAATTCATCACTCACACGGATGTTTTTTTGAAATTGATAAAAGAGGTTCCACAAGTTTAGTCGAATTGATTTATTAAACAGTTTTACAGAGAAGGAGATGATAAGTAAAATTAATTTCAAGATATTAATGAGCGATTTCAGTAAGGCTGTAATAGACTTAAATGCCTGAAATTTTTTTATAAGGCCAGTACAGTGGACTATGGCCTAAACTCTGAGAGGAGACCCGTACCTAGATGTGGAAAAACCATGGGTTGATGAGAAGCGGTGCCAACAACTGCAAATTTCTTGTTAATTAGAACAACTTATCACACTAATTACCACGTCAAATTCATTGTCATTATACAACCTGTCCTAGTGGTTAAGAATCTCGGCCTCTTGATCCTGTATTCGAGGTTCAAATCCCTGGCACGCCTATGATTCTTCAAAGTTATGTACGAATTAGAGGTTAATTATCACTTGCTGAAACCATGAATGATGATTTTTTTCGCTGCTGAAACGGTGAAGGAAAACATCGTAAAGAAATCTGCATGACAAAACTTTAAAAAAAGTTTTCAAAGTTATATCAAGTCTAACAAATGGCACTTGGCCAGCACGGTGGACCTTGGCCAGCCTAATACTTCTCATTCTGGGAGGACACGAGCCCAGCGGTGGAATAGTAATGGGTGTATCATGTGGGAAAAATGACCGTAGGTAGGTACGGGACTTATTAACCACATTTTTCCCTGATTCACATTCTCTCGTATGGTTACAGGAAAATTATGTAATTATTATATATCTACCTATTAATTAATTTGCCTCGAAAAGGCATAGTGAGTACTCCTTTGAATGAAATACTCTGATGTCACCCTTTCGTCATATTACGTCACGTGACGCCGCAGTTTGATTTTAAGGAAGACATAAATGGTCAAAATGTAAACTTACATGTACATGACCCGGAATTAAATGAAATTATTATTAGGAGGTTAAGTCAAGTAATAAATTAGTTTATCTAATAGGCATCTATGATTACGTTCCTGTAGTTCCGGGAGCAGAATAGGACTACGGTATCTCCTGCCTGTCGTAAGAGTCGACAAAAGGTTCTACCGGGGTTGCGTATGGTAAGAGTGAGAGCTCGAACCGTCCGGCCAGCGACCCTGGGAAGGACGGCTGTATGTGTGCCGTCGCACCTATCAGACAGTGAGACGAGCGTCATGCTCATTTGGGTAGATTCTGACGGGGCAACGCACTAAGAAAATTCCGGTTGCGTTCCTTTGGAGATTCCGAAATCCTCTACGCAGCGCCCAGGACGGCCACAAGGAGGGTCCACAATCCCACATAATCCCTGTGTCGTTCCCACTGCATTGGGTACCTTTTGTAGGTTCCTACCTTGTTTTTTTAAGGCATCTATAATTCACTCCAGAAAATATTTCGGTCCTACACGAGGTCGGTTACATGCTTCGATACCATGAGTGAGCATGGTTTTGAAGTGAAAACTTCTTTAGGTGCGTTAAGCACTTTTTACGTGAACAAAAACCATGGAACTCGCGTTATCGTCAGTGAACTATTGTAGTTCGACTCCGGCGGCACCACATTTATTTCTGCCTAATACAGTGCAACTTCACGATGCCGTCATATTACGTCACACGACGTGACGAGTCGCACTCCGTTGAAAACGACTAATATAGTTAAAAGAGGACACTTTATAAACGTTTATGTGACCAATGTGGATTTACTATGTCGTGGGTGCCATGCACACACACAAAGACGAACACAAGCATCCAGACCCAGAATAGAAATGTACTAGTAAATTCATCATTCAGATATTTTTCCGGTCGGGGATCGAACCCGGTTTTCGGGTTCGATCCACACACGAACACAACAGTATCTCCAGTTAAATAATACGAATTGTAATTTCTTTCAACGCATCTGCATCTTGAATTACTTATATTATACGCTAGTATTGAAGGGTAGAACAAGTATGGTTCATCTGTGATTGGCTTCAGGTAATCCATTTATATTGTATTGGTTGGTAAGGGCAGCATCAGCCACTTCTTAGTAAATTTCAACATGTAAGATTCAGTGTAAATAAAGGCGTGATTTATATGTTATACCACGCCCTAGCAGAAGCTGTCACATCATATGGGCTTGGTGCTTATGGTCTCACATTCCGGTATATTTGAATAAAATAAAAAACTTACAGATAAGATTATTAAAACTTCTTGTAGATAGAACTGTAAAAAACTCACTTAATAGTGAGTATGAAAAGCTGTTTAAAATCTGTAAAATCTTACCAATTGAACTAAGAGTAAAGGTGACGCTTCTGCTTGAGCAATATGACAGCAATGACTACAAACGGGAAAGACAATATACGTACCCAACCCGCTCAGCTAGAAAACCTAAACTCTCCGTTTCTAAGGTAAAAAACTATTTTGGCAGGAGGGAAAGGCGCTGGTTAATACCTGTACTAATAAATGCACTACCTCGCGACCTCATTATTAAAACAAAATCTATTAGTCAATTCAAAAAGATATTAATTAAACATTACTTATCCCTATGCCCATAGATAACTCATTTACTCAGCTCAAGTCAAATTAGCACAGATTAATTAATATAGTTAATACCTAAAACCGCAGAATAATTAAAAATGAATCGTCTAAATCCAAATCTTCCTTCCTCTGTAAAAATCACTACTCGTTAGAGTAAATGTATGGAATGCAGATATGTGTGTATACATATATACAGGGTGTTTTTTCAAAGGGTACCCAAATTTTTTTACCATATTCTAGACATCAATAATGTTATGTACAAAATGTCAAAACTTTAAAATCCCTCTTAATTATTTAATTACATTAATTCTAAGTTATTCCAAATTCTGCGTACATTATGGACAACCGTTGCATAGTACGCGCAGTCATTGATAATGACACTAGCACTAACGCACACAAACTCGTAATACAAGTATGCCGACGCGCGGTTCTTCATTGAGACTGACACGCACACAAGGCCTTAGGACCGTCATAATGAACAAATACACACTACCCACATTACGACTTTATTGTTTTAAAACGAATGTATAAATTTTATGGCGTATTTAAAAAATTGGAATCAACTATTTACAGCAAATTAACTTACCTAATTACATAATTATTGAATGTCCCTTATAAAACACACTGGTATTTACATTGTCTACATATCACTGGTATTTCAAAAACTGTTCAAAGTGGAGTCCATTTCTCTCAATAGCTGAGAACGCTTTTTTAAATTGTTTTTTAACATTATTTGTGTCTGGACACTTTTCACTTCACTAAAATCTGTAATTATTTTATTGCGTAGGTTCTCATAACTCTGGGCTTCCTCAACGTAAACAAGTCTTTTAATTGCTCCCCATAAATAAAAGTCTAAAGGAGCTAACGGAGTCTAACGGAGCTGCTAAAATCGTCGTCGTATTAGGTACTCTTAAGTTATTTCCATGTATTTGTAAACGCGGTAAAGAGTCACTTTCATAAAGTCTTTGCGCACCACGTAAACTTTTACCATTTAAAATGTAGCACCGTACCATCTCATAATACTCGCGGTTCGTATAACTTATTTGATTTTGTGCCGCCATTTTCACTCATAAAAAATAGCAAACACATTCGAAAATCGGTCACGGTCGACTGGCGCCACTGGCGGCCGGCGGGCGGCGGGTGCGCATCACAGGTGTCTGCGAGGACGAGGGGGAAAGGGGTTGTACGAAACTAGGCGATCGCTAGCCGAATATTACCGATATCTCCCTGCATAGTTTTTATGTTTGTGTGCGAGCGCTCAGAGTAGTGTGTGATAATAAATAGCAGAACTTATGAATGATAGTTTTCGTTGTTGAAATCATGTCCATGAGTTCTGTATTTAGGGGATAAAATGGTTCAATATTTCTTAACATTTTTTTTATTATTTTATTTCAAAAATCTGTTATTTAACCGCTTCTGAACCATCTGTGTCAATTTGGGTACCCTTTGAAAAAACACCCTGTATATAACATATGTATATGTGTCATGGATAAGTAAAGATTACTCACTCCTAACAATAAAATGTACCCAGTTTTGAGAATTGAAATAGTTGCGTAAAAAAGTTTTGTCACGTCTCCGTGCTAAAATGTCCCTAAAATATTTGAAATAATTATGTATTTATTATGTAAATTGCGCAGTATTAGTTATTTATTCGTAAATTTTCTCTAAAAATGTTTTTATTTGTCAAGAATTCAAAAAAAGGACCTACTAATGGGCGGTTTATGGTTTCATTCAATTTCAAGGCGGCGAAGTATCTTTACTGGTCTATGATATGCATGTGCATGTTTCATGTATTGTATCATTATTAATGCGTTAACAAGTAGTGGTTTGTGGTATATATATTGTATCTTTTAAGGTGTATAACTATCCCTATCCACGGGAACACTGCCGACAAACTGTTACTCAGTTTGGCAGACTAATAATATATGTTTGAATGTACCTTATGAGAGAAAATAAATAAAATAAAAAAACTTTTTACTAAATGCAGTTATTTATATACAAACATATTATATTTGGCAGGGCCGGATTTAAGGGAGGGCAACCGGGGCGGCAGCCCCGTGGCCTCCACAAAAGAGGGCCCCCCACAATAGGGACGTCGGATTTTTTTTTAATTCGACTAATAAACAAAAATATATCCTTTTCTTTGATATTTTTTTTCGCTGTTTTACCTTTATCTACAGTACTTTGTACAAACATGAATACTAGAAGAATCTACCTGCGTTTCACAATAAAATATTTATTGAAAAACTCAACTGAAAAAATTGTTTATTTTATTCCAAAAATAATTTGGGGCCAGGGGACCTCCACTCCTTTGTTGCCCCAAGGCCTCTAGACCTCTAAATCCGGCCCTGATATTTGGTATAGTCCGCGCCAAACTACTTGTCCGCTCTGAAGTTGTTGCGAACAGGTGTAGTTATGCAATTTGCTGTGGCGACGCAATTCATTTCTATATTCAGAGCGGGCTAGCAATTTTACGCGGAATATATCAGAAATGCTTTTCTACAAAATATAGTTTAACAATTATCGTTGCTAAAAAGTGAAATTAAATTACTTTTATGTGTTTGTGTATGCAAGTTTTCATGCATGCGCGCACGCTTGCTACTCGTAGTATGCGTGCGTGCATACCAATTAATAAAACCCATCCAATGACACATGCCATTTGACTGGGCATTAATTAAATTAGTTTATCATCATTCATTATTGTTGGTCGTAATGTAACCACAGTTATGCCACGTTCATTCATTATGTTGGGGAAATATTATTACTAAACATTAACATTTAATACGGTAATAATACGGTAAACATAATCTATATAAATTATATGTTAAACTGTCCTTATATAACCATTTCATAACGGAAGTTCTGACTAAGTTCATAAAATTTATATTAGATGATTGTTTCACTGTTTTCAAATGTATGTTAGATGAGGATACCTTCGTTTTATAATTTTTTTCTTGAAATTAAAATTTGTAAGTCCAAAATGGCCACTTTTTTATTTTTGCATCCGTATGATATGGGTAGCAAATGATAGTTTTTCGAACGAAATTGAATCAAACGAATCCGAAATTTCGTTCAGTGACTAATACTTTAATTTTTTATTTATTTATTTATCTGAGGTAGACCTCAAAGGTGTTCTCAAAGCTATCCCTGAGGCCTAAATTGAAGTTCTAAGATTCTTCTGAAGTTTCTCTTCTTGAGAACTTTACGACCTTCAAAATAAAGAGCTTGTTTTATGTGGATCTCCGAACAAATTTAAAGAGATATTTAATAATATTTTAATGTCATCAAAGAGAACTAAGATCAAGCGAACAAGTATAAAACGGTACATAACTTAATATGAATGATTTTAGTGAAATGTTTAACATTACCTTATTAGCATGACAATAAGTTTTCCTTATGGTAACTATAAAACCACGTTGAATCGTTTCGATTCATTCAGTTCTCTACAGGCTCTCGTAAAAGCAACATGGCGTCGAAATGTATAATCTGTGCGCTTTGTTTAGGGCTCTTAGTGATCTGTGCCGATAGTCAACCGATATCCAAGATGAATGCAGAGCTTATTCCAGGAAAGCAACAGGATAAAAGCAGTCATATTGGATCAAGAGTGAAACGAGAAATGACTAATATAATCATGACTTGTACCGAAGGTTCGATACTATTCGGCGATACCTGTATATCATGTGACGAGTAAGTATCGACGTTTGTAAACGAGTATTTAAATTTTCATATAAATGTTTTTCCTACTGTATATGACTTTACCTATATATTGTTCTGTGAAAATCGGAAATAACATAGTTTTTAATAATTTCAGAATTCCAGAAATCTGTAACAATAGATAAAATTCGCCGCCCTTACTGACCGTAGCCGCTAACGTCATCGTGACAGTAACGTGTAGTCAACTGACAAGCTGCACGCAACCCCGCACTCATGCATTGCCTCTGCAATACAGCTGCAATACATTCTGCGTGCACAGAACAATTACTACGTGTATGGGATTTAAGACTGAATACTCAATTATATTTAATTTCTAATGTGATAATAATTTATTTTTGTAATAAAGACATTTGTAGTAAGTTGACTTCGACTTCTTTATTTTGTTACTTGATGTTGTAACTATGTATTATGTTGTAATTTACAAGTTGGTGTTTGTCTATTCTCTCCAAAATCTTATAATTATAACTCAGTAGTAATATACATTGTAAACTCATATTTTCAATACATACCTGTAGGTATTGCGATCACATCACAGTAATTCTAACGCATTTTAATTAACTATTACCCAATTACAGTAGAAGGGTTGCGAAATTCCTTCCTTCCGTGGTACCAAATATGCAAATATTTTTTTATTTTTAGTATGTGCTATCATAATAACCATAGAACTAAAATCATGAAAAAATGTAAACTACCTATTATGGTGCACTATACACGAAAAATGGCGGTATCTTGTATGGCGACCCGTACTGATTTTAAAGATTTTTATTTTTAGTATTTATTGTTGTAGCGGCCAGAGTAACACATTATGTACAGATTTCAAGTGCCTATCTATAATATTCGAGAGATAGAACCTTATGACAAACGTACAGCAGAGGCTTACTAATAGGGATTAAAGCTTTTAGCCCGGAACTCTGAAATGGTTATTTATTACCACATTCAATACATTTTTGCTCATTATATCCTTACATGACGCAATCACAGGTAGTTATGGGAGGATTTCACATATCTCATTAAGTTATTAATAGATGATCCTATAATATTTTCCTTCGCCATTAAAGCAAGTGATAATTAATTTCTAATCTTCTAAATACATATAACTCAAAGGTGACTGACTGACATAGTGATCTATCAACGCACAGCCCAAACCACTAGACGGATCGGGCTGAAATTTGGCATGCAGGTAGATGTTATGACGTAGGCATCCGCTAAGAAAGGATTTTGATCAATTCTACCCTCAAGGGGATGAAAATATTACTTTGTAACGCGAGCGAAGCCGCGGGCAAAAGCTCGTACGCATATATAACTTTGAAAAATCAGAGGTGCCGGGGATTTCAACCCAGGACCCCTCGATCGAGACGTCGACTTTCAACCACTAGAGTATCACTGCTCTGGTTTCAAATAATGACAACTTATTTTAATGAAGGGCATTATCAAGTAGCTGAATGCTCTTCTTCGTCAAGTTCCTGTGATAATAACCTTTTGAAATTAAAATGAACAGTAATTGTATGTTGTGCTATATTTATTATGTGAAATGCAACGTAATGTAAATTAATGCTGCTACCTCTAGTATTTTGCGACGCACTCTTAGGGCATCACATATTGCTAATCTATTTTTATAAGTTGTGTGTGTATTATCCATGGGATCGTAATCCTGTGGTAGCAATAGCTGAGGCACTTCCTAGATTATAACCGCAAGTCGTAAGCAAATATTATTATTTCTTTGTTTTTATCTCTTTTGTGTATTTTTATTATGTTATATTTAAAGAAAAAGCATGTTTGATTTTAAGTTTCGATTATGTTGTTGTAATTTTTAAGGCAATAAAATGTTTTTTTTTTTATTATTTTGCAATAAATAAATAAATACATCAAAATTCGTGCCTAAAGACTATCACACTTACGTCGTACGCTTCTGACTAAGTTGGAACGCAAATAGGATGTGACAGCCTAGTGGTTGAAACTCAGCCTCTCGGCCGAGGGGTCCGAGGTCCAAGTCCTAGACACGCACGTAACTTCACGTCACTTGCTTAAACGGTGAAGGAAAACATCGTGAGGAAACCTGTATACCTGGGAGATCTTTAAAAAGTTCTCAAAGGTACGTGTAGTCTACCAATACGCACTTGGTCAGCGCTGCGGACTACCTAATCCTTTTAATTCTGCGAGGAGACTTGTGCTCAGCAGTGGGACAGTAGATTGATGACGATGATGATTTATAATATATATATTTATATCAGTAGCACTTATATCATAGTTAAATGTCACAGATCGAAACTAGTGGGCAACAGTTGCGGTTGTTTCAGTATTACCATGCTCAGTCAGCATTATAATGGTTGCGTATGGTTCTATACAAGTTAAAAATACAGACTAATATGTAAACGTTGTTCTTGCCTATAATTGGAACTCATACGAACCTTATTATTATTAATACTTCTATAGTGTACTTCTAAGTACTATATAATGCATTGTGTGTGTTGCTGTTGGCTTGTTAATTAATAAATAATATCTTCTTCAGGTAACCGGCACGCGTCAGAAATAGCGGATATGTCGTTGTCGTTGATGCGTAGTTTGGAAGGTGCGAAGATCCCGCACCGTCCCCAGGAGACGCTGCGCATCCGAGCCGGGATCAACACGGGCCCGTGCGTCGCAGGGGTCGTCGGGACCACGATGCCCCGGTACTGTCTCTTCGGGGACACTATCAACACAGCTAGCCGCATGGAGAGCACCGGTGAAGGTAATCTTACACACTTCTTCAGTCAAAGCTTTTACGGAAGAGCACCAAATATGTAATCATATACCAGATTATATTCAACATTGCAAGGATAATGTATTTAAAAATAAACTAATGACTTATTTAATTATTAAATGCTACGAGTACTATAGTTTAAAATCCTTTTTGAACGATAAACATCACCGAAACAATTTTTTATCAAGTCATGTTAGAATGAAAGTTAAAATAATAGTTAATAAGATAAGACATATTTGTTAAGATAATAATACGTTATTTGTAAGCCACCCAGTGACAGAATAAGCGACTATGTAACAACAATGTCTAACAACTAACAAAGACTTTATTACAAATAAATTAATTTGATTTGAATCTTTAAATCTGACCGCAAACTGTTTAATTCAATTCCCAGTCAAGCAAATCTTTTAAAGTTTAATTTAGATTTTTCATCATCATGGCGCACTGATTTTTTTGATAGCAGAGAGTTCCGGATTTAATATCCGGTCATATCGAAGCCTACATGAATAATTAAGAATTATGTTCTACGTATGTAATTTTTGTATGTCTATCGTGTACTGAGTATTAATTATTAAGTGTTAGTCATAGATTAGTAAAGATTACTCACTCCTAACAAGAAAATGTAACCGATAGAAGAAGTACGAGTAGTGTAGAAAAACGATATTTCTTCGCACTTTTTCTTCGATTTCGTGTTTTTGCAGCACATAATTGCACATGTCGGCATCGTTCCCCGTAAATAATGCCATGACAGTCGGAGACGTAACACATAGACTGACACATAGTCAGCCATTTAATGGCTTCCTTCAATTACAAGGCGGAGAGATATCTATACTTATCTATGCTGTTAGTACACTTATTATTAAATATTAGTTACAGTTAACATTAAATCTAATATAGGATAACTCTTTTTGTGTGATTACCTACGTATCTCAAACTACATCACGTAAGAATGACACATAATGCGTTTGGCCGACATTTTATATTTTAGTATTTAATATTTTAATTATTATGATACTATACCTACCTTCCTCACACGTCTAATACAATTTAAATTGTATTAAAACACGTTTTAATACAATTTAAATTGTAAAAAAAGTAAAAAAGTAATAAACCGGGATCGTCGTTATCATCAAGTGAAACGCAATGTTTCATACGTTATTTAGAATAAGTATTGAGACGTACGCCACTGTTACTATACATTTTTGTAAGATATAAACGATATAGGTAAAGAATAAATAAATTACAGCTAAATTACTAGGTAAATAGTTCTAGGAAACTATATTCTCGGGTGTAAAAATGTTACGTAGCTAACTTATCCTATTAGCGATCATTACGGTAAGTGGTTACGGTAAGTGGAATGTTAGCCACGCCCACTACCTTCAATCAACACTTCTACAGAATATAAATGACATATTATCGATGACTTAAACATAGACATTTGAACAAATTGTGTCGTATTTCTGAATACATAGAGATGATTTTCAATAAAGATAACATGACTGACTTTTAGTATTGTCATAAAGTTGCGGCAAAAAGATTATTATCTACAGGTTTTAATGTTTTTATGTATGCGTTGAAATTAAAAACTGGTCTTAGAATTATTGTCGTTAGCAGTGTGGATTATTAACACAAGAATTAATGTTAGAAGCTTTTACTTACCTTATTAGATCGTCAGTATGTCAGGGTAAAATCTTGCAACTAAATTTTAAAGTGTACCGATTAAGTGATAATTATTTTTTTAATTTTCTAATACGCGCACATAATAAAATAAAACTATTTCTTGATCTAACTTACAACTTTTATCATTCCCGCGCAAAATACAACTCCAACGTCAAGAGCGTTTTTTTTTCTTTTTTTATACCAATGCATACAATCGTGTAACGCATACAGCCAATGACTATATAGGTAAATAATAACATTATGGGTTATTATAAAAACGACACATCACGAAAATAACACAATATAATTATTTAAAATAATTTGAATATAGTTCTAAGACTCATAGATTTGAAAAATCAGAAGTTCGTGCCTGGGATTTAAACCTCGGACCCTTCGATCGAGAGGCCGGGTTTCTTAACCACTATGCTTTTACAACTACCACATGCCATAACATTGCCTTTTTATATTACCTTTTACCTTTCATACCTTTTTATATTTCCAGCTATGAAGATACATATTTCGCAATCAACGAAAGAAGCTCTGGACGAGATTGGCAACTACTTGGTGGAATCGAGAGGATTTATTGATGTTGCTGTAAGTATTTTAAAATTTATAACAAACTAAACTGGATTTGGGTACAGTAAGTAGTAACTCGAATGTACGCCGCGTAAGTTAGGGTTATTTCACGTAAAAAATGAAATAAATATAATGATTATCGAAAAAAAGACAAACCCGTTGAGTTGAGGACGCGTTCCGATGCGGCAGTAGTATAAAAAAAATGTACTCGTATAATAACTGACAATTTGTAAGTCGACAAGTCCGAAGATGTATATTAATTGAGAAATAGTGTGGGGATAGTTAGTTTGTAATCGATAATCGAGAGTTGCTCGACGCACAAATACATGACAAATATACCAGGTTTGAAAATCGCGTAACTGGGGTTCGCGTAAATCGGGGTAGCGTAATTCGAGGTATTACTGCATTTTGTGTTATTTCTAGCTTAATATGTAGATGTTTGAAACAAAGCTCTATATCGTATTCAAATTTTAGTAGATGTGAATCTTTAATTAACCTTATATTGATTATTTCATTAAAAATGTTGTTAAGATTACAAATATTCACAAGAAAGTTTTTACACTTTCGACTCTCATAGCATAGGATTAGGATTAGGAATATACATTAGGATTCCCTGTGTCCTGGTTGCCATGTACTGTACACAAAACGAATACACAAATACACCCAGAATAGAAATGTTAATTCAACGTTAGGACACCGTATAAGTATCTATACAGTATTATATCTTTATACAAACGCACGAAACGCAAGTTATACCTACGCGCCTCGATTTTGGTATGCACTCGGTATGCGAACAGGCGCGAATGTGCCGCAGTGATGAGCGGTCGGTGTGATTTTGGGTAGTGTTTTTTTTTATTTAAACAATTATATAGCGTGTGTACTAGTGGGTATCATTATGATATTTTTCTTTTTTAAAATATAGGTATTTCAATTTTTACAGAGCAAAATACCTGGATTGACAAATAAATAAATTGATAGAACGAAGTTAATTGAATTAGTAAAAGCTATTGTCGTCGAACATGAACAAATTATAACTACACTTTTCATACCTACTAATTTGCAAGTTATTTATTATAACTTATTATTTTCCACTAAAACAAAATGTCAGTCAACCTCTCGCTTACTAAGGAGCGGCAATGTAAATGCTAAAATATAATATTTATAATAAAAAAACCAGAAGAAAGTCAGACATAATTAAAATACTGTAGGCGCGCAGCTCTAACGCAAACTCTCGCCCAGCGCTCCTGTAGGTATATAGTTTAGGACAGGGCTGAGTTACAATACTGTATAGATCTTTGTACTGTGGTAAGATATCTGTCTGATCGGGAATCGAACCCGGAACCCTCTGCATCAGACCGGTATGGACCACTCCGCCACGCGGGTCGTGTGATCCTTTAACATCTTTATTGCAGTTTGGTTACTTTTTACCTCCTTTTTATTAGCTTGACCTGTATGTATGCAACGGAATCTTTGAACTCGATTTTACCCACTTTAATTGGTCCAATTAATATAAAATTTTGAACATATATCAAGAACCGATGGCAAAACATGATTCTAATAATTGTATGCCATTCTCGTCATCAGGATCGTCAGGAATCAGGATTAACGATTTTCCTTGTGCGATTTTAGCGTGTTTTTTAGTTTTTAAACTATAATTATTTATGTACAACATTTGAATTAATTATTTTTTTCTTTGGCAATAAAATGAATCGCTTCATTAATGAGTTTTCGATTGACGTCAATACATTTTTTATTTCGTCAGAGATTTAATTTATTGTATCACCAATTAATTTAAATTTAGATATGCATGAAATTAATTTTATGTGGCCAAATTTTAGAAAAAAATATTCTAAAATAGTTTAGTAAAACAGGTTTTATATTTTATTTTGTACCTATTTCTATCATATAAACTAACATGAACGGTGCAATCCACTCGATGAGAAGTGCCAACTGCCGCTTATGGACTTCAGTAATCAACTCGAGATAATGTTCTATCTGAGATCAACCTCAGATGCATTTCTACCCATGTTTTAAGGTTAACGAACTGTCTAAGAGTCCCCTTCACCATACCGTTTTAACCTGCAAAAAATTTGTATGTGGTAGAACCCTTTGCTCACCTCTGGCGGCACCACCACACCTATTTCTGCCTAATAAAAGCATTGTTAAGAGCTGCTGTATTCTGGTTTGATGGGCGTGGTAAGGGAGACATATTTGTCCGAGTCATTCCAGCTTAGTTATCACGGGTAACGGCGGATCTGTTGCCAACCTCAGATAGGAATCTAATCCTATCTGGGGTTGATTACAGATGTCCATGGGCGGCAGTAGCCACTTACCATCAGGTCGACTGCATGCTCGTCTGCTACTCCTATGTTATAAAAAAACACTTAATATTGTCTCCTCTCAAATTGAGAAGGATTAAGTGCGTATGGTAGACTTCATGTTTCCTCACGATATTTTCCTTTACCGTTTAAGCAAGTGATAATTAATTTCTAATACACACATAACTTTGAAAAATCGGAGGTGCGTTTCTGGGATTTGAACCTCGGACCCCTCGATCGAGGGGCCGAATTTCGCCTCACATGTAAATCAGTTGTATTATATTAATCATTTTGGCTTATAGTATAGTTGTCATTTATTATATTTAGCGTACTTTATCCAATATAATCCAATAACTGTAGGGAATCGTTTATTTACGCAGCTGTATCATTAGTTAAGCAACGATAACTGATTTGAGTCTGTAGACATTCGTTGTACGTATTGATAAGGGTTTTTTAACTTCATATTTTGTACAGATGTTTCATTAGTATCTCACAAATACATGCGTATTCGGCACACTTGGACGATTTTTTTGTTTTTATTTTTTAGGAGTAGCAGACTAGCATCCCACTATGCAATTGAGCAGTCTAAGTCGAGCATCTAAGGGAACGTACCCATACTACGTGACCTATTTTTAAATATTTTTCGACCCCTCCCCCCTCCGGCGACCATCCGTAGTATATGCTAAGACACCCCCCCTCTCAATTGTTACGTAGTATTGCGAATGTGAATTTTTATCATTCAGAACGCAGAAAACGCATTATCGTATACGCCTGTAGCACGGGTTCTCGTCGACTTGCTTGACCACTTCATAAAACTGCAAACTGTCGAACAAACCGTGTCTGTTTTCATTCAATCAGCTGACGTTTCGACACATGCGCTACCAACTGAGAGTTGAAGAAGCACTAAACACTTCGCGTCATATTCAAATATAGTAAAAAAGCGTGAGATTTCTCTCGATGAATTCGATTACATGACAAAAATCTAAGCCCGGAACCCCGCTCCCGTGATTCAGCGTGATATTTCAAGACCTCCCTTCCCCCCCTAAATGGATCACATAGTATGGGTATGACGAGAAGTGGCTACTGCCCTCTGATGGACATCTCTACCAGGTAGAACCCCAGATAAGATTCCTACCAGGGATCGGCTACAGATGCACCACTAATACCAGGAATACATCGCCTTCCAGAGATCCTTATCACACCTTTCAAACCAGAAAAAGCGGCACATGTTACATCTGTCATTAGGCAGATATGTCTGCCAACCTCAGATAGGAATCTTATAGAAAAATGTAAAATTTATTTTTTATTTTTCAGGGCAAAGGCTCTATGGAAACCTTCTGGCTCGTAGGCAAAGTTGGAGAGCTTCAGTCAGAAAGCCCGCGATGCCTCAGACTACATGACTACGACCAAAACGTCATAGAACTACTCATAAGGCCTTAGTGTATTGTTGATTAGTTAAGGATTATAATTATGAATGGAAATGTTGTTTTATTGCACACTTTTTGTGGTAGATCCGTTTGTGGTTCGACTCCGGCGGCACCACCGCCACACCAATTTCTACCTAATAACAGCAGTGTTAGGTGCTGCTGTGTTCCATTTTGGAGGGTGTGGTAAGGGAGACATACTTTTCCGAGGCGTTCCAGCTTAATCCTCAGGGGTAGCGGCGCATCTGTGACCGACCTCAGGTAAGAATATCTAATCCTATCTGGGGTTGATTACAGGGCGGTAATTTCCATGGGCGGCAGTAGTCACTTACCATCAGGTGGACTGCATGCTCGTCTCCTACTGCTATATTATGAAAAAAAAAACACTTGATATTGTCCTATTTTTTGGGGTTTACCCGACTACGCAAGGTATAACGCAAAGAATATTTAAAAAAATACTATAAATAAGTAAAAATATGTACCTTCTCGTATGTTGCTTCTTGAAATATTTATCATTTGCCATGAGGGAAATTATGAAATTTCCCAATAACAAAATCAAATATTTTAAAGCGATAGGAACAATTAATAAGAAATATTTGCATTTCAAGTGATTTTATTCAAATAAATTAAAAAATACAATAACAATATATACAAAATACATCCATAATTTTATACAATATTTGACAATACAATTTATTTTAACACACATTTTAGGTAAGAATACTATTGATTTTGAAAAAAGGAATAAATAGGTTAAAAACACATTATAATAACATAAAAACACATTATAATAACTGAAGTAAATGAAATAACATGGATAACAGTCTTTCGCCGTGAAATGCAACAATAAAATACTATTATACTTTTTTATATACTATACTTTACATTTGACATTCCTACTTACTATTTGTGATCTTTTTCTTTAGATGAAATGAGCATGCTATCCTCCTTATGATAAGTGGTCAACCATAGAAACATATTTGTATCAGTAGACTACTAGTTAAAACTGTAGTAAAAGGCGATCCCTTTTACTCACCGCCTTGTAATTGAAGTAAGCCATTAAATTGCTTAAACGGCTGACAATTCTGTAAGCCATTTAATGGCTGTCATGTAATTTACGCGGAACTGGTGCAAAAACACGAAATCGAAGAAGAATTGCAGAGGAATATCGTTTCACTCGTAAATGACCTAAAAACTATTTTTTTTTAAATATATTTTTGGAACAAATTGTCACTGTAATCTATTTAAGATGACAGTGACAATTTCAATTGTCAAAACTGCTTACATTTTCTTGTTAGGAGTGAGTAATCTTTACTAATCCATGTATTTTTCCATTGAAACGCAAGAACTGATTGGCGCTTTTTGTGGCTCGACTCTGAAGGCACCACTGCCAAACCAATTTATGTGTAATAAAAGCAGTGTTATGAGTTGAGTTCCATTTGGTTGTGGTACGAGCCATACTTATCCGAGCAGTTCCAACTTAGTCCTGAGGAGTAGTAACGCATCTGAGGTAATTTTCATCAAGGACAGGACAAAAGGAAGGACAAAACTTCAGAAATCAACGGCGAAGGAATCGTACTAAGAAGGTAGGGTAGGAAGGAAGGAAGGACGAGGAACCATGGGCGGCTGTAGCTACTTACCATCAGATGGACTACATGCTCGTTTGCTACACATAGGCGGATATACTAGGCGGATAACACTCAGCTGTTAGTTAACATTTTTCTGCAAATGAATATAATTCATAAAATTATTCACCAACTCCAACTGCCTTCAAATACTTAATCAAAAATTTGTGAGCCCAAATGCTTAAAACTTGATATAGTTAAAACTTTACTACTAAGTGTTATTTTTTGTGGCCATAATTTAATATACTCACCTATAAAAACTATAAAGATATAAATTTACAAGACCCTTAGTGATAAGATATTTAGTACATTAAGAGGGAAGATAAGCGGGGACAAATATAGTCATGTGCCAAATACATAAGAATACTGAAATATTCATTTGTATTGCACGAAAAGATCTTTAAGAAATCAAGAAGAAGAATAGAAAGATTGTAGAAGAAGGAAAGGAGAGAGGAAACAAAAAAAGAAACCAAAGCAGTAAGACAATATTGTGGTAAAGGTTGTTAATAATACTATATTACAAGTTATACCATCTAAAATAAAAAAATGTGATGCATAAATCATTTAATACAGTTTATTAAATTAAATACGATATTATCCATTTTTGTACATATTTCGAAACCACCTATTGTTAATGTGACTAAGTCCTGAGGAATTTATCAAACTAACGGTTTTTAAACTGAACCATAATATGCAACTGTGGTCAAAATGATGAGGTCATTCTTGACGGAAATTACGTTGCGAAACACGGATCGAGATTAATGAATGCTACTAATGCAGTTTTGGATGGCTGGATAAAACATATGACCAAAAAGTTTTGGGGAAATCAATCCTTAGCCCATAATGTATCCAAAATTGACCATCGCCAATAAATCATTATAGAAATTCCGAATAGCAACAGCATGGCCTCAAAGTGATTTCGAGTTGCTCTGTCTTAATAATTAAAAGTCTAATACAAATTATGTAAAAAATCTCCGAAAACATAAATATATAAAATATGATGTTGAAAATAACACAACCGTTGATATGACATTATAATTAGATCGTCATTTCCATTAAAGTAAAAATAAAGTATATTAGATCCATTATCCTGTCGCGCGTGACGCTCGCACGCACATATAGAGACAACTTGCTCACACGCACGCATGTTAAAGAAACTGCGTGTGAAATGCATGCGCGTGCTGCCCACGTGTATGCGGTCGTGGCTCATAGAAATTGCATAATATGATAGCACAGTATAAGTATCTATCCTTATAGTGTGATGATAGTGTCTTTCCCGAAAAAGGTCGTTTTTTAACGCTAGTTACTATCGCACCAAAGATTGAAATTTAACAAGTTTATTAAGAGAAAAATGTCAATGCGCAAGCTAAAGAATATCAGAGAGGGCATTACAAAAATAGGAAAAAAATAATTAATGCAATCGACTTCTGTGAGTAAAAAAATATTTAATACATAATCGTGAACTTAGCGTTCAATATTTATTGTTAGTAGTAAGATTGCGGCATAAATAATTTTTTTTACAATTTTTTCTTATTGTGATTGAAAAAAAAGCGATTGTATTTTTTGTAAAAAAAATTGTAAAATACTCACGGGCTACACGTAACACACTGTTGGCTGGTAGCACGTGCGTGCTGCTGCGAGCACGCAATAGGAAAAACACTCTATTCTTAAATAAAATACTTAAAATTAATTGAATGATAATAAATAAGGTATGCTAAACACTAATTTAGCGGTAATATCACAAAACGTTTAACCTCTACACAAAGGTCCGTCAACACAACAATAATTCTATGCGTAGAGTGAAAAAATATATACGTGTCGAATAATGGTCGAATAGATAACCTCTCTTCCTTTGGGAAGTCGGTTAAATATAGTCAAACAAGATTAATTATATTTCTAAAAATTTAGTTAATATTCATTTGGAGATTTTATTTAATGTTTCTTCTCTATCCATTCAATTTATTAACCAAAAATCTGAATTAAAAATTGAATTATTTAGTAGCTTTACATAAATAAATGATTTATTATTCTATTTATAATACAATAAATCCAAATTAAAAAAAAATACATTCATATTTTTGATGACCAGAACTGTTTTATAAAGTATTAAAATTCAATAAAATATTGAAATATATGCGACAATAAAATGATTTTTCTTTTCAAATTAATTATATAGTACCAAAAATTAGCCAGAGTCACGCGAAACATAAAGTGTAATTGGTGTTACTATTACTTGTATGCATGACACCTCCATAAACGCTATATTGTATTTTGTGAATATTGCGCATGTGAACATTTTAAGTGATGTTAAATTATATTTGCTCCACGCAATTAAACATGATGGCATTTTAATTTTTATTTCCAAGCGTGTAATAATGTGCAATGGAATGACTCATCCAAGAGTTTATACTGGATGGAATCCGAATTATTTGGATGTATTATAGGTACTTACATCGGCAGAATTTGTTGTTTTTATAGTAAACCCGTTTTGAACTCATTCGCCTTAATGTTAAATATTTACAGACTTACACTTTTATTTCATTCATTCACTAAGTTTTTTTATATACTTACTACATAGCTTAGTAAAGATACTCCGCCGCCTTGAAATTGAATGAAGCCACAAACGGCTTATTAGTAAGTTCTTACTAAATATTTTTAGAGAAAATTTACGAATAAATAACTAATACTGCGTAATTCACATAATAAATAAATAATTGTTTCAAATATTTTAGGGACATTTTAGCACGGAGACGTGGCAAAACTTTTTTACGCAACTATTTCAATTTTCAAAACTGGGTACATTTTCTTGTTAGGAGTGAGTAATCTTTACTAATCTATGACTAACTATACTTAGTTCATTTTAAACTTACATCTTAATAACTAATGAAGTACATTTGTTAAAATAATATCTTAAATACATCTTAAATATCTTAATGTTGTTTAATTCGTTTCTTTAAAATTGACTAACCTATCTTAAAATACGTAATAAATAATCACAACTATTGACTTGTTTTTGATATCACATGGCAAGGTCTTTTCAAATTTAAAAAAATAAACATTTTATAAATCCGTGGAGTTGCAGTTTGTCTATGCATAGATTTTTTTTTCATTTTCCTTTGGACACCGTCTATGCATATCAATGCATTTGCCGTGACAAATTTTAGTAAGTTTGTTGCGTTTTTTGCCGATTCTGAAAAAGACAAAGCATAATATTAATAATTGGGATTGTTTTTAAAGTATTTGTAGTGTATTTATGCGTGGAAGATGGTAGAACCCTTTGTGGTTCGACTCTATAAAAAAAATCTTAATTACAAATAGATACTAATTGATTAAATAGCAGAAAGTTTTTTTTTAGAATTCCGATCAAAGTAATTAATAAATTTCAAGTTGAATTTAAATATTTAAATGAAGAATCCATTAAAAGTTAAGCAAAATTAAATTTATTCAGAAAATTAAAAATTAAATAGCTCAATAATAATAATGAACAATGAATAGTATATATGTATATATAAGTATTTATATATCTATGTATGTATAGTATAACATATATGTTATTTTCACATCTTTTTAAGTACACACTGATACTACCATTATGCACACCCTATCCACTCACAGGTCTGCTGGAAGAAATTTCTGACAGAAATAAGCAGTGCCTTTGTACATATTATTTATTTATGTGTTTGTCTTTTTTCTTATATCTATATTGTGTGTGCATAAATAATAAATAAATAATAATGAACCTGCTTTATGTTCTATTGCTATTATTATTGATATAATATAGTTTTTAATAATTGTAGCTTCACTTTTCGCACTCGCGCTACCTTCCAGTAATTTGCAGCTGTTATTTAAAAAACAACGTACATTAAATGCAAACTTTCTACAACTATTATAGAGACTTCTTCTAAGGTTAATGTGCATGTTATTTCCAGTCCTATGAGATGTCGCTATGTCGCTAATGATGAAATGGCGGTTTCTGGACCCATACATTAATGAGTATATTATGTGTTGTGGGCGTTAAGAATATACCTAAAGGCGTGTAAACAAGCACCAGGGAACAGATGTCTAAATATCATACGCATGCCTAGCTAGGTACCAACCCGGACCTTCGGTACATCAGATGTTAAGGTGACTATTTATTAAAAAACCTTTTTTAAACGCTTTCCGCACTCAGCCCCTTACCGATTACCTGTACCGTGCCCTTAGGATTCCCTGTACCGTGAGTGCCATGGACACACACATAGACAAATAAACATAATAATATTACCCAGACCCAGAAACAGAAATCTTAATTAATCATCCAGATATCTGACTGGCCGGGGATCGAACTCGGGACCCTCTGCACGTCAGACGGGTATGGCAACCGCTCCGCCATGCGGGTCGTCATTCCGCCACATGTCTTTAACCAATCTTTATTTGCATAAAACTTCTTATACAAAATCTAAGTAAAGCTTTCGTAAAAAATCTTTGTATACATAATTTACACATTAGAACGGCTTCTGAGAAACCAATTACCCAAAAGCCGCTTGTTTGGTGTTTTTCAATAAGTATTATACATTATTTTTCCTTCTTCTCATGTAGTAAACCTCTATTATAATAATTAAATGCAAATATTATTCCGTATTACTCGCTTTAATAGAACAAAATTGTAGTTAAGTGTAGTAGTTAATTGTAGTATTTTAATTATTATTACACTCCTTTCATAAAACACATCGTGCAACATTCCGGTAAATGATTCTTGATTATTTTTATATTTTCGTATCTTGGTATCTTGACTAATTGGGTGTAAATGCTAATATTTTATTAAGTATTCAATTTTATATTATGCTTCTCAATAAGCTAGAGACTTTAAAATTTAATGTATTTCGGATTTGGAGGATTCAATTCCGAAAAATGATGTTATTAAAATAAAAAAGCACAATAAAAAAAAGGCTAAAAATCATAAAATAATTATTATGAACTATACTGTATTATGAACTGAAATGTAATATATAAGAGATTTTCTTAAATGGGCTTTCTTAAAATGTAAATATATTTAATGTATGATTCAAATAAATAAATAAAAAAATAAAATAAATAATTAAAATGACCAATGATTTACAATAATTAACAATATAACCTTACATTCTACAAATAAACCAAAATTTTGAAAGATGTAATTGTTTATATGCCTATATTTACACAAAAAAATCTATGTAAACACCGCATTTTCCTTAAGACGTTGTACTGCGAAGTTTACGTTATAATCACAATACAAAATAACGAAAAAAACATTTTTTGCTAATAAAACTAAGTAAACTAAAAATATTTTCCTTATTCCGTACAACACTTACTCTTCGCAAGTAAAACAAGAGGCGCCAAAACGAAAAGCACCTTTAGCGCACCCGTTGCCAGCAGAACCGTTAATAATAGTTCTTTTTATTCTTTCCAAACGATCACTTTTCAAGTCAGAATCATCAGAGGACTCCCAAATTCCGCGGCTTTCCACAACACACACTAATATTGCAAGCGCGCACACAGCATAAACCAGCGCCATCTCGGTTCGACGCCGGAACGCGACTGAGCGACGAAAGATTCAGATATCTTATAGTAGATATGTTGCTTACAAATGTGAATCATTATATTCCCAGACATGCAACCTTAAGACTCACATGTTGAGGAAACTCCGTATCCTAAAACACACGTGTAGGCTCTATACGTTGTTATATATAAGAGGAAAGAAGTTTAAGAATACGGTATAATTATTAGATTATTATCGAATAATTATTACGTATTATTAAAATTAAATATTATTATATTTATTATAAAAAATATAACGTTCTAAAAGTATATATAGTGACTGTCACTCATTTTTCTAATGTGAATATATTTCCTATTATACAAAATGATATCATATGTATTCCGGCAGGGCACCGTTAGATTATTTCCTTAAGAAGCTCTCTTAACGAATATTTAGAACGTAGCTTATAAATTGCACAGAGAGCTCTTTTTTGCACAATAAAAAATAGACTTAACGTTAGCCGCACTTCTCCAGAGTAAAATGAAGTCACACATAATACTATGGAAATAACCAAAGTATACCATTCTAGAATCTAGTATAGGTAGCATTAAAGTGGTAGAACTCTTTGTAGTTCGACTCCGGTGTTAGGCGCTGCTGTGTTCTGGTTTTGCCAAACCACCCTTTAGTGTGTTAAGGGAGACATACTTTTCCGAGGCGTTTCAGCTTAGTCCTAAGGAGTAGCGATGCATATGTGGCCGACCTCAGTTAGGAATAACTAATCCTATCTGATTACAGATTTCCATGGGTGGCAGTAGCCACTTAACCTTAGGTGGACTGCATGCTCGTCCGCTACTTCTATATTACAAAAAAGAAAAACTTGAAACAGAACGCTTTTAAAATACGACGTAAAGTATAGTTAATATATGTTTCTATATGAATATGCTATCAGTAACTAGTACCCTATGAAATATGTTATTTCATTAAAATTGTTAAAAGTATACTTAGTAAAATTTCGGTTATAAGTACGTCACGTTACATTTTTAAACGCGAATGAAACTGCGAGTGCAGCTAGTTAGTTTACGATACTTGTAAATCGATGAATCTAACACTGTTAGTGTTATTGGTGTGTATTATCATCCACCAGAATTGTTGTACTTACCTACTATTACCAATGGGGATATGTTCGATAAATAAACCAATTTCTAAGTATAACCGGCAAAAATTAACAAAAAAATACTAGTTTTTTTGTATAAACAGTCCTAAAGTTTAACTTTATTTATTTATTTTTGTACACCTTAAACTAAGGGTTACAAAGGGTAAGGCACTTAATGCCTCATGGCATTCTCTGCCAGTCGACCCTGGGTGATGGCGATAGCATGTGGTAGGCATAAACATAAACAGTAATAATAAAATAACAAGAAATATAAACTATGAGAAAAAAATACACTACCTACATATAATAATAATAAATAAATATAAATAATATATAAATATATAATAAAAATAAATATATACATCATAGTGAATTAAGGAAAGTTTAAAGACTCAAGTATTGGAGCACATCCGTAAGTAATGTTCCCGAACCATTCTCTTGAAGGTGTTGTTCCTATAAGTGGCTTTCCTGATGTTTTCGGTCAGGGCGTTCCAAAGTAGTAGCGTCTGTACTGTGAAGGTATACTGGAAAAAACCACTATTATGCGGTGGAAAATTGAATTTAAGAATTCTGATCAGAAGCTGGATCATGTAAAATATAATACAGAACCAGGAGAATTCTAGAGTTACGCCTTTGACGAATAGTTAGCCATTTAAGCTGACGTCTATATTTAGAAATATGATCATACTACGTCAATAAAAATCTCACCCTTAACCTAAATAATGATAATGTTGACATTCCTGTACTTAATTAAATACAATTTACATACATTAATATTAATTTTATACAATTGATTAATTTGACTTTGTATAAATATTGACATTATATTGATATGAACTTATTAAAATGTAATAATAATGTATTTTCCATTTTATATAAACAATGACGATTCTAAGTTAAGATAAATATAAGCTAATGTGAATGTATTTCATTGCAATGCCCTAGCAGGGTGCATGCATGTTCGAATATCCTACTTGTAACACCACAATTATGTACTGTATGCATGAGCAATAAAAATTTGAATTTGAATTTGAATTACTTACGTAGGTTGAAAATGAATCGGATGTAATTATTAAGAAGGTCTAGCTTATCAAGAAGTTCATCCGTCAGGTCTGGATAGCACACAATAACCGCGTAATCAATAACAGGCAGAACGAGACTGTTAAAAATTTAAGCTGATATAGGCATTGGAGCGTGGCATTTACCTTTCGGCTCAGCTCGGTGACTTGCGCTCGCCAGCTCAAACTACTATCAATGACAAGCCCAAGGTTTTTCACGGAATTGCAAAGAGGAATAGTGATATTGTCATATGTAATAGTGGGTAAATTCGCAAAGTCGACTTTAGACAGCAGTCTCGAACTACCTACTACAATGGCCTGACACTTCAAGGGATTGACAGAAACACCATACTGACTAGACCAATCTTTCACAGCCTGTAAGTTACTGTTGATAGCCTGAATAGCTTTGTCAGCTTCACCGATACTTGTCTGCACATATAATTGTTAATCATCAGCATATAGATCATACGAACAATTAATAATTGTAGTGATGGAGTTAATAATTAACGAAAATAATAAAGGAGAAAGTATACCGCCTTGTGGAACCCCAGCAGTAAGGTTAACCCACTTAGAGCTCTTACGCTCCAGACGAACTGCCTGCTGACGGTCGCGAAGATATTTTTATATTTTTGATTGATATAATTATGTATGTTCATCATGATGTTTTCTTTTATTATTCCATTATGTAAACGCAAACAATACAAGTCATACAACCATCAATGAAATAAACACTAAATTTGCAGAAACATGTTTTATTGTGTACAAAACGTAATATCAATTTTATATTAGTATTAAGCAGTATAAAAATAAGGTTAGTATTCTAGGGTTAAATTGAAAAATACTGAAACATGTCGAGACGTGACTCACTAAAAATGATTTTGCAAGTAAACTTATCTCCTAATCCTAAAGGATAGGAGATATGATTTTCCGGTGATTGAATTTCATAATTGTGTAATTACCTATCAAATAATACCATATTAGTATAACAATATGTTTTCCCTATTACATAAAACTAAGATAATAATATATTGTTACGGTTGACTCAGTTCTCTACAGGCTCCCGTAGAAGCAACATGGCGTTGCAACGCATAATCTGTGCGCTTTGTTTAGTGCTCTTAGTTATCTGTGCCGATAGTCAACCGATATCTAAGATGAATGCAGAGCTTATTGCAGGACAAGTGCAACAGGATAAGGGCAGTTATATTGGATCAAGAGTGAAACGGGAAGTTACTGATATAGACATTACCTGTACCGAAGGGTCTATACTATTCGGAAATACCTGTATACCATGTGACGAGTAAGTATCGACGTTTCTAAACGAGTATTGGAATCTTTATATATATATTTCTTATGTGCGTGTGTGTGTCACTGAACTCCTCCTAAACGACTGGTATGATTTTGATGAAATTTGTTGTGTGTGTTCAGGGGGACTTGAGAATGGTTTAGATTCACAATTTAGTCCGTGGGAAAAGGGTTTTTTTTAATTAATTTTTAATTTGTAAGTAGTTATAGAATCGGAAACTATGCATTTGATCAAGTGATGGCACCACTGTCATTCCAATGCAGGTACATATTTTCCTTTTTATGTATGTCATATTATTTATTTAAAATGCGGGCGAAGCCGCGGGCACCACTAGTAAATATATTAAATTCTCGTGTCACAATGTTAGTTACCGTACTCCTCCGAAACGACTTTACCGATACAGATTTCACCAAATTTTATATGCATATTCAGTAGGTCTGAGAATCGGCTACTATCTAATTTTCATTTCCTTTTTAATGTTTCATACCCTTAAGTGATAAGGGTTGTTCATCCCTAACATTTTTTTATTTATATGGCAACACAACGTTTGCCGGGTCAGCTAGTTTTCATATAAATGTTCTTCCTGTATACAAGGTGAATTTTTCAAATAGGCCTTCAGGGCCAAATCAGAAATATAAGGATTGGAAAAATGCTGAAAGGAGTTACAAGGCCGATTTTGATAAAAACCTAAAACTGCATAATTACTTCTTTAAAACACCAATTCTCTAGCCGGGATTCGAACGAGTTTATTTGAAAAAAAAATACACCCACTATATTATTCCACTATCAGATAGTGCCGCTTATAAGGATCAAATTCTGGAAAGTAATGATAAATAAGAAACTAAATGAAAAGCCTCAATTTTATGAAAATACGTATGTTTTAATATTAATTTGGCAGTTAAGTTACTGCCATTTCTTAATATAATATTTCGCGATTTAACAATTTTTGTGGCCTAATGTTTTATATGTAACTCCTTTCAGCAACTTTCGCCAATCCTTAGAGTTTCGAATTTGGCCCTGAAGGTCCATTTGAAAAATTCACACTGTATATAAAGGAAATTCGTTAGTTACACTATTTAAAACTCAAGAACGGCTAAACCAGTTTGTTGAAAACTGGTGGTGAGGTAGCTTAGAAACAGGAAACTGATATAGGATACTTTTTTTATGAATTTATGGAAAACCTACTCTTAAGAGGGTAAAATAGTGGTTGAAACTTCGTCTAGAAATCCGCAGATTTTGTTTAAGAAAATTGGTATTTAGCTTTTTGATTGAAAATACATTATAATATATAATATTATTATAATTACACAATTATAATAGAACACCTATTTCACCATTTTTGGAACGGCAACCCTTAAGGTCGTTTAATAGGGGTTGAAATTGTATTTTCTAACCCGTTAATTTGGAAGCAAACACTATGAAAAGTATCATTATACACAATGAAGTTTCTGTTACTGAGTCAAACATTAAGACTGTTATGGGGTACAGATGGTCACTTATAAAGAGTTAGGTGGTACGAAGTCACCGGGTCATCTAGTTATGTTATAATTACAAGTTAATATTCAAATACTACAGCCTTTCATTTTGTACGAAGTCTATTCTACTGTACTTTAGGTCACAATCTGCCAAACGACAAATGAAGTCAAAAGCGGTTCGTCCGTTTCGAATTAATATCCGAAATAGACAAATAGATAGACTTTAGATAATAGTAACAATAATTTTTATATGTATGTAATATTATTTATTTTTCAGAAGCATAAAGGAGGAAGATATTCCTTACCGGTATAATGAAGAGGGACACAAATGTGTTCCATACTGAAAATCGTAATCATCATCGTGCCAGTACCTAACGTGTAGACAACTCACAAGCTACACGCAGACCCGCACGCGTGTGTTAGATTAAAATAAATATAACACTAATGTATAACTATAAAGTAAAATATATTGAAAATATACTTGTCTGGAATATAACCACACTCAAAGAAAAATAATTAGTGGGTTATCAGAGTCGAATGGCACCGACAGGGGCAGAGTAGGGGAAGGGCGGGTAATTGGAGTCAGCGGGCAATCGGAATCACACGCATACCTACGAAACTACGCACCCGAAACCTAGGAACATGCCTATAACACCCCCCTCTACACCCACCGGCCCCGTCGCGAACGCCTCCCGCCAATTACCGCTGCCCATCGCTGAGAGATAGTAGTGTGTTGTTTTCGCGCGTTGTCAATGTAATATTACGTAAAAATATTATTAGAGGTGAGTGTCGTTTTTTTATGTTTACCAAATTTTGTATATTGTAGAAAGGTAGTCTGTATGTTTAAAATTGTGATAAGCGTCTTATATTACGATTCAAACTTAGGTTTTTTTTATATTGTTATTATTTTGTTGGCAGTATAGTAGCGGCTAATGAGAGTCAAGTGACCCCCATTGTCCGCAGGTGATTACCATTACCCGCAAAAGACTAATGTTAATATTTTTGTTTCTAGATGCCGAAAGTACGAGTAAGGACAACTGAAAAAGCCAACTGGTCATCCGAGGCTCTCCAAAGAGCCATACTTCTTATTGAACAAGAGGGTTATTCTATAAGAAAAGCTAGTAAATCTACTGGTATCCCATTTTCGAGCTTACAAAAAAGATACAAAAAGAAGACTATCCTAGAACCACGTCTCGGAAGATGTACAGCATTTACGCCTGAAGTAGAAGAAAAATTAGCTGATGTTATAAAAAAGATGGCTAATATATTTTATGGTTGTACCGCAACTCAAATAAGGAAAGTGGCATATGATTATGCGGAAAGTATGAATTTAAAGCATAACTTTAATAAAGTTACAAAAATGGCTGGTCGAGATTGGTTGACAGCGTTTATGGCAAGAAATAATATATCTGTGAGGAAACCAGAGGCAACCAGTATAAATCGAATAACAGCGTTCAATAAAGAGGAGGTGCAGTTATTTTTTAAGCTGTTGGAGGAAATTATGGAGAAACACAAATTTCTTCCCAAAAATATATATAATTGCGACGAAACCGGAATGACAACAGTACAGACTCCAGGGAAAATACTAGCAACAAAGGGACAGAAGAGAGTGGGGTCCATCACCAGTTGGGAGAGAGGCAAAAATATAACTTTGATGTTTGCAATGAGCGCTGCAGGTGGCTTCATCCCACCTATGTTTATTTATCCTCGCAAGAGAATGACTCCTCTACTTGAGAAGGATGGTCCATCAGGAGCACTTTATAAATGCTCCGACAATGGTTGGATAAACGAAAGTCTCTTTCTTGAGTGGCTCACACATTTTAAAAATCATGCTAAACCTTCTATGGACGAACCTGTTCTCTTGATTTTAGACAATCATGCTAGTCATTCTTCCCTATCTATCTACGAATTTTGCAAAAGCAACTATATACATATGTTATCCTTGCCACCACACACATCCCACAGAATGCAGCCTTTGGACGTGTCATTCTTTGGACCTCTTAAAACCGCATACAAAAAGGAATGTGATTTGCACATCAAAAGTCATCGCCTCGAACACATATCTCCTTATGATGTAGCTTCATTGGTGAGGAAATCATATATTACCGTTGCCTCTATTAACAAAGCAGAGTCGGGATTTAGGGCAACAGGTATTTTTCCAATAAATCCCCAAGTATTTTGTGAAGAAGATTTTATGGCTGCTGAGATTCTCCAATCTGACTCTATAGTCGTTTGCAATGAGTCTATTACGATTTCTACTTGTGACATAGAACAAGATTCAAATGTCATTCCGAGCACATCAAAACAATTAGATTTATCAGCTGTAAGTGAATCAGCGCAAGTAGTTATCTCTTCCCTGACATCACAAAACAAAGAGTCGTCTGATCCTACGTCAAATGTTCAACTTTCCGATTTTATAAAATTACCAGAGAAAACAACTGTGGCTAAAGAGAAACAGCGCCGAAAGAAGCTGCATGCTACTGTATTAACCTCAACTCCACTGAAGAAAGATTTGATAGAAAAGGAAAATAAAAAGATAAAAAAAATACAGAAAGAGCAAGAGAAAGAAAAAAAGAAATGGAAAGGTAAGGGTCAGGGGAAGAAGACTGAGGTGCAGAAGGGTGATGGTCCCCAAAGGGTAAAGAGACAGGTTCTTCAAGATTCAAACGATACATCAGACTCAGACACTAACACTAACGACTTGTGCCAGGATGACGAAAATGATGATGCAGAAGACGCAGGAAATAGATGCTTGATATGCAGTGAATTTGGACGAGACAATGAGATGTGGTACCGCTGTACCACATGTGGATTGTGGGCACACGCAGAATGCACTGGATGGGATTCTGCCGAAGGGTACGTCTGCGATATGTGTTAGTTTTACTTGATCTTCATTTCCCACAGGCTGACCACCATTGCCCCGAAGTAAGTGCAATGGGAGTCAAACCTATTTTTTTTTTAATCTTAATTTTTTCCCAAAGTTTATGTACCAAATGATTAAAACTGATCTCAATTGTTAGACAAATAAGTGTTTTTTGTTATAAAACATAAGCAATAAATATTTGATATTGAAATAAGCTTTTATTTGAAAACTTGCTTAAGTGACTCCCATTACCCTTTTCTACCCTAACGTCATATTAGGCGTCTGATTATGAACTACCCCACTTTGCCCCACATCTGTACCCTTACCAATCCATTATTCTGTTCCGTTTGCTTAGTAGACTGAGTAAACGTAACAATAAATAAGTGCCCAAGTCTTTTTGTCTGCCTCACATGTTCGCAAAAAAGAGAGACAGAACATAAAGTGCTATTTTGTCAATTTAGACATTTAATGTTACATTACTGACACTATAGTTCTGATACAATCCGCTAGGGGCGCTGATTGGAAATTGTATGGGCAAATACGTAAACAAATACAAAAAGTCGTATTTGTCAAAACGTAAGGGTACTGACCACCGGTTATGATGTAATGATAAACATTATTCATATTTATAGAAACATGAAACGATTTCTTAAATGTTTTAATAGCTGTATTTACTTTTTAAATTTATTAAATTAAAGTAATTTATTAAATGTTTACTTGCTATTTGAATATTTATTATAATACCACCTTGATGAAAAAGTTCCCGAAATGTATTAAAAAAATAATCAATACCAGTTTATTGTTAAAAAACAATATTGTCCTCTTCAAAGTAGTCCTGAATGACTGCAATAAGTGCGTTGCAACGTTTGACCCAGTCCTCGAATCATTTTTTAAATTCGATTTTAGGTATCACCTTTAGGGACATCTTGGATTTACTTACAGTAATAGTTGAGCAGCAAAACACCAGAAAAAACTGAGTGCTATGAGCGCCACACAGCGATCATTCCGAGAACTTTTTGATCAAGGTAATATACATATAGCTTCACTCCAAAGTAATATCTCACACATGCATTGCCTCTGCAATACATTCTGCGTGTGCAGAGCAGTAATTCGAAAATTCGATACATTCCGTTGCAGGGGTAAAAGTAGAGCTCATTTGCAACAGATTTTGTCATTAAGTACCCTAGCCGATGGTGATTTGTTTTTTGAGATATTCAAGTTTTTGTGTTTTTATTTCTAAATACCGATTTCAGGCAAAAAATAAAATGTTCCTAAGTGAATGTCCTATTTTGATTCTATTTTTGTGCATAATCTTATACGTAACATCGCAACACTTCCTTAAAATAACAATTTTCGGTAACCCTGTATATATAGTGTAATAATATAATAATTTATTTTTGTAATAAAGTTGTTTGATACGTTAATGGCATTTTGTTTCTTTTGTTGCGAAATCATAAAAATGAACATAATGTAATTTGAGACGCCTCTAAGAAGAATTTATCTGGAAACTCCTTTATCAACTCCGAATAGCAGAAACACTATAACACAGAAATATGTATAGGTCTTAGACACATAGCTCCACTTCGGGACTATCATGAAATGAGGTCAATATTATATCAGTGTATGCTGTAGTTTTTGAAAGTGGTAGAACCCTTTGTGGTTTTTAAGTGGTTGTGGTGGTGGTTAAGTTTATCGTTCTATTTGAAACATACTTGATCTAATTTTATTTTATTAAGTAACATTTTAGCGAAGGCAGCGGTTAGCCTACTACGTACTCGTAGAAAAACATTGGAAACTTATAAAAAAATGATCGAAGTAATTTTATTGTTTTCTAATAAACTCATCCCACGCGTTCATTAATATTAAGCAGTAAAAATAAGGTGGGTATTTTAGAGTTAAACTGCAACGTGACTAACTATAATAACAATATTATTCTGCAAGTTTAGAACAGGAGATAAGAGTAGTTTGAATCACATGAGTAACAAACTGTTTATTTCCTTTTCTTACCATTTATTTACTTCATGTGGTTTGATTGGATAATTGTGAAGTTACCTATCAAGTCATACCTTATTAATACAACAATATGTTTTCCTTATTATATAAAACTGAACTGGATGAACCTTAGGTCGTTTGTCCACCGCCACCGTCACCGAACCGTCACCGAGAACGAGATTATTTCGGGCCGACCATAATATGACGTGATTGACGTGACCGTATGTCCACCGCGACCAAAATCGACGGTTTAGTTTGTTCCAGCTATCACAAGTCAAACGTTTTTTATATTTCTGGTACATCGGCCCGTCAAAATCTCGAGGCCCGATCTAATGGTCACGCCGATCTATTCGAAATATCGGCGGCCGGGATGACAGTGCTCGGATGACGGACATGCAGTGGACAGGCGGCTATAGTAAATTTATCTACCGCTACTTCGGCCCCGTCATCTCGTTCTCGGTGGCGGTGGCGGTGGACAAACGACCTAAGAGGACTCCGGTTGCGTTCCTTTGGAGACCTCGGAGTCCTCTACGCAGTGCCAAGGACGGCCACCACGGGGGTTTTAGTGCGGTAAGAGTCCCACATAACCCAGTGTCGCTCTCACGGCATCGGACACCTTTTGGAGTTATCAACATAGTTTAAATCAAGATAATTAAAAATGATAACTTGCTTTTTAATAGTGAACGTATTACGCGTATGATATCCAATGAAGAATTAATTAATGTTACAAATATGGTATAAGTGAGCAGGACATTTCTCTCAGTAAAGAAACATAGTTTCAAAAACTTCAGTTTAATCAAATTTAAATTTTCGGTGCTTCTCCCATGAAGTTGGGATTTTGCAGCGGAGTCATCGATATATGTGGTATTCCCACTTAGTCTGTACTTAACAACGCATCTATAACTTCATAACGATAAGAATATTGAAATTCGGTTTAGAGATGACTGTATGTGCGTTAACATATATGTATTTTTGTAATATAAGAGTAGCAGACGAGTATGCAGTTCACCTGCTGGTAAGTAGCTACTGCCGCCTATGGATATCTGTTTTCAAATTCAAATAAGATTAGATTCCTACTTGAGGTCTCCCACAAATGCACCACTAAACTGTCTAAGCTGGAATGTCTCGGAAAAATATGTATGTCTTACCAGACAAGAACACCCTACATACATAGATGCGTTTATCACTGTTATTAAGCAGAAATAGGTGCGGCGGTGGTGCCGTCCGGGTCGAACCACAGATGGTTTACCTTCCGAATTCTATATTTTTTTTTTATTTTTTATAATATAAGAGTAGCAGACGAGCATGCAGTTCACCTGATGGTAAGTGGCTACTACCGCCCATGGACATCTGTAATCAACCCCAGATAGGATTAGATATTCCTACCTGAGGTCGGCCACAGATGCGCCGCTACCCCTGAGGACTAAGCTGGAACGCCTCGGAAAAGTCTATCTCCCTTACCACACCCTTCAAACCGGAACACAGCAGCGCTTAACACTGCTGTTATTAGGCAGAAATAGGTGTGGCGGTGGTGCCGCCGGAGTCGAACCACAAAGGGTTCTACCACCTTGAAATAATAATATCAAAATACTACCTATATGAACAGGTGTGTTAGCTTTTGAATGCACATTAAGCATCTCCAAAAATTTTATTTCCTTTCGTTCCTTATTAATACCTTAAAAGTGAATCATTTATTTTCATATAGGCACGTCAATCATATATATCAATGTAATCTCCTCGCTGACGACTATGCAAGAAATTTAGTGTTGACTGTGATTTCAAACAGAAGTTTGTCTGTTCTAAAGCTTAAGACTGCTGTTATTAGGTAGAAATAGGCGTAGCGATGGTACAGCCGGGATAGAACCACAAAGGGTTCTATCACCTTCGAAATTACAAACTACAAGCAATTTAACTTCTCTAAGGTCAATTCGTGTACGCAGGCAGAGATCTGTAAGCCTTTAATAGAGACAGGGCTTTGTTGGGGCTACTACTATTTAGTTTACATGTACTGTAGAAAAATGTAGATATTTGTAATTAAGTATGACATAATTGTACTATGTTTTTGACCATACCAAGTAAGCGTACAAGGCTTGAATGATTCGTAATCATGTAGGAAATAGGTACCTATTAATACAATTATACATTTTCCTTATAATATAAAAGTTAGCTAAACTGTTCGGTTCATTCAGTTCTCTACAGGCTCTCGTAGAGCTTACTATGGCGTTGCAACGTATATCCTGTGCGCTCTGTTTATTCTTGGTTATCTGTGCTACTAGTGTACCAATATCGAAGACAAATACAGAGCTCAGTGCTGAAACGCAGGTTGAAAGCAGTGGTGTTTTGCGAAGATTGAAAAGTTTTATTGGCGAAGGTCTCAATGATTATTGTCCTTGGGGTTCAGAACCATGGGGCGATTCATGTATGTCTTGTGAGGAGTAAGTAACCATTATAATTACAGAACCAAATATGTACGAGTGTGTGTATCAAATATGTGTACGCTACTATATTTTGTAATAGTATTTATCTACGCCTCCATTTACGTCAACTTCAATGTTATGTATTAAGATAGTGATAAGAAAAAAAAGGCAATACTTGCCATTATAGGGTTCCGTATCCAAAGAGTAAAAACGCAATCCTATTATAAAGTCTTCGCCGTCTGACCGTTTGCCCGTTAGTAACGTGGCTCTATCTCCTGTACCGTTATAGATAGACACTTGAAATGTTAAGTGTGTATTTCTGCGTACTAAATACTACAAATGAAAAGTACAAGAAGGTCCCGATACAAGAAACCGGTAATTTTCGGACATTTTCGTAATAAATATTGAACCATAGGAAGATTGAATTTTTCATAATGCATGTACTTCTATTGCTGCCATAATAACGAAATTAACAAATACTAAAAATAGATACAACGGTGGTACAGAAACCTCCGTGTTCTTTATTTTTTTTTGATATTGGACACCCATGGACATCTGTAATTCACCCCAAATAGAATTAAATATTCCTACCGGAGGTCGGCCACAGATGCGCCGCGAACCCTCAGGACTAAGCTGGAACGCCTCGGAAAAGTATGTCTCCCTTACCACACCCTTCAAAATGGAACACAGCAGCGCCTAATACTGCTGTTATTAGGCAGAAATAGGTGTGGCAGTGGTGCCGCACCACAAAGGGTTCTACCACCTTCCACTTATAATAATCATAAGGGTTGGACTCATGTTTGGCCAATTACCATTATGTTATAATAAAAGGATATAAATAAATAAAAAAATAATTACAAGTTAATATTCAAATAAAGTGTGTACCCTTTCATTTTGTAGGAATTATATTCTACTGTACTTAAGGACATCTGCCAAACGACAAATTTAGTCAAAACCGGTTCTTCCGTTTCGAATAAATATCCGAAATAGATAAATAGATATACTTTAGGTAATACTAATTATTATTATATTTATGTTATATATTTTATTTTTCAGAAGGGAAGAGGAGGAACGTATTTGCTACTGGTATAGCGAAAAGGAAAACAAATGTATTCCTTGTGAAAATCGTAGGCGCTAACATCAACGTGACAGTAACGTGTAGTCAACTGACAAGCTGCACACAAACCCGCCCTCGTGCATTGTCTCTGCAATACAGCTGCAATGCATTCTGCGTGCACAGAGCAATAACTACGTGTACAGAATTAATAAGTCTGAATATGTATTTTAAGTTTAATGTATAATATAATAATTTATTTTTGTAATAAAGTTGTTTGATAAGTTAATGGCATTTTGTTTCTTTTGATGCGATATCATAATATTGCATATAGTGCTCTAAGAAGTATTGGTAACTTTGATCTTGGAACTCTCTTATCAGCTTAAAATCGAATAGCGGAAACTAGAATACAATAAGAAATAGAATACTAAAGAATTAAGTAATAAATGATTGAAGTAAAAACAATACATTAAAAGATTTCTCGAAAATGATCCAATTTTAATTTAAACTTTAAGCTTTGTTATGTTTTCAAAAAAATAATAGTAAGAGTATAAAATACTGCATTCGGCCATTTTGTCTGAAACGCTAATCGGGGTGAATGACGTCATTTCGTGTGACGACTCAGGCGTGTCACCGTATTTTAACCGTAGAAGGGAATTTTAAAATTTGTGATTATGCCCATTGACACTTGTTTATTAACTCGTTGTTTTTCGTGTCTTGTCTCTAGGTTAGGCACATAGTTATATAATAAAAAAAATATTGAAAAATTGAGACTAACTAGTGATTGTGGAGTTGAGATAAAATACATTTATACTTTGCAATTTATCAAAATGGGTGTAGTAGTTATTTTTTATACTTAAATACACAAACAAGTAACAACTTACAGTTATTCTGATATATTATATAGTCAGATATATTATAGAGATAGAATACATCAGTTTATTATAATATTGTTTTATTTAAAATTTATATAAATTATAACATGAGGAGTATTATTATCTACAATACACATGAGAGTGTTTGTAAAGTTATGCTAATAATATTGAGATCTCCTAGCTACATTATGATATACACGGTACACCACACACGCTGATGGGCTTCAGCGGGTCGCATGGACGAGGTTATGCTTCAAGTTCATAAGATAACCAACGTCGCTTTCAGATAAAACAACATCTATTTCCACACGGCTTCATTTTTAATCCTCTCATTTCACCAATTCTGCAAACAAAAATTAGACATTGTTTTTTTGTTATAGTGTATAATTAAATCAAAAAACCACGACGGATTAAGTATATGAACATGTCATTCCAACGTCATGAAGTATGTCATTCCAACGTCGCCGACTAGTTATCTAACTAGTCTAACGCTATTGATAAACAATTTATCCAATCTATACCTCTTTTAATTTATTTTTTGTTTACGAGGGGGAAACCTTCAAATGTCGTGGGAGCGACACGGGGTTATGTGGGATTCTTATCACACTAAAACCCCCCCGGTAGCCGTTCTCGGCGCTGCGTAGAGGACTCCGGGATCTCCAAAGGAACGCAACCGGAGTCCGCTTAGCGCGTTGCCCAGTCGGGCTCCACCCAGGCGAGCATCACGCTTACCACATCGTCTGGTGGGTACGACGGTATGCGACCACACATACAGCCATCCTTTTCCGGGGTCGCTGGCCGGGCGGTTCGAACTCCCACTCTTGCCGCCCGCAACCCCGAAAGCCCCCTTTTAGTCGCCTCTTACAACAGGCAGGAGATACCGTAGTCCTATTCTACTCCCGGACCTACAGTGACGATTATAATAACACCTATCAACGAAGTGCTATATAGTTAACTTTTTACAAATAAAAAAATCGTTTGACGTAATTTATGTATGGCTTCTTATCTATGATATCACTGTTGCTTATGTATCCTCTAAAAGGTAGTGGAGTTAAAATCTTTTGTTAATACTTACTTCTTGCATGGGTGACAAAATATACCTATCCTGGCTGAATCTTCATCACAATAAATTAGATACTGACTTTGCTGCACCGTATTTATGGTATTTTTTTTATCGATTCTTGAAACTAGTTGACTATTGACAGAAACTAATAAAACAAATAAATATAACACACAGAACCAATTAAGCGCCATGATGGAAGCGTTTGAACTGATTTCAGGAGTTTCCAATAGCCTTATTTAAGGAAAATAAAAATTTTGTAAATGTACCCTGGTAGGAATCGGATGAGGATAAAATGTGCCGAATGACGCTGTAATAAACGTAATGCTGTAAAAGGTGTAACGGTCGTCAACATTACGCGTTGATGACGACATACAGTATTTACCTGTTCGGATTCCCTTTTGGAACGAGAAGGGAAGATTATATTATAACTATGTCATAGTCTATCACGCTGGCCAAATACGGATTGAGATTTTACATACCTTTAACATTGTTTATAGGACTTCCAGGTGTATTTCACCAAGATGTATTTGATGTAACAGCTGTATGAAGTCGCTCTCGCTCAGCTATGCTAACTATAGTCTAAACCCGTTTCAATTTAACTAAAACATTTAAATTTATGTTGCTAAGCGTTATCAATAAGATTTATAACTATAGGGTGCCGCTTATTAGAAAAGATGATATCTGTCAAGTCTCTTCCACCAGCGTTGACAAACATTTGTGTCCGTTTTAACATATTTCTCTCATTAAGCTCTACACCTCTTTCACTTAGCTCTACTCCACAGACTATACAGCCAAATACTCTCTCACTCCAAGAAGACCTGTGCCCAGCATTGGGCTAGTAATGTGTTTACGAAATACAAACAAAGCTGTATACGTTATTTCGATAAGTAATAGAATACGTAAAAATAAAACTCGTACCAATATAAATTTGGGTAACTCTCAATTAGGATATTACATTCTTATTTTCTTTCCATTTTTTTTTCCTACCAGTCATCAAAATTTGATAAATCCTTATATGCAGAATTTATTTAATATTAATTTTCGATTTTTGATCTTGAATCGTTGCCAAAATTGGAAAGATTGATATAATTAAGTTCAATATTAGTCAATTTCTTACTGATACAAATTATAAAATTATTTTTAAAAACTTATACAACCACATGTGGGATGTTTTTAAAAATGTCATGACTTGGCTCTTCTCTGACACTGTGAATTTTTGAAACGAAACTGGATGAGAAGATATAAGTATAAATACGAGTAAGAAGCAGTATAAATACGAGAAGAAGAAATAAATGTATTTTTTTTAGCTAACTGTATTTGGACATTGTACGCGCGTGCACGTGTAATTATGACACATAGGAAGTAAGAACTGAATTAAATATCCTAAAACAATAAATTTTCCTTATTATAATATATATAAGCACGTTGATCTGTTACGATTCATTCAGTTCTCTACAGGCCCTCGTAGAAGCATCATGGCGTTGAATCGTATGATCTGTGCGCTTTGTTTAGTGCTCTTAGTGATCCGTGCCGATAGTCAGCCAATATTCAAAACGAATCCAGAACTCAATGCAGAAGTAGTGCGACAGGATCCAAACAGTAATATAGTTAAAAGAGTGAAACGAGAAGCTACTGCAATAGAAATTACTTGTACTGGTGATTCAATACTATTTGGCAACAGCTGTTTATACCTGGATGAGTAAGTATCTATTATAATAAAGAATAATGATAATGATGTGTTAATTATATTTCATACATACCTCAGATTAATTATTCGATGAATATTGGAAATAATATACATGCATTTTCAGTACGACGCGGTAGATTGGAAACCGTCGATGAAATTGCTGCCCTTACTGACCATAGCCGCTAACGTCATCGTGACAGTAACGTGTAGTCACCTCACAAGCTGCACGCAAACCCGCTCTCGTGCATTGCCTCTGCAATACAGCTGCAATACATTCCGCGTGCACGGAGCAATAACTACGTGTACAGAATTAATAAGTCTGAATATTTATTTAATTAAAATGTAGTTTCTATTGATATTGTCAATTATATTTATTGCAAAAAAAGTCAAGTATTTTTGTTTTGTAACAAAAAAGATGGTGTACAAACAATATCTTGGAATGCTTCTTATAAATAAGTGTGGACCTATCTTTTAGAATCCGTTCAAATAATACAACAAAGAAGCATCAATAATTATAGGAAACTTCTACCACAAAAATAGCTATCATTTGAGGTTACACATATTAATAGAATTACCAGAATTTTTGTTTTGATAACTAGTCCCGGTATGAATCATAGTCATATATATGAGTTTAGACTAAAATTATCGCGGAATTGAGACATATTATTATGTAATGGGTACTCACGATATGCGTTTTTTATATTGCCGATATTTCGACCCAGTTGTATAGTTGCGTGTTTCGCCGTGACCACGCAACTGGGTCGAAATGTCGGCAATATAAAAAACGCATAGTCATATTGTTTTAAAAATACCTGTACACCACAGAAAGGATACCTATAGAAGGAATTTACCCGAGTTTAACCACACACATTGTGAAAGCTAGGTCGGCTAACCTCTTATTTGATATTCTGTCTCGTTACAAATGGTAGTTTTTATTTTTGTCGATATTAAAGTAATACAACAATAATAAAATAATAATCTAAATAAATTAAGATAAATTCACATTTTCTAATATTTATATCACCTCAATTTCGTTCCGTACAGTAATAATAATAAAAAACATAGTTTATGGTAGAAAATTAAAATGTCATAATGGTAACACAATCGGAATCCTAGACATTTCTTGTGCTGTCATTTTAAGTTTCGTAACTGATATTATTAATTTTCGTGATTGTGATCGAACTCTAATGTTTTCTCGTTTCCATAACGCGTTTGTTAAATTGTGCATATTTGTTAAATTTTCGTTTTTTGTTGAGTTTGTTAAAGTTTTTGTTTCTTGTTAATTTTGACAGTGACATTTCTTTGTTTACATTTTGGACACCTAATTATGAATCAGACTATAAGTAATTACTTCCTAATGTCATCATCAACCTATTAAGGCAGAAATATACTACTGAAACGCCATGCTACCCGGTGAGGCGCAATGTCAAAAATTAAGGGTTGACAAAATTTAAATACTAGTTATTATAATTAAACAAATAATATTATAGTTTTAAGGAAGTTTTTGATGACATTATTCAAATAAATTGAAAATAAATTTTAGTAAAACATTTTTAACATTTTATTTTTTTATGTAAAATTGTAATATAGTCCATTAGTTATAGTTAGTATTTAACGTGTTTATTCATAAGAATAAAACAAACTATGATTAGTACATCGGATCAACCGGTGGAGCATGCCGAATACAATAATTATGTATCCACAACTTTATAAACCCATGTTTTTACAAATAAATAAATTCTTTCATTCATTCAAATAAAGTCTATAATATAATGACGGGTCTACCGTACCACCGCCCGTACCCCTGGTAGTACGGTGGGTCCGTCATATTTTCTGTGACCAGAATCATAATTATGAACATTCGATACGCCACACTTCAATGTAGTCAGATAGAAGTTCTGGTTTTGTCTTCATCTGACTCCGTTATTTGTCAAATCCACAGCTTACAACTGTCACTGTTATCAGATAAGAAAATGCTTGAGTCGTGTCATTGCGTGTTCGTAATGTTCAAGGTGAACATCGGGAGTTGACACCTTGTGTTGTGTTGTCATGTTCGCCCATGGACATCTGTAATAAACCACAGATAGAATTAGATATTACTATCTGAGGTCGACCACAGATGCGCCGCTAACTCTGAGTAGACCTCACGGGTAGCGGCGCATGGAATACCTCGGAAAAGTATGTCTCCTTTACCACACCCTACAAACCAGAACACATCAGCGCTTAACACTACTGTTACTAGGCAGAAATAAGCGTGGCGCTGGCGCCGCCGGAGTCGAACTACAAAGGGTTCTACCACCTCCATATGATGAGATTACCATTGCGTTCAAGTGCAGGTTATCTACCAACCCTTAAATACATCTGAGATCTTTTTGGAGATGAGTTATGGGGATTTCCTCGTGACGTTTTATTGTTTGCAGTGACTACTTATTCACAGACTGAAAAACTTTGCCGTCTACTTACCTACTTGTAATTTGTATGTAGTTGATCACTGCTGTCGAAATTAGCAATTATATTTGACTTACTACATTATTTTAACAATAACGAAATTAGCAATCTTCAACAGTGAATATCTATTAGTAAAAGATATAATGAAAGGAATGGGACCGTGGTGATACCACAATAAAACAACTTTTTTTTACCATATTTAAAACTTACATCAAAAGGAAAAGTACATTGACAAAAGCAGTAAAATCGTCAAATAATTCATAAGTAATTTATGAATCAATAAACTAAGTTAATTAACCTAATAACAAATGGACGTATAAGTCTGCGCTTAAAAACATGCGAACAGAAAACAGTGCTACAATGGTATATCATTTGCGCGATATAAAAACTAAACTCAACGTAATCTATCTTGCTATAAATATGTGCATAATTGTGTGTATACTTAATAATGATATTATAATTATATTTTATGTACATATCCCTCTACATCAGGGAACATTTATTAATGTTTAGCTTCAGTTTCCTATCCAAATCCTACTTTGCTTATAGTTTTGTCTACCGAACAACATTATGATCGCACAGAATTTTACGAATTATGTCATTTTCTTGAGAATACTTTGAAGAATGACTAATATTTTAATTGATATTAGAAATGAATGAGACATTTTCTAAATGAAAAATTTGTCATTGGTTTTTCTGCTATAACATTATTGTTTAGACGCTATTTTGTAAACAGATTTAAAAGACGTATTTTTCGGATGAATCGTCATCCGTACATAAGAGAAGACATCCATCAGTTACAAGGTGTAAACATTTATTTGTTTAATGCCGGGTTGGAAGGATTCACAAAAATTACCAATGATCTAGTCTTAATAATAATAAGATTTATTAATATTTTTAATAAAATAATAGTATAAAGTACTGCTGTCGGTCATTTTGTCTGAAACGCTAATCAGGGCGAATAACGTCATTTTTTTGGCGTCTCACCGTTTTGGTCAAACTTTTCTATGGGGTGTCGATGTATGACATCACTCGCGGACGGCATGACAGCTGCGAGCGTCTTCGCGCTTAATTTGCTTTAAAAATGCTATAATTTCCGTTAATACTGAATTTATTGCGGAAATAATGCGATTTTTCGAATCAGTGGACATAATCCTAACTTATAGAAGGGGATTTCAAAATTTGTTCTATGCCCATTGAGGGTCATCTTCACTCTTACGCCCTTACCATGAGTTTTCAAAACATCCCACAATTTTACGTTACATTTCCTCACTCCATTATTCTGTTCCGTTTAGACATTTAATGTTACGTTACTGACACTATAGTTCTGATACAATCCGCTAGGGGCGCTGATTGGAAATTGTATGTGCGAATACGTAAACAAATACCAAAACAGTCATATTTGTCAAAACGTGAAAACTCATGGTAAGGGATGGCACAGATTGCCCCTGCGCTTGTGTGGTGCTCAGCGTTCAGTGCAGCCGCGCGTCGGGCGCGTAGCGCGGGGAGCGCGGCGCGGGCGGCGCGCCCGAGCGGCCCTCCAGCCAGTACGTCGTCATCTCGCCCTTGCCCTGCAATGATCACATTGATGCCCCTCATCTTCTGTCTCAAATAAACGTATCTGTTACAAGAATAATGCCTAGATCACTGAAGTACAAGCCATTTTCTGTAAAACCTGCGCGTTCCAATCTTGGTAGGATTACAAACTACAAACTATGAGGACTCATAGTTTCTGATTTGGCCCTGAAGGCCTATTTGAAAAATTTACCCTGTATAGTAAATGGCGTTGAACGAAATCAAAATAAATTAAAAAAAAACATTTAGACAAAAGTGAAGTTGGCTGAATTGCGAATTAAGGTATCGATATATAACTAGCTGTGCCCCGCGGTTCCACGCGCGTTAAAAAGAAATAACGCGGGTGAAACCGCGGGGCACAGCTAGCTCTCAAATATAAGTAGCCTAAGTTACTCCTTATTACATCAGCTACCTGACAATCAAAGTCCCGTCAAAATCGGTTCAGCCATTTCAAAGATTAGTCGGAACAAAAAACAGACAGACAACAATTGTAAAAATTTTATTTTGGTGTACGTACCGTACGTATATCTATATGCATGTAGTTAAAAGCGGTTATTTTAATATTAAAAACAGACACTACAATTTTATTTATATGTATAGATATAGGAGTAGCAGACGAGCATGCAGTCTACCTGATGGTAAGAGGCTACTGCCGCCCATGGACATCTGTAATAACCAGATAGAATTGGATATTCCTACCTGAGGTCGGCCACAGATGCGCCACTACCCCTGAGGACTAAGCTGGAACGCCTCGGAAAAGTATGTTTCTTTTACCACACCCTTTAATCCAGAACACACCAGCGCTTAATACTACTGTTAATAGGCAGAAAAGGTGCGGCGGTGTTGCCGCCAAAGTCGAACCACAAAGTTCTACCACCTTAATCTACGGTTACCCATTATTGACCCACCGTTGGGCACGGGACTCCTCTTATAATGAGAAGGATTACGCCAAAGTCCACCGCGCTGGCCAAGTGCAAATGGGAAGACTTCACAAGTTCGCATACCAATGAAAACATTTTTTAAAGATTCCAAAGCATTCTAACTTGGTCCTAGGGCTAGCTGCTCTTCTGTGGTCAATATCATTTTAAAATCTAATGTTATCAGAGATGATTATAGATGTACGTCTCCATGGTCCAAGCTGTAGTAGCCACTTACCATCAAGGAGACAGTAAATCGTCTCCCACTTCTATATTATATAAAAAAACTTGTCATAATCATAACAATGAGACATGTCGTATACTATCAAATATTTGCAACATAAGGTCTAAAAAAAATCCTTAACTTATAAACTTTTCCAAGAATGAAATTGTGGTTTCAAAATTGAATATAATTATTAAGCATTCCTGAAAATATAATCAAATTAACAAATATGGTGTTAAGATAGCATTTCATTTTCCTATTACATAGGTACATTATGACTACATCATTACAGTTAGAAGTATTGTAATAGGAAAACCCGATATTCCATCATGTAATTATACTATTACCATGTCCGATTTTGGTAACTAAATAAATCACTCACATTACTTGTATATTGTGATGAAATATTAGCAACGTAATTTTAACGTTTATAAAAGCCTAACTAATCGTCAAATCCGTGGTAAAAATCATTACTTGCACCATTTTAGTTGCGGTTCAATAACGTCATACGAGTAACTAATACTTAATATTAACCGATCGATAACGATCGGTTAAAGTTATTGTTTTTGTCAACCATATCTGTCAACGTCGACTAAAAATTGTTCTGACAGCACAAATGATGTTGGACAGAATTGGCATGATGGCAGTACTAAAAAAGTCATAGAATAAATGATTTACAAAAACACAATATATTGAAAGAATTCTCAAAAATGACTCAGTTTTTAAAAGATATTAAAAAGATTTAGAAATTAAAGAGATATAATATATTTTCAATTGAATAAAAGTATAAAATACTGCAGTCGGCATCTTGTCTGAAACGCTAACGGGGCGCGAATGTAGTCATTTTCGGATATGTCACTGAATTGCTTGAATTTATTACCGAAATAATGCGATTTTTGGAATCGATAGACACGTACCTACGTAATAGAAGGGGTTTTCAAAATTTGTCAACATGCCCATTAATACATGCCATCGTTATCGTCAAAGGTGTTATAATCTTTTATTTAGTTTCACCTGTCCCGTTTTGTAACGAAATCTTGCAAGTTAAATTTCTCACATTTCCCACTATCCGATTGAGCTGAAATTTTGCATGTATCTTTATTGTTCACAATTTACTCAATCCATTATTCTGTTCCGTTTGCTTCAGTAGACTGAGTAAACATAACAAAAAGTAAGTGCTCAAGTCTTTTTGTCTGCCTCACACGTCACAAAGAGAGACAAAACATAAAGCGCCATTTTGTCAATTTAGACATTTAATGTTACGTTACTGACACTATAGTTCTGATACAATCCGCTAGGGGCTGATTGGAATTTGTATGAGTAAATACGTAAACAAATACCAAAACAACATGGTAAGGGTACTGTATGCGAAGGTATATACCTTAACGTCCACCACACCTCGAGGAGTGGTAATGAAAAGTCCAGTTCGATCCAGCGCTCGCTTCACATCCTCTGATATTTGAATTTTCATGGCTGTAACAAGATAAGTTAGTATTAAAATTAATTATTAAAATGCACAAATAAAATGAAGCAATTTTTTTTTATTTTTTTATCATAAGCTGTAAAAGTCTGACATGTATGGAATTATTTTAGAAATAAAATATAATTTAGTGTTAATTCATGAAACGGCTTTGGAGTTTTTGTGACGCCAGTCATTTGCAAGCTCAAATTTCACTACCAGCACCTAACGTAGGCCATAGATTAGTAAAGATTACTCACTCCTAACAAGAAAATGTAAACAGTTTTAACAATTAAAATTGTCACTGTTATCCATTTTCCTGTTCGAAAAATATTACAAAAAAATGTAGTTTTTACATCATTTACGAATGAAACGATATTTCTCCGCACTTTTTCTTCGATTTCGTATTTTTGCACCACTTAAGTGCCCATGTCGGCATTGTTCCGCGTAAATTACACCATAACAGCCATTAAACGGCTACCTCGTCAGGTGTTTAAGCCATTTAATGGCTTCCTTCAATTACAAGGCGGTGAGATATCTATACTTATCTATGACGTAGGCAAATAAGTACGACTTCTTAGTATTACGTTCTCCAGTGCTCTCCATTCGGCTGGCCGTGTTGATGGTGTCTCCGAACAGACAGTAGCGCGGCATCTTGCTGCCCACGATGCCAGCGACGCAAGGCCCAGTATGGATACCACTACGCATACACAACGTCTGGAATAAAATGCCCTTATTTAATTTTTACTTTATCAAAATTATTTTATCTGTTGCTCACTTTTAGAACTATTATCTAGCAGCCTAGATGTTGGCAAAAAAATCATATAAGAATTCTCTGTTCCTTGAAATAATCTCGAAATGATTTTATCTGTTGCTCACTTTTAGAATTGTCTAGCAGCCTAGATGTTGGCAAAAAAATCATATAAGAATTCTCTATTCCTTGAAATAAGTTCCCAAAAAATGCTCTCGTACATCTGCCTGGTAAATAAAAGAAGTCTCGCAAACAGTTTGCAGTCGGGTAAAAAAATCAAATTTCATTTCATTAGAGGATTCTTTAAATAATTCCAACTTTAAATCAGTTTGCCTTTTTAGGAAAAGATTTACTTAAATTATTATAAATTGTAGTTTCTGGCTAATATAGTCATGTTAAACTTCAACAAATTTGTCAGATTTTTTTTTTACTGGTGAATTTTTCAAGTAGGCCTTCATAGACAAATTCGAAACTATAAAAATAGTGACAAATACTAAAAGGCTTATTTTGATAAAAACGAAAACTGCTTCATTGATTTATTAAGACAACCCTCCCTAGTCTGGAATCGAACGAGCTCATTTTGGGAAACACAGATATAGTATACTTAGATAACTGTAATGTTGCTTCTAGTGCTTAAGAATTCGAACTATAGTAAAATGAAGCGTATATTTTCTACTATTAAAAACACAAAAAGCTGGCTTATCTTAAAGTAAATATCGTAAGTACATAAGCAAGACACTGAGACGGTGATTACCTAAGTAGGTACCTGATCAGGCCGGTGAGGCAGGCGACATGTCGACGTCGCTTCTAAAAGCTCTAAGGCCATGTGCGCTATCTCTGTTGCATGTTTGTTGCCTGAAAAAATATTTGACACTACTAAGGTCCCGTTTATATTAGACTTTGTCTTTTCTATACCATATTTTGACATATTTTTTATGCTATAGGAGTAGCAGACGAGCACGCAGTCCACCTGATGGTAAATGGCTACTGCCGTCCATGGACATCTGTAATCAACCCCAGATAGAATTAGATATTCCTATGTGAGGTCGTGTCGTATCAAAGTGTGAACAAAACTTCTACAAAAATCGAATATTGTAATATTCGATTTTTGTAGTAGTAGTAGTAGTATAATTATCGAATTTTAAAAATGAACATATATAGCAAAAGATTAATTTCTGTTGATTTTTTGATGAGGAAATTTTTATTTAAAGTGGTAAACCAAAGATTTAAGCTGTCCACAAAAAATATCAAAGATATGATATGATCAATATAATACTTATAAATTCCGTGCAATTCAAACATCATTATTTCGTCATTTTGAGTTAGTTTCTATTTACACTCCATTTTATTTTTAACAGGCTTTTTTCCCAACTTAGGGTATGTACATTATAATTCTTTTCTTCTCATAATAATTCATATTTCATCTTCATCATAATTCTTCTTTTTACGAAGTTAAACAAGGTACCATTAACTGTTTACAAAAATAAATAAATTTCACAAAAACAAAAATAATCCGAGTTAGTAGGCTGTTGTTCAAAATCATATACAGGATGACGCAAGATTAATCATCCAATTTTGTTTTCGAATAATTTTTGCACTGTATCTTTACCAAGAAATCTTTACCAGGACCTGTAACTCTTTATTTGCTAATTATGAAAATATGATAACTCCCATATGATATGATCTAAATATGATAGCTCTATGAAAATAAGATTTCCGCTGAGAACACCATGACGTTATCGGCTACGGTCAGTAAGGACAGTATTTTATGATTTTCGACAACACTTTGGGCGTTTATAAACTGTTCGATCCTGAATTATTTCTGACACAAAAAATGCGGAGGTAAAGTAAGATACAGAACAATTAAATAAATTATGTTCGAAGAAAAAACTAAGTATGACCATAATTGCTGAATAAAGGCTTTTTTTTCAAAATTGTAATTATATTTTTTTATCATGCTTAGTTCCAGACACTATTCCTCCCACTACACTATTTCCTCTATCCCTGTCAAGGCTATCAAACAATCGGACATCTGGGCAAAAAAACAAATGTATTGCTTCAAATTATATTTAAGAAGCTACGTTACATCATGGGATTTCCATACTAAAGAAAGTACACTTTCCTTGTCTAAAAATGGAAAATCATCAAAGACAAGTGCAAACATTCATATGAATCAAACCAATCAACTCGTAAAACCCATAAAATTACTGCATTATATAAATATGATATCATCAAGCAAATAGAAATATTACATTAAGCTTTATTTGGTAACATTAAAAAGTAAAATATTAATAAATATACATATTAATATTCTTTCATTCTACGAAAACTGTACGTCATCAAATTACACATTTCATAATTAATTTCCCATTTTCCTTATACTTTATATATCGATACCTTAATTCGTAATTCAACCAACTCTACTTTTTGTCAAAAGGTTTTTTTTATTTATTTAGATAGTAAATGGCGTTGAACGAAATCAAAATAAATAAAAAAAAAACATGTGACAAAAAGTGGAGTTGGCTGATTTGCGAATTAAGGTAACGATATGTAAAATCGCGATATCACAGTGGTTAAGAAACTCGGCCTCTTGATCGAGGGGTCCGAGGTTCAAAATAGTTCAAATACAAGGCACGCATCTCTGATTTTTCAAAGTTATGTGCGTTCTGCTAAATCTAGAATGGGGCTATTTTTGACCCCTTAATAACTCAAGAACTAATGAAGTTTTATTTACTCATATTCATTTATGTATTAAAATTTTAAAGACTGATCAGAATGTCAAGTTTAATGATTGTAGTCCAAACTGTTTTTGAATGATTAAAGTTTAAACAAATTCCATTTTTACAATCCTTACCGTTTCGTACGGGTAATCCAGAAGCGACCATGTAGGAATCGCCAATAGTCTCTATCTTGTACACATCATAGCATTCGATCCTTTCATCAAACAGCTTGTAGACCGAGTTGAGGAAACTTATCACCTGGAAAAAATGCTTTGAACGTGAAACAACCAAATATGATAAAACTGTGATCGTCATCAGTCATAACTGACGAGAGCTGTAGTAGATCAAGTATGATTACGAGTAGCAGACGAGCATGCAGTCCCCCTAATTGTAAGTGGCTACTGCTGCCCATGGACATCCGTAATCAACCCCAGATGGGATTAGATATATCCTGCCTGAGGTCGGCCACAGATGCGCCGCTACCCCTGGATTAAGATTAAGCTGGAAAAGTATGTATCCCTGACCACACTCTTCAATCCAGACCACAGCAGCGCTTAATACTGCTGTTATAAGGCAGAAATAGGTGTGGCGGTCGTGCCGTCGGAGTTGAACCACAAAGGGTTCTACCACCTTCAAAAATAAAGTACTAACATCACACCCATTCTTAACGTGAAACAGAGAGCTGTTTCTCTGTTTCCGTAGAAGAGTTTGGATGCTGGCTTACTTTGATACAAAAATACCATCTCAGGAGGAACTCATCTCTGATCGACTTCACGCAGATCCTGTTTTATATGGAATTGATATTAAATTGTATTTTAGTATGACATACGTTACTTCGTCGCTACTAAACATTGTTTTTCACGTGATTTTTATAAATTTTCTCATATTTAAAATACAGGGATGGTTTTAGTAACTAAATTTGATTTTAGTAATACAACCGATTTTTTAAGGTTATTATGTGTAAACTGAAAGCATACTACAAACTTTACCTGATATGGTGTAGAAACTGCTGCGATTGCTGTAAATCCAACGATATCACTGAAATACACAGTGACTGACGCGAAGAATTCTGCCGGGACCTGGAGAACATAGAAGAAGTAAATTAATTTAATGTGTTATATAATAATAAAAGAGTTAATAAAATGTGTTATATAAATTAAATATATTTTAGTCCAGGCAAATAAGGGTTTCACCTCGGAATGCAAAAAAAAAATGTTCAAACAAAAGTCGTAGAAAATTTAATCCTCTACAATATTTATAAAAGTACAAATAGCATAAAACCCATAGAAAACGAAATATTTGTAATAAATGTGTAAAATAGATTTTTTGAACGTTGACCTTGGATTTTATGTAGACGCGGATACCCTACGTTAGGTAGGTTTTGAGACAAGTTTTAGACGGTCAAAATAAAAGTTTTTGGAACTTTACCGCCGACTATATCTCATTCCAAGAGTCTTGCCCTTATTTGACTAATTTGCCTGGGCTATTATTATTATTGGTTAAATTGATCTACAGACATTACAAGCAGTTCAATGTAGAGCACAGAGAGCGTTAATACATTCAGGTAACGCTGAATAAACTTACCTCTACCCAAAAACAATAAAATAATACGCATATCATGCCTACCAATACAGTAATAATTTCCGCCCTTGGACATCTATAATCAACCTCAGATAGAATTGGACTCCTACCTGCGGTCGGGCTACCCAGCTACCCCTTTTTTTTTTTTTTTGTTTACGAGGGGGAAACCTCCAAAAGGTACCCAGTGTCGTAGGAGCGACACGGGGTTATGTGGGATTCTTACCGCACTAAAACCCCCCCGGTGGCCGTCCTCAGCGTTGCCAAGAGGACTCCGGGATCTCCTACGGAACGCAACCGGAGTCCTCTGAACGCGTTGCCCCTTCGGGCTCCTCCTAGGCGAGCGTCAGGTCTCACCACACCGTCTGGTGTTTACGACGGTATGCGACCACTCATACCGCCGTCCTTCCCGGAGTTGCTTGCTGGACGGCTCGACCTCCCAATCTTGCCGCCCGCAACCCCGGAAGCCCCCTTTTAGTCGCCTCTTACGACAGGCAGGGGAAACCGTAGCCCTATTCTAATCCCGGGACTACAGGGACATACCCGGCTACCCCTGCGTATTGAACTTCCCTGGAACGCCTCTTGGCAACTGATCGTTTGATATACTTTTCAAATCAGGATACAGTAGCACTAAATACTGTTGCAAAGCCTCTGCAGGTGAACTAATAAGGGTTGTATAGTTCGCGCCAAACTCCGCCAAAGTGCTAGTCCGTTTTGACGTTGTTGCGCACAACTACAAGCATATATTCCTTAACCACGTAAGGGAATACTAACGCAGCTATGTACCCGTGGGCGAAAGCGGGCAGCGGACGGGTGCCGGGAGGGGACCCGCGCTGTCTTCGTCCTGCTAATATCTACAATTTGCTATCCGACGCGACTCGTTTCTATATTCAAAGCGAACTAGTAGTTTAGCGCGGACTATAACACCTTCAATTAATTAAAGTTAATAAAGTACTTAACCCTCATCTACACTAATATTATAAAGAGGAAAACTTTGTTTGTTTGTTTGGTTGTAATGAATAGGACTGAAACTACTGGATCGATTTTAAAAAATATTTCACCATTCGAAAGCTACATTATCCACGAGTAACATAGGCTATATTTTATATGAAATATATTTGATAAATAGATTTTGAGGCGGTACAAATTTTGACGAGTCAGCTAGTAATTAATAAAGAGAATAAAATGACATTATTTTAATGTGTTATATGAACATAAGGAAAGTACAAAAATAATTAGGGGAATATCCCTGGAGGGCCTCATTTTAGTAAACAATGACAATTATTAATACTAAAAGTTGGAAACATGCAGCCTTACAAAATTTGGTAGGAAACTTGGAAATTTGTAGCTCGAATTTAATTTATCTACCAGAAGTAAATTATGTTTGCTATAAAAAATATAATTTTGAATATAATGAAATCATAATGTGTGGGATTTTCGATGACTGTGCAATATTCTAGTAAGTATTTGGGTACAGTATATCGTGTTACAATATGTTAAGAAATTACGATTTTTCAAGCGCTTAATCCAGATTTATATACGAAATTAACTTTTATATAAATATTCCTTTACTTTTGTGATATTGAAGCCAATTATTATGTGAACATTTTTGAACTGAAAACTTCTTTAGCGTTGTGCACTTTTTGTGATGGGTAAAAATTGTAAAACTCGCGTCAGGGCGCGTGGCCTGAATGAAAATTCGTAAGACGGCAAAGCAAACCGTAAAAGTCAAGATGTCATCCGGTGTCATCATAGAAAAAATATGTCAATGGGTGTCAGTTTCATTTTTTATTCGAAAGTTTTCACTTCTGCCGGCACTTTCGCAGTACAACCCTGTTTTTTACCATAAGCGTAACTCCATAAAAAGCGCAAATATTTATTTGTAAGAAAATAAAATAATAACAGCGTGACAAATGTTGGAAAGGGTAGGAATGTAGCGCAACTAAGGAAAATGTTTTTACGATGATAACTGACCACCTTACGCCTATTTGTAAATAATTAATAACAATGAATTTGTCATGTGTCGTACAATGAATATTAATAATATACGAATTGATATTATAAATTCACACATTTCCATGTAGTAAACACACAGTAATGTCTAGAATACATTTACCATGATGAATAACCATTTTGTAATAAATGTTCGTGATATACAGGGTTACTGATAATTGTGATTGTACTGATAATTAATAAGTGAAATAGGGCTATTATTTTAATAATTTGTACGACACATTCCATACATCTTTTTTTATCAAAATTCACTCTGAAGTGGAAATAATAAGGGTGTTTTTATTGAACTCTAGCAAATTGACCTCCATAACGTAAAGTTTAAGGGTACTACTACAGCGTATTGTCATTTTAAGGAAGTGTTGCGATGTTAGGTATAAGATTATGCACAAAAATAGGATCAAAATAGGACATTCACTTAGGAGCATTTTATTTTTTGCCTGAAATCGGTACTTAGAAATAAAAACACAAAAACTTGAATATCTCAAAAACAAATCACTATCGGCTAGGGTACTTAATGACAAAACCTATTGCAAATGAGCTCTACTTTTACCCCTCCAAGGGAATGTATCGAATTATCAGTAACCCTGTATATGTACAATTATTTATATAAACCATACCTAACATAAAAACATAGTAAACATTTATAACCACAAAACATTTATTTACAGCACTTGCTGCTGTCTTAGTTATTGTTATGCAATTGTGTTCAGTGCTTTAATAACACTCATTATCCTATCAATCTCTATCACTTAACACGCGAGAATCTTGTATATTTAGGTGTACAAGTATTGATATTTCTGAAATAATGTCAACAGTGATCAATGTAGGATTATTACCTGTTGTGTTTGCTTCAGTTGCTTCGCAACGCTCGGTGGCAACATCTGGTACAATAAAGAGTCACTCAGTTCCTTTTCATACTCCAGCTCGCGGGCTTTCTCTGCAAGGTTCCGTGAGTAGACCTACAAAATTATAATTGATATGGTATTATTTATGACTGCCACTTTGATAGCCTGGGATATACCTATCATCACCTGGGTAATCATAGACTTTCAAAAACTTGAAAAAAATATAATATTTCGGTATCCTTTATAGCAAATCTGAAATGCGTGTCTAAAATGTTGTTTACTCTTTAATCACCCGTGTTTATAGGCGACTAGCCGACCCGTGCCCACTTCGTTGGGCGTTAATTATAATTTTGTGATGCAATTATGTTGTAAGAACTAATAAAGAACAACATTTTCGATAAACGTTATGGTCGGTCTATACTGAACCGTTAAGTTAGCGCACGCTAATAAAGCATCACATCTTTCCCAATTTTCGCTGACTTGATATACACAGGCCATTATTTTTTCTGAACTTTTTGTTCAATCTTAATAAAATATAGCCTATAGCATGCCTGAAGAGTGTAGCTTTCTGATTGTGAAATAACATTCATGATCGGTTCAGTATCTCCGAAGATTAACCCTTACAAACAAACAAACAATCAGACTTACAAACTTTTCGTCTTTATAATATTATTGTAAGTAATAACTTAATAAGTATAAGTAATAAATAATAAGTATAAGTATAAGTAAGTATAGATTATGAATTAAATTAGAAGAGAGACGAAGAATTTGAAGGAGTGAGTAATTAAATTATTTTTTCGGTACCGGTTTTATTATGGTACTTTTGTCCCTTGATGGTGGGATCTTTGGGTTACTTCCATTCCCATAAAAACAGTAGTGACTCTCATTCCAAGTCACTACTGTTTTTTACGTTATTTAGCTACGATAACTTCTGGTGCTTATGCACAATGAACATTAAGTAATCAATTCACAGACCGTTTTTATATATAGGTCTGTGATCTAATTATATTTTATTTTTAACACCTACAATATTGAATACACACATAATATTTGTTTTAGTTAATTACAGTTGGCATCGTAACAAAAATATCTTTATATTAAAAAAAGATAATATATACTAAATGAATTAAGTGCAATTTTACTTATTGAGTGCATTTATATACGTTATTTTTGTACATGACATAATTTAATAATGAAGCATACTTCGATATTTTTTTCAAAAGGCAAATAATGACTTTTTGGTCCGAGGTGAATATACTAGTGCGTACGTACTATGTAATATCTTATATATAAAATTCTCGTGTCACAATGTTAGTTACCATACTCCTCCAAAACGGCTTTACCGATTTTCACCAAATTTTATACGCATATTCAATAGGTCTGAGAATCGGGTACTACCTATTTTTCATACCCCTAAGTGATAAGGGTCGTTCACCCTTAACATTTTCTTATTTATATGGTAACACGACGTTTGCCGGGTCAGCTAGTATATTTATACCGGTACACCTATTCATTCCTGAGTAATACTACTTAGTCGTATGTACCAATGAATGAGTAGTATTATTCATTCCTGAATTTATTCTAATGACGTCAAACATGTTTATTTAACCGTTGGATCATCCACCACCGTTCATGTTGAACCTACTTAACCACCGTTTGTTTTGTATAGACATTAATATTTTTGGAATTACCCAATTAGTCGATAATATATAACTCATGGGCATTATCAATAATGCCTGCGACATTCATAGCATTTATTTTTTAAGTCATAAGTCATAATTATTTATTTGCATAAATGTGGTTAGTAGGTTGTACAGAATTGGAAAGTTTCTCACATTTGCCATATTTGGCGTGCAAAATACATTTTTATAGTGTTAGTAGGTACAGCATTGTTCAATTTATGTCAATTATTAATAGAATAAAATTATGATTAGGGCACAAATTCTTTTAGAGTATAAAACATTTTTCAAGGAGCCACTCATGTAATTGTTTTTTAAATTTATTTACAGTTAAATTTTTAAATTTATTTGTTTGGTTAAGTCAAATTGAAACTGATATTGGGTTTGTAAAGTAAATGTATTATACAATTATGCTTACCTATATTATGGAATATGTTTGGATGTAATTTCACGTGTTCCCACGTTCATTGCATGTTTAAACGATCTTACAGTAGTGTGAGGGTAAGAACACAGTAATATTTTACAATGAACACTAGCTACGGGGCGTCGTGCAGTTGTAAGCGAATTTCTAATTTTCTTTTAGGGTTACGTCTAAACGAAAATGGGACTCTCACAACATTATAATGATCATTTAATCGAAAGTTACCTGTATAGTATTGACAGCATTCCTGACCAACGCGATAATGATGGGTGACACCACGCAAACCAGGATGAGAATGCCAGCACACACCGCTTCGCTACGCCTGGCCTCCCGGAGGCTTTCATTCACGCCTTCCCTGTGAAATACCGATCCTGTTTTAGAGATTATGGTCTCTTATGGTTCAAATAAGAAGGTACCACCACCACATCTAGCTGAGCGGTACTGTGTCCGCTTCGGATAGTGTCGTAAGGAACGAATTTATCGGAGGCGTCCTGATTTAGTTCTCTGAGAACTAAGTTACAACACCTCGGTAGATCATCGGTAGGCCGCAAAGGCCGTTCAGCTGGTGACCTTCTTGTGTATCTCACACACCGATGGGCGCAAGCCATCGAGAGCAATGGTAAAGCGTTGGCGGTTACCCTGGATATCGCTAAGGCCTTTGACCGGGTTTGGCATAGGGCCCTTCTCGCGAAGCTTCCATCTTACGGTATTCCTGAGAAGTTATGCACATGAGCAACCAGCTTTCTGTCGGAGCGGCACATCAAAGTCGTTGTTGACGAGCTCTAGATACCTACAGGCAACACTGACCATTTACCATCATGTAGTCTGCCTTTTCATATTATGTTACAAAAAAATATATGTTATAAAGATGTTACCTTTTCGATAATAACCTTATTTTGAAGGACGTATACTTGAGAAATACTATTTTTATTGCACATGTGGTTATATAATACGAGTATCTTACATCTGTTGTATCTAGGACTATCCTCAATGTAAAAGACAAAAGGTCCGCCTAGCAGTCACGTAGCTAATAAAATCTCTATTTGCTCAGATTCAATTGAACGCTGAAAACGTCGCAGTAGAACAAATTGAAGATTGAGTGGCTTCTGTAATTAAGAACAGGCCTGATTGATACTAATTCCTTTCTAATCTAGATATAGCTCCAATTTGGGATTTATTTTTGTTTTGTTTTGTGTTACAAATAAGATGTTTCGATTACAGTCCCACTGCTGGGCGTAGGTGTACTCACAGGATGGATTAGGCCATAGTCTACCGCGCTGGCCAAGTGCACAGTACACCGTACACAAGTAAACTGGCTCCAGATGCGTCCTTTCGGGTACGATCCCCGGCCAGACAGACATCTGAATAAAGAATTTATATATCTGTTCTGGGTCCAGGTGTTTGCACTCGTATATTTGTTTTGTATGTCAATGGCACCCTTTTTTTTCGAGAGGGAACCTTCAACAGGTACCCGACGACATGGGAGCGACGCCGGGTTATATGGGACTTTTACCGCACTAAAACCCCCCCTGGTGGCCGTCCTTAACGCTGGTTGGAGAACTCCGGGATCTCCGACGCAACACAACCGGAGACCTCCAAGCGTGATGCCCCGATCGGGCTCTGTCCTGGCGGAGCAGTTTTCGCTCCTCGCACACCATGTAGTGTTTACGACGGTATGCGACCACACATGTCGCCGTTTTTCCCGGGATCGCTTACTGGTCGGTTCGAGCTGCCACTCTTGCCGCCCGCAACCCCGGAAGCCCCCTTTTAGTCGCCTCTTACGACAGGCAGGGGATACCGTTGTCCTATTCTGGTCCCGGTGCCACAGGGAAAATGTCCATGGCACCCACGATACAGGGAATTTTCGTTTTAGTTAAATGTATTATTAGACTTTATATAGTTGTCGTACATTATTAACCTGAAGACTTTTTAAGGCCTTTTAAAGATTTTATCACTATGTCTTCCTTTGTGTACTTATTTATTTAAAGGATCATACACAAAATACAGCAGTTCTTATGAGTCTAAATCTTGAAATTAGTCTTTTTGTATTTTAAGTTACGTACGAACACAACATGCACGGTAATTAAAGATAGGTGCATTAACATAAATCTTAATATAAATTAGGAAGTTAATGTTATAGATAAAATATACATAAATGTGATGCATTATGAAATGAAAATACTATAACCATGAGCATATGGGATAAATGAGATTTGCAATAAATATGATATTTAGGATGGCGAGGCATTTATGATATACATATAAAAAAACGCTTTCTACACTCACAACCCCACACTAGGATTCTCTGTATCGTAAGTGCTATGGACACAAACAGACAAATACACAAACACACAGACCCAGAATCTCTATTCTATCTATCTAGAAATCTAAATTCTTCATTTAAATTTCAATATGTCTGGCCGGGGATCGAACCCGGGACCCTCTGCGCGTCAGACCGGCATGGTGACCGCTTCGCCACGCGGGTGGTCATGGTCGTCAATGTCGTCATATATTATTATGATTTGGAAAAAATGTCAGTGTTTGTACATATTATATTATATATATAATATTATATTATATTTACATACGAGCTTAGATTTCATAAGAAATTGGGTTCAAAGCCTTATAGATGTAACTTTTAAACACTGCAAGTTTATCGTGGAAGATGTTTAAGGTGTCCATGCTTAGAAACTCTAGTAGTAATACTTACTAATACCTTATTTTAAAAAAATCATTACTATACCTGATATATTCTCTAAGCTGTTTTTGTACCGCACGCAGCTTGTCCAACAGTGTGGCGGTTTGGTCGAAGTACTCTATAGCGTCACTCACACTGCCGTCCTGATGCCGGTTGTCCACTATTTGCTGGTTTCTAAAAGAATAAATACCTTTAAAGGTGGAAAAACCCTCTGTGGTCAGACTCCGGCGTCACCACCATACCTATTTCTGCCTAAAAGCAGCAGTGTTAATTAGCCGCTGCTGTGTTCTGGTTTGAAGGGTGTGGCAAGGGAGACATACTATTCCAAAGCATCCCAAGTCCAAGCAAGCATTAAGTCCTCAGGGGTAGCGTAGTATCTGTGGCCGATCTCAGGTCTAATCTAATCTTATTTGGGATTAGTTACTTCCTACACAAGTCGCCAGCGATCATGTTTCGACATCGTTTGCGTGGGCTGTCGCTCTTAAATTGCAGTCATCATCATCATATTCTCATCAACCTATAACTGTCCCATTGCTGGGCACGGGTCTCCTCTCAGAATGAAATGGATTTGGCCATAGTCTACCACGCTGGCCAAGTCCGTATTGGTAGACTTCACATACCTTTGAGATTTTTTATATAAATCAATCTCAGGTGTGCAGGTTTCGTCACGATGTTTTCGTTAACCGTTTAAGCAAGCAATTAATTTCTAATACGCATATAACTTTGAAATGTCAGAGGAGCAAGGGATTTGCACCTCGGACATCTCGTTCGAGAGGCTGTGATTCTTAACCATTAGGCTATCACTGCTTACCCATAACAATTGAATTATTACAGCCCTAGTAACCTATATGTACCTTACTTTATCAAAATTATAATAAATGAATAAAAACATACATAAAGTACACAGCTCTGAATATAGAGTACATTAGTCCATTTGCTTGTAAAACATATCGGATTCGCACCCCTTCGAAAACAAACACATTATTCAAACGCATGAACCAATTCAGTGGGGGAGGATTTCAAGTTTCAGCTCTATATTACATGTATCAGTAAAATAAACAATAATTCAATTACCTAATGATGTGAAAATGGTAGAAAAATATACTTAGTTTCTATAGATTTAATGCTACATAAAAAAATATTTTGAATTTAATTTATTTTAAATAAGGATTACAAATAATTGCAGATTTATATAGATTACAGATATATTCAAATTTTTTAACAAAAAAAAAAAACCGACTTCTATGTCACTACAAAGAAAAAGTAATTAAAATAAATGTTAGTTAAATACATATTTCTGAATTCGGGAAATTTGGCGAAAATTTTCAAATTTCCTCGAAATGGGACCCCCTGTGAAACTAGCTCACAATGGTGTTTGAATTATGTCGATCAGCCCCGGCATGGCTTAAGAATCGCTGGTCATACATAAAAAAAATATATATATACGCCATGAATAGATAACCTCTCTTCCTTTGGGAAGTCGGTTAAAAATATTACAAAACAAGGTCCCTACCGTTTTATTTTGTCAAAACAACAAATGTTTTGATCGCGGTCACCTATATGTATTGGTTTGACCAATAGACGGCGTGATTCATTAGGAACGATTCAGCACTATATTAGTATTTAAAATTTGTCAATGTATTTGGCGTCACTGCCTCATGGATAATCATAATCATGTTGAAGATGTTGGAAAAAAAATGCGTATCAAAATAAACTATTTTGATTTAAAACATTTAAGACAGATAACATTTATTTTTCGTAGCATATATTCAAAACTTAAAAAGCATTTCTTGTCTCTTTCCTTCGAACTCTAAAATCCTTATTACTCGAAATCTAAACCTTGGGTAAGCCAAACTAATCAACGCGTTCCATTTCAGTATATACTCGTACTTATTTAAAAAAATATAGGTATACGCGATGAATAGATAACCTCTCTTGTTTTGAAAAGTCGGTTAAAAATGAATTCGACACCTTATAGGTAAATTTTGCACGCCTCATAAGCGAAGCGTTGAGGTTGTGCTCTACTCTCGACATTTCAAAAAAAGCAGTTTTCTCGAAACTGAAATTGATTTTTTGTTATTTATATTGCACTTATAGGTTAATTTGAGTGCACTAATATCAAGTCACATAATTTACATTTGCAACTGGATAATATGATACCTCGATGATATAATATGATACCTTTATGTAAAAAAATGTTATAAATAAGCTACAATCTTTTAAAAAACAACAATGTAGATGTCATTGTTTCTTAGATATTCAGTCCTCTATAATTCTATGAAATGTATTAGGATTACGTTATGTTATGGAATTAACGTGCACGTGTGTTCACACGATGTCAGGTGTTTTATTGTGGGTAATTTTTATTGCTACCGATGTTATTTAGTTTTATGTTTGATATGTATTACAATATGTATCATATGTATGTAATCATATGTATTACATATATACATACACAATTATATAACAAAGACCTTATCAGGCCTAAAAGAGCTTACCAGTTAGCGTCTAGTGGTTCAAATCGGCTTATCAATTTTATTGATGTGTTCGAGGTAAAAAGCAGTGATAGCCTAGTGGTTAAGAAACGCGGCCTCTTGATCAAGGGGTCCGAGGTTCAAATCATAGACACGCACCTATGATTTTTCAAAGTTATGTAGATACGTATTAGAAATTAATTATCGCTTGCTTGAAGCGGTGAAGGAAAACATCGTGAGGAAACCTGCGTGCCTGAGAGTTTTCAAAGGTATGTGAAGTCTACCAATTCGCACTTGGCCAGCGCGGTGGACTATGGCCTAATTCTTCTCATTCTGACAGGAGACCCGTGCCCCCCAGTGGGACAGTAATGGGTTGATGATGATGATGATGATGTTCGAAGTTCGCATCCCAGACCGCCTGATTTTTCAAGTTATGGGAGTAGAAAGTATTATCACTTACTTTAACGATGAACAAAAGCATCGTGAGGAAATCTACTATATCGAAGATGTGTGAAGTTTACCAATTCGCATTTGACCAACGGTGGAGAATGGCTAAACCCCTTAATGATAGAAGACACGTGCTCAGCAGTAGGTCAGTAATGGGTTAACGAGGATGTGATTATGAGCGTAGCAACAGCGGTCATATTACGTACAATTAATATTGAAGGAAAACATACTAATATTAATATAATTATCACACACCGAATACGGATACAGCGTAATACAATGATTTATTTGTAAGCTAATTATGGTATTATGAACGACGTAAACGTTGAATGAACTTGAACTTATTGTTTGATTAATTACGGGGTTTCCTAACATTGTTATAGTTTCATTGAATATTTAAGTCACAGCAACATATATGTACTTTTAAGTATATTACATTTTTGTTGTAAGTAACTCAATTGCATTCGAATTTGGGTTTGATTATTTATTTATTATTTATTTATACATAAAATTAATTTGAAAGTAAAATAATGACCTAATATTATACCTACGTTTTGATATTAAAAAAACAATGTTTTAGTACAAAACAACGGCGAACCCAGGAAAAAACTGTTTATGAATGGAATAAAATAAGAGTGTAATACAAAAAGAAAAAAACTGTGGTTATGATTTAATTATACTTTTCACAGATAATTAATTAAATAATATTGGGTATTAAGATACCATGAATAGGATTAAGGATGTTATTGCCCTCTATTTAATTCTGTGTTGACTCGTTCATAGATTCATTATGGGACAACTGTTCCAAAAATCTAAGCTTTTTATATGCGTGTAGCAGACGAGCAGTCTACCTGATGGTATGTAGTTACTGCTACCCATGGACATGTAATCAACCCTAGATAAGATTAGATTCCTACCTGAGGTCGGCCGTTGTTCAGCTACCCCTGAGAACTAAGCTGGAAAGCCTCAGAAAAGTATGTCTCCCTTATCACACCCTTTATACCAGAACATGACGCTCAAACGTTTTTAAGCAGAAATAGACAATCGTTTATGTAGTTAAGGCGTGAAAGTGTGTCAAACAAACACAGAAATTCACATTCGCATTCATAATATTAATAAGGATTAGGATTTAAATTATGAAAACACTATTGTAAGTATTGATAAAAGGAAACTGCACAATGGAAAAAACGTATTTCTTACTAAATTAGCAATATTTATTACGAGAAAAGAACTTTTAGTCAAAGATTACAAATGCATTTGTGTTTATCCCGCGCATTACAGTTGTATCATTGTCTTTTTTCCCGGCACTATAATTACACAGAAATAATGAATGACACTAAAAACTAAAGATAAGGAATGAGCTAATATTATGAATCAAGTGTGTCCGTGTAAACATGGTGTAAACTGATTGTGTGATTCATCTCAATTACCTTATAGCTATAAAATCTCACGAAATAAATGAAAATTATTGTAAGTATATCGACACCGCAAAGTATTTTTTAAGAATTAACTTTACTCACTCACTTTTTGTTGTCATTATACAAGATTTTACACAGGAAATATGTTCTATTTCTTTCTACGGTTTCTACGCAATTGTTTTATTGTTGTGTTTCCCGCGCTTTTCGTTTATTCGCTTTATTTTATTGGCACATGTCACAAAGACAATATGCGTATTCAGCCATTGGCTATTAAATTGAAATAAATAAAAAAAAATCGTGAACAAATAGGTACTTATTATTATAAAAAAAAAACATTTAATATTCCATGTTATAAAATATTTAGAAATGTTCCGTAAAATAATTTTACTGTAACTTTTTAATTTTGGCAACTTACTTTTTCTCCAATACTTGGTATTCCGGACTGTCTTCTTTGATGTCCATGTGGAGCGGTATAAGGGATGGCACCAAGTTCAAGGTGTTGTCCAGAAGATCCCTGCTTAACACCATATGAGTTATGTATCTGTGGACATGTGAAGGATTACTTGCTGTTCATATAATTTGTGACTGTATGCCCAAAAGTAAAGAATGAAATTATAAGAAAAAAGCAGTATATATAATTAATGCAGTAGGTACCTATAAATCCAATATGGCCGCTTTGCATTTTATTATTATTTTTGGTGACACATTTATGAAATCGTTCTCAGAATCATCTCATCGAGAGGTAAAAAAAAAACGTTAGATCTATTTGGAATTATCAATCTTTAAAAAATAATGACAACATCTTTTATGGAGCTTTGGATAGTTAAGTTTAGCTATGTACTCGCCGATTGTCAAATAGAGGCATGCATGCATGAAGCATAGATTAGTAAAGATTACTCACTCCTAACAAGAAAATGTAACCAGTTTTGATTTTTTTTTAATGGTGTTATACGGCTTTGGCTTTTTGCCTTTCAGCCTAACTTTATTGTATTGTTTGAGAATTGAAATAGTTGCGTAAAAAAGTTTTGCCATGTCTCCGTGCTAAGATGTCCCTAAAATATTGGAAATAATTATTTATTTATTATGTAAATTACGCAGTATTAGTTATTTATTCGTAAATTTTCTCTAAAAATGTTTTTATTTGTCAAGAATTCAAAAAAAGAACTTGCTAATAAGCCGTTTGTGGTTTTATTCAATTTCAAGGCGGCGAAGTATCTTCACTAATCTATGGTATGAAGGATGAGCACCTATGTATTATAAATATTATAACCCTCTCGGTACTCGCTTCGCTGCCCGCCCGTTTTTCTCAAAATTGGAGTTTTTCATAATTTCAATCGGATTTTGCGCGAGTATCTAAATGCAGGATTGATGAATCTTTATCGTAGAATGTCGGCGGTAGAATGTTTGAAGGTGGTAGAACCCTTTGTGGTTCGACTCCGGCGACACCACCGCCACACCTATTTCTGCCTATTCTATCTGCGAACCCTATCTGGGGTTGATTACAGATGTCCATGGGCGGCAGTAGCCATTTACCATTAGATGTACTTCATGTTCATCTGCTACTCCTATATTATAAAAAAAATGTCGGCAAAAATATCTAAGCGTATGATTTCTAAGCTGATGAGATGACATTTTACCTTTCGTGGGCGCGCGGTTGCAAGTATCCCCGTGCGAAGTAATTGATCCCGAGAACAGAAGCAATCCCCTTACACTCAATGCTTCGCAGGAGATTTTTGAACCCCACCAGATATCTGAAATTAAAATTTTATTTTAATCTTATTATATATTGAGTAGTCAGTCAGAGTGATACAGTCCATCAGATGGTAAGTGGCTACTGCCGCCCATGGACATCTGAAATCAATCCTCGACAAGACCAGATTCCCACCTGACCAACCACAGATGCGCCGCTACCCCTGAGAACTAAGTTGGAATGCCTCGGAAAAATATGTCTCCTTTGCCAATCTCTTAATTTTTTCACCTTTTGCTAAGGGGGTATCAGGAATAAAGTAGTCTTTGTATGTTCGCGAAAATCAATAAAGATTTCTTAAAACAGGATTCTCTTTAAAGACGTCGTTAATGCTAGAGGCCCGGACCCCTAAACCCACTCTTATATTTACCTGACATGACCTTATATGACCTGAATTATAACGGAATAACGTCAACGGGTGTTTTCGGGCCACACTTCTTGGAAGACGAAAGTCGGCAAGCGATGACTGTTAGAGCCAACGGTTATGTAATGTAATGTGTAATGGCATGTTATTTTTGGTGCCGGAATTGCAAGAATTGCAAAATAATAACTCGGCGATGTGGTTTCAACAGGATGGGGCCACATGTGATGTGATTAGGGTATTCATGTTGAAAAATGTTTTTCCCGGAAAACTCATTTCCAAAAATTTACCATTTTAGTTACTATGCAGCCCATATCTCTGTCCGTGCGATAATTTTCTATAGGGTTACCTCAAATCAGTGGTTTACGAAAATAATCCGAGTAGCTGAAAATGAATATTATTCGGGAAACTAATAAAATATTTGTTTTTGAATAAATGTATTTGAATATGTTGTTCGTTTTGTACTTTTTGGAGTTTATTGGAGTTTACTCCTTAAGAAACGATTTGAGTTATAAGGCCCGGTACGGAAATTTTATGAGGAGTAAAATCAAGTGTAACACGAAAAGTTGAGGCGTAACGGTAACCAAAATATGAATCAAGAGTGCTTTTATTAATTTAAAATACAGTAAGTTCAAATCCCATATGAAAGTAATTATTACAATAAAAATAATTAGCAATATATAAAACATTAAAACGTCATTAACTAATTTGTTTACATTTTTGCATAAATTAAGTTATAGGTTTGATCATTTATAAACACTGTGAAAAATATGAACATTGGCGCCATAATATGATTAACAATCTTTTATGAACGTTTTTAAAGAAGAGTAACATATAAAATCAGTAAGCAATTGAATAAGATATAATATTAGCAAAATAAGTTTTTAACATAAAGAGGCTTTTGTAAGTTACTGATATATTAATTTAACTTATAAAAATGGATGCATTATTGATCAGCACCATCTATCAACGATAAACGGGCAAAATCAAAACAGTATTATTTAATATTTATTACAGAATTATTGCTAATGAATTATGTTCAAAATAAGTTATATAAAATTAGCAATACGTTTTAAATGAATTCTAGAATTATCCAAATTACATATAATAACATGTTTATTGAGTCTCATATAAATTTCATCCGTAAATTGCAACAAGGATATTTTATAGATGGCAAAGAAATTATAATTATTAAGTTTTAAGTTATAAAACGTTTAACATTGTTTTAAATATAAATAATTATATTATATTAAAATTTACTTTAATATAAACAATTATATTAAGTTACCATTATAATATTTGGAACCAAAATACATAGATTGATAAACTTGCAAACTTACAATTTATAAAACTTGCCACTAGATGGCGCTATTTTATATTATTTTGTAACATACTTTATGTAATACGCATTATTGAAATAATATAAATAATATAAATAATCCGAATAATTACAGATATATGTTTGTTTCTCTTATCATTTTAGCAGATGCGTTCATTTACCCTTTTTTCTATTCGATATATATCATAATTATCGTTCGTAAGGAGTAAACTCCAATCGTGCGTCGTAGCTGACACACACACACTTTTTTTTAATTTAATATTTAAAACGCCAACACCCTTACGGCTCACCCATTATTATTATGTATAGCGTTGCTATACCTAAGCCCTTTTTTGTTAACGAGGGGGAAACCTTCAAAAGATACTCGGTGCCGTGGGAGCGACATAGGGTTATGTGGGATTTTTACCGCACTAAAACCCCCCCGGTGGCCGTCGTTTGTTGGAGAACTCCGGGATCTCCGGCGGAACACAACCGGAGCCCTCCAAATGCGATGCCCCGATCTGCCGTGGGGGAGCTGTTTCACTCCTCCCGCATCATCTGGTGTTCACGACGGTATGCGACTGCACATACCGCCGTCCTTCCCGGGATCGCTTACTGGACGGTTCGAGCTCCCACTCTTGCCGCCCGTAACCCCGGAAGCCCCCTTTTAGTCGCCTCTTACGACAGGCAGGGGATACCGTAGCCCTATTCTGGTCCCGGAACTATAGGGACAAGCGTTGGAATATTATTGCTAGGTAGCTAGATGTATCATGTTATATTGCCTATCAAATGTAGGTATGACGCGGTACTTTTCAATCGATTCTGTTAATTATGTGGTCTACACATGAATCTGTATGATATGACTGTAACAATTCTCTAAAACTAATACTGTCATTCATGGCGTCATCTTCGCAAGTTACGTTGGTAAATTTTTCATTGAATCTACTGAAAGTAATATGCCTATAAAACACGGTGCGTCTGTTACCTCGCTATGAGTAATGCTTACTGTGGCCAGTTTTATTTAGTTCAATACGGGACAATTACCAATCGCCAATTTTTAGGTAATCCGAATGTCTTACGATGGGTTCGCGTAGTTTCAGGTTAAAGTATAGGTTAAAGTATAGTGGGGCTCTCGGTTGAACGTGTTATTGAATTATCATGTGTCGAGCTGGATAGCCTTATTGTGGTTAGCGTGTATAGGCCCCCTAACATAGAAACATTTTCTAGATTTGAAGGTGTAATGGAAAATGTTTTGGATATTATTTGCAAATGTAAGAAATATGTTGTTGTTTGTGGTGATTTTAATGTGAATATTTTAGAAAACACCACATTGAAAGTAAAATTACTTTCCTTATTTAGATCATATAACTTAGAATATAGTTTTTTTGAGCCAACCAGGGTGACTTCATCCTCTGCTACTTGCATCGATAACATTTTCTGTAACTGCTCTGTAGTTGAAAAATCTATAATAAATCAGATTAAATCTGATCACAAGGGGCAGTCTGTCCATATCCAATATAACATATCCAAGGAAGGGAACATAAAGTTTCTTCATAGACCAATTACAAGTCACCGTTTATTAAAATATAATAAAGTGCTACTAAATAAGTTGTCAGTTCTGAACCATAGCACTTGTGTTAATAATTTATATTCTGCATTTTTCTCCACAGTGCACACAGAGTTTAAAAAAATATTTTCTGAAGTTAGGTATGAAAAGAGTACTAGACTTAGTTTTTGTGAATGGGCTACTAAAGGTATTCGTCTAAGTAGAAGTAAACTTTTCGAGCTTTATAGTGAAAGAGAGAATAACTGTAGCCCTCACTTCAATGAATATGTTCGTAAATATTCTAAAATATTTAAATCAGTTTGTATGACAGCTAAATCTAAGTTCATACATAATAAAATAAAAAATTCTGATAATAAAATTAAAACAATCTGGAAAATAATTAATGCCGAAACACGAACTTGCAGATTAAGTATCAGTAAAGTATCTCTTACTACTGAACGTGGTCAGATTACCTCAGATAAAGAAATTGCACAAGAATTTGAAACTTTTTTCTCCAATATACCATTTAATACTACTAAATTTTTAAAATCTTCCCCAATTAAAGCAGTGACCATCCTTAAAGAGAATTTAAGTCAGTGTCACATTAAATTTAAATTTAGACATATTTTAATTAATGACATATTAAAAGCTTTTAAAGAATTAACTGTTAAAAATACAGAGGACATTTGGGGAATGTCAGTAAAAGTTTGTATATCAATCATTAAAACTTTAGCTCCCTACTTAGTCACTATTTTTAATATGTGTGTTGATCAGGGCTGTTTCCCTGATTTAATGAAACATAGCAAAATAATTCCATTGTTTAAGGCAGGTGATACTAAAGATCCCAACAATTATAGACCCATCTCAGTACTGCCTGTTCTAAGTAAAATTTTTGAAAAGATCCTCTTACAGCAAATGTTGCTTCATTTTAAACTAAATAATCTTTTACATCAAAAGCAATTTGGCTTTACTAAAGGCCGTTCTACCACAGATGCTGGTGTTCAATTGCTGCGACATATTTTTGATTGTTGGGAACAAGCACATGATGCTATAGGTATTTTTTGTGACTTGTCTAAAGCTTTTGATTGTGTTGATCATAAAACCTTATTGTTAAAATTACAATATTATGGTATTCAGGGAAATTCTCTAAAGTTGATAAATTCTTATTTAAACAATAGAATCCAACGAGTGCAAGTAAATGGAGCATTATCAGCAGGTTCTAATATTAAAATAGGTGTACCTCAGGGCTCCATCCTAGGTCCGTTTCTATTTTTAGTTTATATAAATGATTTGCCAAATGTAGTAAAGGATTTATCTGAGGTTGTTTTGTTTGCTGATGACACTTCCTTGGTGTTTAGAGTAAAACGACAATCACAGGATACGAACGATATTAATGAAACTCTTTGCTTGATTCAGAACTGGTTTGATGCAAACAACCTACTCTTAAATTCTAATAAAACTAAATGTATTAAATTTATGCTACCAAATGTAAGGAGTACGGGGATGAATGTCGCTCTAAATGGTGAGACTTTGCAATTCGTCAATGAAACTGTTTTCTTGGGGATTACCATTGATTCTAAACTCCAGTGGGGTCCCCACATCTCTGCTTTGTCCAGCAGACTTAGTACTGCAGCTTTTGCAGTCAGAAGAATTAGACAGTTAACAGACATACCCACTGCCAGACTTGTCTATTTCAGTTACTTTCACAGCATTATGTCTTATGGCATTCTACTGTGGGGCAGTGCTGCTGACATAGACTCTATATTTACTATTCAAAAAAGAGCAATAAGGTCAATATATAGTCTGCGGCGTGGTGAGTCCCTAAGAGAACTGTTTCCCACTATTAATATATTGACGGTGCATAGTCAATACATTTATGAAAATATTATGTATGTAAGAAAACACACTGATATGTTTGAAAAAAATAGTAACCACCATAACTTTAATACCAGAAATAGAAATAAATTAGTAATTCCTAAACGTAGATTATGTAAGGTGGCTAGATCTTTCGTGGGCAACTGTATTCGCTACTACAATAAAATACCCGACCACATTTTGAATCTCACAGAAAAAAAGTTTAAACATGTCGTTAAACTAACGCTATGTAAAAAAGCGTACTATAAAGTAAGTGATTATTTGACTGACAAAACGGTGTGGTCTGAATTAGCTCCAGCTCCACATGTACCATTACGTTAAGTTAACATTGTCAAAAACATTTTTTTTAAAAGATGTGTGTTATGGAGTTTCTTTCGCCGCTTCTTCTCCATAACGAAACACCTTGTGAAGTGGTGGTAGTTGCTTTGACATTCAAAAAGTGATCTGTAAAGAACCTATTTTGAATAAAAAATTTTGATTTGATTTGATTTGATTTGATAAGTTAAATTCGCCGCTTCCTAAAAGGAATTAGTTAACGAAAAAAAGAGAATCAACTAAATAGTCTTTGAAACGTGTATCGGCGAGAAAAAGTCCACTTATACACAATTTCGCTGACTAATCGTCACATTAGTTTTCTTGAGACTTCTTTTACCTTTTTCTTTAAATGGGCCATTTTTGCATCCCCGAGTAGTTCTCCGGGACAGCGGGACAGGATAACTAGAAACGGAACTGGCCGTTTCAAAATTAGACGTATGTTTTTATTACTAGTTTTTAAAACTTCTTCAACTCTTAAATTCTAAAGGTGTTAGAACCACTTGTGGTTCGACTCCGGCGGCACCATCGCTGCACCTATTTGTTCCTCATAACATCAGCATTAAGCGCTACTATGTTCTGGTTTAGGATTAACGGCGCATCTGAGCCGACCTCAGGTAGGAATATTTAAACCTATCTGAGGTTGTATTAAAGATATCCATGGGCGGCAGTAGCCACTTACCATCAGATGGACTGCATGCTTGTCTGTTACTCCTACATTATAAAAAAAAAACTGTTTCTAAACTGATCCAATTTTGTCCCCAACTTGTTCTTAGAGAAAGTGGGTTGTAGTCATTGAAAACGGGATAGTCCCATTCAAAACGAGACCTATGCTCACATTGCTAGTGCTTCTATGCTTGTAAATGATATTAATTTTTATGATCCTATAATCTAATTAATGTCTAGTTTTCAGTATAGTTGCATTATGTGTCATACGGTGTCATCTTCACACTTGTGGGTATACAGGATGATCTTTTCAGATGGGCTTTTCCCGAAGGTGTAAGTGGCTTAAGGGCCAATTTTGATAAGAACTTAAACATATACTTAAAAACCTATTTTTATATAAATATACGTATCGAACGAGTCTACTTTGAAAAAAAAACACACACATCATATATCCATCGAACGGTGTTGAATATCGTCCGTTACTGATAATAAATATCTTCCCAATTTTGGTCTCCTGAACTTCGACATTTGATAAAACAAGTCTTTAATTTATTAATTGCTTTATTCATTTATGTTAGTTCTAATTCTATTCTGCCTGTATAATAACTAAATATAATGATTTATCGTCATTCATGGATAAATGATTTGTTTTTATTATTGCCGTTTGATAGCTTTCGAGAATCGTGTCGCATACATTGACTGCTTACATAAGGTCTGCATCGCTAACGCAATGCAGGCAATGCTACGATCCAAGTTTTTTTTTAATATAATATAGGAGTAGCAGACGAGCATGCAGTCCACCTGATGGTAAGAGGCTACTGCCGCCCATGGACATCTGTAATCAATCAAGTCGTGGGTGCCATGGAAACATAGTTGAAAACACAAACACCCTGACCCAGAAACAGAAATCTAAAATCATCTTTAAGATATCTGTCTGATTAGGGATCAAGCCTGGAACCTGCATGTCAGAGCGGTGACCGCTGCACCAAGTAGCCAGTAGTAGAGTAGTTGAACTTTAAAGTAAGACGTCGTAAGCTTCGTTATAGAAACCTTTTCCGTTCGACTTAAATATAGGTTATCACTTCGATGACTTGGAAGGAAAATTATTGTCAATACTTAATGAATACAAACTAATCCTATAATAAACTTGCAGTAATAAATGGTCTTCACCCCGTAATTTTGCGCTGCGTCAAGTTCTAGATGCGAGAAAATCAAACATGCATTTGCCTTATCAACTTAACCCCGATATGTGTTCACTTGGAAAATACCTTCTATAAATATTTTATTGAAAGCTTATTATAATTATTAATATACATATTTTAATAGGTAATTATTCTTGTTATATGTAGTTTCTTTTAAAGGATCAATATACATACATATGTATACTGGAAGGACCAATCCACGCTCGGCCAGCGTTTCGGACCAAGTAGGTGTAGGATCTTACTATTGATGACGATGTTGGTGACACGCAAAGGATTCCGGGTTCGATCCCCGGCCAGACAGATATCTAAATGATGAATTTAGATTTCTGTTTCTGCGTCTGTGTGTGTGTCCATGGCGTCCACGACACAGGGAATCCTATTGTGCGACTGTGAGTGTAGAAAGCGTTTTAATTAAAAGTGTAGGTGGTGATGGAGACAGTTTAATCAAGTTTACCTTCATATAGTGCTGCTATCAGTATCCTTGATCTCCTTGGTGAGGTTGCTTCACTTTTCACCACGTGGAACAACCATGTGCGTCTGTGCTACGTTTATATAAACACTAGCTGACCTGGCGAACTTTGTACCGCCTCAAAATCTTTTTATCAAATATATTTCATATAAAATATAGCCTATGTTACTCGTGGATAATGTAGCTTTTGAATGGTGAAAGAATTTTTATAATCGGTCCAGTAGTTTTTGAGCCTATTCATTACAACCAAACAAACAAACAAAGTTTTCCTCTTTGTAATATTAGTATAGATAATATTATGAAGGTGGTGATGGTAGACCAGAGGCAGTTTAATCATGTTTACCTCCATATAGTGCTGCTATCAGTATCCTTGATCTCCTTGGTGAGGTGGCTGAGCAGAGCTGCGTTAGTATTTGTGTACCACTCAACTGCCTCCGTCATCGAGGTACCAGCGTTGACGCTCGCCCTGTTAAACAAAGCACATATATTGACTTTTTATGATATTAAAGTAACTAATACATTTTTAGGTGGTACAACCCTCTGTGGTTCAACTCCAGCGGCACCATCGCCGCTTCTAAGAGTATTTATGGGTAACAGCAGTGTAAAGCGCTACTGTGTTCTGGTATGAAGGGTGTGGTAAGGGAGACATCATTTTCTGAGGTAAGAGGTCTAAGTTGAAACGCCTCGGAGAAATATGTATCATACTCTACAAACTTGTACACAGCAGCGCTTAAAATTTCTGTTATAGACAGAAGTTGGTATGACGGTAGTGCCGCCGAAGTGGAATCACCAGTTGAAAAGTTTATACACAAAAACATGTTTACATGTATGGGAACATTACTCATAGTCAGATTAATAGACCCATATGACGTAAACGTACAATTAACGCAATGAATATTTCACGAGAAAAATGAATAAAAATTTCGTGACTCAATTTTAAGAGACAATTAAAAGTTGATGAAAAATGTTAGTCATTCATATTTCTTATAATACAGAAGTAGCAGACGAGATACATTCCACCTGATGGTAAGTGGCTATTACCGCCCATGGTCCTTCCTAAGTAATATTAGATTCCTACCTGTAGTCGGCCACAGATGCGTCGCTACCCTTGAGAGAAAAATGTTGGATGGACAAGATCGATTTTGATAAAAACTAACAGTTTTAGTTTTAATCATTACATTTTAAAACAATATGCTTCCTTAGCCGAGAATCAAACGAGTTCACTTTGCATAAAACCCATATCCTGTATTATCTTGGATAGTCTCGCGTATAAGGATCAAATTCTGGGAGAAAATCATAAATTATAGAACAGTTTCTATCATTTTCTAACACTTGCCAATTTTATAGATAGATAGAACCTCAGTTTTATTATTGCTTACTTTTACGTGGTTGTGGATTTATCTCTACTGCTTTAGAAAGTGGGAATGGAAAACTAGTATCTTTAAACTTTTTCCATGCGGTTACTCCGATAATATTTAACCATCCACACGCGAGAACTTCGAGTAAATAATTCTGTTTACACACACCTACGCAATATAGAAACACTAGCCATTTATCCACGACTTCGCTTGTGATCAAAGCTTTTTAGCTATACCTCCGATTGGTACTTTTTTCGGAATAAAAGGCACCCTATGTCCTTTTCTAAGCCCCTGCCAACGTGTTTACATAAGTTAATCGGTTATGTAGTTAAAGCGTGAAAGTGTAGCAAATAAAAAGAAATCAAAATATATAATTTGTTACCATAGCAGACATGAGAAGTAAATGCATTGTGAAAATTTGAATTGCCTACCTATCACAATTCAAGATATAAAGGGAAACTTCGAAACATAGCTTTTTTTGTGTGACAACACCCATTAATTTGAAAGTTTTATTTTATTTTCAGCATTTTTATAGAGGTCACTATTATACATATGTAGTCCGTAAAATCGTCAAGTGTACATCAATTACGGTTCAAGAGATAGAGCCCTATGACAGACGGACAGACGGACAGACAGCGGAGGCTTAGTAATAGACTTCCGTTTTTACCGTTTGCGTACGGAACCCTAAAAGTTAAACAACACATCAAAATTTCCCAGAAATAATCGAGAGCCCTGTCTACAGGTGTGTCTCATACCTATTAAGGGTCTTTTAACGATTGGCAATAAAATCTATAATAAATATTTTATGAAGAGGCCGTCCTCTACCGAAATTATTTTTTAACATTCCTATTTTACGACGTCTATTACAGGATTTGTGACAAATTGCTTTATTGTGCTACGAAATATTATTTGCCAGTACCATAGATAAGTATAGATATCTCACCGCATTGTAATTGAAGGAAGCCATTATATGGCTTGAACAGCTGTCAATTCTGTCAGCCATTTAATGACTGTCATGGTGTAATTTACGCGGAACAATGCCGACATGCGCAGTCGAGTGGTGCAAAAACACGAAATCGAAGAAAAAGTGCGGAAAAATATCGTTTCATTTATTCGTTATCGTTCATTACATTTTTTTTAATATTTTTCAAACGCGAACATAGACAATTGACAGTTCATTACTTTTTTTTTTAATATTTTTCAGACGCGAACATAGACAAAGACAGTGACAATTTCAATTGTCAAAACTGGTTATGTTTTCTTGTTAGAAGTGAGTAATCTTTACTAAACTCTGGCCAATACATTATTAAACACTATGGGAGCATTTTATATAATACAGGAGTAGCAGACTAGCATGTAGTCCACCTGATGGTAAGTGACTACTGCCGCTCATGGACATCTGTAATCAACCCCTCACTAGATTAAATTCCTACCTGAGGTCCGCCGCTATCCTAAAGGACTAAGCTGGAACGCCTAGGAAATGTGTCTCCCTTACCACACCCTCCAAACCATAACACAGCAGCGATAATATCTATTATTAGGTAGAAATAGGTGTGGAGGTAGTCCCACCGATGTCGACCTACAAAGAATACTGCCACCTTAAAAAAAGCGTTCATTAATTGCGTAAGGTGATTTCGAAAATGTTTTGGCCCTCCTCCTTTACTATAAAATCTGGGCTTAATTAAGTTAGATTCATTTAAATAAGTGTTCAAGTACGAGTAGAACTCGCATGCAGGGATAACGTCCGACACTACAATTGCGGATGTGACATCATCTCGAAAAATATTGAAATAGCTAAATCGAAAATTTTAAGTAGTAACAGGAATGGGTCAACGAAAATAAATACACAAATACAGCGAAAACACCCACGTACTTAGTTTTCGAAATTATCCATCATGTTATCTACTTCTGGTGACGTCACACATCATCATCATCATCAACCCATTACTGTCCCACTGCTGGGCACGGGTCTCCTCTCATAATGAGAAGGATTAGGCCATAGTCCACCGCGCTGGCCTAGGGAGTATTGGTAGACTTCACATACCTTTGAGATTTTTTTTTTAAATCTCTCAGGTATGCAGGTTTCCTCACAATGTTTTCCTTTACCGTTTAGCAAGTGATATTTAATTTCTAATAAGCTCACTACTTTGAAAAATCAGAGATGCGTGCCTGGGATTTGATCCTCGGATCACTTGATCGAGAGGCCGAGTTTCTTAGCCACTAGGCTATCACTGCTTAAGCAGACGTCATACTCGTACATATGCATAAATAAAAGCATCTATCTTGTATTTGTACAGCATTTATCATGTATCAAAGCAATAAGGAGTATAAAATATGACTAAATATCTCTTTTGGTTGAAAAATAATGCAAATAAAATTTGGTATATTTATGACGTAACCGCAACGCGGTTTCATAAAATTTGTCACAAATCTAATTTTTATCGGAAAATTCTAGGTGACGTGTCGTTTATAGGTCATATGGAATTTTTCATCATATTTGAAAAATATTCTTCGTGTTGCATCCCTTTTAAATGAAGCACCGACGAACAACCATCATCATTTACTATATACTAGTAGTGCCCGCGGCTTCGCCCGTTTAGGAAAATATAACATGACATACATATAGCTACCTGAAAATCTGTACTTTCATTGGAATGATAGTCTGTTGAAAATTGGTCGTATCAAGGGCTAAGTCTGGAGTATACTCCTACAATAGCTGAGTGTCCGAGTTCAAATCCCAGGCACCTCCAATTTTTCAAAGTTAAGTGCGTATTACAAATTAATTATCACTTTTTTAAACGGGGAAGGTTAACATCACGAGGAAACCTGCATACCTGAGTAATCTTAAATAAAAATGTTCTTAAAGGTATGTGAAGTCTACCAATTCGCATTTGGCAGGTGCGATAAGCCAGTAATGGGTTGATGGTGATGATGATGATAATCCTACAACCCAGTTTTAATCTGGTTACTAATACTCAACCTCAGATGGGTTAACCATCTATAAGGCATTTGAAAATCTAAGGAATGCTTTTGATAATAATAACCGGATGACTTAACTGAGTAACGTGCCAACCGCACCTCAAGTTACTTAACTTTGTATCCATAAAGGCATACTACAGCTTAATCTTAGGGTGTTTCCAATATAACGTCTTTATAGATTGTTTTAAAACATCTTTTTTCTTAACGAGGGTAAAACCTTCAAAAGATACCGACGATGTGGGAGTACTAAAACCCCCCTGGCGCCCGTTCTCAACGCTTGTTGGAGAACTCCGAGATTTTCGACGGGACAAAACCGGAGTCCTCCAAGCGCGATACCCCGACCGGGCTCTGCCCTGGGGAAGCAGTTTTCGCTCCTCCCGCAGCATCCGGTGCTCACGACGGTATGCGACCACATATACCGCCATCCTTCCCGGGATCGCTTACTGGACGGTTCGAGCTCCCACTCTTGCCGTTCGCAACCCCGGAAGCCCCCTATTAGTCGCCTCTTACTACAGGTAGGAGTTACCGTAGCCCTATTCTAGTCCCGGAATTACAGGGACAAGATTTTTTAAAACCTGTAGTATTAAAGTATCCTTACGATGGAATCGTTGTTGATATTCTGTACATCACACGATAGTGGCGTTCATAAAACGAAGTGGCCATATTGAAGCACTTTCCATACTGTTATTACAAAGAGCTTTCCCGGGAAATGTAACTGAATAGCTAAACGATAACCCTTGTCGGTGAGTAACGTCACGCATCGTTTAAATTATGTTATCCTTACTAATATTATAAATCCGAAAGTAACTCTGTCTGTCTGATTGTCTCTTCTTCACGCCTAAACCACTGAACCGATTTTAATGAAATTTTGTACAAAGATAGTTTGAGACCCGAGAAAGGACATAGGATAGTTTTTATGCCGGAAATCACACGGGAAGTTCCCGTGTAGGGATGGCGATCTAAGATCGATTAATCGGAGAATCGATCTTTTGGACCCAAAACATCGATTATTTTAATCGATATTAGTAAGGATTGATATTGTAAACTATGCATTTGATCAAGTGATGATCTTTAGCAAAGTTGAAGGTACGAATTTACGGTTTTATGTATGTTAGTATGTTTATTATTTTATTTTAAACGCGGGCGAAGCCGTGAGCAAAAACTTGTATGTTATATTTTAGTTCATGAGAATGAGAGAAGAAAGTCGCCTTGTGAAGTGTTTTGATAGTAGAACCCGGTGATTCGACTCCGGCGGGACCATCACCTGACCTACGAGTATTTCTACATAATAATCGCATATACAGGGTGTTCCGTAAGAACGACAAACTTGGGGAGAACATAGGTTAAGGTCGGACCTCTCAGAGAAAAAATTATTACCTTACTAAAAGTGTCACCTTTTTTGCACTATCGATTGATTTATATATATATATATATATATATATATATATATATATATATATATATATATATTTATTTTTTTTTTTTAATTTAGCCCTCTTCATCTTCTTTCTTAAACTGCATGTACAAAATTGGTGATGCAGTGTTTTTTTTTGTTAAATACTATAATATAGTTGGTCTATCATATTGAAATGTACATTGGTTAAAATATATAAAGGAACCATGGAAAAAATAGGGCTCGTTTTATATATTTTTTTAGACATTTTAGACAAGAAATATGTGTAGTTAATAGAGCTTTCAGAAAGGTACTATACTACACATACTATTTAAAGTTGAAGAAAAAAAGTTAATGCTGTTTTTGTATGAAAGGGACTGAATCTAACTAAAACTAGTTTTTATTTAAATGTCATAATTTGGTACCTTAGAATTGATCTGATGATGAAGCCAGAAGATGGGTGGTAGATCTCTTACCAGGTTTTACCCTTAGTCGCTGAAGAGTTAGAATATAGCGCCTGGCCTGTATGTGTAATATTGTGTAATATTACTAATTAATAATTGATTACTAATTCAATTTATTAGTAGAGACCGATTTTAATGAATGAAATGATAAGCATTGTTTATTTGACCATTACACACGTGTTATTATTGCGGTAAATACCAGCTAATCATGCGCGTGAAATTTTTGCAACACAATAATAAGTTGAGCAATGCTTATTATGAGTAATATTGCACAATATTTTTTTATTTTTGCATGAAATATGTAATATTGAGCAACAGCTTAAGCTACAACTCATATCATAATAGCTTTAAAATATGTTTATGTAAATATATATGTATAATAAATATGTATGTATTGATAACATGAGGATACCTACTTCTGCCTTAACACAAAAGTAGTATATAGCGGTGCAGTGTATACTACCCTTAGTATAAGCTTTTACGTTTTTACAAAAATAGCTGTTTTGGTATTAATTTGTTTTACGTATTTGCCCAGATATTTCCAATCAGCGCCCCTAGCGGATTGTATCAGAACTGATTGAAAATATATGGGAAATACGTAAACGAAAACAAAAACAGTCATTTTTGTCAAAACGTAGAAACTCGTACTAAGGGTACTGTACAATGTACATACATGTTTGATGGCAGCATCGCTACAGTGGAGCTGCTTTTCTACATTGTTTCGGATTTATTAGACCACTAGATGTGTTGAGGTTTTACCCGCGTTAAACAAAATAACATGACATACTCTCCCTATGCACAAGATTATAGGTATACTTTCAACTGATAGTAACTGACGTAACACTGATAGTAACACAATAATAAGTTGAGCAATGCTCATTATGAGTAATATTGCGCAATTTTTTTTACTTTTGCATGAAATATGTAATATTGAGCAACATTTTAAGTTAAACGTATCTCATAATGGCTCCAAAATGTATGTATATACCGATAACATGAGGATTCCTACTTGTGCCTTAACACAAAAGTATAAAGCGGTGCAGTGTATACTACCCTTAGTAAAAGCTTTTACGTTTTTACAAAAATAGCTGTTTGGTATTAATTTGTTTACGTATTTGCCCATACATTTCGAATCAGCGCCGCTAGCGGATTGTATCAAAACAGATTGGAAATATATGGGAAATACGTAAACGAAATCAAAATAGTCATTTTTGTCAAAACGTAATAACTGATACTAAGGGTACTGTACATGTTTGTAGGCAGCATCGCTACAGTGGAAGTGCGATTCTACATTATTTTAGATTTATTACACAACTAGCAGTGACCGCGTTAAACAAAATAACATGACATACTCTCCCTATGCACAAGATTATAGGTATACTTTCAACTGACAGCAACTGACGTTTTCATGTTTGCTATGTTCACAAGTTCACGTGTTTTAGCATCGGTCCGATGTACTCATTTTTATCCTGATAACTTTTAAACTATCCGTCCAAATTATTTAGTGTAAAAGAGAAGAAAGTGTAAAAAGATAAATGAAGTTTATATACTTTAAATATCAAAGAAGATTAACGTATTGATTTTAATAAGAGTTAAGAAAATACTATAAGATAAGCATAGTAAATAGGTATCTAAATAATTAATTATGTCTGACTATTTTAACTATAATGGCTACCGTTTCGATCATGGTATTGTTGATCAAACCGCGTAAAAAAATAATATATGCTGAGGCGGACCTTTATTTAGAACTATTTAAGACAAACAATTCCACCATACAATACCTTTGTGTAACTATAACGGTTAAGACAGCGTACGCTCAGACAGCTCTCAGAGGGCAAGAATTTTTGCGACTTACTCGATTCTTATTAATATGTATTATAGCCGAACCACGCAATATTTTTATAAAATTTAGTCTATATGTTATTTTGATGTACAAACTATATTAGTATAGCAGGACTTAGCAACAGTGAAGGAAAACATCATGAGGAATTCTACATACGTCAGAGATAAAAAAAAATGTCAAAGGTGTGTGAAGTCAATCAATACGCCTTGACCAGAGTAGTATACTGTGGCCTAATCCATCTCATTTTGAGAGGAGAACCGTGCCTAGCAGTGGGACAGTAATAGGTTGATGACGTATTGGCCCATACGATTTCCTAGATCTGACACAATCCGCTAGGGGCGCTGATTGGAATTTGTATGGGCAAATACGTAAACAAATGCCAAAACAGTCATATTTGTCGAAACGTAAAAACTCCTGGTAAGGGTACAGGTAGGCAACGCTTATTTTCTACATGATTTTCATAAAAAAAGTTATATATACTTAGGTAGAGTAATAAAATTCAGTGCTAAGTATAATAGCTTCAAAACTTTCCGATATCATTACAACATGCTATAACGGAGTGGTTTTCTTGTCACGGGGTGCTAACGACATAAACCCCATTTGCGAGGGCGTGGCGTGCTTACACCATTACGGGTTATTAGAAAAATATTACATATTCACAGAAAAGTGTCGTTGAATATTAATGACATGTTATATCACATTTCTAGGCTACGGCGTGTATACTGATGAAAATATAATATAGCTATATGAAGGTAGAGCCTTTTTTGGTTCGTCTCCGGCGGCACAAACGCTACACCTATTTTTGCTTACTACAGTGTATGTTACTGTGTTTTGGTTTGAAAGGTGTGGTAAGGGAGACATACTTTTTCGAGGCGTTCCAGCTTAAATTATATTTAGCTAAGATTATACTTATTATTTTTATTGGTTTTTATATATAAGCTAAAGAAGTGTAACTTATGCTTTTTATATCTTATATATAAAATTCTCGTGTTACAATGTTAGTTACCGTACTCCTCCGTAACGGCTTTACCGATTTTCACAAATTTTATATGCATATAGCTGGTCTGAGAATCGGCTACCATCTATTTTTCATGCCCCTAAGTGATAAGGATTGACCCTTAACATTTTTTTATTTATATGGCAACACAACGTTTGCCGGGTCAGCTAGTTTTATTATAAATTCCTTTTCGTAATAAACTCGTTGACTACAAATAAATGTAATGAAGCCAGAAATAGCATTAAAACTTGTACTTATAATTCAATTGGTTATACGTCCATTAGATAGATTATTTCATATCTGCCTTATCCACTTTACAATATTAAAAAGTAATTAAATTACGTTTTGAAGAATTTGCATGCGATGATGGAGTGTTAGGTATTACTTAAATAACGATATTACATAATCTGTTAATGACTTTTGTTAAGCTTTCTTGTAATTTACATACATTTTTAAGACTTGATTAAAAATGACAATTGGTATATTTTTCAAATAATAATTATTTATCATTGTATCTATTTAGGAGTATTATATATTATGTAATACTTCTCACAGTAACACTATTAGAAAAAGTAGTGATAGCCTAATGACTAAAATTCAAACTCTCAATCGGAGGTCCGAGGTTCGAATCACGCTTTTTAGGGGCTTTTTAGGGTATTTGTTTTTTTTTTAATAATATAGGAGTAGCAGACGAGCATGCAGTCCACCCGATGGTAAGTGGCTACTGCCGCCCATGGACATCTGTAATCAACCCCAGATAGGAGTAGATATTCCTACCTGAGGTCGGCCACAGATGCGCCGCTACCCCTAAGGACTAAGCCGGAACGCCTCGGTAAAGTATGTCTCCCTATCCATACCATTCAAAACAGAACACAGCAGCGCCTAACACTGCTGTTATTAGGTAGAAATAGGTGTGGCGGTGGTGCCGCCGGAGTCGAACCACCTAGGGTCCTACCACCGTAAAACATACATCTCAAAAAAAATTACTCTCCACAGTCAGGTAAAATGATTACAAAGACATCGCTGCTAAATGACAATAAATGTTCGTAACGTAAACTTGTCTCGATAATGAAGTTCGATTGCATTTTCCGACTTAGGACAGGGGAAAACTCAAACGGGTAAATTTCCTTGATTGCCTCTATAAATAACCAAGACTCAGGTGATGATAGTGTGTAAAAACACGCGTTAGGTATTGGAGCGTTTTGAAACGCATAGTGAGATCACTAGAAATGGGCACACGACACTGTGTCCTCGGACGGCCACCAGGGAGGTTTTAGTGGTAAGAATTCCGCATAACCTTGCGTCGCTCCCACGGCACCGGGTACCTTTTGAAGGATTCCCCGTCGTTAACAAAAAAAAAAAGAAAAAAGACGCAGCTGACACTGTAGAAGACCGTAGTAGTAAATGAGCATACAGTTGACCTGATGGTAAGTGGTCATTGTTGAACATGTACGTGGATATACGTAATCAACTTAATTGTTTTATAAGACTGAAGTAGAACTCGAGCGTCCAGTTCACCTTTCTTAACGAGGGGGAATCCTTCAAAAGGTACCGGTACCTTACCCGACGAAGTGGGACCGACGCCGGGTTATGTGGATTTTTTACCGCACTGAACCCTCCCCCCCCTGTGGCCGTCCTCAACGCTTGTTGGAGAACTCTGTGCAGTCCACCTAATGGTAAGTAGTCACTGCCGTTTAAGAAAATCAGTCAATATGTAAGGCCCTTAGACCTACACCTTATTACTAAAATATGTGTAGGTAGTATTTTCCAAAATGGTGGATAAGCTTGTTAGAGGGCGGAAATGTTTAAAGATGCTCGGGTTGAAGTTCGAAATTCACAAGTTTTTACAAATGTCCATAAGCGAACTTGTAGACATCTGAAAGCTCCCTAGAACTAGACGTACGGGACGGACTTCACGTCTTCCCATGATCTTCCAGGTCATATAATACAATACGAACTTTCTTTATTGACATTTACAATAACAAAAACGTGTCTACATTAAAATAGTTCTTGATTAACAGTCCCGAAAACGGACGAAGTAGCTTCCCGTATGTTTTCATCGGCACCTTGTAACGATCAGACTGCTGGACGGACGTACAAACTGATATTAATCACCCGATGGATTCAACATACCTTTTTGTTTACACATTATGGATTCCATTGAAAGTGTATTGAAAATTTACAGATTTTGTGAGTAACGAAATCTCTTACATTCTGAACTTTAGGGACACAGGGAGGGTACCAACTGAAGGTCGGCTCCGAATATTGAAGGCCCCATCTTCAAAAATTTAATCGTTTTATCAGACAAACAACGCACAGAAAATTATAAACTTTTAAGCTTTTACTTAAATCATCAAATTGATTTATCTACAACTTTTGTTCTATAACTCTTCGTCGCAGACACAAAAATAATAAAGTTATTATCGAAAACTTAATTACGGTTCAAAAAATTGAACCATTTCAATGGATTTCCTTCACTAATTTGACTTACCTTAGATCAGCAAGTTCGGTAAGGAATGTTTCTCCGTCGATTGGCGTGGACCGAGACTTGAAGGTCAGTAGTGGTAGATCACCCATTTGCTCCAACGCGCTGTCTGTTCCCGCAAACCGTTGGGTCAGATTTGATCTAGAATAAATACGGTAACATTATATTTTAATAGTCATTAATATAAAAACAAATTAAAGAAACGACGGCTTAAAATTTATAACCCTTTGTCGTTCTCAAAAATTAGACGAATCCAACGATACCATTTCGATAAATACGTTTGGGCCGTGGGGCATTGAGGCAATGTGGGGCAATGAGTAAGATATACCTTTGCACTTGGTTAAAAAAAAGTTACACTAATACTAATAGTAGGTTTTACATTTTGAGACACTTGTGGAACAAATATTTTGATTCACATATCTTAGGGAACTTTTTTAAAAAGATCTCTTGGGTTACTTCAAGATCCTTTTTGAGGTTCAACGTTAAACGTTTAAGCAAGTGTTAATATTTTTTAATTCACACATAACTCATATTTCGTTATTTTTAATACATATTGATATATATTGTTTCTGTTATTGTCTATCGCCCTTTTTTACTTTAGCATAACACCTGCTGCTAATTCTCTTGTTGACTGGAAGAGAATGACATCAGGCATTATGTTTGCCCTTTTGTACATTTGTTCTTAGAGGTGATGCAATATTTTTTTAAAATAAATAACTTTGAAATATTACATGTGCCAGGGTTTCGAACCTTGGACCCCTCGATCCAACAAACCACTCGGCTTACATCCGTGCCCATCAGTGTAAAAGTAATGGGTTAATCACTGGCGAACTATACAGGGACGGTCCGCCCCGGGCCTCTAGTCCTGGGTGTTTTTTTTTTTTTTTTTTAAATATAAGAGTAGCAGACGAGCATGCAGTCCACCTGATGGTAAGAGGCTACTGCCGCCCATGGACATCTGTAATCAACCCTAGATAGGATTAGATATTCCTACCTGAGGTCGGCCACAGATGCGCCGCTACCCCTGAGGACTAAGCTGGAACGCCTCGGAAAAGTCTGTCTCCCTTACCACACCCTTCAAACCGGAACACAGCAGTGCTTAACACTGCTGATATGAGGCAGAAATAGGTGTGGTGGTAGTGCAGCCGGAGTCGAACCACAAAAGGTTCTACCTTTAAGTGGTGTACTCCAAATGTCAACAAATTCCATTGTCTTCTGAGACTGGGGGCTCAGCTGTCTGCCCCGGGCCTCCAACAAGCTTAGTCCGCCAATGGGTAACTATGACGATGACAAAATATTATTGAAGAATCTACCTACATATATTTGCTTTACGATTTACGAGTGAAGCCAAACGTATTGCGAGTTTATATTTAGGCGCACCCATTTATCTGATCCCATTATATCCCGTTGAATTACTACATGTTATATGTGAACTATAAATTCACCTGAGTTCAGTTCAATATTAAATTTAATAAACGATCGCGTATAGAAGTATGGACAGCTTCTAAAACATGGTTTCACAATCTGAAGGTCTGCAGATCGAATTCCGTGCACCTTTGATTTTTCAAAAAATATTCTAAATTTTTTGGAATTGGAATTTGTCCAGTATTGCCAGTGTTGTGTTTGATACATGCTATTTACAAAGATAATATAGGAGTAGCAGACGAGCATGTGGCTCACTTCAGTTTAAGTGGCTACTGCCGCCCATGGACGTCTGCAATAAAACCCAGACAATACCAGATTCCCACCTGGCCGACAACAGATGCGCTGCAACCTCTGAGGACTAAGTTGGAATGCTTCGGAAATGTATGTCTCCCTTACCACACCCCTTAAAACAGAATATACTCGAAACAACACTTAACACTGCTGTTATTCGGCAGCAATAGGTGTGGAAGTGGTTCCGCAGGAGTTGAACCCTCAAAGAGTTCTACCACCTTTAAAAGGAGGCAAGTATCTTAGTCCTGAAGAGTGGTAACTCATCTATGATCGGCTTCAGGGAGAACCAGGACAGTGACCACTTACTATCATATGGACTGCGTGCTCATTTGTTACTCAAATCACAAAAAATACTGAATGCTACTTTCCCAATATAAATATGAAAACTGTCACATAAACTGTCAAGTAAAAATGTACGTAGGTTTACCTCAAAGTGCTTCCATTTGTGAATATGAAGAAGGCCACTTCAGACCTTTCTTGCTGGAGCCGCGTCACCAACTTCCCCAGTTCTGTAGCTCGGCTCACCTGTCACAGAAAATATTTAGTACTAACTTCCGAATGTATGTATTTCTTTTTATAATATGAGAGTAGCAGACGAGCATGCAGTCCACCTGATGGTAAGTGGCTTCTGCCGTTGACATTTGTAATCAACCCCAGATAGGATTAGATATTCCTACCTGAGTTCGGTCACAGATGCGCCGCTACCTCTGAGGACTAAGCTGGAACGCCTCAGACAAGTATATCTCCCTTACCACGCCCTTCAAACCAGAACACAGTAGCGCTTAACGCTGCTGTTATGAGGCAGAAATACTAGTGGCGGTGATGCCGCCGAAGTGGAACCACAAAGGGTTCTGCCATCTTCAGTGTATAATATGTCTGAAAACATAATAATTCAAAATGGCGTTACATTATCTTCTTGGACATTTTAGGTTATGAATGAGTGGGAAAAATCGATTATAATTGAGTATTTTTGAAATTTGTCGTCTCAGTTTGAATGTTCAATAGTTCATGGCTCGTATCCTAGGCAATCAATTTTTTTTAAGTTATGTGCATAGTACAAATTAGCATAATTGGATGCAATTTGCATAAACCAGCAATGGGAAAATCATGAGTCCATGATAAAGATGATAAAATACATGTAGAACAGGTGCCATTTTGGATGAAAATGTTATTTGAAAGATGATACACCACTTCCTCTTACATGGAGTGATTATAGGAATAACGCATTGGTAACATAAAAATATATTTTCACTTTTCTTATTTAATTTGACCGTTTTAAAATCCTTGTATTGAAGCTTCAAAAATGGAAAACGTTATAAAATTACGTCCGCTTACGTCACTAACTTTGTGATCTGATTGTGATTCATGTGAATAAGACATATAGAAAAAGAATTTTATTTCATGGTGATCTGAAATATAATTGAGAATTACAATGTAGTATCCTTCTTCCCACTCGTCGGCATCGCGATTGTTTAGCCTTTAAAAACAAAAAAAGTTTAAAGACCACTGACACTGCGTATGACAGTGACACTATATTGACAGCTACCTCACTTCTTTTTCGCGCTTCCAAGGCATCGTGATACTATTTTTTCAAAGTTTTGTTAAACGTGTATAGTGAAGCAAAGCTAGTGAAAAAATGAAGGAAATGGAAACTAGGAATGAAGAATCACGTCTGCGTAGTTGTAGTCGCAGTAGCAGGGATTTACGAAGCAATTCTTCGGATTGGATCACCGGTTCAGAGGTTATGTACAAATTACTTACCAGGTATGTAAGAAAATAATGCATTATTCACCTTTTACAGTATATGTGCACGACTATAAAAATGCCTAAATAACTAACATATTCTCAGAAAGAAACTATATTGTTCGAAAAACTTTCTCGTATCTACAACTTCAAAACTATTCATGCACGCCAATCTCGCTGTTGCACATTACAGACACCAAACAGTGCTCATGTTCGCCATTAACCGTAAGATGCTTGCATTTTTATGCATATAATTTAGCAATTAATGGTCCAAATATAAAATGCACCCGAGCCATTGAGTACGAGATACTCGTTGCGTCGCTTTGTCGACACTAAATGTTTCCCATGTTCACCATTAAGCACGAGATGCTGGCCCTAACATTTATATGTGGCAAATGTTCAAATATTCAAAGAGTCACAACCGTCGAGTACGAGATACTCCTAGTGTTACTTTGTTGACACTAAACGGTTCACTCATTCGCCATTGAGTACGAGATACTCGCGCTAACATTTCTATGTGGCAAGTGGTCGAATATACAAAGCATCAGAACCGTCGAGTACGAGATACTCCAAGTGTTACTTTGTTGACACTAAACATTTCACTCATTCGCCATTGAGTACGAGATACCTGCGCTAATACTTATATGTGGCAAATGGCTTGAATGCTTCCATCACTAGCTATTGCACTAACAATACACAGTATAAAGCATGAATGATTTATAAGCACCAAGCTAGAGCTGCTACAACACAAGGTTATGCCAACCCAGTTATACCAACTCTGACAAAATAATTTTCAGAACCAGCTATAATTTCAGGAATCATTCATGGAGTTATTGCAAATAGCAAAACATATTTGTAACTTTATGACAAAACAGTGTCCTAACAGAAATGGAAAATATTATGTCAACATACTGGGACAACGAGTGAATACAATAATATCATCAGAGTTCTCTAAAATTGGGAGGTATGTGTGAAGCAACTGGATGAATAACATATTCCAATGAGAACTGAGGAAATCAACCTGGTACATTTTGATGCTCTTCTCAGAATAACACTTTAACTAGTGCTACCTATAAAGGTCATAATAGGTAATTTATGCTCCACCACAATACACACGATAAAAATATGTGCAATACATGGTGGAGAACAGAAAATAGGAATCATCACATTGCTGGTGCGCTAACCCATAACAAATATAACCCCGTGCATATAAGAATCTTATCAGGATTCACCGCACAGCATGATGCTTATGAGCTCATGTAACGGAATCATACTGAAGACATTGAAACTCACTTAGCTGCATTACAAATGATAGAAGACTAACTATCTTATCAGAAAACAATGTCTAAAATAGACATTTGTGACATAAATGTTTTATGCAGCACCCCGTTGCCAATTTGAAATTGGTTGAGATTGGTCGTTCCACACAAATCAATTGTGTTATATGATATTAAAATTTAATATATGGCGTCAAGATAAAAATCTTACAACATTGATGACAAAATTATCTTTGTATACTAGTTAATCCAATGCTCGATCTCAAATGGTAATAGATGTGCTCCTCACATTATCACATACACACTGGTGTATATACATGACAACTGTTTCATGTTAACCTGAAATAGAACAGAAGGCATGCTCTCTCAAAAGAACCACCTCAGGAGGACAATGATTAAGCAAACAAGACTCCGGCTTATTGATACTGACACATATCTGTCCAATATATTTTTAGTCACATGAAGAAAGAATATTATAAGTATCTCATATATTGGAACCAGCGTCTGAAGTCCTAGCTTTGATAGTAGCATTCTGTGTTAATACCTCAACACAATTGAGCAGAGTTCATTGATTTGTTATGGATACTCTATAGTTCCTACTCAATTTCAGCTGTTTTATAAGCAAATAACAGGTACCTATACATGGCTCAAAGTAAACAATATTACATGGGTTATATTGTAGTACCTCTTACTCACATATATACAAATTATGTATAGTAAAATTTAATCAGTTACCAGCTATATAAAGCTGTTTGATTTGATATCTTGTGGGCTAGGTATATGAATATCCTAACATCCAGATTAGGTGTATTTCAAGATATTGCGGATTTCAGGAAATACTCGTATTATTAAGGTATAACTCTAAGGAGATTTGTATCAAGGAGTACAATCAGAACTATAATGCACCACTTAACTACTGGTACAGAGTACCTACTTAAAGTCATTGAGCTTACATAACATATATAACTCTATTATATAAAGATGTAACTTGAATTGAAGTTTTTAAATTATCTATTTAATACATTGGTTTACAGTGATAATCAATCCAGAAGTCTGGAGTTGTCTTTGGACACAAATACCTTTATGATTTATTCTAAGGCCAGGTACTATAACAATACCTGCAATACTATAACAATACAAATGTGCTAAATAATAAATGTCCATACTTGTAAATAGTTCAAAAACCTTGTTTAGTATTACTTATTTATATGGCATATGTGACATAAATGCAAATATGTGAATGTCAAGAGTGAACTTTATGTACAAATGTGAGAATTTATACAAAATTAACATTTTGGATTTCGTTACACTTATGTTTCAGTGACTCAATAGGAATAAATACAGTAATAATTAAAGGTTTGGAAGTTCAGTCCACAAACATATGGGTAATTATTAAATATCTGCACATATTTTTCACTTTTACATGTACAGTAAAACTGCTTAAAATATGAGGCTGATCATCATGAAAAAATTGACTAAAGATTATTGGTGCCTATGTAATGCTCTACAACAGAAGCCTGGTACTCCCAACATTACAAAAAGCAATCAAATATTAACATACTACTTATATTGTTGCTTAAACATTTCCTTTAGCAACACCAGGTTTATATAGAAACATGCATCATACATTTATATACCAGTCATCAGGTCAAAAAATAACACAGCAGTCCATTAATCCTGGAATAAAGACAAGCATAATATGAGAATTGCTATTGCACTTAAGTCTTCATAATGTCTATGTTAGTTACACTAAAACTGAAATTGTTCTCATTTCATAATGAAGCTTAGGCTAAGGGTAAATAATGTCCACCATGGTAATATGTGACACATTAATGATATAAAAGTAATAACAATATTATTATATCATGTGAATGGCCAGCCATTAATATGATATCTTCTTTGGGTCTTTTATGCCTAGTGTGTATACCTAGATGCTCTTATAAAACATAAAACAAAGAAAGTAAGCTGCATGTCCAATCAATTTTCAAATGTAAATCTAGCATCCCTAGAATTAATAGGAATTCCTTAGGGGTATGTGTGATGAACGTTACTATATAGGACACACATGACAGACATCTGGCCTGGAACAAAGAAAACTATATTATATATACAAATTATTATTATAATTATTATATAGAAGATTTATCTACTTTCCTTTTCTTAAAGAATTAAGATGGAGAAAAATGTGGGTAATAACTTTATAATTTATCACTGTCAGAGCTGTAACTAGAACCAGTTGTGTTAGTAATCATTACAGGCTAAGTAAGCCAGAACCCCATGGAAGTTATAAAATATTTGACTTATTAAAACTGAATTAATCCTGGGAATGCTCAGCATAAATACTTTTGAGTCAAGATAAGCTTTTCTGGTCTAGTCATGGGGTCATGGGGTTTGAAATAATCATATACATAAATACTGCTATGAAAACTGATATCAACTTTTACATACACATAACTGATAGTTACACACATTTTTAGGAAAAGATGTTAGATGGAAAGTCAGATTGGATTTCAAAAGGAAACACATCATAAGCTTTCCAACCAACCATATAGATATGTAACTTTACAGAGGGCATGCATAAGCATGTTACAGCAAAAAGTATAAGTAACTTTTGCAAATCTGATATATACCTACAAAAACAGGAAGTCATATAAAACTAAAATGTTTCATTGATCTAAGAATGATCATGTCCCTCCTGAACATGCACACTAATATAAAGAAACAAAGTAGGTATAACACCCAATATTATACCGGGTATACCTACAACATAAAATATAAATTTATCTCACATGGGGCATATATCATCCCAAGATCAAATCAAATACCCGATCATAATTTGTCAATAAATAATGGTATTAATTCCTTAATATTCAACATGGGATGGCTTCCTATTTTAATAATATTGGAATACATACGATGTACCTACTGGTACATTTAAGTATAGTATTATATAAAAGTACATTATTATATAATGCACATCACATATGAAACATATTTATACGTATATTGCTATATAGCAAAGGAAATAGTATTATTTGTGTCAATAAAATTGACCAAGTAATTCATTCTACACATAATTATGACATACTATGGAGGGTAGAAAACATATTTTCGACCTTGTATGTATTTATTTTTTGCAAGGTGCAAAAGCTTGAATTGAATAATCATTAATACTGACTAAATTACAATATTACTATTATTATTATTATTATTGGCCAATTTTAGTAATAATATATTTAGAGAAAAATATTGCATTATTATTGCACTGAATATTATTTCATCTAATTCAGAGGGAATCTCACTTAGTACTATGTGTTTCAGAACATTTCATCCATATTATACAGTAAGAATAAATATTCAGTTAGCAATCCTAATAATTATGTATATTTTATAATTATACCTAATTAAGAGAAAAATTTCTTATTAATATCATATTTTCATATTTTATATATATATATATATATATATATATATATATATATATATATATTATTATTGAGAATAAATCTCATTAAGCACTATGGATTTCACAACATCTCATCCATATGATGCAGAACAAATAAATATTCAGCAATGTAATTAAATCCATATAATAATATATATGTATGGTAATAAATCTTTAATTTAATTACATGTCCCATTGTTGCAGTTGTCTCTAAACATCTACATTGTAATTCTCAATTATATTTCAGATCACCATGAAATAAAATTGAAAATTAGACGAGCTTACCTGTAAGCGAAGTCTGATTATAATTTTATGAATGGTGATCTGAAATATAATTACCCACCCTCCCAAAATCAAAACCCATACTGCAACAATAAGAACAAAAGAGTCTCCTAGATATAGACAGCATGCATATTATCAAGGAGACTAAGTTGGAAATGATAGACTCTAAATTAAGTGAGGTAGCTGTCAATATAGTGTCACTGTCATACGCAGTGTCAGTGGTCTTTAAACTTTTTTTGTTTTTAAAGGCTAAACAATCGCGATGCCGACGAGTGGGAAGAAGGATACTACATTGTAATTCTCAATTATATTTCAGATCACCATTCATAAAATTATAATCAGACTTCGCTTACAGGTAAGCTCGTCTAATTTTCAATTTTGATCTCGAATGTGAAATGAAACGAAAAATAACTATCGAAAGTTATACAGCTCACTGATATGTTTTGGGCAATCATCTCTGAGAAATATACCGTCATTTCAGATGAACCAATAAATTTTCATGAGTATTCGAGTCCATAGCTTCGACCTTCGACGGTAGACAGAGTAGAAATAATATGAATAGACCTTTAAAAATATTTTCCTTTACATTTTATATACTCGTATATTATTCGATTGCCGAGGGTAATGTTTTTCGAGCGTACATATGTTAATGTACGTCTCATTCTTTAGCGTGACCTACAGCTTAAATAGCTATTAATTATTTTAATACGCAGACAATGATTGTTTTTTTTATAATATTTTATAATATGGAGTAGCAAACCAGCATGCGGTCCACCTGATGGTAAGTGGCTACTACCGCCTATGAACATCTGTAATCAACCCCAGATAGGATTGGATATACCTACATCAGGTTGGCCACAGATGCTCCACTACCCCTGAGGAGTAAGCTGGAACACCTCGGAAAAGTATGTTTCCCTTACCTCACCCTTCAAAACCGAACACAGCAGTGCCTAACACTGCTGTTATGAGGCAGAAATAGGTGTGGTGGTGTCGAACCACAAAGTCCTACCACCTTTTTATGTATTAAATAATAAGTAATAGGTAGAAAAAGTAGAACACTGATTCTAGTGTTTAAGAAACTCAGCCTCTCATTAGGGGGTTGAGGTTCAAATCCCAGGCACCTCTCATTTGTTAAAGTTAGGCGTGTACTAGAATTTAAATATCATGTGCTTAACCGGTGAAGGAAATTTTGAGGAAACCTGCACGTCTGAAAGTAAAAAAAAAACTCAACGGAGTATGAAATCCGTTAATTCGCACTTGGCCAGCGCGGTAGACTATGGAGTAGACCTCTCAATGAAAAGAGACCCTTGCCCAGCAGTGCTATAGTCATAAGTTGACGACGACGTATGGAATCCATTATATACAAATAAACAAACAAAGAAACAAACTACACACAAACAAACACACACAAATGTGCACGAACGAACGCATAAACGCATACACCGTTAATTGTCTGCCTATACTAATTGTGTAATCCTGTTTTGGGTTAATCGACAACGTACTGTACATATTGTGAAAATATTATATGTATCGCTGTTGGATTACCTAATAAATAAATGAATATATGCAATCGGAGCGCAATAATTAAAGCCTTGTAATAACATTAATGAAATAATAATAATATTAACAGTCCTTAATTTGTGGTTTGTGGTGTCTTCCATATACAAAGAGGATAAGGACAATTAATTAAATATAACGTATTATTATAATACCATACAAATGTCCAATCAACAATGTTTTCCATGTAATGCTACTCGTTCATTGTTTACAATCACACACTCACACACACATTCACACACACACACATACACACACGCTTATTTGTTTATATTCGACATTGAATTTGATTGTTATTGTATATCGATTCGGATTTTATTTTGCTTTTAATGCTATTTTTGTCATCTAAAATATTTGATATAACTTAATGTAATTTTCTTTTATGTAATAATTAGTGTATTTGATATAATTTAAACGTATCTATTTCCTATGTAATTTGAACGTTAACTGTTGTTCTTTTTAACTAACGCATTAGGTTTTTCCTGTAATGTTAGATGTAAGGTGTGAATAAATAAATAAAAATACAGTTGATTAATTGCCATATTCGTACTTATCTAAGCAAAGCAAAGTAAATTTCTTCCTAGAATTAGCTCAGACACTCATTCTTTACGAGGCTCGGGTAGAAACATTGAATGGAGACTCCCAGTATTTCAGTGAAGACTTCCTTCGGGCGACCTTCTTTTTCGCTGTCATATGTCATACGAATGTCACAGGTAGTTTGGTCCTGATGACGTTTTTTTAGCTAATGGTATATGGTCTTTTAGTTCGAAACCGTTAGGAATTGTTTGAGCCACTTAGTCCTGTCATGACCACCACTACGCCTTTCTGCCTTATTACAGCAGTGTTTAGTACTACTGAATTCTATTTTGAAGGGAGGTAAGGGAGACATATTTATCCAAAGCATTCCAGCTTAATCCTCACGGGAAGTGGCGCATCTGGCACCGACTGGTAGGAATCTAAACTTATATGGGCTCGATTACTGATGTACATGGGCGGCAGTAGTCACTTACCATCAGGTGGACTGGATGTAAGTGTACTAAGTCTATATAATATCCTACCATTGAAAATATAAAGTAAATAAATATTGTAGAAAATAGGTAACTTCTGCCACTCAAAGACAGAAAAAATATTGTTAAAAATAAATATTTTGAAAGTAATGGTGTTTTCATCTATCAAATCATTGGTCTGTGCAATGTCCTACCACTGACGGCATTCTTGGCGAGAAATGACAGCGAATAATTACTGTTTCATTTCTCGTGAAAGCTCGATAAAAGCTCAGTGGAAAATATTGGACTTTTAGACAGCATCGGAGATGAGGGTGAAGAGTTAGACAATTTATCTCATGAAAGTTTATTTTTCTTAGACAAAACATTGTTCATTTTCACGCTGTTTTCATTTAAAAAAAACGCACGAAATTTAAGCAAATGCTTTTTACAATATAGGAGTAGCAGACAAGCATGCAGTCCACATGATGGTAAGTGACAACTGCCGCCCGTGGACATCTGTAATGAACCCAGATGCACCGCTACCCCTGTAGACCAAGCTAGAACGCCTTGGAAAAGTATGTCAACCTTACCACACCCTTCATACCAGAACACAGCAACGTTTAACACTGTTGTTATGAGGCAGAAATAGATGTGGTGGTGAGGGCGCCGGAGTCGAACCACAGAGGGTTTTACCACCTTTCGTCATTAATATATTAAATAAAAAGATATCGCCTCAACGGCACGCCTGCCAAATGTGAAACATTAATATTGTTTAAAGAATTGATGATTAAATAAACAACACAGGATTTTACACACAGAGAACCAACGAGAGATATCCATAATTACCCCACAAACACATGAAGAAGTGGAAAACCACTCATCACACGAAATACATTAATAAGGAAAGGAATATTAATTTACCTATTTTAGATGTTGATGCTAGATGGACATTAAGATATATTATAGATATAGTCCGCGTAAAACTGCTTGTCCGCTCTGAATATAGATATGAATCGCGTCGCCATAGCAAATTGTATGACTACACCTGCTTGCAATAACTTCACAGCGGACTAGCAGTTTGGCGCGGACTATACCAAGACTCAAGCCAATCTAAGCATAATCTACCGCTACATACACGTCATTCTACCTTAGTAACTGTTAACTGCTGCTATTATCTGATATGAAAGAAGTGGTAAGGGACACTTAGACCACTCCATTTCATTCTTCACAGGGAGCAATGCATTTGTGATAGATCCTATTGGGACACCAGTCCTATCGGTTGTTTAATATCGATGTCCATGGCCATGTACTTAACATCAGGTGAAATTCGTGTTTGAAATGTATTAATCGTGACTGAACCAATATACGAAGTTAAGTTTGGTCTGGGGTTACCTGAATGACCATCTGTGGTTAAATTTCATGCCCACTTCTGTGGTTAATGTAACCTACATGTAACGAACCTGTCGTTATTTTCATTTGATAACAGTCTATAAGACTTTCTCGATTTGAAAACATTTTCCTACCTGTTCTTCGACATCAGCCACCTCGCGGCCATTCGTGAGGCTGTTTCTCAGTGAGAGGGTGGTTTGTACGATCAGCGCCAGGATGGGGATGAATGGCAGCAGCAGCAGCCTCCACAGTTGGCAGCGGCGGCTCCGACACCAGCGCCGCAGTCTCAACCCACAGCTGAGGGATTTGTTCTCATCTTTCAGCGGATTTGGGGAAGCTGGGAAAAAATAAAATAATCCATGTTATTCTAGCATAGTCCTCAAGTGGCCGGCAGGAATCTAATCTTATTAGGGGTTGAACACACATGTCCGTGGGCCGCAGTCGTCGCTTACCATCAAGTGGACTGCAAGTTCGTCCGATATATATCAATAGAAAATATTTTATTGTATTAATTATTCCCAATTATAGTGTGACATTTCGCAAATATAAATTGAGATCCAATGACGGTAATAATTCTTCATGAATCACGTCCAAAAATCGAACGATATTATTATTTAGGTACAGTAATCATTAACATCCCGACAATAGGAACATATGTAATCATATTGTTTTGTTATTCTTATCTAAACGTGTAAAAATGCATCATAGGTTTTCCAAATATTATGGGTATTTCCTTCATTAGAAGTTCTTCACGGGAAAATCTCAGAGATAAAATTCTTCGGTTTAATAACTTTATTAGGGGAGAGACGGTTATATCGTATCGTCGATTATACGTAGTAATATAGTAATATATCTTCTTCTTTTGAAGACCTAATATAGAAAAATCTGTTCTTTTTGAAGGTGGAAGGGTTATACCCTTTGTGGTTCAACTCCGGCGACAACACAACCACACCTATTTCTATCTAATATTAATAATAAGTGTTAAGCGCTGCTGTATTCTGGTCTGAAGGGTGTGGTAAGCGTTTCTTTAAAGCTTAGTCTTTAGAGATAGCGCCGCACCTGTGGCCGACCTCAGGTAGGAATCTGGGGTTGGTTAGAGATGTCCATTGGCAGCAGTAGCGACTTACCATCCTTAAGAAGCATTTTTTGTGAAGATACGAAATAACAGCAATATTTATACGAAGTATCACTTAAAATTATATTTTTTTATTTACATTTAATAGGAAATACGCAGGTGGTACGAATCAATCGGAGTTACAATTAGACCAACTCTCCCCTATGACTATACATTATTCTTAGGTATGGTTTTACGAGTGCAATTTATCATGCATCATTATTCAAACAATTCTATTTATAGATACCTATAGGTTCGATTTTATGTGTGTCTAGTACTAAGAATATCTGGTGGAACAAGCTCTGAGTAGCAAATGAGTACTACATTTGTAATCAATCTTAGATTTAGGATTGAAATATTATCTGTCGTTAGCGACTTTGAAAAAAAAAAACTGCTGTTATTGCACAGAAATTAGGGCATGTTGTCTCCAAACTTAAAACACATACCTTCAAAATGATTTAGTTCTTCTTAGAGATACATTTTGGAAAATTCTTTACTTTTAGCCTACTGACGGGGTAAACGAATTTTTTCATTGGAAACTTTCCATTTATAAAAATAATGGTATAATATCATGATACCAGAAAATCTATCATTTACAAACATATTATCTGTTACATTTACAAATGGGATTTTTAAGGGTAGTAGATAATCAGCCTTTTGATTTGAATTAAAAAAATCGATAAATATGTTTTCGCCTTTTTTTTCATCTGACATCTGTATACAAGGAATTTGGAATTCCAATAACTCATTTACCTATACCTACACACACATATGTGGGTATAATCACATACAAGGCATCACACTATGTTACAATACAATACAAGTATACAAACATTATGACCGACATATAAGTAGTTATATCTTCAAATCTGCGGACTCTGATTAAAACAATAAGTTACTGTATGGCAGTTGTACGATAACTTGTCCCTGTAGTCCCGGGACCAGAATAGGGCTATGGTATCCCCTGCTTGTCTTTAGAGGCGACTAAAAGGGGCTTCAGGGGTTGCGGCCGGCAAGGCTCGGCGTTTGAGATCCCGGAGATCTCCACGAAACGCCGAGGACGACAATTGGGGAGGTTTTAGTGTGGTAAAAGTCCCATATAACCCGGCGTCCCTCCCACAGCGTCGGGTACCTTTTGAAGGTTTCCCCCTCGTCAACAAAAAAAAAAGTTGTACGATAACTGACTGACTATCGCTTTACCGACTGACTTCAATATTCAGAACAGGTATACAATACCTACACCGATAGAAATCATATTATCTTCACCTTTGCCGGTTCTGATTGAACATCCAATTTCTCTGTGGCAGTTGTACGATGACTGACTGACTGACTGACTGACTGACTGACTGACTGACTTACTGACTGACTGTGCTCATTATTCAGAACATGTATATATAATACCTACAAGTACTCCAAGCGACGGTGTTGCATTGGCACAGTTCCAAACATCGAAAACCGTGTTCAGTGCACGTGTCGTTTTGTCTTTATACGTGTACTTTTACATAAGAAATCAATTATAAAATTGTAAAACATGAAATATAATTTTAACTGTACCCTTAATAATTATGAGTTTTTACGTCTTTACAAAAATGACTGTTTTTTTATTTTTTACGTATTTCCCATACATTTCCAACCATACAGTTCTAATACTGTCCGCTAGGGGCGCTGATTAGAATTGTATGGGCAAATAAATACGTAAACAAATACAAAAACAGTCATTTTTGTAAAAACGTAAAACCTCATACTAAGGGTACTTATTGTTCTTTGATTGATCAATTGATTTGATTTGACTGCCTGGCAAATTATTAAGTTTACGTTTCCGTGGTTTAGGTGGTCCAGAAAGAGAATTATCCCAATCAATCAAATTTTAAAATCTGCAGAATTTTTTGCTGAAACACTGAAACATTAATAATCGGAGAGTCGGTTATATCGTACCACTTTTCGCTTTAACAAGTGAATCGTATAAGTACAATTACCAAACAAATTGTGGAACGATTTACCAAATTATATTAATTATAAAAAAAAACATCACGACAGCTACAATGCTAAGACAAACCGTCCAAGTTAAAAAAATAACTGAAATCTGAAGGCAAATAATGGAAGCATTGGCGTTGTAGCTTACCCTTATCACGGGTTTTGTGCTTACGAAACAACACGAATATGTATATGAAGTATACAAAATACTAAAATATGCGTATACTAAATACTAAAGTATACTAAAAGTATTTTATTTGCTTTCACAAACAGTTCGCAGTAAATGCAATTTGCATATAGCGGGATGGTGCGGGACTGCAAGAAGCTACTTGCGTATTGTCATATTAGAATAATTGCTCATTTAATAGTAAATACATGAGTGGTACGATTAAACCTCCCCTAAATGGTTGTTCCCAACTGCACCCTGAATTACAAATTAAATTTTCTACAAATTGAGAGTTTTTCTCCGCCTCCGCTGTCTGTCCGTCTGTCCGTCTGTCACAGACATCTATTTCTTGAATCGTTATATATGGTTTATGGCTGAAGAAACTTAATAAAATAATATTTAGACACATGAATTTTACAACGTTAGCCGGTATAACAACAAATACTACAAATAAAAAAAAAGTTGACAGGAGGGTTCAAATACAAGAAATAAACGACGTTACCACTAACGCCATCTGTGTTCACATAATCACATCACACATCGGTAGAATACAGAACTTCCAATAGATGGCGTCACTTGCTAAATTTATATCGACATCGTGTATAATTATTTCGTACGAAATATTTGTAAGAAAGAATAAAATAAATAATTATAAGTTAGGCAATTCACTTTTTAAATTAGGATAATTATTATTACAACTCAATAATTATAAACTTAGTGTAAAGTAGTTATTTTTAATAAAACACTCGAGATCATTCTAACAAGCGGATTTTTTATTTGACATCTTACAAGGTATAGATAACAGAGTAGTCTAACGTCTATTAACTATGAACTTTGATTGTCTATACTTTACATCTCCCTTTCTTTGTAAATAAACATTAGCTTATAGTTTTAACTTTAAATACAACAATTTAAACATTAATCTGGACTTTAATTAACATTAGTTTAAACCTAAATCTTGACTTACATTACAATTTTATACTTTAAAGTTACTTATTACAATGTTCATTCTAATTTTGATGTTACAAAATGATCTACAGTTAGAAACTTTAATATCAGAGATTAATATCTATCTAACACTTATCACATACATATTATAGGTATTACAGTATGATTATATGCAATCCAGGAAACTAATTAACAGGATAATTGTAATATTTACTAACTATCATGAATTTGTATCATATTAATTTTCTTTACTTTTACAACACAAGTTATTAGTATAGTTACTGTAAACATAAGTAATTTGTAAATACAAAGCAATGTTATCTAGTCATATATTAATATACATTACAGACTTTAGTGAATATTAGTTATACATATTGTTAGTTATACATATTATTAAAGATCAAGTCTATTTATTGGTTTAATTATTCTGCCAGACCTGGTTGTTCTTTCTGCTGTTGCCCTTTGAGCTGTGTTTGACTTCTGTGAGTGATTGGCGTTGCTTGGTGTTGAAACTGGGAGTGATTTAGGAACAGCTGGTGATTGCGCTTGAGCTGGAACCTGTTCTGTTGCTGGTTCATCTGTATATTTAGTTTCAGGAACTACAACTCTGTCCCTGGTTATGTCTGCTTGTGTTTTGTGCAGGTGATTAAAGTTTCTTCGTAAGATTTGGCCTCGATCTGTTTGAATAATGACTGATCTTGGTAGACCTTCAGGTTTTTCTATCACTCTTGCCCCTTCCCAATGTCGATGAGCAACTTTGTGTCTGACTTTATCATTGATTTCAAAATTAACTGGTTTTGTAGCATGTTTATTACTGTAATTAACTTGTTTCTCTCTTAATCGTTTTAATTCAGCTGTGATTCCGTGCATAATTTTTGGTTTCAAATTATCATCACTGGTAGGTATTGGAGATCTTGTAATTCTGCTGAAAAGACGTTGGTTGGGTGAACCTAAGTAATCATTTCTTGGTGTATTTCTCCAATTTAATAAGGCGAGTTGAACATCTGATTTATCAATACTGCATTTTCTTAATAAGTTCTTCGCTGTTTGAACTGCTTTCTCAGCGAGTCCATTGCCTTGATGGTGATGTGGACTAGATGTTACATGGTTAAATCTCCACTCCTTTTGAAAATTTTTGAATTCTCTAGACATATACTGTGTTCCATTGTCGGTTTCTAGCTCTTCTGGTATTCCATGTACAGAAAACCATTTTTTAAATTGTTCGATTACTTCATATGATGTCTGACATTTCAGTTGTTGAAAATCTAAATAACCAGAGTAACTGTCACAGATAACTAGGTAGGTTTTTCCATTCAATTCAAATAAATCTGATGCAACTATTTGCCATGGAAGTGTAGGAATCTTTTTAACTAGCACTGTATCTTTAATATTGTCTCTTTGAGTTCGTTCACAGACAGAGCAACCTTTGACTAGTTTTATGATGTCCTCATATTGTCCTTTCCAGTAAAGAAATTGTCGAGCTCTTCTTAAACAACTTTGTATACCCAAATGTCCCTGATGAATATTTTTTAACATTTTAGGAATTTGTGACTTTGGTATTAGAATTTTATCACCTTTAAATATTATTCCTTTCAGATAACTTAGTTCTTCTTTAAAATTAAAGTAATGTCTTAGTTCTGTAGGTAGCTCGTTTATATTTTCTGGAAATCCTTCCATTATAATCTTTAGAAGTAATTGTAAATGTGGATCTTCTTTTGTAGCTTTAATTAATTCCTCTTTAGCATCTAATGACATAGGTAGTATAACTGACACTTTCAAATCATCATCTTGTTCATATTTCAGGTTAGTAGCATCACAGTCTCGACTAAGGAAGTCTGCTAAGGGTATTTCTGTCCCTTTTTTAAATATCACTTTGGGCGAGTACGGTGCAAGATTAAACATTATGCGTTGCAACCTCGCTGGTGCAGATTGAATGTTTTTCTTGAAGATTGTCTCAAGTGGTTTATGGTCTGATTCTACTGTCAGTTGCTTACCATAAACATATTCATGGAACTTCTTACATCCAAACAGTATAGCGAGTGCTTCTTTTTCAATCTGTGGATAATTCTGTTCAGCTTTGGTCAGCGCTCTTGCTCCATAGGCTACTGGTTGACCTTCTTGAAGAAGTGCAGCTCCTAGATTTTTTGAACTTGCATCGACGGTTAGTGTCACAGGTTTGTTTACATCATATAATCGTAGTACTGGAGGACTCTGCAGCACTTGTTTAATTCTGTTTAGAGCTTCTTCATGATGAATTTCCCATATGAAACTAGTGTTCTTATGTAATAAATCTCTAATTGGATTGGTTAAGTCTGACATGTTGGGAATAAATTTATTTAAGTATGTAATCATACCTAGAAGTCTCTGTAGCTCAGTTTTATTTGTCGGTGATTTCATCTCTTGTATGGCTTCTACTTTTTCAGGATCTGCTTCTAAACCATTGCCTGAAACAATGTGACCCAAAAATTTTAATCTTTTTGCTTCAAAAATACACTTACTTTTATTAAGTTTGAAACCTGATTTGTTTAATATTTCTATAACTTCACCAACTGTTTTGCGTAGTTCTTCTCTACTTTTTGCATGTATAAATATATCATCAATAGATACTCTCACGTTATTAAATTTACTCAGCAAATTAGTTAAAATTTCTTGAAATATTTCTGGTGCCGATGATACTCCAAAAGGAAGTCTTTTGAATGAATATCTTCCCCATGGGGTAGCAAATGTTAATATTTTTTGTGTTCTTTCTGATAGTTTGATTTGCCAAAATCCTTTGGTACAATCTAAAAGTGCAAAAAATTTGGAACCCTTGATATCAGCTGAAATTTCTTCTATAGTAGTAAGGGGAAAATGACGCCTCAAAATGTTTTTATTAACATCTGATGGATCAATACAGATTCTAATCTTGCCGCGTTGCTTAACTACTACCATTGGACTTACTACTGGTGTAGGTTCTGTTTCTGGCTTTATCACATCTAGTTTTACCATTCTATTAAGTTCTTGTTTTACCTCATCTCGTATAGCATGTGGTATTCTCCTTGACGGTTTTATTTCAAGTTTTGGGTTTTCAATCAAGTCTATATCATACTCATAATTCTTGTAACAGCCTAACCCTTCAAATATATCATCTTTGCATTGACTTTCCTTCAATGTCTTGATTCTTGCGATAAGTCCTAATTTTTCACAGGTATGAAGTCCTAAAATCGGTGTAACTTTTTCTTTAACTACTTTAAATGTAATGTTAGTTTCTTCATCTTTTATTTTACATAGTAACTCTGTTTCACCTAGAACTGCCATTTTATCTTCTGTGTAACTTATCAAATTTTTTGTTCGACTAGGTTTTAGACTTGCCTTGGCTTTTTCCATTAAGTGTCTTGGTAATACATTGCATTCTGCTCCTGTATCTAATTTAACGGTAAACTTCATATTATCTACATGTACATTTTCTGTCCAATTTTTCTGTTCACCAGCACTTATAGCTGAGATATACACATCATCTTCAGAATTTGAGCTTTCTTCTAATGCATTTACTCTATTTTTCTGCTTATTATTATATTTCTTTCTGGTGCGGCACATTTTAGCAAAGTGACCGTTTTTATTACACGTAGTACACTGTTTGTTAAACGCTGGGCATTCTCTGCTTTTATGATTTGTGCCACATCTTTTGCAATAAAATGTTTTATTTTGTTTATTTTTGGCATTATAATTTTTACCACTAGTATTCTTTACTAATAATACTTTATCCGGTTTCGACTTGCTTTCAAACTCGTCCAGTTGCCTGGAGGCTTGTTCGCTACTTTTGCATATGTTTATTGTCTTTTCCAAGTCTAACTTATCCTCTGTCAGTAATTTTTCTCTTACTTGACTGGATCTTATACCGAATACTATTTTGTCTTTCAACATTTCTTCCAATAAATTGTCAAATTCACACTTACTGGCTTGGGTTTTAATTCTTGTTAAAAATTCCTTGAAATGTTCGTCTTCATTCTGTTCAATTTTGAAAAATATGTATCGTTCAAACGATATATTCGTCTTTGGCGCGAAATAGTCACTGAATCTTTCCTTAATAATTTTAAGGTTATTTTTTTCCTCGTTCTTCAAGTTGAAAGAATTGTAAATTTCGATTGCATCCGGGCCTATCACAGCCATGAATGTTGCAGCTTGGACCACGCCTGGCTTTTTTTCCAATTGAATTGCAGTGGCGTACCACTCGAATTGTTGCAGCCATTTTTTCCAACTCGTGGACTTGTCCGCGTCAATGTGTAAGTTGTCTGGCGGCTTTATACCAGATACAGCGTCGTTCGACGTCATTTCGTAACTTTATCACGCGCTTTATTTCGTTTGCGACGTTATTATTGAACTTTACTTGAACTTCTGACACCATGTAAAGTAGTTATTTTTAATAAAACACTCGAGATCATTCTAACAAGCGGATTTTTTATTTGACATCTTACAAGGTATAGATAACAGAGTAGTCTAACGTCTATTAACTATGAACTTTGATTGTCTATACTTTACACTTAGGATTCTAATAACATTTTTTATGACAATATACTTTGTGACCCCGTACTTAATGAGACGTAACAAATACTAAAAATAAAAAACTAAAAATAAATAAGAATGAACATTTGGTGGTACGGGAGCCTACATGTGCGAGTTCGACTTGTATTTGGCGAATTATTAATCTTATGCATAATATGAGGAAAATCGTAATATTATGGTATTGGATAAGATAATTATTATTCAATCAATGACTCAACTGAAGTGTAATGGCGTGGTGGTGCTTGGATAAGATAATTTACACATTGATTTGCCATCGAGTAGGTAATTACTACAATCATGGTAATTGACACCACACTTACACTTGTGGTTGAAGTTATCATGGCAACCGTTTGTATATGTCCCAGGCACGTGTCTTTCTATATATATATGGCAGGTTTATAGTATACTTAAAGAAAGGCTTTCTACATTCACAGCCTTACATTGGGATTCCTTATGACGTGGGTGCCAGAGACACACACAAAGATAGGTAAATACACAAACACCCAGGTCCGGAACAGAAATTCATAATTTAGATGTCGAACCTGGAGGTCGTCAGCATACGCTTGAAAGAGCGTTTGTACACCGCCGCCATCACTGGACCGTCACCGAGAACGAGATTATTTCGGGCCGACTTTAATATCACATGACGGATTGCGATGGACACACAAAATATATGTATGTACCGTTACTTCGGCGCCGTCATCTACTTCTCGGTGACGGTCCGGTGACGGCGGTGGACAAACACCTTAATCGTAGTCATTTCGAACATGTACTGTGACAAATACTTTAATTGCTTCATACTATGTAACGGATCCAAATCGTCTGCAACATAACATTTGACGTTTATGTAATATAAACGTGTCGGATTTTATTTATGAGGTAATACACATTTATATTCAAGTTTTACGATCAAATCGTAACGTAGCTTTAGATCCTACTGAATAAGACCGCGTAAAACTGCTAGTCCGCTCTGAATATACAAATGAACCGTGTCGTCATAGCAAATTGTATGACTACAACTGCTCGCAACAACTTCAGAGCGGACTAGCAGTTTGGCGCGGACTATAGCATTTCTAATAACCTGCCAGAGACTAAATGTATTGTTAAGTATTTGCGCCTATCTTTTTTATAATATAGGAGTAGCAGACGAGCATGCAGTCCACCTGATGGTAAGTGACTACTGCCGCCCATAGACATCTGTAATCAATAGCAGATAGAGTTACATATTCCTACCTGATATCGGCCACAGATGCGCCGCATCCCCTGAGAACTAAGCTTAGTAGTCGTAAACCTTATTATTTTATTATGTAACGGGTACTCACGATATGCGTTTTTTATTGCCGATATTTCGACCCAGTTACATGGATCGTGGTCACGGCGAAACTGAGTGTTGTGTGTCGTGATATGGAACCTAGAAAAGAAAAACGAACTAGACGTAGGGTAGATAGATTAATCTACCACTAGTACTTGTCTACCGTTTCTCCCCTCCACCTCAGTTTCGCCGTGACCACGATCCATGTAACTGGGTCGAAATATCGGCAATAAAAAACGCATATCGTGAGTACCCGTTATTATAGGTAATAAAATGTCTCAATTCCGCGATAATTTTAGTCTAAAATCGTAAACCTTATTATATTTTGTTCACCACCATGCTTTGAGGAAGAGATATATTCACTACATAATAACGAATACAGCAAAACAAAATACTACTTAAAATATGAAACTTCATTATTTATTAAAATCCGTTAAGCCGATAGTACTGTAGGGCGTGCCAAAAAATGAGACACACATCCAAAACATTACCTTCCATTCAATAAAAACTGAGCAAAGTATGAAGCAGGTACACGCGTTCAGATTCCCTCATATTGTTAGGTAATCTTCCAGTGCTATGCAATTGCTATATTCCATACATATATAAGTGCAGATATCTCACCGCCTTGTAATTCAAGGAAGCCATTAAATGGCTTAAACGGCTGACAATTCTGCCAGCCATTTAATGGCTGTCATGGTGTAATTTACGCGCAACAATGCCGACATGCGCAGCTTAGACACAAAATCGAAGAAAAAGTGTGTAGAAGTATCGTTTCATTCGTAAATGATCTAAAAACTATTCTTTTTTTAATATTTTTCAAACACGAAAATAGATGACAGTGACAATTTCAATTGTCAAAACTGCTTACATTTTCTTGTTAGGAGTGATTAATCTTTACTAATATATGTTTAAAATATGAAATTTCATAATGAATTAAAATCCGTGAAGCCGTTAGGGCTGAAGCGTTTTAAAGAATTAGACGTACATCCAAAACATTACGTTCCGTTCTCAAATAAAAACTGAGAAATGTACGAAGCAAGTACACGCGTTCAGATTCCCTCATATTGTTAGGTAATCTTCCAGTGCTATGCAATTGCTATATTCCATATTGAATTTTGCACGTGTCTTACATGACCGTCGGAAAATTTTGTAAGTCGAAAGTTTTACACTTAAAAATGGTTTTCATTTTTCGCGTAAGAACATCTGATCGAGGAATATACAGTTTATACATCATAAATTCTTCCTTCTTTTCTTAAAGTTCTGTGATATGAACAAAAATGTTTATCGAAATATTTAGTTTGATATTAATATTTTTTACTAGTTTTAATAGTCAGCAAAGTATCGTCGTCAACTCATTACTGTCCCTTTCTGTCTCTTCGAGTCTCCCCTCATAATAAAAGTGGCTTATAGCATAGTCCACCTCACTAACAAAGCGCAAATTAGTAGACTTGTGTATGAAGTATACTAAGAACTTTAGAACTTGTTTTAAGTATATCAGTCTTTAGGTGTGCCTTGTGTTCCTCACGATGTTTTCTTTATCGGTAAAGCAAGTGATAACGAATATCTAATATGCAATTTTAAAAATCAGAGGTGCGCGCGTACTATTCCAACCTCGGTCCCCCGGATTGCGAGTCCAAATTGCAACCATTGCTGCTAAAAGTAAATCTTTTCGTACAAAGTAATTAGTTAAATTGTGATCCAAAATCACTACATTTGACATCTCACTCGTAATCTATACTGTGTGAGTGAGAAACATACAAAAGCCGCCATATTGATTAAATTCCCTTCCGAAACATGTTGTAAACATTCCTCTTTAGTATACCAAACTAATTGGCGACAGATTCACCTGCATAAGCTATAAATAGCCCGATCCGTTGCAATGTGGTAAGTTGGCACACTTACAACTCTGCAAGGTTTGTATTAGAAAGAATATGGGACAAATCTTGCAGTGGTCGTGACTTTGACAATCTTTATATACAAGCTGTGCTTGCGTAGATTAGACTCTTAATCTAGATCTAGATCTCTAAATTTTATAGTATAGAGTCAATTATATAAAGCAGTGATAGCCTAATGGTTAAGAAACTCGGCCTCTCGATCGATCGGTCCGAGGTTTAAATCCCAGGCACGCACCTCTAAATTTTTAAAGTTATGTGCGTATTAGAAATTAATTATCACTTGCTTAAACGGTGAAGGAAAACATCGCGAGGAAACCTGCACACCCGAGAGTTATAAAAAAAAGACAAAATCTCAAAGGTATGTGAAGTCTACCAATACGCCCTTGGCCAGCGCCCAGTAGTGGGACAGTAATGGGTTGACGATGATGATGATATGACGCCATCTATGAAGCTCTCGGAGCCCACCGGTAAACTAAAACACTCTACATAACAGCCATAGATTAGTTAAGATACTTCGCCGCCTTGAAATTGAATGAAGCCACAAAAGGCTTATTATAGTAAGTTCTTTTTTTGAATTCTTGACAAATAAAAACATTTTTAGAGAAAATTTACGAATAAATAACTAATACTGCGTAATTTACATAATAAATAAATAATTTATAGTAATAATTTCAAATATTTTAGGGACATTTTAGCACGGAGACGTGGCAAAACTTTTTTACGCAACTATTTCAATTCTCAAAACTGGGTACATTTTCTTGTTAGGAGTGAGTAATCTTTACTAATCTATGCCACCGGTAAACTAAAACACTCTACATAACAGCAAGCAATTTTACAAAAAATACTTTTGAATTTAATTTGTAATAACTTTTGATAGAGTAGATTCATTTGAATGAAATAAAGGTTAATATTAAGTCAAGATATGGACTATAAATATATTGTTCATCCGTTGAATTCTTTTTTTTTTTTACACCTAATCGATGTACAGACACACGAAGCTTACATTAATATGTATAGATATAAAGCCACTATGTTCGCCGATTATAACTAAATACAACATTTTTATAATTTAAAAGTTCCATAGCTAAGGGATAGAAATGGATTACTAAACCTCCGCTATCTATCCGTCTGCCCTTCAGGCACAGGTCTAGGTCTTCAGTCCAGTAACCGTAAGAGATAAACACTCGAAATTTTTACAGAGTGTGTAAAAGAGTGAATAACAAATACTACATGTAACAAAAAAGTTGAAATTAAAAGGGCACATTAAAATAGTCAATACTCTACAACCGTTATAATAGACAGCTAAAATTTTCACTATATCTGCCATAACAACAAAATTAACAAATATTAAAAATCAAAATAAAAAAATGGTGCCACGGAACCCTCGATGTAAGAGTTTAACTCGTCCTTGGCCAATTACTTTTCTCTAACAGGTTTTCCACTGCCTTTGACAGTAACCAGCCAATATTTCACAAACGTGTTTGAAAACTCTTTTATATTCATACGTCCGGTAAAGGGTTATGCAAGAGCGGTTCAGCTTTTCATTTCGTCCGGGCAGGCCGCCAAATATCGTTATGAAGCGATTAGAGAACACTTTGGATGATTTATGAGAAAAAGTAGTGTTTGAATAAAAGTATTGGTTTCTGAACTAATTTCGACAGGCAGTATATTGGCTACTTACTTCTGCCTAATAAGAGCAGTTATTGCTGCTGGAAAGTACTACAAAGGTATTTACAATGAAGTTTTATTAAAAATTGCAAATGAACAGGCATCCTGATGGTAAGTGGCCAATGGCTACTGACACTAATGGTCATTGATAATCAAACCATCTCGTCAACTCATTACTAGCCCACTGCTGGGCACGGGTCACATCTGAAAGTGAGAGAGGTATAGGCTTAAGTTTACCACGTTAGCCAAAATTTGGCAGACTTCACAAACCTTGGAAAATTTGTCATTTTACTTTTACGTCAAAATAATTTCTGATTTCACAAAAAATCTGATATTTTCTTAAAGAAATAAATTAGCGATAAAATATACAAAGCTTGAAAAATATGTAATAATAATATAAAGAAAGCTTCTATCGACTGTATCTATAATAACTTCAAAGTAAATTGAGCATTATCCGCTTAAAGCCTTTTAGATAAAGTAACATAGATTGGTAACGAGCTGTGTCCTGCAGTTTTACCCGCGCTTAAATCTGTAAATACCAATTTTTTATTTCATAACAAATACTTTTTTTGATAGACGTATTACTATTTTAGTACTTACTTACTAGTGGTACTTACTTTACGACTAGTATTTTACTTAATTTATATTATAACAGAAGTATTAGTAGTATTACTTATAACAACAACAGCCAATGAAAACTCTTTAAAAATAGATCAAGCAATTTCGAAGAATTGTAAGAACAAAGAGATATATAGCCAAACATAATATTTTTGTTTGTTATAGGTACCGCATATTATCATTTCATTCAGTAAAACGATGTTATTTTCACATTACAAACAGACTCATCTATTTTATTTACTTACATAGATGACCTAATCCATTCTATGAGAATAATTCAATTATTTAGATGGAGTAGGGAATCGTTTCCCGGTAGAATAATAAAGATGTTTTCTTTGGAAACACATTCGCAAAAAGAGATGTATGCGTAATTAGGGGGTGGTAAGGCATACTTATCCGAGGTGTTTCAACTTAATTATCTTAAAGAGTAGCAAACACTTCTATGGCCGACCCTAAGGAAGACTCTTATCTGAGGTTACAGATGTCCATGGGCGACAGTAGCCACTTACCATCAGCTGGACTGCATGCTTCTTTATTGCTTAAATATTATATATATATATATATATATAGCTAAGTACATACATACCTAAATACGTTCGATTTTACCCTCCACGTTCGGTTATGATACCAGTAATTTAAGTATTATTCATTTAATTTTTTTTAAAGTCCGTGGACCATTCGTTCTGAAATGTTGTTGTACATGATGCAATTAGCATCATTTACATTATATAATCCGTATATATTACGCAAATCGCTAACATTTGGTATGTTTCAATATTTTGATCGAGAGGCTCTCTATCATTTTGACTGACTAAATAAAACAAGACCAATCAATTTGTTGGGTGAGGTGAGTTGCAAACGGTGAATTCCTTCTTCTGAGTCATACATTTCCGAGGCGTTCCACTTTTTCCTCAGTAGCGGCGGATCTATGGACGACCTCAGGTAGGGATATCTAATCCATCTGGGGTTGATTACAAATGGCCATTATTATATGGAGTAAAATATCTAAGTCCCAAAAAGGCTCGAATTCCATAAAAATGTTCTAAATCCAACTTTTTTGATTTTCATAAAACCTTACTTGTTCGTTTTATTCGGCTGTACTTACAGAGCTCCCTAAATGGTACTTTTTATTAAACTTTTGCAATATCTTAAAAATGGTAAATTGAGACATTTTTCTCCCTAAAACAAAGGTACGAGTACAACAGACTTGTTACTTTGCCACTCGGCCATATGCTTGCATTAGTATTTTGTGTAGAATTTAAATAAATCACGTTTTATTTGAATAACTCATATAAAAGTAGTTTGTGTTGGTTTTTGCGTACGAATAATAGGTGATAATGAATTACAAGGATCTCTATGTTTATAAAACTGTACACAAATGTGTTTATGAAAAATATGGATTAACTTTGATTTTTTTTTAATATTCTAATGTTTTGCAAATATGTGTATATCACGCATGATGCATTTTAACAAATTGAGAAATAAATAAATACAGTTAAAAGGTAAAACCTATTTACACTTTTAATTTGTCTTGAACGTGTAAACAAACGATCATAGAAAATATTTGGCGGAAATAAAATATTTAGAGCAAATATTTAAAGTTTAACCAAATGATGTTTCATATTTTGTAAAAATATTGTAAAATTGTAAATGATTCGGAAGATACAGTTTTGTTTTTACATTGCTCTCCGTTGGGAATATGACCCGTGTCCAGCAGTGGGACATCACACGTAGCATCTGATGGTTAACGAGATAATAAAATCGTACGTTTTCTAGGTAGTTTACTTCGACGCTTAATAATTAAATTGTTATTTAACAAATAATTTAGTCAGTCACCTCGAGAAGTCATCTAAAAACTAGAAAATATACTGCAATGCGTTTTGGTTCAGTTGTTTCAGCCTCCACATCTGTATTCACAGAGAAGAAGGCAGTTACAAATAATATCTCATTTATTACGATGGAAACGGTACTTATTTATTCAATAAATTTAATTTAATTTAATTTGTTAAATAAATAAATATTGATATGATACATGTTAATTAAAAGTGCGACGATTCTAGTATTGATATACGATCTATAAAAAAAAACTAAGACGAGTAGTCATTAATTATTAGATAGTTATATTTCATTATTGAAATTTATTACAACAATAAATAATAATTAAAAACACGATGTGAATAAAAATATATGAACTTGTCCAAGTTTATTAATAATGCAAATGAAATTTAAATAGAGTAAGCCATGATTCCAAATGGCATTAAATTTTAAAGGTGTACAATTATAATTATTTTAATCTATATTTTTAACGTATGTTTCGTGTTTATATAATATTTTGTTGGCAAATGAAATAAAAACAAATTGGGTTGTTTACTAACACGTAACAAATAACAAACATTCGTATCTTAAAATTGTTACGAGAAAAACATTACAAAAAATATTTTTCAAAAACATCAAACAAAATGTGAATCCATCCAAATACATAAATATAAATCCACTTACCCATCATAACCGAGAACTGATCTTTCTGTAATATTTCACTTCAAACAATTTTGCCGCGCGTCTGAAAATTTTCAGACAGACAACGTGTGCCGGCGACGGCTGAAAAGCTACTGAACGAATGAAAAGGGTGCTTTCAGATAAGGGAGGTCTATTAGGGGTGGTTTACATCCTTTTTATATTGCCTAATCTGGGAGCTAAGGCAACTTCAGACTGTGTACTAACCGTATAAGTGGTTGCTATCATGTAGTATAAAATATGTCGTTTGAATGAAACTTCTTTGTGTTTTCTTGTATGTGAAAAAACGTTTTTGTGTATATTTCGATTGTATATATTATAAATAACATTAATAGGATTATAACCTACATGGTTACGAAATCAAATGGACTCGTTATCATTACAATATAGCTATCCCACTGCTGGGAAAAATCCTCTCCCAGTGATAGGAGTTTTAGTCACACTGGCCACGTGCGGGTTAGTGATGAGCGATGACAAAAAATGGTAGAACCGTTTGTGGTTCGACTTCGGCGACACCACCGCCACACGTATTTGTCTTATAACAGCAGTGTTAAGCGCTGCTGTGTTCTGGTTTGAAGGGTTTGGTATGGGAGAAATACCTTTCCTACGCGTTCTAGCATACTTGTAGTCCTAAAGGGCAGCGGCGCATCTGTGGCCGACAGGTAGTAATCTAATTGTATCGGGGATTGAATACAAATATCTAATGGCGACAGTAGCCAGTTACCATCAGGTGGACTGCATGTTCGTCTGCTACTCCTATTTTATAAAAAAAAACAACAAAAAAAAAATTAAATTAATATGCGCATTGCCTTATTCTGTAAAATCTATCGTAAATTTGAAACTCGACACATCGCTATCTCGATTGCTCCGAGACTGTAATTAAGACAAGTGTATTCGTAATTCAAAATCAATAAACTCGACGTTCAAGATGCTAATGCCCTTACAGAATACTGTAGACATGTCAGAATTTCTAACATATAACTGCGGCACTATATAAAAAGTCAGTAACACTCGCACATTCGACTTAAATTGTCAATTAAAATCAACATGTCAAAACGTAGGTTACCCGGAGAGCGTATTTTCAACATAATATAGGAGTAGCAGACGAGCATACACTCCACCTGATAGTGAGTGGATAGTGCCGCCCATGGACATCTGTAATCAACCCCAGATAAGATTCGTTTCCTACTTTAGGTCGGCGTATAAGCTAGAATGCCTCTGAAAAGTATGTCTCTGTTACCACACCCTACAAACCAGAACACAGCAGCGCTAACCACCGCAGGTATTACGCAGAAATAGGTGTGGCGGTGGTGCCGCCGGGTTACCACAATCCTCTGTGGTACTCCGGCGTCTACCACCCTATCCGTACTTTCCGTAAATTTAATGTTCAAACCGTTCCATATGCGGAAATCACCTCGTCAATCCTCAGGAGTTGTGATGCATCTGTCACTGATCAACTTCAGGTAACACCAATGCTATATATGGAACTGGTTAGAGATACTCGTATTTTGAATTACACGATTAATGACTTAATCAAAATTGTAATATTTATTTTATACAATTGAATTAATTAAAATTTTATTTATTATTTTTAATTTTCTGTAAGTGTAATTATAATTGTAAATATTTTTTAGTTAACTATTCAGAGTCAGACTGTTTAGAAATAATTTAATCTTATAATTTACTTTTTTTTAATAAAGTAAGTAATTATATCACGAAAAAAATGTTCAATTTTTATTTACAAAAATTCCTATGATTGTGTAAATATTTCAAGTTTCTTCGCTTAATATAGCTCTTCAATCATAATTATATTCAATCTAAATTAACTAATGATTTTATAACACAATAATGTTCTATCGTCGAAAATATAAATGCGAAAACAAAACAAACTTTCGTGATTGTGAATGAAAATGAAGAACTTAAGAAGTTAATAGTCGAACTTTTATGTGTCTTCGAGTTCTGTATCCCGGTTCCTTTCTTTTCTTGGAAATTCTATTACTTAAATCTGGAATATCGATCAGGACCTGAGTACCGGACCGGATATTTTCATATTTTTTATAAATAGGTACCCTATACTTATACTTTCGCAATATTCAATTATTTTGTTGCAAACTGACTTCAATGAATTTATTTTTATAGATTGAAGTAGCAAGCACGATTTCCACCTGATGGCCGCTGCCTCCCGTGAACATCTATAATCAACCCCAGATAAAATTATAATCCTTCGCCCTATTCGTTGCTTAACTTTGTCATTTAATAAGTGGTTATGATTTTTTTGTTGACGCGGGGGAAACCTTCAAATGGTACCCAATGCCACGTAGCGATATGGGGTTAAGTGGGATTCTTACCGCACTAAAACCCCCGGTGACCGTCCTCGACGCTGCGATGAGGACTCCGAGATCTCCAAAGGAACGTAACTGGAGTCCTCTAAGCGTGTTGCCCCGTGGTTATGATGGTGCCTACCGAGTAGAATTGAGTAGCTCGCGAGTGAGTGATATAAAAGATACAAATCTTCACCAAAGAGCTAATAATCCCTCATCAACTCCGACGATCCTGAATTATATCTTTATATCCGCGTCACATGGTTGAGTTCATAGGTTCATACGATTCCGGATATAAAATCTCCTTCAACTCAACAGAGTTATATTCGCTCGCAAGTGAGTGATGAGTCAAATGAGCGACTGACTACTCAATCAATGCATTTAACTCAAATCAGACTCACTCGAGTCTGATTTGAGTCAAATGCATTGATTGAGATACATAACAGTTACGGATACGTATTAAACACAAAATTAAAATCTTTTTTTTTGCAAAGAATATGAAAACAGAAATATAAAAATAGCGTTGGCTGTTAAATTCATATAGATATAATTTCTTGCCAGTTTTGTATTAATTATAAGAATCAAAAATGTTGTCAAAACATTTTGATCTCATTCTCTGAAATACTCTCTTATATCGTTACAGAGCTACTAAGCTAAAAAAGTGATATATATCACTGAGTTCAAAAGATATATCTATCTTTTTTCACTATAGTGATTCATTTTGCGTACCTCTTCTACCGAGTTCTACCTCACAACATAAAAAGGGGGTGTTTATATAGAAAATCACTTTAATATTTACCTTCGCCTATGAACCCTCGCAATACAAGACCCAGTGTAGATGTGTACACAATCAATGTCCAATCAAAGTTAGATACACTCATATGTTCAGAAAGCTGTTTCTAAAGTAAATAAGAAAGTAGGTTAGTGAGGTCATTCCCCCGGAGCCGATCCCTTTGTCAAAGGGACAACAATCATCACGATAATTTATCGTCTACTGCGAATTGTACCCTTTGTAATATTGGTGAGCTAAGGGAGACATATTATAGTAGTAGCGAATGTATAGGCCAACGGCGGCCCTTACAAATTGTCAGTTACAATATTTTTCTTAAACTACTGCTCGGAACGCTACCTCTATTGAGAAGTTCCGGTAAGAAACTCAGTGGGTTTGTCTTTTTTTCTAATAATAATTATTCTCTTTTTTTACATATAATTAGAAAGCATTAGCAAAAAGTAGTGATAGCCGAGTGGTTGAAACTCGGCCTCTCAATTGAGGGATCCAAGGTTAAAATCCCAAGCAATTAAAAAAGGTGTGAGCCGACCACGCACTTGGCCAGCGCAATGGACTTTGGTCTAATCCTTCTGGTTCTGAGAGGAGACCCGTACCCAGCAGTGGGACAGTAATGGTTTGATCAGGTGTATTGTACAGTCTACGATGGTAAGTGGAAACACCTGATGGTAAGGGATCACTGCCGCCTATTTACATTGATAATAAGATAATAAAATATTTGCTACTACAATAAAATACCCGACTACATATTGAATCCCACAGAAAAAAAATTAAACATGTCGTTAAACAAACACTATGTTAAAAGTGTACTATAGGCTAAGTGATTATTTGACTGATAAAACGGTGTAGTCTGAAGTAGCTCCAGCTCCACATGTACCATTAAGTCAAGTGCCATTGTATAAAACATTTTTTTAAAGATGTGTGTTATGGAGTTTCTTTCGCCGCTTCTTCTCCATAGCGAAACACCTTGTGAAGTGGTGGTAGTTGTATTGACATTCAAATAGTGATATGTAAAGAACCTTTTTTGAATAAAAAACATTGATTTGATTTGATTTGATAAAATTGGAGTGTTGAGTGTTTCCCACAGATACGTAGATATCAACCAGAATGCAACCGTTAAACAAATTATCACGCATTTCTCAGGTAGCCCTTCGATTACTCATCGATATGATTTAATCGACATAGAATGCGGGTATCGTCATTAATATAAGGTACCTTTTACACTATTACCAAAAACAGAATAATACATGAAATTGCGGAAGTTTTTCATAAGGCGTTAGTAATACATAATAAAACATGTTTCATTTATTTGAAATAATAAAGATAATTTTATATAGAAAACATAAACTGTAAAAATGGAAGTTATAAATACAATAATAATAATTATATCAGCATTTCGTGAATAAAGCGTAATGAACGAAATAATTTATTCGTATAAACAAATACCTACATTGATCTAGTAATTAAAAATATTCGAATTGAATAATTGTATAACATAAATATTTACTTTAATACTAGCTGACCTGGCAAACGTTGTGTTGCCATATAAATAAAAAATGTTACGGGTGAACAATCCTACAGACCTACTGAATATGCATATAAAATTTGGTGAAAATCAGTAAAGCCGATTCGGAGGAGTAACGGTAACTAACATTGTGACACGAGAATTTTATATATAAGATTTATAAAGTGCATAATTTAAGGTACCTACTCCATTCAATAAAAAAAAACAACACAAAATGACCGCTTTTCTATATGTTTGCCATTCACACAATATAAAGAATGAGTGAGATGGAAATATATGTATGAACATACGTAGCTTTTTTAGGGTTCCTTAGTCAAAGAGTAAAAACAAAACCCTATTGCTAAGTCTGTCCGTCTGTCATAGGTTTGTCTCTAAAACCGTAATAAATTTACTAGAAATTATTATAGAGTATGTGTAACTTTTTTATTTTTAGTATTTTGATGTTATAGCGAATATATAACATCAATATACTAAAAATAAAAAAGTTTTAACATAAATGGTGATCGCCATACAAGAAATCGCTTTGACACACACTGAACACTCCGTAAGTGAGTTCGATTCACACTTGACCAATTTATTATTATAGTAATAGTAAACGAGTTTGATAATAAGTGGCTCCCGAGATCCCCTTTCGGGCTCCCCAACTACAATAGCATAACGAAGCTACCTATGACGTATGTTTATTAACAACATATGTGAGTACACCTATGATACCGCATAGTTTGACGCTGAACAAACATGGTCACACATTAATGGTGATAAGGTAAATACTATCGACCGCTTAGGAATTTATCACGTTAAGGAATTTACTACAACTATAATTTTATCACTTGCTTAAGCGGTTAAGGAAAACATCGTGGGGAAACCTGCATACCTGAGAAATCTTAAAAAAAGATCTCGAAGGTGTGTGAAGTCTGCTAAAAAAGTTTTCAAAGAAAATTCTTACCTACCAATTCGCACTTGGCCAGCGTGGTGGACTATGACCTAATCCTTCTCATTCTGCGAGGAGATCTGTGTCCAGCAGTGGGACAGTAATGGGTTGATGATGATGATTCGGCTGGGTTCTATTATTTATTTAGTATAACCAATTACACAATTACAATTAATAAACAACACACATAATTTACACAATTACAATTAATAACTCCAGTTTGTAACGAGCACGTGCGTTTCTCTATTAATAATACTGACAGTATTTTGCGACGTTCCTGTATTGGTGGGAAAGAACCGATCACGCTTGTTCAACAAAAGGGACTTTTAGCGTCACCGGCCGCTGAATATTAGAGCTATTTTTATATCTGTTTTATTGGTCGATAGGTAATGCACTAAAATCGAGATTTTTAAATTAGCTCTCTTTAAATCTAAGAAATGTCCATGGGCGGCAGTAGCCATTTACAATCACAAGGGCTGCAGTCTCATTCTCTATTTCTATGTCGTCTATATATAAAATGAATGTTTGTCTGCATGCCCTTAATAGAATCGTAAACTATGCATTTGATCATGTGATGATCTTTGGAAAAGGTTGTGCATGAGCCCACGAAGGTTGGTACGATCAATTTTCGACAGATGGTACCACTGTCATTCCAATGAAGGTACAAATTTTCAATTATATGTCATGGTATTTTTTTAAACGTGAACCTTATTTCCAAAATTGTAGGACTAATGTCATATTATGAGCCTTGAGCAGTTGACGAAATCTATTTATACGACAGGAAAAACTGCTCAAGTCTATAAGTATACGATTATATTACGAATACCTGTAATATACCTAGACAGGAATTGACTAATTGGAAAAGTGAGTAAAAACCAAGTTACGTTTTCAACGTGAATAATATACAATTTGAATATATTTAATGATGCAACGATCAAGTGTTACCTATTGGCGCAATAACATTTATGACGTCACATGTATAAATTCCGGTGTGCTTGTGTATTTCTTTTAGATTGCTTCAAAGATTTTGATGTATTTTGTAGTATGAAGATTTTTCGCCGTTTTTCTTAATATTTTTTATTCTGTCTTCTAGATTTTAGTGAAATAGTTTTAAGCGTGGCGTAATCGCTGTCTTTTGAGAGCGGAGGTATCATCGTCACCGCCTATTCCTGTGTTATTACAGATACATTTCTGAACTTTTTTTTTCTATAATATAAGAGTAGCAGACGAGCATGCAGTCCACCTGATACTGCCGCCCATGGACATCTGTAATAAACCCCAGATAGGATTAGATATTCCTACCTGCGCTGCTACCCCTGAGAACTAAGCTGGAATGCCTCGGAAAAGTCTTTCTCCCTTACCACACCCTTCAAACCGGAACACAGCAGCACCTAACACTGCAGTTATTAGGTAGAAATAGGTGTGGCGGTGGTGCCGCCGGAGTCGAACCACAAAGGGTTCTACCACCTTCGGAGAGCACTTTTAACTATCCTTGTTTTAGAACATCCCATTTATATATATAAAGAAAAACAAAAAGCATGCTCTTCTGCTACTCCTATTATATAATAGGAGTAACAGAAGAGCATGCTTCTGATAGTAAGGGTTTACTGGCGCCCATGGATGGACATCTATCAATCAACCTCAGATAATATAAAGATACCTACCCAAGATCGACCACAGATGCACCGCTACCCCTGAGGAACTACTACTAACCTGGAATGCCTCGGAAAAGTATGTCTCACTTACGACACCCTTCAAACCATAACACAGCTGTGCTTAACACTGCTATTATTAGGCAAATATAGTTGTGGTGGTGCTGTCACCGAAGCGGAACTACAGAGGGTTCTACCACCTTTAAACTAGTTAGTAGAGTAGAACTAAAGAGTAATATTAGTTCTTTCCAGGTTAGGTCCAAACCAAGAGCGATAATGACCGATAATCGAGAAAAAACTAAAAATACAAAAGTTATTAAGTGCTTCTTACATACATATGACGACACGTGTCTAGTTATTAAAAAATAGATAAAACTTTAGGGGCTAATAAATACTAATTAAAGCAAATCGAGATGAATCATAAGGTTCCACGACACGGCCCTCGCAGAAAGTATAAACTGACTCATGTTAACGTGACCACCATTTTTGCAATTAAAGTGGGACATCACCTATATCACCATTCAAGTTTTCCTGTACATTATTATTAAGTTTGACCAATTTAATAAGTAATATTTTTATAAAATTGATGTAACCACGGGTACAATACCAGATTGGTTCTACCAGTTTTAGAACCTTACAGTAATTAGTTAAAGCCACCCTGCGCCGCCACTTTAGCATATAAGCGGTGATAGCCTAGTTAAGAAACTCGGCCTCTTGAGCGAGGAGTCTGAGGTTCAAATCCTAGGCACGGAACTTTGATTTTTCAATGTTATGTGCGTATTAGAAATTAATTACCATTTCGTAACACGTTAACAGTCCCCATACAAGTCTTGATATTATATTTATTATTGAAGGAAAACATCACCAGGAAACCTGCATACCTGAGGAATCTAAAAAAAAAGTTTTCAAAGGTATGTGAAGTCTACCAATTCGCACTTGGCCAGCGCGGTGGACTGGGCCTAATCATTTTCATTCTGAGAGGAAACCCGTGCCCAGCAGTGGGGCAGTAAAGAGTTGATGGTGGACTTCAAACTTATTGTTATTCTACCTGCAATGGTTACAGACACGTTACAATTCGAAGGCAAAAACGGAATGCCTTGTAAGTATGTGCGACTTACCAGGAGGCAATACTCTACTGGGTATAACGACCCGCGTGGCAGAGCTGTCACCATACCGGTCTGACGCGCAGAGCGTCCTGGGTTAGATCCCCGGCCAAACCGATATATAATAATGAATTTAGATTTCTGTTTGTGGTTCTGGGTGTTTGTGTATTTGTCCATGTGTGTGTCCATGGTACCCACGACACAGGGAATCCTTGTGTGGTGCTGTGAGTATAGAAAGCGTTAGATCTATTGTTATAAGGGAGATGAGATCAACAAGGGTAAGGGAATAAGGGATTAAGGGAATAAGGGGGTACCGCCTCTGTAGTTGGAGCACGGTGTGGAAGTAGTAGAATCTTTCCTACCACTTCTACTACTTTTATTACTTCATTTATTATTAGTAATACCATACCGTATTCTTACAAATACCGGTAATATTATTGGCAATACTTTAATTTAACTGCATATATTTCAAAAAATCTGGTATTTACTTTTACAAAATCTATATTTCGTATCAACAACATTTTCAAATCCAAAAGCTTAAAACACCGGAAAAATGGGAGATTATCGTTCTAATCTGAAAGCGTGGCGACCCTACTCTTATTTCGTCTTATGTATAAAAGCCAATCGTCTTAACATGTACGTTTTAGTCGGACCTTGTGGTACTACACACGCGTAGGCAAGCAATATGCATTCATTTACCGTGTGCTTGTTTTTCCTCTTAACCACGCTAACTGTCGCTACTGTAGATAGTACAGTTATACGACCAAAAGTTATAAACAAACACAATGAGTTACAAGTAGAAAGTTCTAGTTTAGTGAAAACTGAAGTTCTAAGCAGGGTTAAGCGTGAATGGATATTAAGTGACAAGTGTGCTGAAGGATACTGCAGGATTAGGAATTTTTGTGTTAAACGCCCGAAATGTCCACAAGGAAGAAAGTAATTGGTAAGATTATTAAAGTTACTTACATATCGCTATGTGTATTTCTAGAAGATAAATACAATTGTTTACAATTTATTTATATAAAGATAGATACAGGTTGATTTTTTCACGTGAACACAGATGGGCAAGTCTAAATCTATGTATGTATAAGGAATAAAAGAAATGCTCAAAGAATGTATGGAATCGATTTTGACAAAACTTAAATAATAAGGTTTAATGTACTCCCTTTAAACTGGAACACAGGAGCGCTTAACACTTTTATTACTTTGGAAATAGGTGTGACGATGGTGCCGTTGGAGACGAATCACAGAGGGTTCTACCCCTGTTGGGCGCTGACTGGGAGACCTTTAGGATCATTCAACCTGTTGATTCTTTTTTGGTATTGCAGTCTCAATAAGCTTAATTTGAGCTATTTTTGTTTTAAAAAAAATACTGAGAAAGGTTTCCAAATTTGACCCAAAACGGGATAACATAGGGGTAGAATGTTCTCATGGAAATCCGTGTGGTTTAGTGTTACACAAGTGAAATTTGATATAAGTATGGGTTTTTGGTTGGAAATAAAATTAAAGTGTGGAATCGTATTTGGAGATTCCACACCTAACAAGGTAAATGATGTTTAATGAATGTTGCTATTAATTATTTCGTTTTATAATTTATGCTGACGAAGTCGCTGGCAGCTAGTTTTATGAATAATTTTAATAGAAAAATGATTGAAACTCCAAATCATCATTATTTTTGTTTTCTGAATACATATGTATATTGAATGAAAGACATGCGTGTTTTCGTATTCTATTATATTATTTATTGTTATGGTATGGTAAGTTACTTATAAATATACTAGCTGACCCGGCAATCGTTGTGATGCCATATAAATAAAAAAATGTTAAGGGTGAACAACCCTTATCATTTAGGGTTATGAAAAATAGATAGTAGCCGATTCTTAGACCTACTGAATATGCATATAAAATTTGTTGCAAATCGGTAAAGCCGTTTCGGAGGAGTACGGTAACTAACATTGTGACACGAGAATTTTACATATAAGATATATTGAGCAACATTTTGCAAGATGACTGTAATTTATGTATAACTATACCTATGCGTGTTTGCAAGCGCGAATACAGAATGAGGCGTAGTTCTGCCTCTGTAGAATGTAACTGGCCTACACAGTTGAGCAATGTTAGGCTAGGTCAGGAGTCGAACGGGTGACCGTTGAACATTTGTGGCTATGTGTGATTGTGGCTAAACATATACTTCTCGCTTTAGTGGCTACGGTCCTGCCTATTATCGTCGCCAACCCATTACCTTCCATACAAACGTGATTCTAAAAAATAGTTTTTTAAAGATTCTAAAAAACTATATTAAAATCACATTCGTGCAGGTTTCCTTACGATAATTTCCTTCCCCATTTAAAAAAGTGATAATTAATTTCTAAGAAACAAACTTTGAAAAATTAGAGATGAAAAAGAAAGAAAAGAAAAGCCGCTAGGCTAGGACTGGTCGTTATTATTGGATAACAATTATCTTATCAGCGGCCTTGTGAAAGTTATAGAACGTCAGCAGTGGCCTCTTCACGCGGGGCTAACTTGGTAGAGTTGCAACAGGCTTTACGTGACTCATATGGTCATAATATAGAAGCAGCGATAGCCTAATGGTTAAGAAACGCGGCCTCTCGATCGAGGGGTCCGAGGTTCAAATCCCAGGCACGCACCTCCGATTTTCAAAATTATGTGCGTATTAGAAATTAATTATCACTTGCTTCAACGGTGAAGATAAACATCGTGAGGAAACCTGAATACCTGAAAAAAAAAACTCAAAGGTATGTGAAGTCTACCAATACGCACTTGGCCAGCGCGGTGGACTATGGCCTAATCCTTTTCATTCTGAGAGGAGTTGATGATGATAATGAATATAGAAGTAGCACACGAGTATGCAGTACATCTGATGGTAAACGGCTACTGCCGCCCGTGAACATCTGTAATCAATCCTAGATAATATTAGAGTCCTACTAAGTTACAAGGAATGATGTCTTCTTTACCACACCTTTGAAATCGGAACATAGCAGCACTTAATAATGTGGCAGAAATATGTAAGTGTGGCGATTGTGCTCCCGGAGCCGAACCAAAGAAGGTGGTAGTGGTTTGAATTTGTTAGATCCCTTTCTGGTCCGAGACCCACGGCACCACCGCCACACCTATGTCTGCCTGGTGGTAAGAGTGGTGGTGGTAAGTGGTAAGAGTTCTAGTTTGAAGGTTAAGCGTTGCTGTGTTCTGGTTTGAAGGGTGTGGTAAGGGAGACATACTTTTCCGAGGCCTTCTAGCTTAGTCCTCGGGTGTAGCGGCGCATTGTGGCCGACCTCAGGTAGTAATGTCTATTTTTACTTGGGGTTAATATAGATGTCCATGGGCAGCAGTAGCCACTTACCATCTGTCTATCACCATGTTGATGTATCTACATTTAAAAAATAACCACAAAGGGTTCTACAACCTTCCATCGGTTGAACATAAAAAATATTAATCATAGGAAGTTACGCATTTATTTATTTTATATTTATTGAGTTCGATGATTTGGTTTAAAGCAGAATTATAATTTGTAGATTTTAAAGGTTTTTTAAAATTTGTGTATCTTATATTTAAAATAATTTTTACAACTGAGATTTTTCTAAAATTTCCTTATAAACCTAGAATAACCGACACTTCTCTTAAAAAGTTTTACTATTTTGTCCATCATGAGATTTTTACATATTCTCATAAAGATCACATCATATTTAATTAAAATTAAATATTAATCGTCGAGTTTCATAAAACAATACATGTTAATACAATTAATTTAATTTATAACATAACATTAGACTATTTTACCTGTACATTCCAATTATTTCAATTAATCAATTATAATTTCTGAATTGTTGACCTAATCCTTAACACTTGCGGTTTTAGTAAATAATTAATCGGTTGGCTTAATGATTCATAGCGATGAGAGCCTGAGGCTTCGTTCACATTATATGGCTAGATTGTGCACTCATTGGGATGTGAGAAGTGGTCAAAAATATCGATAATTTACAGTTGATTTTTTGTTTCTTCAAAATAAATTGCTAAGAATTCCTAATGTTTTTATACTAAAACCTTCCTTGTGAGATGTCCTTTCAAATATTCATCTCTCTACACTACCTAAATTGGACATGTAGTTTTTGAAAAAATTGCGGACATATAAGGTTACATACATACATAGCGGTCGAATACAGAAGCTTCTTTTTTTGAAGTCGGTTAAAAATATATATTTAGAGTATAGATAAATATAGATTTGATAATAATAAAATATATGCCTTCAGTATTACTGTGAATCCAAAATAGCTGCCACTATGAGTAGTGCGATGACCAAAACCTGATACCTAACTATTATGAATCCTTTAGTACATTATATGTACATTATTATATTTCTTCACAATAAACCTTTATAAATGAAAAAATCCTAAAACAGGCAAACGCGTACTACTGTTTATAATATACGCGTAGGAACATATATTGATGTGTGTGATACTGACAAATTAGCGACTATTTGTCACATATGTATGTATGAGTAATACGACTATTGAGTAAGCACACATGTACTTGTTGCCCGAATAAAAATAAAATTAATTACCTTTTAGTATTGTACTATGCTAAAAAGATAGGTACTCATTTTATAATTTACAAATCTTATATGATCTTCATATGCTATTTAATGAATAAATTTTATTCATAATTGATAAACTAAATAAATGAAACAATTTGAAATATACCTGAACATTTAATAATTAATAATCAAAAGCGCAAAATTAGTAAAAACTAAAGAGAAAACAGGCGAAATCGGGAGTGTCCTAAGAAAACTCCTCCTTTCAAGCTTTCGTCCTAGCAGAGACGCCGTGGGAGGGACGACTGGTTTTACCGCACTAACACCCCCCTTGACCGTCCTCGGCGCTGCATAGAGGACTCTGGGATCTCCAAAGGAACGCAACCGGAGTCCTCTTAGCGCGTTGCTCCGTCGGGCTCTGCCCAGATGATCATGAAGCTCGCTCCTTGTGGAGCGTACGACGATATGAGGTCACACATACCATCGTTCTTCCCGGGGTTGCTAGCCGGGATGTTAGAGCTCCCTCTCTTGCCGCCCGCAACCCCTTAAGCCCCTTTTATTCGCTTACGATAGGCAGAGGATACCTTAGCCCTATTCTGGTCCCAGAACTACAGGGAGACGCCTAAAAGAGACCTAGTCTCTACCAAAATCAGTACAAATATATAACCTTCCTCCAGAGGTTCCTATTTGCGTTTAACAGGTTTAGTTCCGTGCGTCTCGTTCATGTATAATGATAAAGACGATAAGAACTTGCGATGTCGTATGCATGTGGCCTAAGGCAGTGACTCAGCCTCACGTATATAAGAACGAAGTTATTTCACATGCGATCAGTCGGTAAACACGTTTGGAGACAACATGCAGCTAGTACATTATTTTATTTTTCTCTGCCTCTTAATGGCATTGACCGACGGCCGGTCTATTCAAACAAGAAAAGATCAAAGTGAAGACACGAAGTCAAGTGATTTGGAAAGGGTAGAAAGTGGCTTGCTGAAGCGGTGGAAACGTAGTGTGATAGTTGATAATAAATGCCCCATTGATTATTGTAGGATTTTCACAGCTTGTGTGCCGTGTAAAAGGTATGTAATGTAGATTATTATTTTTTTATCTATATTATTATTTAAATTCACACAGCTATATATTAGACATAGAATCTTAAAATAATATGAAGTGTGTTAAATATTAAGACTTTTGGGCCCTAATAAGTCATATATACTAGACAAGTTATATTTTTCAAAATTAAATATCGACAAAGTAAACTTTAATTGTAACCAAAATATAAAGTAAGGTTAAGGTTAAATGTTAGTATTAAATAAAATGTTTGTGATGATTATTCTTAAATACCCCATTTGAAATCTGAAATAAAACCCCCGAGATATTTATTTATTTAAATCATATTAACAGATAACATTACATTTATACCTAATGCGTTAGAGTAAAGAAGTAATTGCATTACATTAATAAATTTAGTGAATATACCTATTAGTTAATTTTAGATTAATTGATAAATTTATAATCAAATAGATAAATCGTTACCTAGGTCAGTAATTATTAATTATTATATAACTAACATGATTTTATCCAGCGGAACAATAACTCCATAACATCCACATCCCAGGACTTGTTTAACGGAGCGTAATGACTATTTTTACTGAAGGCCTCGGGAAAATCAGGATAGGTGATGTCTATTTATAGTTTATAGTACAATACACAAAAACAAAAAAGCCTTGTGTGTAACTAAAATTGCTTCTACATATTAGCAATGAAAATCAGTGCTGGTTAGTTGTTATGTGAAAATATGAATATAATAATAGGATAATTTTGTTTAGTTATTTTTTTTAGAAGAACGCACAATTTAGAGGTCGTTCGTTTTGACTGAAAACTATTATCGGATATTTATTAGGATCTATGTCATAGTTAATAAATCTTAATAACATATAACTTTATTAACATTTGTAAGGATTAGTTTGTATATCAATGAAACTATAAAATGAACTAAGGGCATGCATTTCACGCAGTCTCAAGTTATCGCGCTCGTTGCATGACTGAAAATGGAATGCGCTAGGTTTGTTTCAGTGTTTCAGTGTTACGGTGGTGTGGGTGAACCGTTATAGCGATGTCGTAATCACGTCAGCGTATGCGTTTCATTAGCTGATGTACCTACATGAATAGAATCCTCTGGCACCACCTCCCACACCTATTACTGCGTCATAACAGCAGTGTTAAACGCGGCTCTGTTCTGGTTTGAACGGTGAAGTTAGGTATACATACTTTTCCGAGGCAATCCAGCTTTATCTTCAGGGGTAGTGGCGTATCTATGGCCGACCTCAGCTAGGACTCTTATCTGGGGTTGATTGCTTATGTCCATGTGTGGCAGTAGCCACTTACCATCAGCTGAACTGCTATTAGTTACATATTCAAAAAGTCTAATCGGAAACGTTTTTTGTAAACAATATAGATGAACATAAGCTAAAAGGTCAATACCAACTGACGACATTATATCTAAAAACAAAAGCTTGTAATAATATTATGTGAAGGACATTGGAAAGGACTCCATCATTTAAACATGTAAAACACTGTTAAAATCCCAAACACCTCCATTTTTTTTAAAGTTTAGTACGTATTACAAATTATTTATCACTTGCTATAACAGTGAAAATATCGCAAGGTAACCTGATACATTCGTCCTCTGAAAGTATTTCTTAAGGTGTTAAGTTTATCAATTCGTACTTGGCCAGAATAGTAGACTATATGGCCTAATCCCTCACTCTGAAACCCGTGCCCAGAAGTGGGACATTAGTGGGTTAAACGGACATCATAGTTAAGGTTAAAATAACAAACGTCATAGTTACGATGTTTGTTATAAACAACATTGCACTTGAGATGTGTGTACGAGGACATTTGGAGAGGCATCTCGCTTCGCTCAAACCAGTTATGTAGTTGCTCCGGCCTCTCACTTCGCCATATTGGTATTTTATTTATTTATATTGATTTTATTATTACTGTGACAATCGACTGTTAATTATTTATTTATTTAAATCATAATTACAGCTAACATTACAGTTTTATACCTAATGCGTTAGAGTAAGAAAAAATAATTGTTATACATTAATATATAGTTATATAGTGAATATAGTCAACTATAGTAAATAATTAATTGGTACATTAATAATCAAGTAGGTACATCATTACTTACGTCAGTCATAATTAATTATAATATAATCATTATCTAATTTTCACATTACATTTAATTCAAAATATAACAGTTTTTTGAGTAAAACTTAGATGAGTAAAATACATAGATTGATCACTCTTAAGAAGCAAGTGTAACCAGTTTTTAAAATTGAAATTGTTGCGTAAATAAAGTGTCGCCACGTCTACGTTCTATAATGTCTCTAAAATGTTTGAAATACTTATTTATAACATTAATTACGTAATTAATTACGTATATTGTATATTTTCATTAAACAAGCGCCATGCGCTTTATCAAAATTTATCAATCACCAGTTTTCGCAAGTGACGAATTAATCGTTACCCTAGTAACTTTTATCAGAGGAAATTTAGAAATATTTCTATGGAAAATCATTCCTGATATCGGTGATACATTACGAAATATTTGTCATCGTACTATCTCGTGGATCATTGTGATTGTATTTCTACTATCACTTTGATTTATGAATGAGACTTAAATTAGGTACATATTTACAGCCATTGCAAAACTGCAGTTACATTACACGCCACACAACCGTATTCGCACACAAATATCACACATACATACACACTCACCCATACAGCCCTATTCATACACAAATCACACGTACACATCAAGTACACACAAGATTCACACATACGTAAATAGTTTCTTGCAGTTAACAATACCAAAACATTTTTGTTAATATTTATGTATTCTATAACCGCAAAGTCTACGTATCTACAGGTTGATTCTAATTTAATTTGTCGAGCAAACTTTTTTTTAATTAATTGATTCTTAATATTTTGACTTTTATTTGCATATAAGACTGGGATTAATACTATTTTATTTTGGTATTCATTTTTATATTCTTGGTTCGATCAATCAGTGAGCTATGAAGAACAAAGGTTGTGCAACATCTCATAGAGGTCAATGGATTCTGGGGTTTAAAACCGGAAAACGCAGACATATGACGACAAACGAAATTAATAATAAACATACAAAATTAATGAGAAACATACAAAATTATTTTTCTCACCCTTATGTAGAAAATAATGTTTTTCGAGCCTATGTATGTATGTCTTATTTATTGGGACGTCCTGTAAACCAAATAGTTTCTTCGATTTTGATATTATGAGGTGTCGTTGGATCCGTCTAAACTGTGGGAGTCACATGGGCTTCATTTTTAATTCGGGATTTTTGCTTGCATAATAATTTCTAGTAAATATAAAAAAAAAAACAGTTAAAAAATAAGTAATCAAGTTACGTAAAAATCGTGCCATTTTCTATATCTTATATATAAAATTCTCGTGTCACAATGTTAGTTACCTGTTACTCCTCCGAAACGGCTTTACCGATTTTCACCAAATTTTATATGCATATTTAGTAGGTCTGAGAATCGGCTACTATCTATTTTTCATACTCCTAAGTGATAAGGGTTGTTGACCCTTAATTTTTTTTTATTTATATTGCACTACAACGTTTGCCGGGTCAGCTAGTTATAGCTAAAATATATAGAATCTATATAATTTAAAACTACAACAACCTTGTCCAATGCCATTTCATCACACAAACGAGTCTTCCAAATAATATTATTTTCATCATAATTTACGTAATAATGTCGCATCTTAATACGTATTATTTACATATATTATGTAAATGTACGTCGATTTCGTTATATCAAATTGTTATATAAACTCGTTAATATTTTCTCAATAACAGGAACAAATAATCGGGTTATTCAATTTAATTTCACTTTTGACTTTTTTATGAGTAATACTAATAATATTAATAATATACAGGGTGAATTTTTAAAACGGGCCTTCAGGGCCAAATCCGAAACTATAAGGATTAGCGAAAAATGCTGAAAGGAGTTACGAGGCCGATTTTGATAAAAACTAAAACTGCATCATTAGTTTTTTAAATTTTTTTTTCCTTTGCCGGGAATAGAACGAGTTCATTTTGAAAAAAATGACACCTCTATATTATTCCACTATCTGATAGTGTCGCTTATAAGGATCAAATTCTGGGAAGTAATGTTATGTGACAAATTAAAGGAAAAGGATTTTTTTAAAGAAAATACGTATTTTTCCATACATTGGCATACTAATCCTTAAGAATTATACATAACAAATGATTTATGTATAATTCTTTAGAAACAGACATAAGTCATACCATTGAAGAATTTGTTGGTTAATCAACTAATTGTTCGATGTTATGACTATGACATACGGCTTAGTATGAGAAAGTAATAGTTTGGCAAATAAGTTACCGCCGTTTTTAGGATTTATTTTTTAATGAAAATAGATAACTGCTTAAATAGTAAATTCTTATTGTTTGTTGTTTACAACTTCGTTCCAACGTTAAATATGATTTTCTATATCTCTTTTTTTAGTAATCACTCGGATTTTACTCTTAAAAGTAATTCTCGCAAATTGTCAACTTTACATCTTTATTAAACGAAACTCCGCCCATAGCAAGTAAATCTATTTTTATGGTCCTAAAAATAACCTTAGCTAAGTCGGACATAAAAATATAAATGATTGGGGAACAAAACGTCCATTTCGAATGATTAGAAACATTGAGCCAAAAAATGTAAATACACGAAATGTTTAAATTAATGAATGGCGGGAACTTAACTGCCAAATTAATATGAAAAAATATGTATTTTCTTAAAATTGAGGCTTTTTCTTTAGTTTTTAATTTATCATTACTTTCCAGATTTTGATCCTTATAAGCAACACTATCAGATAGTAGAATAATATAGAGGGTGCATTTTTTTTTCAAAATGAACTCGTTCGATTCCCGGCTAGGGAAAAAGTTATTTTAAAAAAGTAATGATGCAGTTTTAGTTTTTATCAAAATCGGCCTCGTAACTCCTTTCAGCATTTTTCGCTAATCCTTATAGTTTCGGATTTGGCCCTGAAGGCCCGTTTTAAAAATTCACCCTGTATACCTGATAAAATAGTAAATATATAACTGTTATACTAATAAACAAATTAACTGTGGTTGGTGGTTATCTCACCGTGTTGTAATTGAAGGAAGCCATTAAATAGCTTAAATGGCTAACAATTCTGACAGCCATTTAATGGCTGTCATGGCGTAATTTACGCGGAACAACCGACATGCGCAGTTAAGTGGTGCAAAAACACGAAATCTAAGAAACAGTGTGGAGAAATATCGTATCATTCGTTATTTATTTAAAAACTACATTTTTTTAATATTTTTCAGACAAGAAAATTGATGACAGTGACAATTTCAATTGTCAAAACTGGTTACATTTTCTTGTTAGGAGGGGGTAATCTTTACTAATCTATGATTATATAAAAACGATATTCGATTTATAAATGTAGGTAACATCCGAAACGGCAATAATTTAACATTTTGAACGTATTCCCTTTTCAGTCACGAAATACTAAAGAGAATCGAGAACGTGTCACACGATTGGCTGAATTCCAATAGCTACTTTCATTACAAAAACTTATTACTCGTAGGTAATAACGATCTATAATTGTTTGCGCAAACAGTAGCAGATTATGAATAACAAGACCGTATGAATAACGTCAAATTTTATCTCAACGCAAACTCATTGAGCAAATATTTCCGTTAGTGGATACGTTAAAGATATAAGATAACGTCAAAAGATAACTTTCTTCGAAGGTGGCGCTCGGTGGCCGCGAAACCGGTCAATGACTAACGCCCGTCACGGATTGATTACTCACCGATTCCTAATTACCTACATGGGATAATACAGAAGCATGCATTACGGATTGTAGATTGTCACCGATCGGAGACGTTAAGTAACTACACTCGGTCGGAAGTTGGATGACTGCTTATTGTTTTTTTATAGAATAGAAGTAGTAGATGAGCGTTTAGTCCATCTGATGGTAAGTGGCTACTGCTGCCCATGGATACCTGTAAAAACTCCTATTAGGTTCTAACCTATCTAACCTATCTTACTTCTAACATACCTCACTTAAGTCCTCATGTAAGACTCCTCATGGAAGGTTAAAGCCTTACATGAGGAGCCTTACATGAGGAGTCTTAAGTAAGGTTGCAACGATGAGATCAGCCACACACGCTGTCCTGCCCTGAGGACCAAGAATGTCTTATTTAATTTTACCATTACCTCAAAGATATAATAGCATTAATATTTATTGCAATGCTTTTGTGTCAATTGTATTGTATTAGTGCCATATATTTTAGGAGATTTCATAGGCGGTTTAAATTGACCCTGATTGACTAGCAACCCACATACCTTACAACACGATGTGTGTAAGCAATGTGGTGGAGAACACTTCTGACCTTCTCCAATAGTTGGCAGACCCGTTCTCAGCAGTGGAACATCACAAAAGTTGACAACAACAACATAAGACAACAAAGACTAAATAAACTTCCTTTTGAGATATTCCCGGAACGCTATGACATGCGGCTCTCAAATTAGATGCAAAAAGGGTTCCTATTCAAAGCCGGGATGCTTTGGCGACTCCTCTAGTGTTGCAAATGTCTATAGGCGGCGATAACTATTTTCCATCAGCACTTCAGCTTAATCGTAAGGTTAAATAAAAAAGGGTTAAAGCTAGCCCTAGACCTTTCTTATTTTTTAAAATAACTTGGACCTTCAATACTTCGTAAAGAAGGGTCAAACAAAACGGATTATTTTGTTTACTAACATCCATAAATAACTTCAACGGACGAAATACACGTCATTATTCTAAATACGGAACGGAATCTGTGGTTGTACAAACGAAGCGTTTAACATGAATTACCTCATTAGAATCATACGTAACTATGCGTAATAGTAAGAGGATATTTCTGAGTTTATCTTCATTCACTTAGTAATAAATGAATTGATGTATTTTTTTTATAATATAAGAGTAGCAGACGAGCATGCAGTCCGTCTGATGGTAAGTGGCTACTGCCGCCGATGGACATCTGTAATCAACCCAGATAGGAGATATTCCTACCTGAGGTCGGCCACAGATGCGTCGCTACACCAGAGGACTAAGCTGGAACGCCTCGGAAAAGTCTGCCTCCCTTACCGCACCCTTGAAAACGAAACACAGCAGCGCCTAACACTGCTGTTATTAGGTAGAAATAGGTGTGGCGGTGGTGCCGCTGGAGTCGACCCATAAAGGGTTCTACCACCGACATAATATTGATGATTTATGTAATTGTCAATTCACGAAACGAAACAAAATTATGAAATTCGTCGTTTGAAGGTCGTCAGAGGCTCGGGCGGAAAGTTAAATGGAGGCCCCGCGTCTAAATGTTGATTAGATTTACGAAATAAATTTTAATTTTTCGCTGTTTTATACAAATTTCACAAAATGTTTGTGACGACCTTATTTTAAGAACTGTGCCCCTTCCGACCCTTTCACTGTTCGCTAGAGATATGGGTATAAAACATTTTCATACTTTGCACCCCGCCGCGCTGGTATAGTGGTATCGTTTATGTGAATAAGCCCTAAATGTAACAAATAAATACAAAGAAATACAATTAAAGTGTCTTATTGTTATTTTAAAATAACAGCTTTTCACTTAATGCATATATACCTAAGTATATACGAGACTTATAAAAAACAATAATAATAGTTACAATTTTTCCGACTATTTTCTGGACCGATTTTCATTAGCATTTCAGCATTTTATTTAACTTTAGAAAAAGTATTGAGATTTTGCGCAAGAAATACTATTTAATTTGTCGAGTATCTTTTAAGCAAAGCAAGGGACAAGGGTTGATCAGACCTCAGATCCCTATCTGCATCTGAATGAAAAGCTCGTAGCAATTAATTCAGGTCAATAAAAAAAATCCAAGTACTTGTATTATACACAATATATACAAGTATTTTACTATACGCATGATGTAATAACAAGACCTTAGCATTTGGCGATGTTCCGTATAACTACCCACGTGGATTGATTCATAATGTAGTTCCTATTGTACATAACTCATTACCGGCCTCTGACGGAATTGATTCAAAAAGAAAATATATTTTGAATGACTAAACAAGTAAACACTCACTTCCATAGATGATACACTTAATACTCACTTCTCTTTATTTGATCTCACGCACAATCAATATTTAGAAATTTATTTTATACACGTTTGTTAGCTGGCAGCAATCCGTCTGTTACATAGCTCTTTCTCTTAAACTATAAACTGAATAATAAAAATTTTAAATATATTACCAGATGATTTTCGTACGAGAAAACGTTTTTTTTTTTTTTTAAGAATCACGTATGCAATAATAAATGCGATAACGAAAATAAATAAATTTGGTGGTACGGAATCCTCCATTTTAGAGTTTGACTCGCACTTGGCGAATAAAATGAGCAAAACCTTGCCAATTTCAAACAAAGTGAAAAATTAGCCAATGGTCTTCAAATAAGCTGAAGCTTTAAGATGAATGGCGGTTTCATACATCAATCAGTTATCATGCACTTAAAACAAACGTAACGTGAGCCTGTAGTGCGTCTGTGTCAAGTAAGACTTAACCGTATTTGCCTTGCACACAAAGATTACAAATTCCAAAAACTGACGCTCGAGTCAATATTTAACAACACTTTACAAGTTATACAACTTATTTATGACGCTACTGTATTATTTAAATATTTTATACATTATAATTCATAACGATAATGGTTGTCTATCGTTCAATAACTGTGATAATCTAAGATAATATATTTAGTTTTTATGGCTGGTTTTTGACTCGACTATGAAGTGTAATGTTTTTGTGTGTGTGTCTCATTCTTTGGCACATTGCATCCGAAATAATTTTAAGTATTTTAACATATGAGGTGTCGTTAGATTTGTCTAAATTGTGAGAGGGACATAGAAATAGACATTATAATGTATAGAGTAATATACATGTGTCTAATAATAATCTATCCAATTCGTATACCTTGCATTTTACAAAACTACCCACATTCTAAATGTTTAGTAATGTGAATATAACATTTAAGATATTTTAAGATAAACTATTTGTACGCACGCCGAATATTGTACTTAATTTTAAGTTTAGATAAGTTCTTATTATAAGTGAATGTAAATTCTTTTGAGAATAAAGATTTCTAAACCGAAACCGAATAACTGTCTACTAGAGATCGAAAATTCGAAATTTCTAGTAGGTAGAAATTGTGAAATGTAGATTTTTGGTAGGCAAAACATTCGATAGATTATCCAAATTATTTGGTAATCTCGGATAAGTATCATCAAGTACTCATCTATATACATTAATCAAACATTTTTTCTTTGTTACAGGCCCCGAAGAAAGACTTAAGAAACGAACGGAGGCACACAAGATCTTTCGAGAGTTTGGGATTTTATGAGAAGAAGACATAATAATATTATTATGTGTACATTATTGAATACCTTTTGCTTATAGCCAAAGAAAAGGTTGGATTGGAATTCGTCTAAGTAAGTGACGAATATATAGATGAGATGACTAAATGAAAGAGACACTTATCAGGCGTGAATTAAGGACCCGAAAATGAAAACTATAGAATAATTAGTTTAAAATTGCTAGTAACTTATTTTATATTGTAACGAGTGTGATATTTTAACGTAATTTTAAGTGGTTTTTCAAAGTGTTAGAACTCATTATGGTTCGATTATGAAGATACAAATATTTTCTACTAACAAAGTGTTAAGTGCCGTTCTACTTTGTTGTGGTCTAAGTTCTAAGTAAGGGGTAAGGGGTAAGGGAACAAATGTTAAACAATGTGTTAAAAACTCTTCTATTAACATGGTAATGTTATTTTTTTGTAAATAAAAAAATATAGGAAAAAGTTATAAAAAATACTGTGTCGTATTATACGTATAATGTTAATATTTTAATGAATACCTGAAAGAGCGTGAAAACAATTTACTCCCTTTTATTTAAGATGGCAGCCGAAGAAAACTTGCGGCCCTACAAAGTTTCAGCTTTACACGTATCCCCGTACCCCTTCACGATATCCAAAAAATTGTATCCAATTGCAATCTATGGACCAACAATTGTAAAATCCTAATGGATTAATACGTTATTTGTGAGATTAGGCTTCTATCAGGCATATCATATCAGGCATTAGCTCCTTCCATCCCAAGCAAGATTCTTTATTTGTTTCAAGAGGTCTAAGTCAGCTAGTAAATTTCGAAATATTTTCCTTTCGCTATATAGTCCTTCAAAATGTATGAGCAATAACATAGAATTGTTAACAAGATACGATACGAGTCATGTTTTCCCACACATCACCATTTAATACAAGTGTTATGTATTGAAAACCACGTATTATTGCTTTTCCCGTACCTACGAATATCTCATTATTGCCTTACCTATAAGTACAGTCAGCTTCATTAGTAGATCAGCTGATGAAAATTAAAACAAAGCCTATAAACCCAAAGGTTCATAAGGAGATAAACATCCCTAGCATCATAATTAATGAACATGGTAAAGCCTCAAAATATGATTCAACACTAATGCGTCAAAAGCAGTTGAACACCGTATGTGCAATATAGCTTTCGTCACTAATATGATATGTCATTGTTCAGCTACTTTTGAAACATTACGATGTTCATCCAATCATGGTGCTAGTTGTGTTCAGCGATGAACGCTTTTGTATAGGTATTCTTGAAACCTTAATATGTTGTTACTTTTGGCGCTGGCTGTACACGCGAGAAAACACGACACGTATTGAAAAACACGTAAAATTGCTGCAGATATTCCGCGAACAAACAAACCACGTCATAGATCAGTGTGATATGGATTCTATTCAACCAACTTTGTATCAGCTGTGTAAATATAAGATCATGCTGTTACCAAAAAGTAATAATTTTTCAAAGAATCGAACATCATCAATTGCAACATACCTATTTTTGCGTGGAGTTCTTGTTTCAGTGGAAGGGTTTGAATATCTGATTTTTTTTTTATAATACAGGAGTAGCAGATACGCCTGAGGACTAGACTGGAACGCCTCGGAAAAGTATACCTAACCACATCCTTCAAACCAGAACACAGCAGCGATTAATAGGTAGAAATAGTTGTGGCGGTGGTGCCGCCGAAGTCGAACCACAAGGTGTTCTACCACTTTCTTACTGAGGGGTCTGACATACTGAGGCGATCATCTTAGTCCTTAGGAGCACGCATAGAGTCACACATTTATATGAAGATGGTTTCAAATGTCAACAGGTGGTAAGACTTACCATCAGGTAGATGCTCAATCTACTTCCATCTTATGAGATCATTCGGTGAACTATTTCCTGCATTGATAGATTTGAGGACAGTGTTGTATGTGTGACTAACTAATTTGTCACGGTCGCTAAGTCATGAGCAAGGTTAAATAGTGCCATATGTGCCGTATCGATACAATGAGTAAGAAATTCAGTCATTTCTATCCCAAAGTATCATGTACAGGATTAGTAAGAAAATAGTAACTTGATCTATTACATATTAAATCGAGAAATATTTAATAAGGAAAATCTTTATCTTGTTATTTGTCAACCTGGGCGTTTCATAAGATAACAATTGTTATTTACTTTAAAAAATATTTAATGAAAGTAACAAAACTCGTAATTTTTGACCGAACACTACCTACTATACTCGTAGATCTATAAATTATACCTATATCTATATGAGTAAAAAAATTTCCTAGCCATACTTGTAGAAAATTATTAAAGTACTTACTGTACATTTTTTCTTTACTTTACAAATTGGTGGACAGGAAAAGAAAAAGCATTCTAAGTACTATAATTATTTGCTTTAGGATAAACGATAAGGTACATAAAGGCCACCACGCACGGGAAGTGGCGGAAAATACGCAAAATTACTGCAATATTTTCTTGTCGTCAGAATTTCCTTAAGTTTATTTTTATCTTTCGAGCACATGCTACAACCAGTTATGATTATTTTTATAGCACGGCATTATTAACAACATAAGATGCAAATTAATTCAATCTTTAGGAATTCCCCGAATGCAAATAGAAGGTTTTTAAAATTTTCTGGTAATTCATATAATTCTTTGAAATCGAACTTTAATTTAAATTTATGTCATTGTTTGTATTACAATTGTGTAAAATGTATTTATAATAATACATTTTCAATGAAATAAATTAAAATTTGTAACAAAAAGTCGCAAATAACGACTGTAAACAAATTTTGATATATTTAATAGATAATAGGGTTTTCTTTCGATGTATTTTTTACGTAATAGTGTTATCTTTCGGTAAGTTTAAGGCATTTAATATATATTATCTTAACATTCGGTTTGAAGGTGGTAGAACCCTTTTTGGTTCGACTCCGGCGGCACCACCGCCACACCTATTTGTACCTAATAACAGCAGTGTTAGGCGCTGCTGTGTTCCGGTTTGAAGGGTGTGGTAAGGGAGACAGACTTTTCCGAGGCGTTCCAGCTTAGTCCTCAGGGGTAGCGGCGCATCTGTGGCCGACCTCAGGTAGGAATATCTAATCCTATCTGGGGTTGATTATAGATGTCTATGGGCGGCAGTAGCCACTTACCATCAGGTGGACTGCATGCTCGTCTGCTACTATTATATTATAAAAAAAAAAATCAGTGATCGTCTTTGCTCATTTAGGTTAAAGGATACTCTAAGTATCTGCTATCGTCACTGTTAAATATTTTAAAATATTTCATCAGTTGTGATAACAAAAGACTGTTAAACATACTTTAACTTTACAAGGGAATGAAGACTTTGAAAGAAAAATTGGCATGAAACCCGTTAGTTTAATCACCAGTACACAAATGATATTTTGTAAATAAAATAGTTGTATAATGTCAAAGGCTAGATCCGTGCTTAAATGTCAAATTCGTTTCTTTACGCGTGTGGCGCCCCACTTTTGAAGGAGGAGATAAAATGTGTATTTGACAGAATAGCACTTCTAAACAACAATGACAAACAATGCATGCATGCATTTTTAAGTTTAATTATGAATTAAACTTATAAATAAACTTGAAACATAATTTATTTTGTATTTTCCTAGCGGCATGACCGCTCACAATTTTTTAGAACTGTACGAAATATTTTTTCCGTTACAAAGTCTGGTGCAAAAGTTATATATTTAGGATTATAACGTCACGTTATTAAATTCTTACGAGCCCTTGTCATATTTTAAATCTGGGCTCTCCCTGTTTGATTGATCCTAAGGTCACACTCATGTTCTCTGAACTCTGTGTGCCCTTAGGATTAACAACAGGGTCGTTTTACCCGAGACCTCCCATAAGGGATGAAATAAATAAGCCAATAAATCTTTATTCCTTTGTAGACATAAACTTTATATAGTGACTAGATTTAAGACCATGACTAACATTATTATATAATAGGCATGATGACAGTAATAAAGAATCAAGTGATAAATGATTTTAGAAAAATAATATGTTGCAGGGATTCTAAAAAATCAATCAGTCTTACGAAAACGTTTAAGATTGGTTATATTTTCAATGAAATAAAATCATAAAATTCTGCGGTCGGCCATGTTGTCTGAAATCCATGACGTCATGCGTCAGTACGCATCACCTGCGTTTGAACTCTCCTATGCAATTCGTGATGTTTGCGTGATGTCACCAATCTACGTCATCGACAACTGCTAGCGTTTTCACACACTCAATATAGAAAACATGTTAAAGAAGATTTTGAAAGCTGTCAACATACCTAATATATACAATATTCATCACAACATGTTATTATTTTCTTTATTTAAATACAATGTATAAATAATGTTCTTTTACTGTATTAATTAACTTGAATAATATATTTTTATAATACAGAAGTAATTGCCAAACGCCGTCTTTGTATGTATTGTTATAAACTATTTATTTGTTATTGTGTAGCTCAAATTGAATAAATTAATTTATTGAAAAACTTGTTTCATTGACTAGCATTGTGAGCGGAAGGAGGAAGTAAGCGAAACCGGTAGTAATTACGTCAGCGGTAACATACTAATGATGTGCCGAGTCGGCCATTTTTGGTATTCGAGTACTTTAGTACTCATATAAAAAAGAATCGAGTCAGTACTCGAGTCCAAAGTATTCACAAAGTACTCGAGTACTTTGCAACATACAGTCCAATAGCACGGCAGAGCAAAAAAAAAAAAAAAAAACCGCCACTCACTACACAAAATTAAACAAGTTTTTAGTTGTACGAGTAGTAGTTGTAGTGTACGAGTATCGTCCGTATTCGAGTATCACTGGTACTCGAGTATCACTATTGGTACTCGAGTATGCGAGTTTATGTAAGTACTCGAGTACTGACTCGAGTCGACCTGACTCGGCACATCTCTATAACCTACTGTATGTAAGCAATGTTCCAAAATAATTAGCCAAGTGCGAGTCGGGACTAATTAGTTTTTACGAGGAATTGTTTAGTTTTTAGGGTTCCGTACCCAAAGACTAAAAACGGAACCCTATTACTAAGACTTCGCTGTCTGTCCGTCTTCCGTCTGTCACAGGGCTATATCTCCGGAACCGTAATAGATAGACATATGATTTTTTACAGTTGATGCATAACGGTGGCTGCTATAATAACAAAATAAAAAATAAAGTTAAAAATTAAAGGGGTCTCCATACAACAAACCGTTATTTTGTCGACATTTTTCGATCTAACTGTGAAACTGTACTAGGAAGACGGTAGAAATTTTTACAATCCGTTTTCTACTGTAACTGGCATTATAATAAATACAAATAAGAACCATAAAACATATTTTAATATAGTTATTTTAATTTTATTATACGTTGTCAATAGATAGAGCTTTATGACAGATGAACAGACAGCGGAAGCTTAGTAATAGCCTCATTTTTACCATTTGAGTATGGAATCCTAAAATAGACCTCTACATAAGAGGGAAAAGATTAGTACAAAAAACGTTAAAATATTTAAGCCGATATAATATGATATTACTAGTAAAATTTAATTTTCAAAAAGCTGTCCCCTTAATGGTAAGTGGATACCGCCATCCATAGACGTCTAATAATTTCGAAATAGGATTTAGATAATTTTTATACATGTATTTCGGGCGTAGATACCGAATGAGAAAAGTGTGGTAGATCCTAATATGCAGTTTAGTCTTTGTCCTTATGGGCGGCAATGCAGTTGTGGTCAACCTCAAGATGTGTACGCGTGTCTTATTTAGGGTCGGTCACACTTATAGGTACAGAGACCACTAAAGGCGCCTTGTTTCTACTATATACAAGTCATGAGAATTATGGTGTATACAATGTACCTAGAAGATTTTTGTATAAACACTAGCTGACCCGTCAAACGTTGTGTTGCCATATAAATTAAAAATATGTTAAGTGTGAACAACCCTTATCACTTAGGAGTATGAAAAATAGATAGTAGTCGATTCTCAGACCTACTAAATGTGCATGTAAAGTTTGGTGAAAATCGGAAAAGCCGTTTCGGAGGAGTACGGTCACTAACATTGTGACACGGTAATTTTATATATAAGATTATTATGATTTTAGACAATTGAAACATTCTGACATGTACCTAATGAGTACCTACTCACGATACGAGACTTTAATTTCTTTACTGCCGATAATTCGACCCAGTTGCATTGATCGTGGTCACGTCTACGCGTCTGTGACGTAGTGAAACCGTTGACAAGTACTAGAAGATTAATCTATCTACCCTACGTCTAGTTCGATTTTATTTTTTAAGTTCCATCGCGACGAACAACATTTACAATATCTTTACGCACCGTTACCTTATATGAGCGGTATCTAATCACGTCATTGAGAGTGTTTCATAATATTGCATAAATATATGATATTATGAGTAAACAATTTCAAATGCACATGAGCGGCCCAGGTGTTACCAATCGGCGATCGTTCATTTGGACGACACGACACGGCATGGCACCGACAGTTACGCTGCAAAGAAGTGTATATCGATATTAGCGTCATCAGAAATCTGGCACTGTGAAAATTACTAATTTCCTTGTTTTAATTTTTAATTCTACTGATAACTTTACAATTAACTTGTAACTTGTATGAATAATAAATGGTTTTCAACTATGCTGCAACGATCAACGCGTCTCTACTGACGTGCGGTAAATGTTATTTTAGAAACAAATTGACGTAGTGTGTATTATAAATATTAAGAATTGATATGAATATCAATTCTCGATATTTATAATTATTTATTAGGAAATTATTAGATATGTTCTACATAATTAGAGTTCAAATTGTGTTATTATACCGACAATCAAGATAAAAATATTTATTTTTTATTTTTTATTTTTAACGTAAGTTTAATTCTAAACAAAATACAATTTACGTTGAAAATAACGAAACGTTCCGTTCAACGTCGTTGACGAATTTAACTAGTTAATTTCTATTGGGTTAGCGTTGATTCGTTGAAAGTGAATCAACGGTTGATTTAACTAGTTCGTTGATTCAACGACCACCGCTAGTCACTAAGCAGAGCACCCAACAAAGATCATATCAGAAACAATTCTAACGCTAAGTGTCAACAAATGGTTAAAGATAAGTCCTGTTACCACACTTGTAAATGTGATACCCTCTCTAGAAAGTGACTCAAGTACAATCTATTTGAGTCACTTTCTAGAGAGGGTATCAATACATAAATAATAACAACTTGTCAAGATACCGAGAACTATTGAAAAAAATCGATCTTTTTTTAATGTTCCCCTAATTGTGTCGGTGTGTGTATTTAAGTCTATAACCATTTATAGGGTGCCATGTTTTTAGAACATTTTAGGTCTGATTTTCCTTTCGTATCAGTTGCTAAATAAGGACCGTTGGTAAAGTCTTCTTACAATTTGGACGAGGTAAAAATAGACACAGCAAGTGTACCTCCTTCGCGTATGAATAGAAAGAGCCGGATATTTTGGCGTTTTATTAATTTTTTAAGCTTTGTTTTTTGGTGCCGATAGGTACCTAATTCTTGGCGCTAAATGTACGTCATACATCAATGATTAATTTATAACTAATCATAAAATGACCATCATGAGATGACCCCAATTAATCTTCCAACGGAGAAAGGTTAATTGTTCAAGGAAGTGTCAAACTGATTCACCTAGATTGTAGACCACTGTTACTTACTCAATTATTCTTTTGACTGTAAAGTTTTTAATCTATTTAACATAGAACACATTTCCTTCTAGTCAGTGATAATATCTATTGTAATCAAATATAGGTACAAAAATTTCCGTCACAATCCTTGAGTAGGCAGGTATAGTCCGCGTAAAATGCTGGTCCGCTCTGAATATAGAAATGAATCGCGTCGCCATAGCAAATTGTATGACTACATCTGCTCGCAACAACTTCAAAGCGGACTAGTAGTTTGGCGCGGACTATATAAACGGTAAACAGGTTGGCCTACCTAAGGATTGGGACAGGAAAAAATAGTCAACCTAACGTTTGCACTTTTTATAGGCTTCCTACTTTCGCTTGGTGTGTAATTTGTCTATTAACCAAACCAGTGAAATTTTTAATTAGTCATACTATGGACTGAATTTTTAGTCAATCCAATTGAAGGTTGACATATATTGGGGTTTTAGACCATATACTCGTACAGGGTGAATTTTTGAAATGGGCCTGGCCATTTCCGAAACTATAAGGATTAGCAAAAAATGCTGAAAGGAGTTACGAATATAGGATACGAGTGTCAGCTCGCGCTGACTAAAAGGGTGCTTCCGGGATTGCGGGCGACAAGAGTGGGTGCTCCAACCGCCCAGGCAGCGGCCCCGGGAAGGACGTCGTTACGTGTGGTCGCATACCGTCGTATACATCAGACGGTGTGGCAAGCGCCAAGTTTACCCGGGTGGAGCCCACGGGGCAACGCGCTAATCGTTCCTTTGGAGATCCCGGAGCCCTCTACGCAGCGCCGAGGACGGCCACTGGGGGGTTTTAGTGCAGTAAGAATCCCACATAACCCTGCGTCGCTCCCACGGCACCGAATACCTTTTATAGTTTCCCCCTCGTAAATAACAAAAAGGTGCACAGAGTTCCAGCTCGTCACTTGCTATATTTAATTGATTTGTCATTTACTTGTTTTAACCTAGACAATACGTGTGACCTACAGACACTCTTCACGCGAACTTATTCATCGCGGTCACCAAACGCCATGTGGTGACGGTGTAGGGTAAAACCCTTTAGATCAGGTCTGTGACCTGTTATGTACTAAGGATGCAATGTGGTGCAATTATCTTTTGTTTTTATTTACTTACCTTGGGTTTTTTTTTTTATTTTGTGGGCTTTTTCAAATTAACAACTGATCTGTGGACAAATTTATATTATGTGTTGCAATTGTCTGGAATAAAGATTATTTCCTTCTTTCAATATTGCCTTTACTTATATTAATTCTTTAAAATAATTGACATTGTATAATTTGTGGGCGCGCCGGTAGGTAGATCTACAATGGTATTTCGATTCAACTAATTTAACCAATATTTATAAAAATATAGTTAAAATAATTAAATGAATAAGCGTTAATGCCACCATAGTAACAATAACACCCAAGCAAAACACCAAACAGTTCAGAGCACCACCGTGCCGTGCCCACTATTGGACAACTTCTGATCTGTTGACAGTTGCGCGCCCCTTTTTTATACCATGATACAGGTAGCCAATTGTTAATACGGAGCGGTAGTTCGAAATTAATATCATGTGATTTTAAAAACGGAATATTTATATATATGAAATGAAGCATTCTCCCACAAATTAATTCTATCTAGACTATTTTACAATTATATCTATTATTACTATTAATTTAAAATTATTGTTTAATAATGACAAAGACACTTCGGTTTTTAAAAAATATGTAAATAATATATTGCAATACCCTAGCAGGGTGCATGCTTGAAAATTTTTGTAAGACCTGGCTATGAATTGCCTGACCTGACCTGAATATATTTTTTTTTATAATATAAGAATAGCAGACGAGAATACAGTCCACCTGATGGTAAGTGGCTACTGCCGCCCATGGACATCTGTAATCAACCCCAGATAGGATTAGATATTCCTACCTGAGGTCGGCCACAGATGCGCCGCTACCTCTGAGGACTAAGCTGGAATGCCTCGGAAAAGTCTGTCTCCCTTACTCACCCTTCAAACCGGAACACAGCAGCGCCAAACACTGCTGTTATTAGGTAGAAATAGGTGTGGTGCCGCCGGAGTCGAACCACAAAGGGTTCTACCACCTATAAGCATGAGTGTATGCAATAAATAATATGCATGAGCAGTAAAGAATTTGAATTACATATTATTAAATAATTAGGGAATCACTGGTTCTAATAATCACTCACTGTGTGTGCGTGTGTGTGTGTGTAATATCTTCGAAAATCGCTGGCGTACCACGCAAGGTGCGTTTTAAAACGCTCGGCTGTCAAAGTATTAAAAAAACATTTTATTAGTATTGTAATAGGTTATGTAAATTTCAAATAACTTCCGATCGCGCCCGTTGCTCGTTTTTTACACCAATCACACAACCGCAAAGTTGGTTTTAGTATACGTTTGCTTATGACAAATAACCTAGGTTACTAGCACTAAAATTATTTTATGTAGATGTAAAATGGGATGGTGATATTACAAATTACTAGCTGACCCGGCAAAAGTTGTGTTATAAGAAAATGTTAAGGGTGAACAACCCTTATCACTTAGGGGTATGAAAAGTAGACAATAGCCGATTCTCAGACCTACTGAATATGCATATAAAATTTGGTGGATCGGTAAAGCCGTTTCGGAGGAGTACGGTAACTAACACTGTGACACGAGAATTTTATATACTTGTACTTTATATACTACTAGATGATTACTTAATCTTATTATGCTAATTATCCTACTCGACAGCGTAGGCCCGCTTATCGCTTATCGTCATATAGGTGACATAATTATTATAAATAAACAATTTATTAAGCCTATGTGAATTTTACCATTTTGCATTGGCCAGTCGGGTGGACTATGGCCTAATCCCTCTTACTCTGAAAGGAGAGCCGTGCCCAACAGTATAAGAGTTAATGAGATGAGGATGATCAATATGATACTCGTATAATCTTTATCGTCGAAGAAATCAAACATTTTAATTAAGCAGTTGTGAATCGTCTCCGGAATTCAGTCACTATTACAGTATGATTCACAGCAATTTATACCACAAGAATGAAGTTAATTTAATCTTTGAACAATAATCGTTCGTGGCTACTGATCTCGTGCCATAACGACGTGACTGTATGAGGTCATCATACTTTTTTCATAATATAGCAACTAGTATTATTAATGCGAATGGGTATTTGTTTCTTTGTTACTCTTTCATGGCTTAATTATATAAGTGATTGTTATAAAATTGTGTACACACGTTGCCAGAAGTTCAGAAAAGGACATAGGGTACAATTTAACGAAAGTACTTCTAAAAAGTGTTCCCATGGGATTATAAAACCTCTGACTGGAAGCGAAGCCGCGCATAAAAGCTAGTGATATGTTTTAATAACTAGACTAATATGTAGAAAGACATTATCAGATAGGTCATCATCATCATCATCCCATTACTGTCCCACTGCTGGGCACGGGTCTCCTCTCATAATGAGAAGGATTAGGCCATAGTCTACCGCGTATTGGTAGACTTCACGTACCTTTGAGATTTTTTTATAAATCTCTCAGGTATGCAGGTTTCCTCACGATGTTTTTCTTCACCGTTTTAGCAAGTGATAATTAATTTCTAATACGCAAATAACTTTGAAAAATCAGAGGTGCGTGTCTGGGATTTGAACCTCGAACGGCTCGATCGAGACGCCGAGTTTCTTATTTCTTAACCACTAGGCTATCACTGCCTATCAGATAGTTAAATCAATCTATTTACTAAAAAAAGGCGTAATATAACTTGTATGAATTGTATGAATCTATTAAGTATTGTTTCTCGTGTAAGTGACAAAGTGCTTTCTGAGAATAAAGTTATTTAAACCTAAACCTAATTTAGATTAAAAACATCCCGATAATGTAATTAGATTAAACTTCTTTTTCCTTACTTTTTGCTCGTGACTCCGAGTATTCAAAGGTGCAGGAAAGTTTAATTGAAAAACTTCATACAACTTTCTCAATCGCTAAACAACCAGGTCAGATTGTGAAGTGATCTTGGATGATAGCGGAATTCTAAGATTTCCTGGACAGGATTATATTTGAGGTCGTTAAATGCATGCCGCCTGATGAGTAATTTGGCATTTTTTTTTTTAATTAACATAAGCGACAGTCAAATATGTAGTCTATTTTTACTACTTCTGATTTTTATTACTTTTGGTGGGATTGAAAGAGTAAATGGACATACAGTCATCCTAATGGAAATTAGCCACTGCAGTACAGATATCGGTAACTCCATATTTTAGAAAAACTAGCTGACCCGGCAAACTTTGTGTTGCCATATAAATAAAAAAATGTTAAGGGTGAACAACCCTTATCACTAAGGGGTATGAAAAATAGATAGTAGCCGATTCTCAGACCTACTGAATGTCCATATAAAATTTGGTAGATCGGTAAAGCCGTTTCGGAGGAGTACGGTAACTAACATTGTGACACAAGAATTTTATATATGAGACATAACACCCATCAGCGAAAACAAAATAATTTTCACCCAAGCAATATTTTAATTGTGGTGTGTATCTCCCCGAACTATACCTTTCCATCAAATTCGCAAAATAGAAACAATAAGTATTCAATTATGTGGTAAACTAGTATGTGATTCCTTCGAATAAGCATTAGTCATACAGTTACGTTTTTAATCGTGTTTAGGTTAACCGCGCAGTTTCCTAATAAATTTCCTTTAAAGGCCACGCTAATGATTATTGCAAGCGAAGATACGAGTGTGTTAACCGCAAGTGTTGGACGTTCTCAAAGGATTAAATCCGGGACATTGTTATCATATGACACATACGAGGTATGTTGTCAACCAATTAGGGTCCCGTTTCTTCGCACGGGTCTCCTCTCATAGTAACGGATTGATTTTGGATGTGCTATACAAATATTTGAAAACTTTAAATGGAGAAGTTTTCTCGCGATACTTTCCTTCTTCGCTATAGCAAGTTATAATTATTCTTAAATACTCACAAACTTTGAAAGTCGGCTAGGATACGAACTTTTGACCCACCGATTAATGGGCCGAGTTATAACCATTCGATTATCATTGCATTTATATACGTAAGTAGGTACGTAATACATTGAAATTCTGAACCTTATTTTCTAATGATAAGGTTGAGGATGTTTAGTGTTTACCTTCAACGTTAAACTAAGTATATTTTAAAATACTATCGTAACTTCGAAAAGCAGATGTTCGAACCTGTGACTCGAACCTTGGAACACCAATTGAAAGACGGAATTTTAAACCACTACGCAATAACTACTTTACTGCAATATACATTTTTTATAATATAGGAATAGCAGACGAGCATGCAGTCCACCTGATGGTGGCTATTGTCTACTGTAGTGGCTACTGTCGCCCATGGGCATCTGTAATCAACCCCAGATAGGATTAGATATTCCTACCTGACGTCGGCCACAGATGCGCCGCTACCCCTGAGAACTAAGCTGGAAGGCCTCGGAAAAGTATGTCTCCCTTACCACACCCTTCAAAACGGAACACAGCAGCGCCTAATACTGCTGTTATGAGGCAGAAATAGGTGTGGCGGTGGTGGTGCCGGAGTCGAACCACAAAGGGTTCTACCACCTTCTTCTTATAATGCAATTAATATTACTACTACAAGTATTTACTTGAGTGAGCTACTATTTACATTCTTTCACTTCTTATTAAAGTCTGCCTTAATTCGAGGTCACATTTTAAGGCCAATTCGAACTGAGTCAGTAAGATGTCAGTCACTTTCTATTTGGTCAGTTTCTTAGTAGATATATTAAGTTTGAGTGGATTCTTCTTTTTCTTGACCTAGACAAACGATCCAAGCTAATAAAAGCGTATTAAAAAGAACGTGACATAGCACATGAGATTTCATTAATTTATTTAGACCCTTTAAAACAATGAGATTCTCAAATTTCATTAGATACGCAATAAGTGTATTATTGCCAAGGACGCAAAAATGTAACCTTGCCAAGGAAGCAAAATCCACATCTTGCCGGGGCGCTCATGACTCTCGCTGCTGACTGTAAAACTATGTGATTAAGACTACTAAATTAACATATATATTATAAAATAAATTTGGTTTATTTCTCCGTACTTCAAATGGCTCAAAAACCCGAATAGTACATGACACTTATTATTTTAATTAATTATTACAGTTGAAATAAAATATCGACATTTGAAATAACATGTTTATTCTAAAATCACAGTCGGACCCTTAATATTAAACCCGAAATAAATATTAAATTTACATACAAAAGTCATACTTATTAAGGAATTGACTTTGGTTCACTTTTTTACCCGACTGCCAAGGAAGGGTTATGTTTTTCGCGCGTATCTTGTATGTTTGTCTTTCTTTATTTGATCCGATCTAACAAACGGCTGGATGAATTTCAACAGTTAAAGTGTCATTATATTTGTCTCAACGACCCGAGTGTCCTTAGATAGGTGTTAGTAAAAAAAAATCAAAATGGCGGATTTTTGGCGCGAAATAGTAAGACATTTAAAAAAAAAAGTTAACCGAACCTATCGAGTAGGGTATCAAATGAAAGGAAATTAAACGGAGATTATAAAAACATATTTGTATATATATAAAACAGTAAGGTGACTGACTGACTGACTAACTAAATGACTTTTTCATTTTTCAGAAATCAACGTACAGCCTAAACCAAGGACCTTACAATTCTGAAATTTTGCACACAGGTTCTCTATATAGCTTGAATAAGTACTAAGAAAGGCCTTTTGGAAATTCTACCCTTAAGAGGGTAAAATAGGGGAAAACAGTTTTTTTGAAATCCTTTAATTTTGAAGCAACTGCTATAAAAAAATGTATTTGGCTTTCTGGATAGGAACAAGGACGCACTTATTTGTCTCCCTCCGAAAAATCAACCCCGTAGAGGGTAAAATAAGGGTTAAAAGTTCATTTGAACAATCGTCAATTTTGAAGCAAACACTATGACATGTTGTATCAGGCTTTTTGGATAAAAATAATGAAATGCTACCTCTAACGAGGTAAAATAATGACCGAAACTTTGATTTACTGAAGTTTTTTATTTTATAGGCCGTAAATGGTGAATTTTTTCGCAAAATAGTAACACGTTTTAAAAAAAGTTAACCAAACCTATCGAGTAGGGTGTCAAAATAAAGGAAATTAAGAAGAGATTACATATACATTATATAATATATCTTATATATAAAATTCTCGTGTTTGCCGGGTCAGCTAGTACATATATACTCGTATATACACATCGAGATGACTGTCTGACTAAATGAGAGAGTTGCTGTGCCAGAGATCAACGCAAAGGGAAACCACTGAACTTAAGCGTGCTGGAATTTTACACATAGGTTCTTTATATAGCGTAAATGAACACTACGAGGATAAAATAGGATAATACTGTTTGAACATCTTTTGTTTTTGAAGCAGACACCTACTATGAAACTTTGTATTTGGCTTTCTGGATAAAAATAATGAAATGCCTATTTCACTGTTTTTGGAAATTCTACTTCAGCCTTTTACGTGCAGTCGGGTTTTTGATTTTTTAAATTAATTACTTGTCAACTCATTGAATCAACAATGTATTATAAAGCTAATGGGCTCTCTTGTACTACAATCATCGAAGGTAGTTTCTGAAGACTATGTTGGAACGTTCTATGTGCTAGAACATTAGCGTTATAATACCTTGTCAAATAAAACCCCGTTAGATAAATTAGTTAAACCCAAATAAAATAAATAACTGATATATCATTGACATCATACATGAAATCACATATTGTGACGTGTATAATATACACTGTACTTTTTACAAATTATTATAAATATTGCTATTAATAAACAATATGTTACAATATGTTTTTTGTATTTATATGAGGTTAATATTGTAAATCATTTACTATGTAATTGACAATAAATAAACAAAATATTTTGTAAACTAAAAATATATATATATTACAATCATAAAAATATCGTTTTAGTCATATTCGCACTCATTTTTTACATCAAAGTAGAATAAAAATACAGCCCTCAATGCGGTGGTTACTAATTCCCTTGCAGACTCTAAAATTCTGAAACGAATCACAAATGCGTTTCTGCTTTTAAAAGCAGAATTCAGGATAATTTAGTCCCTAAATAGTATGTTGAAATGCCAAAGTAATATTAAATAGACTGATTGATATCCTCCTAGAGTCTTACCTAGACCATACCAATTTTACTCCGCTTAAACTAACATTTTTAACAATGTTTGTACACTCATATATTCAAGTGCCTAAGAATTTATATTCGCAAAACAATCACATCTCATACATTAAGTGTTTTGCAATATTTTATAACAATACAAATGCAAATACAATATATGTGAAAAGTTATTTAAGGTTTTTTTTATTATGTTTGTAAGTGCATGCAGATTATAGTATATAAATATATAAGATATTGTAACATTCAAAAGCACTATGAAAACGAGCGCATTCCATATTGTATCTACTATGTCCTAAAAGCAAAGTCGGCAAAATTACTTCATTCTATATTGCGGCTACGCCATTGTAAATGTATTTTGATTTTAAACTATATAAATAATATATTAGTAATTTACATTAAACAACGGAAAATCACTAAAAAGGATAAACGTGAAAAATATGTCATAATTGATATTACAATGAAATTTATGTATGTCGAACAAGATACTTTATCATCCAAATGCAATATGTATATGTTCAGTTAGTATATTGCCGCGAAATGAGCAAATTCCCAAATTTTAGTAAGTAAATCATCATATAAGTGTGTGTTAGAACAATAAAATCTACAACTAGTTTCAACAAGTAACATTTCCTATTAATCCAATAAAAACAGTTATTTACAATTCGTCAAGCCAGGGCCTATGCATGCCGCATATGCGATGGCGTGCGGGATGTAGTTCTGCTCGTAGTTGCCGGAGAAGAGATGTGCCCAGGGGCCCTTAGCGAACACAGCGACGTCATCACCAGCATGCAATTCTCGATGCGTTGGAACCATAGATGGGTATCTGTATTTCATATCACCTGTGAAATTATGAGTAAGATTTATTAATTAGTATTTTGATCTTTTTGTAGGTCTTATTTTATATCACAACATTATCAATCCAGCCATTGCTTCGTCCCTTGCTTGAATAGTGAACGAAAATGTAGCCTAAATAGCGAATGAAAATATTGCGAAGAACGGTAGTTTAATGGTGTCTTAGCTGATTATTCTCCATTAAATTATAAATAGTGTATCAAGTCTACCAATCCCGTTGTTAACATGGTGTTTGTTTTTAATGGAGTACTGTTACACCTCGTAGACAATCTTGGAGGTATTAAAACTGATGATAGAAGGCTCATGTGCTGTGAGATTTTCTGGTCATCGAATCTCGTCGTTTGGGTGCGATCTGTACCTCTGTACCTGGGAATCGAACCTCACGTATGCAGAATGAGAGGTAAAATTAAAAATAATCTGGAGGTCGGAGTTCAAATGTCCCTGGAACGCACTTTTGACTACACAATCCTTTAACCTACACAATCTACACACCTGTGACTTCTTTGAAAAAAATCTGAAACGTATCTTAAGTTTATCAATACGCACTTGACCATCATGATGGTCAATGGCTTAAACGACAAAGACGAGACAATCACTACTATAAAATGAAAGCATAAACACATAAACTCACCTATATCGTCATATTTCAAGTTGTGTCTATGGTCGTGTGAAGTGGGTTTGAAGCCAGGGCCATTAGCGTAGCTTAAAATCGTGAAACGGAGATGGTCGGTTGCATGCTGTGGAACCATTATGAAATTTCTTACACTTGAATTTTAACATTTTTTTTATAATACAGGAGTAGCAGAGCATGCAGTCCATCTGATGGTAAGTGGTCACTGTCGCCCATGGACATCTGTAATCAACCTCAGGTAGGATTAGATATTAACGAGCTAGTTAAATTCTTCTAACATGCCAATTTTCCCATACCTCGTGCACTCGCTGACAAGTCTTCTAGACGCATATCCCGACTTCGATATATTTATCAGCAAGGTGCAGGAAGTTTTAAATTTGTGCCTTAAGTACACGGATAATATCTTATTTCTTCAAAAAGGGTTCTATCACCTTCAAAATGACATTACGTTACGTGATTGAAGGCCAAGTTGCCGTCTTTGACCGTTTTATTGTTAATATAAAATATGAGTCAAAATTCAACAAACTTTTAATAATATACACTTTAACTGGTCCATTCTGCACAAAATGATTGCTTAAGAACAACTTTCTCTACGGTTTAGTTAATATAATAAATATTATAGCTAGTACTCAACTCAAGTATAATGCAACAACTGCTACGTGTAATGTTTTCGAGCGTATGTACTCGTATGTATTCTTTAGCGTGATCTACAGTCCAAATAGCTTGACAACCTTTTTACGAGTTGTCGTTGGATTCATCCAAATTATGGGAGTTACATGGATTTTAAACAATCTTTTTTTAAGTTCTTCTTTTTATTCATTGAAAAGATATAGGTCTTGTCTTACCTTTAAGTCAGCTACTCCTAGTATATCGGCACCCCTTCTACTATGACCGGAGTATGTCATTGTATGACTGTGGTCCGCTGTTACTACGATTAGCGTTTCTTCTAAATTCACCATTCGCATCGCAGCTTCTACAGCACGCGCCAATTCAGCCGTTTCATCAAGGGCTATATGAGCACGTGACGCATGATGTGCCAGGTCTATTCTACCTCCTGAAAATATTAGTGCAAATATATTGATCAAGTACTTACTTATGACCAAGTCTAAAAGTTAAAGCCACCCATTGAATGCTACAGAACACTAAATAAAACCACAAATACTATTGTTAAGAAGGTCATAAATATAAACCAAATTTAACTTCTAAATATTATACACAGATTATTATCAATGATGAGAGTAAATTTCTAATAAATAAATGAATTGTATATATAATTACCTTCCACAAACAAGAAGTACCCGTTCCTATTTTGCGACAGGATCTGTATAGCCTTTTGGGTCATTTCACTGAGGCTTGGCTTATCACGTGGTGTATCATAATTGTTAGGCATATGGCTCCTAGTAAATAGTCCAAGTACATTATCATAGTCTTTCTCATTTATCATAAGCAAATCATTTCTTTTATAAACATATGTTGGTTTACCACCCATTCTCTCCTTTCTAAAAATCCACTCTCGAATTAGATCAACTCCATCTTCTCTATGTCCTTTTTCATCTTCAGCATCCCTTTCATGTTTAGAGAAAAAGTTACCTCTGCCGCCTCCTAGAATCACCTAGAAAATATAAAGAAGCTCATGAACGTTAGATGCTCATATTTATACAAAAACAGCTATATAATGTATAGTCTTGTGTAGACACGTTGCGACTTGATCGTTCGCTAGTTACGATTGTGACGTCACATTATGTATGTATATGGTTCCTTTAGAGGACTTCAAGTCATGAAGAAAAAAAACTTTTTTATTGATGCCGTGTTCGGTATCGAATGAAAGTGCTTAATTACATTATTAGCTAGCGTACATATTGTTAGTTGTTTCTCCAAAATACACATATAACTATGAAAAATCTGAATGATTCGAACCTCGCTCCCCTTGATTGACATGCCCGATTTCAACCATGAGACTACCGCTGCTAATATGTGTATCAACGTATGATTTTTTTATTATGTAATAATTTTAAGTTAGTTAGTGATTTTTGTAAAATTTTTTGAGAAAATAAATTTCTTAACCGTAAATAGTTTAAAGCCGGCTACAGATTCACGCTAGAAGTCTCGCCAAGAAATTGCGCGAGAACCGAGAAGGCATCTACACTCATGCGACCATTCACATTCTCGACCAGAACGGACTTCAGTGCAGCAGCTTTATCTACACAACAACATACAATGTTATGGTCGCACTGAGACCGAAGGAGAATGTGATACCGTTCTCTTTTCTCGCCCGAGAAACCCTTTGAAGCGGGCAAAAACACCGACACCGATCGAAAAACAGGTGAGCGCGAGAACGAGAAGGCAAAAAAGCTATCGCATTCAAGCTTCTCGGGTGTTCTCGGTGGTTCTCGGCGTGAGTCTGTAGCCGGAGTAACAGTAAGATTAATATTGGATAACTTACGTTAATTTTGCTGCCGACCTCCCCTCGGACCAGTTGCTTCGCGATGTCGTCACAGCGAAGCGCATCCTCCGGCTGGTCGAGGTCCGCTTCCCAGTGCCGGTTGGCGGAGTTCGCGTACGCCGCCGCGGGAGTCGCGTGCGTCACTCGCATGTTTGTTACTAAACCTGATGAAAGGTTAGGGGTTTTTAACTGATTTCTCAAAATTATATTATCTATTCGTCATGTTTTTTTTAACGCAGCATGAAAGTAGCCTACGAGCATGCAGTCTGATGTTAAGTGTCTACTGCTGCCCATGGACATCTGTGATCTACCCCAGATAAGATTAGATTCCTACTTGAAGTCGGCCACAGATGCTACCCCTGAGGTCTAAACTGGAATGCTTCGGAAAAATATGTTCCCGTTTAATCTAGAACAAAGTAGCACTTCATAGTGTTGTTATTAGACAGAAATACGTCTGGCGATGATGCTGCCAGATGGTTAAATTGCATGGAAATCGAAAAATTCTATTCTATATCAGTTCTTCTCGGAATTGGAAATCATGGTTTCGTATATGCTAAAATATTTGACTGTTTCTGAACCAATCTAAAATGTCTTATTTTAACTTAAAAAGATGATTCTTTGCATTACTTTCGCTACTTGACATGAATATGATGTAATGACTGGCATTTTAGTTATAGGCACTTATTGTAAGTAATAGTAAAACTAAAAAATCTGTCAATATAACTGTTAAATCAAGATTGTTTGCTCATTTTGGGTGAAGAATGAAGTTTTAAAAGTAACTTAAAATCATGACTTTGAAAAAATAATGTTCGTCACCTCTTGACATTTCTTGACATTATTTTCAACTCTTTGATTTCTCACTAACGGATAATGATTTTCTCATACATTTATGTTGTGAAAAAAAATGTCTGTTAAAACAAGTGGCATTATTAGGCATTAAGCAGTGATAGCCTAGTGGTTAAGAAACCCAGCCCCTTGATCGAGGGGTCCGAGGTTCAAATCGCATGCACCTCTGACTTTTCAAAGTTATGTGCGTATTAGAAATTAATAATTACTTGCTTAAACGGTTAAGGACAACATCGTGAGGAAACCTGTATACCTGAGAAATTTATAAAAAAAATCTCAAAGGTATGTAAAGTCTACCAATACGCACTTGGCCAGCGCTGTGACTATGGCCTAAAACCACTCATTCTGAGAGAAGACCCGTGCCCACCAGTGAGACAATAATGGGTTGATGATGATGATTATATTAGGCATATTAGTTTTAAATACGGACTTTATTTCTAACAATCAAGGAACATAACTTTTACCAGAGACAACATACAAATGTCTGCGACTATTATCTGCACATTTACATATTCATTCTTTTCGCTAAAGATTATTAGTCATGAATAATGGAACAGATGTAAATATTTATCGTTATTCGATGTTTCGTTATATCGTGCATAATTTACAAAACTGTGTAAATGTTATCGCGATTAACATATTGTCGTTAATTTAATTGAACCATAATCCAAAAATTATGAATATTTAAATGTATGATAATGTTCACATCAAGAAAATTTCGACATTTTAGTGAAGCTATAAAAAATGCTTATAGTATTTTTTTTTGTTAATTTTTTGAAACAATAATTTATTATGCTTTCCACAATGAATTATTCTGATGTTTATTATGTGATTTTTTATCACTTATAATTATCTACGTGAAGGTCATAAGTGCGTTGCTATCCCAAAGGACTAAGTTGCAACGTTCCATTTAAGTATGTCTCCGTTACCACACCTTTCAAGGTAGATCGCAGCAGCGCTTAGCACTACTGTTATTTTTGCATTTGGGAGAAATAGGTGAGGTTGTGGTAACACCGTAAGGCTGTTTGTCTACCGCACCGTCACCGAGCCGATACCGAGAACGAGATTATTTTGGGGTCGATTTTAATATGTCGTGACGGCGATAGTTTGTCCACCGCGACCGATATCGGCGGTTTATTTTGTTCCAGTTGCCACGTGTGTGACGTCATTGTATGGACAAGTTCCAACGTGTTTTACATTGCCGTCACATCGGCGCGTGAAAAACTCGGTGCCGATCTAGCGGTCACGCCGATGTACTCGGAATATCGGCGGCCGGGTTGACGGTGCTCGGGTGACGGGCGTGCGGTGGATAAGCTGCTATAGTAAATGTATGTACGCTACTTCGGCGCCGTCATTTATCGGTATGGGCTCGGTGACGGTTGCGGTGGACAAACAGCGTAAGAAGTGTAAGATCGGACTTCTCGCTTTACGTATTAAGTACAGATGCCTAACCCGTAGCCTTTCCAGCTTTTTGCGCCCAGTCCATAATGCCAGTAAAGGTGTTATTGCGGTTCAGCTGCGCATAGCAGTCTCTGTGTGCCACAGCAGCAGAGACTCCCAGCGTACCAACGTTGTTTTTCACCCCACTTAGGTACGCAGTGCCGCTACATGCAGAGTCTGCTACATTCTCATTCACGCAGTAAGTCTGAAACATATTTAAGCCTTATAATACACGTGTTTTGAAGATTTAAATAGGTCATATAAGGCTGACCACTCATGGGCTACTATTGCTTGAGCTACCGGTAGCTTAAGCTGTTAGCTTGGGTACGCAGTGCCGCTACATGCAGAGTCCGCTACATTCTCATTAATGCAGTAAGTCTGAAACATATTTACACCTTATAAGACACGTGTTTTGAAGATTAAAATAGGTCATATAAGGCTGATCTATCATGGGCTACTATTGATTGAGCTACCGGTAGCTTAAGCTGTTAGCTTGGGTACGCTTGGGTATGAAGTATGTCTGAAACATATTTAAGTCTCATAAGACACGTGCTCTGAAGACAAAAAATAGGACATGCAGGGATGATCGCTCACGGGCTCCGCTTGCTTGAGCAACTGGTGGCTTAAGCGATTAAGTGCTTAACACGATTGTCAATTATTGCTCGACAACTATTTAGTACATTATACATCTATCGGGACGCATAAGTAATCGATTGTCGACAGTTTTTTAATAAAATCAAACAGCCAGTTGAGCACTCGATCGATAGTGGGTTAATAAATAAATTATATCCTACGTAACTATTGCTTACGCCATAGTAGCCAATGGGCGGTCAGCTCATATAAGAGGAGAGCCACAGAGTAGTAGGTAAAAGAGGAGTCTTATTTTGAATCGATGGCCATTTCTTTTTTTAAAGCCACTTAAAATCTAATAGTCTTCCTGCTCTAAAATTAGACTCTTGAAAATATTTAAGGGAAAGGAGAATTAACAATTTGGATTATAAGTACGTATAAATGATGCGTGTGAAAAATACAAAGACAATCTTGATAACAGCGTTATGAAAAGTTCTAAAGTTTCTTATCTTTATTTATTTATTTTATTTTTATTTTAATAAGTTTTTGTACAAAAAAGAGGATACATATAAAAACGGAAGACATAGAGATGAAGTACAAAGGATTGCTTATTCCAATATGGAATTTCTTCCAGCAACCCTAGGACACGAAATACATAAATTCGTGTGCATACGAAAGGCAAAATTAGTGTGCACAAAAAAATTATAATAACAAATGTACACATATACATATATTTAAACTGAAATGAACTAGAAAATGACACGTTTAATTGAAATCGGTTTCGCAGATTAGCGTAACACACTGTAACAAATAATTTATAATATTATTAAGATAAAGTAAAATACGATGATTGTTTATTGTAATCTTTCACATACATAAAATTGATTTTGAATTATTTATTTATCGAAAACTATTTATTGGTCATTGATATCGCTATTAACAGTAGATTAAAATATTCGTCTCAATTCAACCATTTTTATTTTCTTTTGTTTCTCATATCAATACTATGTTTTTTAACGTTTTGTTCCGCTTGTGATTTCATCTTCTTTGTTAGAGTTATTTGATTTATTTTGTATCATTATTCAATTTAGTTCGTCTTTTATGATTCAACCCTCAGCAAATAGAGGTTATTGTTGATGTAATTGTTATGAACTGAATATCAGACAGACCTATATATTTTGTGTTTTTAGATTTGACTTGGTGTTACAGCCTTTGGACAACTGTAGCTTTTTTTTATAATATAGGAGTAGTAGACGAGCATGCAGCCCACCTGATGGTAAGTGGCTACTGCCGCCCATGGACATTTGTAATCAACCCCAGATAGGATTAGATATACCTACCTGAGGTCGGCCACAGATGCGCTGCTACCCCTGAGGACTAAGCTGGAATGCCTCGGAAAAGTATGTCTCCCTTACCACACCCTTCAAAACGGAACACAGCAGCGCTTAACACTGATGTTATTAGGTAGAAATAGGTGTGGCGGTGGTGCCGCCGGAGTCGAACCACAAAGGGTTCTACCACCTTTAAGCTGAACGCAATAGTCCTAAAATCCGTGAAAACTTAATAAAACACACCCTTTAGAGTTTGTACCCTTCATGTTCCATCTAAACGCATCGTTCACGCTATAAATGACTTACCTTAGCCAATCCAGTAAAGGGGAAAGTTTCGAAGCTAAGTGTGACCTCTTCTCCGGTGAGTCCATACTTCTGCCCCAAGTACGCTCTGGTGGCCGCAAGTGTCGTAATGCTCATACCGTCTCCGACGAAGAAGATCACGTTCTTCGCCACTCTTGTATTCAAGGGAGACAACTGGAATGGAGGCCATGATTAATTTTTTATCGATTTATTTCCGTCCTCATTAATATAGATAAAAATTAAATATGAAAATAATTCTGTATTTTATCTATATTTTTAACTAGCATTACCTGCAGTTCCGCGCACTTTTTGTTAAATCATAATAAAATAGAGCCTATAGAAGTCCTGAATAGTGTTGCTTTCTGATTGTGAAAGAATTTTCATGATCGGTTTAGTATTTCCTAAGATTAGTCCTTACAAACAAACAAACAATCAAAGTTACAAACTTTGCCTCTTTTTGATATTACTTTAGAAGTATAGATGTACAATAAATTATCTATACATTTTTTAATGATACTAAAGTACAAAACTGGTAAGTGGCTACTGTCCCATTGGTGGCATCTGTAATCAATCCCAGATAAGAGGGTATCGATCCTAGCTAAGGTTGACAATAGAAGCGTTGCTACCCCTGAGGACTAAGTTGTAACGCCTGGTATAAGTATGTCTCTCTGACCACGTCAAAGCGGAACGCAGCAGCTCTTAAGCGTCCGTTCACACAGACCGACTCGGAGAGGAGAGCAGATTTTTATCACGTTGGAAACAGATTTTTGAGTAATTGTATTAAGGTTTATTTTCGCATGTGAACTTTTTTGTCATTAAAAATGCTTGAACGCGCTTCGTATAGAGTCGTATAGAGAGTAATAAGAGGACCCGACCGGCTCTGACTGCGTACTCATTCTTCCTTGCCCATCCGATCGTCTCCTATTGTGAGCACATCCACTTTCAGATCTTTACCAGCCGGCCTATGTGAAATAGTTGGCGGCTCCGCTCCGGCCAATTCAAAGCGTATACGATCCGCTCTGTGTGTAAAGAAAAATGCGGGCCGATGCTCTTCGAGCCGGTCTGTGTGAACGGACCCTAATACTGCAGAAATAAGTGCAGCAGTGGTGCCTTCGGAGCCGAACCAGGAGGGTTTAACCACCTTCATAATTACATTTTCTTTTATTAACTGACCTTAGAGCGTAATGTAAACTGGGCTTGTTGTATCCAGTAATTCGGATTGTTTTCGTCAGCTGCTACGGGCGAGGCATCTGAAATTTACAAATTTTGTTTATTGTTAAATGTCTGTCGCATCTATAATTTTGAGAGTATTTTGTAGTAAACGAAGCATACTTTTCATATTACTTCAGATAAGCGTTTATTTAAAATATTCTTATAAAAAAGAATGATTTTGTCCGGCACGGCCCATGTCTGACCCGTCCAATACCTCTTTTTTTTTGTTTACGAGGGGGAAACCTTCAGAAGGTACCCGACGACGTGGGAGCGACGCCGGGTTATGTGGGATTTTTAAGGCACTAAAACCTCCCTGGTAGTCGTCCTCAACGCTTGTTGGAAAACTCCGGGATCTCCGACGGAACACAACCGGAGTCTTCCAAGTGCGATACTCAGATTGGGCTCTGCCCTGGAAGAGGACTTTTCGTTTCTCCCGCACACCTGGTGTTTACGAGGTTATGCGGCCAGACACACCGCCGTCTTTCCCGGGGTCGCTTGCTGGAAGGTTCGAGCTCCCACTTTTGCCGCCCGCAACCCCAGAACCTCCCTCTTAGTCGTCTCTTACGACAGGCAGGGGATACCGTAGCCCTATTCTAGTCCCGGGACTACAAGGACAGACCCGTTTAATACCTGTAGATATAGAGGGGGCCTAAGAAGTCTATTTGAATAATTCGCTATATTGTTATCATTGTAACGTAAGAATATTAAAAAAAATACTCAACACGTGAGTTTAATTGATGAATATCATTAACACAAAAAGCAACAATTTATTAAGTAACTAACATGCAATATAGTCATGCAATACGCAAATATAATATTTTTTCTGATAAGAAGTTAGTGAGAATTTCTAATATGTTACCCACATTTGTTTATACACAAACCCATTTTTAAATCAAATAGGTAAGAAGTAAATGAGATTTTTCAAGAGGTTAAATTAATTTTTTTTATACATATACCCATTTTTAAATTAAAATAGCAAACGACGTTTTGGTGATAAGAGACCAATGACGATGGACATCTACCTATAAAAATGGAGACCTGAGGTCGACTGCGATGCTATACTATCTCCGAGGATTAAGTTGGTAACACTCACCACCCTTTCTTCTATAATCAACTCAGTTCTTATATGAATTAAAGTCTTTATGGAAAAAATAAATTTTAATATGCACTACAGCTGTTCTTTTGAATACGAAGAAACTTACTTTTGAAAGTACTTTTGTACTTTCTTTTACAACGGCATCGGAAAAAAATAAAACCTGTTAAAATAGTCGCAGTAAAAAGTTTGAAAATCTGTATTAGGATTAAACTTTTGCTTTGTTTGTCGACATTAAGCGAAACACACTTACCACCCTTCATCTGTAATCAATCCCGGATAAGGTTAGAGGCCGGCCACATATACGGCCCTTATCCTGAGGACTAATTTAGATAGCTTTAGATTTGCATGTCTCTACAACTACACGGTAGCGCTACAAGATAATACTGCAGATATTAGCAATAGATGTCGCGATTCTGCCTTTGAAGTAGAACCACAAAGGGTTCTACCTCCTTCAAAGTACTGTAAGTAGCAAGTACTATATTCCATAAGTAGTTTAGTGTAGTTTCTCCAGTGTTGGAGGTAATTTCTCAATAGAGCAAACAAATGATACCATAATTATCTGCGGAACAAGGTTGAATACGGAAAGATCGGTATTTCAAAATTACATTATGATTTACGTGAAGTTATGTTGCTGAAAGTTACTTGTCAAGGTGCTTATGCACTGTAGTGGACTACCTATAGTTGTATTACTACAATTTGTACGTTTTACGTCAGTGCATTATAAATACAAAAAAGTATTAGAAAATTAATGCTAATTATAATGCTTTTCATTCATTTTAGTTTTCCCTTTTTGCTTATGTAGTGATTACATATGAAATTACATAAACATACGTAAAATTGAGTATAAAACATATGAAAAATTTTATTAATAATTATGGTCAAACCGGAGATCGAACCCGGAATGTAATTTGCATCAGATTGTGAAGACTACTAAATTACGCGGGTTATGGTGCAACTATATTTTAAACAAATTATTTATGGTTTAGTCTATAAAGAATATATTTTTTGGAATTGAAAATGGATAGGACAGTATTTTTTTATGTTTTACACTGTACGTGTGTTAAATGCATCTTTCTATGTTTAATATCCACACAGCCATATCATTGTCATTTTAAAATTCAATAAAAAACATAATCACAAAAATACATATACCCTATAAATAACATAAAGAAAAAACAAACCTAAGAAACGAATTTCTATAAAAGTACTAAAAATTCGCACGGTAAGTGTGTAAGCGTCTTAACACAGCACCTTGGCCTTCTTCAGCCCGCGGGTCAAAGACACGATCGTTCACGTTACGCTGTTTGTTTACGATCGTGTTAAGTTAACGTTTAACTTTATTGAAGCCATTTTCAAGTCTCCTCTGTTCGTCCCTGTAAAATTTTGTTACGCGTTTATTTGGGCAGCGGTTCCCAAAGTATGCACCGGGATGAGTTGAACGTTGCGACTCTTTGCATAGGTCTCTTGGCATCTTTGCTCTCTTTGCAGTCCCGAAACGATAGGCACAATTTACATACATTTTTTTTTAATTTTGCCAAAAATAAATTATAAAAGCTTAGCTACTGACCCTTCTCATGCAGTTTATTTTTTATTGTTTCAAAATTCTGTTCTTATTCTTAAAAACATAGTTTAACCACGTGTTACTGTATTCAGATACGCTTATCTCTGAAACCTCTTAATCGATCTCAATAAAATTACGTAATTATGGAAAATGTCTAATTTGAAGGTTCTAATTTGAAGGATAAGTACCTTAAAACTCAATAATTGTCGTTGTTGTCTAAAGCTGTTCAAAAGTACGTTCTTTAAAAATCACAACGCAAGAAATAAATCCTGTAAAAATAGTCCCGTTAAAAAAGTTTGAGAATCCCGGTATTAGGGGATTAAACTTTTGCTTTGTTTGTCGACATTAAGCGAAACATCTACGATACTGTTTAATTAAGTTGTAATAATTAAACTAAGGTATTATTTGACATAGATTAGACTGGAGATGGAGATAAAATAAGCAAAATTACATTGGCATAGTATAGAAGTCTCTATATCGGACCTAAAGGGCGCAATCCATGCTTAAACAAATATCGAAATGAGTTAGATATTGATTTATAGGTAAACACTTATGTTGCGAATGAAATTTTTATTTAAAAAATTATTGGTAAAAATTATTGGTACTCTAATTGTCCTTAAATATTAATAAAATTGTCTTTAAGTAATTGTGGAGCCCTACTTCAAACAAGTGAACAATTAGTGAAGGACTCAAATTAGTATACTCTAAAGACATTATTACATAAGTAATCAACTTGAACAGTAGTTTCCTAAATCAATATTACCAAGTAATAATGCGAAAAATTGTTTTTACCTGTGTCTAATGCTTCTTAATAGCATTTACGAGGTTATAATAATATTGTGTTTAAGGATTGGTAAGGTAGTAACTCATATGGACGTAATCTTTGTATATATATATATATATTTCTTATGTGCGTGTGTATGTCACTGAACTACTCCTAAACGACTGGACAAATTTTGATGAAATTTGTTGTGTGTGTTCAAGGTGACTTGGGAAATCAAATCCGTCAACTACGTCACTCAAACTCGTCGTCTACTCAAATACGTCAACAAATACCAAAACAGTCATATTTGTCAAAACATAAACACTCATGGTAAGGGTACTGATATACATTATCTATATGTTAACCGATAATCTAAGTTATCACATAATAGTATTTATGCTTAAATTTGATCAATGACAGGAAGTACCAAACAGAAAGATAAACATCCATCATTATACGTATTTAATGCGCGTTCGTCGTGTTCAATACTGAGAAATTTAAAATCGCCATAAACAATACGATTGTAATGTTTTCCCAAAACACGGTAAGATAATTCTTTATTTGTTTTAATACAAAAGAACGAAAATATTTTTGACATAACGGGAAGAAATTCCCGTGGAGGTAACATAGGTTATGACTAAGATGGTAAGCAATGCTTTCCTGGAAAGATACAACCAATCGTCATCATTTACTGTCTCACTGCAGGGCACGTGTATACTCAGAATGTGAAATTTAGGTCATAATTTAACATTGAATAAATGTGGGTTGATTGACTTCACACACCTTAATAAATTTTTAAAAATAATTCTCAGGTTTCTTAATGACGTTCAGTATTATTTTAAAAATTCACATAACTTCGAAAAATTATAACGTATTCGTATTAGAGATTTGAACTTTGGACTTCTAGAAAGGTCGCAAACGTTACATTGATATATTCTGCGTAAAACTGCTAGTCCGCTCTGAATATAGAAATGAATCGCGTCGCCATAGCAAGTTGTTTGACTACACCTCGCAACAACTTCAGAGCGGACTTACATTTTACTACTATAAATCACTTTAAACTAATAATATCAGGGATGGATTGTACATGTTCTTGGGCGGCAGTAGCCACTTACCAGGTGGGATCACTGCTCGTTTGCAAAAAAATAAAAACGGTCTGTAGGAAGGAGCTCATATTACGGCATTTTTTGCATAATTTACGTTGGGTCATGTACCTACTAAATTCACTAATGTGTTTGTATTTGAAAGGGTTTGAGTCTCTTGTATCGTCAATCTCAAAATACATAAAATTATAAAAAGTAAGTGAATTCAATCTTGATTAAAGATTCGTAATTATTTGTTTTAAAATTTGTTATAAATTTGTGTTAAAATTTGTTTTAAAATTTGTTTAAAAAAAGTTCTTATGTGGTCTTTTCAATTCGTTTTTTGTTCTCACAACTTTTATAAGTTGAAAACGTTTTGGTATTTCAGTGATTAAATTTAACTATTAAGGTACCCTGTTGAGCCAATAGATAAAGATAAGACATATAAATATCCGATGAAACAACTATTAAATTCAAATAGGTATACAGTATACACTAGGATTCCCTATAGGTTTCATGGATATATACAAAGACGAATACACAACCACCCATACCTTGAACAGAAATCCAAATTATAATTTAGATATCTGTCTTGCCGGGGAACGAACCCGGAAACGCTCGAATATATTTCTCTCTTTTCTTTCGGATTTTCGATTTTTTTCTTTCGGATTTTTTTTATAATATTGGAGTAGCAGACGTGCACGCAATCCACCATGGTAAGTGGCTACTGCCGCGCATGGATATGTAATCAACCCCAGATAGGATTAAATACCTACCTAGATAGAATCACGTAAGGTCCTTGTATGTATCCACCTTAATGATAATCAGTAGAGCGATTGCGCAGCGGTTATGTAGTTAAGTTGTGCGAGATTTACTAGACCTTCGGCGTGTTGCAATACACAATCTCCAGATATACAGATATGTTGGCGATTAGGAGTCTACAACTTTCATTTACAATTACCGGTCTTAAAGAATATGGGAAATATTCTTTCATATATTTAAAATTACAGTAATACCAATCATATAAAAATGAAAGTTGAAAATAATAAATTGAATGAAAAATTAATTATAACTCTTACGGTTGTAATTTTATAGTCTGAAAGTATCAATGGCGGATTTCCGCTCTCAGTTCCGAGTTAATTCCGCATGCTTGGTTTTAAATTTCTTTAATCAATCAAGGTCTCAGATTCAAATCCCCGGCACGCGGAAATTTTGATGTTAAATGTGTTAAAATATAATTATTATACGTGAATCCAAAATGTTTTAATGAATATCGAGGTTCAGATCGCAAGAACGAATCTTGGATAAGAAACGGCGAAAGAAAGTCACGTACTTACACAGATATCGAAAAAAAACACTTACGACGACAAATTTTACAGATATGTCATTAGTCTATGTTGTTGGGTTGAAAGGTGTAAGATACGAGGCCATCGAACCCAGTACGCAGGGGTAGCAACTCATCTGTAGCCGACCTCGGGAAGGGCTCCAATTATACAAAAAAAAAACAATAACTCCAGGGTCTTGTTTTTTTAGGTTGGTTTGATCTCTGGGCGGCAGTGACCAGAAAATCAGAATTGCTAGATACTCCTAATTTTAATACATAGGTACAATGGGCAGCACAATGAGTTTAATTCTTTTCATTTGAACGGAAAAACCATTCTCAAGTAAACAAAATCTCTATTGATATTTATATTATCGTCCTGTATCATTATACCTATATAATTAAATTAAATTAATTAAAAAAAATCATTTAAAACATTTAAATCGAACTTTTAACATAACATGCACGAAACAGATAATATTTTAGAAACAAAAAAACAAACAAGCAAAAAAAACTTACTTATATTATTAAGCGTATTAACGTTTTGGCCACTTGTACCAACTATACACAGTAACACCACGGCATTAAATATTAAAAGATATAAAGACATTTTGCTAAAAAAAGATTTCCCTTTCTTACATTAATATTACACTATGATTTGAACAATACTCAACATTTACAGTTAAATGTAAATGGAATTGTAAAAAATGTAACTCATGAACTTTTAAATGTCTTTCTCTCGTCTCAGTTTTAAGATTCACTTTTATTAGAATTAAATTAAATGTTCAGATTTATTTTACGAAAAAGAACACTTTTATTTCAAATGAAATTCGGAATTTCCGTAATACAATAACAGTTTTCTCGTAATAAATATCGATTATTATATTATTATTGCGTTAATAATATAGTGTATTGGCCGGCAGTTGCCCTGACACTGCATCGCACGCTCTCCACGACTCATTTAAAAGCGCAGTTTTGGCAGAACATAGACGTGCATTGAGTCGACTTTACACATTTTTTATAAATATTATTTTTAAAAAATAGGGCACCTTGAAATTACCGTTTTTCATTTAGTTTTGTATGTACTTTAGATAGCATGTTAGTGAATATCGGATCAAGTGGTAAGAAATTTGGCAACAGAAGTTTGAGGTTTGAATCCTGGAAACAACCGATGCAGTATAAATCTATTGATATTTTATATTCGTATACAGTCAACTATGTTTCACTTAACTTAAATTGTTTTATTGAGAATGTATTTTCTTTTAAAAGAAAACTAAATTCGCCACGGTAATGTAAGTATGATTGGCCGACGATCGAACCAGTAGTACTTCGCGTGTCCGACGAGAGCAGTAGTACTCTTCTGCACGCTGGGATTGCTATGTAATTTAGTTTATTACAAATTGGACTATGAAATCTTATATATAAAATTCTCGTGTCACAATGTTAGTTACCGTACTCCTCCGAAACAGCTTCACCGATTTTCACCGAATTTTATATGCATATTCAGTAGGTCTGAGAATGGGCTACTATCTATTTTTCATACATTTCATTGGGAGTCCTACACACTACACCCCCAAGTGATAAGGATTGTTCACCCTTAACATTTTTTATTTATATGGCAACGCAACGTTTGCCGGGTAAGCTAGTACATTATAATAATTGAACCTCTAAAATTACACTAAATATCTATGTGATAAATAAATTTATAAGTTTCGACTCAATAGAACTCTGTTCAATAAATCACATTAATAAAATCATTCTCCGGAAGAAGCCAATATTCCCTTCTATAATTGTTTATTTTTACGAGCAAGCGGACTTATATATGAGACAACCATCTTACTCTTCACGAGTGGGAACGTATCTTTTGAAGGTGGTAGAACTCTTTGTGGTGGTCACCACCGCCACACCTATTTCAACCTAATAACAGCAGTGTTAAGCGGTGCTGTCTTCTGGTTTGAAAGGTGTGGGTAAAGAAGACATACATTTTCGAGGCTTTCCAGCTTAGTCCTCAGGAGTAGCGGCGCATCTGTGGCCGATCTCAGGTAGGAATCTAATCTTATCTGGAGTTGATCACAGATGTCTATGGGCAGCAGTTGCCACTTACGATCAGGTGGACTACACGCTCGTCTTCCTATATTATAAAAAAAATCTGTGATCGATTCAGGTAGAACTTTTGTTCTATAAAGACGTGGTTACAGTTACGACACAGCAGACAGAGTGGCGAGTCATGCTCACCTAGACGGAACTCGACGGGACTACATGCTAAGAGAACTTCGGTTGCGTTCCTTTGGAGATCCCGGAGCAATCTACGCAGCGCTGAGGACGGTCATCGGATTTTAGAACGGTATAGCACACATAACCCATTCCTCCTATCATTCCTCCTCCACCGATTATTTATCCTTTGACGGTTTTACCCTCATTAACAAAAAAAAGTTACACGATTGAGCGCCGATCACATTTACTCCAATCGTTAGTTGCAGTAACTGAGAAAAAACGTAAGTAATGAAACGTTAATAGAGTTCTTAAAATCACGACCGAACGTGAGTCGCCAACGTAAACACAATTGATGTATGAGTACTAAGTTCGCCTACTAAGGACAACTCGGAAAAGTATGCCTCCAATACCACATCCATTAAAACTGACCACAGCAACGCTTACCGCTGCTGTTATGAGCCAGAAATTGGTGTGGCGGTGGTGCCGCCGGAGTCGAACTACCTTCGTTATTAAGGTATTATAAAATTTTAAAAAATAAGAGTAGAATCTATTAATACTCACGTAAAATGAGCAAGTTATGAATGAGTGATGAGTTACTAAAACTTCACTCAACTCTTAGTAAACAAATCCTCGTAACTATAATGATTTGATACTGAGTCAAAGGTACTTACATAATAGCTGTAATGTTAACATGCTTAAAATTGATACCTCCAGCGACATCTATGTTTCTACTAAGAACTATTTCATACAGTAATTTGCATGCAACTTCGTAAGATGGCGCTGACTTCGTCCAACATTTGCTTTTAAAATATAATAGGTAATAAATAGAAAATAATAATGATAATCTTTTTAAAATTGTTTAAATTTCTTTCAAAATTTGTTTTAGGTATTATGGGTAAGCTTAGAAAAAAATGTTTTTCGTTTAAAATTCATTTTAATAAATAATTTCCAACAAAATTACTTTCAACAATTTCTACGTGCTACAACACTACAACATAATTGGAATGTATTTAATATAATAAAGAAAGAAAATAAGTACATAGATTGAAGAGGAAGAAAAAGTACTATTTTTTTATATATATAAGCCTAACGAACATTTGCAACACCAGAGGAGTCGCCAATGCATCGCCGGCGTTGAAGGAGAGCTCATTTTGCACCTTTTTTAAGAGCCCCATGTCAATAATTACTTACAATAGGTTACTTATCTAATGAATTATAATTAACATTACTCACTAATAAGAAAGATTCCAAAAATTATTGGCATTTGACGAAAGTTTTTTTTTTTTATTTACAAAAGATTGTACTCTATCAGATAGAAAAAGTATAATATCGTATTTAATACTAAAATATACTTATTTCAAGGATTTAGGAATGAAGTGACCCCCGAGCACACAAGATTTCTGGGCCCCAAAATAATTTAAGAAACATAAAAACCAGACTACTTTATAGGTAGTTATTTATGACCTAAAAAGATAATAACAAATAAATGCCTAAAATAAACTGTGTAAAAATAAAATATGTATTTTTATTAATGATCCACATTTCAATCTACATTTTTTTACCTTAATTCTTAGTAGATATGTTGTAAAAGTGAATTAATTGGCCTTTCGGAGCCCCTGAGGTCGGAAGCCCTGAACACGAGTCCCTATGGATCCCTTTGCTCTTAGGGTAAAGACGGAATAATTTATTTCATGTAATAACAATAAATTCACATACGCCAACTTGTACTACAATCAAAAAATATTAATAAATTAAGTAACGGCCGTCTAGTTAAACACTAAATCATTCTAAATTTAAAATTCCAAAAAAAAATACAATTTAAAATTCCAAAAATTCAAAATACAATTTAAGATTCCAATTTAAAAAATACAATTTAAATTTCTAAATTTGAAACTAATTCTAAATTTAGGAATACAATTTTAAACTCTAATTTTAAAAATACAATTTAAAACAGCTAAATATCACAGGTATGCTTAATAGGGCATACTTATTTGGTATACTGGTGCTGCCGCTAGATGTCCATAGCGTGCGATGCCGTTGGGCCCTTTGCACACAATGTTCGTGTTTATCATCTGTGAGGCACATAGCGTATGCCATTAAATGTGGCAACACACTTTGCTCGTAGCTCGCTGTAAACAAGTGTTGCCAGGGCCCGCGGGCGAAAACTGCCACGTCTTCCCCGCCGTGGGTCTCTGAGTCTAGCGGTACTAGACTCGGGTATGAGTAGTTGAGGTCCTCTGGAATAAAATAGAAAAAAAAGATTGACTAACTGCAATTTTATGTTCCACTGGGCATAGGTCTTTCCTAAAACTAGGGGAAGGAAAACTGATGAAGGATGATTCTGGATTTCAAATTATCCATAGTCTTTAATAATTTTAAGACTTTTATTTGACGACAACACAAGTAATAGATATAAATATGCAATCAACAAATTCGGGGTTTCGAAGTTCGAATCCACCTGATCAGAGTCTGACCTTGTTGATCTTGTTGACCAAAAATATGATGTATAGGACTACGTTGGAAAGGCATTAGGCAAAAATAAGTGCGACGGTAGTACCTTGGCAGTCGAATCTAAAAGGATTCTTCTAATTTCAATATTAAAGAGAGTTAGAAATTAGCTAACAGTCAAAGTAATGGTAACCGAAAAGTCTAGGCGAGGCAGTCCGACTTAGTTCTCAAGCAGCGATGCAAGTGGCATTGCAGATGTCCGCAGACGGCAGTTACCATTTATCATGCTAATTGCATGCTCATCTACCACTCCTCTTTTATATAAATAATAATGAATGTTTATCTATATGTGCTTTATAGAATCGTAACCTATGCATTTGATCATGTGCTGATCTTTAGCAAAGTTGAGCATGAGCCCACGAAGGTGAGTTGGTATAATTTTCGACAGATGGTGTCACTGTTGCCCCAATGAAGGTACAAATTTTCAGTTATATGTTATGTTATTTTTTTTAAAGGCGAAGCCGCCTTCACTACTTATATTATCATAAAAGAGCTTACGGTTTATAAACCCGCTTTGCAGCGACACGTCCATCCTGGTACCATCATGTCCTATGGCGGCTCCTTTACCATTGGCGTAGCTGATGGTGGTGTACGGCTTACCATCGTCACCATGCGCCGTATCTACTGAACCTGGAATTATTATAAAATTGAATTAATTAGTATTTTCTAATTTTTTGCATATACATATTAAAGGTTTATTTATTTAAGTGTGCATAGAATCACGTAAGTCGTTACCGATGGGTCAATGTCAAGCGCGTTCATGACTTGGCTAAGTAAACGAAAAAGAAGGAAAAATTGTGCGTTTCATACGTCCCAAGACGTTAACGCGCTAAAAGAAGCAGACTTCAAAGACTTCAAGTAGCACTTAATATAAAAACAAAAAAATGTTTATGGTTTTTCTCCCACAATTTAGGCGGATCCAACAACATCTCATACGTTTAAATCCGTCAAGCCATTTCGGCTGCAGGACGCACTAAATAATGAGCCATACATAAATAAATACACTCAAAAAAACATTACTCTCCTGATTCGGACAAAAAATAAAAAAAATGGAAGTACCAAAAAAGTAATATGTTAAAAAAGGGAAAAGTAAAAAAAAACATAGTACTAAATTTATATGTATCTTAGAAGGTAATTATGATATTATATCAACCATGCATGTTTAATACCTAATATATCATTTCCCCTCGACGGGTACCCCGCGACGGTCATAGTGTGCGCGTGGTCCGAGCTGACCACTATGAGGGTGTCCTCTTCACTGGTCAGAGACCTGGCCTTGCGCACCGCCTTCGAGTACTCCACGGTCTCGTCCAGCGCTAGCCGCGCGTAGCTGTCGTGGTGGGCGTGGTCTATTCTACCACCTGGAAGGTAATAAAATATAATTAATATTTATCATTTATAAAAGGTGGTGGAATGGGTATGCTTCGAGTAGCTAGGCAAGGGTTGAAGGTGGTAGAACCCTTTGTGGATTGACTTCGGCGGCACCACCTCCACTGCCTCATAACAGCAGCGTTAAGCGCTACTGTGTTCTGGTTTGAAGGCTTTTCCGAAGGGTCCCAGGTTAGTCCCCAGGAGTAGCGGAGCATCTGTGGCCGACCTCAGGTAAGAATTTCTAATCCTATCTGGGGTTGATTACCTATGTCCATGGTCGGCAAAAGCCACTTACTATCAGATGGACTGCATCCTCCTCTGCTACTCCTATATTATTTAAAGAAAATATGCCCCCCATAAATAAATATGTAATGTACCCCCAATAAGATTTAAAATACAATTTAAAATTCCAAATTTAAAAAATACAATTTATAATTCCAACTTAAAAAATACAATTTCATAATTCCAAATTATAAACTACAATTTAAAATTCTAAATTTAGAAATACATCTACATATACAAATACATAAGGGCGTTGCTTTTACGAGTGTATACTACATTTAATTTCCTTGGATAAGGCCGGTGGTAAAACCAACTCACATTTTCCTTCCCCTATAAACCTCCAACTAAAACTATAAACTAAATATGTATCAGTAGCGACAACACTTTTATCTTTAATCCGTGACTAATATCCATACATTATGCACGTCGACGTCATGCACGGTTTCTTGTTTAGTGTTTTACACATTGTTTTTATGTTTAACAAAATATTTATATTTATACAAATGAACATGGTAATAAACCACATAGTTAAAGGCGATAAAATCCTTCGTGCTTGGGAGGCACCACTTTTCCACATATTTTTGCCTTATAACAGCAGATTTAAGTGCAGCTGTATTCCTCTTTAAATTGGACGGTGAAAGAGATATCGGAAGAGTTCCAAATTAGTTCTCAGGAGTTATTATTGCACCGACGGCTAACCTCAATCGCAAATGTTATCTTATATGGGGTTGATTATATTATATGTCTATGAGCGACAGTAGCCTATTACCATCCAGTGGACTACATGCTCGTCTTCTTCTTCAATATAGTGCAAAAAACCTCTCTCTATCAATGCATGATAAAGTTTACTTTAAGGTTGTTCGTCCCCGTAACGAATTGTCCATTTTTAAAATTACATAAAATAGTTGCAGCCTTCAGTTCAATGAAGGTTCAAAAATGGATCATAATAATAAGGTAAACTCAAAAATAGTAAATGCAAAAGCAATTTCAAAGTCAACGAAATATTTCGCAATACCTAACAGGAAAACGGTCATTACCTTCCTACTTGTACTTGTCAAGTAAAAGTCATTGAATTTAATTCAGTGGGTAATATTGAAGAATATTTTCCTTGCAATGACATTTATACACGTAAAAGTAAAGTACCTTTGAATGAGAACGCAAAGTAAGTTAAGGAAAAGGCACAAAATGTAAATTATTAATAAATTTGCGTAGGTTATGCCTATTTTGAACTCGTTTTGCTTCAAGTAAATGTAGTTGCTATAAATATTTGAAAGGTTAAAACCAGTATGGTTCGACCGGGGAAGTACCATCGCGACACATATTTCTAGCCTCTCGGTGGAAAAGTATAGATTCCTGCTAATTTACGTATTGGCGAACATCTCAGGGATAATATCGCGTTGTTGACCGAATTTTGGTGGGATTCCTATCTGGAATTGGTCATAGATATCTATAGGCACTTTGCCACACATGTCGCCTATATTATTGAAAGAAAAAATTGAAGTCAATAATTCTTGGATATTCGCTTAAATAATCGAAACATACAGTGTTCCAGCAGATTTGCAGAAATATGCTTATTGGTTAGTAGGAAGTATCTCTACATTGTGCGATTTAGAGATCGTACGTGACGACTATACAATTGTCACTTGAAATGGGCAAAAACTTTGCTTACAAGTGCCCTAAATCTCGTCACGTCACGGCAAATCACAATTATTACGTCTCATCCCGTTACATCACATCACGTTTCATATTGTCACTGACCTTCAACAAACAAGAAGTATCCCCTCTCGCTCCGGTTCAGCATCTTGATGGCGACCTCTACCATTTCTTCCAGCGTGGGTTGGTTGTGTGCCTTTAGATGATATTCCATGTGGTCGTCTTGGAACAAACCCAGAAGGTATTCCGGGAGATCGTCGGAGTTGAGTACCTGAATAAAATCTGGGCTTAGTACTGATATGTCTTTAATTAATCTTTATTAAAAGGAAGTGTTTACCCTTGAACTGTTAATTATATTTTTTATTAATTTTATTCGTTATAACATTTCAAAGTTAATGTTTTTTTATGACAATGATGATCATCATAACAATTATAATTCTGCATGCATCCTTTGAGGGAGGGAGGGTGGTACATACTGCATGGTTTAAAATATATACCATCATACATATTTGTAGCGGATTGTTGCGAAGTAGTTTTAATCTTAACTTAATTATAATTCCGTTTTTGCTATGACTCACCTTCTGTTATAATTTATTGAATTGTGTTAAGAATCAGTAAATACTGGAAAATGAAATCATAATTTCATTGCTGTCTTAAATAAACACTAATAAATTAATTGTTTCAGGCGTTTCTTTTCGGAAATCCATGCTATTAAGTTAGGATTAAAACTACTTTGCAACAATCCGCTACCAATATGTATAGTGGACTGATGGTATTTAATTATTTTTAACCATGCAGTCTGCACCCTCCCTCTCACATAGGACTAAAGAACAATACATAATGCGTACTTTAAAATATTATATCCATCATAAGTATTGGTGCGAAACAGTTTTTATCTTAACCTTAATCATTAAAAAATAATGTAACGTAAATGTATGTTTTCATTGTTGATTTAAAACCTTTTTCGTCTTTTACGATGTTTACGAAAATAAATCAGTGATCACAATCATAAGGGTTACAATCATCATCATCATCATTATCACTATTATCATCATCAACATAATCATCAATCTTACCTTCATCAACTCGACCCTATCAGTGACGTACTGATGTGTGGCGTTCTTCTGTAGTTTGTCCACATGCCACATCTCTGTCAGGTCTACTCCATCTAGACGCTTTCCCGTTGAATTCACGAGAGGGGTAGATATGTTAGGGGTGAGCTCCCTTCGACCGCCTCCCATGATAACCTGAAAATCATAAAATATGTAAAATTAAGATATGATTAGCTGTTTCTTGTATTTATTAGTGCGTTAGACTTTATATATATAAATTTTCTGACCATAGGGGCTGCTGGAAGAAATTCCAAGTTGGAAGACCTATCCTTTGTACTACATTTCTTTGTAAAGCTCTATTTATTTGTTATGTTTCTGTGTACACAGATTTGTAAATAAAAAAATATCACTTTCTATTCATAATCAATTTGAAGAAGAATTTACTAGAATAACTACAACTGAAGGCTGTGTGTTCCTCGAAAATAATTTCCGATTCGTATTCTTTAAACTTATTAATCCTAAATTTTAATGAGGCCCCTGTGTTAATCTCAATCGATTATAAAGTTAGGGAACGTCGAGCGCTGTCTGTAGGTGGAAATGTTACCCGTAGTAAATAAACTCAGTACCCTTACCATAAGTTTTTACGTTTTGAGAAATATGACTGTTTTGGTATTTGTTTACGTATTTGCCCATACAATTTCCAATCAGCGCCCTGTGATTGTATCAGAACTATAGTATCAGTAAATGTCTAAATTGACAAAATGGCGCTTTATGTCTTGTCTCTCTTTTTTGCGAACATATGAGGCAGACAGAAAGACTTGAGCACTTACTTATTGTTACGTTTACTCAGTCCACTGAAGCAAACGGAACAGAATAATGGATTGAGTGAACATAACGTAAAATTGTGGGATGTTTTGGAAACTCGTGGTAAGGGTATAGTCGACGGATCTTTTGGAGACAATACAGGCGTTTTGAACATCGAACATGGATATGCCAGTAATCTGTTTCTTCCATCTAGAACAGTGTGGTGGAGGATGCTACAAGCACTCCCCAGGTTAATGCCAAGTATGCTTTGTTAAGAGGGGATGCCAACTTAGTGCCGTACCGTAGATTTGCAGTACCTTTACTAATCGGTTTTCGAAAAATAACAACTTACAAAAATCTTCCTATTTGTATTTTTAACCGACTTCGAAAAATCTGGTAGGCTGTATGTATTTTTATTGCTACTATAAGGGCGCCCCATATTATATACAGCCTTGGTACTGAACATTAAAATAGGATGTTTACGAGTAGTATTGATTGTCATTTGTTATCGAACATATTTTATTATTTGATCATTTGTTCATGCCTATAATTGGCACTCATACGAACCTTATATTATTAATACTACTATAGTGTACTTCTAAGTACTATATAATGTATTGTGTGTGTTGCTGTTGGCATGTAAATAAATAAATAAATCATCATCGCACACACGTCACTGAGATACAGTTGTGTAACAATTTTTTTTTTACGACACAATTATTTAATTATTAACACACGTGTTTTTGAACATAAAAATATATTATATATGTTAAACGTGAATAACAGGCATTGTTCTGTATTTGTGCTATAAATAATTACGACAATGGTCTTTAAAATAATATATTCAATTTTAAGAATGGACTGTAAAATGTAAATGATTTACCGAGAAGTTTTAAATAGTAATTTATTTCTCGATAATTCAATAGAAATTCCAGTGTTATTTTTGAAACAATAAAGGATAGAGCGAATTAATTACACAGCTATAGTCCGCGCCAAACTGCTAGTCCGTAATCCGTTCGTACTTTATTTCGATTTAATACCCCCGTTATTGTCAATTTCTGTCTACTTGAAATTAGTGTAGAATATTCATCATCGTCAACTCATTACTGTTCCACTACTGGGCACGGGTCTATTCTCAGAATGAGAAGGCCGTAGTCCACCGCGCTGGCTAAGTGCGTATTGGTAGACTTCACATATGTATGATTTTTTTTAAAAGATTTCTCCGGTATGCAGGTTTCCTCACGGTGCTTTCCGTTTAAGCAAGCGATAATTAATTATATATAATTAAGTTCTAATGCGCAAATAACTTTAAAACTCAGAGATGCACGCCTGGGATTTGTACCTCGACCCCTCGATCAAGACCGAGCAAGAACACTGCTTTTTGTAGAATATTAGAAACTAGAAATCTCGGATTGATTATTAATCATTAATATTAAACGTTAATATACCCTGATTTGTGTTTAATAAGGGATTTATTCTAAGTATCTAAATAAAAGTAAATGATGTTTCAGAGCAAGTTTGTTACAGAAATTTACGACGTACTGTCATTATAGTAACACGACATAAATATAAATACTTACATGAAGTCGTGAATGTAAACTTGCAAACAAAGTGAAATGAACATTTGCATACATTTTCAACGGTTACAATGAATGGCTGCTTGACTAATTTATTTAGCATGCTAAGAAATCACTTTGACTTCTGTAAAGTACTTGTTATGTGTGAATGTAATGCTGTTATTAGTAACTTCCCACATTAAACATATTTGTTTTATTTTACATTTCAAACCCGCTCACGCTTTTCGCTAATTTACAGATAGACTGACAGACTACGTGTGCCTTTCTATATATTTCACATCTACGTAGAAGTCATGCTAACTGATTGACAGACCATTCAAATTGGATGTATACTCATATTGTTTTGTTCCTTACGTATTATAGGGGTATTAAGAAAGGATTTTTGAAACTTAAACCCTAAAAAAACTAACTAACTAAAAAGATGATTTAAATATAAATTACCAGAAGGGTAACCCTAATATTTTCGCGAACTTGAAATCTCATGAGTATAGAGAGGTCTGATGGTTAATTATTTATTTTTGAATCGTTAATTATTTATGTGCATCTCCAAGAAAGGGACAACTTGTCGCTTCTGGTGAAGCGAGGGTTAGGGGTTTCTTGTCCCGGGAAGAGAACAAAGAGCACGTAAAGTATACTATTGAGTTCTACTCGAGATCTCAAGCAACCTGGCACCACATATATCTTAATCTTTCTCTGTTATATATTTAAAAAAAAAATCAAGAACCTTCTTATCAAAATCTTTTAGCCCAAAATACCACTAAATCTATGTTGTATCTAAATAATTATCCAAGCAATTGGACCTTATCTTGCTCCAAATTCTCTTAAAAATAAATTAAATCTTCACTGACCTTAAACTGTTTGCCAGGGTTCTCCATGATCAGCTGGTACGCGATGTCCTTGCAGCCCATCGTGAGGCATTCGTCCGGGACATCAGCATCCGACTCCCAGTTCCTTTCAGAAGAATGTGCGTACATCCCAGCAGGAGAGGCGTGCGTTACCCGAGTTGTTGTCACCAGACCTGAGGAATTCAATGAAGCTTGTTCAAAACTTTTTATTTAAAGTTGGTAGAATCTGTTGTGGTTTGACTCCGGTGGCAGTGTTAAGTGTTGCTGTGTTCCGGTTTGAAGAGAGGATTGATGAAAGAAGGATTGATAAGGAAGAACTACGAGTATATATCCGAGGCGTTCGAAATTATTCCGCAGGTGTAGCAGTAGCAATCCATCTGTGGATAACCCCAGGTAGGACTTTAATCTTATTAAAGGTGGTAGAACCCTTTACGGTTCGACTCCGGCGGCACCACCGCCACACCTATTTCTACCTAATAACAGCAGTGTTAGGCGCTGCTGTGTTCCGGTTTGAAGGGTGTGGTAAGGGAGACAGACTTTTCGGAGGCGTTCCAGCTTAGTCCTCAGGGGTAGCGGCGCATCTGTGGCCGACCTCAGATAGGAATATCTAATCCTATCTGGGGTTGATTACAAATGTCCATGGGCGGCAGTAGCCACTTACCATCAGGTGGCTCATCTGGTGGTAATCCTCCTATTATAAAAAAAAAAAAAAATGCAGTTGTATGGACAACGGAGGTAGCCACACTCGTACCATCATGTACCGTACCATCAGTCTACGTTCCTTTGCAACTTCTACATCATTAAAATAAATAGTTGAACTAAGGCCACGATCTGTATCCTTACCATGAGTTTTGGCGTTTTGACAAATATGACTGTTTTGGTATTTGTTTACGTATTTTCCCATACAAATTTCAATCAGCGCCGCTAGCGAATTGTATCAGAACTATAGTGTCAGTAACGTAACATTAAATGTCTAAATTGACAAAATGGCGCTTTATGTTTTGTCTCTCTTTTTTGCGAATATTTGAGACAGGCAAGAAAACTTGAGCACTTACTTATTGTTACGTTTACTTAGTCTACTGAAGCAAATAGAACAGAATAATGGATTGAGTAAACGTAACGTATAATTGTGGGATGTTTTGAAAACTCATGGTAAGGACACTGGTCATAGCAGCGAATACCCTTTGTATCCTGGTAAAACACTCTTCTAACACACTTATTTTTTTCAACCACTACTCTCTTTGTATAGGAGGCTTAATCCAAAAAAAAAATCAATTATAATTACTTCTTAATTTAAATTAATTTAATTAAATGATAGTGTACTTCACGATTCGGTTTGATATATATTGTACAGAGTATATTTATTTATTTTATTTTTTTTATTACGATAAAAAAGGTAGTATTAAGAGTAACGTTTATCAATGCTCACGTAAATGCAAATAAAGTAGAAGGTTAAGCACATGCAAAAATGCTAATGTAAATAGGTATATAGCCGGTTTCCACTAATTAATATCGGTCACCAGGAAAAGGAGTATGTTGAATTGCTTTTAATCCTTATCCTTACTAATATTATAAATCCGAAAGTAACTCTGTCTGTCTGTCTGTCTGTCTGGTTGTCTGTTCTTCACGCCTAAACCACTGAACCGATTTTAATGAAATTTTGTACAAAGATAGTCTGAGACCCGTGAACGGACATAGGATAGTTTTTATCCCGGAAATCCCACGGGAGTTAGGGATGCCGATTTAAGATCGATTAATCGGAGAATCGATCTTTTGGACCAAAAAGTCGATTATTTTAATCGATATCCTTACTAATCTTTACTAATATTATAAATGCGAAAGTAACTCTGTCTGTCTGTATGTCTCTTCTTCACGCCTAAATCACTAAACCGATTTTCATGAAATTCTGTACATAGGTAGTCTGAGACCCGAGAAAGGACATAGGATAGTTTTTATCTCGGAAATCCCACCAGAACGGACTCCAGTAATGGATCGATTCAGTGAATCGATCTTTCATCCGAGAAGATTGAAATTCGATTTTCGATTTTACCTACAGTTACTTTACTTATCCATTAGTTGATCATCTATCTATTTATATAAAAATGAATATTTGTCTATATACATTTTATAGAATCGGAAACTATGCATTTGATCAAGTGATGATCTTTTGCAGAGTTGTTGTCCAAGAGCCCACGAAGGTTTGGGAGTTGGTAAGACTAAATTTCGACAGATGGCACCACTGTCATTCCAATGAAAGTACGAATTTTCTGTTTTATGTATGTCATATTATATCTTTAAAATGCGGGCGAAGCCGCGGGCACCACTAGAATTGATCTTTTAGACCCAAAACATTGATTATTTTAATCGATATTAGTAAGGATTTAATCGTAAACTATGCATTTGATCTTTAGCAAAGTTCAAGGTACGAATTTAGTTTTATGTATGTTAGTATGTTATATTATTTTCTTTTAAACGCGAGCAAAGCCACGGGCAAAAACTAGTTTGTATATATACGATATATGCTTCCGATTACAAATTTGCAAATTTTTTTTAAACCGACTTCGAACAAGTGATTTAATTAAAAAATCAAAAACCCGACTGCACTAAAAAGGCCTAAGTAGAATTTCCAAAAACAGTGAAATAGGCATTTCATTATTTTTATCCAGAAAGCCAAATACAAAGTTTCAGAATAGGTATCGTAATGCTAATTTAGGCTATATAAAGAAGCTATGTGTAAAATTACAGCACGCGTTCAGCGGTTTCCCTTTGGGTTGATCTATGGCACAGCAACTTACTCATTTAGTCAGACAGTCACCTCGACGTGTTATACATGTACATTTTACATGTATATATTATATAATGTATGTGTAATCTCCTTTTAGTTTCCTTTGTTTTTATACCCTACTCGATAGGTTTGGTTAACTTTTTTTAAAATGTGTTACTATCTCGCATAAAGTCCACAATTTACGCTCTATAAAATATTTACCTAAAGTAATACAAAGTTCCAGTCATTATTTTGCCTCGTTAGGGATAGAATTTCTTTATTTTTATCCATCAAGCCAGATACAAAATTTCATAGTGTTTGCTTCAAAATTGACTGATGGTCAAATGAACTTTTAACCCTTATTTTACCCTCTACGGGGTTGATTTTTCGGAAGGGGATAAATAAGTGTGTACTTGCTCCTATCCAGAAAGCCAAATACGAAATTTTATAGTAGTTGCTTCAAAAATAAAGGATTTCAAAAAAACTGACATCCCTTATTTTACCCTTTTAGGGGTAGAATTTCCAAAAGGCTTTTCTTAGTACTTATTCACGCTATATACCGAATCTATGTGAAAAATTTCAGAACTCTATATTGAGCGGTTTTGGCTGTACGTTGATTTCTGAAAAATGAAAAAGTCATTTAGTTTATCAGTCAGTCAGTCACCTTGCTATTTTATATATATACAAATATGTTTTTATAATCTCCGTTTAATTTACTTTCATTTGATACCCTATTCGATAAGTTCGGGTAACATTTTTTTTTAAATATGTTCGTATTTCGCGCCATACATCCGCCATTTTGAATTTTTTCTTCTAACACCTATCTAAGGACACTCGGGTCATTGATACGAATATAATGACACATTAATTGTCGAAATTCATCCAGCCGTTTGTTAGATCGGATCAAATAAAGAAAGACAAACATACAAGATACGCGCGAAAAACATAACCCTTCCTTGGCAGTCGGGTAAAAATGAGGTTCGCTATTCGACCGGTGTGTATGTATGTAAGTATGTATGTAATATGTAAACTTGTATGTCCGCGTTTGCCTCAGAAGCTACTGAGCCAATTTGAATAGAGTTTTGGTTATTTGGATGCATATCTTACAAATAAGGTTTTAGTATAAAATACTTTAAGGATTTTTAATATATACTACCTATGTAGCGTGGCTTTACTCGCGTTTAAAAATAATGTCTACAGCTCTTTCTTCATTCTTGAACACTCGCCCATCCTACACTTCCCACTCTCCCTTCGAGGAAAACCAAATAACCAGTTTCATTGACCTCCTACCTTTATGACAGCGCATACTACATAGAGGTCAAGGTGATTCCCCTACTTTGGATTATTATAAATTATCGCTTAATCTTCCTCAATAAAGGACCTACAAAAATTCTAAAAGATTTTATCAAATCCAACTGATCCCTAGAGAAATTTGAGCGTTAAAAATCAAATAATATCTTCAGATTTGTATAGAAGTTTAGATACTAATAATTTCCCACTGCTTCGCACATGTCATCACATAGTAATAACCAATGCTGTCCTGCATGTTTTTGTATAAATGCAAGTAGAAAACGAGCAAACAGATCGTCTGATGGTAATAAAAAACAGTACGTCTGAAGTGTAATTGAAATTTTCCATATAAGTAAGGTTCCCTTGATAAACCCTTCAAGGCAGAACGCAGTAGGTACGCTGCTGTTATCAAGGCGGTGGTGATATGGTAAGTATATCCTTCAAATTTAATTTAAAAATATTTACATTACATTCTGTTATTACTCTTCCCTTATTTAAGGTTTACCAACTCCGATATATAACCCTAAACAATGAGTGTAACCATCCAAACCTATACTTAATACTATAGGTATACTTATTAAATGCCTATCTGAGATAGGAGATTGAACCTTAAACATATTAAGGACTTTCTGGTATTTGAATAAAACCAAACATTTTTAGAAGAGGTTCTTGGAAAGCTATTTCAGGTTATCTGTAGCTTGAGACGGGGGATTAAACGATTAACATTTTAAGGCTTTCCCGGTACCTATTTGAATTAAAGACGCACACTATAATGTACTATGTTTTTATAGTAAAGATTCTTCGAAGGCTATTTCAGGCTTGTTTTACAAAAACTACTTAACCGACCGTTAAAATAAATCAATGATCATCAAATGCGTAACATGACTTTCGTAATGACAATGTACAATGAACCATAAAATTATGTCACGCAAAAAAGTCATTAAAACATCTATTTTGGAAACCGCGTCAATGTACCATTAAAATGCAAACGGAGGATGATGTGGGTACGAATGAATGATAAATGATTGAATGATGGACAATAATAGATCTAATCTAAAGGTTCATGAACCTAAATTAGATTTATTCCTTGTTAAGAAGTAATAAACTAAAAAAGAGATATTCTCGTAAGAAGAATGACGTCACATTATCAATTTTTTATAAACATTTTTTTATAATATTGAAATGGTTAATAGCACGCAGTCTACCTGGTAAGTCGCTAATCCCGCCCATGGATATTTGTAATTAACCCCAGATAAGATTACAATCCAACCTGAGCTACTCATGAGGACAAAGTTGAAACATCTCAAGAAAGTATTCCACATTCTTCAAAACATAACACAAAAGCGCTTCATACTGTTGTTATAAGGTACAAATCAGGACGGGATTACCTTCAGAGTTAAGCCACAAAGGGTTCTACGACATTCAAAATATTATTTATATTTTGTATGTGGAATGGAAATGTGATGGAATTAATAATATTATTACTCTAATTTAATATACATACTACTTATCGTGACATCCAACAAATATCCTAATATTTGTTATAGTAAAACAAATAGTTTTCTCTATCTATGGCATTGAAATGTTTAACTAAACCAAAAAGATAAAGAAATGACATTTTTTTAGATTTTGGGTGGAATATTTGATTTTTTTATCAATATACATACATATATACTTATTTACGTGACAGGTGTTTTTAATTACAAAAACAGATTACTAATTTTATTGGTTCAATATACACAGCCTATGAAAACAGGTACACATTTTCAGTTCACAATTTTTGCCTACTTCATAATTGCGATCTTTGTATTTAGACAAGTTCTAGTAGAAACAACCCATAACTGTCCCACTATTGGGTAGGGTCTTCTCTAAGAATGAGAGGGTTTTAAACCATAGGCCGTTTGTCTACCGGCATCGATACCGGGAACGAGATTATTTCGGGCCGATTTTAATATGTCGTGACGGCGATAGTTTATTTTGTTCCAGCTGTCACGTGTGTTACGGCAGCATAGGGAAAAATTCCAACGTGTTTTATATTGCCGGCACATCGGCCCGTCAAAATTTCGGTGCCGATCTAGCGGTCACGCCGATCTACTCGAAATATCGGCGGCAGGGATGATGGTACTCAGGTGACGGACGTGCGGTGGACAACCTGCTATAGTAAATTTATGTACGCTACTTCGGCGCCGTCATTAATTGTCGGTATCGGCTCGGTGACGGTGGCGGTGTACAAACTCCGAAGCCCGAATTGAAGGACTTCACAGTCCTTTGAGAATAATGTATTTAAAGAACTCAAGCGAGTAGGTTCCCTCACGATTGTCCCTGTAGTTCCGGGACTAGAATAGGACTACGGTATCCCCTGCCTGTCGTAGGAGGCGACTAAAAGGGGGCTTCCGGGGTTGCGGGCGGCAAGAGTGGGAGCTCGAACCGTCCATCAAGCGACCCCGGGAAGAACGGCGGTATGTGTGGTCGCATACCGTCGTAAACACCAGATGGTGTGGGAGGAGCCAAAACTGCTACCCCAGGGTAGAGCCCGATCGGGGCATCGCGCTTGGAGGACTCCGGTTGTGTTCCTTCGGAGATCCCGGAGTTCTCCAGCAAGCGTTGAGGACGGCCATCGGGGGGGTTTTAGTGCGGTAAAAGTCCCACATAACCCGGCGTCGCTCCCACGTCGTCGGGTACCTTTTGAAGGTTTCCCCCTCGTAAAAAAAAGTTCCCTGACGATGTTCTCCTTTCTCTATCTTAAAAGTAAGTTAGTTCTAAATTGGAATAAAATGCGTCATTAATTTATTGTACGAAGTAGTTTACACGTATTAAGTTACGATTATAAACGGTTTTAAACAAGATTTATAAGTAGGTTAAGGCTGTATGCCTTCAAACAACGATTAATGTAAAGAAACAGTATTTTATTTGTCAATTTACCATTGACGTCGATAATTCGTATTATTTATAAGTAATTGATTCTAGTCTATTTGCCTAGATTTCTTACTTATAACTTTTGTAGTCTTGCTAGATTCAGCGCCTTGATTTTAATTGTGGATTTTGACCTATTATTGTTATTATAATCTGGGGTTCAAATTCTACGCGCCATTTTTTTTCAAAGACACGTGCGTATAAACATTAATATTTAAGATAAAAACCGCAAGGGGAAGAAAGTTTCTGAAAGATTGGCATTTCGCCAAAGTACGACTAACAAAATAAAAAGTTCTTAATGATGTGTGACTTTTTTCAACACGATTTTAGCCAGCAGCCACCTTTAGTCATTTATCTAGTCAATCATTCTCATTCTGAGACCTTAGTCTAGTGATCATCGATTGTAGGCCATGGGAATAAGTGACCATCCAACTCAAATGCTTCTTCCATTAGAAACAAAAAAAAAACTTAGTCCAACTCACCAACATCCAGCCCATTGTCCAGCGCCCACTCTCCAATGCTGGGCACCCAGTTGCTCTTATACAGCTGGGAGTGGCAGGATCCTCTGGTCACGTTACCGTCCAGGCCTATGACCCCGTACTTCGTCTTCACACCCCCCAAATACGAGGTGGCTGTGCATGCTGAGTCTGGTACCTGGGCGTCTATGCAGTAGGTCTGGGGAAAAATAAGACAATCAATCAATGGAACACAAGCATAATCAATTTTGTGCTTGAAGTAGAAAATAAATAGTTCACCATACGTTAGATAAGTTGTCACTGCCCTTGAGTGTCTGTGCTCTGTAATTACCTCCAAATAAAACAGGTTCTAGCTAAGGCTGATCCATCCTGATGCTACTCGTGAGGATTACGATATGTAGTCAGCTGGCATCCACCTGGATTGCCATCAGGTGGATTATATGCTTGTTTGCAACCTCTATCCCTATTGTATCCCTTTAAGAGTTATTATGAGGTCAAAAATGAGTTTCCATAGAGATCAGACTGGTGGCCTAAATAATGTGCTCCAATGTAATATCATATTACATTTTATCTATTATTAATAAATTTTATTAAAAAAAAGTTTTTCATTAAAAAACTTAATAATACGTAAAATTTACATAACGAATCGTCATTAGTATAATTGTTTAATTTATTATTCATCACGTTTCTGTTCGAGATTTACAGTCACGTGTTGCCATAAAACCGGTCAAAAGAGGTCAATTTTTAGTGTGATAATATTACGATATTTTCATTTTTAGCTAGATTTTCCTTTTATGGTGCGAAACACAGAAATATATTTAAATTAGGTAAGTATAAGAATTAAACATATTTTTAAATAGCACTTTAGATTTTTGTGTGTTGGTTGTCTGGATATCTATAAACAACTATGCAAGACTAGGTAACAAGTAAGGTTACTTAGGTAGGAACCTATGGGTAGGGACGGTATGTTAGGTAGGAACTTACTTACCCAATATAACGATGGTAATAGATATTACGACTTGTTGTTTTTAATTATTTACTATTAAAATTGTAACTTTGTTTAAATTTAATACTTAGCGGCATTTTGTATTTGTGCTGATTAATAATTAACTCCATGTTATGTTAAAATTTGCAGTCAATACCAATTTTTTACGTATTTGACATAATTGTATTAAGTTTTATAATAATGTATAGTCCTCGCCAAACTGCTAGTCCGCTCTGAAGTTGTTGCGAGCAGGTGTAGTCATACAATTTGCCATAGGCGTTGCGATTCATTTCTATATTCAGAGCGGAGCAGGTTTACACAGACTATACAAATAATAGATAATAATGTTAGAGTGCAATAAATTAAATTTACTAGAAAACAATCAATGTTAAAAAATATAACAGTTTTGACAACGTTATTCCCGCCATAATTAAGTACTCGTTTTTTTTATCTATATAGGTAATGTGAGCATATACAATGATGAACTGATTACTTGTTAATGACGCACAGATAATAAATGAAACATTATCTGAGAAATACAAATAAATGTAAAAACATAGTAGAGATTCTCCCCAAATAATCTTATGATTTTAAATAATATTCAGTGCTATAAATTAAGCCCATTAGACAAAATACTACTTAGTAATTTAATTCTGCAAATTTAGTAATAATAAATTTGAATTATCAACATTAACATAAAACTCAATTATGTTGGTATTTAAATTTACGCCGTAAAATAAATATTATTTTCGTAAATAGGTGCGTCAAAATTCAAAGACAAAATATCGACAATAACAAGTCATACAATAATAATAATAATTGTCGTTTCAACTACGTATGTACGAGTATAATTATTTTCCGTTCTACTTGCGCTAAAGATTTGCATCAAACCGCCATTATAAGTAATATTAAGAATAGACTACTGAGAAATACCACAAATAAACAATATTAGAATATTGAATTTAAATAGTAGTACTGTCAGTCATCGTCACGAGTTTTCTATTGAAGATGTTTCATTGCCAAGTACAAGCATAGCCTTGGCCGCAAACAGCCTGACAATTAAGCGAGTACTAGATAATTTCCTGGCCCACTTCCTTCCTTTCATTGTTTACTGAGTAGTTTGATAAACAATTTTTACGAACGAATGCGTGGTTTTACCAAAAATTAACGATTTGTAAAATCATTTAGTTTTAATGTTTAGTCAATTTTAAGCTCAAAAAACTGTCACAAGCGGCCGCACAAAAATACACAATAATAATTATTAACTATCTATCTATCTAATACCTTTAAACGAGCAATTCTTGTCTATATCTTTATATCGACGATCTTGAAAACGGCTCCAACGATTTTCTTGAAATGTTGTATCTAGGGTTTCGGGGGCAATAAATCGATCTAGCTAGGTTTTATTTACAGAAAATGTTGCTTAAAAACATATACATAACTTTTTTAAATCAGCTAAAAAACACCGAGCTAAGCTCGGTCATCCAGGTACTTACAGTAAGAAACAACGAATAGAAAAAATGTTTATTATTTTTTTATTTAATTCACGTGACTATCAAACGTAATTACGATGTACGGTAGCCGTGTCCAACGTGAAGAGTTCGATTTTTAAACGATTTTTACAGCAAGTTTTTACGAACCTTGTAAAGTCACGTCTCTGTCGTACGCTTTATGGTCAAGGCCATCGACAATTAGTGAAGAGCGCGAAAATACGTTCGATTTTTAAATGATCCTTGATAGAATTGGAACAATATTTTATTTTATATGTACCATAGAGCCACATGACTGTCCATTATACTACAGTATTATTAGCGTTTTTTTGCGTACAACAACTTGACATTGGCAAAATGATAAAAAGACAGAAGCCATCGCATAAACAAAAAAAACCTCATGGTATAATATCAATTGGAGCGCGGAAACGTTCGTTCCATTTTTAAATTGTCCATCAATAAGAATTTTTATGCGCATAAATATGAATAATATAGAGCGCGTGGTGAAGTTTGTCTTTAAAATTATTTGGGTAGATTGTTTTTAGTTTTTACAAACACCAATTAATAAAGTGACCGTCAAATATATTGTGCATTCGCCTTGCAGAATGCAAAATAACGTTCGTTATTCAAATAATTCGTGCAAAAATTTACGACCTATGCATGTCCATCTATTAAAATCACGTAGCCGTGTCAAGAGCAAGAGGTTTTATTGGATTTTAAAATTAGTTTTGTAACTTATTTTTAGATACACCTCTAAACTCTTCACATACTTGTTAATGCGCAGTAGCTTTATCACATAGTCCAAGGAAATGGCTATGGTCATCCAGTTTTGGTTGTCCACATATTGTTATACCTACATAAATTTTGCACGCCCAAGGTACTCGTTATAATTTTAAGTTAATAATCGTTATCCTTATAAAATACTATATTCTAGCAAATAAATTATTTGATTTGATACCTATGTGTTGTGTTTAGAGATTCGACCAGAGGGGTTGAAACTCGAGCAAGACACATATTTGTGACACGTCCGTCTCTTGCCTCTATCGAAGTAGGAATGACTCGAATTGAAGGAAAGTTGCAATGCCACATTTATTATACAAACGGCGGGTAGTATAATATTATGTTATTATAATGTAAATGGTGGATAGTAGTAAACCACAAAATGTACAAACTTCTATAGTGTATACCAAAGTAAAAAGTAAGTTTAAGTTTACATCATAAGAACATATTTTTAAAATGCACAAGTATTGTATAATTATTTTTTATAGCACTCAATTTGGAAAATTCGAGATTCACGAACAGATTATTTTAATGTACGTACAATATTTAATGCTCCATATAGATACAGGCAAACAAACCGTCAAGCAATTCGCCGTACAATGACGAGGACGTAAATGCTACGCAAAATTACAGGCCTGTAATCATTTTATTAAATAGACGATCCTCGTAGAGGGTAGAGAAACGGTTATTTACATACTCGTCTATTCGTCTACTCGCGTCTATTTGTCTGTCATTGTCATTTGTCTCCCATTGTCTGAATTGTCTGAACAACAATATCTAGTGCTTGTACATGCAAGAAATTGCATAATAAAACCTTTTGGAATGGTAAAACCGCAGAGTTACGCTGAAATCTATATAACCTAATAATTCTTAAATAACTCGTACAATATAATAAATAATATTAGATATTTGTTTACTGATAGCGTTATGCAATAAGTAATCAAGGTTTGAGGTTGATTTGAGCAAAAAGTTTTGCTGTCGAGGTCCATTTCGAAATTAGGTGACTTTGCCATCTAGTATAGTACAATATATTGTGGTACTAGAACTTAAGTTATATCCTTACTTCGTTACTAATATTATAAATCCGAAAGTAACTCTGTCTGTCTGTTTGTCTTTTCTTCACGCCTAAACCACTGAACTTTTAATTAAATTTTGAACAAAGATAGTCTGAGACCCGAGAAAGGACATAGGATAGTTTTTATCCTGGAAATTCAATGGGAACTTGGGATGGCGATCTATGATCGATTAATCGGAGAATCGATCTTTTGGACAGAGTAAGTTTAGAAAAGTAGAAAAGTAGTATTATATGGACTTACAATACCTATAATATCTATAGTGTAAGGTTTCGTTTACGGTACCGATATTATGATTTCAGCGGTATACGCAAATACATAAATAATAAAAATAGGCCTTTTAGAGGAAAGTACCCAAATCTGTAAAAAAGAAAAGGAATCCTAGCAAAAAAATAAATTGAAGCACACTGATTCTGGTGGACTGAAAAATTTATAAAAACAATTTAATAACAAACTGTTTATTTATTACAAACATTTTAGTTCTAGCTATAACTCGACAGATAACAAAATTAAGATTTTGATATTTAACAAATAAGTGTTCCATTCATTTTTTAATCAATCGGTCAAAATATCGGCAGTTTGTCAATGACGTGGACCTACGTGCGGCCTTACCGATCTCCTTGAACGTGACATCGGTAACCACGTAATGGCCGCTTGTGACACCAGATAATACACTACACTTTATTTTATAATAAGTGTGCCAGTGGAGTAGCCATCGTAATGAGCTGCTATCATAAATGTGAGGCTGTCACATTTTCAGCGCTAGGTTTGCTATTTGTTCCTGTAGTCTTGGGACCCGAATAGAACTACAGGGGCAGAGGAATCCTTGCCTATGGTTAGGGGACTAAAAAGGGCTTTTCTGCTTGCGGATAAAAAGGTAGCTTGAAAAACGCCTAGCCTGCGACCTCGTGAAAGACGATGGTATCTGTGGCTACACGCACCCGAATGTGTGGTCATCGTGTATTTTCACTAAGCTCGACCGGAATACCGCGCTTAAAATAAATTTGTCGCGTTCCTTTGGAGATCCCAAAGTCCTCCATGCAGAGGATGGTCACCGGAGGTATTGTGAGAAAAAATGCCACTTAAACTGGTTTCTCTCCCAAGAAACTAGGATTATTTAGAAGGTTTCACCCTCGATTAAAAAGACTACTGGCTGTGGTCCCTATCCAGATTTAGAAAAATGTATAACTTGAACGTCTATATTTTTATCTATTTATATGGATAGCAGTGTAGTAGCAATTAAGCAGTGATAGCCTAGTGGTTAAGAAACGCGTCCTCTCGATCGAGGGGTCCGAGGTTCAAATCCCAGGCACGCACTTCTGATTTTCAAATTTATGTGCGTATTAGAAATTAATTATCACTTGCTTAAACGGTGAAGGAAAACATCGTGAGGAAGCCTGCATACCTGAGATTTATAAAAAAAAATCTCAAAGGTATGTGAAGTCTACCAATACGCACTTGGCCAGCGCGGTGGACTATGGCCTAATCCTTCTCACTCTGAGAGGATACCCGTGCCCAGCATTGGGACAGTAATGGGTTGATGATGATGATGATGATATGGATAGGCGTCAACGTGGACACTACCACAGTCAAGCCATTTTTGCTTTACTCTCCTGATTATGGGACAAGGGTGGTTATTTACCTGTATGACACACATAATGTTGTTTAATACACTAATCCGAACGTTTCTTGGTTATCATTGTCAAATTATCTCCACTTATGCAATGAAAGATAATCCAACAAAAAATGCAACAAAACCATATCGAAGCGATCCAAAAACGTGTTGATTGAAAAAAACGTCGCCATTTTGCGTAACGAATGTACGGTTAGCAAGTTAGATCACAAATGTGTATTATTTTGATTCGTTATTTATTTATTTGTTATTTTATTCATTTAAAATTACATTAAATATTTAAAGTTACATTTAACAATTTAATCAATAACACGCGCTGCGTTTGGCTTTTGGCGTAAGTTTATTTCAGTACCATCATGGATTTGTTTGTTTGTCGTGGCGTTAGTTTTATCGCTCGCAAACTCATTTATAATTTCATTAATTTATTTCTGCATTCAATAATTTATTACTATAAAGTAGAGAAGCGCGGTGAACTTGTTTTACCGAGTAAATGAGAATTACTCGGTCGTACTTTTATTATACGAAGTACTTGGTCGAATAACTCAGTAATCCGTGGCATCTACAGATCAAGGGAACTCGCAAAAGGGCGTTATCAGTATAAAACGTATTTTACTTCAATCACCACTCCAAATAAAGTGTATATAAGTGTTTAAGATACGAAGTGTGACAAGTGTTTATATGTACATAACTGTCGATAGTGAGCACGGGTCTGTTAAGGATACCTAGAGAATATTTTACCAAACTACTCTATAATTAGAGCCTAATAGATTGATGGTGATAGGAACGAATTATTGGGTAGTCCGTGATTTTGGTTAATTTAACAGACATTATTTTTATTCATTTAAGGTTTTAAAACTGTTATTTAAGGTAACGATGGCCGACGGCCTGAGGAGTCGAAGCACAAAAGCGTACATAATAAGCTAATAGGGGTCACCCATCTTCAGCAGTTACGATCTAGATAACCGCGGGATTATGTGCACTGCATACATAAATAATGTAAATGTACAAATCAATTTCACAATATGCAAGACACGTGAACAGTAATAAATAAGAAGGAAATGATTATTATCTGTAAGACTGTAACGAACAGGTAAATCAAGTTAATATCAACATTTTATAATTTCCATTGCTAAATGTAATTACTATGTCGCAATGACAAAGATTATCCTTTTGTTGCAATAAAATGGAATTATCCTCAATAATGGATTTACGTGATAAGAAATGTCATAAAATGCATTTACACAACAAATTCTTAAAGATAGTAACAGTGATAAGAGCTACGATTTTACTTATGATTTTGCTTTATGTTTTGAATTATCATATGGGTATATGTATATGTAGTGTATATGTATATGTATATGTATATGTATATGTATATGTATATGTATATGTATATGTATATGTATATGTATATGTATATGTATATGTATATGTAGTATATGTATAGTCAATTGTCCTTGCCTCCTTCATCATCACAAAAACATCCCTAAAGAGGATTGGAATTCTATCTGAGGAACAAAATCTGTTGATGAATAATGTCTGACAGTCAATTTCACCCATCGCTAACCTCGGCTTTTAATCATCAATCTTTTCTTTTCTTAAAATTTAAATAGAGATATCATACGTGTAAGGCATGATCTGTGGCAAAAGAAAATCATATAAAATGTGTATGAACGTATTTATATTTTCCGTAACACGATCGCTGAAGCGCAGGCTAAATCTGTCGAAATATTATTGTATAGAATAATATAATTACCTACGTTTGACGAGGCATGTTGAATCTCAGTACCTAGATATAAATGGGGTCTACTGAACGAAATCTAAATCCATCCTTTAGTTATCTGTCATTCTTTCGTAACTAGGGATCAAACTTACTTACTTACATATAGCTTTATATGCTAACCGTACCATTTACTCGGATAAAATCGGTCAGAGGTTTAAAAAGAACTTTTTGTATGGTTTGTAATGATGCAATAGAGCCGGTTCTAAACTTCCTTTTCCTACCTCAGCATATCGCGATATTCAGTTAGACGTGATTAATTACATTTACCTCCTAATAGTTGCATAAAATTATGCGTCAAGTGCGAGAGGGGCTCAAAACCATGGATGTTTTTTATTATAATTTGATCGTAAACAAGTTTGAAGATAGAATATAATTAATTTTCATAATTATTATTTTTTACAACTTCTTTTTCATAGAAAAGTAATAAATTTATTTTAAAGCGTAAAATTGTTTTGGTGGCTAATAAATTAATACTTTTTATATTTGTACATTCCTTCTTCGAAATAATAAATATTTTAAACCGTAAATTTAAATAATTATACACATAAAATATTAATTAAAAAGCAGATGTCGGAATTATGACGAAATCTCATACTGTAACAGATATTTTTTTACTAGAAAATTGGACTTACCCTAGCCAATCCCGACACAGGAAAGGTTTCAAAATCCAAAACACATTCTTCTCCCAATCCCCTCTCCATTTGCCCAGAGAAGGTCCTTGCAGCCATGATAGTCGCTAGCGACATTCCATCACCAATGAAGAGGATCCCATTCTTAGCCTTATTAGTGTTGACTGTTTCCTGAAGCTTGGCTTTGATGGTCTGAGCTGCGGACTTCTTCCAATAGGAACCATGTTTCTCCTCAGCCGGGATGTAGGCAGGGTTCATAATGGTGTCCAACACCTTTTTAGGTTTTGGCGTTGACGTGACATCGTCTGAAATAAAAAATACAATTTTGAAAGGTGGTAGAACTCTTTGTAGTTCAACTCCGGCGGCACCACCGCCATACTTATTTCTGCCCAATAACAGCATGTTACGCGCTGCTGTGTTCTAGGTTGAAGGGTGTGGTAAGGGAGACATCCTTTTCCGAGGCATTCCAGCTTGGCCCTCAGTTGTTCGACTTACAAATTTTTTGCGCGCTATGTTTAAACATTAATAATAAAATCAATACGTTAATCACGTTTAAACATTAATGATAAAACGTGTAACACGTGTAATACAACGTATGTAAATGTATTATAAATAAATATTTAATTTGAATTTCTCACACAAAAAGTTTGTATTCGTTTAAGATTCGAATGTGTCGGACAAAAAGTCAGGTCATTAGCCAAATGCTGAATAAAAAGCATAGCAATTGAAAAATAAAATACGTAATTAAAAGACAAAAAAGGTTACTTTAGAATAGCTTCAATTAATTAAATTTTAAATAGAAGAGGAATATGTATTTCACGTAACATTTATAACATATAATTATTTATGTAACATGTAACATGTAACTTGGTGCTACTTTTTTTAAATGAATAATTTCGGTAAGACTCTACATAGAGCTCTACCTACGTAATATTGATAACAGATATATAGTCTGTAGTGAATCAGATGAAACATACTCGTAACATGTCATAACACGACACTTATAATCTTTACCTATTGAGTGCAACTTTTAACATTTATGTAATATCAATGTTAAGTTTAACACGTGATCAAGGTATGTATATTGTTATTTACCGGTTATCAACAGGTCTTTGTGCATATCCAAGTGTTAAATAAATGATCTCATTATCCTTATTAATATTATAAATCTGAAAGTAACTCTGTCTGTCTGTCTGTCTGTCTGGTTGTCTCTTCTTCACGCCTAAACCACTCAACCGATTTTAATGAAATTTTGTACAACAATAGTCTGAGACCCAAAAAAGGACATAGGATAGTTTTTATCCCGGAAATCCCACGGGAACTAGGGATGGCGATCTAAGATCGATTAATCGGAGAATCGATCTCTTGGACCCAAAACATCGATTATTTTAATCGATATTAGTAAGGATTGAGTCGTAAACTATGCATTTGATCAAGTGATGATCTTTAGCAAAGTTGAAAGTACGATTTTTCAGTTTTATGTATGTTAGTATGTTATATTATTTTCTTTTAAACGCGGGCGAAGCCGCGGGCAAAAACTAGTAATATAATATTATAGCTTATTTTTATTCCAGTAATCATTCGTATATTTTTAAAATATCAGAGCCAAACTAAATATACTAACAATTATAATCAATTATAAAAAAGTCATACAGAATCCTGAAAATAATTATTGTTACAGCATGCCAATAATTAATTCTTAAATAATTTTAATACTTAGATTTAAAATTTATTTTTCCTTGTACGCAAAAAAATTAACGAAATAAACTTTATTTTGCGTATGTTATTATTAGGCATGTCTATTTTTAATCTGTGTCCTCAACGTCATTGTCATTATGTATACAATTATACAGATAAAATACGAATTATTACGTAACCCTACTATTTCTTTAATTAATTTTCATGTACATTTCCACGCTTTCACACTGATTTTGAATACCTTATCGTTAACTGTTTTGTCACGTTCAACCGTTAATCGTTATCGATGTAGTCTGTATCACGTTCAGTTATATTCGATTGGACACAGCCTACTTTATCGATTATGACATTTGAACGACGGTAATTAAGAATTGCTTTTGGAATATTCGGATATTTTTCGAGAGATTTTAATCCAGAATTATGCCCCTTATTTTAGTCTGTTCAATGGTTTACCTACGAGAGATTTGGCACTTTCTGCCTAAGGTTGTTATTAATATCTATTTTTTGCTGACCAAGGATCGTTTCATAATATCAGCAGATAAATGGCTGGACCGATTTTGACTTTTATTGGCAGGTGGGTGATGTAATAAGGAGCAACGTAGGCTACCTTTATTTTAGAACTAGCTGTGCCCCTGTTTCTTTTTAACGCGTGTGAAACCTCGGGGCACAGGTAGTATTCTATAAGACTTGTTATCATGTACTTAATACATTATATCATTATTTTTATGATGTAGTGGACACAAGTGGGTAGATTAGTGAAGAGTAGCTTTCATTGTTCAAGCCACGTAGATAATAATAACAATATAATTAAAAGGTCATTTTTATTTTATCTTATTACACTACTTTTAATTATAGATCGTTGACCAGCGTAAAGGAATGTTATAGAATACATAATATTTGTTTAAAAATGAAATTAATAATTATTTTGTTATTTTTTGTTGATTTATTAAATGAAGAACTGTTATTTAATTATTTTAATGGAATAGTTATATTTAAATATGAGTATTAATAAATAAATTATACAGTAAATATTTGTTTCTAACTTCGTAGTAAATTTCGTCTATAATATATATTCCATTTTAATAATCCGATTTTAAATTATATATAAGACTACAGTAAAATCTACATGGTTACCGCCTGCACCTTTTTTGTTTATGTAATTTCTATAATAACTATTTATTTTGTTTTATTAGTAAAAAATATTGGTAAAAATAAAAGTAAAAATAATGGCATTTAAAAAAAAGGGAAAAAGTGAATAATTATTTTTAAAATAAAAAAAGACAATCCCACTGAGTTTCAGTAGAGAGAGACAGTAGAGGTCGCGTTTCGATCCGGTAGTAGTTTAAGAAAATATTGTAACTGACAATTTGTAAGTGCCGTCGTTGGCCTATATAAAATAAATATACATTTCATTTCATTTCATTAGTTAATTGTTTAATTTGTAACTGAGGAATAAGTTAACACATATTTAAATGCCATATCCAGTTGTATAAACATAAATCTATGGACATACCATATAGTGATACATCATCACCAAATTCAACTAAACTACATACAATGTTATAATATGCTTAATAAATTTACGATTGTCTTGTACAACTGCAAAAAGCGAATAAGGAAAAGCGAGTTTTTAAGTTTTTATACTATTGCACTTACAGAATTACAAGTTAAAACATGTTCTAAGTAGAGATATTACGACCTTGTGAGGACTTTAAAAATATCCTTTCATTTTATAATCGTATATCTTAGATGAGTCAAATATATAGATTAACCACTCCTAACAAGAAAATGTATCCAGTTTTGAGAATTGAAATTGTTGCGTAAATAAAGTTTTGCCTCTTCTAAAATGTCCCTAAAAGGTTTGAGATATTTAATTATTTATTTGTTAAGAATTCAAAAAATACTGACAAATCAGCGCTTTGTGGCTTCATCCAATTTTAAGGCGGTGAAGTATCTTTCTATTTTACTTATCAAAGACTTGTAAGGACAACTTTAAAAATATCCTTTCATTTTATAATCTGTATATCGTAAGCGTTGTATATACTCGTAAGTCAGCCGTATCAAAGGACATCTTACTTAACCGCCTGTTTCCGGACTGTCCTGTCTAAATCTCAAAGTTAATTTCTTTTGTATCTGTTTTTGTTAGACATTTATCTGCTTCAAACAGATTTACGTAATCATTTTTAATGCATTTTTATGCAATTTAGCTTATTTTGAAACTTAAATTAAATCTTGAATTAATATGAATTAATCATTTAATTATACATTTTCCGGTATACCTATTTACATAAGTCTAATTTTGTTATTATTTATATTTTAATTTAAAATGGTTATGTTCAGGTAATTTAATTATTTGTATATAGTTTAATTTATTTTAATTAGTATTTAATATAGTCTTAATAAAATAGAATAAATATTTTTAATATTAAAAAAAAATGTGTAAAACTATCAATTTTACAAAACACATAAATAGTGGAGCAATTGTCCATAGCCGGCACTAGGCACTTACCATCAGGTGGACTACATGCTCGTCTGCTATTCCTATAATATATATTATAAAATCTATTCATAAGTATGTATGAGACGCTTTATTAGCAGAACATTTATTACCCTCATATAACTAAGTGGCCGATTCCGTACCATCCAGTCTACACCAGTACCCAGCGCCCCTAGTGGACTGTATCAGAACTGATTGGAAATGTATGGGACATAAGTAAACAAATATAAAAACTTTATTTACATTTACATTTGATGTTACCTTCAAAATACATCATTAATATTTAATTTGATATGTTCTTGTCAATAATTTAATTGAAATTCCGGTTACGGTATTCCGTATAATAAAACTGTCCAAATAAACTGAAATTTTAATCTTTTATTCGTTAATATTATTAAGTACGACCGTTTAGCAAGGATGCATAGAATAGTGGTTTAAACACGACCTCTTAACCGGGGAGTACAAGATTCAAATCCCAGAGATGCACCTCTGATTATTTTTAATTACGCGCTAATTAAAAAAACAATTATCACGTGCTTGAACGATGAAGGAAAATATCGTGAGGAAACCAACATAATTTAAAAATGCCTCAAGGTGTGTGAAGTCTATCAATTCGCACGCGCGGTGAACCCTTACAATACTTAACTCTTACTTCGAGAGGAGACCCATGCCCAGCAGTGGGACAATAATGAACGACGACATAGTTGAAGGTGGTAGAACCCTTTGTGGTTCGACTCCGGCGGCACCACCGCCACACCTATTTCTACCTAATAACAGCAGTGTTAGGTTAACTATTTTTGTCGCGAACCTGTCTGCCTAGGATTTACGTAATCTAGTAACATTAGCATCTTATCACGTGTTGCGTAAAACATAGTATTCAAAAAATGAAGCTAAAGTATGAAATATTTAAATTTATGTGTATGAATAATTGAATTATATTATTCCTAATACCGGTGTTTTGTGAAATATGCAGACCAATCTGATAGTGAATTAGTGGTATTAAATTTGCATTGTGATCTTAAAAGTCGTGTTTTCATTATTTTAAAGTCGTCCCATTAAATTTAGTGAGGCTTTAAAAATTGGCAAAACTCTTTGTGATTTGATTTGATTCACCACTACTTATTAAATATATTACAATATTAGTATATTTTCAAGATGATAATAACCGATGAGTTGTTTAAGAAGAGTAAACCTATTTTTTAACTTAACTTATTTTAATACTACTACTAAACTTACGAGTATTTTAATGAAATAAAATGCAGTCCGCCTTTTATTAACTGGTCACTAAATCTATACTCAGATTCCAAAGAGGACACGAGTTCTTATTACTTTCTATAAGTAAATGAAAGTTAGCAGACGTCGGTTAAGTCTGTACGTCATCAATCAGTTAATGTCCCACTGCTGGGTACGGTCACTCAGAATGAGAAGGATAAGGCCATAGTACACCGCGCTGGCCAAGTGCGTATTGGTAGACTTCACACATCTTTGAGATTCTTTTTCATAAATATCTCAGTATGCAAGTTTCCTCACGATGTTTTCCTTTACTATTAATGCAAGTGATTATTAATTTGTAATATGCATATGAAAAAAAGCAGTGATAGCCTAGTGGTTAAGAAACGCGGCCTCTCGATCGAGGGGTCCGAGGTTCAAATCCCAGGCACGCACCTCTGATTTTCAAATTTATGTGCGTATTAGAAATTAATTATCACTTGCTTAAACGGTGAAGGAAAACATCGTGAGGAAACCTGCATGCCTGAGAGATTTATATAAAAAAAAAAATCTTAAAGGTATGTGAAGTCTACCAATACGCACTTGGCCAGCACGGTGGACTATGGCCTAATCCTTCTCATTCTGAGAGGAGACCCGTGCCCAGCTGTGGGACAGTAAGGGGTTGATGATGAATACGCATATAACTTTGAATGAAAATCAGAGACCTAGGATTTGAACCTCGGACTCCTCGATCGAGAGCCTGAGTTTGTACAACTGCTACAATCTACATAAGTTGCGATGATATACATGCTGGTTAAGTCGTGGGCTAAATGCAACTGTTTCTATGTAACAAAAAAACTCAGGATAATTCTTTTGAGTAAATAAATTGATACAAAACCAAAACCAGATTACTTTACAAGTGATTCGTATATGATAAATTTTATAGGGAAGTCAAGTTAAAGTTAAAGTTTAAAGCGTAATGTCTGAAATTCCAATTTTTAGAGAGATACACAGCTCTTTAAGTGATTTATTTTTGGCATTATACAATGTTTACTTTTCATGAATTTATTTAAGACATTAATTTGACAACTACTTCTAATTTCATAATTATATTGATTAGTTCGTTAAAAATACACATCAAATTAATCGCTGTAAAGAGACAAACCAAAATTAAATTTAAATTTAAAATGTTTACTTTGTAATTTATGAGCAGCAACTCTCACTTGCATATAAAAGTTAACTGAGTTAAACAATAAAGATGAAGGTTAAATTTTATTATTTATCGTTAATCTTGTCGCAAAATAAATTTTAACAGTTATTCAAACCAGTTTACACGTTTACTTTATGAGACATCTTAATAACCTCAATACTATTAAAAGATAAGTAATTGGCTAAATGCTAGTCAAATATTCATGAAGGGTTGTGTAACAGCAAAATTATATTTTAATACGCTTTTATTAGCTTGGGTTGTATGAATGTATGTATCGGAATCTTTGAACTTGATTTTTACCCACTTTGAACGGTCCGATTTATTTAAAATTTGGAACAATTATCAATAACCGATGACAATACGCGATTTTAATAATTTTATCCCATTTTGCTCATCCGAATCGTCAGGAATCAGGATTCACGATTTTCCTTGTGCGATTTTAGCATGTTTTTTAGTTTTTAAACTATAATTATTTAGTATATAACAATAAAAAAATCTTGTGTTTTATTATACTTTAAGACATAAAGTTCTCTAACAGGCAGCCTGACAGTGTAGGGTTCTTTTCGTATTAATATATTTTTACAAAATATTTTTTTAACTCTTTTATTTATGTATGTTAAAGGTCGTTGTAATTAATTTATTATTGTGACTTTTATTAATTCATTATTAAATTCAATTTTTTTTTCGTCAGCTTCAAGTTTATATTAATAAAACAATTATTTCTTCATTTATTATTACAAATATAAACATCACATTAGTTATCACTTTAAAAAAAACTCAAAAACACTGACGATACCGCCCTACATAAAATTTTACGCTACTTTTTATTTTATTATATATCTTGTTGTCTTTTATACCACATCCATATAACCCAACAACTTATCCTCCACTTAACAAAACCATAATTCCACAACCCCACCTGTAACGCCGGCCACCACCGCAGACACCAGACACCCCAGACACAACAGCACGAGACTCGCGCGCGACATCGCGACACTGTGGCGTGCGCGCGACGCCAAGTGCTTTTATCAACTGCGCCTGCGCAGCCTCGACTCTAGTTTTAAGTTCTTAAAAGTCCGTGTACGTCTCTCGTAAATCGTCCTACTTTTAAGGGGAATCCCACCGTGTTTAGCTTTGAGCTTACCTCTTTTTTATTAACATTTATGTCTGTTGTCACGTTTGTATGTTATGTACCACCATACTTATAAACCCTCTCTGGGAATCTATAATTAAAGAATTTATTCTCATAAAAATCTATCCCCAAACTAACATAAATACAATGTGGAGTACATAAAGTCTTAGAACAAAAAATCTTAATTCATTTAGATATGGGCCTAGCCGGGGATCGAACCCGGAAATGACATCTTAGATGTTGTTCACAGTGCAAGTGCCGTGAGGACGAAGATGCATAAATGAGAGAGTCCACCACGATGACGAAATGCAGACTGATATACTCTGTATTCCTTTAAAAACAATATGAAGTTTTCTTATTAATGGAACCAGGTGTAACTATGTGTTAAATAAATATTTTGGTGTTTGACTTGATCTTGTAACAAAAGAAGACAGCTGATCTGTCCATTGTTACTTGTAATTACTTTGTGATTCATTTCAAAGATTTTATCAAACCACTTGTTGTCCAATTCTATACAATGACATGTTATCTCTTTTCAACAATAATTACACGACAACAACGTATACCTAAATATATTTTAAATTACATTGTAATAAGTAATTTTGACGAATGTTTATTTATCTCAACAATAAATAAATAAAATTAAAATTTAGCTTTATTACTTATTCTTCACACTTAAGATAACTTTAAATTACTGGGACAAAAACAAAAAATATATTAACTAGGAAACATATTTTTGTTAAAAAATTACACCACTTTTTTTTTATTAAAATACATAATGGAAAATATCAACAATTAAATAATTGAATAGGGCTAAAAAACATTTCTTTTCGTAAAACAATGTATTAAAATAAAAATAAAAGATAAAAATGCTTAATTTCAAATCACGTTAGCTGTCATACAAATTTACGATAATAGCCTAAATTCATTAAAATTAGGTTAATAAATTAACTCGTTAAGATACACGACACGTTTCGTGACGCGATAATATTAGGAGTAATTTATTCTTCCACTCGTTATTCTTAAATATTCTTATTCGGTACACTGTAGTCATGTCAGAAAAAGATTAAAAGAATAAGTTTTAAACCGAAAATCGTTAAAACCTTAAAATATTCTTTAGATGCAATGTGTTCCGGTGCTCAATTTGAAGAGAAGTGCATAATTCATTGAACCTTCACGATTTCTTTGTTATTCGGCTTTGCGAAAACGACTCGAGAAATTAAAGAAAACAGGTTCGATGCATCGTAGGTCAAAGTACTGAGGCCATTTGCATAAAAACAGGCAATACCGCATTACATCATACGTCAAGACAATGCCAATATTGAAACAAGGAATTAATACGTTGTAGTAAAATAATTTGGAAATAAAATTATAACAAAGGAATAATGACAACATTATTGTCGTTAATAATATAATCTATAAATTAAATTTTATGTAAATAAATTTAAAATTTTATTTCATGAAAAATAATTCATAATTAAATTTATAAATAAAGATAATAATATTCAAATTATCTTCGCGAATGATTGACGCCTCAAAAGTCGTTATTTTGTTATAGTCTGGGATACGGTCAAGGGCGAACAATTTTAAAAATAAAACAAAACGTGAAACTTAAAATAAGTAAAACTCCATTTTGCGTACAAAAAGTCATTGATAAGATTCTCGCGTTAACAATAAATAAGCGTTTATTAAATTAACGCTTTTATTGCAATTTATTTAACAATTTTTATTGAGTACATTTTTTTAAAGGTAGAATTAGTAAGTGTCCAACGGGTGGGTACTGCCGCAATACTTATTTCTAGCGTGAAGGGAATGGATGCCGGCGGTTCAGATTAGGTGACCATCTTAGCACATTAGCCCACGAAGTGGCAACGCATTTGTTAACGTCTTCAGGTAGAAGTCTATTCTATATGAAGTGTAACCATGTACACCATGATGAGATCATGTAAGCATGTACACCATGATGAGATCATGTAAGCATGTACACCATCATGATGATGATTATGATGAGGTCCAAAATCTTATATAATACCTGCGTTACAAAAAAAGATTTTATTCCATAAATAGACAAGGAAAATACATATCAGATGACGACTGGAATTTTTTTCTGGCTCAAGTCGGAATTGTGACATGAGATGAGGATGTGTCCATTTTGTATTGTGCGACTATTGCGTTACTAATATTATGTGTAACGTGATGCGTCTATCCATCTATCTATGTGACGACATCTCGATGATAGTGATATAATTTTAAAATATAGATAAAATAATAAGTAGTCGCTTTCGTATATTTGATTGTCTTCAAGTATGGTTTGTCATAAGTTGAAAAGGTGGTAGAGCCCTTTGTTGTCCCTGTAGTTTCGGGACCAGAATAGGACTTTTTTTTTACGGGGGGAAACCTTAAAAAGGTACCTGGTGTCGTGGGAGCGACGCAGGGTTATGTGGCATTCTTACCGCATTAAAAACCCCCGGAGATCCCGGAGTCGTCTACGCAATGCTAAAGACGGCCACCAGGGGAGTTGCAGTGCACGGCACCGGGTACCTTTTGAAGGTTTCCCCCTCGTTATCAAAAAAAGAGCCCTTTATGGTTCGACTCAACTGGGACCCCTTCAACTACTTCTACCCTCTAAGCTCTGCTGTGTTCTGCTTTTGGTATAAGATACGCTCTTATACGAGGTATACCGACCTACCGTCTTATATCTTGCGGCTAAACTACGTTTGAACTCCAACCGTATCTGAGGTTAATTATAAATGTCCATGGGAGATATATATCAGGTACGCTCGTTTACGGCTTTTATTTAATTAAAATAATATTGTGATAGTTATAATTACATAAATTAAAACAATTATATACAATATAATTAAAATGTGTTTTATGTAATTATACGATATTTTTGGGAAAAATGTGACAACCAGTCCGGCTTGTTAATTAATTTTATTTTAGCAACATATGAATATAAAATTCAAGTGTAAAATTAATTAATAAGATCTTTGTCTGACTAGTGCAAGTCGGTGTGTGGGCGGCAAACAAGTGTCGGTTTAATATTGCGTGAACCTGCATTCTTAGACAAAATGTCAATGCTAAGAGTCTCCGGAAAAAAGGCTCTGGAAAAAAAATACACGTAGACCATCACATTCTCTACTAAGGTATTGGTTTTTGAAGTTGGAGCCAAAAAGTAGATTAAGCTCTAAAAGTGAAAAAGAGTTTAAAAAAGTCTGGGTATACATTTTACCAATTTGCACATGGCTGGCGCAAAGAAATATGATCTAAAACTATGTTACTTTGAGAGGAGACAGTAATGGGTTAACTATGACTCGATTGGACGAGAGAAGAAACGTTGTAAGAAAAAAATATAAAAAAAAATCCGTTGTATCGTCAAAAGAGTAGTCTACTACGCTTAGTGCGGTGGATTGTGGCTTACGCACCTCATATTCTAAAACAAAAATTATAAATTTATAATGAACCCGCAAACTAAAAAAGAATCATACGAATCCTACTATCTAAGTCTTGCGTCCTACAGGAATGCAAACAGAAAGTACTAATATAAATGAAACGGATTGAATGTATGATCTTTTCTGGCTCAAGTGCAAGTTGGTATTGTGTGGGCGCTTTGATGTAAGTAGGATGTGACCGGTTCACTTCTGTATTGTTGTGTTGCGTAGCTCACGTTATGTCAATCGCTATTGAAATCACTGATAAGACGAGAGAAGTTAGATTATGATATGTTACAACAATGTCGATAACGGTAGGAATGATAAAAATACTGCTTAAAGAAATTAGAAATTAATTATCACACGCTCGTTGAAGGAAAACATCGTGAAGAAATTTATACACCTGAGGGCTCAAAACTAATTGTGTAAGTTATATGGAGTCTACCAATTCGTTCTTTGCCAGCGTAGTAGACTATGGTTTAAACCCCATTGAGTCTTGTCACACTCTGAGAGGAGACCCGTACCCACTGGTGGGGTTGGGGATTGATGATTAAGGTTTATGAATGACTTATTTAGTCACTCACAAAAATCCACTGCATCCAACTCTAAATAGAGCATATTGTACCTGGAGCCGATCCCAGATTCGTTAGCACACCTGAGATGGTTTCCTCATTAAGTCAAATAACATCTTCACTTATCTACTGAAATTCAAGAATAACCTTACGCTACTAATATTTAAACCCTTATTTTGATAGTTTACCGTGTATAGTGCAATCAATGATATCACAAGAATTGAATACGATACATCAACGATTGGGCAACAAGACCCTGCCCCCAAATCAGCGACACATAAAAAACCCTTACAATTAATACCATTCATAGATGATTTTATTTACAAGTATACAATCGTGCGGCCTTATTATAACTAAATAATAAATAACATACGCTGATCGACATTGACCTAAGACGTGATTGTATTTTTTCATTTTGAGTAAGTTGATGTTGACAATTTGTTCATTCATCGAATAGAAGCAATTAGATGAGAACTGATCGGATACATGTTTTATTAGCTTATATAATGTAAAGTGGAAGTTTTTCGCGTTTTGGAAGGCCCAAGGTTAATAAGAGATTCAAAATTTTCAGACTTATTTAGTATACCTACGTAAGTAATAAGAACTAGAGAAGTAGTATAAAAACAAAAAAATTACTTCTTTATAATATATCCTATGTCACAACACTCACAACCATAATTAGTGCGAATCCATTGACATCTCATATGATATGAAATATTATGTTAAAATCCATCAAGTCCTTTTTAGGCTGCTGGGTGTACCAAAAAATGAGACACATACTTACATACATATATAAATATGTACATACTCTCGGAAAACATTACATTCCGTACTCGAGTAGAAATAATTAATTATAAATGTTTAAGGTTTTAAGACGCAATAAAATATAATCTAAATCTTCTAGGCTAAGAAGCCTTATACCGCCGTAGAAGGCGTGATAAACCCACATCATACACAGACATCTCAAAACAAACAGTAATACAACCGCCAATTCTTTTAATTAGAGATACAGCTGATAAAATATCACGTTTACAAACTCCGGTTAAGATCATGTCACTAACATTGTTTGCACACGACATTGGCTTGCGAATAAAATAAATTGTGCTAAATAATATTTGCTAACGTAACCTTTTTGTCAACGACTTAGTGTCTGCGAGTAACAATCCATTTTAGCACTTTGTGAAAATCATATCTTTACCAAGTTGGTGTTAAAATTTAATGACAGATAAGTATGTTATGTTTATGTTATTTTAGTTGAGTATTTTTAGCCTGGATTAATTGTTTTAATATCATACTTAATTTAACACTAGCTAATCGATAGCTTCGTGGTTCGACTCCGGAGGTACCTCCGCCACACCTACTTCTGCCTAATAAACGCAGTTAATGAGGCTGTTTTTGTCTGACGAGGCGTTGCAACTTAGTCCATACAAGGAGCATTCTGTGGTTGACCTAATCCTACTGTAATCCTTTTTCAAATAGGCTATCTGGTACAGATATGGTAGGATTGATTACATGTTGAAGGTGGTAGAACCCCTTGTGGTTCGACTCCGGCGGCACCACCGCCACACCTATTTCTACCTAATAACAGCAGTGTTAAGCGCTGCTGTGTTCCGGTTTGAAGGGTGTGGTAAGGGAGACAGACTTTTCCGAGGCATTCCAGCTTAGTCCTCAGGGGTAGCAGCGCATCTGTGGCCGACCTTAGGTAGGAATATCTAATCCTATCTGGGGTTGATTACAGATGTCCATGGGCGGCAGTAGCCGCTTACCATCAGGTGGACTGCATGCTCGTCTGCTACTCCTATATTATAAAAAAAAAAAAAAAGATTATGGATGGAAATATAGACCGGCAGACTTGTGTGCGTGTGGCAGTGGCGCCACTAGAGATCATAATGTTGCTGGTTTGTCAAAACTGCATAAGAAATGGACTTTATAAATTACAGTCATAGATTAGTAAAGATTACTCACTCCTAACAAGAAAATGTGCCCAGTTTTGAGAATTGAAATAGTTGCGTAAAAAAGTTTTGCCACGTCTCCGTGCTAAAATGTCCCTAAAATATTTGAAATAATTATGTATTTATTACGTAAATTGTACATTGTAATTGTAAATTACGCAGTATTAGTTATTTATTCGTAAATTTTCTGTAAAAATGTTTTTATTTGTCAAGAATTCAAAAAAAGAATTTACTATAATAAGCCGTTTGTGGCTTCATTCAATTTCAAGGCGGCGAAGTATCTTTACTAATCTATGATTACAGTTATCAATACTTAACATATTATTACGAATCTGTAATAATAATGTTTAAAAATTTTCATTTAATTATTTATTAGTATCACAGATTTAAATTATTGCTACTATACGTCTAATAATTTTATTAAATTAACGTAATAGCTAAAAATCTTTACATAGGATAATTTGGTCTTCAAGCTGACAAAAAAATTACCATAGACAATATAACATAGCTGTTTCCAAAAACCGCCACAGTCACATGTGGTTTGTCGGATTATAGATATGGATGGCTGACACAGATTATATATACCGTTAATTTTCTTTTATTACGTAAATTATGATATTCCATATAACGCATACAGCCTTCAATTAATAACATACCTATGTAAACTAATAAAATAATAAAGTCAATAATTTATTAGCTTTGTTATTGAGAACTCGTGAATAATATATGTATGGTAATACTCTTATGGATAAAGTTAAAATTTATCGAGAATTGTTTTTCTTACAATAGCCAATAATACTCTAATTTAATTTCAAGACTATTACGATACAAGCGACTACATATGGCCCATTCATATTATTCTATTAGCAATGCGATCATAATAACTATGTAATTTAAATGTTTTTATTTACTTAATTTTATTTTTATTAATATTTTGTTAATATAAACAAATTGTATTTTTATCTATTGTATTCTATTGTATTTTTTTATTTTATTGCTTTTCTATTTAATAGTGACATATTTTTTATATTTGGTACTGGCACAAAATTAAATCCTTATAATTATTCATAATAAGAAAAAATAAGAAATAGAACGTAAAACAAATGAATGCATTGCACTAAATATAGTTATTTTTATTTGTGTTGCAATTTTTAATGCGTAATATTGTTCGTGGCTTATTATGAAAATTGGTGTTTTTTTATAAAATGTAATGTAGATCTTTTCTATTGTATATTTCTTTATCCTATTTTGAGTGCACATTCGAACTATATTTGTGGGCAAATTGTAAATTCTCATGAAAATGTCGAATTTCTAGCAAAAGTGCTATTGTTCATTGGCTACTATCGAGCGATTACATTACATAGATTTAAGTTTATGTTGTTGCTTAAGCTATTGAAGAGTAGATTTTCCGTTGCCGTTCGAGGGCCCAATCTGTAGTTTGAGCGACCGACGGGCGGCACATAATTTACTTTATTTGGAAGATCCGTTAACTGTCGATTATTTACGCATGCATAAGATTCGAAACAATCGTCGGGCAACTTTTTATCGCATTAACCACTAATGAACCGCTAAAGTTACTAGTTACTCAAATGATATCTAATAGTAAACAAGTGGGTTCAGATTACTTAAAATCAAATACATATTTACAGGTGCTATTCATGACATTAAATATTAACATAGATATTGTATAAACGCTTATAATTATTATTGTCTGATGAGATTGATAATGACGAGATTTAACGAGATGAGATTATAATTGTATAGCGCGTTTATTGCAGATTAATCCATGTCCTTACGGATAAAACTAATTTCAGCTTTCAGGAAGATAATCTATTTAATTGTGTATTGAGATAAATACTTATTACCTTCACGTAATCCTTCTATAAATATTAACTTAATAAAACTGTAGCGATAACTGAAACACGAAACACGACTTAAACTGTTAGATCAAAAGACACGAAAATTAAGAATTCAAAAAGGGTTTTTTTTATAATATGGAAATTGGTGTTTAATGGTTCATCTGATGGTAAGTTGAGTGTCATCCAGGGACATCTGTATTTTTACCATGAGTTTTGAAGACGTCCCACAATTTTACGTTACGTTTACTCAATTCATTACTCTGTTCCGTTTGCTTCAGTAGACTGAGTAAACGTAACAATAAGTAAGTGCCCATGTCTTTTTATCTACAAAAAAGACAAAAAAGTCAAAAAGAGAGACAAAACATAAAGCGCCATTTTGTCAATTTAGACATTCAATGTAACGTTACTGACACTATAGTTCTGATACAAGTCACTAGGGGCGCTGTTGGAAGTTGTATGGGCAAATACGTAAACAAATACCGTATAGTCATATTTGTCAAAACGTAAAAACTCATGGTAAGGGTACTGTAACGAATACAATAGAGAAGAGGGGCTCTACGTAAAGCCCGTCATAGATGCCTTGCTATTTCTCAAGATGGTAGCCGCGTATGACAGCCGGCATCCACATCCTTCCCCTAAAAGGAAAAGCTGCTTCATCTAGAAATAAGTATGGCGGTGGTGGTACATAGTCGTTTGCAACTTTTTTATATACCCATATATAATAAAGGAGTAGTAGACGAGCATGCAGTCCACCTGATGGTAAGTGACTTTTGCCGCCCATGGACATCTGTAATCAACCCCAGATAGGATTAGATATTCCTACTTGAGGTCGACCACCGATGCGCCACTACTCCTAAGGACTAAGCTGGAACGCCTCGAAAAAGTATGTCTCCCTTACCACACTACTTGACTTCTACTTTACATAAAAATAAATTTTAAGGATGTTTATGTTCATTTATTCATTAATCTATTCATTATGAGCCTTTATTTTTTATTAGTACAACAGCACCCACAACGAAAAATCTCATGATGAGGCTGTTAATTATAAAAACTATTTCATTGTACAAATACACTCAGGAAAATCCATAGGAGAAATAATAGTTTAACTATTATTTAATAGCGTGTTGCTTACGTGATACATATAATATGCGATAGTAAAGTTTCTAAATATGACATAAACATTAATTTCTGTTTATTTTATGATTACTTATGAATCTCAAAGATTGTTTGTATTTTTTTAGTTTAAATACGCGTGTACTGTGCCTGATTGTGTGGACTGACAGCTGGTTTGTATTATAAAACTAATGTTGTTTTAATATCAGTGAAACGTAGGTTTTATCAAGTTATGATAACTGATAAACACTTTGTATCAGTTTTAATTATGAGTCTTTTAATTTAAAAGCACGTACCTATTGCACGTACATGATTTGTTTAATATTTTCCTTCTTTTAATTGTTTAACCTTCATTTTTAATAAATATTTCATTTAAAATTAATATACTATATGTTTAATAATGTATGAATTTTATTGACAAATTAAATCATTACAAAAGTTTTGATGAAATTTTAATGCAAGAAGCTTTAAAAAAATCATCAAAACAAAATATTTTGATGCGTTTTTCCGCGAGGCGTGGTCTTTCTGTATCGACTCTGAATAAATAGTGCAAAAATTAAACAAATATTCACATATCAATTTTATTAAAACATTTTTCTCATACGAAGCCTTGTATATTCATCTAGTTACATCGAATATCTAAATTGCGTTACATACAATAATGTTTCATACACACATTTACGGCTGTTTCTATACAATACGAGCCGATTAATAAAACATTAATATATCAATTCACAAATTAAATAAATATTCTCAACAATTTAATTTCATACAAATAATTTTATAATCACTTTATTAAAATGAACAACAGTCATTCATATTATGTTAATATGGACAAAGTATAATTTATATTTTGTAATACGTTTAGTAATAAAATTATATTTTTAGTGCATTTATATATAAAATGTCTTAAACAATTAAATATTTGGATCTAGTCGTCTCTTTCATATTTAAATGCACCTTTATAATATGAAAATGAATATTTTTATGAACTCAAAATACATTTAAATAATAAGATACTTATGTCCTATATGTATAATATATTTTAAAAGAAAAAATTCTATTAAGCATCCTATTTAGCAAAAAAATTAAGGAACGTTTGGATTATATGAATATATTTTAATTGAAGCAACATTTTACTATTTTTGTAGCTATATTTATTAGTTATATCATTTCCGTATTTAAATGATATATGATTTAATCATTTTAATTGCGAATAAAATATATTTTCTAGGCGATTTACTTGTAAATATTTATTTCTTGTAAATAATTGTTTAAAAAAACATTGCCCATGATATGTGCAGTTATATTGTAGAAGAATACAGAAATATAGAATTTTCAATTAATATTAAAATTGACTGAACTTTTTTTAATAAATCTTTTCATTTTATTTATTGTCAAAAATTTATTTCGAAGAAAATAATTAATATAATTACACTAACTAAGTTTGATAATATTTTTTTTATTATTTAAAATAAAATTAACTTAAAAAGTATCTGCATAACACTATGTTTTTTTATAGGACAGAAAAATAATACCCAATCACTTCCATAGATATAATTACAAATATGTATATTTCGTTTGGGTAAACATTTTACAATTATTAATAAGTATATAATATTTTTAATTTATGTCGCAAACGAAGCAATTTTTATAGTTAAAAAGCCTCACGGTAACATTATCGTATGGCCGATGTTAGATCATAATCAGATACGTTTTTCGGATTCTGGATAGATCCGAATCTAGTTTAGCTGATTGGTAATAGGGATTCAGTCAGTAATCCTGTAGTCACTATTATTGATCTATTACCTAGTGAAAAATAAGTATAACATAGTTGAAATCAGTGGATAAAATAAATAACGTCACAGACGTTACCAGTTTGACCCCTGAGAACATTTTGATCTATTTATGTAATCATCATTAATACAAGTGATAATATCAATACATATGATTTATAAAACTCAAATATTAGAATTAATTTATACATGAACCTCCGGGCCCCCTCCGAGGGGGACGGGGTACGGATTGTAGACCAATATGCTATCACCGCTTCAATAATACGTGTGTTACATTCGGTTTGATTGCAGTTAAATATTCATGATATTCAGTGATAAAAATATGAAATAAATCCTACGTAATATAAGTATACGTAAGTGTATATAAAATAAATATAAGGGAAAACGCACACTAAACCAAAAACGGATAATGAGCATTCGGTGAAAAGAGGCCATAAACCATTTAAAAACACAAAATATGCGTAACACTTTAAATTCGTCGTTACTACAATTAACACTACATGAATTTACACAAAGATGATTTAATATTGTTTTAGATAAAATAAAGGGCACAATTTTCCCTTTTCACCGAACGCCATAACCAAGTGTTACATAAATATACGAGTAGATATCACTTCACACGAATCAGTTTCTTTCGCACAAATGCCTTAATATTACAAACAATAATCCGGCAGCACACTCCCCACTTTTGCTAATAAAACTCCCTTTTTTAATATAGAAGATGCATAGGAGCATGTGGTCCAGCTGATGGTAAGTGACCACACCGACTTTTTTAATCAACCCCAGATAAGAGTCCTGAGGTTGGTTATAGGTATGTTCCTATCTCTGAGGAATAAGTTCCAACGCCTCGTCTCCCTTACATCAGTCCCACACCCTTCCATCGGGAATACATCGGGAATACAACGCTTAAAACTGTTGTTATTAGACAAATAAGGAGTGAAGGTAGTACGAAGCAGTCGAATCACATTAGGTTCCACTTTTTATAGATGAAACAATTCCGGAACTGGCACATGAAGGCTTCCGTACCACCAAATGGTCATTATATTTTAATTATTTTTATAAAATAACCATATTAAAATGTGTTTTATTGTTTTTATTTGTAATTATTATAATAGCAGCTTAATAAGTAAGCGGATTGTAAAAAAATCAACTGTTATTCTAGCACGGTTTAACAATTAGATCGAAAAATGCCGAAAAATACCGGGTTGTTGTATGGAAACCAACCCTTAATAATATTCAACTTTATTTTATTTTTAGTATTTGTTGTTATAGCGGCCACCATTATGCATCTGTAAATTTCAAGTGTCTATCTATTACGGCTCCAAAGAGAGAGCCTTGTGCCAGACGGACAGATAGCGAAGTAAAAGGGTGCCGTTTTTACTCTTTGGGTACGGAACCTTAAAAAGTAGGAAATGTGCCGCCGACCTAAGGATGGGGAATATTAGAAACAGGTCAGTTAAAAGCCTAAATGTTAAAATGTCTTATAGTCTTCACGAGCTTAATAATAACACGTAGAAATGTTTACATCATTACATTAAAAGTACCCTTTTCAAGTGACTATATAAATTGGTAAAATTCCTCAGTTTCCTTTTACACGAGTAAATAAATAAAACTTAAATATTTATTCACCGAAATATAATAAACATTAGTGTGACGTCACGCCAATTACGCACACACTTACAAAGTGAGTAAATACAATGTACGCACACATCAACGTGAATTTTTTTGGATATTGTTTGCGAAAAATATTGATAAATGTTTTAAAATTAACAGTACAAGTAGCGCCCTCTACAGTCAACTTCAGCGTCACGCCTAGAACAAAGTAAGTCGTATTTATTATATTTCGATGCCCTTAATACGTAATAGCATTACCTCAAACACTAATATCTATAAATATTATTTCGATTCCACGTAACATTAATGAACTTTTGCGTTTGGCTCCTCATTTTCAGTCAACCTTCGCGACTTGGAAGACTAACGAAAATCTTTCTACGAAGTGAAACTTCTTTACTTTTTAACATTAATTTTAAAATTCTGTTTACTTTATGTATACTGCATGTTTTGTTGTCGCAGTATAGTATACTACTTTCTAATTTATCTGTAGTTATTTCTCAAACTTATAGTTCCATTATATACTTGAAAATTTATAGAAGAGATATAATCACTTCACTGATATTTTAAGCTTATACAACGCCATGAAAAATTCTATGCAACATACAATGCCTTCTATCTACTTATTTTTCGATTATTCGTTCACCATGTGTATCATATTAAGGAAATCTATTTACTTATGTTTGTAGTAACCAGTAACATTAAAAGAAGTTTCACTTCTACCCACACTTATCAACACTTCAACACTTCCTAAAACTACACACACAAGTGTATACGTACTGATGCTATAGAATTCATGGTTACAAAATTACACTTAACCGATTAAGCTATTACAAACTTCTATTCTGTTCTATTACATTTTCTAGAAACATTAATATAAATTTAGAATTACTTGTATTTGGAGTTCAGTTAACTTTGCATAGGAAACTGGCGCGACTTGATGGTACAATCCATCAATTATGCTAAAAATATACCCAAAATCTATAAACACACCATTATAGCCTATACTGTCTAGCCTATATGTAATTGCAGAATTTCTAGCGAGCACTATACAAAATATAGATTCCGTATTTTTTCTAGCAGTAACGTTAAATTAAATATTCGTATAAAATGTGACTGGTTTACTAAGCTTAATTTTTTTATTGTTTTGTAAGCATGATTTTTTATGATATTGGAGTCGTAGATGAGCACGCATGCAACCTGATGGTAAGTAGCTGCTGCCGCCCATGGATATTTGTAATCAACCCCAGATCGGATTAGTCTCCTATCCGAGGTCGACCACAGGTGCACCGCTACCCCTGAGGACTAAGCTGGAACGCCTCGAAAAAGTACGTCTCCATTGCCTCAGTCTCCAAACCAGAACACAGCAGCGCTTAACACTGCTCTTATTAGCCAGAAATAGATTATTCATTGTATAGTTTTTTTCGATATTACATCCTCTCGAGTAATCGAAGTAAAAGAGAAGTCGTACTTCTAATTACTTTCAGGTTACAAATATGTTGCTACCACTGATAATCGACTAAAAAGCCTTCTCGGGTATAGCAATGCATCTGTGGCCGATCTTTGGACTTCACTTTTATTCGGAGTAACAAAATGTTTATAAGTAATCACCATTTTTCATAAGATGGACAGCATACTAGTATCAAGTTAATTATAATGCAGAAATTGTTGCCACAATGGGCTTCAATATTAACGTACTATAATCGCTGAAAAATCTATCTATAATCTTTGAATTAATATGAAGAATTAACTGAACCCGTTATATAAATCTTATCCACAAATAAACCATTTACTTACTGCTTTACATTTGTAATAGTAGGCTTTTTATCTTAATTTTAGTTTAAAACAAATATCTTGACAATTTTCAGGACATTTGTTAAGTTACAAAACGAGTTATTCGTTTCAGTTATCAGTTAAAACGCACGGTAACCGTTTAGTTCTTATATTAAAACTGCTATTCAAAACTTCTTAGAGGTAACACACGAGTTTAACACCAGCTATAGTCTGTCATAATAAAAACCACGTTTAAATTCAATTGAACGGTTCACACACGCTAACATTAAGGTACGTATACACTGTCAAAGCGCGCGCTATAAATAACAGTTAACAATAACGTTACGTTGCCGATATCAAGTTGCTATACACTCCGCTATAAAGTTTCGGTGCAACTTATATAAGAGTTTCTTTCCCCCCGCATTTGAATATATCCGTGTGTGGACACTTTCGCTCCACTTGTTTGGGTGGGGTCGGATCTCTCATCGGCGGAGGCTCTGCATACTAGTTTTTCGACGTCAATATTGTTACGAACTCTGAAATTAAACAATGAAATATTAGCGGCGTAGGAAATATTTTATTGTATTTGATGTTTCATAAACGAGAGTAGTAAATCTACCTCATTTCAACACCTATTACACTACTATTATAGAAGTACCCTTACCATGAGTTTTCGAAACATACCACAATTTTACGTTACGTTTACTCAATCCATTTTGACGTGACAACGTCTTAAATTAGGTTGCGGCTGGGAGTCACTTATGAAAAAGTGTAACGCCCGGTAACGTTACGATGAGTCACCGAACGAGAGAGAGGCCCGCCGAATGCCTTGCGTCTCTCTCCCACTCAACTATGATCGGTCTGCCGCGCGCGCAGCACTAGAGAATTAGGCGCATTGAATCGGCGCATGCTTGTGTCTCTGTCTTTGTCTTTCTCGAACGTTCTTGGCGTTGGAAAAACAAGAAAGCGTCACAATACAAGTTCACACGTGTGGTTAAAGTATCGTCAGCTGTGTCTGTAGTGAAAATATGGAGTGCTTAGATTCGTCATTTATCATTTACAACAACTACAACAATAAAGGTAAATAATTGTACACTGATATTTCATTATCGTAAACTATGATTGATTGATTAATTGTTAGATTGACACAAAAGTTGAGAAACTGAGTTTATAGGTTATGTCATACTATTGATAAATGTTGATAGTGTTAAGTAAATTATTAGTTTAAAATTAATTAATTAATTAATTATTATTTTACAAATTTTCATTAATTTCAAATTTATTTAGCAAAAATTTGAACCTTCGATCTGAATAAATGTTTTGATTTTCGAATTGATTCTTTAAAATTACAAATATTAAGAAAAAGTGGCAGATATAAGAAAACTTGATTTAAACTGTGTTGTCACGTAAAATCTTCGCCCGTAAAACCGACTTTACAGGCAACCATTTTTTTTTTCTGGTCCGTTTGTTTTCGTAGACTGAGTAAACGTAACAATAAGTAAGTGCTCAAATCTTTTTGTCTGCCTCATATGTTCACAAAAAAGAGGGACAAAACATAAAGCGCCATTTTGTTAATTTAGACATTTAACGTTACGTTACTGACACTATAGTTCTCATACAATCCGCTAGGGGCGCTGATTGGAAATTGTATGGGCAATACGTAAATAAATACCAAAACAGTAATATTTGTCAAAATGTAAAAACTCATGGTAAGGGTAAAGGACATAAATAACGTGGTGGTACCGTCTTGTTCTGCCACTTCGGAATTAAGTGTCACTTCGAAAAGTAATAGCGTTTATTTTAACTTGTATTAAACAGTAAAGTTAGGTACAGAGGTCGTGCTATTCTGTCATTTTCAAAGTAACTTCGAAAAAAATGTTACCTTGGAAGGAGGAGTACAGCAATTTAGAACAATTTTGAAATCCAAAGAAATAAATATTAATGGCAAAACGTAAAATAAATATTAAGATAAAGCTCAGTATCACTTACTCATACGTATCGAATTTGACATAAATTTTATGTATACTAATATTAGCGATTATATTAGCTACAACATTATCAGGCTATTTAGTACATACCATTCCGTTTGATAGTTTGAACTTGCAACTGAATCGAGTAGATGGATTAGAGGGATAATAGCCTAGTGATTAGAAACTTTGCCTCTCATTCGGGATGTTCGAGGTTCAAATCTCAGGCGAACCTCTCCTCAAGTTATGCGTGTATTAAAAATTAATTAAAGCTTAGTTAAAAGATACAGAAAAACTTACACGCCAGTAGGACTACCATGAGTTTACAAAAGTATTACTCGCTAGCGACTGCGTAAAATAAATGTATGAAAAATTGTACAGCGCCTCTGGTGGTTACTCGTAGAACTAAAATCCGTAGTGACGTAACTCGATACGTAAAAAACCTATCGAAATCAAATCGCTAGCGAATGTCATTATGATCTATTGCCATACAAATTCGGTCCCATGAGTCATTAATTTGACAGACGTTGTCAAGAAATACCGTAACGATAGTAGTTATGTTAGTCATTAGCAAAATGACAATAGTTTTCTATTTACCATTTATATAGTGGCGTTTCTATGCCAACTCATGGTAATGCTACTGATAGTTCTAAGAAAAAGTACTCAAGTTATGTCAAGTTTACTAAATTTTCATTTGGCCGGCACGTTGAACTATGGCTTCCTTATTAATCTGAAAGGAGACCCGTGCCTAGCAGTGGGACAGTAATAGCTTATCGATTTCTATATAAAGGTGTATACAGACCATCGTAATTGACCATGCCGTCACCATTGAGGTCGGCCTCGCGGATCATGTCGTCGACCTCCTCTTCACTGAGGCGCTCCCCGAGGTTCGTCATCACATGACGCAGCTCCACCGATGATATCAGGCCGTCGTTGTTCTTATCAAATACCCTGGAAATGTCCGTGGTTGGAAGTTAGACTTGGAAACGTTATTTTTTTTATTTACAGATTAGTATCCTGAAGAAAGGAGCTTTACAGAGCATAGAAGTAGAAAGCAGTATGCAGTCCAATCGATGGAAAGTGGCTACTGCCATCTATGAACATTTGCAGTGAACCTGATAAGATTTTTCTATTTTTATATTTATACCTAACGATAAGGCAGACGGACTACCTGGTGGTGGTGGTGTAGACACTGTCGCCTATGGACATTTTTAACACCAGAGGAGTCGCCAATGCATCGCCGGCTTTGAAGGAGAGCTCTTTTTACACCCCTCTTGAAGAGCCCCATATCATATCGCTCAGGGAATACCTCAAGAGGAAGTTCATTCCACATTTGGAGAACCGCGGAGGACTACTATGGGTACAGTTGATGTAGATGGAACATCATCCTTCGGCGAGTGAAGGGTGATTAGATAAGTATATCTCTTTTAACACAGCAGCACAGCAACGCTTAATATTATTAGGCAGATATAGATAAAGGTAGAGGCAGATACGCTGGTGGTGGCACCCGAATCAAACCACAATGGGTTTCTACCACTTTTAAGTTTTCAACCCCAACCTTTGTTTCTTTTAAAAGTCCCAAACCTGAGCCTAAAATGGATCAATATATTGTTCGCTACAAAGTGCATATATGTATGTATCTTCAACTATAAAGTTATATCTCTTAATATTATTGCCTGGTCAGCTGATAAAAACATGTTGATGACAAAAACATGCCCGACAAGTTTGTCCTGTCATCGATTGACCAGAGGGCTGGCATCTATTTTGCCCTAAAAAATATTCTCAAAATATTACAACGAAATGCTGCCAGCATTCTAGGTATTTCGGCACAAGTGGGAGTTTTGGACGACGTATCTATTTTTGAATCTATTACTTTTAAATCTGTTTAATGTAACCTCTGTCGTACTATAAATTCTAATTTACTAACTTTTGATTAACACACACAGCCCACACTAGAATTCCCTGTGTCATGCGTACCATGATCATACAAAAAGACGATTATACAAACACCCCTATGGGTATTAAAATAAATTCATCATTCAGATATATGTTTGGCCGGGGATCGAACCCGGAACATAGTGCGCGACGCGAAAGGGTCTCCAGACCTCCGCGACACGGGTAATCGATTTTTACCTAATATTTTTTACTATGTGCTATTATTTTTATCTTTACATAACATATGTATTTAAAGTAGAATTTTTATTTCAAATTAACTCTGAGTGTACTTAATACCAGTTAAATTCAGTTTTCGTAGTCTAATTCAAGATGACATAATTCGGCTTCAGAACTTAATCCAAAGCCTGTGCTATAAGTGCTATTCAGTCTATGCAAATGACAAGCTAAAACCAACAACTTGGCTGGAGACTTGCAATAACATAGATAAAGGTTAAATTGTAGCAGTGTTGAATGTAAATGAAATATCAAGAGCAGAAACGTAAGAACACTATAATTATGACTAATTAAATAGTGGTGACACTTAAATTATGTGATATTTTTGTAAGACTGAAATAGTGAACAAGCATTAAAAATATAAAATTGCCATGGATAATTAGACATTTACAACAAACTCGCGGAAGTTTTCCCGGAGTTCTTAAAAAAGTTTCCTCTAAAGCCGGTGTTGCATTGGCGACTCCTCTGGTGGTGCAAATATCCATAGACGACGCTGACCGACTTTCATCAGGTAGGACGTCTGACTCTAATGAATCATTAAGCTACTCTACCTTCGACTAAGTTGCAAAACCATAAGTTCCTATCTCCCTCACATAAGTCCCTTACCGTGCGGTATAATTACAAATTACAATGCGGCATAATATTAATTAGTATGGATATTACCTGAATGCCTCTCTGAGCTCATCTTCTCCATCCCCGCGCATCTTCTTGGACATCATTTGGAGGAACTCATTGAACTCTATGGTACCGTTTCCATCTTGGTCTACTTCCTTCACCATTGCGCGGAGCTCGGTCTCTGTAAGGTATTGATTTGGAAGAGTTACTTTCTAAATAATCATTGTTAGTTTATTATATAAGATTGAATGAGTAAAAGAGTACGCAGTCCACCTTTTTTTTGTTTACGCGGGGGAAACCTTCAAAAGGTACCCGACGACGTGGGAGCGACGCCGGGTTATGTGGGATTTTTACCGCACTAAAACCCCCCCGGCGGCCGTCCTCAACGCTTGTTGAAAAACTCCGGGATCTCCGAAGAAACACAACCGGAGTCCTCCGAACGCGATGCCCCAATCGGACTTTTCCCTGGGGGAGCAGTTTGCGCTCCTCCCACTTACCTGGTATTTACAACGGTATGAGGCCACACAAACCGTCGTCCTTCCCGGGGTTACTTGCTGGACGGTTCGGCTAAGATAGTCACCTCATATGACAATTTTCATGCATCCACACTAGCAAAAATAGCTTTACGCTAGTCAAAACCTAAAACTATTTTCAACTTTCAACAAAAACAAAACTATACAAAGAAAACAAAACATGTATCCCTCGATTTCATCCCAAGATTTCCCTACACGACCGAATTCTTTTCCAGAAAATAAAGAAAGATTACATTGCCCTCATAAATTCTCCAGGTGTACAAGATGTTGCTAAATTAGGTCATCGAACCCTTCCGAATTAAGGTCGAAGGCAGATCTGGCAAGATTTACAGGTGATAATCCCTACAGAATATAAAGACATGCAAAAGATACCTAAGTCTTTTCAGTAAAATCAGACGGAAATATTTAACCTTACACCTTTTCAGTAAAATAACACGAATACATTTATTTTCAACATTTGCACTTGACAAGAAATTTAGAAGAAAAATCAAAATACTTTGAACAATGTCCGTTTCACAATATCCCACTAAAAATTTGTCAAGTTTGTGCCTATTAGAATTGTCAAATTTCGATGAAGGCCAAACAAATATAAGAGAATTTGATTTTTAATGATTTTATTTGGTGTTCGTTATCTCGAACAATAAGCTCAATAACTTGCTATGTATGATGCGTATACCTATATACCTCCATGTCACAGCCGTTCACGACTAAAGAGGAGGGTAATGTATTTCGACGGTGTTCATATATGCATGTTTAATTCTTTGTCATTCCTTACCGTTTATTAGAACTAATTTTAACTCAACATAATTATGAAGTCATTGGATTAGTTTAAACATGTAGTCTATATTTTTATTCGGGCATTTTTTCGTTTTTATATAGTATATCTAGTATAGTTTAACTATCTAGCTTTACAAATATTATTTATTTATTATTAAAGTATGTACTTGATATCGACTACAACAGCAAATATTAAATCAAAAAGAAGAACATGACAACCAGCGTTTTATGGTATTCCGAATATACTGTTTCACAATTTTGATTGGTAAGTTACAGGCGCCGTGGCTTAGTTGGTTAAAGCGCCTGTCTAGTAAACAGGAGATCGTGAGTTCGAATCTCACCGGTGCCTTACCTTAGGAGTTCTTGGTTTGTCATTTAATTTTGTTTTTGTTTATGACCTTTATTTTATGATAATTATTTTATATATTTTATAAAACAATTGACATAAACTTAATTAATAATTATAATACTAAGTATAATTTTATATTTGCATGCTTTTTAGCAAAATAAGAGATCATTGTATTGATTGAACACCTATTGTATAACCTTATTTGCATATAAAGACTGATTTGATTTGATTTGATATATTGTATCTCTTTATGCTATGACAGTTTTATGCTGCGCTTTCGCCCATGGCCATCTGTAACCAATCCCTGATAATATAAGAGTCCCACCTGACGTGAGCCAGAGTCTCTGAGGACTAAATTGGAATGCGTAATAGGTATGTCTCCTTTTTCACACCCAATATTATAACAAAAAACCGGAACTTACTCACTGCTAGGCATGGATCTCCTCATAGAATGTTAAGACCCTTATTTTTCGAGGGGGAAACCTTCGGAGGGTAGCCGACGGCGTGGGAGCGACGCCGGGTTATGTGGGATTTTTACCGCACTAAAACCCCCCCGATGGCCGTCCTCGACGCTTGTTGGAGAACTCCGGGATCTTCGACGGAACACAACCAGAGTCCTCCAAGAGCGATGCCCCAAACGGGCTCTGCCCTGGGGGAGCGTTCGCTCCGCCCTCACCATCTGGTGATCACGACAGTATGCGACCACACATATCGCCGTCCTTCCTGGGGTAGCGTACTGGACGGTTCGAGCTCCCACTCTTGCCACCCGCAACTCCGGAAGCCCTCTTTTGGTCGCCTCTTACAACAGGCAGGGGATACCGTAGCCCTATTCTAGTCCCGGAACTACAGGGACAAAGACCCTAGTCCACCATGTTGGCCAAATGAGGATTGGTAGACTTCACATTCCCTTGAGATTTTTTTAAGTACCGAAGGCTGGTATGTATCTTCATAATGTTTACCTTCACCGTTTAAACAAGTGAAAACTTAGGGGGTATGCCCGGGGTTAGAACCTCGGAACTACGATTGGAGGCCCAATTTCAACCACTCTACTCTACGTCGCAACTCCTCAACTAAGTAAGATACCCTAATCATGTTTAATGTTGCTAGATTCATGACGATAAATACTATTAATTTAGTCCATAAGTTAATTAAATGGATGGCATATCTTTTTTAGATTTTACGACCCTTTCTCTTGATATGGTTTTTATGACCTACATATGTAGGTTGACAATACCTGAAGATCTTTGCCCCAGAGAGCGCGTGACCAGTACCCTTACCTTGAGTTTTTACGTTTTGACAAATATGACTGTTTTGGTATTTGTTTACGTATTTGTCCATACAATTTCCAATCGGCGCCCCTAGCGGATTGTATCAGAACTTGTAAACTTGTTGGATTGTTACAGACCGGGCTTCACCTTTACTTGTGTTAAAGTACCAAGTAAGACCACATATTGCTGGTTGTTGATAATTGACGTCACTTTTTAATAATTATTCTATTTGTATACTTCGGGAAAATTAAATTACGAAATGTCATCGAATTTTTGCAATATCTTTTGTAATGGAAGTGTGATAAAAAAGTTATAAAGAAGTATTATTGTAAAATATGTTGTTGATTATGGAATAATACATTGTATTTTTGGAATCCGTTTTGAGCGGTTTAACACTAGTATTGGTACGAGAGCGTAAGGTTGACATTACCTAAAAATCTTCACTGACGAGATAGATGTCAAGCCTTACCTTAAATTATGGTGATACAATATTTACAGCCACAGGTTGAGAATACCTGAAGGTCTTTGTCCGAGGGATCGCATGACAACGCCGAGCTCCGCCATCGTGATAGTGCCATCTTCATCCTTATCAAACAGCATGAACGCTTCTTTGAATTCTGCGAAACAAACAAATTGGCATTTAAAAGGAAGCTATGAAACTAAATGGGCTCGTAAGATAATTAAGTACTTGAGGAAAAAAACGAAATATTTAGTATTTGGTGTTATATAGCTGTTTTGTTATTTCCCATTTCTCCAATCGGCACTTTTTTCAATGATTTAATTTTTAAACACCTACGCCTCGTTTACGGTTGTTACGTATGGAAACGGTTTTAATAAGAAAGAAAATAATACATCACTACTAAGCGTTATTTTTTTCGAAGCTTTCCAAATAAGTCCTTATGGATAGCATCCATGTTCGACGTCAGGCACACATCTTATCTGGTATTGATTACAGGTATTCATGGGCGGTAGTAGCCGCTTACCATCAGGTGGTTTAACACGAGTCCCGTGGCGGTCCTCCACGGTTCGGTTTGCACGGACGTTCTTGCCGCGGACGTGTAAGATGTGGAATGAACTTCCTCCTGAGGTATTCCCGGAGCGCTATGACATGGGGCTCTTCAAAAAAGGTGCAAAAAGAGCTCTCATACAAAGCCGGCGATGCATTGGCGACTCCTCTGGTGTTGCAAATGTCCATAGGCGGCGTTGACTACTTTCCATCAGGTAGCACGTCTGCCTAATCGTTAGGTTATACGATAAAAAAAAAAAAAAAAAAAAAAAAAGGTGGACTGTATGTTGGTTGACTATTTTTATATAATTGAAAAATGTGTTCAAAATTCCATAATTCATATTATTATTAAAGAGCATATTACTCAATGGCCATATCAGAAATATTTTACGACTGTACAAATTTGGTAGGTTATTAAGACATTTACGATCTTTGTCTGAGATAAGTGCGGAGTCATGATATAAAATCATTGTAGCACAATGCAGATTCCATATTTGTTTCTTGAACCGGATGTCATATAAAATTCACGTAATAAAAAATATGACCGCACAGAATAAAAAGGGTGTAAAAAAACGGTCATATACAACGTCTGATTTTTTTATAATCTGCAGTTACATTTATTTTAAATCTCTCTACCTATAAATAGGTTTCATAGAGTTAGGAAAACAGAAATGTGCAATGTTATAAATTCCTGTTTTTGTATAACGAATCCAATAAAGAAGCTGCCAATGAAAATCATAAATCAACCCCAAATATAATCACGACTCTACATTACATTGAACAAAGATCCCTTTCCACCCCAGAAAAAAGTCGAAACTCCTTGTGTAAGTCTTTCCGCCGTGCCCTCGAAGCTCGAAGACATCAGCGCTTAACATTACTGTTATAAGGTAGAAAGAATCTGGCTCGGGGTTCATGGTACAAAGTGATATATTAAAAATAAAAAGTAAATAGCAACAATACATACCCGCTACTTGCTCTTCCGTAAGGCCGTATTCTGACTGTGAACAAATATATACGTTAACTATACAATTTGAAAAAATCTAAAAACTAAAAAATATAGTTAAAATTGCACTGGAAAAAATGTTCTTATAATGTTTCCGAACAGATCCTTCAATAACACTTAATCCTAAAAGGTATCATTGGACGTTCAATTGCAGTACTTCAATTCAATTATTTCGTTCGTTATTCGTTATTTAAGAGAATTTTGTACATATTAATTTAATGTATTTTTATTGAGTTTTCTTGCTCAGTGACCAAATAAGGAATGACAGCTTTTTAAAGTATAGTATATACAATATTACAATTACAAATTGTAACGTACAGAAAATTGTCGTGTCGCTAGATCTGATGTTAATCTTCTGATCCTCGAATACTCCTTATTGTAAATTGCGTCAGTTTTCTTCTCAGCCATTGTAAATTAACTGTCACACACAGAGCATCGAACACAACAATTAAACAACTTTCAAACGTTTCTAATTACAGCAATAAACACTTGTTTCAATATTCTTCTTCCAAATCTTCTTGTATATAAAATACGTAAATGCTTGCACGAACAACAGTTTCAAAAATACCTATTTAAATATTTTTATATACAAAATAATTTACTGCAGGCTAAATAAAAATAAATTAGATCCGAGGATGTAAAGAAACACAATTATACAAGACTAGCTGATCCGGCAAGCTTGGTACCGCCTCGAAATCTATTTATCAAATATATTTCATATAAAATATAGCCTATGTTACTCGTATATAATGTAGCTTTCGAATGGTGAAAGAATTTTTAAAATGGGTCCAGTTTCTGAGCCTATTCATTACAACCAAACAAACAATGTTTTCCTCTTTATAATATTAGTGTAGATACGCGCGAAAAACGTAACTCTCCCTTGGCCGTCGGGTAAAAATATAAATAAACAAAAAAATTATAAAATTCAGACGACGGAATTGAAACAATATTATTGGTAAAATGAAAAATAATTCCTATTATTATTGCTATATTACTTAAATGTTTTAATAGTCACATGATTTTCTAAAAACTGCTTTTAAATCTTGAACCAATGAATGAAATAGATAAAATTTAACATAGAGTTCACTCGCGAAAACAGTTCTTGAAAATATCCACCCACTTATTTTACAACCGCGCAATTTATACCCGTTTCGAAGTTTTATCGACACCAACTTTTTCCAATATTCGCCAACGCCAAAGTTTTCATTCAAACCATTTGCAACTTGCTATCGTGGGCGCTCTGAATTCAAAGAACATTGCTCAATACATTTTACAGTTACAACCAAAATACTTAATAAACATTTTTTCCGGGAATTAGAAGCTATTCGTCACGTTTTCGATGAGATATTAATTTAAATTAGGAAATTTTGAAATAAAATGGACTAGTTGTGAAGAACGCTTCAGACGTCCTCTAGTGGTAGTAGAATAAACTCGTTCCCAGCAGTGGGACATAAATAGACAGCAGAGAATTAGCTATAGATTATGTATTTATCCGATATTTTGCTTTAACTTATCTATTAGTACTATTTTAGTTACAAAAGATTGAAGCAGTAAACAAGTATGCAATCCACAATGGCAAATGGTTATATCACTTAATCTCGCCTACAAACGTCAGCCAGCACCATCATAAAAAATATGATTTATATTTTTAAACTTAATCTCAAATTAACATGACTTCACCCAGTTAAATTTGAATCGTTTAATTTCCAAATGATATTCACATAAAAGACACAATAAGTATTATTATATTATTATAAAGACATCAACCTGCTTGCAGTCCAACTAATCAGTTATCAACTCCTGACAAAGTTTTCCCACCATCGATGTCTTTAAGCATAATATGTGTATTGATCACTATTCGCATACGCCTTTTCTTTCAATACATTATCTGTATTACATCGAAGATACTACAATTTGAGATTGTATAGTTATTTTGCAGCTGAGCAATTTTATCCTCTCCAAACTTCGTTCGTAACTTTTTCCAATATTCACCAACGCGGTGTACAATCATCCCTTCTTTAACTCGGAGACGCAATCTTTTTCAATAATCTGTAGATACTATTTAGTACTTACAACATTCTTTCACAATTAATTTATCAAACATCTAAGGTAATAGATTTTGAGTTTTGTTTTGCAACTGATTCTCTTTTTTATTTTCTTTGGTAACACATTAAAAAAATGATATACCGATTTCAACGTAAATAGTTCAGTGCCTATTTTTCGACTAATATTATTTTTTGGTTCCTTTTCTTAAATTCGTACATTTTCTTTAAAAAATCCTTAAATATTATACAGTTTGTTAATATTTCTACAACTATTATAAACTATTTTCAATATACTATATTAATCAATATGTTCTATGTGTCACCTCCGAAATCGCTCAATCCATAATATTGGCGACTGTTTTGAAAACAAAGATCTTAACTGAATACGTGGAATCTGACATGACGCGAAAGAGAATGGAATTTTTAAACAAATCTTGTATCGCTTTGAAAGTATTTCACGTGTAAATATAGTATTTTAATGACGATTTTGTAAGAAGTTACATACTCGGACGTGTGCTAATTTATTTCTAGATGATTTTATATTTCCAAGGTTCGCCTAGGAGTGTGCTAACTAGTTCCACTAGAGATTATAGTTTTTACAATAAGAATATATCATGTGGTAATGAATTCCGTCTATCAAATACAGCACTACGCAAATAATGTATAACGACAGATGGATTTTCGTCAATAAAAACGTGAATGCCGGCTGACTTACATACGAGATGGCCAACGTAGTCCTCAGGAGTCACGACGCATCTGTGATCTTCACCCCTGTTCGTTTGCCAATCGGATTTTATAAACAAAAAATATAGGGGTCTTCATGCTACAGAGTACACACAAAGCTCCCGCTCCGAGTCCTGAATAATGGACTACTCTCCAGGCTTATTCTAATTCTAATCGTGCCCGACATTGCGATAAAAAAAGGATCGCAACCTGAACAAGAGTTGGATATTTTCAAATTTCCTATATTGCACTCAAAAACCATTTTTACGACAGTTATAAAAATCTAAAAACATATAACACTTCAAAAATTCTAGGAACCATCGAACGTTTGAAAAATGTGTTTCCGATTTCAAAATAAAACTGCTTTAAAACGTGAAAGCACTACGTTGGGTGTATAAAGTTTTAACGATCTTTTAAAAAAACATTCTCTTTCAATTCTGTTTTTAAATCGGAATGTTTGAACTTCACAAAACGTGTTTACACTATTTTTACATTTTAAACGCTTGATATCTCGAATTGCGTTTTCAATTTACACTTATTTTTATCGGATCAACACTTTTTAAATTACGAACACTTTAATAATTGTCACGTAATATTTTGACACTTTATTTATTGTTTTATTTCACAGTTTTCTTTTGACACAACACTGTTAACACTATTTCTTTTATTTAAAAAATATTTTGGTATTATACTAGTTTTAAATTATTTTTAAAAACTTTTAATTTAAGGTCAAACATACGCGCAACGCGACAATGTCAGTGCGGTTATATGTAGCGACTATATTTAAATCAGATTTTTGCACTATGTCGTCCGCATCTATCTATAATGGTGTCAGAATTATGCAACGTATAAAGCGATGTGCGAATTCATATTTCGCTGACTGAATGCTTGGCACAAAATGTGAAATAAAAGCTGTTTTTGTTTTTAATATAACAATTGAAGATATGATTTTTGTAAAAACACGATCTTGATGTACAAAAATTTAAACCTATAGATAGAGAGAGAGAGTAGCACGACTAGTAAAATATAGAAAATAATTATTTTATATTACAATATTTTATAAAGTCTTTTATATTACAATTAAAAAAGTATATATATTTTATAAGTGTTTAGCTTATAATTAATTTAATAATTGATACTAATTTAATTGTGTATATTTCGAAATTATAATCGATCTTTACGATAATAAAAAGAAAAAATAAGAAATAAATTTAAACTATAGCATCATTAAAACTGCCCGATTTGCTTTTTTATTATTTTGAGAGCGTTACGTTTTATAAACAAGCACATTATTACATGAAACATATTTCAGCAACACAAAAACGAGGTCATTGTAGAACAAATAAATATTTCCGAGATCTTGGCACGTCGAGAAACGTTTGGAACGAGTCAGTTTCGGCGGGAAAATTATGGAGACATCAACAGTACCGGTTCCATTTGTTACCACACATACACTATTTTAGACTTTACCACGACGTAGTAGAGTCTAGCGCTCTAGTGTCTCTACATTCATGTAGAGTCTAGACGATATATTCTGCCATTGACAGATGTAGTAGGAAACGATGCAGAGTGATTGACAATCCAGCATTGCCAATTGTACGGTGCAAGTTCATCCATTCAAGTATGTTTACACTTTCATTCATTAGTATAGTTTGAAGTAGCAATTCATTTTGTGAGTATGTGGGCTCATCATTATCTTTCATGTGTTTTGAGGTGGAACCCTTTGTTGTTCGACTCTAGCGACACTACCGCCACACTTAATTCTGTCTATAAACAGCGGTGTACGGCGGTTCTGTTTTTAGTTTGAAGGGTGTGGTAAGGTAGACTTATTTTTCTGGCAGATCTCAGGTAAGAATCTAATCTTATCTGAGGTTGATTACAAATGTCCATGAGCGACAGTAGCCACTTACCGTCAGCTCGTCAGCTACTCCGATATTATAAAAAGTATAAAGTACCTAAACTATTTAGTTTATCTGAATTAGTTTCCCCACAGTCGAGTGTCTTCTCAAAAATGCTACTAAGACTCGTCTACCACGGTGGCTAAGACACTCTAATATCAATCATAGTTTGGTGTAGAAGAATGTTCAAATTTTATTGGAAATATAAATGTTATTTAAAAATACATCATTATGTTTTATGACCGACACTTCATATTTACTATGCGTATAATATATTTGAATTTGCTGTCTCTCTCTTAATTGCTCCGTTTATTTTGAAATACCGGAAGCGTAATGATTGGCACCTCATCTTATGCTCGTAATTTGCCGAAAATAGCCGAGTATGACCGATTACTGCCGACGTACTTAGTGTATTTTTGATTTGCTAAATTTGCTTCATGATTTGTACTCCGAAGTCATGTCATGACTCATGGTCTGCCAACAGCTAGACCGATAAATTGTTAATTAGACGTTTAATTATTCGAGAACAAACTGCCTCGTGTTTATATGACACTTACTAGCAGTAATCAAATTATGTAGAGCAAAGTGAACATATGAGAAATATATTGTTCGATTCGATTTAGATTAAATATTATGACAAACATTTTATGGGATAGCCCCGCGATTTGTGAAATTGGTAAACAATCTACAAAGAGTAACGTTGAGCGTGATCAGGAGTTGGATGGGTAACCGTTAGTGTGTTTCCTTTGTATCCTTGTGTGTAAACGTTTAACCTTCTCGTATTGTGAGCAATTTGACACGATCCTACTATTGGGTATTTACGGGGATAGACACATGCCCAGAAGTGGGACTTATATTGGGTTACAGTCACAGCAAGTGGTGGTCTGTGGTTACAAAATATGACATTACGTACAATACGTAAAATATTGCAATTATGGGACTTATGGGACAACGGAATACCATACATTTGTCCCGAATTCGATTTCGAATTATACCGAAATCTAAAATAATTCATTCTTATTTACGCGCTCTAAGAAAAGGAGGAATTCTGAAGTTATCGACGGAGTCGAATTATCAAATTAATTATGTTTTTTAGTATACCATTATGATTTTGTATTGAATAATTATTCTGTTAATGTGAATTAAGCAAAGCTATATTGGTATTTAAATACGAGTAATTCGTGAAAACTATCCCCATCTAACGACGACATATTGAAGCGTTATTTTTTCTACTCACTGATAGATGTCGCTAAGATTAACTAAACCTTTAAATTCTGGCATAAATTCTTTACAGCCATAGTTTCGAGCATTTATGTATAATTAGACTGTAGCAAAAAAAAATAAACGCTTTCTACACCCACAGCCCCATACTAGGATTCCCTGTGTCGTGGGTGCCATGGACACACACATAGAAAAATACACAAACACCCAGACCCAAGAACAGAAATCTAAATTCATCATTTAGATATCTGTCTGGCCGGGGATCGAACGCGGGAACCTTTGCGCGTCAGACCGGTATGGTGACCGCTCCACCACGCGGGTCGTCGAAACTAACAAAAACAAACTAATGCAATGTCCTCTTACAAAATATAACTTCAATCGCAATGAACAATAAGTAATGGCCTATTAATAATTACACACCCCATTGTAACACTGTAATATGTTAATTTTATTATTTTCAAACTGAGTTATAAGCGAGTAGTTATTAAAGAATGCGGTAGACCGTATCGTGTCCACGCCTTGTCTCTTGGCTGGATCGTAAAATGTAAAACCGTCTTATGCCGTCGCGGTGTTATTCTGGAGTTACTTCAGATTGTTTGAATATAATTTTATGTTATTTTAATTTAGTGGGGTGTTTTTTAAACGTGTAGAATAGGAAAAAAAGATCTGTCTTGTTATTAAATTATATAGAAACTTAGCATAACAGATATTCATTATGAATTTAATGCATCATACGGGAGAATATTCCATTGTGATATTAACGTTATTTTTTTTTTGATAAATTCATGAATATTTTTAGGCACAATGTGTGGTAAAGTTTGTTTATTATTGGCATGTGTATATTGTTAAACGTGAACGTATTTTAACACGGAAACACGTCTAGACGGGAAGCAAAGATTGGTCTGTTACAGAAAGTAACTTTCAAATATGAAACCTGTAACCCTTGACGCAATAGCAATGTCAGAGCCACTTATTGTCTCTCAAAAAAGTAATTTAAATGTGATTTTAACTTTGTTTGGACATTATAATAGATATCCTTTTTTTCGAAGAAAAAAACGGTAGGCTTTTTACCTTCAAAGATAACGAATAAAAAAAAAAATGTATGATTTGTTTCAAACACAATACATTTTAATGTTGTCTTTCATAACACTTTAGAACGTCTGCTGCTATTCATAAAAATGTTTTTTTTTTAATTTTTTTTTTATTTATTCAGGTTTATCTACAGTTGTACATTAATAACATCTTCCTTACAAACTATACATCTAAAGTTATAAAGTCTAAAATGTACAGCTACTTACAGATAAACTCATCATGCAGATTTATATTTACTTAATTTATTACTACGATGTCGTTTTCATGACATATTAATATCGCATCGAAATACCAGAATATGGCCGACACATCGTCCCCGCAACATCGTAAATCTATTCCAGGTTTAGTTCAAGTTTTTACTAGCTTTTAGATGACAAGCTTCTGTTCGCATTTGATTTTATTATTAACGACATCGTGAAATACTTCATTGGTCAATTTCGTGGTTGAAACCATATGGCACTTAGTTTCTTGATACTTTAAGTCGTTTTTAGAATTTAAGAATCACATGTCTATTTATATACAGGTATATCTCAAATCTAATTTTATTTTATCTTTCTTACAAATAACAACGTTGGAATTTAAGATAGTTATTTTTTTTATAAAAAGTTTTCAGAGCTCTTCGGAGTTTAACATCATTATAGTGAGGTTCAAAATTGTATGATATCTCTGAATACAAGTACAAAAATAAACAAAACAGTAATTAATATTAAGCAAATTAGTAATTAGTCTAAAAAATGCTATTATTTATTAATCCCTATTGAATGATGTCCTAGATTTTTTACTATGTTAAAAGAGTCTAGCACAAATAATTTAAAGTAAAAAATCCATTAAATCCATGTTGTGTACGAATCGGTTAAATAAATAAGTAAAATAAATGGTAAATATTGGTCTTAACGTACATCGAACATTGGCTATTACTGCAAAACATTCCCTCGGGCAGGGTTGTAGTAAATACACAGCGACCATTACATTTTGTAGCAAAGCTAACTTTTGATTACTAGGATAGGAATACTTTAAAAGCGTGAACGGATTTGCGGATGCGGATTTTTTTAAGTTAAGTAGTAAAGGAGCATGCAGTCCACCTGATGTTCAGTGGCTGCTGCCGCTAATGGACACTTGTAGTCGATTCCAGGTAAGATTGGAGCTCTTCCTAAGGTCAGCTACAGATGCATCACTACCTGGAGGACTGGGTTATACCCCTTTTACAAAGTATATCTCCTTTACCACACTTCAAACCGAAACACAGCAGCACTGTGAATACTGCTGTCATTAGACACAAAAAGGTTTGGCGGTAATACCACCGAAGTCCAACCACAAAGGGTTCTACCACCTTTAATGTTTACGCTAGGATTACAACAGTTTAATCAGATAACTTGAATACAATTTATAAAGCAATAATATAATTTTCAAGTTAAACTAGGCTACTGTTCTCCACGCATCTCTCTCACTGGCGTCTAACTCGGTGACTAACGAGAGACCAACTTGGAACTTTATGTAGGACTGTCGGTGTTTTACGACTCACTTTGTCCTATCCAGCTGGCCGAGTTTGCGAATTAGGGCACATTTCGCTTGATTACTATATTTTAATGTTGTGCAGTAGTTTAAAAGGTGTTTGAAATCTTTTGCTACAATACTTAATTCTGTAGTAGGACAAGGCACCATAAATAGAAAGTGTACTTCTTAGTGGTAGAACCCTTTGTAGTCTGACTCTGAACTCCAAAGGGACCAACGTCACAGTAATTTTAGACTAATAACGGTAGTATTAAAATACTCCTGTGTTTCTGTTTGACAAGTGTGGTAAGGGAGACTTACTTATCTCAGGCGATCCAACTTCCCTTAAAGGCAGCAATATATTTGTGCGAGGTACAGGTAAAACTTAACTCATTATCTATATCTTTTATCATCTTTAATCATTATCATGACATTTAGATGGGGATCGAATCCGAAATGCTTTATATGTCACATACCATAATTTAGTCAGAGCGAATAAAGTAAAAGGAAATACATACTAAGAAACAGCATAGCTAGAGCTTCTCCATTAATATAATAAACTTTTATCTCAAAAAGAAATGTTGGTACAAGTTAATTCTCCATTTATGTAACTCGCTACATTAACGGTTATTTTTCATTTCATTAAACCCGACTGAGTGGAAAATCTAAGCTAATATTTTAAATACTTCCTGCCAAGTCGTAATGAAAGTACACTTGGTTAAGATTTTTCTTTTAAATAAAATGCTTTATGGTAACTTTTTGTGATTTAAATTTGGTGTAATATATTTTTAAACACTAATTATTACCACGGAGATTATTGGTTTCAGATTAGTCCTGTTGCAAAATCACTACATGTACTAACATTCCATCGATCAACACATATTAATGCATAAGTTGCAGGATAATCTATGGCAAAAATACAAATAAAGGGGCCCAATCCCCATACAAAAATCGGGTATTTTACGGTATATCTGAGTCGTAATAGGTAGTAGGTACAATATTTTAACAATTTCCACATAGCTTGGACTTCATTATTTATTTTATTCACAAATACTAAAAATAAAAAAAAAAACGATTCAAATCTGGCAATACAGAAAATGGAAAAGGCTTGTATGACATCTATCTTTCATTCAAAGATTATATAATACTTACCAAGTTGATGGTGACGATGAGCTCATGCTGCTGGTGCTTGTGACCCTTCTTCTTCTTCCCCTGAGGAGTCTTGGCTCCAGCCGCTGCAGCCTGCTTCGTTGGCGCAGTCTTCGCTGCTCCCTTTTGCGCTGAGGGTTTCACTGGGGTCTTCGGGCCACCTTTTGTTGATGCACCTAAATAAAAAAATTGGCTATGATTATTTTGACGCGAGTTTTCATGTGGCCAATGAATAATAGAAGTATTTTTTTTCTAAAATGTATTAAAGACGGCTTAGATAGAAAATCCGTCATCCTAGTCGTTGGACACACAGAAAGGATACAATCCTCCAGCAGATAAACATATCCAAAACTTCCAATTTTAATTCTGGAATTGGTTTCTCGGTCAGACAGGTCAGTTTATGACTTATGTAAACGTTATTTAAATATCTCATGTGTCAAGCATAATACCTTTTTTTTTAATTATTTCTTACCTTTTTGACAAGGAGGGGTTGATTTCTGTCCAGCGGCATTCTTCTGGTTGACATGGCCTCCACCATCGGCGGGTTTGTTCCGCGCCTGTAACAATATATACACAATTACTATACAGTGAAACGAAGCTTTTGAAACGATGATTTCATCAGGCGATAAAAAAATTATAATATACGAAATCTAAGGCGTACGCTTAAACTATCGCGTTTGTGTGTTTGCATTGAAACATAGTATGAACAGAACAAAAGGCACGAACGCATGTGACTTTTTTACCCGCGCAGAGGCGGCGTGCGAACGGCGCGGACGCACGCGGCGGTTGTCCCCCCTGTAATCTCTGAAGATTTACCCAAATCAATATGATCCCTTATTGATCCCTATGAATTTTTAATCATGGACTCGATTAATCGATTGATCTCCGTACGTTACAATGACAAAAAGTGTCCAAACCAGAAGCGCAATATGTAAATTTAATGGGACATTGAGCAGTTAAGTTTTGACTCGATTTTCAATCAATCGACACCTCGCTTGAAAACTCTAATTAGGGTTCAGTTGAGCGCCACCGCTAAGCATCACGGGTCGCACGCGGCGTGTACCTGCCGCGGCACTCAGTACCCTTACATACATATACTCTTTATTGTACCCAATAAAAGAAGATACATATAAAAAATAAACAACTAATTTAAAAGACAAAACAAAAGGCGGCCTTATCGCTAACCAGCGATCTCTTCCAGACAACCTTTAGGTGAGGAGTTATAGTAGGGATGAATAGAAAAATAGGTAGGGTTCAAATAATAATAATAAATATAATTATAGGACTAAGATAGCATAAACATGTTGGAATAAATAAAATATAGCATACACAAAGCACCAGTAAAAGAAGGAGACTAAAATAGAATGGGAGAGATGATTGAAAAATAAAATAGCAAAGGAAAATAATAATAATAATATTATAAAAATAAAAAAATAAAGAAGAAGTAATTATTAAAACCAGAGTTACCCTTACCATGAGTTTTTACGTTTTGACAAATATGCCTGTTTTGGTATTTGTTTACGTATTGACCCATACTATTTCCAAGTTCTGACACAATCCGCTAGGGGCGCTGATTGGAAATTGTATGCGCAAATGCGTAAACAAAAACCAAAACAGTCATATTTGTCAAAACGTAAAAACTCCTGGCAAGGCCACAGGTCCTCGTTTGACGCCCGCTCCGTGCACTCGTCAATTTTTGGCGTAAATTCGTTAGTTAATTATTTTATGTCGATTCAATGCAATGACCATTGTCCTGAAAGCTATAAGCAAATACAAAATGGTACAATAACTATTAAATACAAAAAACAGGTACCCGATATTATTTTACTCAGCTTGTATATAATTAAACCTATGTTTCTTACTTATCTTAGAAATACAGAATACTTTTAGCAATAAGTCTAATTTTTACACAACTATAACATTTTAAGAAAATACTGGATAGAGTAATAAAATAGATACCTAATGATCATAAACATAATCAACCTTACTTACATAGATTATATTATTCGGTCAATACACAATATGACCAGACAGTTAAATTAGGAGCCTAATTATTTACTAGTCTGCAAATACAATTTGCCAATTTTCCAACAACAGGAACCTCGTACGTCACTTTCGTTACTCCAAACTGTCATCTCCAGTTACGATGACGTCATCTGTTTCCGTTACAGCGAAGTAAGTATTATACTCGTATCAACAATATTGAATTTATGTAAGTGGTCGTATCTGAGAAAATTGTATTTTCCTCTTCATGTAACGATATTAGAAAATTATGTTTAAATATATGATTTTAAAAGCATCTTTTGGTAAATTAACAAGAATAATTGAGATATTAATAAGTGACTAATATTTATTTAACTAGCGCTATAAAAACATGGAGTGGATTGTTACCAAATATAAAAAATGGTATTTTAAAAATCTTTTATATAATCACACCACACTCGTCAAATTACAAGCCAATCACTCATGTGTATAATTACTTATATTATACATATGTATAATTACTTACGTTAAAATGCTGAAGAATATTAAATATTACATTTTTTAAAAGTATACTAAAGAATAGGTGTTAAATATCTACATTGAAATTAATTGTATTACAATCTGAAGTTAGTCCTAAAGAAAAAGAAACCTAAAATATTCAACCAGGCTGCAACGCTTGGGGCAAGCTTAAACTTTTTCTAGCTGTGCCAAAAGGCCCTTATTAAAATTAATTGCTACCCATTAGAACTGATGAGGGGTATTAAAAAAGGGATTTTTAAAAATTAAATGAACTAGCTCGTTTAAATTATATGTGTGATTGCAAGCTACGAGCACTTTAAGAATAATAAATTTGACACTTAATTTGGTAACTACGTATATTTGTGAGCAATTTAAATTTTAAACAAGCTTGCAGTCCATCTAATTGGCAAAGGTCGCTGGTGCCTTGTTATCCATAATTAACCCACAGTTTAACCGAAATTCTATGTAAGAACCACTCATAGGCCGATAGGCACAGGTAAGTATAAATATCGACCGCCTTGTAATTGAAGGAAGCCATAAAATGACTTAAACGGCTGACAATTCTGTCAGCCATTTAAAGGCCGTCATGGTGTAATTTACCCGGAACAATGCCGACATGCGCAGTTAAGTATTGCAAAACACCAAATCAAAGAAAAAAAACATTCGTAAATAATCTAAAAAGTACATTTATTGAATATTTTTCAAAAACGAAAATAGATGACGGTGACAATTTCAATTGGCAAAACTGCTTATATTTTCGTGGAGTGAGTAGTCTTTACTAATCTATGGTTATAGGCGGCAAAAAATTGGCGTACAATAACAACTTCAAACCCTCTTGTAGTTTGATAAAGTAGAGTCACACAAGACGTTTCATTTTCTTCTTCGATGGTAAGAACTCATTTGTGGCCGACCTCAGGTGGTGCTCCAAATTTCTTTAGTTTCTCGTTTGCTAAATCAATTTCAGAAGTAGATGGTTAACGTCTTATTCTAACACGATAGGTTCTACATGTGTATGATTTTACTACTTTCCAAACTTAAATACATCTTTGTGTTCATCCTTAACTCCTGTGACATAGGAAACTCATCGTCATCATCATCAACCCATTACTGTCCCACTGCTGGGCACGCGAATAAGAAATCTCCTCTCAGAATAAGAAGGATTAGGCCATAGTCCACCGCGCTGGTCAAGTGCGTATTAGTAGACGATCACGATGTTTTCCTTCACCGTTTTAAGCAAGTGATAATTCATTTCTAATACGCACATAACATTAAAAAATCAGAATAAGCTTGGGATTTGAACCTCGGACCCCTTGATCGAAAGGTCGAGTTTCTTAACCACTATGCTATCACTACTATAGGAAACTCATAAAGACGAACTTATAAGAAAAGAAGCGAAACTTTTAAATTAAATGACCAGTTGACGGTGGAACAAGTACCTTATCGGACTGAAAACTACGTTTTTATCTTTTTCACAGCATCCAAGTGGCGTAATGAGGCGTAGCGAGAAAGTTATCAAAAGAAAACTCTTTGACATATTAAGGTATTTGTTGAGTCTCTTCAAACTTTCGAATTCAAAGCCGTCTCAAACTGCGCCAATACTTTACTTTAATATGGATTCAATTAAATGTATCGATTATTGCAAATTTTAAGTAATGTAGTGTTATACAGTTGTTAAATCTGATTGCAGTTGTTACTCTTTGAAAAATTATTAAAAAGTAGGCGTATTGGAAAAATAGTGTGCCCAAAAACAAACTTGTACTTCGTAGGGCACGCTCATCCATCCAGTTCGGTTTATTATGGATAGCAGTCGCTATACCTTGTCACTAACTTGTCAGAGACCTTGTGTCCACTTAAAGTAAAATGCATACAATATATACGACACATTTACTACTAGAGGCTGATACAGGCTACAGGCTATCTCTACAAATGAATTTGTAGAGGCTGATACATAGCTGTTAGGCTGTATATGATGGAATATTGGGGCCCCTTTCCAGTCACGCATGTTATCGCTCGCAAACTACCACTTTCGTCCAAACGTATCACGCGCAGCACTAGTCGCAAAGAGCAGCACGTTAAATCATGTGCGCGGGTAGTACGCGCAGCCAGGCATAAACTCGCGCGACAAAAATAGTGCCTTAACGGCACCCACACGCATACCACTTGCATCCCATCGCTCCCTAAAAGATCTGTATTCTGCCGCTTCCGCCTGTGAAGATATTTCTGCGAGCTTTTTTTTTATAATATAAGAGTAACAAATCTGCGTGCTGTCCACCTGATGGTAAGTGGCTACTGCCGCCCATGGACATCTGTAATCAACCCCAGATAGGATTAGATATTCCTACCTGAGGTCGGCCACAGATGCGCCGCTACCCCCGAGAACTAAGCTGGAACGCCTCGGAAAAGTCTGTATCCCTTACCACACCCTTCAAACCGGAACACAGCAGCGCCTAACACTGCTGTTATTAGGTAGAAATAGGTATGGCGGTGGTGCCGCCGGAGTCGGACCACAAAGGGTTCTACCACCTTCAATCAGCTAATTCATACTGCCAAACATGCGGTTTGAAACATGTGCGTCAGGAAATGCTCTATATTTAAGCGATCAGACTTAAATCAGCCAATTGAAATTTGATAATTGTTTCCAAATATTAATTGTGGTTAGAGGTTTTTAATATTAATTGCGGTCGGATTGTTCTGATTGGACGAATGATTTCAAAACCACTATTAATTGCGCGGTTGGCCATCAAAGTGCGGGTCTAATGGGAATCGGTTGAACCCGGCCATTGTTATTGGTATTATTATGCTAATAATGATATAATCGTTAAAAACGATTACCCAGTTAGGAATATTCAATTATATTACAGCAAAATTAAACGCTTATGTGACGTACCCGACGACGTTATTAGATTATTATTATTAAAGTTATCGTTTGATATTATATCGATTATTGTAGGAACGTATGTTTATTAATTTTTGTTATTTTAATATACAAAAAATCTCATGTGTTTCTCTAGACTTATCCCCGAATCCTCTTAATAGGTTTCAATGAAGAATTAGTGTATGTGGTTAGTTGACAAAGAGGTTAGAACCCGATCTTCCAAATTCTTGAACCCGATAGGTAGATTTACCACCTTGTGGCTTACTAACCTTGACAGCCTTGGATAGTCTCTGAGGACTAATTTATTTACAAGGTTACATTTTTACATTCTTAATAATTTCAACACTCGTAACCCTACACTAGTATTCCGTCGTGAGTACCATAAACACCAAATAGAAGTAGTAGTGTAGGTAAATACTAATTTATTCCAGCTAAATTTTGTGTTTCATAACATCACTAAAGCTTATCACTACGGCTACACGTGGTCGATGAAACCTCGGATAAAACTAGCCGGAGTGTCTCAGAAATACGTATGATTCATCGGAATCTGACAAAAAGTTGTCCGCATTCACAAAATTTCCAATAATAATACGTATATCTTTAATATTGATTTTCTTCATTTTCACTGATTTCCAGCATTATTAAATAAATAAATAATAAACGCTTTCTACACTCACTGCTTCTCACTTGGTGTACCGTGTATAACACAAAGACGAATACACAAATAAATACCAGAATATTATCTAAATTTGTACCTAATTTAGATCTCTGTCTGGCCGAGGATCAAACCCAGAACCCTTTGGTGTCAGACCGAACCACGTGGCTGAGCGGTCACCGGTATGGTCAAATTACATTGCATTATATTATGTAATAATTACATTACATTTGACTTATTTCAGCGACTTATTTACATTACACTGCGCTTAACCGGCCACAGCAATGATACTAGCACTTCTTGAATCAAGAAACAATGAGAATGTAATAAAACTTGTTTATCCCAAATAAACTGACGAAACTGCTGGCGGAAGGCTGGTAAATAAAACGAGGCATCCGAAGAAAGAAAGCCGTGTTAATGGCGCAATTAAAACTGTTCTAATGCTTTGCTAAAAGCCGTTGTAAGCAGCTATACGCTGTAAACGTTAGCGCACGATGTAACTTTTTACAGTCGTTCATATTTCGGTCAACAAAATTGATACGATTAACGGAATTCACCCGCGTGGCGGAGCGATCACCGGTCTCACGCGCAAAGGGTTTCAAAATTTTGTTTGAAAAAATAAACCACAGAATATAACTGTAAATGGGACCAAAAGATACAAATCTATAATATTAATAATTAAAAGAAATAATTGAAGTTGAAGTAATTATCAATTTTAAGATAATGAGCTTGGAATACAACTCATAATAACTCCAATAAAACACACACCCCGAAACTCATAATCTCAAACTGTAGTCAAACGTGTAAACCACAGAACGACAGTTTAACAAACTTTGCAACTTGGTTAACTTATGCAAAGGGACCTCAAACGTGACTTAGATTTCGCAAAACTAATTAAAGTAGGCTGTTTGTGCAAATTTATTCGAATTAAATAGCTAGTTTAGAATAATTAAATATTTGATGGTAATCTGCCAGCCTGGCTGGGTCATTGTCACCGTTTTCATGCTTTGAACCCAATTAATTTGATAAATATGTCAACGTAACTTACTGATTATAATAGATAAGATTAATAGATTACTTCGTGAATAATCCGCAATACACATAACACATACAATACACATTGCCATCAATTTTATTTAAGTTGTTCTAATATTATGAAGCAAAATAATTCAGTCTAAGGTCTAGATTATTAGTGACTTAGAACTTTAGGGAAATCCATAAACGATTTACTAATTTATAATAGGAGACCAATATTTGGCAGTGGAACAGTAATAGGACGTTTAAGACAACAGTGATCTTATTTACTGATCCTGAGAAGAACCAAAAGAAGAGGCATAAGTTGATCATCATTATGACGGCTTCACTGATATCTAAGTATTTCTACCTCATAATAGTCGTTAAATTTATAAGACACAGATAAAGCAAGTACTAAGAGAAGTAGAAGTCATAGTAGAAGATTTTCAGAAATGTTTTTCAAAATTCATCATCAACCCATTACTGTCCCACTGCTGGGCACGGGTCTTCTCTCATTGTGACAAGGATTAGGCCATAGTCCACTGCACTACACTGGCCAAGTACGTATTGGTAGACTTCACATACCTTTGAGATTCTTTTTTTATAAATTTCTCAGTTATGCAGGTTTCTTCACGATGATTTCCTTCACCGTTTAAGCAAGTGATAATTAATTTCTAATACGCACATAAATTTGAAAATCAGACGTACGTGCCTGGGATTTGAACCTCGGACTCCTCGATTTGGAGGCCGCGTTTCTTAACCATTAGGCTATCACTGTTATGTTTTCAAGATTAGATAACATACACCATGACTTGTAGTTGCCACTTCATTAGCTAATTTTCATCAGACAAATACATTTGCTAATTTCCTCGTACAAAAGTGCCACCTGACGCGGTTTAGTGTTGTACGTGGCTAAGATTTCCGAAAACTAATTAAAGCGGGTTGTTTTCATTTACCCAGGTTTCTTAGTATCCACAAGATGGTTTGTTTAGGATCAAAGGGAGTGACTGAGCTAACAACGAAAAGATTGTAGACGTGAATTCCTCAATAAAGGATTTAAATAAACCTCCAAATTTATGTAGGTATTAGGACTATTAGGTGTGTAAACAAAAATATGTTTTTAGAAATTAAACGACAAAATAGAATAAATAACTATTACCATGCAAAATAAAATAAAAACAAGAACGAATTCTGGTCTAAAATTGGTAAGTATGATACTTCCTATTTCAATCCAGCGGAAAAATAATAAATTACTATATATATATATATTAATATAGATGGTTTTGAACTAGAAACAAGATGATTAACTAAATATAAGCGGTTAATGTCATGAGTTATATAAATATATATTTCGAAAAGCTAAACATAAAAAAACGAAGTTCAAGTAGGCAAAGTTTTTCTAGAAATTTCAAGTCATAGAAAATATACTCAGTTCTTGACGAATTTTACTTATGACTTACTTTCCTAATTTGTGTTGCACAACTTTAGTTAAGTAACTGAGACTATTTACTCAAAGTTACTCAGTTACTAGTTAATCCCCAGCTTCAACGCTAAATAAATAGCGATGTTTCTATGTAGGCATTAACTGAATCCAGCGTCAGCACGATGTATAAATCGTTGAATCAACAAACGTTCCGTCAATACACATTGCGATTGTAATTAGTATAGATTAAACATATAATTCAATTCGAAATGCATTATTTTTATCTGCTATGTATTTAAACTATATTTATAAATGTATATTTTTAATTCCCTGAGTAAAAATCAATTAATCTATTATCATTGTGGATTATTCTTAAAAATAATTGAACCGATTAAAATAGGGCTTTCATTCTAAATGACAGTTCATTTTTACACCAAAATATCCCAGGCTTCTAGATGGAATTAAACAACTCCGCGTAGAATGTGCGTTTGAAGATATCGCGCGTCTTGTCTTCCACAAGAAATTTTAAAAGAGTCTGCAGAAACAATGGGTTTCTGACCAGGTGAAGATCTTAGGAAAATAATTGGTGCTCAGCCGATGCTTAAATGATCGAATTAACTTTACCGCAAAGCAAATGTTGCTAGATGTATTCGAAATAAATATAGTAAAGAAATAAAGAATTTGTTGCAGAGACATGTAACCAAGACTTTGTACTGTAGACTGAATAAACTAAAATGTAGTCAAAGAGAAATGTAATTTTCTCGAGATTTTAGTTTTTATAGTGACGCAAGGGGATACTGTCGAAACAGTAACTTGTCTAGTCGGGTTTTCCATTTTGTCCCATTCCATCAATTGTATTGCATAAACCCCCCAGGGAAATAAAGATGTAATAGGGTTTTATGATATCGTGGCTACCAAGTTATTGGGTTATATGATCTTGATATTACAGATAAATCTTTTTCGATCTCCGATTCCTTTCCCATTTTGAATACCGAACTTTTAGAAGGCTTCCTCACTTTGCAATAGGTACATATGAGCTATTTATTAAGTTAAGTAACTTTTTGTTCTGTTTAGTCTGGAAAATAGTTTAGTCTGGAATTTTGTTGTCTTCTAATGATCAGAAAAAAAAAATATACTGGTCGTAGTCTATCTCGTTGGCCAAGTGCGAGTTAGTAGGGTCGTATATCGTTAAGAACATTACAAAGAGATTGGAGTTAGCTGATTCTTTATGATATTCATTTATTTCTAATTACCTACCTTACATTACCTTATTTTCTCATGTAAGCACATTATTTTAAAAATCATTCTAATATTTGACCTCTTGGAATCAAAGTTATATACCAATAAACTAAATCCGCGCCGTGGTGCAAGACACCATGGCATCAATGCTGAGTGAGGGCATTTTCCGTATGCAATGCATACATACAAGCATAGGGATATGCTGTAACGTACCTAATTAACTATTGAATTTTTATTCGGCTGTGTTGTCTTATTACGTATCTTGAGTTTTCTATGTATCTATATCCCACTATTTTGTAATAAACTAAACTCACTTGTAATTGTTATGTGTGTGTGTACAATGCGTTACGTAATAAAGTTATTTCTTTGTTTCTTAAATTATCGATGCTGCAACATAATCATAATAGTATGCACGCACAAATGCTAATAAATACCAAAATAAAAGGAAGAGATGGTATTTTAGGGAGAAAAGCCGGAATAGGTTATAAAAGTAGAAGACAGCATAATTATGATGGACAAACACGAGTATAATTGTGACGTTCACAAGAATGATGATCGCTTGGATTCGACGATCTGGGTGGTGAAAAGATAACAAAAAGTATATAATTATTACACGATCTATCCGTGCAATATGTTATTATTACATGTGTAGACAGATAGATGTTTATTGACCATTATTTAAGATTTAATACAAACTTCTACCGAAATATTCGCATACAATCGTAGACACGAGAAACTGAGTGACTCACCGAATATTGTTACGAAGTGTTAGAATTTGATAACATTAGTTATACCTAATAGTGATACACAAATGCAAAAGCAAATTATTTCAAGTACTTTTAGTAGATACACGTGTATTCGAACTGAAAAATCCATAGATATAAATATGATAGAAGTCTTAGAGCAAATACTCAGTGATTTTAAATATATGCTTTTTGTATCCATTACGAGATAAAATGTATTTATCTCGCGATAATATCATTTTAAAATTATTCAACTGCTACTGTCACAGATTTTTCCAAAGAAAGATCTGTCTAAGCACTTACATAAGATCGATAACAACGATAATGTAGGACGTTCAGCTGGACTCAGTGGGGTTTTTACTGGTAAGAGTCCAACGTATTCTCTATGTTGCGCCCGAGACTAAGAGGAACACTATCCATTAGACGGGGAGATACCCTAGGGGTACCCGAAATTTTTCTAGCATTAAAACGGTCGATAACAAATATATGCACGTACTTAAAGTTTAAGTTAAAATGCTTTATAAACTGCCATTCAAACATCACATCACAGCGACCTTAGACCGTACTTTTAAGGAAGACATAGATGTGGCGGCGATGCCAACACAAATAACACGAGTGTTACTACCTTGTAACTTATGCATTTTATAACCAATGGCTGCAAATATAGGAAAGTTAATTAAGCAATAAGCCCAGCGATGAAAACTAAACGGATAGCTAGTCCAAAGATCTACATCAATAGATATTCCAATAAACCAAAAGTCTGTGGTTGCGTAATAGAATTCGTAAAATTTCACAATGTCACATCTCAATAATAGTGTGATATAAATGTCACGAATCATACACAGTATAATAAAGAAAGAAAATACGAAGAACTTACCATAATATATAATATACATAATATAACTGATCATTAGTAATTGGCACAGTGCGATTTACTCTTGCATGTTCAAAAATGCATGTACCACATAGATTAGTAAAGATTACTCACTCCTAACAAGAAAATGTACCCAGTTTTGAGAATTGAAATAGTTGCGTATAAAAGTTTTGCCACGTCTCCGTGCTAAAATGTCCCTAAAATATTTGAAATAATTATTTATTTATTATGTAAATTAAGCAGTATTAGTTATTTATTCGTAAATTTTCTCTAAAAATGTTTCTATTTGTCAAGAATTCAAAAAAAGAACTTACTAATAAGCCGTTTGTGGCTTCATTCAATTTCAAAGCGGCGAAGTATCTTTACTAATCTATGATGTACCCATAGATAAGTAAAGATATCTCACCGCCTTGTAATTGACGAAGTCAAAAAAAAAATATGTAAATCAAAATATCTGACAGTTCTATCTTCGATTAGAGATAAGGACGAACGCTATCTGTACACTGTCTATCTTTTAAGGTCTTCCGAATAATATCTTACGTAATAACATTCAACTATGAAGTACCAAGACGGAGGTGAGGAGAAAAGGGTTGAATACTTAAAAATAAATAAAAAATGTGAGCCGTCACGGGACGCCTGGCAGATGTGAAACATCGACATTATTTTGTAAAAGTAATATGCAGAAAAGAACATATTGTAATAGGAACTAAATATGTCATAATGATAAAATAAAATATTACGATTTTTTTCCAGATAACGATGACTATTTATTGAATTCGATTGCGCATGGCGACGCGTCTCCACACCGTACACACTACTGAATATAGACTGTATATATATACCACCGTACCGTACACACTACTGCATATAGACTGTATATATACGCCACGTCATGCGTCGCCACGCCAGAAATCGGTTTTACGTGCGGCTATAGATGTTTCACATCAAAAAATCAAACAGCTTACGGGTTTCATGCATGTACACGAAATTACGCACACACTCACGTAAAACAGTTTACGATTTTTCCCATAACGTTTCCGACCGTCGTGGTGTAATTTACGCGGAAAAATGCCGACATGTGCAGTTAAATGGTTCAAACACAGCACGGAATCTAAGAAAAAGCGCGGAGAAGTATCATTTCATTCGTAAATGGTCTAAAAACTACATATTTTTAATATTTCACAAACACGAAAATAGATAAAATTGACATTACTAAGTGTTGCCAGTACCTTATTGTGAATTACTTTATATGTGGGAAATAACTTGCAAGTAAAATTAGATATTGATTATGTATTTTATTTAAATTTAACAGAAATACTAGCTACGTACGAGTAACATTAAATTGAAATATTATAATATTATTAAATTATAATTAAATTTTTGAAAAATATTTTTTTCAATTGCATCGTTTGATTGTGTACTCATATTGCGTAGATAGTGCATAATATTATTATTTATCTTTCTGTCCAATGTGGTTATTTTAGGTTTCCAAAAAATATATTGCTACATGATAAATGGGAGGCTGCCATACAACTAAGTCATAATGATCCTCACTGGCAAGCAACTTCTTGGAGTGTAGTTTGTTCAGATCATTTTGATGAGACTGATTTATACGTAACAAAATGTGGAGTGCGTCGACTAACTAGAAGCGCATATCCAAGAAAGGTATACACTTTAAACCAGAATGCAGCAGCGCTCAACACTGCTGTTATGAGGCAGAAATATTTATGGCGGTGGTGCCGCCAGAGTCGAATCATAAGGGGTAAATAATAATAATAATCACCTTCAAAATATTCATACGTAAATATCGACGTAACTTTTGCGTAACTTTACTTTTGGAAGGAATACATTGTCTCTTTCTTGTCAGTAACTTAATCATGGCGGACCAAACACGAAAAATAATGAAACAATAATATCTCCTCATTTACTTGTGATTTGTGATTCCATGAAGCTTGTATATTTTTTTTTTTTGTTTAATTTGTACATTTACGGATTTAGTTAATCGTTGTTATAGCAATTGTATATTTTATGTTTGTTGTTGTCACTGTCATATATTTTCTTCTGTATATTTTTTGTTAATTTTTAATATATTTTACTTTTTATTGCTTATTAGTTATGCTGGGCGTTGAGTATATTTCATAAATAAACATTACTTTCGTAATACACATTTAGTTTAATCCCTTTTCCCTTGCTACTCTAAGCGCCTACTAAATTATACTATTAAGAAAACAATTCGTAATGTGGTGTAGATACAGACGACGGGATTGGTCATTTTATTGTTTGAATTCTTCACAAATAGAACCTTTTTAGAGAAAGTTTACGTATAACGAATACTACGTAATTTACATAATAAATAAAAACGTATTTCAAACATTTTAGGGAGACTAGAACGGAGACGTGGCAACACTTTATTATTACGCACACAACTCCAACTGTCAAAACTGGCTTCATTTACTTGTATGGAGTGAGTTATCTTTACTAATCTATGGATGTACCATTAAATCTCACTCTTGTATTATCAAATGAATATTATAACTTGTTTTTAAATAACGAAGTCACTGATATTCTTTTTATGCAAAATAAAATTAGTCTTCGTCACAATTAGGTGCAGGCCACATCCATCACTTTATATCAATGGTACCTATAACTCGCAAAAAATGCGAAAATAAACGTTTTTCACGTCTTATAGCTGTTTAATGAAATTTTAATGCAATGACTTCGCACTGCTGAATTTATATACCAAACAGCCGTTTGCAAATAAAAATCATACGTGATTCAATTTCAAATCTCATTTCTTTCCATTTATTTCTGGAGCATAGTCATAAAACAATGTACGTTTTCGTTTTGATGTTTTGAAAAACATTCACGCTACACTATTTCTTACATTAACGAAATAAGCATCATTATTGCTTGAAATTAATACGCGCGTGTCAAAAATATTCCCGGAAAATTTAATATGGCTGCTAGATTTTGTAAATTTTTTTTTTTTTTTTTTATAATATAAGAGTAGCAGACGAGCATGCAGTCCACCTGATGGTAAGTGGCTACTGCCGCCCATGGACATCTGTAATCAACCCCAGATAGGATTAGATATTCCTACCTGAGGTCGGCCACAGATGCGCCGCTACCCCTGAGGACTAAGCTGGAACGCCTCGGAAAAGTCTGTCTCCCTTACCACACCCTTCAAACCGGAACACAGCAGCGCTTAACACTGCTGTTATTAGGTAGAAATAGGTGTGGCGGTGGTGCCGCCGGAGTCGAACCACAAAGGGTTCTACCACCTTTAAATATGTGAAGTTTTAAAAAATGTACTTGTATACGAGCCCTAAATTTAATATTGTTATAATATTTTCATAAATGTTGAGACAGAATTATTTCTTTACGTCTAAACATATTATGTATTTCTTCCTATTTAATTAACGATGAAATAAAACTATAAAAACATAAATTATGAAAATGTAAGTTTTTTTTTCACATTTATAAAATTGTAATGGGAAATAATACCCATAAATTTATTAAAATACATGTGAATGTACTGTAAATATGTTTTTATCGTCAGTGCTTGTTTCAAGTTTGTAAGAGCTTGTTCAACTTTTTCGGATATTGAAACTACATATTAAGGATAATTATTTATTATTTTGTAATTGATTCTGAATACCTACTTAATAATATTCTCTGAAAATAACATTATTGCTTAAAAATATAGCTTGTGATCCCCAAATTTTAGACGAATCCAACAAATCCACATAATTATATTAAAATCGGTGGATTTTTGGCTGGTAGCTGCGGGAATTCCCCTTTGCAGTCTTGTTAAAAATATTATTATTATTACTAGTTTTTGCTCGCGGCTTCGCCCGCGTTAAAAAGAAATTAATATAACATACTAACATACATAAAACTGAAAATTCGTACCTTCATTGGAGTGGCAGTGGGGCCATCTGGCGAAAATTGGTCGTACCAACTCTGAAACCTTCGCGGGCTCATGGACAACAACTTCGCTAAAGATCATCACTTGATTAAATGCATAGTTTACGATTAAATTCTTACTAATATCGATTAAAATAATCGATTTTTTGGTCCGAAAGATCGATTCTCCGATTAATCGATCTTAGATCGCCATCCCTACTTCCCGTGGGATTTCCGGGATAAAAACTATCCTATGTACTTTCTCGGGTCTCACAATATCTTTGTACAAAATTTCATTAAAATCGGATCAGTGGTTTAGGCATGAAAAAGAGACAACCAGTCAGACAGACAGACAGAGTTACTTTCGTATTTATAATATTAGTAAGGATTAGTACCTATCACTTCAGTGTATAAATCTCCAATGTGAAACATCTCCCTTTTTAAGTCTATTTAAAACAAAGAAAGAATAAAAAATATTCTATAATAACACTGACATACCATTACACACCTTTCATGAAAATTACAGCTTACAAATACGTTTTGCATTTTCTAAAAAAGAAAAATAACAATAGTATCAAGAGATGTTTAATATTTAATACTCTTAACAGGTTTTCCAGTGACACAAGTGAATTACTCGTACATTTTTGCATGCAGCCACAAATATTTTCTAGCGGGAGACTTTTCTAACATAACCGTAGATTAAATAGTGTTTGTATTCAACTGACTTCCATTTTGAAAATATATTTACACTTGTATACACATTTTTGATCATACTTTAGTTTTTCTTTTTTCTAAATATATATAAGTCAAAGGTGACTGACTGACATAGTGATCTATCAACGCACAACACAAACCACTGGACGGATCGGGCTGAAATTTGGCATTCAGGTAGATGTTTTGACGTAGGCATCCGCTAAGAAAGGATTTTGATCAATTCTACCCCCAAGGGGATAAAATAAGGGATGAAAATATTACTTTGTAACGCGATCGAAGCCGCGGGCAAAAGCTCGTTTTATAATAAGAGTAGAAAATGACAGAGTAGAATATGTAATTCATCCAATGGTAAGTGTTTACTGCCACCCATGGACATCTAGAGTCCTACTTAAGGTCGGTCACAGTAAGTTGGAACCTGAAAAGTATCCCTTTACCCACCCTTCACTTCACACACCCTTAAACTGGAACACAGTAGTGCTGAACATTGCTAAACAGAGGTTGACGTTGTTAAAACGGGATGAGGATAAACATTGTATAGTTATTTTTTTTAATTACGAACACTTATTTAATTCGTAACAATGGCAGGCCACTTTTAAGACAGGATATTTTTTTTGTTTTTTTTTTTTATAATATAAGAGTAGCAATAGAGCATTCAGTCCACCTGTTAGTAAGTGGCTACTGCCGCCCATGGACATCTGTAATCAACCCCAGATAGGATTAGATATTCCTACCTGAGGTCGGCCACAGATGCGCCGCTACCCCTGAGGACTAAGCTGGAACGCCTCGGAAAAGCACAAGGAAAGCTGGAACCACAAAGGGTTCTACCAACTTTATGCGTATTTTGTATTTTGATTTGGTTTAGTATTTTGATGCGAATTTTACCAAAAATTTCAAATTCGCATCAAAATACTAAGTAAACAATTGTTATTCTAGTTTCTAGTGATTGAAATGGATCAATCCCATTCCAGAATGGATTTTCGCAGACATGCATAAATGTAATTGTGTCTCTATTTTATGAAACCTCGCCTGCATGTGCATTTTTTACAGGTCCAAAATTTCCCTAAGGCACTGTTTTTAAAATACTCTGAACATTGTAAAAAACAGAAACTCTTTATATTTTCTACGTGTTTGCCGCTGAGATGTAATACTTATAACCGCAAACATTCGTTATCTGTAGAAATTTAAATATGTAAACAGAACCATGAATAGTAAATATCATTTACTAGAGAATATTATTTTAAAAATATCATATCATTGAACAATGTCGAAACTGATAGCAATCCTACAAACTTTTTCATTATATCTTCAGCTTAAGGGTGATCGCCCACAGGCTGTTATCGATTAAGCAACTGGTATCTGGTAGTGGTAATGGACACTTGACAGATTTTTCGAATAAAATGAAACATGTACTGACATTTAAAAAAAAAGATAGTAGAAAAATACTCCACTAAAAGTATTACTTCAGCAAAACTGGAAATACTTTTACGGGTGTTTTTCCGCAGGGATATAAGATAATTACGATCTTCAATTCAACCGAAAACATTTTCTAGTTGGAATGCATTTTTCTAAAGACATTCACGAACGACATAAAGCCGCATTATGAAAAACCTCCGATAAGATTAGATTCCTACCAGAGGTTGGCTTCAGATGCTCCGCTCCACCTGAGGACTATTTTGAATGCCTCGGGAAAGTCTGACTCCCTTACCATTAGGCAGAAATGGGTGTGGCGGTGGTGCCGCCGGGCGAACCACAGAAGTTTCTACCGCCTTAAAAATACTTATTTCATGTAAAAAAATCCACTTAATCTCAAAAGCAGTAACACATATTACATATATGTACCATATGTACGAGTACATATATTGAATTTGTTGAGAAAAAATAGAGATACTGTCATTCTCTTTAAAAACATACGCTTTCATATTGTTTTTGTTCCATTAATGTGACTGTACTTATCCTATTTCACGATAAGAAAGGTGAGAGAAGCAAGTACAAAACGAGATTACATGAAGCCCTATTTAGGGATTTACGAAGGCTGATAACACATATGCGAGTTTCATTTATTTTTTTACGAGTGGTTTTTGTATGTCAAATAATAATAAATATACCTCTTCTAGATATTATATTTTAGAAAAGAAAATGTGTGGTGGACAGATTAGTTATAAAAAGATAGATAATACTCTATTCAGAAACTTATATATCGCAAGGTTAATACCTACGAGTAATTCAAAATATTGTATGTGATTACGGCAAAACAGTAAAAAACACTACAATAAAACGACACGACGTAAATAAGACTCTAATAATGTAACAAAATAATCGTAATATCTTATCTTAAATTATCGACACGTGAAATGGCCCTTAATCGTAAAATCGCATTAAAAGTCGTTACTGTGTTATCACCTTACTATAATCAGCTTTGTTCTAAGCTTGCGTAATTCAACACGCCCGGACACGAAACGTGTTTAACATAATCTGTTGTGCTTATTCATGTTAATGTGAGTTTATACTATATTTTATGTCAAATGAATGATTTCAAACATGTGTTTATAGAACAATTTGTTACCAGTACCCTTACCATGAGTTTTCAAAACATCCCACAATTTTATGTTACGTTTATTCAATCCAATATTCTGTTACGTTTCCTTCAGTAAACTGAGTAAACGTAACAATAAGTAAGTGCTCAAGTCTTTCTGTCTGCCTCACATGTTCGCAAAAAAGGGAGACAAAACATAAAGCGCCATTTTGTCAATTTAGACGTTTAATGTTACGTTACTGACACTGTAATTCTGACACAATCCGCTAGGAGCGCTGATTGGAATTTCTATGGGCAAATACGTAAACAAATACGAAAACAGTCATTTTTGTCAAAACGTAAAAACTCATGGTAAGGGTACAATACCCTTACCAGGAGTTTTTACGTTTCGACGAATATGACTGTTTTGGTATTTGTTTACGTATTTGCCCATACACATTCCAATCAGCGCCCCTAGCGGATTGTGCCAGAACTAGGAAATCGTATGGGCCATACGTAAACAAATACCAAAACAGTCATATTTGTCGAAACGTAAAATGTCATGCTAATGGTACAGGAAATTATATTTACGTTAAGTATGGTATAATAAATTTAACTTTACGTTTTAATAATTGATCTAACCCGTTATTATTATGAATAGTTAGCTTCAGAAGCAACACAACAGTTTATTTAATCTGTTTTACAAAAAAAATCGAGTTTTGGTAAAATTAACGATTATTTCTCACCGCGTACAAAAATATACATCCTTTTTATTGATTCCAAAATAACCTATTTAAAATGTACAAAGACAATAGAATTAAAAGAAGTTTACGCGTTAATTTGAAACCCCTCTTTTCAAGCACACCACGTACAGCAAAAAGCACTTTCCAGTGGGCGTTTATTGTATCCATTCGCGTTTCCGAACATTCCACGCCAGTTTAAATTTCGAACTTGCGCCGCGTCCAGTTGGTACAAGCGCGCGCGAACGCCTTGAAGCCCGCAGAATTTTAGTGCCGCTCGATATAAAAAAAAAATAGATATAAAATGGTGCGTTCAAATTTATTCAAAAAATTATTTTTTATATTTATTTTTGTATTCTAAATTAAAATTAAAGTAATGTTTTTGAATGATTAATTAAATACTGATATTCACTAATATTATAGATTTAATAATTAATAATATACAGATATTAAAAATTCAATATCTGTCTTCAATAATATTTTGTCTGCGACCGAAAAATAACGCTCTGTTATAAAACTCAACGCTGTAATGAGTTTGATTTGCGTAAACGGTTTATTCATTGATAAAATATTATGCACAATTCACATAATTAGAATATCACAAAAAATAAATTACATTAGGTATCTGTTTTAAATATTTTTTATACAATAAAGTTTTGATTGTTTTACGACTTTAATAAAATGTGACCGTAATACGTGAACAACACTTGGTGTTTGCATTAATTAAGTATGATAATTTTGATAGTTTGCAAATTTGGTTTTTGTTACAGACCACGCAAATCGACGATGAGCAAATTACAAGTAAGTAGTATTTTAACTATTTCGAAGTATCTACAATATTATAGAGTATATGCCGCAAAAATAAACATATTATATAAAAAATACAGGAAGATATTTTAAAATTTTAATATCTTTCCGTTCTATATAATTTTGTGAACGAAATATAAAGTTCTTTTTTCAAAATGACCAACAGATTATTATTTATTTGTTGAGTTATTTGGTGATTTAATTTGGAATCAAAATCATTTTATTAAATGCATGTTTACTTATTTCCTAATAAATGTTCCGTGCGAATTTAATTTTTAATAAAATTCAACTTTCCTACCAAGGCAGCAGTAATACTGGACATTGCTCAGAGCACAAATATTTTAAAAGTCCTTGATCAAGAATAGATTAGGAACCACTGCATGGAGCATTTAATGAAAATGTCCCCACTGCGCTAGTCACATAGCATTCACATGTCTTTCATAGCAAGCTGTTGACGCTCGATTCCCGGCGTCGAAGCTTACGGAAGAGTTATTGCTATTCCCTAAGGGACAACGTACATAAAATTGACATATTGAAATTTACAATATCAATCAATTATATTAAACACTGAAAAAAGCACTGATAACCTAGTTGTCGAAACTCACTGAGGTATCTCATTGAGGTATTATAAATTTCTATGCGAGTTACAAATTAATGATCACTTACTATAACGATGATGAAAAACATCGTAAGGAAACCTATACGCCTGAGAAATCGTTAATAAGAAAAAATATATATTCTCAAGGACTCGCTTTGATAAAAAATGTGAGTACAATACGAGTATTTTTTTTTAATATTTAAGGAGCGGTGAAGGAACGGTGACGTAGGCGCCAGATCAAACAGTTCCTCAGAACACTCACCATTGTAAAGCCGGTAGAACATGCAGAGGGACCATATGTCCCTCCGCAAGCTTAAGGGTTCTAACCGATCAGAGATCGCTCGGTCATCGACGATTCGCACCGCGCGTTTCTGTACGGAGTCAAGTGGGTTAAGCTGGTATTGTGGTGCCCCTGCCCAGAGATGCGAGCACTACTCCATGTAGGGCCACACTTGGGCTTTATAAAGCAAAAGGAGTTGCCCCCCAGGGAAGTACTCCTTGACACTGTTCAGGACGCCCAGTTTCTTTGACGCCAACTTGGCTTTAACTTCCAAATGACACCGATACTGCACGTCACACGAGATGTCAACTCCCAGGATCCCTACACTTTTACCAATGGTGAGCGGGTTACCTTGGAATCAATACCTTGGAATGTTAGGAAAATTGGAATTGGAATGAAGAATGGATTTTTTTAGCGGTACGGTAGCGGTTTTTAATACGAGTACTATACATACATACGGCATTATGCAAGTATATTATGTGAAAAAGTTATAACCAGCTGTACCTACTATTCAAAATATAAACAACTATTAAGAAACCACTTTCCGATCATTCTAATTTATCATAATATTGGGATATATTTAGTTCACCAAATATGACAATTTTTTTGCGGTTATTATAACCGGAAAAAATATCATAGCACATGAACAAACATACTCTATTTAGCGACAAAAATGCTGAAGGTATTCTATTGAAATAAACTTAGTTTTAGTGTGCGTTACACTTTTACAGATATTACATACCATGGCAGCCTCTGAGCTGTCCGATGAGGAAGATATTACAATGTGATCATTTAAAAGCTTATATTCATTTAAACCTTAAGGCATTCGATATAGGGTCATAAAGCGTTAGTTGTCAAGATTTTCATACAAAAACTTTCAGCCAGTGACAGCATCGCGAAAATTTATTATTCAACAATTTATTCCATCAGCCTTTTAAGGTACAATGCTGGACAGTTAATCACTCAATTTTTATATTGATTCTCTAGTACTTGTTTATAAACCCCCAATCAATGGTAAAACAAAAAATCTTTATAACACACTTGTGATTTAAAGATAGAATATATGAGAATACTACATGTAATTCGACGAATATTAAGGAATTTTCGTATATATACGAGCACTCGAAACATTTTCCCCTTTATGCAGAAACCTTAATAATCAGCAAAAACAATGTAAAAGCTTCCCCATATAATGGCTACTTATTCAACCCGTCCAAGCGTAATTGGTGTATAATTTTCCTGTACAGCACTGCATTCTGAAATGTTAATGTTTATCCCCACCGCGGTGTTTCAGCTGTAAACACGATTAAGTGCGCGGTGCTACTGAAATTATGTATGAAAGTTAATAAAACGGTCTGTTCCTAGATATGAAATAAGGTGACGTGTTAAGTATTCGGTGTTTTATAGTCCAGGGGGGGTTACTACCATCTATTAAAACAATATTATTTTAATCATACATTGAAATTTCGTACCACGACCTCGTTAAAGTAAGATCGTTTTTATAATATTACAATAAGCAATTTTGTATTATGTCGGTCGAAATTATTCTTTTAGGCAGGAATAAAACACAACTGTTTTAAGGAGGTCGTGGTACGAAACCAAATGATGTTGATGCAATATTGAAATATAACTTTCTTGAACTGCTTATGGTGATTTTTAAAAGATGGTGGTAGGCTCCCAGGTAAAAATAGTTATATTTACATTTTATTTTGCGAGAAAATGTGTTTATAGAGATTAAGATGTTTTTGAGAAAATTCTTAATTGTAGAACGAGATTTTACAGCCAATTTTTACATATTATATATATGACGTGTTTTTATCTAACTTCTATAGAGAACATTTTATTTACTCGTCATAACTATATGCATGTACTAGTCACATATGGTTTAAATGTACTTAAAAAAATTTCGTTATTTTTCACACATTTTCACGGCTTAAATAGGTACATAAACGTAAATATTCATCCTGCAGTATCCAATTTTACTTAGCAATTCAACAGTAAAGCATACGTAACAACGAATCGTAATGAAGCACTGAATTAAACACAGAACACAGTTAAATGCGAATTTGTAGAGCAATCTCAATTCCATTCCGATAGAAGCCTTTTTTTCTATTTCTCTTTTCTAATTCTTTTGTAATAATAATATAGCCTTTTATTCAGATCAACATAATATTTGTAAAAAAAACTTAGTCTAGTATTTGTTGCTTCTTCGTATTCTGCAGATCTGTTTGCCAATCGGCAAAGGCCTCCTCCAACCTTTTCCATTCTACTCTATCCTGCGCCACTCTGTTCCACATCACACCTGCCACTTTTCTTATGTCATCATCCCATCTTTTACGCGGTCTACCTCTCTTCCTTTTACCTTCTCTGGGATACCATCTTGTTATTATTTTACTCCACTTATCGTGGCCTCTTATCATGTGTCCTGGCCATCTCCATTTAAGTCTTCTGATTTTCAGTGTCACATCTATAATTTTTGTTTTGTCCCTAATTGTATAGTTTCCCAGTCTATCTATTTTCTTGACATTCAGCATACTTCTTTCCATTGCATGTTGGCAGGTTGCTAGTTTGGTTTCCAGTTCTTGAGTTAAAGCCCACGATTGACAGCCATACGTAAGAATGGGTAGTACGCAAGTGTTGAATAGTTTCCTTTTTACTCTTATGTTAAGCTCTTTGTTTTTCATGATCTCTTTCAAGCCCCAATATCTCTTCCAACCATTTGTAATTCTTGCCTCTATTTCTTTCCGCATCGTTTCTTTTTGAGATATAATCTGACCCAGATATATGTATTCTTCAGTGTAGTTAATTTCGGTGTTTCCCAATTTTATAGTGTTTTTATTCCCATTTGTCATTACTCGTGTTTTTTCTGGGTTTAGTGTTAGTCCTACCTTTTCACTTTCGGTCGCAAGTTCCGTCATCATTACATTTAGATCTTCAGATGATTTGGCGAATAACACTACATCGTCAGCAAATCTCAAATGGGTTAGCGAAACACCGTTCACATTTATCCCTAGTTGTTCCCAATTAAATCTTCTGAAAATGGATTCGAGTACTGCAGAGAAAAGCTTTGGAGATAAGGGGTCTCCCTGTCTGACACCTTTTTCTATTTTGAATGGGACGCCTTTTTTTTCTAATTGGATTCTTGCTACATTATTTTTGTATACATTTTTTATTAATCGAATGTATTTGTGTTCAACGCCTTGTTCCATTAGTGCTTCCCATATTTTATCGTGTAATAAAGAATCAAATGCTTTGCTGTAGTCTATAAATACAATGTAGTATGTAAGTTGATATTCATTATACTTTTCTAACACTTGGCGTACTACGTGAATGTGATCAATCACCGAGTAATCTTTACGAAAACCTGCTTGTTCAGTGGGTTGCTGTGCGTCTAGTATTCTAGTAATCCGATTTAAGATAATCTTAGCAAAAATCTTATATATGTTAGACATAAGGCTGATAGGGCGGTAATTCCCAATGTCATGTTTGTCTCCTTTCTTATACACCAGGATAATGTAAGATTCTTTCCATTGCCGGGGGATAATTTCGCAATTTAAGATTTCGTTAAACATATGTGCGAAGACAGGTATCAGGACGTCCTTACTGTTTCGTAATATTTCGTTCCTTATGCCGTCAGGTCCGGGAGCTTTGTCTTCCTTTTGAGTATCAATAGCTTTCTCAACTTCTGCAGGAAGGATGCTGGGAACATCTGATATTTCTACTGGGTCTATATCTGCATAAATGGTATTGTTTATATAAAGCCTTTTGTAGTAGGATGTAGCTGTTCTTAATATGTCTGTTCTATTATGATTCCATTTTCCTCTGTCACTTTTCATTTTTACAATCCAATCTGTTGAGTTTGTCAATTCCTTGTATGCTTTTTTAATTCCACCTGTTTTGGTTACAAACTTTTCTATAATTTCCATTCTATTTCGTTTCTTATCCTTTCTAATACTTTCTTTAATTTTTTTACTAATGTTCGCTAGATACTTTTGTCTGTCTTGTGTACCTCTTGCGCTGATTAGATAGTTTCTTTCTTGCATTAATTGTATAGTATTTGTTGTGAGCCAGTTCTTAGTTTCACCTTTGGTGTTTGTAATAAGTTTTGTTTGAATTTTAATGGTTTTCTCTACCCAGTTATATTTTTCTTGTATCCCTAAGTCTTTTGTATTCAGTTTAAAGTCTATGAATTCGTCTTTCAAGGTATTTGTTACTTGTTTTATTTGGTGTATTCCTATTTTTGCATTTCCTGTGATTTGTGTTGGTCTGTGCTTTTTTGGCTGATTTACTTTCAGTTGCGCTCTGATCAGTCTATGGTTGGTGTTAAAATTTAATTTGTTGATAACTGTAAAGTTACTGAAATAAGTGTTTTTGTTGGTCATTATAAAATCAATTTCATTTCTTGTTTTGCCATCTGGTGACATCCAGGTCCACCGGTTTTTCTTCTTTTTGTTATATATAGTATTTAAGATGGTTAATTTATTTTCAAGTGCAAAGTTTATTATCTGTTCTCCGTTTCTACTTCTACTTTTATTGCTGTATGTGAATGGTCCTAGTATTATATTTTCTCCTGGACGTCTTTCCCCGATTTGTCCATTATAGTCTCCCATCACTATGAGGTTTTTATTGGCATGCTTTTGAATCGCTTTGTTAAGATCGAGGTAAAATGCATTTATTGTTTCTTAGTTAGATTGTTCAGTAGGCGAGTATATTTGTACAATGGACCGGTGATCCTTGTAACCTGGTAGTTTCAAGTTCATTATTGCAATGCGTTCTGAGATTCCCACAAATCCCTCTACATAATTTATCATATGTTTTTTAACAATAAAACCGATCCCATATTGGCCTGAAGTTTCTCCTATATGATAAAATAGGTAGTCAGGATGAGAAATGATACTTTCAGACGATCTCCTGACTTCGCTCAGGCCGATGATATCCCACTTGATCGGTTTCAATCCATATATTAATTCGGTAAGGTTTTCGTCATTTTTCAAAGTACGTACGTTTAGGGCTGCGATGTAGATTTTTGTTGTTTGACGCTCGCGATATTTGTTATTGTTTTTTGTTGGAGGGTGTTGGTCTTTTTCCCCCACGATGACCAGTCGGCTTGGGGGAGGTCGGTTTATACCTGTTTCGATATTGCTAGTTCCTTCAGTTACTTTTTCTTTCCGTTTGCCGTTTCTTGATTGCTATTGGTTGTTGTTTATAGGTATGTTAGACAGAGAGTTGGATCTAGACCGCATCATATCAAATGCGTTTGTCCTGTTAGACTTGATTGAAGATAGAATTTGTTGTTTTTTTGGATGATTGTTATAAGAGGAAGGTGAGGCAGATGTTTCTCTTTTCCTTTTTTCTTGGGGGTTATTATTCTTCTTAACTATTAACTTATCATATTTCAAATATGCTGTGTTACCCATTTTCCTCTCTTCAATTAACTCAGCTTGTAGTGTTTTCCTTTTTTCTAACACGTCTTTCGGATAGTCCTCAGTAATGTACAATTCCTTTAAGTTCTTTTTATTTTTAATAATTTCGTTCTTTTTCCAGTTACTTATAAACGAACATAATCCGGTCTCGGATTTTTATTTTTCTCCGGTCTCTATTTTCCTTTCCTATGCGATGGATTTTGTTGACTTCACAATCTTGTATGTTAATATTTAAATCGTAATTAAATTTTTTCCTTTACCTTTTGAAGTAGTTCGTAGGTCGATGCCTCTCTTTCTTCTAAGCCAAAAATAATAATATTATTTTTCCTCTCCCCTCTCTTCAGATATTCTATCTCTTTTTCTAATTTGTCTACTTTGATTTTTAGGGCTTTATTTTCCTCCAACATAGGAATTAATTTCTCTTCTAACCTTTCCATAACATTTTCCGTGATAGAATCTTTCAAATCAGCAGTTTGGTTTTGCATTTCAATCTTCAGTTTGTCAAATAGTATTTGAAATTGTCCCTCCATGTTATTATAAAGTTGGTTTTAGGTGGATAGGAACGTACAAGTAATTAATAGTAGAAATTTTAATTGCAACTTGGCAACACTCACTGTGACGTCACGGCAGCTCGCTTGCGATTGATATGTCAGCTGTCAGATTCAAAATCAAATTTCCTGACCTCAAGTCAATGGTGATCTTGTGTTTTCCTAATTATTCGGCCAAGTCCAGTAATTACCGTGAAACTGATTATTCGTAAACACTTCACATTCGTTCTTATAAGTTTTCAGACGTGTTTAGTGTCCAGAATTTGCTCGATCTATTTTTATTCACTTTATTTCTATCAGACGTTATTACTATGTTGTTGACAGTTCGGATGCCGGAAACGGAAGAATTCTTTTGTAACTGCTACTATTTGAAACTTATATCACACAAGAACACCTTTCCATAAAGTTAAAGTTAAATAAGAGAACTACGATAAAATATAATTAAGTATACTCGGTATCAAACTGCTAGTCCGCTCTAAAGTTGTTGCGAGCAGATGTAGTCATACAATTTTCTATGGCGACACGATTCATTTCTATATTCAGCACGGACTAGCAGTTTTACGCGGACTGTACATGCTTTTAGAGTAACATAAATATTACATAATAATTATGTTAAAGAAAAAACAAGGTAAAACGAAACACTTCATTGCAAATATACATAAATATAAACCTCTAAACATATACTTTCTACGCATACAAATTATATTATTGGTATAGCAATATTTTGTTCTAAATAATATTTTAAGCGAGAAAGTAATAATCCTCAAGACGGAGACGCAACTTTTTTACACCAATTAAACTTGTATCTATAATAATAATTATCTCCAAAATTGTGAAACGGGCCACTTTCTCCGGCCGAAGCTATAGCATAAAGAATAGTTAAGCCAGCTGAAATTTTTTCGGCTTTCAGCTTACAATACTGTTTAGTGGGGAAACTTTTGCCTCTAACTCCGCAAAATTAACCGAGAGAAAGGATTCCTGTTAAATGAACATGGCTTTTTCATTAAACTTATCCAAAGTAGATCGCGGCTTTTCTACAATAACGGCTTTTCAGCTTTGCATGCCGAGTTTTTAGCATTGTCTCATTTAAATCCGGCCTTTTGAGTGCAATGCTACTGATACAATATTATCTTACTTTTTAATGCAATTTTTGAATTCCATTTTATTTTCCAAAGGAAATTTAGGTACCCACTCAACATTTCAATCTCGTTAACATTTATTTCGTTTGACATAATTATTGTACGCGTATAACAAGTTTGATCATTGATTCATTTTTTTTTATAATATAGCAGTAGCAGACGAGCATGCAGTCCACCTGATGGTAAGTGGCTACTGCCGTTCATGGACATTTGTAATCAACCCCAGATAGGATTAGATATTCCTACCTAAGGTCGGCCACAGATGCGCCGCTACCCCTGAGGACAAAGCGTGAACGCCTCGGAAAAGTCTGTGTCCCTTACCACACCCTTCAAACCGAAACACAGCAGCGCCTAACACTGCTGTTATTAGGTAGAAATAGGTGTGGCGGTGGTGCCGCTGGATTCGAACCACAAATTATATTGTGAGGTGGTAGAGCCCCTACCACCTCACGAAATATATTTATAAATCATATTTTATAAACGCGAATTATGGAAATATATTGGTAATTTTACAATGTAATTCATTGTTTTAGTGAGGCAGCGTAACTGTCACACCCATAGGTACCCACACCCTATCTTATAACAACAACGTAATTAGTGTTATACAAAGAAGTTTTATACAAAGACGAGCACGAGATATTACTACTTCATCTCAGCTCATTCTCAGTGACTTCATCTGCAGACAATCTCAAGTAAAATTTCTAATCCTCTTTAGGGTAACAGATGTCTATGGACAGCAATGATTGCTTTGGATCAGATTGATTGCAAATCTTTTGATCATTTTCATAAGAAGCTCTTTTCACCACATAAATAAATTCTGAGATAAAATACAAAAATGGCTCTGATTTTTTTAAATTAATAAATTATCATTACTTTTCATCCAACAGTGCTCAGGCGGGCGTTCAGCATGTTCGACTCAAGCAAGCAAGGTCGCATCGAGAAGGAGAAGGTACGGACCATACTCAACACCATGGTGCATAGCTACGACGACAACGAACTGGACCAGATTCTCGACAATGAAGATGCTGATGGTAAGTGCAAACAGGTTTAGGAAGATAAAACAGAGTTAAAGTTTATGATACCGAGTGAAAACATTATAAAGTATAATACGATTTTGAAATTAATAGATTAGAACAAAGAAAACGAAGGTAATCTTATGAATAATACACTAGCAATAGGAATATCAGCGAGGCAAACACTCGAAAGGACTCGGTGTCTTCGTAAACGTGCTAAGTGGCCATAATAATAAAGTGAGGGTCTTATATAACCTTAAAGGAGAAAACTCACTGAAAGCAGATCAAGATAAAAATGCTTAGTTGCAAAGACAGAATGCTGAATATCCTAGACACTATTGTTATATGCTACCAGTTAAACAGGACTTCACTACCAGATAATCGAGACTGAAGGTATCTCCGACGTTGACTGTTAGACATTTTTGTGAGCTTGATAATTTTGCTCTTGCCTTATTAATTACATAAAGGATTGGAAAACTGCAGAATGTATTTAAATTTATTTAATAAATTAAATACCTTAGCAATCTTAGAAGAATTGAGTCTTGTTCCTATGCTAGGACTTATGCATTTGCGAATTTTAAGAAGGTCACTTGGATATTACTCAAGAAGAATGTTTTGCTACAGTGGGACCATATTCGAATTACTATATTATATTGCGTTATGGAGTTTCTTTCGCCGCTTCTTCTCCATATCGAAACACCTTGTGAAGTGGTGGTAGTTGTATTGATATTCAAAAAGTGGTCTGTAAAGAACCTATTTTGAATAAAAAAAATGATTTGATTTGATTTGATTTAAATCGGACATGATTGCGCCAAACGATTCTGAAACGTTGACCTAATGGTTTTCCAAAAAAAACGATCATACAAGCCAGAATTGTCTCTTTGGCACCAAAGACCGTACCTGTGTAGTCCTTAATCGTTTCATCAAAATCGTAAACACTAATCCGATCAAAACCTTCAGTATACTAAAGAGCATAAGTACTAGATCGGAAGGGCCATTAAGATGTACCGTCAAAGCGGACCTGACGAAAATAAACCAGCCTCGACACGCTTGTAAAGCCGTGTTTTTACAGCCGTGGCATTACGAGTTATCGTCACCGTAGGAAATAAGGTGGGACACTTGATTTGCACTGGAAACGGCCGTTTGATGTCTGATGGGCAGTGGGCTATTATCGCCACACAGCTTGTTAGTTTTATAAAATGAAATGTCAGTTAGTATTTTATTATTGTGTGATGTACCAGGTTTGTGCACGTCGGCTATAACATAAACAATCTGTGAGAGTTGTAACGACTCATGATGCTATCTTGCAAAGTTCTAAGCCTTAAAAGTCACCATCTTCACGAATACATCGTATATAGCCAATTCATCGTATTTAACAGAAGGACCATCATAACTTTATTTTGATTATTTTCTAGTTATGACAGTGGCAGTGCTGCAACTACTAATAACCAACTTCTACCATCATCTTTATTAATATGACTTCTTGATGTGGTTGGATAGCGTCTGGTCTATTTTGTGTATTGGAGACAAATTGGTTCACGATCACTCACTTAATCGATTTCCAAACTTTAGTAAACAGCTGTACAAATATAACCTGTTTCTATAAAAAATGCAATTCAAATTACCAAGTTTTGTATCAATCCAGATCAACAAAAAACGATCAAAAATTTTGACGTAACATCTTCAGATGTTGCCATTTGAAACTGCAATCCTCATGGATACAAGTTATACGTACACCAAACAACCCACCTATTTACGTAAACGTTATTTCGTCAACCGAACTGTCAGTCTTCGTGTTCAGTTAATTGAAGGATGGCCCCGTCTCCGGCAAATTAGCGTGAATTTAATTGACATCGGCGTTACATTGAGACGTGACATCGAGTTCATTCTTGAATATCTCAGATATTTTTTAATAGAAACGTTGTAACGTAGAGTTACGCGACTGGCAATACTGAGAAGATACGTCAATCTTATACTATTTTCCATTAAGCTACTAGGTTAGCAATCAAGGGCAAAAAACAGGTTAATTTCAGATTTTAAACTTGAACATCTATTTTTATTGCGGCCCATCACTAAGACCATTCTCTGGACGTCAATAAGTTATTAAATATAATTATGTACTTTGAACAGAGCAATTACTCTTCCCTCAACACACCCCTCCAACTTATATACAGCGTTAGAAACTACCATCATAAGGCAAATACATGTTTAATTAAAAAAATGTTAATATTAAGTTAATCTTACTTATGTGGCAATGACTTACTTATTTGGTAATGTCATATTCAATTTGATTTCAACAACATTTCAAAGATAGTTATGAACAAAGCTTTTTCCTTAAACAACATTTAGTTTTTTTTAGAGCAAATCTCTTTATGCATAAAAATTCCTCAACAAATGACTTACACTGATGAAGGCAGGCTCGGAGTAATTAACTTGATATCACGAGGAATAGCTCCGTCAACAGTTATTAGGAAAGTAATTACGCCAGATGTTCCGACGGTTTGCTTTACTAGCTGTTATTAACCCGGATTTGTTTACGATTCAACGAGTTTTAAAAGGAAAATTTTGGCGCTTTTTAAATAAGTACGAAAGAAATAAAGCATTGAGACTTATATTTAAGTAGTGATGTTACGTCCTATTTTTAGTTCGTAAATTGAAATGTACTAATGAGAGATCAAAGAGATAATTTTCGGACGAAAGTCTGAAGAAGAATTGCATAGGGTCCAGCCGCATGTCTATTAACAAAACTTAAATTATAAAATTAAAATTTTCTTTGATGGCCCGTATGGTAAACTACTTATTATCTTAAACCTTAGCGTTCTTTAAAATATGTATCATTATTAATAAATACTCATAAATATTAATTCACTCTATCCTAGAACAGTACCCTTACCATGAATTTTCAAAACATTCCACAATTTTACGTTACGTTTACTCAATCCATTATTCTTTTCCGTTTGCTTCAGTAGACTGAGTAAGCAACAATTTTTTTTTTTTTTTTTTTTTGGCGCCCAGATGTAGGTGGAAAAAGGGCTGACCCTCTACGGAGAGGGAGGAGCAAAAAATGCGTCCAAGCACTTACAGGCCGCGACGGCCGGTGCCTGCGTCGTGTGGGGCTGACTGAAAGGTCCTCCTGAAGGGAGGACCATCCCACTAAAAACTCCTTTAAGGCATTCGTCCAAGGGGACCGTACAGCCGACATCGGATAGCGGCCTCTCGTTTGCGGAGCGAGAGGCGCTAGCGGCGCTCCCTAGAGAGCTACCGCTGGATAGATGACACTGAAGGTGTCAACGTATCATGAATAAGATTAGAATCGTCGGGAAGACGATTCTCTATGGAGAGTTGTACGCCCCTGTGGGCGGCCAGAAGATTCTCCACATCGGTGGAGAGTTTGTTAGGAGCGTCGGTCAAGATATTTCTTGGCCGACGGCAATTGTAACGGGTAGGAAGAGGGGCAGCATAGTCCGCTGCACCCTTGATTAAGGGGTTGGAATGGTTTTCTGAGCGGTCAAAGAACGCTTCAGAGAATTGTCTGAGGACTTGTTGTATTGGAGCGAGCTCCAGGTCACGGTGGAGGTCAGCGTTTCTGACATACCAGGGGGCATTAAGTGCCCGACGACAAAAGAGATTTTGTATGACCTGGAGTTTGTCTAGGATGGTGGGATTCGCGTGAGCGAAGACTGGGGAGGCGTATGTTAACACCGGTCGAATGCAAACCTTATACAGCGTTCGCTTATTCCTGGCTGACAACTTGCTGTGTCTGCCAATCATGGCGTTGAGGCGGCTCATGTAAGAGCGGGCGGTATGGGTGACCTTAGAGACGTGGGGTCTAAAGGTGAGGCCCGGGTCAAGGGTAACTCCTAGGTATTTTACTGTGGGCCTCCATGGAATGGGGGCCCCAAGTAATTTGACGGAGGGCAGGTTGTTTAAGCGCCTGCGTTTGTGGTCGAAGCGCATTGCGGAGCTTTTCTCCGCATTGACTTCGATGCGCCATTTCCTAAACCAATCTCCTAACTCGTTGACCGAGCGTTGGAGTTTGGCGAGGACAGATGACTCCTTTTGCCCTTGGATGTAAAGGGCGGTGTCATCGGCGAAGAGTGAGAGCTGCACCCCATTTTTGGGGATAGGAATATCGTTGGAGTACGATATGAATAATGTAGGAGCGAGCACTGAGCCTTGAGGGACTCCGGCTGTTACGGGGCGTGGGGGAGAGAGGATACCTTCGTGTCTGTAGCGGAAGGTTCTGTCCTGAAGGTAGGAAGCCACGATGCGGACTAGGCGATCAGGAAGACCAGAATGGTATAGCTTGTATACCAGTCCTCCATGCCAGACTTTGTCAAAAGCCTTGGCGACGTCGAAGAAGACTGCTAGTGTCTTGTTACGTCTTGGATAAAACCCGCTTGTGATGTACTCGACAATGCGGTGGACTTGTTGGGGGCACGAGTGCTGGAGGCGAAAGCCAAATTGGTGAGGAATGATGAGTGGGGGAGCATCTATTGGGAAGAGGTGCCCTCTTATGTGAACGAGGATCACCCGTTCGAAAACCTTGCCCATTGCATTGAGGAGGCTAATGGGGCGGTGGTTGGAGGGAATATGTTTCGGTTTCCCAGGCTTGGGAATACCGATAACTGTTGCTGTCTTCCAGGCTGTTGGAAAGAAGCTGAGATCGAGGCAGGCATTGAAGATAATGACCAGAAGGGTCAGTGCCTGCTCGGGGAAGTGTTTGAGCGCCAGGTTGGAGATACCATCCGGACCTGGGGCTTTACGAGGTTTCAAACCGCGGATGACGGTCCGGACCTCGTCTGTAGTGATTTTAATGGGAGCAGAGGTGACAGGGAGGGAGATCTTTTTAAGGACCTCCTCCTCCACCTTGTGAATGTGGATAGGGTCGCACGGTTGAGTGCTGGGGGAGCACTGCGCAGCGATGCTATCTGCGAAGCATTCGGCCTTCTCAGCGTCTTCGAAGGCTATGCTGCCGTCGGGACGCGTGAGAGGGGGAGTGCTTGAGAAGGCTTCGGTACGAAATCGTCTAGCGACTTTGTAGAATGCCTTATGAGAAGGTTGGATATCCTCCATGAGAGAGTTCCAGTTGGAGTCCCTCATTTCGGCTAGCCGGGATCTGACTTTCCTTTGGAGGGCGTTAGCGCGCCTCCTAAGGACAGGGGTGGGATACTTGGCGGCCCATCTGAGGGCTGCGTTTTTAGTTTGGATTAGCTTCCTGACCTCGCGAGGTAGTTTTCGGTTCGGGACCTCTACCACCTTCGCGTTGTCATGAAGCGAAGTCTGAACTAGCTGGGTGAGTGAGTTCACCGTACTGTCTATTTTCTCCGAGCTAACAAGGTAGTCTGGGGGAATAGTATACGGTGAATCGGGGGCCTCTATGGCCGAGATGAGAGATTTCTCGTACCCTTCCCAATTAGTGAAGGTTTTCGAGGAGGTATGGGGAGTTGGATCATAGGGACCTAACTGTAGAGAGACTGGACGATGGTCTGAGCCCAGATCGTCCAGTGTTTCGATCGCTCTTGTATTGAGCGCGACGCCTTTAAGGAGGGCGAAATCCAGCACGTCGGGTTCTTGGTCTTCCCGATCGGGGTAGTGGGTTGGCGCTGTTGGAGAGAAGATATCAAAGTCCAGTGCGCGGGAAATGGTTAAGAGTTTCTTACCGTTGGTGTTAGTCAGACGACTATTCCAAACGGTATGTTTGCAATTGAAATCTCCAAATAGTACGACAGAGTCTCCGAGCGAGAGGAGGGCCTCCAAGTCGCTTTGGAGAGGGGCTTTATTGGCGGGGAGGTAAATTGAGGCTATGATCAGGGACGGGTGTCCTGTCATGCCTAATTTGCATATGGTGGCTTCCATATTGGTGAGCTTGGGTGTTTCCAGAGGGGTGCAATGGAAGGATCTCTTGTAGTAGATGGCAGTGCCTCCGCCACGACGGTCGTCGGCTCTGTCATTACGTACAAGCGCGTAAGAGGGGAGACTTACGCCTTTAAGGGAGGGCTTGAGGAAAGTTTCCTGAACAAGCAACAGGTCGATATCCCTGTTGCGGACGAACTCTTTGAGTTCGGGAATGCAAGGCTTAAGACCTCGTGCATTGAAGGAGATAAGCGAGACGCCTTTAGGTTTTTGACGACCGGGATGAAGGGGTTGAGTATGAACGTTACTCATTGAATGGACTTGAACAACGCTAAGTGTTCAGAGTAGATTGCGATGCGCTCCGCCTGGCTGGCGTTACGCATCTTTTGCGAGACGAGTATGATCTCGTCGAGGTTCACGCCCTTAACGCAGTCCTTAAGGAACATGATATGTTCCCTTACCGATGCGTCTTGGGTGGGACGGGGAGTGGGAGTGGCCTTAGGGGCCGGGGTTGGTGGGGCGGTCGCGGGTGCTACTTTCCTCCAACTCATGGGAGCGGTTGGGGTTTTGGAGGCCCCTAGCCGCGGGAAATTGGTCGAATTGACCGGAGGTGGGCCTGCTTTCGAGGGCTGCTTTTTAGCAACCTTCTTTTGAGCGGGACGGGGGGCTTTAGGGCAGCCACGGTAGTTAGCCGGGTGCCCTGAAGTGGTGCATAGCACGCAGGCAGGAGGGGACTCGTCTTCACGAGTTCTCTTGCACTCACGTGTGGCGTGGGGTTCTAGGCACTTGACGCACCTTGGGGGGGCAGTGCAGTTCGCCGCTGCATGGCCGTAAAGCTGGCAGCGGTGGCACTGGGCAGGGTAGCCACGCTTGTTAGGTGGTTCCACCTTGATCTCAGAAAGGCCACAGATTGTGAGCTCCTTCTCCTTGAAAATGTCCTTGGAGGACGGGGTCTTGGCTAGAATGGCCAGGGCTAGAGGGTATTTGACCCCGTTGCGGTTGTACAACTTGTGTACACCTTCCACGGGGAACCCTTGGTTGACTAGATCCGTTTGGATTTCGTCGGTGGGAAGCTCGTAGGGGAGACCCCTAAGGACCGCTTTGATTTTGCGGTCCTCTTCTAAAGCGTACGTGTGGTACGGGAGTTGAAGGTGAGTTAGGAGCCTAATGAGGCTCCTGAAGTCCTCGGTGGTGGGGCATGAAACGCGAATAGAGTCGCGAAGGTTACGTGCCTTGGTGTAGTGGATCTGTTTTTCCACTAGGGTTTTAGAGAAGTCGGACCATTTCGACTTATCTCTGAAGAAAATGTGTGGGGGCGGTTTGCACTTGGCAAGTGCCGGTTCGCAGCGCGTGGCTGGCTTGGCGGGCTTAGCCGCGGGGGTTGAGCTCTGGGGCTCGGTGGAGGTTTTTGGCACGGGGGCCAGAGTGGAGGCTTTTGGCACGGGGGCCAGAGCGGGGGCCGCTGGGGCTGGGGTGGCTTCGAAAGAGGCCTCGGAAGAGGTTTCACTTGTCGCCTTAGCGACGCGTTTCACCGGTCGTTTCTTGGTCTTCCTCGACTTGACAGGGGTGAAACCCTGGTCGTCGTCGGAGGAGGGGGCGGTGATGAGGGTGTGCTCCGACGATTCGTCGGAGGAGGCGGGGCGTTTGAGCGAGATGGCATCGAAGTCCATCTCGTGTCTCGGGGTGGCATCAGGGGATGCGGGTGAATCAGTAACGGACAGGGGATCCGTTACGGATTTCAAGGGCTCGCAAAGGGAGCGGAGTTTGACTGAGTCAAATGGGCGATTGAGCTCCTTGCTCAAGAGGGAGGACAGAGCCTCGAAAAACCTATCTGTTACCATGTAGGCCATGGTAACCTGGGATGCCTCCCTGCCGAGGCAGGGAGCTAACGGGGAGGGGGAGGGAAATGCAATTACCCCTAAGGGAAAGTAACTGCTACCGTCACCCTTGGGATAGCCCAAGTGCAGTGGGATCGGGTCTGCCGGTTTCTCTCAGGCCGAGAGGTCTGAGAAGCGCACCGGGTCAACGCTAGCTGGCCTCGTTGGCACCGTTAGGTATCCACCAACTCAAACGCGTCGGGACGTGAGTTTTGTTTATTCCCAATAAATTGGCAATAAACAAAGCACGGACCGCTATCGATAATATCGAGTAGGCGAGAACCGGCCGAAAGGCCAGAGAAAATTCTGGGTTAGGAAACACTAGAGCGCGAGCAGGCGGGGCTGCTCGGTCTGGCGTTCAAACGCAGAGTGTAAGCAACAACTACGTAGTAACAATAAGTAAGTGCTCAAGTATTTTTGTCTACCTCACATGTTCGCAAAAAAGAGAGACAAAACATAAAGCGCCATTTTGTCAATATATATATTTAATGTTACGTTACTGACACTACAGTTCTGATACAACCGCTAGGGGCGCTGATTGGAAATTGTATGGGCAAATATGTAAACAAATCCCAAAACAGTCATATTTGTCAAAACGTAACAACTCATGGTAAGGGTACAGGATTTGCTCTGTCGTAGATGCTTTGTGCACACACACAGATGAATACACAAACCTCAAGACTCAGAACCGAAATATATACTATTCAGATGTTTGTCTAAACAGAGAACGAACCCTATGAGTGTTTAACGGCCCAATAAGAGTAAAAAAATAACCAGTTTTTGCCGCCTACAGGTCAAAATTTAACAATAGCTTTAAGCAATAAGATTTAATACTTTGAATTTTTTTTGTTTGCGTATATACTCAAACATTTATTTACTTACAGGCGAAATCGAAATCATATCTAAATATCAAATTTATAATGTAATATCAAATTTATTTTTAAAATATTCCTACGATTTTCCTTGGAATTTTGAAATTAGTCGCAAACTTTCAGGAATTGTTAACGCAGAATTCTTTGGGCTTTCAACTAAAAAGGCATTCCGGTTCTTTGCTTTCACGAATACCTTTTGAAAGAATTCTGAGAATTTTACAGTAAACAACCACTTTTAGAAGTACTGATTCTAGGGTAGAATGATACATTTTATTCTTGAGCAATTGCAAGTTTAAAGTATTGTAAGATTATGTTTTTGTTATTTTTATACGATATAAGTAGCAAAGAAGCACAGCCGCCCATAGACATCTTGTTTGATTCCTGGTTAAATAGATTTTCAACAAATCTAATGATGCCGTTTTAGTTTTCATTGAATTGCTCGCAACTCCTTTTAGAATTTTTCGCTGAATCTTCTCGTTTCAGATTTCGCAACCTACAACATCCCATTGACATTTGGTTCGATTTCTGACTAAGGAAATAGATTTAAAGAATCAAATGATGCAGTTTTCGTTTATATCAAAATCCTCGTAACTCCTTAAAACATTTTTCGCTAATTCTTATAGTTTCACATATCGCCAACCCATCATTTTATAAAATCATCCTGCATATACATACATACCTACTTAAAAAGTTCTGGTAACAGATCATTATCGCCAACTTATCACGGACGACGTAAACATTGGTCATTTGTTAGTACTTAAGATGAGCTTCTGTAAAAATATTTTCCCCGAATTCTTTTATTAGAACAAACGAGCTTAGTCCTCTGTCAATAGGCGGGAACAGGGTTACCATTTTCAAATTTAGAAAACTAGGGCCTGTTGCAAACTTCATGATTTGAGTATAACAAGAGGTCTTAATCTGTAACATCAGTAATAATTTAGTAGACGATAGAAGCTACGGTTCGCCATCAGAGGCACCACTGTCAAGTCTACTTCTGCCTCATAATTATAGTACCTATTAAGCTCTTCTATGATAATAATATGATCGTTTGTCAGGGAAACTTACCCAAGGCGTTTTCACTTAGTCCTAGCTATCACACATACTAATTTTCAAATTTGAGCAATCTAAACCTGCGTACGTTAATTATGGTCTTATCAGACACTTCCAGTAGAAAGCAAGACTTGTCCTGGAAAAACAGAACGGTTGGTAGTTCTACGTGAGAATATATTAAACAAGCGTGGGACGCGCCTAACACGTTTTCCTTAGGGGTTCAAAATCGCTTAAACCCCTCAATCGTTTAGAAACAAACCGGACGTCCATTTAGCGTTGTAAATGTTGGGTTTAAATTGTTTCGTATTTTTTGCCTATTTTGGCAGGCCCCGGAGGATTTCTTAGACATTTTTCAATATGTACGAGTTAGAGGCTACAGTGTACAGAAGTTGAAATGAAAATTAAATTAATATCTAGGATACAAATACAGGATACCTAAGACCTAGGTAGGTAACCAAAATAATATGGATATTTAAAGAAACGAATATCTGTGATCAACTCCAAATAGAAGCTGGAACACCTCATGTAAGTTTACGCTACACCCTTTAAACCAGAATTCACGAGCGTCAAATACAATTGTTATATATCAAAAAATATAATGGTTCTACTATTAACGCAAGCTGACCACGGATGCTCTACTCCTCAGAATTCAGATGGTTGTCTTTCATGTAAATAAGTCAGCAATCACACATCCACACACCCTTACACCGAAACGCAAATAATACTACACGCTAGAAATAGGTGTGGATGTGAAACCTCCTCGTTTGAACTACACTTCGTCATCAACCCATTATTGTCCCACTGCTGAGAATGGATCTCTCAGAATGAGAAGGATTAGGCCATAATCCACCGCATCGGCCAAGTACGTATTGGTAGACTCCACATACCTTTGAGATTTTTTTTATATAAATTTTTTAGGTATGCAGGTTTCCTCACGATGTTTTTCTTCACCGTTTTAAGCAAGAGATAATTAATTTCTAGTACGCAAGTAACTTTGAAAAATCAGCGAGCCTAGGATTTGAACCTCGGACCCCTCGTTCGAGAGGCTGAGATTCTAAACCATTAGGCTATCACAGCTTTTTGCTATCACTGCTTATTTCCTCAAAAAATCGCAGGTTGCCATTACATTTAAACTAAATGCCTCCGAGCTATAAAATTGTCAAAGTAGAGTTGTAACTTTCGCTAGCAGTGGGACAGGTGAATTATATGCTGATTCAGAAGTAAGTAATTTTCCACAGGTACGGTCGGCATGGAAATGTTTTTCTATCCCTTATTAATGCGCCCCCGATTTTATTTCATAACAACTCTATCGGATAAATTTTGTTGAGAACGTTTTATGTTAAAAGGGTTTCTGCTTACGGGTACGAAATATGTTGTGTTCGCAAATTCTTGGTGGAAACCCTTAAGGTTTTACCATTACTAAAGCTTAAATTGAATAGCCCGGATATATAGACCAGAAAAATATAAAAAGGAAACGTTTTTATCTTCTTTCATGCAATTATGCATAGAGGTTATTATGGAAGCTAGTCTTCGAGTAGTGATAGATAATAATTTTTGAAAAAACCTATCAAAGAAAAAAAAGTGTGTGTGTGTCAGCTACGACGCACGATAATTATGATATATATCGAATAGAAAATAGTTAATGACGTTTTAATGTTTTATATATTGCTATTTGGCTTATTTTAAATTATCTGTGTTTTATTTGTGGCTAAAAATATTTTAATATGTAGTCTGTGAACCTATTTTACCGATACAACGCATTCCTTCACGTCACTAGTACAAAAAAATAAAATTATGACATTTCTATTCAGTGACTTCACTGGTGTTGCGTAAAGTGTGGATATATATGTTTGTCTCTTTCTACGTAACGCCTCAACTTTTCGTGTTACCCTTGATTTTACTCCTCATAAAATTTCCGTACCGGGCCTTATAACTCAAATCGTTTCTTAAGGAGTAAACTCCAAAAAAGGAAGAAAATCGGCTGTCAAACAATTTTTTTTATCTCATATATTTTATATGTACAAATGTTCTTTGTAGTGAGAAATAACATTTAGAAAATTTCTATTGCTATACCGTAACCTTCATATGTCCATGTAGCCTCAATCTTTTCTGCAACCCTTTAGTTGTTAATTGACCATGTTAAAGTTAATAGTGACTAAATTAGAAAATCTGATATCAATAGAAATTCACAGTACACTCCTGACCTATATATTGTTAGGACCGAGTTGAAATAAGACTAAGTTAAACTGGGTCACTTTTGGAGATTCCGGGAGATTAGAAAAGTTAGAACGTATTAAGTTTTGATATTAACGTCGTCGCTTCTGTACTACGTGTGTTCATTTTTTTTTTCAAATAATATACTATGTAATAATGTATGTATAATTGTATATGTATATAATGTATGTAAATGTATGTATAAAATACTGAATTTTAAATTTAGCCATACATACACATTGACAATGCCAATTTACTTAGCAATTCAACCCAGGGGATTCGATTAGGGCGGCTTTAGTACATTTAGGGATATTAATAGTGCAATATTGAAGAGTTCTTGATACATTTTATCATGTTGCAAAACCCTTGACCCCTCACAATCGCACATCTTATACACAGAACATTTTGTAAAGACATAACACGTAAGTCTAAAAAAATAAGTCACTGTGGTTATTCCAAGTCACGAACACATAATATATTAAAGTATGATGCCACGTTTCAGCTTACACGGCCGTCCATAAACATGCTGAAACAGCAATTACGATCAGCCGAATCAGCAAACAGGCTTATATTCTGATATAAAGTTTAGTATTGTATAACAAGTTTTTGAGTTTAGTGGATATATTATTGAACCTCATTTTTATTTGGAGATGGTAGAAACCTTTGTAGTTCGACTCCGGAGGCATCACAGACAGACCTTTTTCTGCCTAATTACAGCAGTTTTAACCACTGTGTTCTGGTTTGAAGGGAGTGGTAAGAGAGACATACTTTTCGAGGCGTTGCAGCTTAGTCTTTAGGAGTAGCGGCGCATCTGTGGCCGACCTCAGGTAGGAATATCTAATACTACCTGGAGTTCATTACAGATGTTCATGGGCGGCAGTAGCCAGTTACCATCAGGTGGACTGCATGCTCGTCTGCTACTCCTATATTATTAAAAAAACTTTGCACCTCCGGCGCGGCGAACCTCTGGCAGAATCTAATGGAAGCAGTGCTTCCCTACCATGGACATCAATAATCATAATAGGATTGGAGTCTTCATTACTAGCATTCAATGCAGAATATAGCAGGGCTCAACACTAATGTTTTCAGATACGATGTTCCTAAAACTTTTATGTAGATACATCCAGTTATAGTCGCAAAGTCGCAAAAAATCGTATGGGTTTCGAGGGCAGATGATCGTAAATCAATTTCGCCGAATCCAAACGCTATAACAATTGATATAAATCAAAGCGGCATGATAAATGTACTCAGATACCAGAAACCGGCCCTCATTTCGCTGGCCGTGAAACGTGGTCAACATTTTTTTGTGTGTCACTGATTATAGGCGTAGAATACTGTTTTTCATATTCTTCCGAGGTTTTACTTGCTTTGTTCGTTCATATGTGTGGGTCAAATCTTACAACTGAATTTTAAACCAGTTAGCTGCAACCCATTGAACTGAAATTCATATACGTTTCGTTTGGATGACAGTGCATGAGCCTAGTGACGATTAAATCCAATATGGCAAACGACACAAGATAGCGGACCAGATATTTTTTATGCGCCTCTATAAGATGGGTATAAAATGAAAGGGTTTTCTGAAAAACAAACGAAGTAAAGTAATGTTATTCATTGTGAAAATCAATTTTTAAGATTTTTCAATGGTAATCAAAGAAAATAATTCGTGTACCAAAAAGAACCTTGCATGGTTAATTTAGTGAAAAAAAACTTAAGTTACGAGTATACGCGTAAACCGCGAATATGTAGTTTTCGCAGTGAAACTAACGGGAACTAACGAGGAACCGTCAGTCATTTGCGGACAGCCCCAACTTTAATTTGAAAGCAACTGCTCTCATTGGTTTTACTTGCCAAACTTGAAATAGGGTTGCCACTTTCCTTTTTTTATAAGTTTTTTTTTTTATCAATGTATAGTAGCAATATAGTACACAGTTTGCGTACTATAAAGTAAAATTAAATATTAATTATTTATAACATCGACGTCTGTAATCAATCTCATGTAGGATTTTAGAAGGCGTACCTATAAGTTGCTATACGTAAAGATTATGTTAAAACGCTTCGTTTATCTACCATACCATACATTTCAAATACTGACATGAACACTAGAAAAATGTAGGCAACTAACAATTTTCGTGTAAAAAGAGCAAAAAGTCATAAATAAACATTACACACACAACATAGGTTAACAAATTTTTTCGCCACGTAATATTTATTTTATTACGATTAAAGCTTCAAACGAGCATACAGTCCTACCTAATGAAAGGCCTAATGATAGGCATCTAATGACAGGCCAACCACAGATGCGTTGCTACGTCCGAGGGCTAAGATGATCACCTTATATGTGGGTCGGGCGACAACCACCCCTGCCACCAAAACGCAAAAAGCTTCACGCCAGATATAGGTGTGGCGGTGGTAACTCCCTATCCAACTATTCTGGTTCAAGTACCTTTCACCTGTAGCTTATTCGCCGTAAAACTAACAAGCAATAACGAGGAACTACAGTCATTTGCGGTCACTACCAACTTTAATTTGTTCCTCACTGTCTAACTTTATCCAGGGTTTGTATTTTTAGTGACTTTTAGGTACCTACTAAACGTACTCTTAACTATTCCTTTAAAATAACTTATTTCCTAATCTAAATCTTACATCCGATTAAAATCTAACTTTTGATAAACTGACTAAAATGATTGATATTAAAATATTAAATAATTTTTATTTCGTCTACGGTTAAAACTACTATTGATTTACCTATTCAAAATGATGTAATATATAATGCGGGTAAGTAAATATTACAAAAATGCTATAAAAATATATAATACGAATAATTTACATAGTGAAACAAAGATGCAAATACCATGCGAGTGAGATATCATTCAGTACGAGCGGTACGGTCATACCAGCTACTTATATTATTTACGCTTGGAATTGCACCTATTATATCAAACCAGCATGAAAATAGCGAGGGCTATTCTGCGTGGATTCCTAACATTTATCCTCACATTCCACTGTTAGTCAAGCCGCGTTACCATAACACGCTTGTTAGTCACGTAAGGTCGCTCGTTTCAAATTATGAGCCGTGCAATGAGCTGTAATTCGCATTTTGCTGTTTTCCGGTTTGAAGGGTGTGGTAAGAGAGACATACTTTTCCGACTTTCAACGCGGTTCCAACTTAGTCCTCGCTACTATTGCATCTGTGTCCGACAGGTTCATTAAAGATATCCATGGGCTGCATTAGCCATCAAGTGGACTGCATGCTAGTTTGCTACCTTTATATTACTTAACCAAAACAGCATGAAAATAGCAAGATCCATTCTGCGCGGGTCCCTGGCATTTGTCTCACATTCGACTGTTAGTCAAGCCGCGTTACCATAACACGCTTGTTACCCACGTAAGTTCCCTCGTTTAAAATTATGAGCCGTGCAATGACTTGTAGTTTGCAACTTTGTTGTTTTCCGGTTTGAAGGGTTTGTTAAGACACATATTATTCTTTTACCAGGCGTTACAAACTTATTCCTCGATACCAACGCATCTATAACCGACCTCAGGTAGATATGCAATTTTATTCAGGATTCATTACAGATATGCATGCTCGTTTGCTACTTGTATATTATGTATTGTATGCTATTGTATTTTTATATGACTATACCAAAACAGTATGAAAATAGCAAGTGCTATTCTGCGCGGATCCCTGGCATTTGTCTCCACATTCGACTGTTAGTCAAGCCGCGTTACCATAACACGCTTGTTAGCCATGTAAGTTCCCTCGTTTAAAATTATGAGCCGTGCAATGTGCCCTAAATTATGAGCCGTGTAATGTGCCCTAAATTTGTAACTCAAGTTGACAGATGGGCTTACGTATGAGGTTTCCGGTTGTAAGTATCAGTTGATGTCTTGTCAAGTACAACATTTTATGAAAAAGCAATGTTCGGGGGTAATATGATTATATCCTTGTCGCCTTTTTAAAGGAAGCAGGTGAATGGATCGATTGTGGCGGTACCACCGTCATACAAATTTACATCTCATGATAGCACTGTCAAACACTAACTTAAACATTTTCAAAGGTATTCTAACCTAAATTCAAGAACATCGCATCTGTTTCCGACGTAGCAATCCAATCTTTTTTGGTGTTATTTACAGATGTCCAAGAGTAGCGGTGACCAATGAATACTTGAGAATTTAAAATAAATAAACCTGAATGCTTTAAAATATAGCTGATGTTACTTCCACACTTCAGTCGAATCCAACAACACTTCAATAATTTTAAAAGCCATCCCAGCCATCAAAGCAAGGCAAATCAAGGCAGGGCGTGCCAAAGAACATGACATATACGAGTATATGCCTGAAAAACATTACTCTCCGCCCCTATAAAAATTAAAACAAAAATCATCTACATTTTTTTAGATACCTCCAAAGAACTATAAGCCATTTATCCTGAAATTAGAACGGTAGGTTAAATGCCCTTATAACAGATTTACTCACGCAAACACACAAATTACGAACACGATTAGTCCCAACACGGCTCGCTTTGTACCTACGAGCTACGAGCCACGAGCTCAGCTCAATAATACAAATGGCTTACAACGACTATTGGGATTATGTATGACGAATTACGAGGGGTTGAACGTATAAAGCAGTTATGTGAATTTCTCCTTTAATAGAACTGTATTACTGTAGCAATGCGAAAGTATTTTCTAGGCAGCTCAGAAATGGAAGCCAAATTTTATAACACTGTTCGAATTAAGAAAACGTTCTCGTTTTCGTACAGCGGTCAACATTTTACCAAAATTATTTGTAAAAAAATCTCTTTCCAAACATTTTTTTAAAACTAAACCACGCCAATAACATCCACACAAAAAATAGGTTAAAAAACAAAAGGGAAATGGTAGTGAACTATTGTATTTGCCTTTTCTTAATAGCGAGAAACCAATGTATTATAATAAAATCAATGTATGAATCTCACCCAAGATAATAATGCTTTCAGTTAGTTATCCATAAGCCTGAAAATAACTTATTTATCAAAATATTACACAGACAGCATAATAATAGAACGCTTAATTATATTGCAAACATGTAGACTGTATGTAAATATTCATATACCTCGTCTTCGTCTTCAAAATCAAACGTAAAGTTTTCTCCTTGTTATATTTCCGTCTGAGATACGTTCAACTTTGTTGCAAACTTCTGCCTCTGTTCGCATCCCCTCAAATTAACATTAGCAGCTGTATATATACATTGTTGTATTACAAACATAGTCATTACAGATGTGTTGCTATGCGAGAACAAAGGGAAGCCTCTTTTGAGTAAGTGTGTCTATTTACTTGAAAGGAGATGTTTCAAAATGTATGGGCTCCCGGCCACCTTTTGTACACTATACTAAAAACTAAGAAAACATGCAAAGAACAATTCGTAGGGGTTAATTTTCTTCAAATCATGTTTGTTTAATTGTTAAAAAACAATAATTTAGGCTTAAACTTGCAACACAACAGTGGAAACATCATGGCGGTAGTGATTACCGTAATAATGTCATCTGTCATTCTATTTTAACTTACTATATACATATACTTTTTATTATATATTTACGCGAATGGGCGTATATAGATATATAAATATTGTATTGTATGTATTGAGAAACAATACCTATATTTGATAAACATTAATTATATTTACTTTCATAAATCTTGACTTAAAACAAACATAACAAAATATATACTTCTATACCAATTTATTTTAGTTAAAACATTTAAGTGTGTAAAATAAAACAACTTTAAGAACACATTTAGGTAATATTTTATTTATTCTCCATTTAGATACATTTTGTATTCATTTTCAATATCTTCCCTTCTCAATATTTTCATCCAATCATGTAGTAGGTTCTGTAATATCCTGTGACGAGCTCAGCCCAACATCAAACAATGGCCATACGGAGTACGGTTCGTTGCCCGGCGATGCAGTTGCAATGCAATAATAAATAAATAAAATAAATAAAAGGCAGTTGCAATGATAACTGATTATTTTGTCATCCCAAGAATGTCCTTGTCTTGCTATTGTAATTATCTAAAAAAGAGAAATGTAAAAAGATTAGCTCCTTTAGTTTAAAATTATTAACGATTATTTCACGATTAATACAACTAACTGATGTATATTTTACCTGATGATATTAAATCCTTGTCAACACAATCCATAGCGATCGCACGAAAATCACAAGAGTCCATAAAACATAAGCTGGGTAAACAAGTAAGGTAGAATCAGTCCAAAATCGTAAGCAGCACAGAGCAGAAAAATATTCAGGATTGAAATGGAATCTTCTCATCAGTACATATTTATTCAACGTGTACATTGGATTGCACTATTATTTAATATGTATATATCCACTTTTACACATATCAAATTGACAACTTCTTCTTTTTTAATTTGACATGACACTTACATCTATAAAACCAGATACTATTTAAAAGGTGGTTTTGTTATAATAATTATAAATAATTAATTAAATTCAGAAATAATGACGGGATACCCAAAACAAAAGCCAGGTTGTAAAGTACTAAGGTAACAATAACTTTACGACAAAAACAGCGAAATACCGAATTACCGACATCCAAAGAGTATAGTAACCTATGTGTGGGGGTACACATAGGTTCCCTGACCGACATCGACAGTTTTGAAAACTTGACATTGACAGTATTCCGCCATATTTAATATTTCAATGTGGAATGCTTATCTTAAATATTTTTAAACAGGAATACTTTAGATTATCAAAATATATGTGTACTTTTCTTCAATTATACAAATATTCGTGTTTTTTTAGATATAATGTACATAAGATGGCCGAAAATGAAACATCTCCTTTAGCGCTACGATGGTGGAAAATGAGAACTTGCGGAGTGATTTTCAGCCGCCTCAGGGAGCGGGTGCGGCATAGATGGTTTATAACAAAATGCACGAAACCGCAGTTTTATGCGGTTACATAACCGCTGCGGTTACGAAAGCACTCCCAAACATTACCCTTAGTATGAGTTTTTATGTTTTGTCAAAAATAACTGTTTTTGTTTTTGTTTACGTATTGCCCATATATTTCCAATCAGTTCAGATACAATCCGCTAGAGGCGCTGATTGGAAATGTACGGGAAAATACGTAAACAAATACCAAAACAGACGTTTTTGTAACGACGTAAAAACTCATACTAAGGGCACAGAAAGAAGATGTCAAATACCTTTAAGGTATATTTTCACATTCTACGCGCATAGCGACCCCGCGTCTCCCCTAGGAGGTGACTGAAATAGACAGAAATATTATTTTTTACATCATAGACGATGATGCTCCAGAAAGCATACTAATCGTCCATTCTTAAGACTGATCATTATTTTACAAAAGGCTAAATGGACATACCGATGTCATACGATTCTAATATAATTATTCATTTTTAAGCAAAGACTTTGTGAAAAATCATTCAAAAGTAACTGGGCAAAAAATGTAATAGTAAATAAATTAAAAAAAAAAGTTATTGTGAGTACCCGCTGAAATAAAATGATTCGTCAAGACATAATTTCACGTTTAATACGAGTATCCACATTTCTTCATTCAGTATATCTCTGAACTTGCCTAATCTCGTGACATACTGTCAGTCTATTTCATGACGGTGTAAATACCGAGCTAATTTGTACGGAGACGCCGCCTGCGTTCAATTATCTGCAGAAACACGTGCCAGAGTGACACTCTGACACTTTGGAATAAACTTTTTAGTATACTGTAATTAAATAATGTACAATATTATACTTTATTCATTGATAAATTATATTGTCTTATAATTTTATTACATTTAACATATACCTATCATTGAAGAAAATGCTAAATATACCCCATTTATACATAAATCCTTATTTATAAAAATCCTTTATCTTAAGAATGTAAAAAAAATATTTTTATATTTACTTTTATAAAATATTTTTGTGGAGTTTTGATAAAACTATTAGTTTACTTATAGACCCTTATATTCTAATAGGCCGTTTTAAAAATAGGGTCATTTCTATTTGATATCGACTCTATGGATCTGTAACACAATGTCATTAATGTCATTTACGAGGGCTTCGTTAATTTCTTCTGAAATAACTGGCTTTAATTAACAGAATGACATTATATTACGCTTAATAAATTTGTGATGTAAAATTACTTTAAAATAAGAAACAGTGAATGGCACTATTTTATTTTATAAAATAGTTATATCTTTCAGTCACTCTTAAATAAATATAAATAAGACTTGTAAAAAAGATAACGCTTAAGTTAAAACACTAAGAACAATAAAATGTAACTTTGTTTTCAGGATCAGGCAAATTAAACTTCGACTCATTCGTTCGCGTTGCGACACACTTCTTGGATGAGGATGACGAGGCTCTTCAGAAGGAGCTGAAGGAAGCCTTCAGACTGTATGACAAAGAAGGTGAGTGACTTTATTTACACAATATAGCAACAATGCTCACAGATTAAACATGAGCACCTCACCAAAGAAAGAAATAAAGTTAGAACGTTGCATTGAAGAAAAAGTTAAATATTGTGAATGGCTTTGTACGCCACAGTTGATTTCGCAAGTGATTCATGAGACGTTAAATTATATTTACATCACTTGATGACATACGACAGCATTTTTTCCGAGCATTTATTTTCATAGTACGTGTGGACTGATCCAAGGTACTGTGCTTTGGATGTGAGCATAATTCTTTAAATATCTGTTGAGTTTGGTATGGATACTTCAAATTTTCCTTGTAGCGGCTAACCACCAAAATGGTTTGGTATTTGTAAGCTCACTAAGCTTCATAAGCTTCAAATCTCGAGTCGATGAAGCTTTAGTCCAGAAATTTGAAATAAATTGTCTACAACGTGCTCGACACTTATTTCTATTCAGATGAGCAGGTACGAATACATTATAAATCCGTTCATTATACTGAGAACAATTGCAATTCACCAAGTACTTTACCCCTTTTAGATTCTAAAATAATTTTTTAATGTGAAAATAACAGTATTGCAATTGCTATGAAGCTGCTATTAAAACTGCTATTAAAAGCATCAGACGGAAACCAAGAATAACTCTGCTATTGTCTTTGACGCCCGCAAATGTTCTCGCAATAAAACTATTCTAGCAGATTTACGAGATATAACGTTTTACAACGTTTCTTGTCCTGTTATTTTATTTGTTTAACACCTCTTCAAAATAAACAATATTGTTAGAAAACTTTGTTAGATTTTTACTGTACACTGTCTGGAAATCCGTGTAAGATTACAGTTTTTCAGGCATTTCCATCATTCCATTCATGTATCGCCAATTCAAGGAAAGTTTAAAATTATCACTTCTCTTAGGAATAACGAAATATATCTCGCAAAAACCTAAATGACTATTAGTTTTCCATGTTTTCCATGTTTTCAAGTATTTTCATCAAAGTTGCTCAATCCGTACTTGGCTAGAATTATAAACTATATTCTGTGACCATAATATATATAACTATACTCTGTGATATATATTATAGTCACACGGGACTTTGGATGAGAAGTACATACCATGGTAATTTTTGCAGGAAAAAGTATATTCCATCTTTTTTTTTCAAGCCCATACTTTATTGTATTGAGCTGTCCTAGTCCTAGTTTTTCTAAAACACTCTGAAACATTCTCAATTTTGTGAATAAGGTCACTCAGAATCGATGCTATTTTCAAAATTACACAAACATACTTAATAACGAATTTTAAATAGCTCTTAATTTTTTATCTGTTGTAAATTTAACGGTAGCTATCATGTCTGCCACTCAGCATGTTGCTTGCCGACAAGCCAAGCCTGTTGCGTTTTGGCATGCCCATGACGTCCCTGTCTTGGCACTCGATGCTGGACAAAAAACCTTGGTTGAACATTTCAAACATTAAACGTTTTACAAATCATCGCTTTGGAATATTTCTCCTTAACATAAAGTACCTACTTAATATAGAAATGTACAGTAATTTGTTTTCTCATGAAGGATTGACCAATCAAAGAACTTTTATGAGATTTAACAGATAACATGTAGGTTACGTTATAGACTTGGATGCAGACATTGTCCTACTAAAATTATTAATAAGTATTTTATTAATAATCCTTATCTTATAACCTTGCCTGTTATTAATATTATTAACCCTCTTTTCATAATTATTCTATCCAATGTTTCACCAAGCAAAGATGTTCATTTTACAATTTATGCGTTCTGGAAGTTGTCAATTTTTTATCTTTTTTAAGCAAAAATTGGATTTATTTATGTACTTACTAGCTGACCCGACAAACTTTGTGTTGCCATATAATTAAAAATGTAAAGGAAAGGGAAATGTTAAGGAAGGGAAGTTTGACCCTTATCACTTAGGGTTATGAAAAATAAATTTTAGCCGATTCTCAGACCTAATAAATATGCATATAAAATTTGATGAAAATCGGTACAGCCGTTTCGGAGGAGTACGGTAAGTAACATTGTGACACGAGAATTTTATATTTAAAATATTATAACGGGCGTGAGTTTGACCGCCTTAGATTTCACTCCCTTACCACACTACTGACTATTGTATTACTGGTAACAGTCCCTAAATAAGGAAGGCCAGTAAATTTTCGATAAGATAGCTTAGATAGCTCGTCGAGTTACACCTGTTGCATCTTGGCATGTCAATCGTGATCCCCTAACTTGGCTCTAAATACCATAGCGAACCGTTTCACAAGTCGTAACATCATTTTACAAGGTAAACATTGTGCAATGGAACTGAGTTTATTATAACGTTGCTTTCGTGCAAATCATAGACTAGTAGTAATAGACAATCATAGACAACATTATCACTTACTAACATACTTAGAGTCATGGACTACTAGAGGATTAGTAGACTAGTAGTAGTAGACAATCAAAAACAACATTATCAGCTACTAATATTGTGATAATATTGTTTATATAAGTGTAACATAAGATAACCAAAAAATGTTTATGTTTATATAGGCATTCATAGTTAATTAGAAAATTCTTTCAAATGAGTTTTACTTTTAATGTAAAATTTTACTGTCACAATAAGATCTTTAAGTATATTATTCGATAAAACGTAAAAAGGTAATTCATCTTACTGACTAGCTATGTATATACCTAATCAAGCTATGTTATAAACTAAAACTGTTATAAACTTTATTCCTGAACCATATGGCTTGAAGTCACGAGAACGTTTTGATGTTAATAAATGTAATCTCAAACAAGCCTAAACACTGTAGTTTATCTATTTTACATTTCCAAACAAAGCGCTTCAAAGTTCAAAGCGGGGCACTGTTGTTACAAACGTACAACAAACTGTAGCTGATTTACAGCTAATGAGTCAGAGATTAACGTTAGCGAGGTAATAAAACTTAAAATGTACCATAAGTACTTAGTAACCAAAGATGTAGCAACTTAAATGGTACTTTAGAGCAAAAAAGGGAGGAACACATCTCGTGGAATATTTTGATCAAGTATTTCCATCACATAAGGACACGACAATGACATTGTATTTTTTTCCCGACTGCGGAGTTATGTTTTTTTAATATATTTATGTAGGTGTGTAAATATATATGTACTTGTGCTATGTCTTGATATTTGGCATGCTCTGCAACCCAAAGGGCCTTTACGCGTTTTAACAAACGAGGCGTTTTTGGATTTGTCAAAAATTGTATTAGTAACATAGGGTATAGTTTAAAGAAATCGGGGGTTTTGTTGTTATAATAATTCTTCTTTACATTTTTGTAACTTTCAACTATTCTAAGATTTTACACTAAAAGCAATACGTATTTAATGTATTGCATTATAGCTTTGTGAAAAATATTTATAATTTCTAAAGTGACCTAATTCTAACAAATTTCAATATTGTGTTCGAGAAGTGTATGTCTTTCTTATTTATTAGTCTGAGATAAGTTCTTGAAAGTAATATTTTCACAGCGAAATGGAACACAAAAATAAGATCACTATCAATACACTATTTCATAACAGGAAGTTTTATGTCAAAAGTTCTTAAGAATTATTGCTGTGGAGCTGAATATTGGCTACTATATTTCTTTGTTTGTGGAAATTTTAAGTTTTCAGGAATATGAACCCAAAAAAGTTAATACTACAGGTATCAGAATCTAAACTTAATATGCTCATAGACTGATTTATGTCGAAATACTGGGTAAGGGTTTCAAACTAATTAATATTATAAATGCGAATGTGTTTGTTTGTTTGTTTGTTTACTACACTTTCACGGCATATGTACACACGTTGTCTAGGTTGCGAAAAAGATATAGGGTACCTTTTAATTCGAAAAAATACCGTTTCCAAGGAATAGATAAATGCCTCTGAACACGAGTGAAGCCCCGGAGTTTTATACCAAAGTCAATTACCCTAGCTTAGGGCGGATTGTTAGAGTTCTCTTTTTGGGATCTACATTTGGAACTGTCATAATCCTGATTCTAATCCTTTGATTAGAGCTGAAAATCTCACATTAAACGAGGTACTAAAGAGCGTCATGGTGAGTGTCGAACATGGTTATTACATAGTCTTTTTTGCATCTATTCGTTTGTACTCGGCGCATTTCTCAACGATGTATGGAATTTAAATTTTGAATTTTATTTTTCACAAAAACAATCACGAAACCCCGACTATATTTGTTTAACAAATCGATAAGCTAAAATCGTTGCAGAAGATGATAATGTGCCACGATACGTTTTCGCAATATGAGTGGGTGATGAAGTATTAGTTCTATTTCAAAAGGAATTCCACATTTATTATGTTGAGATTGTCTATGTATTTGCTTGCATTCAATATGCCCGTGGTTTCAGCAAAATCATCAATACATCGCTCGTTTAATAGTAATAAGTGACCTAGTTTTGTATACCAATACCATAAACTATATCTACCTACATTGTCCTACATATACAAGAATCCAAATGAAAATGCATGTGAGCAATTTTGATATCACAATTATCTTTGCATGTTAGTTTGTCCATTTTAATGTATGAATTTGCTTAACTGACCTGAAAAGTAATTTTATTGTCAAGATTATTAAGACTACTCAGATAATTATTAAGACTACTTTTTATTTCAGAAATATTTCAAATTCCAAGAGAAAATATCAAAATATTAGGCGAGAAGTCGCATTTGTAGTAAGTTCGCAGAAAAGGTTTAAGTATCAAATAAAACGTTCACAATGTTCACTTAAGAAACATTAATTTCTACCACTTTTATCATGTGTAACCACCAGAATAAGCGTAGCTAGTAATATTTATGTATGTAATATGTACACAGATATGTGACGCTTTGAGTATTAGTTACCAACTGTATTCCATGAAATCTTGTGAAAAAATTGTAAATGAACTCATAAATAAAATATCATAATAAAAACTCAAAGCGATTATTGTTAGAAATATGCGAATAACTCATATCTCAAACAGAGCAATCATCGCTTAATAAACAGATAAAAGTCAATTTTTCAACAACAGCAACGGTCTGCATCTTTTGAGTAAAAAAGCAATGAATTTCTAGCGATAATTGCAAGCGATAAAAGCGCTCGATCGTATAATTGGAGATGAGCCAACTTGCCCCTACCATGAGTATAAGAAATATTTGAAAATTAAGTTTCAAGGTAATAACAATAATGCTTTTATTGACAACCCGCGTGACGGGGCAGTTACTGTATCGGTCTCATGCGCAAAGAGTTCCAAGTTCGATCCCCGGCCCGACAGACATCTGAATAATGGATTTGGATGTCTGTTCTGGGTGCTAATAAATTCGTCTTTATGTATGTCTATGGGACCTACGACCCAGAGAATCCTAGTGAGGGAGTGGGAGTGTAGAAAGCGTCATAATAATAAATTGTGGGAGTGACATGAGCTACATTACTACATATTATTTTCAGTTTGTTACGTTTAGCAGTCGGGTTGATGTATTTATAATAATCAATTATTCATTTACAAATGCAGTGTACATTCATAATAAACAAAACATATTTAGTATTAAAACTGGCAAATTGCATTAAAATGTTTAAGATCCATAAAACTGCAATTGTATTATAATCATCTCCAAATCTGCAATTTCAGGTAACGGATACATCCCCACGTCTAGCCTTCGGGAGATCCTGGCAGCGTTGGACGACCAGCTGACTCCGGACCAGCTAAATGAGATGATAGCCGAGATAGACACTGACGCCTCAGGCACCGTTGACTTTGACGGTCAGTACCTTTAATATTTACATGATGTGTTGAAATGCTGGCATCCTACGACGATCAGGGCGTCCTTTAAAAATGACGTGCTCGTCGCGTTTTTATTTTGCAAAATAGTAATATGAGCAGTGCCAGCCACACTCGATTACAGCGGTCTTTTAGACGCGCGAAGGGCGATGGGCGCATGGCGCGTTCGCACGCGGCGGTTTCCCTATATACTGTTTTATTTAATTTATTGAACGACATTAGACCATTATACTCTAATCCACCGATTCCAGTTGTTTAAAATTTTGCAGCAATCTCTTATTGATATGCTTGCTTCTGCTTCTATGCGATCATCATGAAATCACAATGTACACTGACCCCAATAGACAATCAGGGATTCTTTTTACAGGAACAAAATAAATATTTTGTTTGCACATAAAAATAAATTAATTGTTATGTTTTGATTACAGAATTCATGGAAATGATGACCGGCGACTAAAGTGTATGACTACGTATGACAATATGACTACCACTACATATAGCCAAAGTTGATCCTTAATACAAAACAAGACATCACGAAGACTACATAGTCAATGCAATAAAATGTAGCTTTAACAAATAAAATGGTTTCATTTTGTCCCCGAAACTGACAGTAAATAAAGGCCAGAATAAGTAATACAATGAGAAAATCTACGAATTTCCTTAAAGGTGATAGAACCTTTGTGGTTCGACTTCGGAGGGATTTCGTCCACATCTATTCCTGCCTAATAACAGCAGTGTTAAGCCCTACTATACTCCACTTTGAAGGGTGTGTTAAGGAAAATATACGAGTATTTATCCGACGCGTTCCAACTTTGTCATCAGGGATAGCAATGCACCTGCAGACAAACAGATGGGAATCTAGTCTTATCTGGGCTTGTTTCAATATTATAAAAAAAATCTAATCCAAACCACGAATTCATCAAATAAATTTGGGTTAAGTTTTATTTCGTGGCCTTTTTAAATCCATTAATAAAAAGTATATTTATTTCCAAGTCTTATTAAAACCTAAATAAAAGGAGCTTCAGGTAACGAGGGTGTGCGAAGCGTCGAATATTACGCTGAAACAAACACGAATCGCGCGGTGTGAAAGCGCCTAATGGTGACTGGGTTTTGTGAATACGGAAACATTTTAACAGACATTTTCTAGATTTTAATTATTTTGCGCATTCTTGGCACGCTGACGTCAAAGTTAAGTATAACAATAGATATAGCGATGGAATGTAAGAATTCTGTGTTGCACCAAATATCGTTTTTTGTAACATTGCCACCACAATTTTTAATCGACATTGACAGATACGGAAGTTAGCAAAAAAAAATCAAACCGAAATCGACCAGAGAATGTTAAGTGTTAGTTATGACGCAATGGTTACCATAACTGAAATTTTATAACCCACGAATTGCTAAACGTAGATTTAACGCCTGCTTATGCTTTAGTTAACGTTAAAATTACATGGTTCAACCCACGATTAGTGCGTCAACATTTCGTCAAATCCTGTAACTGTATTAATATACGTATGTACATTGTACATGTTTTTCATATATAGGAATAAAAGGAGATTCAGGTAACGAGGGCGTGTGAAGCGCCGAATGTTACGCTAAAACAAACACGAATCGCGCGGTGTGAAAGCGCCTAATGGTGACTGGGTTTTGTGAATACGGGAACATTTTAATAGGAATTTTCTTGATTTTAATTATTTGGGGCGTTAAAACTTTGCGGAATATGTTAAGTGTATTAGGATAGCTGTGTGCATGTTTTTTTTATGAATCGTGTGACCCGGTTCTGTTCTAATTGTCAATTAATTAAACTTTGATGAGAAGATAATTTATCATGTTTAATATGATAAAATTATTATTAACGTTCCAAAGTATATTTTTTTAATAAAACTTTAAAGTATGTGTTTTAAAAACAGGACATGGGTCGATAATTTCAACATTGATATGATTACTTAATTGTTTCTGTCAAATAAAAATACGCGATAGTAACGCTATTTCACTTAAGTTTCAAATTTTTTTTTTTTTTTTTATAATATTGGAGTAGCAGACGAGCTTGCAGTCCACCTGATGGTAAGTGGCTACTGCCGCCCATGGACATCTGTAATCAACCCCAGATAAGATTAGATATTCCTACCTAAGGTCAGCCACAGATGCGCTGCTACCCCTGAGGACTAAGCTGGAACGCCTCGGAAAAGTCTGTCTCCCTTACCACACCCTTCAAACCGGAACACAGCAGCGCCTAACACTGCTGTTATTAGGTAGAAATAGGTGTGGCGGTGGTGCCGCCGGAGTCGAACCACAAAGGGTTCTACCACCTTCAGATACAGATATACAGATACAGATATACTAGATACAGCATTACTTGAAAGTCCCGCAAAATGTAACATACTATTATTATATTACTTCGCCCTACGTCGCTATAAACACTATAACTTTATTTAAAAAAATAAATAAAATTCTAAATTGCAGCATTAAAAATGTTTAACACTCACAAAATTTCAAAAGAAAATTTTTGTTTCTGTACAGAATCAAGTTATACCAGTTATATTATTCTACATTCGAACATGCCAAAGAATTTACACAAAAACACGTTAAAAGTTCACGTCTCTATTTAAATACAACCCAAATAAAATATTATAGAGTGTCGTTCAAAATATAAAGGCGCTCTCAGAAGTGCGTCGAATGTTACGCTAAAACAAATATGAATGTCGCGTGCGGTCTGAAAGCGCCTTGTTCACAGTAGCACGAGTCTTATGAATAAAAAGTCAAATCTGAATATATTTTAATATGAACTTAAAGCGTAGATCTAGATTTCGTGGCATTTTTATTTGAACTAAATTTTAATTTAGTTAAATTTATAAATGTCTACTAGTATCAAGATATAAAATTCATAGAATGAAAATTTTAATGAAAACGTTAGTTGTGCTTAAATGAAATATTTGTCTATAAAGTATATATCTATCATCATCAACCCTTTATAGAAAAGTATATATATATATATATATATATATATATATATATATATATATCTTGTAAATATTATTTAATTTATCCATCAAATGTAAATTGTAGATATCTTGTGCACACACACATAAAAAATATATTTCTGTAACGTAGTTTTTATGAATTAAAAATCAACATCAACATCTGCGCACGCAACTTTGACTCATGCTTAAAATGCCTTGTACGCGCCACTAATATTCTTTTCAAAAGTATAACTTCAAAAATATCATGAATTTTGGTATTTAAACTACAATTCCAACTATGAAAGCACCCGAAAAACTAACTTTAACCGACTCCTGTAACAGCTTGTCCATAGTTACATAACTTTAAAATGACTAAATTTACAGAAGCAAGAGTCGCGTCATTTTCTTTTTCTTTTTATTTTGGTTCAACTTTGTTGTAACAATTTCAAACAACACACTAAAATATACATTTAATACATAATTCAAAACTGCGTCGAAATTTAATCGCCTTCAACTACACGTTTTTCCAAAAACCTATTCTAAGTCTTACTGAAACACATTTCTTCAACAATTACTGACTAAAAAATGTCATTATATATTTTTTAAACTGTCTAGGTAACGATCAAATCGAATCCATATATTGTACCTTTCTTTAAAAAAAATACCGTAATGAAAGCAAAATAACTGATGACGTATTCCGAAGATATAAATACCCTAAAATGTGGAATGATAAGGAAACGACGACACCGGGGAGAATAGTTAATGAGGGGGCTTCATTTGGAATAGTCAGGGAATCGGGGCAACACACTTGCGATTTTGTTGCGATTTTGTCCCCAAATGCTTCTAACAAATATTTTGATTGACATGATGTAAATTGAAAATATTACTGCTAGACAAAGACCTTATCTCTGAATAAGAAGAAACACCCAATTTAGAAGCTTTAAAAAAACACACGAACATAATTTATGATTCACATTTTTTATACTAACAAACATTTCAAAACGTAGTATGTAATTTGCGAAATTCATAATAGACCGATTTGATACTGTTCGTTTTGTGTTGAATTTGTATTAAATCTCTATTGATATTGTTACTCACCTAAAACTATTTACTGAGCAGTATTGACTAGTATCGCCGAGTAATAATTTTAGTATCGTGCATGATGCTTAAATTATTAATAATACAAGTAATATATAATTACCAGTATTAATCAAACAATTAATGAGATCACATAACAACAGATCAGTATTAATTAATATAAAATGACTAGCTGACCCAGCAAACGTTGTGGTGCCATATAAAATGTTAAGGGTGAACAACCCATATCACTTACGGGTATGAAAAATAGATAGTAGCCGATTCTCAGACCTACTGAATATGCATATACAATTTGGTGAAAATTGGTAAAGCCGTTTCGGAGGAGTACGGTAACTAACATTGTGACACGAGAATTTTATATAGGTACTCGTAAGATGTACCAAGACAACAGCTAAGCCTAAATCTCATTACTAATATCAATAATAAATAAATAGTAAGTATTTCGTAAATAAAAATCTAGATTTAAAATAAAGAACAAAAACAAAATGAACGAAAGTCGCCAATCTATACGACACTCGAAGATGGAATTTCACACTTCGGGTCGAGGGAGATTGGGTTCAAATATAGGTCACTGGGTCACAGGACAGTATTTACATAAACTTGCCCCCGGCTTTCCGAATCCTGCCTATTTAAATGTAATCTGATATAACCGTTTGTTTCACTAAATGTGACTTTCATGTTCAGCATTAATCGGGCGATAAATATTAAATCTAGCATTCTTAAAATATGAATATGTTTTTATACGTTACAGTTTATGAAGACAGACTGTCATTCGACGAAACTAAGAGTTTGCAGCGTAAAAATAAATTCGTAGCGATATTGGAGTACTCTGAATTTTAAAGTTTTTTTTATGAAATTGAAATAATAAATGTACATGCAGTCTACGTGGTGAAAAATAATCACTCTTTCTTATGAACATCTGTAATCAACTGCAAATATTACTTACTTTTCCCTCTGGTCCGCCACAGATGTATTTTTTATAATATAGGAGTAGCAGACGAGCATGCAGTCCACCTGAAGGTAAGTGGCTGCTGCCGCCCATGGACATCTGTAATCAACGCCAGGTAGAATTAGATATTCCTACCTAGGTCGGCCACAGACGCGCCGCTACCCCTGAGGACTAAGCTGGATCGCCTCGGAATAGTCTGTCTCCCTTACCACACCCTTCAAAACGGAACACAGCAGCGCCTAACATTGCTGTTATTAGGCAGAAATAGGTGTGGCGGTGGTACCGCCGGAGTCGAACCACAAAGGATTCTACCACCTACAAACCTGGTGGCGCTTCCACAACTGAACCACGTATATATTTTCCTACCTATGTGTAGTAATCAAAAGTTAAAGAAAAAACTTAGCTTCTAACAAAATAAATATTTCTCTGCTAGCAATGCTGCAGTCTATATGCATAAACCGGTCCAATCTCTATTGTTCGCTTGTTGGTCAATAGAAACAGTTACATGTAGGTCGAACTCAATGCTGGGACTTACAATACTTAGAAGTTACAATAGCTAGAGACAACAATCGCTTTCTACCTAGGTAGTCTTTTTATACGCTGCAAATTATTAGTTTAGTAGACAAGTTTTGCAAAGGGACCTGATGTTACGTGCTGACTTTAGAATATGTGGCTATGACATGGGGCTCTTCAAGAGGGGTGTAAAAAGAGCTCTCCTTCAAAGCCGGCGATGCATTGGCGACTCCTCTGGTGTTGCAAATGTCCATAGGCGACGGTGACTGCTTTCCATCAGGCAGCCCGTCTGCCTTCTCGTTAGGTTACATATAAAAAAAAAATGTATCCATTATCAACTTCAAAAATAGGACAACCTCATACAATAATAATCACACATACGAGTATGTTGCAACGCGCTGAAAAACATTGATTCTATAAAGGAAAAAGGTAATCCATTTAAGGGAGCTGAGGATCAGGGTCCAATGTAAGTCAAATTTTCTTCCGTTAGAAGAAATAACTAAACCGCCGTAAAAGAATAAGCCTGAAATGAGTTGACGAAGATGAAGAATTTTCCTCAAAATATGAAAAAATGTTGGATTTGTAAAATTTGATGCTCGCGACAAGTAAATGACCTCTCACTCAGAATCATTTACTTCATGCAACCGCTCCTATTTTTCCTACATTGGGCATTGCTGCTGCCGAAGTTCCCAAAATTACATGAAGTCTACCAATCCGCACATGGCTAGCGTTTTTCAAAAAAGTAGTAAAAAACACTTATATTTTCTTTTCAGCCCCATAAAAAATCTACTTTCTTAAACTAGCGCATTCATGAAATGTGTCATTGAAAAGTGTCATCAATTAGCATTTCCTGGTTTTAGCACTTCCTGGTTATTTTAGTGGTATGTCCTGTTGACTTGTTTCTTACCTTAGTTTCTTGCATCTACAGCGATGATTATGATGCATCTACGCTAAAACAAACTACGTTAAAACGCAAATGACTCGTGACAAAATTTGGCAACGATTTTTGGTCATGAATTTATGTACTTTCCTGAACCTTATTTAGTCCGTCTCTATATGATTTCAGACTAAAATTATCGAAGAATTGGGACATTTTACTATGTAACGGATACTCACGATATGCGGTTTTAATAAAGAAATTAAAAAATCGCATACTGTTAATCCGTCTCGTTAGTCACAAAGAAAGATAAGTTATAGATGTTCAAACTTTTAATATTTTTTTATGAATATTATTCTTGAATCCGATTTTAAAGACACAAAAATCATTGCCGACCAAAACAACCAACGAAATCAAACGATCGATGAATCAGGCGTGATAAAGCGTCATACTGACTTCATTACCTGACTTACACTCCTAAAGCTACTGGTGCTAGCGCTCCGGGCCTGCAAGAAGAAACATTCGTTCCTATACACCAAGCACACACAGCATTGTAACGACCAAGAAGATTGACATGCTGTTTAGGATTTAGAAGTAATATGGTCACATTGTATCGTATTTCACAAGGGTAATAAGGTACCCTTTCTATGTCTGTGATAATTTCGAAATTACAGGAATACGACTTTAATAGTTAGAAACCTTATTTATTGTCCCATTTTATTGCGTTATTTACTATGAAATATTTTTACAATGGTTATCTAGAGACCTAGTGTTCATAATGTTTTTATTTATTTACGAAATCCACAGCAAAAGTTATTATTTATTCAACAAAACGTATATTCTATATTTTTTAAGTTTGATATTACTTTTTACGCTACGTTTCAAACTCTACGAGAATGGCCTAAGAGCTAAATCTGAAGATAAAATTTTATCTGCAAAAATCTGCCGAACGGTTGAATAAGGTCATACACTAAACCTTTCAGTTTACAGCTCTTGAGATCTCCATAAAATTTAACGCCCAAGTTAAAGTCTTCAAATGAGGAAGCAGTTTCTGAAAGCTATTTTAGCACTTGAGCTATCATATAAAATTTAAAATCAGGAATGGGTTCCATCGATTTTACGTAAGGAAAAATTGTGCTAGGAATATTTGATAGCTCCACATCATTCGTTCGTGTTCTAACATAAATTTTATATGTGAAATGAGGTCAAAATTTACATTTTTGGTCCGCGAACGCAAAGATCTTGGAAGGTAAATATAGGAACTTATGTGAGTAATCTGAAAATTGTGAAAAATTGCAAATTGTACCCAAACTATAAAGAAACTGAATGCCATTGAAAAAGGCTATAACCATAAACCATATCTTAGGATTGGTTAGTTGGTTATCGAGGAGATATTTGCCAAAAAACTTGATCAAATAAAATAAGAAGGTCTTCGCTCTTGAATTATGAAGTAATTCATTTCTATAAAAATGGCAATTTCTTCAATAACATAGTGTTAAAAACGTACTGCATAATATAGCTTGAATTTTGAAATTAGAAACATAACTATTTCACAAGAACGAGTGCATTGAAGTACACTATGTACTTTCTAAGTATACAACCTTAACTTATCACCTACTTATTGGTCACTGCTAGGTACGAGTTTCCTCTAAAGTGAGCGGGGTTAAGGTCATAGTCGACCACACTGGCCAGACACGAATTAGTACACTTTATAAACTTTGGAAGACAGTGTTACCGCCTTGAAACTAACTCAAAAGAAAATTGCTAGCATACAAATAGGTACAGCGGTGATAACTAAGTCAAACTTCATGTAGTCCTACTATATTCAATAGTATTTATCGAAACGTGTAATCAAGGTCCTCTCGCTTTATGCACATAACTTCACCGGACACAATAGCGTAGACAGCACATTAGGCTAATTTGCAATTCTGATTGACGGAGATAGGTTCTCAGTAACATATTATGCAACCGGCTCTAGGGCAGTGCAATGAAGTATACTTAATAGTACGTTACCTCATCATGACCCCATTACTGTCCCACTGCTGGGCACGGGTCTCCTCTCAGAATGAAAAGGATTAAGACCAAAGTTCACCGCGCTGGCCAAGTGCGAATTCGTAGACTTCACATACCCTTTTATTTTTTTTCTCAGGTATGCAGGTTTCCTCACGATGTTTTCCTTCACCGTTTAAGCAAGTGATTATTAATTTCAAGTCGTACGTTACCTATTACCAATAGTATATTATTATCGTTCCTACTAAGGTACAATTTACAAATGTTACTTTAGAGATATTATTATTAATAGTACCGTGAAGTGCTTTCTTGGTAGTTTTACCTAAAATATATCTATCTATGGATTATGATAATACGTTGTTACCACTCAAGTCTACTCACTCAACTAAGTTAAATCACTAACACACTGCTGCTATAAGATAGAAGTAAATGTGGCGGTGGTTTTACCAGGAAAAAAATCATCACCTTAGAAGATCTTGTATTTATTAGCACTTTAAATATTATATAATAGTTAAGTCAGTTCCAAATATGGTTGCGGTACCCACAAACGTTGAAATGAATGGAATTATATCCATTTTCAAAGTACTAGGCCCCTCCCAATCGAGAATAGAACTGACTCATAAAGTAGAGGTCAAACTTCAGCTTAACTTGAGAAGTTTTGCATATCATTGAAAATATTTGCCACAGTTTGTGGCAATTTTCAAAATCGTCATTTCATGAGTATTGTTACTTCTCTCTTATGCCCTTTGTTCTATTATAGATTGAAGAGAGTGGATACTTCCTACAGCGTTATCAAAAGGGACTTCTGCTCTAAAACTGGGAGTATCTTAGATTTTCTTATTCATTTTTGACTATATGAAAAACCGTTAACCATATCACATCTACGTATACCTTTCTGCCTTATAGTAACAATGTAAAGAGTTGCTATGTATTCTTTTGAAAATAGTAGGGAGGAAATTTACTTAAAACTGAATTAAATTCTAACTATTAGTAGCAACTCATTTATGGTCGACTTCAGAGAGACTCCAATCCTACAGGCAACAGAAAGGGCCACCAAAAATTCACACTTCGTAAAAATGTGATTACTTTATTACACAGACAAAATATTTCGTGTACAACAATTGCCTAATATGCTCATAATACCTTTAATATCCGCCTAATATACCCATAATATACATAATGGTAATAGTCTAATAATTCTAAACGGCGAATATTGAGCATTTGTGGCGTCGACGGTGCGAAAATTTCATTAGAGACTTTGCAATATGGAAATGACAGCACGAAATTTAATTCTGTTTCGATGCGAACGGTTCCAAACAGGTTTGAGCGTTTAATTAAAATGTTAAAGCCAAAAATGTTAAATGGGATACGGTAAAATTTATTAATCGTTTGTAAAATACTTCAAGGGACATTTGAAGTAAATGAGTCTCTACTTAACAATGTCTTGTAGTCTAGAATAAGAACATTCTTAGAAGACTTTGTTCAGTTAAAAGTAAAGATAGAATCAAAACCCTAAATATTTACTAAATTATGAAGGATTCAAATTATTTTGAACTAAATGAATCTAAACTATATGATACGTTTTCTTTCCTAGAATAAGAAGACGCTTATTAAGTTACAAGACTAGATCGAAATCTAATGATATTCCTAAACATTTATCAAAATTTATTAGAATCTATAGTGACCATATTACTTTAAACGGAAACCATTGTGCAGAAACGTGCCATAGCAGTCAGGAAGGAAGAGATATTCGTGCAGCATATCTAACCTTATTGGTCTGGTACACATAGAACAGTAATAAATGCACAGATTATAGGAAAATTGATAAACAGAACGCAAGAAATTCGAAAGTACAGCCAATAATTAGGAGAAAGAAAATTGAGTCAAGATCCAAAAAAACCATAACAGATAGGAAATTTTGCTTAACTTGGCTTCACTATCAAATTCCGTGCACTGTCTACATTTCTTACGATCTGTGAATAATTGTTTATGCACATTTAGTTGGAGCTGCACTTGAAATCACTAACAAAGAAAACAAACATTAAAACAACGAACAAGTTACGATTGTATCAAATGCAACTCCAAAAACAGAGAACAAATAATCCAATTATGCAAGCATTTATTCATTGTGTAAGTAAATAGTTTTGAAAACAGTGAGTTACTCTCCAGTTCCCGCCAGAGAAAGCTAGACAGAGTTGCAACCAACACAAGTGACTCTTTACAAGCGTTTTAGCTAAGTGGTTCCAATTCAGCAATTTCAGTTTTAATTTTCACATTTCTGTTTTCTTTTTTAAATTGTATTTTTTCTTTTTGTTATATCTGTAAAGAGTCATCGAACTGCTTTCATAGAAGTATTACAGGGTATATTTCATGTACTATAGTTCTCATAACTACTAGTTCTTGTTGTTATTTTTAAATTTTAGCCTTTGTTTTTTTTCGAATTGGACAATTATGCCATGAACATGTAAGGCGATTCACACTTAACGTAAAATATCTAATTGACGTAATCAATCTAAAGAACTAAACTTCATTTGAAGACAAGTACAAATATAAATATAAGTGGTTAAAGAAATCTACTCTTGTGAGAAAGAAGTCGGGTAGATTTATAAAAGAATAAGTAGAGTTCTACAGAACATAGTAGATTAGAATATTCTAAGCAGACTAATAAGCAAAATAGACTATAATACAAAATACTAACAAGAATTGAAAGCTTAAGTATTACGATGAAGTATTACTGATTAAATATTCGACACTTCAAAAAAGAGGTTGTACGAGTAACTAGTTTATACGCTAATCAATTTATATAAATCGGGCAAAACTTTGAGCAAAAGTCTAGAGAACCTGATTATAAAACACAAAAACTATATATTTTGTTAAGTGAAAATCGCCTATACAGATCCACTTACATTAAAAGCGACGTAGTTCGAGAACTCAGTACAATCACTTACATAAAAGCAGTTGGCACATTCAAAGCATTTGCCAAGACAATCAGCAACACCGATTATTTACAACAAATACAATATTTGCGTCACATATAACACTTAACGGCTGATGTCAGAGTGCAAATGTGGCGTTAAAGTTCGATTTGTTGTTGGACGTTATATTAATACATCCTTGGCGTTGTACACCTGTAAAAACGCACAAAGAAAACACACGTGTAAAAATAATAATAATTGTGATGTGTAAAAATGATTTATAGTATTGTTTATAATTACAGGAAGGTGCATTATAATATAAATGTTCATAAACTAATAAAAATATTTTGACTTATCCTATATTTGCTTTATATAAAGGTTTTTTTTGTTTGTCAAAGAAGAATCATAATCGTTCAGTTCTGAGTTTATAAGTACCATACTTTACCTGTTATTCAATGAAAACTCTATATCATAATAAATAAATTAGTTACAGAAGAAACAAAAATCTATCGCAGGTTGTTTATTCATTAATAATGAAGTGTAATAAAATAAAACAAAGTTAAGGTTCTCGAACTTGGCGGAGACACTGTCGTGCCCCCAATTATATAAAATATTTTATTTAACATTAAAATGTTTAATAATCAATATTAATTAATCACGAAATATCTTAGTTAGTTATTACAATAATTTACTGGAACAGTAATAATAAAATCATAATTAACAAAAGTTACTTATGCTTACTAAAATTAACAAAAACATATTTTTAGACAGGAACAATGTTTTATATTCAAATTTTAAAAGTATTTTGTTCCACGAAAATGAATGTTCCTTCATATAAACAGTAAGCCTAGTAAATATTTCGTACAAAACCATTCCCTGAATTTCGGTTATAATTTTACGACATTCTACATCATTTTATTTACATGTTACAGCCCTCGAGAGCTTTTACGTAGTGGAAGGGCAATGTTATAGTAAAAAGTATTTTGTATTTTTACTAAATTTATATTTTGCCATATTTAATTTTTCTGATAGAGAGATAGAAAAATGAATAGCTTCCAGAAACCTGACCCTATAAAGGTGTCATTTAATAGTATAACTCCAAATGCAAACGGAACTGTACCCTTACCAGGAGTTTTTACGTTTTGACAAATATGACTGTTTTGGTATTTGTTTACGTATTAGCCCATACTATTTCTAAGTTATGACACAATCCGCAAGGGGCGCTGATTGGAAATTATATGGGCAAATACGTAAACAAATACCAAAACAGTCATATTTGTCAAAACGTAAAAACTCCTGGTAAGGGCACTGAACATGATCAACTACATTGCTTTACCTAGAGTATACGTTATAATACGAATGCGCCTTACAAATTTTCAAAACAGGACATAAAACATTCTACACTTCTGATGTTAAGGATAAATATATGCCAGTACTTCTGCAGCGAAGACTATTTCACCCAGACTAATTAGTACAACACGTTCACATACCAAATCATACCCAAGTGCTCTTTTGCTAAATTGAAGCAACTTGCAACATAATCCGAATCTAATTCCAAAATCGATACCAGTACGAGGAAGATTCAGTAGCATTAGTTTCCGTTCGCTTAGCTTGTGCGCTTCGACGATTCCCTAATGTCTTTGTGAGCAGATAAAGGATTTACTCTTTGACTGTGGTATACCAAATTACTGCTAAAGGTATCTTACTTTTATATTATTTTCATCCGAAAATAATGGATTATTAAAAATGAAAGAAAAGGCAGTGATTTGGATTTGGTCTTTTAATTGGAGCGTCTGGGATTCGAATCTCAGGTATCACTGATTTTTCAAAATTATATTCGTATGAGATCACTTGCTCAAACACTGTGAGAAAACCATAGATTTGTAAAGATTACTCACTCCTAACAAGAAAATGTAACCAGTTTTGACAATTGAAATTGTCACTGTCATCTACTTTCGTGTTTGAAAAATATTTCAAAAATATAGTTTTTAGATCATTTACGAATGAAACGATATTTCTCCGCACTTTTTCTTCAATTTCGTGTTTTTGCACTACTTAGCTGCGCAAGTCGGCATTATTGCGCGTAAATTACACCACGACAGCCATTAAATGGCTGACAGAATTATCAGTCGTTTAAGCCATTTAATGGTTTCCTTCAATTACAAGGCGGTGAGATATCTATACATATCTATGAAGAAAACTAAGAAAAGAAGTGGGTGTAATAGTAGAACCTCCTCGGTCGTACCATACTGACATTACCATCTTTCAAATGCCTCTACCACCTTTCAAATAACGATAACCATTATTACGACACTGACCACACAAACTAAAATTTCCGATTCCTACTTCTGAAATCTAAAATTAGATTTTAAACTCAACGTTATCGTATATTGAAATATATTTCCTACTTCTCCCAATCCTTATTAACATGCAAAGCCCATTTAGACCAGATTTAGCATTAGAAATAGAACTACGTGCCAAGTCTAGAGAAAATCTGATGTTAGGCCTTACACTTGCGAATTTTATGTGCTAATACCATTCTCCTGAAACGTATCCAAATCGACATTTTATACTCCAGCACGATTGGTAAAAACCGCAAATAGTCGTTTGAAAATGAGGTTAATAGAATTCTAACCAATGTTTAAATGGGTTAACGTTGGTCCTATTAGAGCTTTTCTTAAGAATATTGCCCAATAATATTGCTACTACCTTTATCACATTAAAATAGGCTTTAGCTTGTGGCTATGGCTGTCAATCTTTAGCAGAGAAATTTCTTTTTCTAACAGAGATGGGTTTTAAATTAGAAGTGGATCTGAGATCCAAAAGTTAGAATTACTGACACCGAGTTTCTATTTCTTTAGATTGAAGTAGCGATTGAGCATTAATTCCACTTGATCTGTACATAAGTGTACATAGATACTGCCGCCGATACATGGACATCTGCATTTAACCAGCAAAGTTAAGAGTCCTTCATGAAGTCAGCCACAGATGTTCGAAGGTGGTAGAACCCTTTTTGGTTCGACTCCGGCGGCACCACCGCCACACCTATTTCTACCCAATAACAGCAGTGTTAGGCGCTGCTGTGTTCCGGTTTGAAGAGTGTGGTAAGGGAGACAGACTTTTCCGAGGCGTTCCAGCTTAGTCCTCAGGGGTAGCGGCGCATCTGTAGCCGACCTCAGGTATGAATACCTAATCCTATCTGGGGTTGATTACAGATGTCCGTGGGCGGCAGTAACCACTTACCATCAGGTGAACTGCACGTTCGTCTGCTACTCTTATATTATAAAAAAAAATGTATTGTTACCCTTCAAACACAGCAGCGCTGAACACTGCTGTTAATGGGCAGAAATAGCTTGGCGGTGATGCTTCAGCGTCAAACCACAATGGGCTCTCCCACCTTCGAAACCCCATAAACACTAAGATAATTCTTCACATTTTCCAAGCAGAATTCCAGAAGCTATAACTAATTAATATTAGGTAGATTCCATCTAGTACTTATGTCGTATCAAAAGACATTCCTACATCCGATATGGTTAGATGATCTGATAGTCCCGATGAAATCAATCGCATTCTTTGGCAACCAGTACGTCTTAATCCGCACATCGGCATCCTCAAATGGGAGTTGGAAAGCCGCCATCACAAATAGTGTCGCATGAATTTTTATAAAGTTTCCAAAATCGAGATTTCGACAACCTTCTCCTAGGGTCAATTAACGAGTGGAAAGTGGGGCGTCCCAAACATGAAGGTACCTTGGTGAACTTTTTTTAATTTTTTTTGAGATGACTCCATTACTTGATGATAACAGTAAATAAGATAAGTCTGTTTTAAATAGCTAAAGTCAAAGAAGTTAGAACGATACAATTATCGTGATTATAATTGGTAATGGTAAAACAACAAATGTAAATGTAGTCCACCGGATAAGTAAGTGGCTACTGTGGGCAACTCTAATACCCCTGATATGCACAAATTCCACCTGAGGCTGGCAATAGATTTGCTACACCCTACTAAGTTAGAATGCCTCAGCTAAGTACGAGTATGTCTCACTTACCACACCCTTCAAACCAGATTACAGCAACACTTAACACTGTTGTTATTAGGCATGGTAGTGGTGCCGCCAGTGTCGGACCACAGAAAGCTCTGCCTCCGATAAGATCCTAAAAACCACCTGCCTGGTCGTTCGTAGGTCTACTGACTGAACTTTCTTCCTTTAAAATACTTAAAGGAATGAATGTAAACCTTACATTGACATAAATCTATTCGCGTCGTACTGATTGTATCGAAGTCGGCAATAGATTTCCGTAATTGGATTAAACCAGTTACCGATAGCGCCGTGCACTCGCACATTGTATGTTAATGTAACCGATATATTACATACGAGCTGTGTCTGCGATTTCGTTCGCATTGATTCCGAATTTAACGTTAATTATGCAACGCCATCTATCAACCCTATGGATCACACCGGTAAACTCAAATTCTCCGCTCCGTATATACGTCGTACAAAAATTACTTCAGATTTAAAATTTTAATAACTTTTGATAGAGCATATCGATCCTAACGATAGAAAGAGTTAAATGTTAAATCAAGATACAAACCATGTTTTTTTATTAATCCATTGTATTCCATGTAGTTTTGCTTTAATGCGATTTTAAACTTACAGACAAAGAAACAGACAAACATTCCAAAAGTAATAGAAGTGACAAACAGAAAAAAATAATAAGTTCTCCTGACTGCTTTTTTGCAAATACTAATACAGTCGATGAACAGGCATGCGAACCTGACATTCGCATACATACAGGTTCATCGGTTCATGCCAATTTCCGAGCAACGACCGCACTTCCGGTCAGCTGGCTCGGTCCACGTATGCGGAGTATTACAACTACAAAGGACGGCTAAATTGTATAAATATGAAGACAGATTCACGTATTTTACGTGGAATAATTCTTATAACAAATTTATATATTTTTGCAATTTTCTAAGTTCAAAGCCGCTCACTGACTGAATGCTTGCGACACACAAAAACAAGTTTGTATAGAAAGGCAGACCCAGAACAAAAATTTAATGATGTCCTAAAGATGGCATTTAAGATGATGTCGGGAGATTTTCTCATGAAGATCTAGTAGCAAATGAGTACACAGTTTATCTGATGGTAAGTGACTGCCGCCTTTGTATGCTACAGCGCCAGAGCTATAAGGACCAACCCATCCAGATCATTACATGGAAATAGGTCGAAGAAAAAGAAAGTAACCCAAAATTTGAGTTGGTTGTAACTCCTTCAATTGTAAGGGTGAAGACACAAACGAACGTCGAATACGAACTATTCTACCACCATTTAGTGAAACAAAAGATTCAACTGAAAAGTAACCTCTAAAACCGTGCGTAGAGGACTCCGGGATCTCCAAAGGAACGCAACCGGAGTTCTCTTAGCGCGTTGCCCCGTCGGTCTCCGCTCAGGTGAGCATGACGCTCGCCACTCCGTCTGGTGTGCACGACGGTATGCGACCACATATGCCGCCGTCCCTCCCGGGGTTGCTGGCCGGTCGAGCTCCCACTCTTGCCACCCGCAACCCCGGAAGTCCCTTTTAGTCGTCTCTTACGACAGGCAGGGGATACCGTAGCCCTATTCAGATCCCGGAACTACAGGGACAAACTGAAAAGTAACCAACCTATCACAAAACTGTATTGCACAACACGCCGTTACCGACATAAAACAGAGGCAAACACTACACAGCAACAAAGCGCATTAAGCATCGTGAGCTCTGTACATATTTACTCTGTGCCAAGGCTGGCTCGAAAGCTCCACAAAAAGCTCTCGCTCAGTTCAGGTCGATGAATAATTCATTCGGAAAGTGATAATGAAACTTTTCCACTGTCTCCTTATTCTCTGATCACCATATCAATAGTTTAATACTGGCCAATGATAAGTATACTTATTATGGGCAAATATATCGTTGCTATTGTGTTTCTTTTTTTAATTTTAATTTAATAATCCTAACTCATATTATAAATACCATTTGTTTGTTTGTTTTTTGTTTTGTTTTATTTGTTTGATTGTTTGCTACACTTTTAGGCCTTACCTACTTAACTGATTGTCATGAAATTTTGTACACACGTTGTCAGGGATATAAAAAAGGACATAGGGTACATTTTAATTCGAAAAAATGCCATTTCCGAGGAATAGGTATAAACCTCTGCGAGCGAAGCCGCTGGTAAATGCTAGTTTAAAATAAACCATGAATTGCAATAGAGGTTAGTATTCCTCTGAAGACTAGATTGGAACGCCTCATAATACCGTGACCGCGTGGCGTAGCGAACACCATACGGGTCTGACGTGCATATGTTTCCGCGTTCGAGCCCAGACCAGATATCTAAATGTTGAATTTACATATCTGTACTAGGGTTGGAGATTTCTGTATTCAACCTTGTGTCCATGGCATCCACGATACAGGGAAGCCTAGTGTAGGGCTGTGAGCGTAGCAAGCGCCTTTTTACCACGCTTTTATTAGCTTGACCTGTATGTTTGTATATATGTAACGGAAACTTTGAACTCGAGTTTTACCCACTTTGAACGGTCCGATTAATTTAAAATTTTGAACAATTATCAAGAACCGATGACAATATACGATTTTAATAATTTTATCCCATTCTCCTCAGGTCAGGTCAGGAATCTGAATTAACTATTTTCCGTGTGCCGATTTTAGCGTGGTTTTTAGGTTTTAAACTATAATTATTAATAGATATGTAAGTGTGTCTACCCTATAAAGGTTTAATTATATCTATAGACGTTGAACTAGATCATAAAACAATCCTATTATAGAATTCTAGCGCTGGCTACGTTATTAGTTATTTATTAGGGCTGTTTTCAAAAGTTTAAAACCTATAAATAATTAATATATTTCAAGGTTCAGGCTTTGTACAAAAAGATACCTCATATTTTGTGTATAGAGTATAATTCATTTTCATGGAACAAATTCTTCTATATCTTTTAATTATAACATATACCTAGTCAACTTTAAAATAATAAGTAGGTAGATTCACATTTACTTATACATCCGAGGAATAAAATATCTCAATTTATCAAATTTATTAATTATTAACTGAATTAACTATAAATGTTCAACACAATTAATAATAAACAAATGAAAACTTTCATGACACGTATTTCTTGTAAATAAGAAAACATACCTATATCCATGTGTCATAAATCAAAATGTAAAATTTTTAAGAGCATTCATTTCCATTTTTCGTTTAAATTTCCACTTTTGCTTCTCTAAGTAAACAATAATGTATTTAATTGAATACGAAATATATTCATAAACTTTAATAATTTCGATATTCTAATTATTACAATTTCTCAAACAAAATTTAAAGTAGTTTAAATTGTAAATAATTTATTTTTAATCATAATTTATTGATTGAATTTAATTATTGGATTTATCAAATTACTATTTTCAATTAAACAATCTGTATCCCAAAATTAAAACTGTGCCACTAATTTTGTTTAGTACTGCGAAAATCCAATCCCATATATTTCAGGTTTCAACAAATATACATATATATTTATAGATATAACAAAAATAAATAAAAATGTATACCTTGCTTCTATTTCTGGGGTCTCTGAAGTCTTCTTTCGACGCTTTCCGCCTCTTGTCCTTCAAGATCATACGCGCCGCCGCGAACGCCATTTTGAAAATTGAAAAACGCTGTCTACTATCGTATGCCACACTCACACACTTACAACACACTTAGGCCACAGACGCTTGATCACAGACTTTAGGAATTGACTAATTTAATTGATCACTTTTAATCACTTTAGTCACTTATAATAAGTCACGAATAATTGATCACTTCAGTCACTTATAAGTCATAACAAAGTTTAACAATTAATAATAACAATGTCACTTATTGCCTTCGTCGTTGTATTTATTTAATAATTAACACATTAATTGATAACGTTGTCTATACTAATTGGAACCTATATTTAAGTTGCTGAAAATCTGAAAAGTTAGCAGTGGTTCTATGTTACTGGTTATTTTACTAAAGATTTTATTAGTTTTTTGATGTTACAACCATAGATAAGTATAGATATCTCACCGCCTTGTAATTGAAGGAAGCCATTAAATGACTTATTATTATTAGTATTTATGGCTGTCATGGTGTAATTTACGCGGAATAATGCCGACATGCGCAGTTAAGACACGAAATCGAAGAAAAAGTGCGAAGAAATATCGTTTCATTCGTAAATGATCTAAAAACGAAATTTTTAATATTTTTCAAACACGAAAATAGATGACAGTGACAATTGTCAAAAGGTTACATTTTCTTGTTAGGAGCGAGTAATCTTTAATAATCTTTCGTTACAACATAAGTTAGTAAATTCGTTAGTAAATTGCGTCGATATTTGCCACCTTTCCTAAGACTCCATAAAGCTCTCACAACATCACATCACCAACTATCGTAAGTATGATTTAGAACGAAAACACCATAAAAAGACATCTGACCCACAAAACTCTAACAAGATAATACCAAAGAATTATATCATTAGAAACATATTCCGCAAAGTAAGGGAGCATCTTCGTTACATTACTCCGCAAGTTCACACAAAAACAACTATATCTCCCTTGTAAAATGGGTGAAAATCCCTTGTTTTATGTGTGACCTGGTCGGGTATCGAAGAAAGAAATCGTTTTACCGGCACAAGTAATGTGATTTATTCGTCAGGAGTCCCGCTTTCGTGAAAATCCTGACGTACCTACATCTGTGTACCCGGAAAACTTAATAAGACTTGGTTCGTTTAGTACATAGGTAACATTTGATCTAAGATTTTGTAATAGTATAGGTCAATTTTCTTATTGAAGTAGTAAACGAGCATGTAGTTCACCTGATAAGTGGCTACTGCTGTGCGACATCTGTATAACCCCGGATAAGTTTAGATTCCTACATAACGGTAGCCACAGAATCTTTGCTACCCCTGAGAACTAAAATTTAGTTAGTTTGAATGCCTCGGATGCGTATGCATAAATGTAAGGACACTGCTATGATCATCTGTAACCAACTTCAAATAGAACAACGATTTTATCTGAAACAAGATACGTTATTGTTGAGGACTGACATAACGAACAGACAGATAGACACAAAAAGTAAAAGAGTGACACCAAAGGAAGCACAGGTCAAAGCAATTTCAGCTTCAAAGAGCTCGCTCTTTTTGCGATTCAATTAAAACCATAATGACTTGAAGTGGAAGGGCAAAATGATCCTTTGCATTTTACCACCAAATTAAATCCGAATAATGATAATGTTTTTGTTCCTCGTCATCAACTAATTATGGTCCCACTCTTGGGCACGGGTCTCAACTCCAAGTAAAAGAGTGGTATTAGAGCATGGTCGTAGCACAGGTCTCTTATGAGTGGGAGGGGTTAGGCCATAGACCACCGCGCTGGCTAAGTGCGGACTGCTAGAATTCAGACACTTTTGAGAACTGTTTAGAAAAATCTCAGGTGAACAGGTTTCCTCCCGATGTTTTCCTTTACCGTTATAAAAAGTGACATTATAAGAAGCACATAGCATGTAATAATAAATTCATTAATTGAGTAATAAACAAAAAAGAAGTTTAGTTATGTATTGTAATATTTTTACTCTTGAAATTTTTTAAGGATTATTTTCTAAATTGATTGTTTTATTTATTATTAATTAGTTTTATAACCGTGCAGTTTGTTTATTTATTTTGTCTTTTTGCAATTGTACTGTATGTTGTAATTTGCCTGAATAAAGTATTTTTCTTTCTTCTTTCTTTCTTACATTTATTTCTAAAATCCACGTGACTTTAAACAAACGTTACATTACATTTAGTTGTAAAGTGGCTTGGGATTCGAACCTAATCATCATCCCATTGAAACACCAAACTTCAACCACTAAGCTACTGCACAATGATTGTTTAGGGTAACTAAATAAATAGCATTCAATTTTTGTCAGTAAAAACTAATTTCTGTTCCCAAATAATGAAGCCTTCATTAATTGGAAGCTCACAGAAACGTCGGCTTCGAACTTTGATGTAAGAAAAAGACAGGTATACATCGAAAGGCTTAAGCTAGAAAGAAACGGTAGTATTTCATCCACTAGACTTGCTAAAGCTTATTAAGTCCTAATTAGAGCTTTGGTGCAAATGAACGCTCTCAAAATAGTTCTTTCATGAAAATATTGCACTACATTTTAGGTCTTTAGTTCTTTAGGTCGTTAGGTCTTTAGTTTTCTTGAAATTTCTACGTTAAATAATATTATTAGTTTGAAGTCATAAAAAATAATTTAATTTTTATACGAAGTTTATTACAGATTTCTTTCTTTTTCTTATTTAGCAGCTTAAGATAGAATGGAAATGGTTTTGAGCTGAATTAAAGCGCTCTTTAGAATTTCCTGATGCTATCTGCATGATATATGGGCACCGTAGAAAATCGTTGATTTGACTGAATTTCTTGAACGAGTTTTAATGACAGTAGACTAGCTGATTGAAGACTCTCTTGCTATGAAAAGACACAATTAAAAGTAAATACAGCGTGAAGGTGCATATAATATTAGTGGATTTCTCGCACGATTTAATTATTGTTATTGGAGGAATCTGAAGGATTAAATCCAGAAAATGAAGAATCTTTCTTCGGAGTTATTATTCCTATACCACATTAAGGGCTTCGAGAATCTCCCCCTCCTCCTTAGCATCATGAGCTAATGACAAATATTTTTTTCAAATGTGAGTATATGCTTATTCGCCGACAAATCAAATTTTATACCGCACGTGAAGCCATGTTATGCTACTTGCTCTTCGTTGAAACAATTTAGCTATTCAATGAGCAATCAAAAATCCTCCATCATGCCAAACGGAATTTTCCAAGCAGTCAGCAAGTAAGCCGTTAGGGGGGTAGAATTAAAGGAGGCTTCAAAAAGGTAGAAAAACAAGATATCGCTTGCGATATACGTCATAAAGTTTTTAACAATTTTCCATCTGGATCTTAATATAACCATTTTCCCAATAATCCTGGCTATATGTCTCTCTACCTGACAATAACGTGTCATCGCTTGCAGCTCGAGGGTTTATATTTAAACATTCGAGAGCTCAGATTGTCAACATGTCAATATTGCTAACAAAATTAATTTTCAAGTTTCATTTTTAGTTGACTGCGAGTAATGTTTTCGAACGTTTGTATTTCTCATTCCTTAGTACGCCCTATAGCCTAAAAGGATTAACGGATTGTGATATACGGGTAAAGCATAATTTGAATTACTTACGCCTTTTATCGCTAGCTCTTAATGTATTCAAACACTTGTATAATATTAATGTTATGAAATATTGCAATGTTATTTAGATATTAAAGATAATGTGTAAGTGAGAGGAAGTTAGGTCATAGTCTACCCCGCTGACCATGTATGAACCAGTAGATTTCACACACGTGTAATACCTTTTTGAACTCTCAGGTTAGGTAAGTTCTCTCTCAGATAACTATGTTTTCGTTCACCGTTATATCAAGTGATACGTAATAATTTCGAATACCCACATGACTTTGAATCAGAGATACCAGGCACAACTGGGATCCGAACATCGCCTTTAAAATCTACCTTATAAAACCTTACCTAAGAGGTTGACTTCAACCACTATGCTATCACTGCCGATAATCCCGCGTGGCGGAGCGGTCACCATGCCGGTCTGACGCCCAGAGGGTCCCGGGTTCGATCCCCGGCCAGACAGATTTTTAAATGATGAATTTAGATTCCTGTTTCTGGGTCTGGGTGTTTGTGTATGTGTTTCTGTGTGCGTCCATAGCACCCACGATACAGGGAATCCTAGTGTGGGGCTGTGAGTGTAGAAAGCGAAAGCGAATCTACACTAATATTATAAAGAGGAAAACTTTGTTTGTTTGTTTGGTTGTAATGAATAGGTTCAAAAACTACCGATTTTAAAAATTCTTTCACCATTCGAAAGCTACATTATCCACGAGTAACATAGGTTATATTTTATATGAAATATATTTGTTAAATAGATTTTGAGGCGGCACAAATTTTGATCAGTCAGCTAGTTGTATATAATTTAAATACTATACACATAGCACCTACACTAAAAATATTTTAGAAGCAGTAGCACTACCATGAGTTGGCATAGAAACGCCACTATACAAATTGTAAATAGAAAACTATTGTCATTTTGCTAGTGAGTAACATAACTACTATCGTTACGGTATTTCTTGACAACGTCTGTCAAATGAATGACTCATGGGATCGAATTTGTATGGCAATAGATCATAATGACATTCGCTAGCGATTTGATTTCGATAGGTTTTTTACGTATCGAGTTACGCCACTACGGATTTTACTCCTACGAGTAACCACCAGAGGCGCTGTACAATTTTTCATACATTTATTTTACGCAGTTGCTAGCGAGTAATACTTTTGTAAACTCATGGTAGTGCTACAGTTCTTTCTTTAAATTGTCGATAGCCACCACCATTCACCGCACTAATAGTAAGTAACGAATGATAGTTGAAGGCTACAGAGAAATCAATGGTGCACCTACTTATTTGTCGACACGTGTAAATTAAATCAATATACTAGTAAGTTCAAAACTTCTTCCCCAAGTAGTCATTATGCCAATGTTTTGTATAAAATTCTGTAGCGAAGCAGGCAGTTTAACTGGTGGTAGAAGGTGGTAGAAACCCTTTGTGGTTCGACTCCGGCAGCACCACCGCCACACCTGTCTTCCTAATAAATGTGTTAAGCGCTGTTGTGTTTTGGTTTGAAGGGTGTGGTAAGGGAGACGTACTTTATTTTAGTCTTCAGGGATAGCGCATCCTCAGGCCAACCTCAGGTAGTAAAATCTTATCCTATTTGGGGTTGATTATAGATGCCCATGGGCGGCAGTAGCCATCAACCATCAGGTGGACTGCATGCTCGTCTGCTACTCGTATATTATAAAAAGAACCCTCATTATCATCGAAACATTTTTTGAAAGAAAAATCTCTTCTGTTTCTAAAGTGGGGCATACGCCTTAAGATTCCGCAGACGGACGCACGTGTCGCGATAAGATCCGTCGATAAGGAGATTGAAAAGCTTTCGATTCCACTCCCCTGTTGCTATTTTAAGCCAGAGACTCTCAATGTGACTTTGAAATGTAGGGAATATATAGAATCTATGTCACATTATGACTATAGACTAAACTTTAGCATTAGGTTCAATTTTGAAATAATATAACTAAAGAATAATAAGACTAAAAATAATATCCCAGTAAAAGTATTGACATTTTAACAATATTTTATACAGTTGTTTTAATAAGTTAAGTTTTCTGAATCAAATTCTAAATGAAAAATATAAAATGCTGTTATTTAGCAGAAATAAGTGTTGCGGAGTCGATTTATAAAGGGAAAACTTTAAAGATATTTGAAATCATTCAAAATTTTGCATTATTTTAATTTGATTAAATTCTGATTAAAGAGAAATAATAATCCATTTCTTAAAATGGTTCCATAAATAAATGTATTAGTTATTTTTTATGATTTTATTTTCAATAGCGTGCCGTTTTTCCCTCGTCCACCCATACCAAAAAAACATAAAATTTAATGTCACAACTCATGCGAAAATATTCACGTGTTTATTTAAAATCTCCCTCTAAATGTTAAAGTATCGTCAGACGATAACATTTTACATAAAATGTAACGTCACTACACAATATGAAAGAATATTCACGTGTTTTTTTTTTCAAATCTCCCCCTAAATTCTAAAGCACCGTCAGACGATAACATTTTACATAAAATGTAACGTCACTACACTCACTACACAATATGCAATAATATTCCCTGTTCTTTTTTTAAATCTCCCTCTAAATTCTAAAGCACCGTCAGACGATAACATTTAACATAAAATATAACGTCACTACACTCACTATACAATATGCAATAATATTCCCTGTTCTTTTTTTAAATCTCCCTCCAAATTCTAATACATCAGACGATAACATTTTACGTAAAATGTAACGTAACGACACAATATGCAATAATATTAACTTGGTTCTTTTTTTAAATCTCCCTCTAAATTCTAAAGCACCGTCAGACGATAACATTTTACGACTTCGCGTGTTACTTTGTCGTATGTGTGAGCTGCATTTTGATGTTACGTGAATGTTTTCACGTCGTGTTTTTTATAATATAAGAGTAGGAAAAGAGCATGCAGTCCACCTGATGGTAAGTGGCTACTGCCGCTCATGTATGTCTGGCAACAACCCCTGATGAAATACGAGTCCTACCTAAAGGACGGCCACATTTGCTACCTCTGAGGACTAAATTAGAACGAGTGACAGTGAGTTAACACATGAGCGACATCTCGGGGCGTCGACGTTCGCCAGCGATGGTCGCCACATCCGCCGCCGATTGCTGCTCGATCTAAGGTGATATATATATATGGATGGTAACCACTTGTCAATATGTACACTATGCGCTCGTGTACTATTTCATAAAAAATGCTACAAATTAAAATTGGTATAAAACACAAATATAGAACGACCGATCATACCTGGAACGCATCCAAGCAAGCGTTTCGATAAACAGCACATTTCAGCACGTCTCGATTTGCCCCAATTTACCCGGTAACGTAAGATCGTTACTTCTGTGCCATTTAAACCATGTAGTAATTTTAAGACTCGTAACGAAGTTACTCAAGTTAAGATGCTTTATTCCTTCATTATACTTAGTTATACCTAATTTGATTTGAATAAGGATTTTATATTACAAATGGTAATATTATAAAAGCGAAGAATGTGCTATTTAATTGTAATTTAATTATTAAAGAAATACGCGACTAAATTATTAAGTAGAAATAATCATAGTCAAAATGAGCAATAATGGCTATTAATATAAATTTTACAAACTTAGACACTGTTTTAAAACTTACTTTCCCCTGTTCACTCATTAAGAATAAGTAACTACTACGAAACAGTATATAAATAACTTTTATAGTTTAAACTATGGTCAGTATATTTTCTATATTACCTAGCCTATTATAACTCAAGGTCAAATGTATGATTATTATCAAAGATCTGTGAAGGTATCTGTATTGTTCTTTTAGGGTCATCCAATTAATAGAGCAGTTCATTATGAGCCAGTGAGGTTCGCTTTGTGTTTCATTTTTCAGAACGTATGGAAATTTTCATCCTGCTTGCAAGGAAGATAGTGTTGCTAATGACACTTTATTTTTTTTTATAATATACGAGTAGCAGACGAGCATGCAGTCCACCTGATGCTATGTAGCCACTGCCACCCATAAACATCTGTAATCAACCCTAGATAGGATTAGATATTTCTTCCTAAAGTCGGCCACAGATACGCCGCTACCCCTGAGGACTAAGGTTGAACACCTCGGAAAAGTATCTCTCCCTTACCATACCCTTCAAACCAGAACACAACAGCGCCTAACACCGCTTATTAGGCAGAAATAGGTGTGTCGCTGGCTCCGCCGTAATCAATCCACAGGGGGTTCTAATTCCTTCAGACGCTCTTGTAACCTAATAATTTACAACTTTCACCTACATCACAAATTTCTCGTAATAACAAAAAGCAAATCCGTAAACAAAAGTTTCCTTCATAAAACTCAAAATCACAAGTTTTAGTATAATAAAAGAACGATAAATTAATACTAAATGGTACATTTAAGTACTGGAATAAGGAGGAATTTATGTTCTTTCGCGGCGCTTATAATTGTAATGCGGGCTTTAGGCCCCAACTTTGATATTAGACTTTCAGTAGAATTTCAGGCTTGATATAAATTACAAGATTCGTTTACAAAGTGTTTCTATTCAAAGTTAAATAAGTTTATAAGCGGTTGGGCGCTTCTTTATTGTGACGACAGCGGCACGGCACCGATGCTGTCAGAACCTCTGACAGTTTTGTCAGAACTGACCACAGACGCAAATCTAAATACAAAGTTTCACCATCCATATAAAGTCCATGGTCCATCCAAATATCGGCAATAAAGAAATTTAAAAACGCATATCGTGAGTACCCGTTACATAATAAAAGTCTCAATTCCGCGATAATTTTAGTATAAAATCATAAATCCGTATGAAACCAAGCGTGCCAGTATTTTACCTACTATGACCTCACACGGGAGATATATCTGAGAGAAATAACCGAAAAATCGATATTAGAAAAACTATATATAAGATAGATAGATAAATCGAATACTTTTATCGATACTCAGCAATGATTCGATCTAGGGATCTATCTACAGTTCTATTACGATGTTAAAAAAGCAATAACGAACTGCACAATTTGTCATCTATAAGATCTTTGCTCTCCCTTTTGATACGCGGATTACCTTTTGTACACAAAGTACATACTTACGTCGTCTATTTATATATGGCTGTGGTGCCGTTGCCGTGTCGTTGTCGTGACATTAAAGGCGCGCCTTTACATCTTATATTTATGAATTTTGTAAAACGGTGTTATCAATTTTGAAAGATAAGATACAATATAAATTCAATGTACTTATTAAAACTTTGACGCTGCCTATCTGATTATTTAAGTGGTTTTAGGAGCGTGAAATTTTCCATTACAGTTTCTCATATTCCGCAAATGAGTGCTGAAAGAGGGATTTTGAAAATTCGTTTTATAAGAGCTGAATAGTAACGAAATCAACAGTTATCTTTTCTTTATGGTCCTCCTATTTGTGCTTGAATAACGCCCATTAAACATAAAAATATAATTATGACGTAACACTTAGTCAATCATTCACCAATAAATTGTTATTAACATTAATTACAAATCAATATTCCATCAATCATCAATCAAAACAATCACCAATCAATTAGCATAGGTATTGGGTTTAATCAAACTGTTTGCTTTCCTGTTTGTAAATAGTGTTCGTTCCATTTAAAAATAAATATTTTACTCCTATCAATATGCATGCCAATTCCCCATGTTGTTTACAGTAAAAAAAAGTTAATTAAAACACGAAGGCGGCTCCTCAAATAAAACTTTTAATGAATAGTTGCCAGTGGTCTCAAAGGGCAGCTTATAACGGCTTTTTAAACTTTTCCAGCCGGCCGAAATGAGTCTGACGAGTTTCGTACAGTTAAATCTCTAGAGAGACATACTGTTTTGGAGGTCTACTACGTACAGTCCGTCCGTACCGTCGACGAAATTTCGGCCAACGAAGTTTTGGTTTTCGTCGATCTGTCCGAAAATTATAAACAAAGAATGTAGCACTCATTATAAATATAAAAAAAAAATTATGTGAAAAGAAAAATAATGTTATTACACTCTCACAATTTAGACGAATCCAACGACACCTCATACGTTAAAATCGGTCAAGCCCTTCGGATAAAACGTTGTACCAATAAATATTACACACACATACGTATGCTCCCTATGCTACTTATGCTCAAAAACATTACCTTCCGTAGTCGGATAAAAAGACAAATCGACTTAATTTTTTTGCCGGACCTTCTCAGGTGAGGTCTTGTTCCTATGTAAGGAATAAAGGTGAGTAACGTAAGTAACAATTTTGAGTACCACGATAAGCGTATACAGGGTGAATTTTTAAAACGGGCCTTCAGGGCCAAATCCGAAACTATAAGGATTAGCGACAAATGCCGAAAGGAGTTACGAGGCCGATTTTGATAAAAACTAAAACTGCATCATTACTTTTTTAAAATAACTTTTTCCCTAGCGGGGAATCGAACGAGTTCATTTTGAAAAAAATGACACCTCTATATTATTCCATTATCTGATAGTGTCGCTTATAAGGATCAAATTCTGGGAAGTAATGTTATGTGACAAATTAAAGGAAAAGGAAAATTTTGAAGAAAATACGTATTTTTCCATACATTGGCATACTAATCCTTAAGGATTATACATAATAAATGATTTACGTATAATTCTTTAGAAACAGACATAAGTCATCCCATTGAAGAATTTGTTGGTTAATCAACTAATTAATCGATGTTATGACTATGACATACGGCTTAGTATGAGAAAGTAATAGTTTGGCAAATAAGTTACTGCCGTTTTTAGTATTTATTTTTTAATGAAAATACATAACTGATTAAATAGTAAATTCTTATCGTTTGTTTTTTACAACTTCGTTTCAACGTTAAATATGATTTTCTATATCTCTTTTACTTACTAAAAATCACTCGGATTTGACTCTAAAAAGTAATTCTCGCAAATTGTCAACTTTACATCTGTATTAAACGAAACTCCGTCCATAGCAAGTAAATCCATTTTAATGGTCCTAAAAATAACCTTAGCTAAGTCGGACATAAAAATATAAATTATTGGGAAACAAAACGTCCATTTCGAATGATTAGAAACATTGAATTAATATGAAAAAATATGTATTTTCTTAAAATTGAGGCTTTTCCTTTAGTTTGTCATTTATCATTACTTTCCAGATTTTGATCCCTATAAGCAACACTATTAGATAGTGGAATAATATAGAGGGTGCATTTTTTTTCAAAATGAACTCGTTCGATTCCCGGCTAGGGAAAAAGTTATTTTAAAAAAGTAATGATGCAGTTTTAGTTTTTATCAAAATCGGCTTCGTAACTCCTTTCAGCATTTTTCGCTAATCCTTATAGTTTCGGATTTGGCCCTGAAGGCCCGTTTTAAAAATTCACCCTGTATATATAGATATTCCAGTTTCCACTATTTCTGCCGCTAAATTTAGTATAAGAATCCGAAAAAAACTGTCAAATTCTATTCTAACATGTGCGAACATGTTTAAAATTGTATATAAATAAAATGAAAAATAAAAAAGCCCATTTATTACACACTAAGTAATAATAAATTTAAAATTATTTTCTAAGTTTTTATATTACTGCTATATATTACATTATATTTATTATTGTTGTTATTAATTAAATCAACGTGTCAATATTATAGTTATACAATAGTTAACAATACATTTAATTTATTTTAATATTAATTAGCAAAAATTGTATTTACTAGGTTAAAAATTTTAGATATTTCATTATTTGTCAAGCCCGTCCGAAACTGTATACTGTATACTACAGTTTTGAACGTTGCAGAATAGACCCCCTATTCTAAAGGGTGTGAATGCAGTTACTATAAAAAGCGATGTAGCAACATCAATATTATAAAATATCTAGAAATATAACACAAGAACAAAATGCTAATTTTAGTCACATAACGAAGAAATTCGGATGAGGACCAAAATCACCGACATAGCTCTGAAGGCAAGCAAGTTGAAGTGGCAATGGGCTGGAGAGGAGACCGCGTCTAGGCAAACGTAATGTACCATAATAAAGAAACGCCCTCCTTCAAGGTGGTGCGACGATCTGCGCCGGGCAGCGAGAACTAGCTGGATGAGGCGAGCCGAAATTCGGGCTCAGTGGCGTGCTTTAGGAGAGGCCTAAGTCCAGCAGTGGACTAACGTGGGCTGAAGATAGAATAGATAGTCAAATCTTATATATAAAATTCACGTGTCACATTGTTAGTGACCGTACTCCTCCGAAACGGCTTTACCGATTTTCACCAAATTTTACATGCATATTCAGTAGGTCTGAGAATCGGCTACTATCTATTTTTCATACCCCTAAGTGATAGGGTTGTTCACCCTTAACATTTTTTTATTTATATGACAACACAACGTTTGCTGGGTCAGCTAGTAGCATTATAAAAATGGAACTTTAAGTTATTTTAAACCACGTCGTGGTAGTTTTCAATGTCAAAGTTTCTAAGTAAATCGCATTCCTCATACAATAAAGCGACGCCGCTAAGTCTAGCGACGAGTAAAAAGATGCAGGAGGTTGCTGATACCAACTTTACTGGAAGTATGCCAGCCTTCCCCGTCATTTATTACGGGCATTATAAAAGGTATTTAAAAATGTGTGGAAAAGGTGACAAAAAGCGGATCTAAGTGACAAAAACTGTTAGTAAAAAATACCTGAGTGATAAAAACGTATGAAAATATGTACTTAGTGACAATAACAGTGTGTGAAAGGTTTAGTGACAATAACAGTGTCTTAATTATAAAAAATGTGAAAAAGATACCTTAGTGACAAAAACGTATGAAAAAACGTGTGAAAAAAGTAACTAATTAGAAAAATGTTTGGTGATGGATTTTTTTTATGAAAAATAAGTAGCAAACACGCACGCAGTAAATAACTAACGCTAATGAACATCTGTTATACTGGTATTATGAGAACTACTGTCTGTCTATAATTCGAAAAATATGAAAAGAGCTCTTCTTCAAAACCTTCCATTTTGCAAATAGTCATGTGTTGCAAATGCAAGCGACGATGACTACAACAATATAAAATAAGAAATAAGAAATTGTATGGAAATTTAGACATTATTTTCATTAACACAATTATTTTTACGTGTAAACTAAATTCATATTGCATGCAATAATTTCATGAAATAAGTAAGTTCGTGTTACATACAATTTTTGTAGGAGCGAATGCCACGTAAATACTTGTAATTTGGCCATGTAAATGCAACACGAAACTAGTGCCGCTAAAGCAAGTACAAGTATATTAGAGTCTGTACGACATTGTGTAAGGGTAGCAGCAGACGTGCTACTTTTAGGATCGGCGATTGACGCAATTAAACTTTTGGATGCTCAATGTAACAAATTAATAAAATCAAACCGAAAAAATGCAACATTCATTTTGGAAGGTGGTGGGATAAGTATTGTTCAACGTTGGTATCACCGTCACGCCTATTTCTAGCATGAAGCAGTTCTGCGTTTCGTTGGAAGGGAGGTTTTGTTTCGTATAGAAGACGGCTACGGACGGAAAAAATGCAGTCGCTAAACCGGTTTTCATACCGCTACGCAAGCCGCCACGAGATGCAGCATTAATTCAATCGCAAAATCGCGAATCGCCGATTCTAAAGTAGCAAGTCTGCTAAGCTCGTAATGCAAAATAAACTTTTGAATCTGACGGGGCCACAACCTCTCGGGGGCGATACTGTATTTCACGACACCAATTATTTTACGAAACAAGTTACATCGTCATTGAAACTAGTTTCGTGAAATTAGTTTTACCTCGCATGCAACTAATTTGGTAATGTAAATTTGGCGAAAGTTAACCCAATTTTATGTGTTACACGACGTTTCTTTAAGTAGAGTTTACTTAAGTTAAGTTATGCAATTACAATTATATATTTATTTTATTTATGCAGTATGCAAATAGTCATTAACCCGTCAACTGGCGTGTGCGCCCCGGGGCGCACAGATCGCTACTAAAAAGTATCACCGCTGTGCCGGTCGGAGTGGGGGGTGTTAGGTTTTTTTCGTTACGGAATTTCTGGATTCGGGCTCCACGCTCAAGGCCCGCGATAAAAGCTATGCAATAACTTAAAAGCGAAAAGATATTTTTTTTAAAATGCTAAAGTAGAAGACGAACATACATTTGACGACCCGCGTGGCAGAGCGGTCACCAGACCGGTCTGAAGTGCAGAGGGTCCCGGGTTCGATCCCCGGCTAGACAGATATCTGAATGTTAAATTTAGGTTTCTGTTTCTGGGTCAGGGTATTTTTGTATGTGTCTCTGTGTGTGTACATGGCATACACGACGCAGGGAATCCTAGTGTGCGGTTGTGAGTGTAGAAAGCGTCTTAAATGCATTCCACCTAATGATGACTTGTTACAGCCGCTCATGGACATCAGTAATCAATACCAGTTAAGATTACTGGCCACAGATGCGCTGCTACCTCTGAAAACTAGGAAACACTTACCGAATTAAGCTTTAAAGCCTTCAAATAAAAATAATCTAATCCAACTGAAGTTACCGCTAATCTGGCTCAGCAATCAAGCTTAAAGGAAGTCGTTACAAACTCATTTCCTTTTGTAATTTAAAATTTCTGTAACGGAGTATATAATAAAGGAGATATTTTTCCTCGTAGTTATAAAATTTGCTTGTATTTTTTTCGATTAGACCTTTCGAGAACTATATGATTTTAGAGTAATGTTATCGCGAAATTGACGCATTCTATTATTACTATGTAAAAAGTATTCGCAATAGGCGGTTTTATTTAACTTGCCGTGCTGTTTCGTATATGGGTTGTCAAATTTTGAAACTAAATAACTGTCGGAAAACTGTCGGAATAATGATATTAAATTATTGTAAATCTTAATGTAATTAATTATAACTAATAATAATTTGCACACCGAAAATGGTAAATGTGAGATTCGATATCTATAAAATCATTTCATCTTTTGTAACCACATTTAAGCAAATAAACGATTTGTATTTGTTTGTATTGTAAATTTCAAATAATTTAACCAATCGATGTAGTCGGAACTTTAAATCTAATATCGAAGGCGAACCGATTTCTTTTTGGCGTCCTAAATTCCTTATTCTATGGGCATCAAATGAAAGGTGTTCCTTTAGGTTTTCCTTTATAAAAAGCTAGTGTTAATTTTTTAATAGTAAATTTATTATTTTATAGTGCTGAAATTTCGAGCCGATTACCTAAAAGATGGTCAAGATGTTCTAAATATTTCAGGGACTCAAATAGATTTACAATCGACTTTAGGACTTTTATCCTAATTGCAATTAATTTTTGATAACGCTTGCGCAACAATCATCTTATCGATATGTAAACGTCCGAGGTGGAACCCAGGGCTAGCAGACATCTAAATCTTATATGAAATTTCTATTTTGAATCTCTGGATATGTTCACGTTACGAACTATACAATCTTCCTAAACCTATACATATATTTAAGAAATTCTGAATCATAAACAATCACTTAATAGCTTGCACAAGGATTTCTAACAACAACTTACCAAGCCTGGACAATTGTGAAGCCCGGCAGTTGGTCGACGATTTCAATTTCCTCTCGTAAATAAAAGTGTATCATTTCCATGCCCTAAATTCAATCCACCGTATGTCGCTCGCAAAAACGATTTCGAAAAGCACTAGATTGAATTCAGCCTCCATTCCACCTGTTTGACACATTGAACGCCCCTTTTTTATTATTTTTTATGGCACGTCCGTTGCTAACAGATTTTCGAATCTACATTTTATGTTGAAATTTTTTTAAGCTTTTATATTTTTATTTTTCGTGAATTTTATTATAACTATACCAATTCTATACTATATAGGAAAATCTTATATATAAAATTCTCGTGTCACAATGTTAGTTACCGTACTCTTCCGAAACGGCTTTACCGATTTTCATCAACTTTTATATGCATTTTAGTAGGTCTGAGAATCGGCTACTATGTACTTTTCATACCCCTAAGTGATAAGGGTAGTTCACCCTTATTTATACATATTTTTTTATTTATATGGCAACACAACGTTTGCCGGATCAGCTAGTGAAATAATAAATTTTGCACTAGAATACATTTTTTATGGAAAAAAAATACTATATAAAAAATATAGATACTGTGACTTCTAAATGCCGTACTTTCCTAAATTTAAAAAAAAAACAAGTATATTCTTAAATATTCATACATTATAAGATAAACAAATCAAACCTTCAGATGTCGATTATACTGTGAGACGACTAATTTAACTATTCTATTATTGTTCAAATTAAAGTTATTTCAATATTAGCTCCAGTCCGTTCCACAAAACTGTGTTTGCATTTCAGGCACAATAATACCAAATGAATCCCAATTATTTTGACATTATCCAATTAACCTCAACATAAATCACTGTCGCTACCAGACATGTTACACAAATGCTTAATTAGTTTTGCATAATTAATGAATGTTAATAACTCTTAATAAATGCTATCCTTTGCATGTGTTTATACTCACATACACTTATCAAGAACCTTATTTCATTAAAGTAAGTTAACAAATAATTTTAAATTAAATTTCCACGCGTTCATTATTACTGTTAAGGTTATACATATAACCAGGCGCGCATGATGCTTCTCGGCTCTAATCTCACATACTCATACTCACACGCACACTCACAGTGTATAATATAAACTTATTTCTGCCTTATAACAGCAGCGTTAAGGGCTGCTGTGTTCTGGTTTGAAGGATTTGGTAAGGGAGACATACTTTTCCGAGGCGTTCCAGCTTAATTCTCAGAGGTAGCGGCACATCTGTAGCCGACCTCATGTAGCAATATCTAAACCTATCCGGGGTTGATTACAGATGTCCATAAGCTGCAGTAAACACTAACCATTAGGTGGACTGCATGTTCGTCTGCTTCTCCTATATTATTAAAAAAAAAGAAAGACAAAGAAAGAAAGTCGCATGAAGGGTTCATAACGCTTTTTCCTTAGGTGACACTATATACCATTCAACTCCTACCGTTAGCGTTATAATCTTCGTTCCATTAAAGAATAATACAATATATGTTTAAAAATTATACACATAACCAAAAAGTAAGCAGATAATACTATACAATTACATTATAATGCCTATAATCTACTAAAAAGGTTACCTCATTTCTACAGCGTCTTTCACGAACAAAATAAACATTTCTAAAATACACAAGCGCTCAAGATCTAAAGAAACATCTAAGCTTTTAAGTGGATAACATGTAGTTATGTAAATGGAGAGACAAAGCCTTAAGGCTCTAAATTGTATGACTACTTCACAGTTGACGATTTTGGAGAACTCACGAATATTGTACAAACTTCGTGGGTCTGGGTGACATTTCAAGAGAAGGAGAGTTGTAGACAAAAAATAATAATATTCATTTTATGTAGTAGATTGGTGAAAATAACTGATCAATCAAGTAAATAAAACAGAGGAAAAATATGTTGTGAAATTTTTCCTGTTTTATTTGAAATTTGAGAAAATGACACTAGTTGGGTTGCAAAATAGGTAATTAATAATTAAGTTACGCTCGTTATTAATGATTATTGTTAACTTAGCCAATTTTCTGCCTTTTTTTTTTGTTCACGAGGGGGAAACCTTCAAAAGGTACCCGATGCCTTGGGAGCGACACAGGGTTATGTGGGACTCTTACCGCACTAAAACCCCACCGGTGGCCGTCCTCAGCGCTGCGTAGAGGACTCCGGGATCTCCAAAGGAACGCAACCGGAGTCCTCTTAGCGCATTGCCCCGTCGGGCTCCGCCCAGGTGAGCTTGTCGCTCAGCGCACCGTCTGGTGCGTACGACGGTGTGCGACCACACATTCCGCCGTCCTTCCCGGGGCCGTTGGCCGGGCGGTTCTAGCTCCCACTCTTACCACCCACGACCCCAGAAGCCCCCTTTTAGTCGCCTCTTACGACAGGCAGAGGATACCGTAGCCCTATTCTTGTCCCGCAACTACAGGGATAAGCCAATTTTCTGCCTGCCAAAGTACGAAATTTGATGATTGCTGCCTTCCAAAAATTGACAAAATTCGATCTTTAGTAGGCAAACATTTTATAATAATGTACTTATTTTGTACTATTTATATTTATATCTAACAATATAATTGCCTTCGTTCCAGCAAAAAACAAATACATATAGATATTTTTTTATAATATAGGAGAAGCAGACGAGCATGCAGTCCACCTGATGGTAAGCGGCCACTACCCCCCATGGGTCTCTGTAATCAACCCTAGATTAGATATTCCTACCTAAGGTCGCCCACAGTTGCCCCGTTGCCCCCGAGGACTAAGCTGGAACGCCTCGGAATAGGAAGATAATTAACTTAAAAGCTTTGGGACACAATATTTATTTTCAAAGTTTGATAGTGATAAACACGCTATCTATATAGAAAATAACTCTCTGCCAGCTTAGTGGATGTCGCTTGGAATAGATTGGAAGAATTCCAAACTCCAAAATCAGATAAAATATGCTCTAGTGTGAAATGTCTCAAAATTATGCGTGATCACATTCTCGACTGTCAAAGTTAAATTTGGTAAATAAGGGTATGTTTCTTTTTGGTTTTATCGTTTTTATTTCCTATTATGAAGTGGTAGTAACATGTAGGGCTAGAATATATTTTAAATTGTAAGATATTATATTTTTCGTATTGATTTTTATTTAAATAAATAACCCTTACAAAAATATATAATTATACATTTTGTAACGACGAAATAATATAATGAGATAGGTACCTTGGAATCTACACATTATATTAATGAATAAAAATAAAACACAACAAAAATAAAATTCATTGTGTGATACGTATGATATACCCTTAAGAACTTTACGTTTTGAATAAAACTTTTAATTTTCCGGACATGGAGCCTTTTCGAGCCTTTCGAGCCTTAAACAGAACGTGTAGTTAAAACGAGAATCATTTCACAGTAAAGCAGAACATAAAAAGGAAAATAAACAAACGGTAATTACTGTCTCACTTCTGAATAAGCCTTTGTTCTATAGTTCTATGCAACAGTTTTCCTTTAATAAACTCACGCCTCTATGCTCTGTTATTGTTTTCATATTTTTTAACTGCAGTCATTTTAAATGTGCAAGGGAAATGGGAAAGTAGCTGTACAATACTTGAACCGTTTTGTTACGAGTATAGTTATAGACATCTGTGTCAATTATATTGTACTGTGTACTGTGTGTTAGACATGCAAGTGTGTGCATTCTAAGGTAGAGTGCATTAATAAAAGATGCATCGTACGGACAACACGCCTTTTATTTACGGACGAACCACATAACAATATTTGTATTTTCGTAAGTACTTTTAAAACGTTGGTTATCTCATCATTAAACCGTAAACTAATACAAATACTTAAAAAATCAATATGAAATTTTTATTTACGATTCAAGAAATAAAAATAAATAAATAAATGTAAAAAGCACTTCAACTCTATTACTCTCTAAAATTTTCTGTAGCGATCAATTTTAGGTACAATTGAACTAACTTAAGAATAATTAGTCTCCAATGCCCTCAAATTCCCTCGCCGTCTTGTTAGTCTCGTATTTGACAAGCCCGATCTTAAACGGCTAGATGGATTTTACCATATGAGGCAGCAATGGATTCTTCAAATTATAGGAGGGATAAAGTACATTACTTCCCTTTTCAGTAATTATTTCGAAGTAGTCGAGTTTTTATAATGATTACTAGCAACAGCAACCTACTTAAATAAACCCCCAATCCATTAAACTACTTCATCTGTAGTAACATCTCGCACTGCACTAAGTTCCTCGAGTGCTCCAAGCTGCAAACTTCACACTTGCACTGCACTCCCAACTTCCCGATTACAAAGTTCACTAACTATTTCGTGCTTAAATTAAGGTTTCCTCTGCAAGTAAATCGTCCATTCCTGAACATAATTGCTGAATCTATTTATCTTTCATCTATCTATTTATCTATGCCCCTTTAATACTTCTCTGCTAAATCTTTCTCTCTCGAAATAAGTCTCTTCGTTCGCCAGAGGCACCACCGTCTTACTTATTTCTGCTTTAGAACAATATTCGAACCTTTATGGCCTGATTTGAAGCTGGTACTGTTTTTGAGTTGTCATACGAACCTTCACATTGTCCTCAATGTGCAAGTTCGAATCACTAAATCCCGTCCACCAAATTTCCCCTTCTTATATTTGTCATCATAGCACGCATTGAAAAAAGCGCCGAAAAACATGTTTTGTGTAATAAATTGAAGAGTTTATTTACGGTTCAAAAGACATAGTCCTGCAACAGACGAACATATAGCAGAGACGCCTCATACCCTAGGTAGGGAACGGGAAGTTCGATAGCTGGATATTAAATGAAGTACAGCGTATATCCCAACTTCAACTTCGAGTATTAATTAGTTGGGGAAACTTGAAACATAAATCACACACGATATCTTATCTTTGACGCTAATACATCAAAGATAAGTTAATTTATAGTTAGGAGTGGATAATAAAGTTGTTGAATTTAAATATTTTTTTATGAGATTCATGTAAGAACCTAACATGTTGTCCACGTGATCGTAGGTGGTTACTGCCGTGCGGGGAATTCAACCAACTTCATAATATACACCAGGGATTTATTTATGCTGATCACAGATCCATTGCCATTTCTGACGACTAAAATGGTCGCGTCTAAACATAGAAAACAGCTGTGTGCGCAAATTTACCGATAGCCCGTATTCTCTCAGCTATCGGCACTCGCCTGAAAGCCTTTCCTGACTTTGATATTTTTGCGGATTCATGACAAAACGTTTAAAAAGTGTGTTTAAAAAAACTGAAAAATAATATTGTTTTTTTTAATGTTCATCTTAAATTGTATATGTTTGTATTTTTTATTGTTGTATACAGGGTGAATTTTTAAAACGGGCCTTCAGGGCCAAATCCGAAACTATAAGGATTAGCGAAAAATGCTGAAAGGAGTTACGAGGCCGATTTTGATAAAAACTAAAACTGCATATTGTAAATGTAATGCATATTGTAATGATTGTTAATAAGTGTAATTGGTACATAACCGTTCTTATTAACATTAAACAATAATTAAATAAATAAATAGGTAAACCGGCTTGCACATCCTGCCAGCAAACCACAAGGAATACTTCACGCTGGAATTAGATATAGCGTTAGCATAGCGTCTCTTAGGTCGAACCATACCTACTCCGCTTGCCTTCTGATGGAGATCCCGGAGTCTTGAGTGGCGCTAACGATGGCCGCAGAGTAAATTTCCCACATAATACTAAGGCCATCAGATACTTTGTGAAGGTTTCCCCTTCGTTGACCATTCGGTACTACCATCTTTCAAAATTATTATTTTAACATATATTGATTCACTTCATGATAAGAATAAGGACTAAAAGAATCTTGAACCATCTTTTTTATTTTCTCTGGAAAAGCGTTACCCCTAAATAACTTTATTGGGTCTCATAAATATGCACTGTGAGACGAACCGTCTCTTTACTTGCTATTAATATTTAACGAGAACTGACTACGATATTCCACAGTTTGAAAATATTTGTAAATGTGTAGGTATTTATTTCATCATCATCAACCCCTTACTGTCCCACTGCTGGGCCCGGGTCTCCTCTCAGAATGAGAAGGATTAGGCCATAGTCTACCGCGCTGGCCAAGTGCGTATTGGTAGACTTCACATACCTTTAAGATTTTTTTTTTATATAAATCTCTCAGGTATGCAGGTTTCCTCACGATGTTTTCCTTCGCCGTTTAAGCAAGTGATAATTAATTTCTAATACGCACATAAATGTGAAAATCAGAGGTGCGTGCCTGGGATTTGAACCTCGGACCCCTCGATCGAAAGGCCGCGTTTCTTAACCACTAGGCTATCATTGCTTTTTTTTTTAGGTATTTATTTACTGACTTGATTTAGTTGAAGTACTATACTCGTAAGTAGTAAACAATTTAAATAAGCAAGCTATTAAACATAGAATAACATTTTTTTAATTTCTTTGCATTTTTTGAAGGTGGTAGAACCCTTTGCGGTTCGACTCCGGCGGCACCACCGCCACGCCTATTTTTGCCTAATAACAGCAGTGTTAGGCGCTGCTGTGTTCTGTTTTGAAGGGTGTGGTAAGGGACACAGACTGTACTGAACTCATGTTTAAAAATATTTTTAAGCTACCACGTTCCGGGACAATTGTAATCAACCCCAGATAATAGATTCCTACTTGCGGCCGACCCCTGCATTGTCAACCCTGAGGACTAAGTAAAAAAGTCGTGCAGCACATAACACTGCAGTTTACGGCAGAAATAAGTGTGGCGGTGGCACCCCAAAGAATCACTCGAATCACGAACCACTCTTCTTTTGCCACCTTTATAATCCTGTATTATTTATATTCGCTGTTTTCAAGAAAAAAAATAAGCGAAAGAATTCTGCCCTTATTCACTAATAAAAAATATTACCTTCAAGTAATTACAAACGAATTTAGAAATTACACCACTCATAGGGTATTATTTCGGAATTTGGACCAAATAATCCGTTCGTTAATATTCGCGTGATAAATATGCGTGTTAATTGCTAACAATTTCTTTACTTAACTGGAATTTGTATTGACATACCTATTTAGCTTTAATAATGTGGTATTTTTAACTAAGCCTCAGCTCAGACGTGATTAAGTGGCTTTAGTATTAAATATATTGAAGATTGTTATTTTGATAAGGTAAGCTAAGCACTCTTATTATTTTTAGCTATTTTTAGTTTAATACTAGCTTAATACTTTACTGCGACTATGCAGCGTGATCTTCACTCGTGTCTCACTCTCATATTGCGACTCTCTGAATACTCTTCTCTCTGCTCTCTATCTCTGAAGACTGAAAAAATAACTAGCAAGTACGGTAACATAACAATCAACGAAATTCGATGTTGCACTCTAGCTAAGAATGCGTGCAGATTGCACGCATGTCACGTGACCGCAGCGTTCAAATATAGTCGTGCCCATTCCACCGCAGCAAACTCGGTACGTTAACGCAACAATCTTGCTGCGCTTGTGTTATTAATAATAATAATATAATATTTCTTTATTTCAGACCTTTTATTTTACAACCCATAGATTTGGTTAGTATGTAGGGACACAAACGATTCTACGAATCAAGTGCAATATGCATGGTTAGCAATGGCGATCGTATTCGCTTGGTTCGTGGGAACGCTGTGTTACTAGTCTGCCCCCCGACCCCGAAAGATATAAATAAATGTGATCAAAATCTAACATCTTTAATTTAATTTCAACTAATTTACTCCTTATTTAAACTCTTACAATTGGTGACCCCGACGTGATTTGAACACGCAACCTTCATATTGGCCTACAAGTACATATTTTCTTAAATCTATATTAGTGTACAACATCGTTATTGTAGCCTCTTCTCAATGTTCCACACGAGTTCCCAAGGATGCGTGGACACTGCACGCATGTCACGTGACCGCAGTGTTCAAATGCATTGCAACTACGAGTACTAACCCTACCGAAACGTATGGTGCGAAAATCACGAAAGATTTACTATAATAACGCCCTATATTTCGCTTAACCAAAAAAACAATCGCTTTAAATGTAAATGGAGAAAATTAAATTGGAGAAAGACAAAAAATACCTGAATGCAGCGCTTTTGCCGGCGACAATCGAATTAAACCGTTCCCGTCGTTCACAGATTTTTAAAATGAGTTTTGAAACTTCAATTACTATCACTTTTTTAAGGTTCTGAAACCAAAATAATAAACCTATTTTATGTCGAGTTAAATTCGAAGAATTAAAATGCACAAATGGTATTAAAATATGTTATAAATATTTAGATAAAAAGAATTTAAAAATGTTTTTTTACTGAAATTAAAAATTGCATGTCACTACATTTGCAGTTATTCCGTTTATGTCATTTGACCACATGACCCTAAAATAGAGAGTTAAGTAAAAACATAACACATAGCCCTGCATTACATGCAAAAAACCATTTAGTTCCACCACAAAAAACATATTTTTTATATTTATTCGTATAACCTTCTATGTTATACCATCCATTTTTAATACATGTAACATGTCCAAAAAGCTATATTGAGCTCGGGACTTAACATGTTCCTCTTTATTGGCTTAAAATTAAATTTTAATTTGTGGCATTTTAGGTGCCTTGTTCACATGAACATTTACATATATGTAATCGAATGTACTCGAACGTAAATCGGAATTGACTGGTGCATGAAAATCGATTTTCTAGTCTGATAAAACATAATAGACTACTCGTATTATAGGCATTCAATTCAATTTTATTTAGCTGCAATTATTGTGAATACTTGATTATGTGGCTAATGTTTACGGCTACTTTGGGGTAATCTTATATATAAAATTCTCGCGTCACAATGTTAGTTACCGTACACCACCGAAACGGCTTTACCGATTTTCACCAAATTTTATATGCATATTCAGTGGGTCTAAGAATCGGCTACTATCCATTTTTCATACCCCTAAGTGATAAGGACTGTATGTACAAACATTTTTTTTATTTATATGCAACACAAAGTTTGCCGGGTCAGCTAGTATGAGTATAAATTAATTAGTAAAGTTTACGCAACTTTTATTTCTGCTTAATAACAGTGTTAAGCGCTACTGTGTTTAGCTCTAAAGGTTATTATAGTATGGGTAATATATTTATCCGAGGCGTTCCAAAATAGTTTTCAGGCATAGCAACTCATTTGCAGCTGACCTCAGGCAGGGATCTAATCTTATTAAAAATATCCAATAACTACAGTAGCCACTTACCATCAGATAAACTGCTTGTTTGTTAGCTACTTCAATGTTATACAAAAAGATTTTTACGCTAGGATATTCTTAAGAACTTCTTAGTTTAGATGCATTATTACTTCAGCTGTATGGTACGAGATAAAGAGTTACACTAGGCTTTCTAACTTAGTCCTAAGACATAGTATATCATGTGTAGTAGAACGCCAACCCAAAATCCTAATGAATACAGATGTCCATCACCAACAGTGACCACTTACCATTAGGCGGAATACCTGGGTTTTATCTTCGTTATTTAATAAGAAATAAAATTCCTTTAACTTAATCTTCACGAAACTTGAAATCAACATTAATGCAACATGCTGTAGCCACAAGTTTCCGAAGTCGTGCCAAATGAGGCAAATCGATGGGGCTGTCCCGAAATGTGCTATTGTGTTTATAAAGATCTCGGAAGCTCCTTTCCCGTGGGATTTCAATTCTGAGCAGATAAAATCCCACATAACTCAGCCCTTTTCCCTATAGATTATCATAGGTTCGTTGCCCCTATACAAGGAACAAAATTTTTTGATGTATTCTTTTTAGGGTACCCAAAGGGTAAAAACGGTACCCTTCTACTAAGCCTTCACTGTCAGTCAGTCTGTCCATCTTGACAGGCTCGATCTCTTAACCCGTAATAAATAGACTTTTGAAGTTCTTACAGAGTTACTATAACAGCCGCTACATCAAGAATTATTATTTTGAGATGCGTTACTCATACATATTTAAGTGACCTCGTATATTCATTTATAGATGATACTTAATACATTTTCTACCTGAAATAATACATTTTTGTAAATAACAATTCCGATACAAATTACAGTTTAATTTATTTTTATAGACTACACACAGACAATTTAAGCTTCAAAAATTACGTAAAATATTTTTACAATCCACAAAAATAAAACGTAAAGCAGCAAGCCCACACTTGTGGCGCCAAGTTTTCGCAATAAGCGGCCGAATGAGAGTAAAGAGAAAATTTAAGTTTTTGAATAAATGCGAAACGTGAAAATGTGAAAACAGAAACGCGGCCAGATTCACACTCTTTAACGAAATTAAAAACACATAGGGTAGGCTGTAAGTGTAATATCGCTTTGAGCGAAGTTTCATAAAAACGCGATATTAAAAAGTTTACGGCAATGTTCCGTTTAATGAAATAAAGTTTTTATAAAACAAATATCTAGTTGAGTTTGATTCATCATCATCATCATCATCAACCCATTACTGTCCCACTACTGGGCACGGGTCTCCTCTCATAATGATAAGGATTAGGCCATAGTCCACCGTTGAATTGCGGTATTATCTATTAAATTTCTTCCGCAATTATTTATTATTTTATACATTGTGATATTTTCCGTATAGATTACAAAGAGGGTCCCAGGTTTGATCCCTAGTCAGAAATCTTAATAAATCTAGATATGCCTATATTTTGGTTTTATTATTTTCACCTTGCACTTGGAGTACGAGTATGTCCATAGTATACACGACAAACCGAATCTTAGTATATATAGGGTTACGAGTCCCGATGTTTTCTTTCACCGTTATAATGAACAAGATAGATAAATTTTGCACATGAAGAACATAAGACAAATGTTATAAATTTAAGATCCTTGTAAAATACTATGTTCTTGAAAATAAATGATTTGATTTGATTTGACCGTTCAAGCAAGTGATAATTAATTTCCAATTTGCACATAACTTTGAAAAATTAGAGGTGCGCCTCAGATTTGAACCTCGGACCTCTCTATCCAAAGGCGGAGTTTCAACAACGATTCTATCGCTATATTTGTGTCACTACAGCTATATAGGCAAATTTTCCCGAAGCAGTTTCTATAAAGCTTATTTTGGTAGAAATTGATCGAATATCGTTCGATCTAGGCATATTCTGCGGATTAATTACCTTGTTAACGACCAATCTTGTTAATAAGACGAATAGACGTAATTATATTTTATATTTTGTAATATTATAAATAAAATTTGCACTTACCCTCTAAAATATTGTTGCCTCATGCCAACTTCATAAAATGTTTATCGTTTTTCTTATACATTTTATATAGTATTGTCATATAAAATGTATGTCTGCATTTGCAGTAACGCGAATGTATAAAATGTCTAACACTAATTATAGAACCACATGTGTTAATAAGTTAAGTTTAATTTTAAGTATTGTTTTGTATCTTTTCTTTGTATTCCATTTTGCTAACGCACCACCCGACCGAACTACTCGTCGAAGTGGGACGCACTGAAAATCAGTGGCCGTGGTTCGCCGCGGTGAGGCTGAGTGTGGACCCTTTTGATAAATTTTACTGCAGCAATGTTTTGATTTTAAAGTTATGTTTCCTATTGTTTATGTCACATAATGTTGTAGTATTTTTTACAAATAAATGTTTCTTTCTTTCTTTCTTTCTTTCAATCCATAGCCTCAACAATACAGGCACCCGAGCCTTGCATTTATACCGTGAAATTGATTTCAGCTCCAGCCGTCTATCCAGCCATCAGAACATGGTCTGATTGACATAATTGGAATACTTTGTCTTTGACTTTTCATATTTTCTTAGATATTTCTATCGTTTTAAACTTAAACTAATTCTTAAAACAATATTGTGGCATTATATTATGGCAATATTATGGCCTTAAGAAATATGTTTTATAAATTCGAAGTAGCAGACGAGCATGCAGTCCATCTGATGGTAGTGGATACTGACTCCTATAGATATCCGTAATCGACCCCAGATAAGATTAGATTGCTACGTGAGATCAGCCAGAGATGCGCCGTTACCCCTGGGGACTAAGCTGAAATGCCTCGGAAAAGTATATGTCCCTTACCACAGTAATATTTGAAATGTTACTAGCCGTTATACTGGTTCAACCTTCGGACACACTTCCGACGTTCCTTCATTACCGTTATGTCGTTCACATGTTAGGCTGGAAATAGGACTGTCCCATGAAGGGTGAACGTATCATAAATGCTGACCAATGAATTGATATTTTTTTTATAAATAGGAGTACCAGACGAGCATGCCGTCCACCTGATAGTAAGTGGCTACTGCCGTCCATGAATATCTGTAATCAACCCCAGATAGGATTAGATATTCCTATTTGAGGTCGGCCACAGATGCGCCGCTGCCCCTAAGGACTAAGCTGGAACGCCTCGGAAAAGTATGTCTCCCTTACCACAATTTTCAAAACAGAACACAGCAGCGCCTAACACTGCTGTTATTAGGCAGAAATAGGTGTGGCGGTGGTGGCGCCGGAGTCGAACCACAAAGGGTTCTACCACCTTCACCCGAGATGCCGAGTGGCAACCCTTAGACTATCACAACACTAGATACCTCCTCATCTCTATCTTTAAGCTAACTCTATTTTTGATATGTCTCCCTAGAGGACGTTAACACTTTAATAAATTACAAAGTAATTATAAAAATAGGAAGCACAATAGCTAAATGAGAAATGTGAAAGAAAACAGCAGTTAACTAAATGAGAAATAGAAATAATGAAAGAGGAAAGCCGTGTAATACAAAGCACAAGTTCAAAACAATAATGAGAACAGCCTAGCTTAATGAGGGTTGCAAGCAAACAACAGTTTAATTAGCACATTTGTTTTTAAAGTGCCGTGTCACAACGACTAACGGATCTACACTTTTTTAAATACCATCGAAGTAGAAAACAAGCTTACAGTCCAATTTTTATAATATTAAAGTAGCAGGCGAGCGTTTGGACCTGATGGTAAGTAGCTACTGCTGCGCATGGACATCTGTAATCAACCCCAGATAAGATTAAATTCCTACCTGAGGTCGGTCACTGATGCGCCGCTACACCCAAGGAATAAGCTGGAATGCCTCGGAACATTATGGGTTCCTTACCACACCCTTTAAACCAGAACACAGCAGCGTTTAACGCTAGATAGAATTGTTATAACATCTGGGGTGGTTATGGGTGGCAGTTGCTACTTACCATGAGGTGTGTTGACCGACTTCAGTACCCTTACCAGGAGTTTTTACGTTTCGACAAATCTGACTATTTTGGTATTTGTTTACGTATTGGCCCATACGATTTCCTAGTTCTGACACAATCCGTTAGAGGCGCTGATTGGAATTTGTATGGGAAAATACGTAAACAAATACCAAAACAGTCATATTTGTCGAAACGTAAAAACTCCTGGTAAGGGTACAGGTAGGAATATCTAACCCTATCTGAGGTTGCTAACAGATGTGTGACTGCATGCTCGTCTGCTACTCCTATATTATAAAAAAAAAAACCTTAAAAAAGAGCTATACTACTGTAAATAAAATATTCGTACCCAAAATTTCGAATTGCTTTTCTGTAAAATACCAACATGAATTCGATTGCTCTGACACGACTGAATATATGACAAATGTATTCGTGTCTCGAAAACAATGGATCTCAACGTTCGGGACGCTAATCCTCTTATAGAGCGTCGTATACACGATGTCAGGATTCGTCACACGCAACAGTTAATCTCATCTCCATATTGGAAAATGACGCACCGTTAACAATTAATATGAATTTTCACCGTGGATGATAAATTCGGCAGTCAATGCCGAATATATCAAGCGATCCAAGAATAGCATGACAATCATCATTGCTTCCATATCGTGCGAGACTTAGCTTCAATAGTATTATTAAAATTATACGAAAAATATTTAAACAAATGACTTTCTACACTCACTGCATCACACTAGGATTATGTATTTAAATTACAATCTTGTAAAAATGAAAAGAAATTGGTAACGGAATAATAAGTAAACGAAGTTACTAGTACAAAACAATCTAAACCATCTCATCATCATCAGTTTTTTTGTTATCGAGGGGGAAACCTTCAAGGAGCGACACAGAGTTATGTGGGATTCTTACCGCATTATAACCCCCCCGGGGCTCCGGGATCTCCAAAGGAACGCAACCGGAGTCGCGCGTTGCCCCGTCGGGCTCCGCCCAGGTGAGCTTGACGCTCGCCACACCGTCTGGTGCGTACGACGGTATGCGACCACACATACCGCTGTCCTTCCTGGGGCCGCTGGCCGGGCGATTCGAGCTCCCACTCTTGCCGCCCGCAACCCCGGAAGCCCCCTTTTAGTTGCCTCTTACGACAGGCAGGGGATACCATAGCCCTATTCTGGTCCCGGAACTACAGGGACAAGTAATGAAACGTCTACTACACTACTTCATCAAAACGCACGGCTGTATGTTGGACAAATTTCACGCACTAGCCTGTGTATACTATACGAACCGTTTAAACGTGTTCCTCTATAAATATTTCGCGTGTAAAAATTGGTAACGAGTTAGGAATGGAGCGCACAAATCACGTTTTGTTAGTGAGAGCTGCGGCCGTCCGATAAACGGATTTCAGTGCATTTTTCATCCGGAAAAATTGTGTAACGGTGAAATAGCGCCCCTGAATTGTTAGAACGACTAAGGGTATACAGTACAATTCGCAGCGTGTAACTTTTTTAAATATTTACGCGCGTTTTGATTAAATTTAAACGAAAATGATTTTGGAAAAAAATAAGATGCTATCTACACTTACAGCACCATACTATCCTGTATCATGGGAGTGCCAAATACAAAAGTATTTGTATTTACATTACAATCATAATAATAATAACAAGTATCGTAGCACCTACAACCATGAAAACAGCAAAATTATTTAGTAAAATTAAGAACATATCCCTCTTACATTTTATCGGTTACTTTCCTTAACTTTTCACAAAAAATACAGGTCCTAGTGATGTCCCCTCTACTACACTACTTCATCAAAACGCACGGCTGTATATTGGACAAATTTAACGCACTAGCCTGTGTAGTGTGTATACTACACGAACCGTTTAAACGTGTTCCTCTATAAATATTTCACGTGTAAAAATTGGTAACGAGTTAGGAATGGAGCGCACAAATCACGTTTTGTTAGTGAGAGCTGCGGCCGTCCGATAAACGGATTTCAGTGCATTTTTCATCCGGAAAAATTGTGGAACGGTGAAATAGCGCCTCTGAATTGTTAGAACGAATGGTATAGAGTATGACTCGCAGCGTGTAACTTTGTTAAATGGTACGTGCGTTATGAAAAAATATAAGAGAATTTTGAAATGCATACGCAAATCGATTGCGTAAATGTCAAATATGAGTACCAAACTAGGAAAGTTTGCTCAAGTTTTAAGAGCAAATAAATATTATATTATGTTTTTTTTTAATTTATAGACTTTTGTCCCATAATTATAGAGAGACAAACAGACAGACAGATTTAAAGAGGATAAGAGGGATAAACTTACATTTGTGTTCTCGATCAGAGTGTGTATGAAAAGAATACCTTTTTATGTGTCCATGGATCCACGACACAGCGGACTATTGTGTAGAGTTGTGAGTGTAGAAGGCGTATTTCTAAATGAAATTATGTAGTAACTTTTTATTATTTACCTACACTACCCCAGAACGCAATTATAACTTAGAGTACTTAGTTAAATTAATTCCCTAAGTAACCGGGTTACGGGTTAATGTAAGCACTTAACGAGGCTAAGTACATTAATTCTTGCAATAATTTAAAAACTCCATTTAATATACGGTACCATAAATTCTGTGAGCCACTGAAAAATGAGAGTTATTCGCAAGCCACTCGAAAATTATATCGACGTGAAAAACGAGTGGTGCTTTAAATGGGTAACATAGAGTACTTGTTCTACTTAGAACGATATGCGATAAAATCGTAAACGATATACTTGGGTTAGTTTCATGCAGCATAAAATGAACGTGGAATTCATCATCTTGGAGTACAAAACATGAGTTAATTTTTAAATTAGAATCGCAATATAATTATGATATTCAGTATTAAAAATTGAACAATGTAATTTTATTGTGTAGGGCTCTAGGTTTGAATGTGTACTCATCTTTATGTAGACATGGTTCCTACAATAAAGAGTATGTACTCTTTATTTAAGTATTGTTACTTACATAGCTTGGAGACTCTTAGAAAAGATATATTTTCACTAAACTACGCAATTGCTCCCAGCCGACAGTATGGCAGAGGATGCGGAGTGGTCCAAAGGTAAATTTGACAATTCTATGCAATCTAACACAACTGTGACATACAATTTTTCCGACAAATGGGAAAAACTTAGAGGGTACACTTTTGAAATCAAGTGCATAATATCGTTCATTCTACGTAAGCTTTAAAATAAACAAAGATTAAACTTTTTAAGCGCTCCCAGCCAACAGTGAGACAGTCGACGTGAACAGAATCGAGATGACGCGACGCGTCAACAGTCCTCAAAATAATGAAACTACATTACGCGAACAAGTGCAGGTATGGTTGACTTTGTCACGGATTCTGACGATTTGTCGCCTTTATGTTGTCATTGTCATTTATCTCATTGTAATTCAAGTTGTCAACAAGATTTCGAGTAAGTCGTTTTGACAAATACCCTCCAATGAAAACCACAGTAAAATTCAATTTTTCGAATTGGTTGGATAAAGCTTAAGAGTAAAATTTGATAATTAAATTACTAGTATTATCCTTTATAACCAGTCCAATACAAACATTGTATTTGTTTCGCTTTCTTGCTTATCGCTCAAAGTCTACAGTGAGACAGTCGAAGTGAAAATCAAGCCGACGCGCCGCTTCAACAGCCCTCAAAATAATGAAACTTCATTACGCGAACAAGTGCAGGTATGGTTGAATTTATCACTGACTCTGACGATTTGTCGGTTTTATGTTCATCGCTGTACTTTGTCTTCATTTCGAAAATTGATGTTACGTTACAAAAAACTGCTTACGAATGTGTTAGTAAATGAATATTTATTGGTTATAAAAGTGTATACTTACAATCCTGTAAGTATATATAGGCATTTCTTTTTGTGAAGGCTGGAATTTTGCGATATGAAAACGGTAAAGAGGTGTAGGCACCCATTTATTGCCTATAATTTTAAGATATGAAAGCGGTTTATTGATCAACCTATAGAAATCTTTGCAGGTCTATTTAAACAAGTTGGTATCTGAGAATATGAACACTCTATAGTTACTTATGAAATTGTTTATTTGTAGTTCGACTGTAGCGGCACTGCAATATATCAATTTAAACTCCCTATGAGTCACCCTCCCTTACTTAAAACCAGAATATAATAGGTTAATACTATTTTGTCCCTGTAGTTACGGGACTAGAATAGGGCTACGGTATCCCCTGCCTGTCTTAAGAGTCGACCTAAAAGGGAGCTTCCGAGGAGAAGGGACTCGAGAGAGAGAGTGGGAGTTCGAACCGTCCAGTAAGCGACCCCGGGAAGGACGGCGGTATGTGTGGACGCATACCGTCGTGGATACCAGATGGTGTGGGAGGAGCGAAAACTGCTCCCCCCAGGGCAGTTCCGATCGGGGCATCGCGCTTGCACGACTCCGGTTGAATTCCGTCGGAGATCCCGGAGTTCTCCACCAAACGTTGAGGACGGCCACCGGGGCGGTCTTAGTGCGGTAAAAATCCCACATAACCTGGCGTCGCTCCCACATCGTCGGGTACCTTTTGATGGTTTCCCCCTCGTAATCTCCTTGTATCCCCATCTTTGAAAGAATCCTACTTTAATATAGAATTTCACTATTTTCAAAACAAGATACGGTTGAAAGATAATTATTACGGTTCATCACATCCCTATAGCCAGTGATCGTAAATCGTGAATTCGCTACGTCGCGGTTTCATACAGTAATTGGCAATTAAACTAGGTAAATTTGTGCCAACTGTTTTCTGCATCTGCCTTCGCATTGTAATTGAAACACTCCCTTCATGTCTAATAGTCTGTTGTAGATTGAATACCTATCGGGCTAGGGTTAAATAGCTTTGGTTAATTGTTTCGAATAGCAATAGTAAGATTAGGGTTTTTACAAGAATCTTTAGTCGATTTTTTCTAGGTATTATTGCAACATGGATATATACAATTACTCAAAGTAAAAATATAAAAATTAATATTTTAAATGTTCGTCTATAAAACTAAGCAAAAAATTATTAAAAAATAATAGTTTCATTATTTTTAATGCTAATATTTTCCGTGCGCATTTTTGTATGTCTCATTCTTTGGCGCACTGCTTGATGGATTCTTCAGCCCAAACTGCTTGATGGATTTACACTGTAACCCTAAAATCGTATTTGAAATTCATTATAACTTACATTATCTAACGGTGACGGAAAATATCGCGAGGATACTAGTATACCTAAGAGATCTATATAAAAAAAATCTGAAATGTTATGTGAAGTCTAGTAACATGCACTTGTCCAGGGCGGTGGACTATAGCCTAATCCTTCTCATTCCAACTAAGACCCCTTAGTGACGCAGTAATGGGTTGATGCGTCTAAAATCATTATTACAGCAGGTCCTGCCGCTGTAATAAATAATTTACTAAAGCAGAAGATATCTTAACAAAAACGGAAACCTTTTTCCTTTGAGAATTTCTGTTTTTTAATAAAATTCAAGGTTATTGCCACGAATTTAGCTCTAAGACCGCCGGGTCGGTAACCCAATTATCCAATTAGCCGTTAATTGGATTGTTATAATCCAGTTTGTTTGGGGATGAACGCTGGTTGCTTGTCCTCATTGAGTGTTCACGGTCATTGCACGAGCTTGATTATACCAGCTTTGTTAGGAAGTATTCATTACTAATACTACAACCGAGTGTACGAATTTCAGTCTTAAGAGACTTAGTTGGAGGAGCAGGATTCAAATCCAAAAAACTGTGAATATTGGTTGATTTAACATACATTTAAGAACTTTTGTTTTAAAGAACTCTTAAGCGTATATGTTCCCTCGGGATGTTTTACTTCACCATTGTAGCAACTGTTACAATTAATTTCTAATACGTACTTAAGTTTGAAAATAAGAATGATTCGAACTGTTGTCCCTCCTGCCTTGAAATGAAGATGAGAGCTTGTAAAAGAAAAAAATGAAATGAACAAGGTAAAATGTGGAATAGCTTGTAAAAGATAAATTTAATAAAAGATACATAAGCACGAGCAAAATTGTTCAATCTTTTAAGCACACTCAGTGTAAATTACATCCTCGTCTCGTATTAACACACAGTTAGTGACTCAGCGGTTCACTAACGATGATGAATGGTCACGAAACTTATATCCGAACCAAAGTTAACTGGATCCTATGAATGTAACTCTCAGTGGATATGATGGGCATTTTACCCGACTATGGAAGGTAATATTTTTTGAGGGTGTGTCAAAATCTTTGGTATATCCTAAGTGGTTTAACGGATTTTAACATATGAGATGTCGTTGAATTCGTCTGGAGTCATAGGCAACTTCCCGTGACTCTTCAAGAGATAACGCTACAAGTTTCTGAATAACTTGTAAAAGATAAATATAATGAAATATACAATCTTTTAAGCACACTCAGTGTAAATTACATCCTCGTCTCGTATTAGCACACAGTTAGTGACTCAGCGGTTCACTAACGATGATGAATGGTCGCCACGAAACTTATATCCGAACCGAAGTTACTGGATCTTATGAATGTAACTCTCAGTGGATTTCACTGGCTTTTTTAAGAAGATCTGATAGTTAATATTTTAATAACTTGTTTAGAATTATGTCACCCATCCATCTTCCAACCACGCCCGATGTTTCTTAACTTTGCTGATCTTGTGAACTTTGTGTCATTTTAATTTAATTTTATCTTCAGAAGCAGTACGCACGTATTTTAATTGTATCCTCAGAAACAGTATCGTATCATCACAAACACTTCTTCTATTCGAAGCCAGTTTTTTGGCGCTCATCAATAATGATAATAAATCTATCCAATTTTGCCGACATATGACAATTTCTTCATACTAGACATTGTAAAATTTCGTCCCCTTTAGATCAATGAGCCGGTTTGTTGTTTCCATTACATAACACGTAGACAAGTGATTAAACGTGAAGTGTATATAATTCATATTAGCGGAACAGTGGCGATGAGTAAGCGAGTCCTTAACGATGACAAACGATGTTGAGGAGCCGAGGATTAACCCGCTAGAAACTGGGTTTACTTTTACACTCGTCAATTAACTTTCAGATAAGTCTGGAAGTAGACTTTGTAGACATTGCTATCTGTAAAGCCATTGTTAGCTATTAAAAAATGTATACGGTATGTGTACGGTAGAATTGAGGAACCTCCTCCTTTTTTGAAGTCTGTTAATAAAGATTAAGAAAGAAATTAAGGCATATTTAGACAGAATATACAATATACAACATTCGAGAGTGGACGGGGATAGCAAGCGCAGTTGAACTATTTCGCCTCTCAAAAACCGTGAGAGATTTAGATAGCTGATAGCCGACCTTTACTAGTTGGAGAAGCACCGCAAGAAGAAGATACAATATACAACTTAAATACAATACAAGAGTTATTGCGTAAAAAATATACTTATAAATATACTTATACTTTGCTTTAAACATGTCATAAACAAGAGAACACAATAAAATACACACATTTATCTTTTAACATAACCGGATTTATATCTATATCTTTTACTATTTATTCCGTAGCTTATTGCCATTCTTCACATTTTCACGAAGTGACTTTTAGTTCAACACTAGTATTACTTAAATTCCTGTAATAACTGTAAAGATTTAAATATTACCTTTTATATTTTGATACGAATCAGAACATCACGGATCAAAATCACGGCTTATCTACCAGGAAGTGCCACAAAGGGTCGTTGTGGAAGTTACAAGAAATATAACCGACCCTTTCTCAGCACAATGAGGACAATGGAAGATTTTAATATAAAGTAGAGAATACAAAATATTAAACGGAAGTCTTTTTAAGTTATCTAGAACGGAATGTTAAATAGCAGTAAACCTTTTGTATAAAAATATTACATTTATTTAAATTATCTTATATATAAAATTCTCGTGTCACAATGTTAGTTACCGTATTCCTCCGAACCGGTTTTACCGATTTTCACCGCAATGTTATATGCATATTCAGTAGGTTGAGAATCGGCTACTATCTATTTTTCAAACCCCTAAGTGATAACGGTAAAAAATGGGTGAATACCCATTTTTTCATTTATATGGCAACACAACGTTTGCCGAGTCAGCTATATAAAAAAGAGATATGAACAAAATTGATATACAAAAAGGCTTATTAATGAACTTAAATGCAATGGCCCCCTTTATACCTACAGATATTGAACGATTCAAATTAAATAATTATTTCATGTTATCATTTAATTTGTAAAGAAACAATATTTAATGTAACAGTTTGTAAATGTCCGCGTAATACTACTCGTATTCCCAAAATAAATAGATTTCTTTTCATTTTACATTACATTACATTCCTAAATATTACGACATATTAACATATATTAGGTACAATGTTACGCTCACGGGTCAATTATTTCGACATGCCTTAGTAATCTCGGAAAAAGCGATGCCATTTTCCGCCAGCCGTGCAGTTTTCCTCAAGATTTTCCTTTGACTATCCGCGTATCACAAATACCTAAATGGAATGCTTCTGCGACGAGTTTAGTTTCACATTTTTTAACATACATACATATTACAATTTTCTGTGCGTAGTTCTAAAATCATATACCATTTTTACCTAGAACATAAATCTAGTGAGAGTAAATGACTACTGTCGCTCTATATATAGATGTAACTCTATATGGATGCTTTGCGATTCTTAAAGACTAACAAAGTTTGACAATTTCTAGTAGGCAGGTATGTTCAAATATCTTTGGTAGGCAAAACATTGGATAGATAGATTACTAAACAAGTGATTAATATGTAAGTTAGCCGGCATCCACACCCATCGAAACATAACAACTATTTCACGCAAAACAGCTATAGTGGTGATACCTCCCCAGTCGACCATACTGAGTCTGCCACCCTTCAATGGTACTTGACGTCACCCGTGTCCCATATTGGCACATGATAGATCTAGGAACCAAACAATATACGCAACAAAATAACTCATTATTCACGAACATAGGTGCTCAAAGTATTCACCTACAAATCTAATTTTCATAACGCATTTTCCGAGTACCTATAACCTCTCATAAATATTAATCGCTTACATATTCCTCGCTTAGCTGATCTACTTAAGCGTAATGAGTCTCCGAAGTTCCGATCGGGACAGTAATGGGGCTCGATAGAGGAACACTTTGCTGATTACCTATTGTGCTTCACCGCAAACGATGTGCGGTATGCGATAAGGATTTTCTTATTCCCGATTAGTAAATTGATATTGGAGCTATTGAAATATGTCCATTTTATGTTTGTATACTTTTTGTTTATATAACTGATATTTATCAGGTTAAATGATTCCACTGGATTCCACTGGATCTTAAGTAAGATCGATTATAATCAAGTTTCTCCTCTGAAGACTTAAATTACTGATTATTAATCAGGTGACATATAATGATAAGCCGCGATAACTTATTTTAAATTGAATCTCTTTATCGGAGAGTCCCAGATTCGAAGTTTTCGACAAAATTTATTAGAAATTATATATCACTCGCTTAAACGATGAAAAAACTGTACACGCTTGACAATTCTTTAAAAAATGTTCTCAAGGATGTGTAACCTCTATAAATCAGTCCTTGTCGTAGTGGATTACACCTAAACCCTTGTCAATCAGAGTGTCCCAGCAGTGGGACAGAAATTAGTTGATAACGGACGATAACGATATTCGATTTCCACAATCATCGCTTCAAAAACTCGAACAATACCCTAAAGAGATCAGGTGTGACTTCAGACGCCTTATGTAAAGCGGCAATAAATTGTAAAGATTGCTTCCAATTTTTCAAATAGGACAAGGAATTATTTGAAAAATAAACCGTTATCTATCAGTGACTTATAGCCTCTTTGTACAATTCTGTAAAAGTTTTAAAAATATAATAAAGACTTTATACCAATGATTTTAAATTGGCGCGTAATTTCTCGCGTATTTGAAGTAATACCTCTCTTAATGTAACTCTCTTATGTAACTCTCTTAATAAAGTATTACAAGAAATATTCTGAAGACATACAAACATAAGAGTGAGAAACCAAACATAATGTGCATGTACTTGTCATTGATTTATTCTTATCTTATTATTTTGTTATTGATTATATTGTTATTGATTTATTTTGATTAAAGGCTTTAAATGATGTCAAGTTTGATGATTAACGAGTAAATTTGCAAATTGTATGTTTTCGATAGAACTCTTAATATTTCGTTTTGTTTGTTTGTCTGTCCGTTCGTATGCCACATTAGGGCTATATACATCTATTTCAAATTTCATGAACATGGGTCACCTAAATTAATTATAAGATGAGATGCACACAAGTATGCTTCTTCAACTTAATTAAAAAATGCTATAATGATAATTAACTACCTAATTCCTTTAGGATTTGTTCCAGTGATGAAATAAGCCTTCAAAGAGTTCCAATCGAAACTCAGAGTAATCAAGAACAGACAAAGGCTTTGTTCGCTGATTGGAAATCTCTTCTGTTGTGAATTGAGAGCTGGGGAATATAAAAAAAAACTATTTCTTTGTTCTTTTATCTAAAACCAACCATTTGAAAAAAATATAGATTAAGCCGTGGGGAACATAGAAAAATAGTAGATAAAACTGTAGGTTCACAATAACCTCGTTTTTTTAAGGATTGTTGAAATATCGTCTCAAGAGTATATAAATAACATATCATTATTTTCGTTGACGTGAATCTCAGATCACTTAACCGATTTCTATTAAATACTGTGAGTGTACGAGTATCGTTATATAGTGACAGATAATATATTTTTGCAACCGAAAAGAGGCACCGTTGTCAAATTTTTCGTTTTGATTAAACAATATGTCCTCGTCCCCCCGAGCCCCTAGTACAGATTTACGTCGCTGTTAAAGCTGAGGGGTACAATCAATAAAAATGTTTCAATTCATTCAAAATCAATAAAGATTTTTAATTGGTAAAAAATTTAAAGCTTAAGAGGATTTAAAATGAGTTACTTCGTTAGATCACAAAGAGACGTCTTGGAGAATCGTATCATTGTCAAGTTTGAGAAACAATCGTATTACTCGACGTCGTTCGATTCGTCATTCAACTGGCGCGTTTTTGTCGTTTGACACGACTTTGAAATCTTAAATAAAGAATTAAAAATCTCTTTGGCACAAATCACTCGGCTTCCATAAGAAAAATCCATACAAGCAAATTTTTAAAGGACATGTTTCAAAATGTATGGGCCCCCGGCCAGTTTTTGTACACTATATTAAAAACTAAGAAAACATGCAAACAATTCGTAGGGGTTCATTTTCTTCAAATCATCTTCGTTTAATTGTTTAAAGCAATAAGTTACACTTAAACTTGCAACACAACAGTGGAAAAACAACTTAGCGATAGTGATTACGTAATAATGTCATCTATCATTCTGTTTTAACTTACTATACACATTATATACTTTTTAACATATTTTTTACGCGATTGGACGCAGATGTAAAAAATATTGTAATACGATATCATTACGATGTAATTATTGGACGAAACTTCGCGCATATCACATTTACATTCCAATGACCTGAAAATTATCGTAAATTTATTCCAACAAAAAGTAGCTCATAAAGATTTTTATTTCGTGAAAAATATGAATAAAGCTGGAAAGTACTTAAAATGTTTTTTACTGTTTTTGTACCTAAATAATAGTTTGAGAAACAATGGTATAACTTGCCGTTCGATTCGTCATTCCACTGGCGCTCTATTTCGCGGGAATGCTCAGTCATTTGTCTTGGCGCTCCACCTGTCACTCCTGGCAACTTTGAGGTGACCCAATTTTTCTTATAACTTCAACATCCACTATGTTTTTGGAAGTTTATTTATCTTCTTGTAGATTGGCAACTAAGTCTCCGCCATTATTTTAAATGAAAATTAATTAAGTACATAATGTAGTTATTTTAAAGTTATTTAGTAAGTTATTTTAAAAAGAAGTTTTCAAAGGTTTGCAAAGGCTCTCCCACTCTTAAAGACTCGTGTCCAGCAGTGGGATAATAATGGGTTGAAGAAAAACGTTGTCCACAGCAACTTAACATTCCGTTAAAATGTCCTAAAAATGACCCTAAATTAAGACCAACCGAAAAAACTAAAAATTCCGTGAGAACAAAATGTCTTCTCTTGCGAATATTTTTTGCGAATATTTTTTGCGAATGTTTGCAAAATATTATGTTTTATAGTAATAACTATAAAACATAATAGTTTGCGAAATGATTCAATTTAAAAACCTAATAGTTATAATGGGGTTAAAGAGGTAATGAAGCTATTATTTCGTAATAGAAGTCGTAAATGAGCATGCAATTCGTTATTACTACGGATTATAAACCTTTACCACACCCTTGAAATCTAAATACATTAACTTTATATTGCAGCTATACATAACTTATATTATATTATGATGATATTAACAGCGCATAATAAAAAATAAATTAATCACCTTCAAACTTATCATCAAATGACTTAAAACGTTTTCAAGTACTTAGACGAAACAAAAAACTCTGAAAAATAAAAATAGGACAGCTTAAACTGTAGCAATTTTGCAAAGAGTTTCAATGGTAGCTATTCCAGAATAAATGACGTCATTTTAAAAACTGTTTTACCAATGTCTCTCGATAAATTTAAGCCTTCCAGGGACTAGTAAAAGATTCGAACTAAAAAAAGCGTTATATTCAACAAAATATAATAAAGCGAGATTCTTTTATTTTGGTGGTTGAATATAAGATTAATGTTAATTACAACCTATAATCACTCGATATATAATTTGGAATATTAGCGAATTATTATACAAACAAAAATCCGACTGTCAAAATATATAGTCTATTCCACTGCCTTAATTATAAAGAATCCAACGACATCTCATAGGTAAAAATCCGTCAAACTTTTTGGGCTGTAGAGAGTTCCAAAGAATAAGACAAACTTCAATTATCTAATAACATTTTTCTGATTTTTTTGAAGGTGGTAACCCTATGTAGTTTGACTCCGGCGGCACCACCGCCACACCTGTGTCTGCCTCATAACAACAGTGTTAAGCGCTGTTATGTTCTGGTTTGAAGGGTAACGGAGACATATTTCTCCGAGGCGTTCCAGCTTAGACCTCAGGGGTAGCAGCGCGTCTGTGGCCGACCTCAGGTAGGAATATCTAATTCTATCTCGGGTTGATTACAGCTGTTCATGGGCGGCATTTGTACTGTGGCAGTAGTCACTTACCATCAGGCATGCTCGTCTGCTACTTCCATATTGTATAAAAAAAATAACCTACGCAATAGAGTAAAAAGAGCTATTGTAAATAATTATTTTCGCACGCTTGTTGCGTTTTAAAAACAAAATAAAAAAGAGAATTGCTTAAGCAATTCAGAGAAATCGTATCAAAAATGACGGCCATTACTTAGTCGATGTCGCTTAAAAAGCGCTCAGCTAATCGCGCGAAATAAATCTGGACCCTCAGGGGCCATAAATTTGGAGCTAAACACAATCAGTTTGTACTGATACGTTTAGATCTATTCAGAGGATCTTTGGGAATGAGGTTAAGCGGTTACGAACGACCATGCATATCTATATTAGTATCTATTTTTGGATTTAAATACAATTTATTTTTAGGAAGACTTGTTGGTAATAATTGACTTCTTCTCACTAGGAAATAACTTTTTAAAAAAGTTTAAACTTTCAGTTTCAGTTCAAAACCACTACTCCACATTAATAATTTTATTATTATTTCCTTCCTTATAAAGATGTTTATGATGCAATAAAAATATAATACTGGTAAGTAATAAAAGATAATGTATTCTCAAAATGAGGAAATAAGATTGAAAACTTCTAGTCATGAATTTAAATTAAGAATACTGTTATCAATTTAAATGAAGAAAGTGTCGTTCGACTTTTATTTGAAAAAGGGGTAGATATAATGCATACGTAGACGCGTAAAAAATATAAGAGTACAATATTTTCTATATTTTCTTGGCCGACATACTGTAATCTTATATATGTATAAAACTCTCATGTCACAATGTTAGTTACTGTACTCCTCCGAAACCAATTTACTTTACCGCTTTACCAATTTTCACCAAATTTTATATGTGTATTCAGTTGGTCTGAGAATCGGCTACTATCTATTTTTCATACCCCTAAGTTATAAAGGGGTTGTTCGCACTTAACATTTTTTTATTTATATGGCAACTCAACGTTTGCCGGGTCAGCTAGAAATATATAATTTTAGGGTAACCACAATCGTAAAATACAATAATTCAACCCGTGGCCTTGCCATGCCATTTTAATTAGGTAATTAATTTTATAATTTGGTGTAATAAAAATGAAGGTATTTCTCTGTTGTACAAAAATGTTTATTGTATGATATCACGCGACAGTGAAACAATATTGCAGATACCCGGACTTTGTACTTTCCATATGGTATTTAGGTCATAGCATGTATCAAATGGTGAGGCAGCGATTGGCTAGTGGTTAAAATTCAGCCCCACAATCGAGGGGCCGAGGTTTAATTTTTTTCGAAGATGTGAATTTTTTCAAAGGCCTGAGAGTTTTTCAAAGATGTGTGTGAATTAAAAATAAATGATCACTTGCTAAAACAGTGAAGGGTAACAACATGAAGAACCTTACACGCTTAACACTTAAAAAAGAGTTCTCAAAGAGGTGTGAAGTTTAGAAATTCGTACTTGACCAGTACGACTGTGGTATTCTTCACTATTAGAGGAAAACCATGCCCAGAAGCGAGACAATAATGGGTTGATGAAGAATGCATCCAACAAACTCTACATATATATCAAACAAAGAAACCCACAAAGCGTCTGTAGTGAAAGAGCCAAGCTTATAATTGCTTCGCCACAAAATATTCAACAATGTGGGATACACACTCCTTTGTTAGTGAAGCATTTCGTAATATTTAGGTTTACTTTTGTTATCTGTTCTAGAAATAATGAGCGAGATTGTGTTGTTTGGTATTTACACTTTTGAGCCCTTTAAAGCTTGAAGTTATAATAACTTTGGCTTCGTTGACTTTGATTTTTTTTGTATTATTTATTTATTACAGTAGACAAAATAACATGCATCCTGCCTCATGGAAAGTGGCCACTACCGCCCATGAACAATTATAATCTAGCTCAAGTTAGATTGAAGTTCTAAGTAAGTAAAAATCTAAATAAATATTATAATCTCCTGAGGAGAAATCTTTTAAACATTTAAAAATATTTTTTATATCACGGCGTGCGTAAATGGACGTTTTACGCACGCTTCGCGTGCGCAAAACCCCCATTTCCGACCCCGTAATATAAAATTTTATACAACACGCGGACGAAAAATGTTTTTCTGACTCGTGTGATTGCAGTCCTCGCCTGCGGCTCGGCCTGCAAACTCACACTTGTCAGAAAAAAATTTTTCGTCCTCGTATCGTAATGTACTATTTGAATTATAATTTTGGATATACGGTAGAAACATTTGTGGTCTAATTATTTATTGTTCTATTGTTGGGCACAGATCTCTTCTCAGAGCCGGCACAGTCTCTCAATCGCTAAGTTATAACGGCAAAGGGTTATTTTTAATTACTCGTAATTGTTATAAACTTCGTCATATTTAATAGTATAACAAAAGGAAAGTTCGTCACAGTTGAGCATAACTTGGCGTAGTCACTACCAGGCAAACAAACAGAAATGATAAATTATTCAGTTACACCCAATGTTATTTGCGTGACTGAAAATTTAGGTGCAGTTTTAATAGTGCCTGTTTACTATTCCGTTATGATTTTAACACGAACAACTTATGGTTTAAAATTATCGAAATAAAAAGATTTGTTCCTTTTATGTTTAAAAAAGTCATCATTAATTACTAATACGCATATAACTTTCATAAATCTAAGGTGTCTAGGAACCGAACTTCGAACCCGATAGAGAGGCCGGGTTTCAACCTTTTTTTCCTATAATATAGAAGTAGCAGACGAGCATGCAGTCCACCTGATAGTAAGGGGTATCGCCGCACATAGACATCTGTACAAGCCCAGGTAAGATTAGATTCCTAGCTGTCCTGGCCACAGATGCGCCGCTACCCCTGACGACTAATCTGGAACGCCTTGGAGTAAGTTACCCTAACGACACTCTTCAAACTAGGACATAGCGCTCAACAGTGATGTTATTAGCAGAAATATGTGTGGCGATGTTACCGTCAGAGTCGTAACACAGAGGGTTCTAATACCTCCAAAACTACTGCTTTCCTTCCTTGATATACCCAACATAAAATCTCCAGCCCAGTATGCATTTGCATAAAAACACCACTAATCAAGGCACATACCTCATAAGCCTCACCTGACCTCATTTACCGGACGCATGAGCTACGGGGATGTACACATAAGCTACGGGGTATAAATCTCGTTTATAGCTCCGTTGCCCACCGTACCTCGTAATTTATATCACAAGCCTTGCTTACGGCTTTGTCTGCTTTGTATAGTTGTATTTTGAATACAGTCGGAGAAATAAGGGCGGTAAGGAGTTTGCATTGTACCGTGTTTTTATTTTACTTAACCGATTTATATTGGTCATTAGCTTGCAATTCCAAATATCCATCAGCCTTTTAAGGTCCACTGCTGGATATTGGCCTCCCCTAATGGGCGTCAAACCGGTCCCATGCCCTGAGAATCAAGCGGATTCCCGCCGCCTTCTTCAGATCGACGGTCCACCTGATCTGGGACGACTCGTACTCCTTTTGCCTAAACACGGTCGCCTCATCGATATCTTCGATATTCGATCAATATTTGCAATTAGCGCTATCCAACAAAAAAGTCTGAAGTCTATTGAATTTTAAGCAAACTCCATTAATTTCTTCAAATATTTTTATCGTAAATATTTGAACTAAGTATACCATATCAAGTGGATTGATGTTAATCCATATACGCCTAATATATATATAATATTCTGTTATTACACCTTGTTTCTCGCCCCTCTCGCAATGTTGATGCAATACCGAGGTAATATATGCCTGATGCTTATCGCACCCCATTCAACAGTAGCCCTAGCTAATCTAGCAGGTATGCAATGGATCTAATCTTGCAACTACGACAAGTATGCAGAGTTGCCATGATTGATTGGATGTTTTCTTTATAATATTGTGGTAACAAACGGTATGCAGTCCACTTGGTGGTTACCAACTGCTGCATGACTGCTTACATCTGTAATTAATCCTAGATAAGATTTGACCTATCTTAGATCGGAAACAGATGGGTTACTACCCCTGATGACTAAGTCAGCCTCGAATAAGTATGTCTCTCGAACCAGGCGCTTCAAACTGAAACACAGCAGTGCTTAATGCTACTAATATTAAGAACTTGTTACACGTAAAGTGTTCTAACACCTCAAAATCTTAATAATAAGAAACGTACTTAAAACATTTATTTACGAAGATAGTTTCTTTTGAAAGAAAATCTCTAATATAAGCTAATTGAGAGAGAGATAATACGTTAAGAGTCAGTTCACAAAAACTTAATAACACTAATTGTTAGCAAATATGCGTGCATTACACCCATAAACATGCTATGACTCAAGAGCTAATTACATTGCGGGCTTTTTTGAAATACCGCCAGTGCAGTACGTAATTTTCTTTATTTATTACCCAGTTTTTGTTTATATATTAACACGACATAATATTACGACGATAAAAACTAAGCCTAAAATTTTAATTTTAATAGGATTTAGCAATTTACGTTTTGCGGATTACTGTTGGTCTATAAATGTTTATAATTACTTCATTGAATAATATTTATTATATAGGAGTAGCAGACGAGCATGCAGTCCACCTGATGGTAAGTGGCTACTGCCCATGGACATCTGTAATCAATCCCAGATAGGATAAGATATTCCTACGTGAGGTCGGCGTACATTCCACCACGACAGCCATTAAATGGCTGACAGAATTGTCAGCCGTTTAAGCCATTTAACGGCTTCCTTTAATTACAAGGCGGTGGGATATCTATACTTATCTATGATATAAGTGTAAAACTAAAGTATTCATATAAGCCGCTGCTTAGGCCTCATGATAAAGAAACGCAGGTTACATCTATCAAGTAGATATCTGTATCCATATTTTTGAAGTCAGATACAGATGCCAATAAAAACTCGGTAATGATTAGGTGGGATGCTCCTTCGTCCATATTTTCATACGAAGCATTTTATAACTTACTACAAACCCGCTCAATCCTAAGCGTCCTTAAGTAGAATTCGTGATTTCAGATCCCAGACGAGATAAAATGGAGTTGTCGGCAAATTTTCCCGAGACTTATGTGAAATGAACGAAAGAATTGAACAGCTTAAGGTTTCAGAAATCTTGGATTCAGACGACTTTCTTACCTGTCTTGCGTAATATTACAAAATTCCTCAGTGCTGGGCTTATGTCTCCTCTTTAGGTGATGGGGATATGTAAACCATATATCGGCCATAGCGATATATATATAGTCCGCGCTAAACTGCTAGTCCGCTCTGAAGTTGTTGCGAGCAGGTGTAGTCGTATAATTTGCTATGGCGACGCGATTCATTTCTATATTTAACAAATAAACAAACAAACAAACGCTTTCTACACTCACAGCCGCACACTAGGATTCCCTGTGTCGTTGGTGCCATGGACACACACATAGACAAATACACAAACACCCAGACCCAGAAACAGAAATCTAAATTCATCATTTAGATATCTGTCTGGCCGGGGATCGAACCCGGGACCCTTTGCTCGTCAGACCGGTATGGTGAGCGCTCCGCCACGCGGGTCGTCGTATTCAGAGTGGACTAGCAATTTTACGCGGACTATACCATATACGTTGCCTAAATGCGGATTGATAGACTTTACACATCTTTTTTAAGATCTCTCAAGCATTTATTTCCTCGCGTTTTCCCTGACCGTTTAGGAAAGATAATTCATAATACGCACATAACTTAAAAAATCAGAAAAGTCTGGAATTTTAACTGTTAATTGAGAGGTCCAATTTGAAACTATTTGGCTACAGGTAAAACGCATGTCCATTAGTTACGTTGTATAAAAACCTATCTCCATTTCATGTATAAATGCATGTGCGAACTATTCTTGTTCCAAGGACGTTGCTTGGTTGCATTTGGAGAGGCTCCAGAAGCAAGGAAACCAGATTGTGTGACCTATCCTCCCTCCCGCTATTCCAAACATATGGTTTATACGAGGGGACAAATACACTGTTTTGAGGGCTCCTCCTAAAATGGCAGGACTAACGTATTTGTTGCTGAAATGAGAAAATACGTCTCGAATTTGTTTTGCGACCGAATTGAGACCTCTCAGATTGTTTTCCGGGAAGTATCTAAGTTTCACATTGTAGGAGCTTTTCTTATTAAACTTTAAAATGCTTCGTTGTGTTCAGAATTGTACTTTTTCGTACCTACTGAGTTGTTACGTTATTTATAATATATTGTTTTTATTATAAATGCTAAAATAATGATGACTCAAAGTTAACAGAATACATTTACATAAAAATATTTTTCTTTTACTTTCTTACAAGTCTGGTAAGGATTGTTCACTTATTTTTGGAAAGTAAAACTAAACACGTGTTTTTTCACATGTTTAGTATATATTACTTATCCAAAATAACGAAAATCTAGAAATTAGGTATTTACTAGTGATAATAAGACGATCAGTAGTAGGAAATGTATGGGCAAATACGTAAACAAATACCAAAACAGTCATTTTTGTAATAACGTAAAAACTCATACGAAGGGTACAGTAAACAAAATATCGAAATCGGAGACCATTTTAAACAAATGAAGCCAGACGCAAACCTCGTAAATATCTTGAATGCTATGAAAGCAATAGATTGTGGCAAGGCATAAAAATAATTTACGATACAGCGTTTTCACCACAATGAATACGTAGCTGTTGGCGGATTGTTCTCAGCGTCCGATTTATTGTTTCCGTGTCCATTCCCTTATAGTTTCCGTATAAAATACATTTGTAATAGATAAGGAATTTTAAATTTTATTTAAAATTTAGCGCCGGCTTAAAAATGTAGACTTATTTTGGTGCGCTAATAACGAATCACGTAAAAATTATCGTATGGTATGTAATGATGTGCCGAGTCGGCCATTTTTGGTATTCGAGTACTATAGTACTCATATAAAAAAGAATCGAGTCAGTACTCGAGTCCAGAGTATTCACAATGTACTCGAGTTAGCATGAAGTACTCGAGTACTTTGTTACACACAGAACCACGGAAGACCAAAAAAAAGGCACTCACTAAATAAAATTAATAAAGCTGTTACTTGCACAATTCCTGCTGCATTCACTCGTTTGCGTCAGTATTCGAGTATCATGGTACTCGAGTACAACTTATTAGTACTCGAGTATGCGAGTTTATGTAAGTACTCGAGTACTGACTCGAGTTGACCTGACTCGGCACATCTCTCTGGTATGTCACATACCATTGGTATGTCCATCTTTGGCACGCTCTACAATCCAAACTACATGTATTTATCTTCCAGGTATTTATTTTTAAGCAAGGGTTTTTTTAATAATAATAATTAATAGTTTATAGTTAAGTTTAACGACAAGCAGGTTTAACCACAGGCTATCTGATAGAAAGTAGTCAAAGTTACCTGTTACTGTTACTCCTATGTTGCATTTGCAGCATCAGAGGAGTTATGCATCACCGGCGTTGGAGAAAAACTATTTCTGCCCATTTTAAAGTAAATATTGTACAATAATAAACTTTTATCCGAATTTCACGTTTACATTATTTCGGTCATAAGAATACCCAAAAATAAAAAAAACCGCACAGATATACCTAAATCTAACCTAATCGTCATCTACCCATTAATGTCCCACTGCTGGGCTCGGGTCTCCTCTCGCAATGAGAAGGATTAGGCCATAGTCCACCGCGCTGGCCAAGTGTGTGTTGGTAGACTCACATACGTTTGAGATTTTTTTTTATATAAACCTCTCATGTATGCAGGTTTCCTCACGATGTTTTCCTTCGCCGTTTTAAACAAGTGATAATTAATTTCCAATATGCACATAACTGAAAAATCAGAAGTGCGTGCCTGGGATTTGAAACTCGGACCCCTCATACGAGAGGCCGAATTTCTTAACCATTAGGCTATCACTGCTTGTCTACAAAATACATGGTTATATTTACTAAGCCAGGGTTATTTTTACTTAGCCCTCCGCAATACAGAAAACATTATCTACAGCAATGTTTAATGTTTGCGCTTATCGTAAGTGCGTGGAGCTCTAGATATCTCACTCGCCCTTAAAAGGATTTACCGAAATAGGGCAATTCATACGAAGAAGTAATAAAACCTTAGTGTACACAAACACGCAATATTTCATAGTGTACTATAGTTACTGACAGGGCTGGATTTAGAGGTACGAAGGCTCTGGGACAACGATGAAGTGTATGCACCTATTCCGAATTAAAAGAACATTTTTTTCCCTCAAAAATTTACTGCCCACAAACAAAATTATTTCAACACTATTTCGAAAAACACGCACTAAATACTATTTGGAAAACTATTATAAGTTGCACATCCATCAAAATTTGGATATCTTTTTCTCTATTGGGGTCCCCCTATTATGTGGAGAGCAATAACCCCGCATGCCCTCCTCTGAATCCGGCCCTGGTAACTGAGTTATAACTATTAATTATTATGATTAAGAGATTCGTTGGAAATTGATTCAGAGGTCATTGACGAAGTTTTAGATAAGTATTTGCTATTTTGACTAAAGAACTTGTAATAAATCGTAGTTTATGTATCGAAGTATCAAACGGACATGGAGTCCACCTGATTTTAAGGCTACTGCCGCCCATGGACATCTATAGTCAATCACAGATAATATTATACTTATGAGTGAGAGGTTGTATGGCTAGTAAACTCCTTTCACTCTGAGCCTAAACTTTAGACCATAGTCCAGTGTGCTGACATTTGAGAACGTATTTCTTAGAGAACTCTCAAATGATTAGGTTCCGCACGGTGTTTTCCTTCACTTTTATAGCAAGTGCTGTGAAATATCTCATAGGGAACTTCGTCAGAGGTGCGCCCAGGATTCGAGCCTCGAACCCCCGATCCAGAAGTCGATTCAACCGCTAAGCCATCTGCTTATAAAATACTTTAATTTGACTTAATTATTTACATTTTAAAAGCAGGTTAAACCAGGTAAGCTTCATTTAGCCCAATTACGCGGAGTCATTAACCGCGGCGATCAAAATCAATTCGTCTACCGTTTAATAAAGAGATTTGGACCTCCGCCAAGCATCGGAACTCCAGTATTTCTTCAGTTATCAATATTGGTAAGTTGTGGATATCTACCGATATCTAAAATAAACGCTTTCTACACTCACAGCCCACGCTAGGATTCCCTGTATTGTGGGTGCCATGGACACACACAAAGACGAATACCCAAACACCCAGACCCTGAACAGATATCTAAATTCATCATTCAGATATCTGTTTGGCCGGGGATCGAACCCGGAACCCTTTGCGCGTCAGACCGGTATGGTGACCGCTCCGCCACGCGGGTCGTCAAAATAAACGACTGTGCAGGTTAAACATACATAGTTCAACATGTAAGGTGGTAGAATCCTCTGTGGTGTGACTACGGTTTCACCACCGCCACACCTATTTCTGCCTAATCACACCAATTCAGCACTGCTGTTCTATTTTAAAGGTTATGGTAAGGGATATTTGTTCGAGGCATTCCTGTGGTAGCGGCGCATCTGTAAGCGATCTCAGGTGCGATTTTAATCTTGTCCCAGCTTTATTATTACAGATTTTGTTATGTATCGGTTAAGTAGTTTATATCTCAATTATCACACACCACAAACTGAAACACAGCAGCGCTTGTTGTTGGATTGTAAGTATGGGGATGTGACGATGATGCATCCTGTACCCTTAGTATGAGTTTTTACGTTTTTAGAAAAATGACTGTGTTTGTAGGTAAGGTACTGAGTCGGACCACGAAGAGTTCTACCACCTTAAAATATTTTATTTCTGACCTGACTTTTGTGAAGTTGTAAACACTACAACATCACTTCAGTCACAAGTTTGGCAAATAACTTCCCTTATGCCTTAAGTAAATAAGCCCTTTTTTATTGAAAATGCAAGCATCTGATGCCGCACTGCCGCTGGCGTGGGTCCAAATCTCTTTATTAAGCTGTGTTTGCACTGACGAATTAATTTCGAATGTACGAGCTATTATGGAGCGTACAATTGTCTATTTTATAATATAGGAGTAGCATACGAGCATGCAGTCCACGTGTATATGTAATCAACCCCAGAAAAGAAATATATTCTTGAGGTCGGCTACAGATGCCCCGCTACCCCTGAGGACTAACCTTTTTTTATATATATAATATAGGAGTAGCAGACGAGCATGCAGTCCACCTGATGGTAAGTGGATACTGCCATGGACATCTGTAATCCACCCCAGATAGGAGAGATATTCCTACCTGAAGTCGGCCACAGACGCGGCGCTACCCCTGAGGACTTAGCTGGAACGCCTCAGAAAAGTGTGTCTCCCTTACCATACCCTTCAAACCAGTACACAGCAGTACTTAACACTTCTGTTATAAGGCAGAAATAGGTGAGGCGGTGGTGCCGCCAGACGAACCACAAAGGGTTTTACCACCATCTATTTATGTAGTAGTAAGCAGTGATAGCCTAGTGGTTAAGAAACCCGGCCTCTCGATCGAGGGGTCCGAGGTTCAAATCCCAGGCACGCACCTCTGATTTTTCAAAGTTATGTGCGTATTAGAAATTAATTATCACTTGCTAAACGGTGAAGGAAAAAACATCGTGAGGAAACCTGCATACCTGAGATATTAAAAAAAAAAGAAAAAAAAATCTCAAAGGTATGTGAAGTCTACCAATACGCACTTGGCCAGCGCGGTGGACTATGGCCTAATCCTTCTCATAATGAGAGGAGACCCGTGCCCAGCAGTGGGACAGTAATGGGTTGTTGATGATGATGATTTATGTAGTGAGTGGTAAGCGCTGATTTAGATTAAATACTGAGACCAAGTCTTATAAGTCAGGGTCGGTTTGTGTAATTCTTTCGGAGATTAATTAAATGTTTGTTTCTTAAATCGTAAATTTATTGCAGTACATAAAACAAGTTTTTAATTAACTTGTCAAGTCTTATTATTTTGTAAGTATGTGAGGGACAATTCTTGTAACCTACTCGTAATTTTAAACCAGTAAATCATGGCTGATTGAACTGAAATTTGGCATTACTGATTGGCTTAAATACGAGTATCAATACATGAGAATTAGTTTAGTAACGTAATTTAAAATCCAATATGGCGGATACCCTAAAATCGCGGGTTTATGGTAACTATGATGTTATGGGTATCAAATGGTTTACTAATATTATTCGGAAAACATATGCTTGTTTAAAAAATATATATAAAAAAAAAAAAAATTATACGCAAAAGCCCTAGGTTCGATTCTGTAGAGCTACCATATAAAAAATGAGTTTTATAAATACAATGTCAAGATGTAAAACACTAAATTACATATTATTTAGCATTTCATGGTTCATGTCATATATTTCTAGTATTTTTATCGTTAATCAAACGTATTATATGATAGGTGCGTGTGTAAATCATAATCATAAAATATCGCATGGCTCATTACTGTCTGAAATTTAAGTTATGCACTGATGAGTGAGTCAATTAAGAATTCCTCTATGTATTATTTCTATTAATATTTAATTAGCAGTATTCATTTTTAACTGACTTCTTTTTTTTTTCAGTTTTCACATAACTTATTATCATCATAACTTATTTACAAAATTTACATATATACAAAAATGAAAAACAAAAATATAAAAACAAAAAAACTACCATAAAAAATTGACGCCATCACTGTCTTTGGGCAAGGTTCTCAAGACGCTGGCAGCATTTCCTCTCTGAATTGCTATACCAATTCTTTACTGACTTCTTAAATCTATAATTAGTATATGCAACGTTTAATGTGTATGATTTACTGCATATTATTTACACCTACTTTAAATTTCACTCGTGCCTTTTTATTTGCTTTTAAAAATATTATTAACTAACTTCAAAAAATCAATCTTTATCCTAAATCGTCTTAATCCAACTACAAAGCTATAAATACTTTTATTTAGATTATTTCAATACAATAATTCTATTGTTCTGCTAGACCATTGTTCCATTAGAAAAACTCAAATCACCACGGTCATTCACGTTGTCCAGAATATTAATGATCTCTTTACCAGCACGATTCGTATCGATTACCAGCTATTTCAGTGCACTTCGTTACAAGGAAATTGTGTTCTTTAAGAAAGAAAGGAAATTCGCTTCTGTAATCGATTAGTGATCTATTTTGCATACATATGAGGTTTTGTGAAATCAAATCCGTAATAAAGAAGATGAGCAATACTTTTACTATATTTCGGGAACCTTGCTAAACAGCAACATATAAATATGAACTATTCAGACCCAAACTGAAGATAATGTTACATGTATTAATACCACATGTCGAAGATTTCACAAAGTATACGTAGAAATGAAACTAACGCAGAATAAGAGAAAAGGTTACGAAAAAGACGCTTTCTACACTCACAGTGCCTTGGATTCTTTATGTCGTGGACCATGTTGCCATGGACATTGACCCAAAACAGAAATTTATCATTCAAATATCTGTCTGACCGGGGATCGAACCAGGAACTCTGCACGTCCAACCGCTCTTTCATGCGGGTCCAAAAATAAAAATACAGTACTTGTATTTCCGCCTTTCTTAAGCATGTATATTTTATACCAATTATTACTTAACTTACATAAACTACGTCATATTATGAGAATACACTATCAACTATCACACACTTTTTGTTGTCAATCCTGTATTTTTTCCGGTTTTACCATCAAATTTAATATTGAGACCTTTCTGAAGTAATAAAGCGTCATTTATCATTCTATCAAACCAACAATTTTACAAAACAATAAAACATCACGGAGGCTTTGTTGAAAAGATCAGCGCGACCAAACCGAATGAGACTACGCCATCTATTAAATTTGAAATATTTCCATGTCCCTTCAATATAAAAGCATATATTTCTTTTATATTTCAACAAAACAATCCAACGATGTCCATAAATGTCTTTTATTTAAATAAATACGATAAAAACTTAAAACAATGTTATTGAAAAACGTAATGGATTACGCAGTTCCCACTCAAAAATTTAATAGAAAAAATAATAGTAAATTAACTCACCACCACCACACCTATTTCTGCCTAATAACAGCAGTGTTAAACGCTGCTGTGTTCTGGTTTGAAGGGTGTGGTAAAGGAGACATACTTTTCCGAGGCGTTCCAATTTAGTCTTCAAGGTTGGCGGCGCATCTGAGGCTGGGACGCTTAGCTTATCGGCGGTCGATTACAGATTCCACGGGGGGCAGTAGCCACTTACCATCAGGTGAACTGCATGCTCGTTTTCTACTTCTATATGGACGTAGTTATGCAAAATAGATCTAACCACATAAAGTAGCTTTTGAGAAAAAACGTCTTTTAGTAAAAGATTTTAGTGAGCTAGCTTAATTTATGGTTGGTATCATTGATACGAGTACATGTACATTTCAAAAGAAAGAATGTACCATGCATATTTTTTGCATATACGAAAGTTGATGTGGAGATGCCATTTGTAGTAACTAAAAAAAAACTGTTTATATCACGGCGTGCGTAAATGGACGTTTTACGCACGCTTCGCGTGCGCAAAACCCCCATTTCCGACCCCGTAATATAAAATTTTATACAACACGCGGACGAAAAATGTTTTTCTGACTCGTGTGATTGCAGTCCTCGCCTGCGGCTCGGCCTGCAAACTCACACTTGTCAGAAAAAAATTTTTCGTCCTCGTATCGTAATGTACTATTTTGTGCGTTGGATCCATTTTGCATAACTACGTCCATATTAAAAAAAAACTTAAAAATACCTGAATTCAAAACAGCTTTCCCAATAATTTCCCAACCTGTCTGAAGTTGGTGAAGTATTTCAATAGCAAAATTAAACTTTGTGCCGTTATTAAAATCCCTTTTTTACCTTCATAGGATATTAGAATTGTTTCTTGTCGTGAAGCGGAAATAACTTCGGATAATAAAATTGACGAGCTTGTGGAAAAAGGGTACTAAGTATTGATTTTAAAAAATATATTTATAACTGTAGATTTAATTGAAAGTATAAATGGTTGCGGTAAAGATTTTTTAGATTATTAAACTATTACTAGCTGATCCGGCAAACGTTGTGCCATATAAATAAAAAAATGTTAAGGGTGAACCACCCTTATCACTTAGGGGCATGAAAAATAGATAGTAGCCGATTCTCAGACCTACTCAATATGCATATAAAATTTGGTGAAAATCGGTAACGCCGTGTCAGAAAAGTACGGTAACTAACATTGTGACACGAGAATTTTATATATCAGACTAGGTATAGATTATAAGTTGTCATAGTTTCGATAGATTTTTAGAAATTATTCCCCTGGTTATTTTAAACCAAAGAGATCCATTACCGATTTTCCGATTATTTATTTTCCAACCAAAATTTTACAGATCGACACTTGATTATAATTTTCATTTAACTAAAGTAAAATCGTAATTAGTTTATTTTTGACCTTAGTGTCGTTACAAAAGTAGTAAAATCCACATTTTTACGAAAATAAACTATATACATATGCTTTACTTTACTATACTGCATACTACTTTCTTTCTCGTTCATACTCGTAAAAGAGACCCATGCCGTGGGACAGTAATTTGTTGATAATGATGATGATGATACTACTTTGATCCTTTACTTTATAATATTTTTATCTTAATATAAAAGTGAATCACAACGCCTTTTTAATAAATTCTTCCGACGTGTCTGACAGTATAACAGTAGGTGATGCAAGGAAGTTTCATCTCATTCTGATATGTATTGTGAAGCGCAGCTGCGACCCGATTGAAGCGGCATACTTCAAAGCTTGAAAGATTCAAGGGGAAATGGAGTACAGATTAAGGAGATTAGGTTTTAATTAATTTTGAATATACAGGACTTTTAAAAATATTTATAACTGTAGATTAAATTAAAAAAATATAAATTGCGCAACAATTTATATTTTTTTTAATTTAATTAAAGTTTATTTAGATTATTAGATATTAATAGGTATAGATTATAAATTGTCATAGTTTTGATAGATTTTTAGAAATTATTCTCCTGGTTATTTTTAATCAAAGAGATCCATTACCGATAATTATAATTAAAGTTTCCAATTATTTATTATCCAGCCAAAATTTTACAGATCGACACTCGATTATAATTTTCATTTAACAAAAGTGAAATTGAAATTAGTTTTTTTGAGCTTAGTGTCGTTACAAAAGTAGTAAAATCCACATTTTATCAAAAATAAACTATAGACTTATACTTTCCTATACCGTATTACTTAACTATATACTACTTTCCTTCTCATTCAGAGAAGAGACCCGTGCCCAGCACTGAGACAGTAATGGGTTGATGATGATGATGATAGCGATGATGATACTACTTTAATCCTTTACTTTATAATATTTTAATCTTAATATAAAAGTGAATCACAATCGCAAGTTCTTAAGAAATACATCCGACATTTTTGACAGTATAACAGTAGGTGATGCAAGGAAGTTTCATCTCATTCTGATATGTATTGTGAAGCGCAGCTGCGACCAGATTGAAGCGGCATACTTCAAAGCTTGAAAAATTCAAGAGGAAATGGAGTACAGATTAAGGAGGTTAGGGTTTTAATTAATTTTGAATATAAAGCACTTTTAAAATAATAGTGCTGACAAGGTTTTTAAGAAATGCGTCTACTTTTTGCAGGTTCTACTGTGGAGCCAACACCGTTACACATTTTTAGCTACTTTTTACGTCCTTATTTCGTTGTTTAAAGAAGATTTAAGGGGAAAACTGTAAAGATGAAGATTTACACTTATTTAATTTTGAATATAAACCACTTTTAAAAGAACAGTGCTGACTGCGTTTTACAAAAATATGTCTGACTCTTTAAGGTTCTCCTCTGGAGCTACCACCGCCACAACATTTTTTTAGCTAACAGCAATGCTGTTTCTTTTAATGTGGTAAAGGAAATTTGGTTATCTGACGCGTCCCAAGTTAGTCTTCAGGGGTAGCATGCTGATTCGTAGTCATCATGGTGGTTACATCACAACAATTAGTACACTGGGGTACATTAGTACAGCGCCCGCCTTTCACGCTCCTATTTCGTGATTAAAAAAAGTGAACTCAAACCAACTCAATAATTTGTGAGATCCTATAAAAATGTGAGCACAAGATACAAGCACCATTCGGTTCTAATCTTTATTGAAACATGTTATACCTAAATACGGTAGTGTGAGAGAGGTTTCATATTTCAAGTGTTATGAATTGGTAACTCGCAGCTGTCGCCATTGTTCCAGTGTGATTGAATTGTCAATCAAGTGAAAACAATGTTTATCTTGTTTTTCTCTGCGATAAATCATTGTGTAACTGTGCCACTTATACGTTATACATACTGTGTAAAAAAGTCTATCTATTACAGTTCAGCAAATAAAGGCTCTATTTGCTGAACTGTAATAGATAGACTTTTTTACAACAACATACGGAACGTACGGAACATAACATAACTACGGAATACATACGGAAAGACCGCGGAGGCTTAGTAATAAGGTACCGTTTTTGTACTTGGGTACGGTACCCTAACGCATGAAAATAAATAGGAGTTGCCATACAAGTAACCGCTATTTTTCGGCGTTCTTCACTTTATTAATTGGACCATTTACAGGTAGACAGTTCAAATTTTGAATAAAAACAACAAGAACAAAAAAAAGTAATGCTTGTTCCACTTACACTTCGCGTATTGTTTTATTACGACAAACATTCAAATGCTATTTTTTTATAATATAGGAGTAGCAGACGAGCATGCAGTCCACCTGATGGTAAGTGGCTACTGCCGCCCATGGACACCTGTAATCAACCCCAGATACGATTAGATATTCCTACCTGAGGTCGGCCACAAATGCGCCGCTACTCATATGACTAAGCTGGAATGCCTCGAAAAAGTATGTCTCCCTTACCACACCCTTTAAAACGGAGCACAGCAGCGCCTAACACTGCTGTTATTAGACAGAAATAGCTATGGCGCTGGTGCCGCCGGAGTCGAACCACAAAGGGTTCTACCACCTTGAATTTACAATACAATTACAAATATCGGAACTATTTAATATATTTAATCGACTATATCGCAACCATTTAAGTAATATATTTAAATCGACTATTTATATTAACATTCTGTTAAATCAAATGTCCATTATCACGTAATATTTTGTACTCCGTGTGCCATTTCCTCGACCACATAATAAATTATTCTCGACCTATCTATTCCAAATTAAATCAGGAAAGCCATAGTTCATCGACCCATTCTGAGAAGCAATTTAGGCAATAAGGTAGAGGCGCTAGTCTTATCACATGTGAGCAACTAGGTTATTCTGTGAAGGTTTGATTAATGACATCGTGTGCTTATCAATCTTACAATCAAAGTCAACCACTAAAGTTGTAAAATAACTTTGGCGTTATTTTAGTAGCGACATTTTTAGATGCATTTACCTCAATTGAAATCAATTCACTTGTCATTTACGTCATTTGTGTAACTGTCACATCAATTGTTAGTCGACGTTGACGGAACTTAAGTTAACAAAAACAATAAATTTAACCGATTAAAAACAAGCTTAATGGTAACCGAGAGTAAAGGTAATCGTTACGTGTTAGTTATAAAGCAATTACAAATTTAACTAAAATGGTGCGACTATTTTTTTTACCACGGATTTAACCGTTGGTAAGACTTTTATAAACGATAAAATTAAGTGGTGCACCTCACCCTAAGGCATATAACATCTCGGGGCTTGTGTAACGTTAATCCGTTGATTCTGGATATTTTCGTTATATAACAGTACCTAATTATGTTTCAAAAACCATGCGTGCGTGGTTACAAAACATGCAAGTCGAAAAAAATTCTAACCTAACCAGATAAAGTTCTTTTCTTTATCATTCCTCTTGGGGCAGTATGATTGGCAGTATGATTAGGTCACACAAGTGTGAGAAGGAATAATTGTATGTTTCTCATTAACTCCTGTAGTCTCAAAGAAACCTACAACTTTTTGAGTCGTCAGCGATAATATCGTTCATCGCTTATCTCTAGATAGAGCGGATACCTTATCGCGGGTATCAACTAGGGCTTACTGACTGGCGATGCTTTGACAGATACGTTATATTAATGACCCCTGAGATTGGGGCAACAAAAAGCCAGTAGTGCGTGAAATAGGTCATTGAACTATGTGCTATTAAGACGGGACGTACTGAGAATTCGCGGTAGGGTTATGCCCCTAATTGATAAAAAAATCATCTAAAAAATTTGGTCAGTAGCAAATACTCTTGTCAATTATTTTTTAGTATTTTTCTTGACAAATATCATCCCCTAACGACAGTAGTGATAATTTACATTATTTAAAGAATGTGCATGCAAATTTTCATAATTCTTGTCTAATGGCTGACAACGAACTCGCGCGGTTCCTGCCATAAATTAATAATTGTATTAATTTAAGTAACTTGGCTGACGCGCGGGGCGGTCACCATATCAGTCTGACATACTGTGGGTTCCGTGTTCGAACCCAGACAGATGTCTTGGATATGAATTTAGATTTCTTTCTTGGATCTAAATAATCTAAATCACACATATGTGTGATTCAGGTCTAGATCTGTGGATACGTCTCAGTATCTGTTAATAGCATGCTGCAAGAAAAATCTAAGAATGGAGCTAAGATTTTTTTTATTTCAATCGGATGAATGTCTTAGTAATGCTTAAGACAAACAATGTAACAAAGATACACTGTTATAGATAGATAGATAGATAGAATACTCTTTATTGCACACTTACAGTTGAATTTAAATAATAGCAAAATACATACACAGGTCAAACAGTATGCAATAGGCGGTCTTATCGCTAAGTAGCGATTTCTTCCAGACAACCTATGCATGAAAAAGAAAAGAGAGACAAGCGGAGGAAGAAGGTTAGTGTGCGCGAAGTTAGAGAAGGAATAGGTTATGAAGGACAGGATACATGTAGTACATTAGTGTTAAAACAATAATATGTGAAACCATTAAATACAAGCAACAGAAAATGATAAAAAAGCACACATAGAAAACTGTGACAAAGTACATATGAAAACGACGAAAACAAGGTGGAAATCATAATTTAGAATAATATTTAAAGAGCTGGTTTTTAAATGAATCGAGTGATTCAGCACGACGTATGGCCATGGGTAATTTGTTCCATAAACCAACAGCAACTGTAGAGAAAGAGTTTTTGTAGAAGGACGAAGAATGAGCGGGAGTTTGGAGAGAGAGATTTACAGAGGATTTACATGTTTGTTATATATACAGATTACCAAATAACATTAGTAATAACCAACCCCTGTTACGCGGGGCGCTGAAATAGGGACATTACTGACCATTAGCAGGCGTACCGAGGTGGTAGGGTCAGGTTATGACGGAAATATTAATACGAAATTATCTTTTTATGAGAGATATTTTATGAGAAGTCGCAAAGAAGCACACAATGCTATATTCTGAAATGGTATATTTTTCATAAGTTTGAGATTTGCAGCCCACCTGATTGTAAACAGCATTGTCAAGCGCTGATGTGCTCAGGTTTGAAGGGTATGGTAAGGGATACATACTTTTCCGACGCGTTCCAGCTTAGTCCTCAGGTATAGCGGAGTATCTGTGGCCGACCTCAGGTACGAACATCCAATCCTATCTGGGGTTGATTACAAATGTCTATGAGCGGCAGGAGCCACTTACCATCAAACTGCATGCTCGTCTGCTACTCCTATATTATAAAAAAGGCAATTCTACCGAGCATGGATGTTTGTAACCATCTTCATATAGGCCTCTTACCCAAAAACCGATCAAATGTGTTGAAAGTCCTTAGGATTAAGACGATCGCCCTATATTTAGTAATTCAGTTGCCATCCACACCCTTTTACCGAAACTGAACTGCTTCGTGCTAAAAATTGGTTAGGGATGGTTTCTCGTGTTCTAGCACTTGAACCACTGTACCGTATGGGGCAATGATATGAAGAATTGAAGAATAAGGTATTCTAAGTGAGATTACGTGAGGTTACATTAATGACTACATCCCAAAATGTACAGTACATTTAAGTTCTCATAGGAGACTTAGAGTCGGTCACAGGTACAATGCCCTTAGATAATTTGACTTCATGACAAAAGACAATATTATTATGATAACCGTATCGTTTATAATGATATTAATGGTCCATTTTATTTCACATTACTGACTGACATTCAGGGTAAGATTGGTTATGAGTTTGTAAAAAACATCGTTAAATAGATCTACCTTAATGTAACCATTTTTAACCAATAGAAAAATGTTCCTTAGCTTTTAATCGTAGCATTTTCAAGCAAGTAATGAAGAATATTTAAAACTTTCAATTTCAAATTTCCTAGATATACGTGGTTTCTCGATTGAAATATTTATGGAAAATCGTCTGCTTATTTTTCTGAGTATATTTTGTACAACGAAAAATTGGATACATGTTTATTTATATAATTATACAACCCCGTGTATTATAAGTTTTAACAATTTGTTATTATATGAACTTTACGTTTCACTTGATGTTTACATCGATTGTATAGTTATGATTTCAATGACCACCCTCACATTTTTTTCAGTTTGCATAAGAAATCAATTAAAATCACGATCATTATGGCCGTTTGTTGCAATGTAACCATAATATATAAATAAATAATAAATAATAACAAATAATTTGTAACTTCTAATATAATTGTCTTATAAATAAAATTACCTATTAATAAAAATTTGCTTATTATTCTCCGTATCAGCTACATAAATCGTTGTCTGAGAAGGTCGATCGGAGATAAGGAATCTTGGAGGTCACACACGAATGTAATAAGCAGGGAGCTTAAGTAACTGGCCGCATACAAAAATAAGCCGGCTGGCTAATAAGTCAATCTCGAGGACATTCCCCCCAAAACTATATAAACTTTAAATACTTCTTCTCTGCAGACCTTACGTAAGCCACTGCCATTCTTATCTTAACAGCTCTATCTATATACTCACAGTGATATGTAGTAAAAAAACAACCAGTAACGCAGAACCACCCAATTACCTTTCACACAAATTTAAAACTAATAACACGATGATATTGCTTTCCGTTTCCGAATTAATCAAACGTCACTGATGACAGAAGTTTAGGCGCGAAAGCGGTTTGACGGGTTGCTTGTGAATCTGTGGCGCGGGGTTTTTATTTTTTAATTAATCGGCGAAGGGTTCGTCCAGCCAGGGCGTTCGTGTTTTGTTTTTGGTTGCAATGTTTACGTGGGGAAGAAAGAAGCGTGCGGCCCAGCTGAAGACTGCCGGCGAAGTGGATCTTGCATGCTACTGCCTGCGCGCGCAGTTTTGGACAGTTAAAACTGCGTCAATTTTATTACGTAGGTGTACGTTAAGTTGGGTGCGTTGGCTTCAATTAATAGGTTATTGGATGGCCCGTCGGCCGCAACTGATGCTAGGTAGGGTAGGTTGCCATTAATAAGGATCTACATAGTTTCCGTATTTAAATTGGCAGATATTTAAATTTATAATAGGAAAATAAAAAGTGGTTCCTGTCTATTATTATATAAAGAAGCTAAATACTGAAATATATTTAATTAGTATTAAGATTTTCATGACTTTTGAATACATTTCCTACAAAAGACGCTACAAACTCTTGTTTTAAAAATAATAAAGTCAATTAACCTTGATTATAAACAGATTATGTTATCACTCATAAACGAATAAGAAACTATAAATTAAAACGGCTAGCATCTTAGAAAATTGTTTAGAAATAAAATATAGTCTTATCAAGGGTCTTAAGATATAGTAGTGCACTTAGAAACAACAAAGACGGACTGAGGTACTCAAATAAAAACATTTCTAAGTTCCAATTAATTTAAAACCAAATTTAAAAAATAAGTACATAATTCGAATCGAATTGGAAGGAAATCATTATGAGTTTTTTTTTATAATATAAAAGTAGCAGTGATAGCCTAGTGGTTAAGAAACTCGGCCTCTCGATCGAGGAGTCCGAGGTTCAAATCCCAGGCATGCACCTCTGATTTTTCAAAGTTATGTGCGTATTAGAAATTAATTATCACTTGCTAAACGGCGAAGGAAAATATCGTGAGGAAACCTGCATACCTGAAAGATTTATAAAAAAAAAACTCAACGGTATGTAAAGTGGACGGTGGACTATGGCCTAATTCTTCTCATTATGAGAGGAGACCCGTGCCCAGCAGTGGGACAATAATGGGTTGTTGTTGATAAAATTAGCAAACAAGCAGACAGTTTGCTTGATGATAAGAAGTCATTGCCCATTGACACCTGTAATCATGTACGGGGAGTATAAATAAGATTATCTACAGTCATATTCAGGTGGCCTCAGATGCGTTCCTACTCTTAAGGACTAAGTTGGAACGCCTCGGATAAGTTCCCCTCGCTATACTTTCCAAAGCGGACTACAGCATCGCTTAACACTGCTGTTATTAGGCAGTAGATGTGGTGGTAGTACCGCCGGTGTCCAATCACAGAGTCTCAACATCTTCAAGATCTTTTCGTGCGTACAAACTAGAGCAAGTTACTTTATCCATTCAGTTACAGTTACAGCTCGTTAGTGAGTAAGCGGCCTATTTTTTTTTTTTTTATAATATAGGTGTAGCAGACGAGCGTGCAGTCCACCTGATGGTAAGTGGATACTGCCGCCCATGGACATCTGTAATCAACCCCAGATAGGATTAGATATTTCTATCTGAGGTCGACGACAGATGCGCCGCTACCCCTGAGGACTAAGCTAGAACGCCTCGCAAAAGTATGTCTCCCTTACCACACCCTTCAAAACGGAACACAGCAGCGCCTAATACTGCTTTTATTAGGCAGAAATAGGTGGTGCCGCCGAAGTCGAACCACAAAGGCTTCTACCACATTCAAATGTTTTGACCAGTACGTTTAATATAGCCAATGTAGCGTAACCACTTGAAGGTCGATCATATTGGTCAATTGCCAACGATGAATAGACACATCATTCTACTTTTGTATAGAATAAAATGTAATCGAATATTAGGTATGTAAAACTTGGTCAGTCTCTTTATAATACTCTCGAGCATTAAAATGGAATCCAAATTTATTTATTAAAAGTAAAAAAAAAATTAAAATATTTATTTAATATCGGTTAAGCAGTTGGTGTTAATACCGTAATTATGTTAATTCGTAAACATATTACATGTATTACAAACAGCATATTTACACAACAAATTAATATTCATATGTACGACAATTAGTCACAGAATTAGTATACCTACAATGACAAAGCGGGTCATGAAAACATTTAACTGTAAGTTACTTTTTAACCGACTTCAAAAAGGAGGTGGTTATCAATTCGGCGGGCATCTTTTTCTTTTTTTTTCTATGTATGTACACGAATTACTCCGCCGTTAGTGGACCGATTTTAATGATTCTTTTTTTATTGTGTAGAGACTAGCTGGAAGTTGGTCCCATTTAAATATGGTAAGGATCCATCGATGGGTTCTGGAGAAAATAAGGGGAACTCCTCCACCCATGTAAATACTTCCCAGCCATAACTTCGCCGTTTATGAACCTATTTTAATGCCTTTAATTTCGTGTGTGGACAATTGCTACAAGTTTAAAGTCCATTTAAATATGATGAGGAGCAGAGTGGGTTGTGGAGACAAAATATATAACTCCTCAACCGATGGGTATAATTGAGTTTTGTAAGTTTTTTTAATAAGATATTTGGTGTAGGTTCTAATGAAATTGCAAAACCAGTTTATCATTGACTATTTAAGGGTCTGATAATGTGGCTCGGAGTCAAAATATGTAACTCCTCAACCGATGGGAATAATTGAGTTGTGTTTGAAGATATTTGGTGTAGGTTCTAATGAAATTGCAAAGCCAGTTCATCATTGACTATTTAGTTAGGTTAGGTTGGAAAATATAAGACAATATAAAACTAAGAGAGCAGGCCGCGGCAGCGCCCTGCGAGCGGGCGGTTCCAATCAATGTAAATTCAGACCTTACCTTAATTCATGATCACGTCTATACAATTTTATATTTTATTAATATAAATGTTATTATGTCATCACTAAAAAGGGTGGAATAAAATTTTTAACAAAAAAATACAACCGACTTCTGTCACTACAAAGTAAAAAATAATTCAAATAAATGTTGGTTTAGTACATATTTGTGAAGTCGGCGCTCAATATATTTCGATGTTAATATTAATTACATTAATAATATTAATAACAGTACTTGGATGACCAAGCTTTGCGGGGTATTTTTTTTTAAACGACGATTTGTAAAAATGAAACCTAACTCAATCGATTTATCGCCCCTGAAACTCCCCGCATACTAAATTTCATGAAAAACGTTAAAGCTGTGTGCGAAATACCGATTATACATACATGCGTATATACATATATACAAGAATTGCTCATTAAGGGTATTATTGTAACATTTTCAAATTCCCTATAAAAGACTTCAACGACGAGTAGATTCAAAATTACCAAAAAATGCAATTACGTCATATTTAGCGTATATTGCTGTTTACGTTCGAAAGCCTGTAATCTGAAGGCTTACAGTTCAACGCCCACTACACAATGTAACGCAAACAGGACGTTAAGGGCCTTATCACCACTACGCCCAGATGTGCGAGGTAGCTAAGCTATAGATTTTTAACGACATGCTTGGTGGAGAGGTCACCATATCCGTCTGACGCGCAGAGGATTTTGGGTTCGATTCCCAGCCAGACAACTAAATCTAAATGATTTATTTTAGATATGATTGGATCTAGGTTTTTGAGTATTGGTCTTTGGACTCTTTGGATGTGTTTATAGCACCAACGACGCAGATAATCCTAGAATATAATAAGTAGCAAATCCAGGAATACATTTGCTTTATTTTAATTTCTTTAACTTAGCTCGCGTAGCTAAGCTATTTTTATACGGAATGATGTAAGCTAAGGATCCAACCTACAGATGCGAGCTAAGAATCTCGATCCATGTAGCTAAGTATTTTCATAGCACATGTTATGCTTAGCTTATCTTAGCTTTGTAGCTTAGCTTCTACCTCGCACACCGCTTATCTTCCTCGCACGTCTCTAGTGGAATGGCAAGCTAAAGTTCAGCGAACTATTGTGCACGAAATCCATTGATAACTAACATATATCTTATTCACTAGTGAATCAAGCAAGAATATCAAAATTAGGCTTTTCTGTATTAGAATCGTGTATCCTAACATGTGCAAGATTGCAACCAAATTACATAGACCATCGGGAAGTTTTGAGTTGTGGTATAGTCCGCGCCAAACTGCTAGTCAGCTCTGAAGTTGTTGCGAGCAGGTGTAGTCATACAATTAGCTATGACGACGCTATTAATTTCTATATTCAGAGCGGATTAGCAGTTTTACGCGGACTATAACGTATCAAACCTAAGATGCTCCAATAACCCCGACGTAGAGAATAATACTTTCCACGTCTTACGACCCACTTGCCAAAGCGGTCACCATACCGGTCTGACGCGCAAAGGGTTTTGGGTTCAATCCCCGGCCAGACATATAGCTAAACGATGAATTTAGATATGTGTTCTGGGTCTGGGTGTTTGTGTATTCGTCTTTATGTACACTCATGGTACCCATGACACATGGAATCCTAGCGTGGAGCTGTGAGTGTTGAAAGCGTAATAGCTTGTGAGTCAATTCGTTTAAATAAAAAATAATGGACAAAGTAACCGAATAGACACCTAATCAGTGTCGTAACAGGGTAGCAAGACTGGCAAAATGCCAACATTGGGTCTTTGGAGCTTACAAAAGCCTTAACTATGGCAGGTTTTATAATTTACTCATTATGAATTCCTTTTATTCTTATAGACAATATTTAAAAATTTTCGGAACAAATGGTAGGTAATAAGAACCAATTTTGCTGTTTCTTAAGCAGGCAATTTAAGTTAAGTATAACTTAAAAATTTTAAAGCGCGGCCAAAAATATTATAATTACAATATAAAAATTAAAAGCAAATAGATGTTTAACTAAAAGCTCGAAAATCATTACCCCCTGCATTTGTGTAAATATATAGAAAACGCATTATATTATACAAAAAAAATTAAACAAAATTATAGTTCGGAAAATTTATCGACAACATATAAAATAAGCTATGCATTATCCTTACTAATATTATAAACCCGAAAGTAACTCTGCCTGTCTGTCTGTCTGTTTGTCTTTTCTTCACGCCTAAGCCACTGAACCGATTTTAATGAAATTTTGTACAAAGATAGTCTGAGACCTGAGAAAGGACATAGGATAGTTTTTAACCCGGAAATTCAACGGAAACTAGGTATGGCGATCTAAGGTAGATTAATCGGAGAATCGATTTTTTGGACCAAAAATTCGATTATTTTAATCGATATTAGTAAGGACTGAATCGTAAACTATGCATTTGATCAAGTGGTGATCTTTAGCAAAGTTGCTGTCCAAGACTCCACGAAGATTTCTGAGTTGGTACAACTAATTTTCGACATATGGCGCCACTGTCATTCCAATGTAGGTACAAATTTTCTGTTTATTTTTTTAACGCGGACGAAGCTGCGGGCACCACTAGTTTTATTATAAAGGAGTAGCTGACACACAGTCTACCTGATCATCAGTAGCTACTACCGCCCATGGACATCAGTAATCAACCATCAGAAAAGATAAAATTCCTACTTAAGGTAGGTCACAGATGCGCCACTATCCCAGAGGATTAAGCTGAAATACCTCGTAAAAGTGAGTCTCTCACCACACCCTATCTAACGAAACCTACCTTTTTTAATGGAAAGTTCTTTCCCTTGCCTAAGGACATTTACAACGACAAAGGAATCAATGCTTCGCTGACTTTGAAGGAGTATTTTCACCTCTTTTCGAAAGAGGTCCGTATTATAGCGTTCCGGAAATACCTCAAGAGGATAGTGTCAACAGAAGCCATAAAAACGATTTATTACCCAATCTCCTTGAGCGATATTCGACGATCAATATGCGTTATAATTTATGGAATCCAATATCCCATGTTGTATGATTTTTCGATGTTTACATACTGATAGACACACACATTTTTGAAGGTGTACTTCTTTTAGTGTGTGGGAAGAATGTGATCAGTACCCTTACCATGAGTTTTTACGTTTTGACAAATATAACTGTTTTGGTATTTGTTTACGTATTGCCCATACAATTTCCAATCAGCGCCCCTAGCGGATTGTATCGGAACTATAGTGTCAGTAACGTAACATTAAATGTCTAAACTGACAAAATGGCGCTTTATGTTATGTCTCTGTTTTTGCGAACATGTGAGGCAGAAAGAAGATAACAGAGAAGAAGACGAAGAAGACTTGAGCACTTACTTATTGTTACGTTTACTCAGTCTACTAAAGTAAACGAAACAGATTAATGGATTGAGTAAACGTAACGTAAAATTGCGGGATGTTTTGAAAACTTATGATAAGGGTACAGAGTTCATTAATAAATTTCTAGACGTTACGGAACTGTCGCGCGTTGTTTACGGAGGTACTGGTATTTTGTGTGACAGATTAAGAACACGTTTATAAGTCTTATATAGATAACTACTCTTACGTCTAAATTGTTTTCCTAAGTTTATTACAGAATATTGATCACCGATGATCACAGGGAACGCTTCGCGAGTCATGTCCGTGTGCGTATAAAACCTTACGTGTTTGTCCACCGCAACCGTCACCGAACCGATACCGATAATTAATGACGGCGCCGAAGTGGCGTATATACATTTACTATAGCAGCTTGTCCACCGCACGCCCGTCACCCGAGCACCGTCATCCCGACCGCCGATATTTCGAGTAGATCGGCGTGACCGCTAGATCTGCCTCGAGATTTTGACGGGCCCGTGTGCCGGCAATATAAAACACGTTGGAACTTGTCCATACACTGCGGTCACACGCGTGGCAGCCGGAACAAAATAAACCGCTGATATCGGTCATGGTGGACAATCTACCGCCGTCACGACATATTAAAATCGGCCCCAAAATAATCTCGTTATCGGTATCGGTGACGGTGCAGTGGACAAACGACCTTAGGATGCAAGTTGCACGCGTGCGGGTAGGACGCGCATGTGGCAATATACTCGCGAATATAATATGTAATAAAGGTAAAAACTACATATAAAGTACGTAATATACTTTCACTTTAGTATTACCAAATACCCTAAATAATAGTATTACCTAAATAATAAATGTATATCTATTATATTATGTTGAAAAGAAATTTATAAGTTATAGTATTAATGCTACTTATTTAATAACTTATTTAAGATCTGTTTAAATACCATATTTTTAAACATAACCGTTATAAATATTAATTTATTGTTTAAAATAATTTGTGTGTAGTTTTAGAAAAACTATTTTTACAATTCATTTACAACATTGAAACGAAATAATCATAAAATAATAAATATAATTTAATCATATGTAATATTAAAAAAATATACATTATTAAGTTTAAAAACTGTGTTACTTAGATAGTTTGACTACAATTATTCTAATGATTTGTTATGTAACTAGGTGTAATAATGTTTAATACTAACACTTACCACTCAAAGCCTTATGTAAAGATGGTGATGAGTGGTGACGGTCCGATGACTAATGACAGCTATGCGTTGGTGAAAGTCGTATACGTACCTGTAAAAGAAAGACATTTTTTAATGAAATGAAACGAAATAAATATTTATTTTTATAGGCCTTAGGTGGCTCTTAAAAATTGACAGTTATTATATTTTTTCTTAATCTACTACTGGATCGGAACGCGACCTCAACTGAGAATATGTAATATATAATACTGCTATTATATACATAGAAGTGTCACCAAACTCTTTTTACGAAATTAAAATTGTTTGGTATCAAGCATTATTAAAGACTTGAGCAGAAGAAATCTATAAAACACTAGCTGGCCCGGGAAACGTTGTGTTGTCATATAAATAAAAAAATGTTAAGGGTGAACTACCCTTATCACTTAGGGGTATGAAAAATAGATAGTAGCCGATTCTCAGACCTACTGAATATGCATATAAAATTTGGTGAAAATCGGTAAAGCCGTTTCGGAGGAGTACGGTTACTAACATTGTGACACGAGTATTTTATATATAAGATATTAAACTACTTATATATGTATATTTTAATATATATTATGAAGTTATCCTCACGTCGCACTTTAATCCTATTTGGGATTGATGCAGGCTTCAATGAACATCACCACTGACCATCGTATGGCCTAATCCTAAGCCTACAACCTCTCTGAATGCAGAAAAAAGTAGGGACATACAAAATGTTTGGACTTAAAATGTGTCAGAGTCCATTTAAATTTTATATAAACTGTAAGTACTGAAAAATAAACAATTATACAATACAGTTCATACGAAATGTAAAAAATTAGCTTTTAACACATTTTCGTTTCGTATTTTTCGATCTTTAAAAAAAACAAATAAATAGTAAGAAAATAAAGAAGCTTTGCAATGCTTCATATACTTGTTAATTAAAGCAATTAAAGTAGATAATAATAAAAGTACATCGATTAAACTTATTAAGTAAACTCATTACAGCATGTTACCCCTAGTGGCTTCAATGAGAATTATTTGGCTTCGAACAAGCTATCCCAAGCTGCGACTACTAACGCCATCTGTTGGAGGGTGGAAAACTCTGTTACATGAGAACGAGGTAGTGCGCTAGCCGGAAGTGGAGGCAAACAATAACAATAGTTCTCAACCTTGCCGATAGATGGCGTTCATAGTTTCAGAAAGACTTAAAAAGTTGTAAAAATACAACAAATTATTTTTTGACATAGTATTTTTTAATTTTAATTTGATTTGATTGAAATATTTACAATGGTAATAAAATTGTAACTCATAGGGACATATTTATAAGAAAACCATCTTAGGAACAATTACTTGTTATTTTATTGTTGTCTTTCATATTGCTCACAAAAAACAATTGTTCTTGAAACTGTTAAAACTTTGTTTACAAATATTCGCATCATTCCAAAAATTAATTAATTTGGTACATAGATAAACTTCTTAACAATAAAGACAAAAGTAATTTGCGCATTATAATGATTACATGCTTAAACGGTGAAGGAATATATCGTGCCCTAAAACCATAAAGAGTGATGTCACTCTGAGATATCCGCACCCAGCAGGACAGTAATTATTTAAAAAAACACTTCAATTTATTTTATTTTCCATGAACATGCTAATCACACTTTCAAACCAATTAACTCTTCACAATAGCATCCCTAATTGAGGTACCAACTCAGCGCTTGAAATAGACGTAATTTGCTAAATTAACTATGTAGCAATGAGCCCGGAAGTAATGGATTAGTTAAGTAATTCTGTTTAATTTTATTCGTGATGTTTGACGTTTAAGGCATATTTTTTAGGGTTCCAGAAACAAAGGGTAGAAAAGGAACCCTATTAGTTAGCCTCCGTTGACCGTCCGTCTGTCTGTCACAGGGCTCTACTTCTTAAACATGATACATGATTTTTACGGAGAACTACAAATATTAAAAATAATAAAGAAAGCGGTGGAACCCTTTGCTACGCCACGCCTATTTCTACCCAATAACAGCAGTGTTAAGCGCTGCTGCCATCTGGTTTGGAGGGTATGTAAAGTGCGTAAGGAAACATACTTTTCCGAGACATCTAGCTTAATCCTCAGTGGTAACTGTGCATCCGTGGCCGACCTCAGGTATATACATATAACTAATACTAAAATTACAAACAAAACGTTGGTGTTACGGAACTCTCAGTATACAAGTTCGACACTTGCCAATTGATTTATAATCAAATAATTCTAGTTTAAAAGCTAAAAACTACGCTAAAATCACACAAAGAAATAGTTAGTCCTGGCGAACCTGATGAGAGGAATGGGATAAAATTATTAAAATCGTATATTGTCATCGGTTCTTGATAAGTGGTCAAAATTTTAAATTAATGTGACCGTTCAAAGTGAGTAAAAATTTCAATTCTGTTATATACATACGTACAGGTCAAGCTAATAAAAGCGTGGTAAAAATACAATTTTTACAAATGGATGCGGTATGATCTCATAACATAATCTAAACTGAAGTTTAAATTTAATGGTTGAATCTCGTTGAATATTTAAGAGATGGAATTAAGTTGGGACTGAATTAAATTTAATATTGGACGGCTCACTTTGTCTCAGATTGGGTCGAATGTCAACAGGGATGCTGGATAAAGTAATTTTGTAATAAAATACGGATTGATTTTTGTATATTCCAATTACGAATGTTAACTTTATTACTGCTATTGAATTTTATAATTTAATGTAATGTAAGCAGAAAGCTTAAATTTAATGTAATTATAGCAGGGAAATAATTTTCTTATAAAGTAACAAACTTGTATTTATAGTAATTGGTTACTGCCGCCCATAGACATCTGTAATCAACCCCTGATAAGATTAGACTCCTACCTGAGGTCGGTTTCAGATGCGTTGCCCATTAAGGTGGTAAGTGACATCTTTGACACATCTTTATCTAAATGAGGCCTACGATAGCCTTCATTCACACTTACATGAACGCACATAATTTTTTTTATATATTGAACGTAGATTTTTCTAGCGCAATACATTGCTTCATGCTTGAAAAATCTGTGGCGATGGTACCTCTCCGACCAAAGCACACTCAATCTACCTTACAAATTACCAAAAAAGACCACAAACTAAAAAGTCCAACATTAAAAACATCAACCAAAAAACCAGACATGCAATTAATTACCTATTACCTTGTTTTAGCCTTGATAGAGCATAATTGGGTTTACAACTCTACATAATGGGTTTAATCCAGCCTGCCATGCTAACCACATGCCAACTGACCTATTCTGACGCAATCATGCAAAATAGGTCTCAACTGTTATCCTATTATGTCTATTGTCTACGAGGTTAGTTATAAAAATAAATTAACTGTGCCGTCTGTATATCTATGTCTATAAATATAATTGAAGGCTGTTTGTGACTTTGTATTTTTTATTTGTCCGCCAAGGGTATGTAACCTGCATATATACCTTACTTTGTTTCTCATTATGTGACACGTCTTGTAGGCAAAATTGCTTGATTTTTTTATATGTAAAAGATTCATATCAGTGATCAGGGAATATCTCAGGATGATAGGTTTTAAACACACGAGGTATTTTTGAAATCGCCTAAATAGTAAGAGTTCCAGGGTTAGGTGCCTCATATCTTCGTAAAATTGATACGTGAATTATACCAATCCATCATTCGCATAGAACCATTGAATCCATTCCATAGACAATGTCTTAAACACTTCTGATTCTGTTCAGACAACCGCTAAGAATTTTACCAAAATTCATTAAAGTAGATATAATTCATTTCATACTTTCAAACCTTCGGAAATTTGATTCAAAAAAGTTCTACTATCAAAGCAATTTTGAATGCCCTTTGGGTTTGAATTTACATTACAAGCAATTGATAGCCTCGAATATGGTAATGCGACCTTGAATATAGAGCCTCATATAGAGCTGGTAATATCCGAGTCATCTCTCATCTCCCAAATATTTTATACCGTCCATTATACCTGACATGTTATATCCTTTGGGTAACATTATTAATACGGGATATCATTGATCCTTCGACCTTCAAGGTTTATTGTCGTCAAATGACATTTTGCATGGATGTGTCTTACAACAGCCTGCAACCCGCCCTGGTTTTTTATGGGTATGTATACAAGATATTTGGTAAATTACAAATCAAATCAAATCAAATATCTTTATTTGTGAATACAGGTATTAAAGTTACATATAGTGCGCTATATTCCACCTTGTCAGGTATACAAATATATATTGAATTAAATTATCAAAATTTATAACAGAAAAATAAAGAAAAATTGTCATTATAATAATTTACATTCATAAGTATTAATTGTATTCATTAAATTATTAATTACCATATTCATTTCAACCTTGATACAATTATTATCAAATATTAATAATATTAATAATTATGTCAGTAAGGAATTCGTGAATTGTATTAAATTTATATAATTCAAACTAAAAAAAAATGTATCAAAATTAAATGTCAATTTAGAGATTTTACGTTCGTTCAGTATTCGATTCTCACTCTAAATATGTATAATTCAAAAAAGACTTCCTATATGGAAGTCTTTTTTGATGGAGTTATCAATTAAAATCCTATCATACGGCATTCTATCGCTAATTGTCCCAAAAAGTTATAATGACAATTTCGCAGATTTTTTTTATGTATTTTATTTCTATATTTTTGTGTATTTTATATTTAGTAACATTTGCCTGTACGCCACCAATCGCCAAAAATATTTTCATTTCTTTTTTTCATTGACCTTTGACGTATTTTCAGTTTTTAACTATAATTTGTTTTAAGTCGATCCGGGCACATATGTATCGTTTGCATTCAATTATTATAATTTTACTTATTCATGAATAACTGTAGACTACATTTACTTACACTTTACACTTAAAATCAAACATAAAGTTCAGAACTAAAACAAGAAAAGTTTAAGGGAAGTGCTCAAAAGAAATCTTAAAGGAAAAATATATCTCAAAAGAAAGAAACTAGCGACGTCGTAGTCAAAACGACGAGGTTTTTTAATGTCATATTTCTTCTTTTAATTCCTTTGAAATGTCTTTTTTGTGTCACAAGACAGCACTCGTGACGGCTTTTTTAATGAAAAAAGACGATTTACAGAATAAAAATGTTTAAAGAGTACTTCAATAGATTGAATCCTTTTTATGGAATAGTTCGCTGGCATGCAGTTACAGTGTACTTGCAATGGCTATTACCGAAATATTAAGTAACTAATACTGTTTTGTTGAAGTAGTTAATGATCATGCAATCCACGTGATGGTAAGTGGTCACCGTCCGTAGTCATCTATTACAAACTACATAGAAAAGGTAACCTATCTGAAGTTAATCGCAGATCACAGAAAATGTGTTATTTTTAATGAGGCGAGGTGATCCGTTACTGAGGACTGACTTTATCGCCTCATGTAGTGGAAATGAAACGTGTGCGTCACCAAGAACATTTTTTTTTTTTTATCTGACTGCGAAGGGTAATTTTTTGAGTGTATGTCTTGTTCTTAGCCACACTAGCTTAAACGGTTTGAAGAGTTTTCACATAAATGGTAAAAGTGACGCCAATATTACCTTCCTTTTCAGGTTATTATTTTTAGACAGGCGGGTTTCTGTTTCTTAATAATTACCAGTATAAGTACAAGTTAGTATAAGCCTTTAGGGTGAAGCCAAACGAACGTAATTTTATGAGTTGCGAGTCGCGTATTTTCGGTCACTTATTTTACGTTCAACTGAATTTCTGTTGAGCTGCCAGACGGACGTAATTTATTCAGTTACTATTGAGCGTTGGTACGGGGTATTTGTGTCATCAAGTGCGATGGATCCATTGAAAATATTGTGTATTTATGAAGCGTATTCAGAAGATGATACCAGAAAAAGAAGCTGGGTGAACCCACTCAATAGTGAGAGGCTGATATGTGGACAGTTCCATACATTATATGAACGTGTATGTGCAAATCCAGATATGTTTAAAAACTACTACCATATGCCATTACATGTTTTTTAAGAATTATTACATCAAATAAAACCTTTTATTACTAAATCGGACACAAATATGAGACTAACAGAACCCCTAACCCCGACAGAAATTCGGTCGAGTTTATGCGCGTGAGTCGGCAGACAACTCATTTTGCGTCGTCGTGTGGTACAAACTATATTTTTGTATGAAACCGAATGCAGCAGAAATTACGCGACAGAAATTTCGCGACTCACAACTCATAAAATTACGTTCGTTTGGCTTCACCCTTAAGGCCTAACTTTCAAATAGAATATAATCTTTTGTTTATCATAATCTTTCAAAATATACGAGTAGATAGACTTTTCAATATGTAGTTATATATGAAGGCTACAGAATAAGCGTGCCAACACAAATAACAAAACAGCTCCACAGAAGTAATGAGTGTTGCTCTAAGAGCCCTTATTCCATTCAAACATTATTCTTATTTACGCAACACTACAAAATCAAGGGTCCTCAACAATTGGACCTCAGCCAACATCTTGATGGTCAAACTTGACTAACTGTAGGAGTATTCTCTCACCAATTTTTTGTATACGAATAAATTGGAAAGAGTGTATTTCTTATATTTTTCGATTGGATTAGGATTAGCGCAGAGTAGTAAGACAGATAGCATAGTATCTGCATAATAGATAGTCAATAATTTTTAACCAACCTCAGATTGAAATTATATCCTACTCGAAGTTGTTAATCATAACCAATAACCTACCTTCCACAATTGGAAATTTGTCCATTTTCAGGTAAAAATGTTAGATTTCCATTTTTTGGAAAAGTAAAGTACCTAGGGATGCTATCGAGCTTCATAACCGTAACGGATCGATTATACCAAAATTTCGGATAACGGCTAGTTTATCGGAAATATTGTGAAATAATTCCATATCCGTAATCAAAACCGATTTAATATTTGTAATAAATCCACATCCGAAATGTCATATCCATAACAACCCTAGAACACACCTACCCGCTACATTGCTACCATGAAACGTGAGAAAATACAATCAACATACAAATAATCTGCTTTATTGTCTGTATTATCCTTAAGAAAATATCTCTAGATTTCGTCTGCTATAGGTATTTGCCGACATGATGGGTATTGGGCATATACGGAGGGATTATTTCCGTGAAGCAGTCGCTATGGGTAATATCCGAGGTTATGAGGCGACGCAAACATTGTACCTATATGGAATTGATTAAATACACATATTCCAAAAATCTTATAATTTTTGGTCATGGAAAAGTCAGAGGACGTAATTTTACTTTTTGAAATTAAGCGGGGATTAGCTCCAAATTTGTCGGGTCACAACTCTTGTGCCCCGGCCACCATCTTGAAAAAAGTGAAAATTGTTTGGACGTTCTAACTAACGAATTATTCGTCGCACAACAAAAATAGGAACAATTATGGTCTCAAATTGAATTATCTACGAATTTAGTTTACATTTTTTGTTATAAAACCAAAATTAACAAAGTTATTAACGAAATTATATCAAAATTAGAGAACAATTATTTTTTTGGTATCTGGTTTTCTACTCATTTTACAGAAAAGACATTTACACTTTTGTGATTTTGATAGAGTACTTTATTGTTATCCGTTAGAAAATATCCCATAATATCGTCTACGATAGGAATTTGTCGGTAATGGGCATATACGGGAGGGATTATTTCCGTGGAGCAGTCGCTATGGGTAATATCCGAGGTTATGAGGCGAGCGAGGCAAACATTGTACCTATATGGAATCGATTCCATACATGACTGAAGTATAGCTATGTGCTACTTTATCGATTTATTACTGCATTATTTTTTGTTTAACAATGAAAATGACTCACTCATACAGAGACCGTATACACCGCATGATATGGATATGTATTATGCAAAATACATAGATGCATATTCTTAATTTGCAGTAAAAGCAATAATTATGAATGATAAGTAACACTTAACAAACTCGTTAACTCGAGTCATTGTGACGCCAAATGCATCAGAAGGAAGTTGAGGGTCTCCACAAGACCAGCTAGGTAAAATCTACTACACAGCACATTTGAACGCAATGCAGTTTTAATACAGTCGATAACACGCGTTTTTGATACCCGTAACACCTGAGGGTTGAAAACAAAGCAGCGGTTGACACTGTTGTTACTAAGCAGAAATAGTGAGTAGTTTGGATTTCGTTTGTAGTGTGGATCCTGGCAGGATCACCATGTAGTGATTGAGCAGGCTCTTGGTATTGAAAGACGTGATGCTTCATTCACGTCTTTATTATTACTAACTTAATATTACTCTTTAATTTAGGACTTATAATATTTCGGACACATTGTCCGAAATCAAAACTCCATAGAACTGGTCGTTGTCCAAAGGCAAATGGGAGGCAAGCGGTCACGCGGACGATCTCCTACACGTTGGACCGACTCAATAAAGGGTACCACACAGGCGTCCATTATCCAATGTTGCCGCAACGGTGAAGACCGCAACAAGTGGAGGCGCATCGCAAGGGCGGCATCGTCCAGAACTAATGCAACATCGTGAAACCACGACCACACTGTCAAGAGTTGTGTCAACGACTAAAGAGAGAGAGAATATTACTCTAAACCTATCATATATTTAAATGTCTCAGCTCCACACTACACGTTGTTAATTGTAGCCAGATTTATTTCTCTATATCCGCATTTCCCCACCTGTGGTCCGCGGACTCCGTGGGTCCGTGAGTATATGTATGGGGGTCCGCGGTGTCATCTCTGGACCATACATTAATCGCTCATTAAATACAAAAGGGCCGCTTTACTGCTTTTTTCAACCTACCTACCTACCTACTACCTACCTACCTACCCTACCCCTACCCCTACCTACCCTACCTAACCTACGTGAAAAGGCATTCTCTACTCTTGTTTATACAAAAAACAAATACAGAAACAGATTACAAGTAGAATCTGATTTGAGATAACAGCTTAGTAGCAACATCAACCCGAATATCCCTGATTAAGTTGCAAAAAAGCAACACCAACCTTCACTTTATTTTTTTTCATATTTTTCATAATAAACAGTTGTTTATTATTTATTACTGATTTTTTAAGGGTCCGTGGACTGAAAAAGGCCGGGAGACTCTGCTCTATATTATCTGTGTGAAATCACCTCAATACTAACATTAGCCCGCGTCAGGTTATCCCACCCTTATCACTCTCGCTCCATAAGACATTCATTTTTCACTCACTCGCTCGCGTTTTCTTACAAATGGAATACATTCAGTACAAAAGATTAGTATCTGTAAGATTTTTTGTATAACATATGGACTTAGGATCGGTTTAGAAAGAAATAAAAAGCAATAACAAGAAATTATTTGTTTTTTTTTTAATGAACGTGTTCTTTTTCAAATAAACATTTGATTGATGACTGGAACATTAACTTATTTTCATTGACTTTTTTGTAATAATATAAAACTGGTTTCTTTGTTGTTAATTATCTTCTTTGTAGTTAGTTATTGTAAAGTTTAAGTTATCTCTGGAACTAAGCGATAATCCACTTTTATTTTCATCATCATCAACCCAAATCTATCCGACTTCTTATCACAGGTTTGCCTTCACAGTGATTTAAATAACGACGATAGCCAAGCGCGGATTTGTAGACTTTACACACTTGAAAACTTAAAAAACAAAATACGCTAACTTTCACTACACTTTTATACTTCATCGTTAAAACAAATAATAAATAACAAATTACAAATACACATTACTTAAAAAATCAGGAAAGCCTGCGATTTGAAGCCTGGACCCCAGTGTCAGGACCCAAACTTAAACCACTCCCCTATATACTTTTGCTCTATAAGCCATTAATTTCCCTCACGCCTTACAAATGGTTGGCATCTGTTGAGTACAATAGATTAGTCTGTGAGAATTGAATAAGATAAAAAAGGTTTAGATATATGAGTGCTCATGTTAGTAGTGTCAAGTTGTAAGTAGACCCTTGAGAGATCATTTTTCATACTTCTTTATCATTATATCAGTGTATTACTATAGCTATGTTAACGTGTTAAGCGCTAGGATATTCTAGTTTGAAGTGTGTGATGAGAAAAAGATACATACTAGACATTTCAATTAAGTCATCGGATAGAACTCGTATTTCGGGTTGATTACATACATACATACATAGAAAAGCAAGACATATACATATGTCAATGGGCAGCAACAAACAACTGGACTGCATCTTCATTTGCAACTTAAATTTTATATCAAAGAAAATTACACATAAAACACCAGACTTCTTTAAACATAGACTCCACAATTAATACGAATCCAAAGATACCTCATTTATCAATTATATCATTTCTTCGATGCATTTAGGTTGCAAGGCTTGCCAAAGAATAAGACATACATAGGCTGTTTGTCCACTGCACCGTCACCGAGCCGATACCGAGAACGAGATTATTTCGGGCCGATTTTAATTATGTCTTGACGACGATAGCTTGTCCACCGCGACCGATACCGGCGATTTATTTTGTTCGATCGATACCGGCGTGTGACGGCAGTGTATGGACAAGTTCAAACGTTTTTTATATTGCCGGCACATCGGCCCGACAAAAACTCGGTGCCGATACATCGGCAGTTCAATTTATTGTTTAACGATCATTAATTTAACGTGTAAATCTAATAATAATGATTAATGACGTCATTATCACCTCACGCTTGTTAGCAGCTAGTATTAATTGAGGTATACTGTAAAATCATTTATCTAAAGGTAGTGTTAGATGATTTTAAACGATAATAGAAATTAGTTTAAATTTTTTTTTTATTATATACGAGAAGAGAACGAGCATGCACCACCTGATCATAAGTGGCTACTGCCGCCCATGCACATCTGTAATAAACCCCAGATAAGATTATATTACTATGTGAAGTCGGCTAGAGCTGCGCTGCTACCCCTGAGGACTAAGCTGGAATGCCGCGGAAAAGTGTGACTCTCTTACCCTTCAAACCAGAACACAGCAGCGCTTAACACTGCTGTTATTAGGCAGAAATAAGTATGGCGGTAGCGCCGCCGGAGTCGAACTATAGAGGGTTTTATCACTTCCAGACATCTATTCATAGTATTCAGCCTTACTGAATGTACATAACAATATACTGTTCTGGATCTTTGAATATTATATGAACGGCCGAAATCAGATTTTACACGGCTAAAATATTCAAAAAGGCACAGAGCAAACAAATTCAATGTTTTGTCAGACTGACAAGATGATACATGTGTTGAGCTGGGTGTCGAACAGGACCCACAAGTATTATATTTAAGCACAAGTAGATATTTCTTATTTATTAAACACTTAAATATATTAAAATCTGTTTGTACCTAAGGACTTGTTAAGCACTACTATGTTCTGGTTTGAAGGGTGTAAGAGAGATATACTTTTCCGAGGCATTCCAGCTTAAAACTCAGAGGTAACGGCGCCTCTGTTGCCGTCCACAGGTAGGAATCTAATCTTATTGGGGATTGATTTCCATGGGCGGATGTAGCAACTTAGTCCTAGTCCTATATTATTAATGGGAACGGAATAATAACGGGCGTAAGTGAATTACTTACATGTTTTGTTGCTACTTCATAATTATAAAATCATTTTATATGTTTTTTTATACTATAGGAGTAGCAGACGAGCATGCAGTCCACCTGATGGGAAGTGCCTACTACCGCTCATGGACATCTGTAACCGACCCCAGATAGGATTAGATATTCCTACCTGAGGTCGGCCACAGATGCGCCGCTACCACTGAGGACTAAGCTGGTACGCCTCGGAAAAGTATGTCTCCCTTACCACACCCTTCAAAATTGAACGTTAACGCTGCTGTTATGAGGCAGAAATAGGTGTGGCGGTTTCGAATCAAATCAATAAACTTACCCTCCAAAGCGTGGGTTTCGTTTAATTTAGCAAGAACATCAATACTGTGTAAACCGTAAAAACTGTAATAAGACTGTCTTTTTATGTCGGGATTACGTTATATGATAAAGGTGGTAGAAGCCTCTGTGGTTCAACTGCGCACCATCGCTACGTCTATTTCTGTATAATAACATCAGTAGTGTTAAGCGCTGCTGTGCTCTGGGTTGAAAGGTAAGGGAGACATATTTTTCTGAAGTGTTCTAACTTAATCCCCAGGAGAAACAACGTGGCAAGTAGGAAACTAATCTTATCTGAAATTGTTTACAAATACGTATGGGTAGTAGCCACTTGACTGCTTGCTCGTTTGCTATCCCAATATTATAAATAATACATAAGAACTCTGATAGACGTCAATAGTATAATACATGCGATTAGACATGGACACAATTTAAATTTCGAATCAAATCAATAAACTCACCCTCCAAAGCGTGGGTTTCGTTTAATTTAGCAAGAACATCAATACCGTATAAACCGTAGTAAGCAGTTCTTATCCGGCCGTTACCATTTGCAAATAGCTTAGCAGCTTTCTTGCAACTCAGCGCGTCTGTCAAAGGAGTCCGCCCACTAAAGGGATTACAGATCTACATTACGGCTATTACAGGCCAATGGCTAGATTACAATCGCGATTTGGACGCCGTTTCAAGAAAACTGTAGTAAGACTGTCGTTTTTTTATGCCGGGATTATGTGAAATCCTGCATGTGGTATAAGACTCTGTGGTTTTACTCCGGCGGCACCACCGCTACATATATTTCTAATAACATCATTGTTAAGCGCTACTGTGTTCTGGTCTGAAGAGTGTGACAAGGAAGACATATTTTTCCGAGGTGAGGACGTCTTAGTCCCTAGGGTTTGCAACGTAAACGGTAATAACATTATTATTTTTTAAAACTAAAAATTAATCTAGTAACTTTGCCTGAACTCTCCCTAAGGCGCTTTCTCTCGCCTCGAAAATCGTTAATCCTGAGGATGTTGATAAGGGCAATGGTACAAAATTATTAAAATCGTGTATTGTCATCGGTTTTTGATAGTTTTTCAAAATTTTGAATTAAATTGAACGTTCAAAGTGGATATAAATCGGGTTCAAAGATTCCGTTACTGTTACGTACATACATACATACATACATACAACCCAAGCTAATAAAAGCGTGTTAAAAAGATAATCTTATCGTGGCGCCAATAGCTACTTACCATCTGGTGGACTGCAAGCTTGTTACTTCAATGTTTGTATGTACTACTCTTCAATTTATTAAAAATTGTCCTCAAAATACCAGATATTTCTGAATTTTAATCCCTGCTGGAATGAAAACGGACTTTTAAATTTTCATAAATAGGATATACTTAAATATCCTTCTATGTCCCTTCTATTGTTTATGAGTAGGCAGTTTATTAAAATGTAGGTTTTATTCAACAAAAATAATTAAAATAAGGGCCCATCTAGTACAGTCGGTTGAGTCCATTACTCTATGTAGGACGTTATGCGAACGAATGACTAAATCTTCGACAATAATTCTTCGGAATTCTCTTTTTCCCAAAGCAAGAATTTCTTATATAAAAGATTAAATCATTCGATCTATTGACGAAGGGACTGCTGACTAAATTAAAGAGATATATTTTTTATCTGTTTACGATCTGAAATTTAGTGGCATAATGTAGATTAGAAAGGGTCATGGGTTCGATTCCAAATCAGACAAAACTAGACTGGTAGACTTCTTATCAAACTGTGCACGGCGTTTAGTACCCTCGCTGCGCTCGGGCGCTAACTTCATGCCGTGCAATAATAGGCTACTTAGGCCACGCGTATCGTAAAGTACTATTTAAGCACTCTGGCATCTTGTTATTACAATAATTCTAAAGTTTACAAAATCTTATATTTTATCAAATTCCCTCTACTGTGCCTTCCGAAAAGATGTTTATTTAAAGCTTACCATAGACCGATAGACAGATAAAGCCATGAATGTTAGCTTTTATTTTAAAGACATAAAAACCTAAATCTTTCCAAACTATTATTTAAACCACAAAAGTAATAATGTTCCTGATATAATAATAACTATTTGGTAGATAAAGACAAAAGAAAACATTTACAATCTTTATGGAGCAAGTTTTCAGAAAGAATTCCTTAACACAATGACACGCCTGAAAAGACAAATGGGGCTGAAATTCAGGCCTATTTCATTTAAAGACCCAACGCGACCTGTCTTCAACACTCGGGGACTTCAGACGCGGGTCTTTCTTTTCACTGTAAAAACCTACACAATCTTTATACATTACAAAATCGGTAATCTTTTATCCGACTTCGTAGGATATTGTTTTTTCGCATAAAAAACCATTCTTTTTAAAAGGTGTGTGTTATGGAGTTTCTTTCGCCGCTTCTTCTACATAACGAAACACCGTGTGAAGTGGTGGTAATTGTATTGACATTAAAAAGTAAGGAACCTACTTTGAATAAAAAAATGGTTGCCTGTAAAGTCGGTTTTACGGGCGAAGATTTTACGTGACAACGTCTTTTTCTCGGTAGAATATTTATTGATATGAATATAATTAAATTGCACAATAGGAACAAGGAATTGAATGAAAATAAGAATTGCACAAATTTTAACTATAGAAATATATTTTGTTTAGTCTCTAGTGCTGCGCGCGCGGCAGACCGATCATAGTTGAGTGGGAGAGAGACGCAAGGCATTCGGCGGGCCTCTCTCTCGTTCGGTGACTCATCGTAACGTTACCGGGCGTTACACTTTTTCATGAGTGACTCCCAGCCGCAACCTAATTTAAGACGTTGTCACGTCAAAATAATTGATTTGATGTATGTAGGTCTCATTTTTGGCATGGCCTGTAGCCCAAACAGCAGAACTTGTTTACGTATTTAGTCAAAGTCAAAGTCAAAGTCAAAGCATATTTATTGTGGACACGTAATATACAGGTGACAAAATGTTACTTTATTCGCTATGTCCTGCCATACGGCGTACAATATAATTTGTCTTATTCTAAAATTAATATATGAAGAAGAGAATAGATTTAAAAGACAGGCTAATTAAAATTATACAGAATTAATAAAGACATAGTAAATTACAAAACAAGTCAATAAGTGTCAAAATAAACCAGACCAATCTCAGTGGGGCACTGCAATCAGACCTCATCGTCCAGAAATTCTTTAATTGAGTAATAACACTTGTTAATTAAAAAATCTTGCACTTGGGTTTTAAATAGCTCAAATTTTGATATGGCCCGTATGCTCTTTGGTAGTTTATTGTACAGAAGTGGAGCCATACAAAATACACTTTGTTTGAATAAGGCAGTTTTACCACTAGGAATAATTATTTTATCGTTATGCCTTGCTCGCGATTTAAATTTAAATTCATCAATGTTATTTTTAACAAAATTAACTGTTTCTAAAATATAAATACATGGTAGGGTCAAAATTTTAGCCATCTTAAAATATTTTTTACACGATGTTCTTTTCTTTAGGCAATATATTATTCTTATACTATAGGGTTCGGCCCGCGACGGTAATAATACACGTCCAATCGGTCTCGGATGTACTTTATTAGTTCCTCTTTTACAATAGGTTTTGAAGCTTATATAGTACTTACATCTTACTCTACACGCCCTACCAAAACAGAAAAAAAAAATCAAAAAACATTTTTGCTATTTTTTTTTTTTAACAATGATACAATTTTGTCCTATTTTTATGTATTACTTCCTCTTTATCATTTCGTAAAATTTTTACATTAGGTTCAAGATCTTCCAAAACTTTAAATGGACCAAAATACACATCACTAAACTTATTTCCAGTTTCATTTTTAACTAACAATAAATCATTTTTCTTATATATAACAGGCTTAATATATTCATCAAATTTACTTTTTCTAATTTCCTTAGATTTTAACAAATTTTGTCTTGCTTCTACTTGTGCTTTTTGCAATCTAAATTTTAATTCTGATGCATAGTTTTCCACATTATAAATAGGCTCAACAATAGTACAATTTTGCAAGTTAGATGGTATGTTACAACGTTTTCCAAACACAAGTTCAAATGGTGTATATTTAGTAGAAGAATGTTTTGAAGTATTATAAGAAAAACACCAGTAGGGAATCCAATCACTCCAATTTCTAGAATTATTATCGGTTTGAATCCTTAAAAAGGCATTTAAGGATTTATGTGTGTTTTCTAACGAACCTATTGACTCATGATGATAAGCGCAAGATACAGTATGTTTTATATTTAACAATTTATAAACCTCCGTCATAGTATTTGAGATAAACTCGGTACCTCTGTCAGTGCCAATCTCTCGCGGGATACCGTACCTGAGAATAAAATTATCTACTAAAGCTCGCGCCACACTAACACTATCCTTACTAACTAACGGGTATGCTTCTATATATTTACTTAATTCACACTGGAGTGTGAGTATATATGAAAAATTATAGTAATCCTTATCTAAGGGCCCAACTATATCTAAGAAAACCTTGTCAAAGGCCGACTGCGCAGTGGTAGTTATTACCATTGGCTGCTTCGTATGCAACGAATGCTTTTGTGTCTGACATTTGTTGCATTTTTTTACGAAGTTAGTCACATCAACAACCATATTTGGCCAGTAGTAATATTTCTTAATATTACTAATCATACGCCGTATGCCTGCATGCCCACTTGTGGGAAGCAAGTGAAAGTCATTAAGAATAACTTTCTTGTCATCGCTATTTTTTATACTTATGACGTCTTTTAAAATATAAATTCTAGGACCGGTTAAGTTTTTACTACATTGGGTTAACCACTTTATAAATTTCTTATTTTCATTATTTTTTATTAAATAAATCTCATTTATTATCAATTTATTACAAATAGAGTCCAGGTCTCTCACGAAAACGTCTCGCGCTAAACATGATCGAGAAAATGGATTCACAAAAATTGACAACTTAGATGGAACATAAATAAAATCATTAAATTGTGTATATTTAACTTTTTTATCAAGCTTAAATTGACCTATGATTAATTCAACACATCCTTTAGGTTTTTCAAGAATTTCAACGACTCTCGGTTGATCAGGCCGATCCTCGCTGTCCTCCTTGCTATCTATCAAGTTAGGCGGTTTATCGCTTAAGTTCTTCGCCATTCGTCGAGTCATAACGTTTAATTCTTGGCTCATATTTTTTAATTCGTCGGATGTAATTAAGACACGAGATAATGCATCTGCAGCTACATTACTCACGCCTTTTACATATTGTATGACATAGTCGTATTCATCTAAGATTAAACGAAATTTCAACAATCTACTGGATGGATTATTTATACTAAATAGGTATACTAATGGTTTATGATCTGTTTTGATTGTAAATTTTTTACCAAATAAGTATGGTCGAAAATATTTCACAGACCAAACAATAGCTAAAAGTTCTTTTTCTATTGTTGGATAATTTAATTCGGATTTGTTAAGAGCTCGACTTGCATATGCAATTGGTAAGTCATTGTTATTACATAACACAGAACCTATAGCTGAACCAGAGGCGTCTGTGTGCAAAATAAATTCATTTTCATCGTCAAAATTTGGATATTGCAAAATTGGCGGATTAATTAATGATTTTTTAAGTATATTAAACGCGTTTTCACATTCCGTAGTCCATTCAAATTTAGAATATTTTCTGCATAATTTATTTAAAGGTAACGTAATCTCAGCGAAATTAGGAATGAACTTACGATAATAATTTGTAAAAGCGACAAAACGTCTTACATCGTCAGATGTTTTCGGTGTAGGGTAACATTGAATTACTCGGCTTTTTTCAGGATCAGGCATTACTCCTTTTTCAGATACTATATGACCCAAGTACAATAATTGTTTTGTTAAAAATTTACATTTCTCTGGATTAATTTTTAAATTTACTCTACGTAGTCTTTCGAAAATATCAACTAAATTTTTATTGTGTAATTCAAGAGACCTTCCAAAACAAATTAGATCATCCAAATATACTAGACATTTTTCGTAGTTTAAACCTGACATCGCTACCGTCATTAAGCGACTAAAAGCACTGGGGCTAGTTTTTAAACCCATTGGTAGTCGTTTCATCTGGTATTGCTTATTAGTGGTAAATGCAGTGTATTTCCTACTCTCTGGACTAATTTCTAGTTGATAATAACCCTGACTAAGGTCTAAGTGTGAAAAATAAATTGCTCCTGATAAAGAGTCGAGTATTTCAGTTATATTAGGTAATGGAAACTTGTCCTCCTGTAGCCTATCATTCAGTTTTCTATAATCAATAACAACCCTCCATTTTTTCTTACCACTACTGTCACATTTCTTAGGAACCAGCAGGACTGGACTAGACCATTCGCTGCTGCTCTCTTCAATTATATTGTTATCTAACATTTCACTAATCTGCCTATCAATTTCCGGTTGTTGACTTTTAGGAAGTCTATAAGGCTTAGTATATACTGGGGAGACATTTTCCTTTAGTTTGATTGACTGTTTATATAAGTTAGTTACGCCTAATTTATCGCCTGGCAATAAAAATATGTCCGAATATTTTGCACAAATATTTTCTATAGAAATTTGTTCTTCTTTGTTTAAATGTTTGAAATCTAAAATTGAAAACAATTTTTTCACACGGTCCGATAAACTATATTTATTGCTTTCAAATGTACACATAAAAAACTCATTAGAACTAATTATATCAGGTATGAAATAACTTAATTTAACTTCTTCCTCTCTAGTATTTAAAAATTTTAATGGTATTTTACCCTTAGTGGGACGTACTAAAAGAGATGCTAAAAAAACTCCATCACTCAATTGTTTAGGTAACACTACACATTCGTCTTGTAATGTTGTTCTTACGAAATACGTCATTTCACATCTAGCCGGTATGGTTACATATTTATTATAACCAAGATTACCCATTTGTAATGGTAACGTAACAGGAACATCTTTATTAATAGTTAAAGTATTTTGTTCAAAGTCTAATATACAGTTAAATTTACTCAAAAAATCCTGACCTAAAATACCATCGGTTCTACATGAAAAATTTTTTAAAATGTAAAATTTATGTTCAAACTCGTAATTTTTATAATTCAACTTTAAATAGACAAACCCATCGCAAAAAACATATCCACCGATACCGCTGATTCGTATTCTCTCGTTATGGAAAGGTATGCGCCGGTTATCTAACACCTCTTGCCTAATTACGGACAACGACGCACCAGTATCAATTAACCAACTCCGTGATTCATCAAGAACATTTAGGCAAACTGAATTTATATTTTGACAATAGAAATGCTCATGCTCGAAAAAACCAATTACTATTACTTTGTTCAGTGCTGGGCTTAGGACTCTCTGAATTCGATATGTCGGTATTATGTTCCGTATTATGTACTTCGGCTACATTTATTTGACTTTGCCGTGTGTGGCCACGAAAACCCGTAGGGCCACGAAAACTCCTAGAACCGCGATTTGTATATTTTCGGCCTTGAGTATTATAATTCGACGTATTGCCTACACCACGATTGCCATGAGGGTAACCACGATTAGAATGAACATTCAGAGAACCATTCTTTGACAAATTTTGAGAACTGTTATTATAAATACCTCGTTGGTAATGGTTTCCTCGAAAATGATGTGAAGGATACCTACCTCTGTTATGACGATAATTCATCATCTGATGCTCACCACCACAATGAAGATTCTCATCCAATGCACCTTGAATTGCATCTTTCAATGTGCTGTAATTCCTTGCTGCAATGATTGTACTAAGACGACTGTTTCGCAACCCATCGGAAAATCTTTTTATAGCAATACGCTCGTTTATTGGCTTCAAAATTTCGTAGGCATTAGATTTTCCATTGGCTTGTGCAACTGTTAAGTCGACAAATAACTTTTCAATCTGCTTACCAAACTCCTCAATACTCTTACTATCCTGACGAATACATTGCAGTTGAGATTGTATAGCCGTGTCGGATTTTTTAGGCAATAATATATTCCGCATGTCCCTAATCAGATCTGTAACGGATGAATAATTAGAACACATACGTAATTTTGCGCTTTCTGATAACCTTGATTTTAAAACAAACTGTATCAGCTGTTTTTTGTTACCATCATCAATCATAGAGTCATACATTTCAATATTGGAAATTAACTGTTTAGTAACATCTTCGTCTCCTGTCATTACTGGTAACAGCGAAATTGCCGTTTTTAAGTCAAACTTCTCCATGGTGCTTATCTTACTATCAGAACTATCTTCACTATCAGTACAAAGATTAATTATTCTAGAATACAATTCATTTATATTACCAAAAAGACTATGAAATGTTTCTCTTTCCTCATAACGGAATACCTTATTTTTTATCTGATTTTCAATAGAACTACAAAGAAAACTAAATTTATTATATAAACATTTCGCTTCATTTAACTTTTTTTCTTTTATAATTAATGTCCTTCTCTTAGATCCTAATTTTACTAAATATTCTTTGATATATTTTAAGTCTTTATATATTTGTTTAATTTCACTTTCCATCAGTAATTATATAATAAATGTTATGTCTATTAAATATCTTGAATACAAAAGAGTTCACACAAATATATTATATTGATTATATTACATTTACGATTAAAACAAAAGAGAGAACAAGAATAAAAAAAACAAAACGCTTTTAGACCGATGCAGTAGCTTCGCGTTGTTGCCGACGCAGTAGACTCACGGTGCGCCGCAGCTCACTAGTTTCAATAGTCCGCTGCATCCAGTCGTCGTGGCACCTTCTATAGAAGCGGCACAACATGGCTCCAACCCCCACGATCAGGATTACACAAATTGCTATTAGCACATATGATGTGGTACTGGCGTGCTGCATCAATTGTTCTGTGGACGCACTATTTCCTGCTCCATTTTGGGCTATAATAACTTCTTCATTTTTTGTTTGCCTTCCTCCCATGATTATGTTATTTTATTAATGTTAAGTCCATATTAAAGTTCATTTATTGTCCATGACACTCAACACTGACGACACGGTGTAGGTAACCGTAAACCGCGCACGCGCTGGCAGGGTCGCCATATAGGGTTCGGCCCGCGACGGTAATAATACACGTCCAATCGGTCTCGGATGTACTTTATTAGTTCCTCTTTTACAATAGGTTTTGAAGCTTATATAGTACTTACATCTTACTCTACAATACATCTTTTTTGAGCTATAAATGCTTTGTTTTTATCTGTCGAATTCCCCCAAAAAATTACTCCATATCTCAATGTCGAGGCAATGTAAGCATGATAAGCAGTTAAAGCGACATCGATATTTACTACTTTTCTCAGATTTCGTAACGCATATGAGAACTTACTGAGCTTTTTGCAGACTTGGTCGACCTGTGTTTTCCATCTAAGTTTTCTGTCTATTTGTAAACCTAAAAATTTTGTAACGTCAGTCTCTTCTATATTAGTCCCTAAATAATTGACGTTTATTTTGTCATGTTTATGTTTTTGCTTGAAATTTATTATTTTTGTCTTATCTAAATTTATTGTCAAATTATTATGATTAAACCATTTTATTATAGATGTCAATGAGGAATTAATTATTTTTTCAATATTTGTAGTTTCACCTGTGTACAGTACCGTACTATCGTCAGCAAAAAGTGTTATGTTAAAAGGGATTTTACTCGGTAAATCATTAATATATATAAGAAATAGAAGAGGACCCAAAACACTGCCCTGTGGCACGCCATATTTTATGGATCTTCTTTCTGATTCATATTCTATCTCTGTCTTTGTGGTTTCACGTACTCTACTTATCTTAGTTGTTTGTGTTCTCCCAGTTAAATATGATTTTATGAGATCCTGCGCTTTCCCTCTGATACCATATGAGAACATTTTTTGGAGTAGAATCTTATGATCTACATGGTCAAACGCTTTGGAAATATCCATAAATAGAGCAATGGCTGGCTCCCTTTTATCAACGTTGCTAATAACTTTATTTAAGAATTTATAAATAGCCATATTTATTGATTTATTGTGCCTAAAACCATACTGTTCTTCACATAGAATATTATGCGATTCAAGAAATACGTAAAGTTTCTTAAAAATGATTTTTTCGTAAATCTTCGCAAAAATTGACAATAAGGCTATTGGTCTATAATTGCTTACATTGCAGGGATCCCCTTTCTTCAGCAAAGGTTTTATAACAGATTGTTTTAAATCCTCAGGAAAAGTACCATTCTCCAGGCATAAATTAATTAAAAAACATAAAATGGGAGAAATTATATGGGAGACATCTTTAATAATTTTAGTTATTACCCCATCATAACCAGAGCTATTAGTATTTTTTAAAGAAAGAATTACAGAATTTATGTCACACGGTATCACAGGAGTCAGAAATATTGAATTAGGATTATTGTATGTCACAGTATTATCAATTATATCATTTTTTCTAGTTTTAACTACGTCAGCAAAATAATTATTAAAGTAAGTTGAGATTTCTCGTGGATCATGGATATCTTTTCCCTCGACAGATATTTTGTGAATGTCTTCTTGAGGAAAATTAGCTTTATTTTTATTAATAACCTGCCAGGTTGCTCTAGTTTTATTTGAGGAAGATTTTATGTAGTTGTCATTTTGGGATTTTTGTGTTAATTTTATAATTGATTTGTATCGTTTGGAATATAATTTATAAGCTTTTTTATTATTTTCATTAGGGCATAATCTATATTTCCAGAGCAGCTCTCGCGTACGCTTACTACACAATCTAAGTCCCCGTGTTATCCATTTAGGTTTCACTCTAGGTGATATTTTAATTCGTTTCATGGGAAAACAAAGGTTATACAGTAATTTGAACCAGTCATGAAAATATATAAAAGATTCATTTGCATCTAATTTGTTATAAACTTCGTTAAAATTTAACTGACTTAAGTATTTAATAAATATATATCTGTTCTCTAGTGAATAGTCTCGCCTATATATAAACCAGTATTTAAGATGACAGAACTTTTTTACGGGGCATTTTATTAGTTGTGCACTATGGTCAGAAAGATCCAAGTCTATGATTTCGCTCTTGCTAGCTTTTATGTTATGTATTATATTGTCAATACAGGTGTTACTGATATAGCGCGTGGGCGATTTAAATTCAAATTTTAAGTTGTGGCTCAGAACTAACGATTCAAACTCTGTGGTAATTTTATCTATTTTAAGCATGTTTATATTAAAATCGCCGCATATAATTAACTTGTTTCTGGTAATCGTTAATTTTTGTATAATTGTATTAAGACGCGAGAAAAAGATTTCGTATATATCAGTAGTTTGCTTGGGTACGCGATAAACACATAAGATACTAACTTGGCGATCCATTAATTCGATCGCACAACATTCAATAATACCCTTGATTGATAGGTCAGTGGCCTCTTTAATATCTATAAAGGAATGATTTTCCCGGACAAGAATACAACTTCCCCCATGTCTGTTATCCCGCATGAAAATAGTCGCTAGTTTAAAGTAAGGGATTTTTAAACTGTATTCATCTCCAGGTATCATGTTATGTTCGGTTATACATAGTACATCAATTAGTTTACCTTGCGTGGCTAATTCTTCCATACTTAATGTAAGTTGATCTGATTTATTTATGAGACCATTGATATTTTGATGTAGTACACAAATATAATTATATACGAAATAAATTATTAGATATTACAGAATTATCACTGTTAATGTCTCGAATTGTATTATTAGCAAAATCACTATTTAAATTGTCAACAATATTGTTATTAGTACAGGTACTGCTATCTTTTATGGACCCCGTGTTCAGAGTTTGTGTTCCAATATCTCTATAAAATTTGTTAGTATTATTCTTAATTTGCAAGGATAGGTTATATTTTTTAAAATTTTGTTTATAGTTTATCGATAAAATTTCCTTCAAAGTACATCTGGCTAAATGATTTACGAAGTCCCCTAATTTTGGAATAATTTTACTATAATTGAGGTCCATGTAGATAGTATTAATAAATTTTTTACACGTAAATTTAAATTGGTAGTTTAGCGTTTTTTCGTTCAAAAATCTATTTACGGGGATTTCGCTAACAATTACATTGGTGTGTGCTAAAGATTTCAGGAATATATTGAGTTCCGTATTCAATTTTTCAGGATTTTTGTCATCACAACCCCCTAATAAGATAACACAATCATCATTCGTTAAGGTTAATATTTCTGATTTGCATGAATTTACTATGTCCTCAAATAACGCGTTTGGCTTAAGAAAACTTGTCACGATGTATGATGAACCTAACAGTTCCTGCAATTTTCTCCTTAGACCTCGGCCTCGACTATCCCCTAAAATTACTATGCGATATTTTCTTTTTGAAGAGTCTTGTTTGTTTGATTCGTATTGAAGTGTAGGAGTTTCATCATGTTCTATTGAAATCGTTCTGCGTATTATTGAATTGTCTGGTAATGAGTTTGAGTGGCTATTTATTTCGACGTCTTTTTTAGTAGTCTGCCTGTCTTGTTTCGTATAACTTGTAAATCTAGATGATACTGGAGTGTTTCCCTGACTTAGACATGTTATATTTTTATACGTATGTAGAGGCGACGCTCTTGGATATCTCATTTTTATATTTAACATCCTTTTTGATATGGTAGCAGGTGATGAGTGTCTATCTGATTGATGGCAATTAAAATTGAATGTTTGTGAGATTTTTTTTAGACAATCAATTTGCTTATTTTGTTCCGATATTTTCTGTTTAAGATGTTTATTTTCATAATTTAAATTGTCAATTTCATTATCAGCACTTTGCAGTTTTTGTTTTAAAGTAGCCAATTCATTCTTCAATTCGGTGAATATGTCGTCATCGTTATTGATACTCTGTTGACTTAGAGACGACGAGTCCAGCAATGTTGCGTTAAGGTCGATATTGTCAGAAACATCTTTTATATCACGGCGTGCGTAAATGGACGTTTTACGCACGCTTCGCGTGCGCAAAACCCCCATTTCCGACCCCGTAATATAAAATTTTATACAACACGCGGACGAAAAATGTTTTTCTGACTCGTGTGATTGCAGTCCTCGCCTGCGGCTCGGCCTGCAAACTCACACTTGTCAGAAAAAAATTTTTCGTCCTCGTATCGTAATGTACTATTAAGTTATTTTCTGATTCCGATCTTTGAATTTTTTTACGAAGAGTTATATTCTCCATGATGATATTTTTATTGTTAATTAAATAAGAAAAATTTAATTCACAAAAATTATCGTCCTACTGAGGTTTGAACTCACAACCTCTTGTTTGTTTACTCGAAGACCCAAGCCTCTACACCAACGAGTCGCTTCATCCTGCATTCGAATTTTGCGATCCTATTGTACGTTGATTAGTTTAAATCTTATAACACTGCAATAATGACCATATATGGTAACGTTTAGTGGCGATCGCACACACGATGAGTCACCGAGTTAACTACACTGTTTTGCCGTTTTCACACAATTTTTGAAATGTTTTGCTTGATTACCGGGAAAATACAACACTTATCTTGAAAATTATTATTGTCACTGGATAGTACTTCACTTAATTTAGTTTTTTATATAATTTTCAACCGTAAAGATAAAGTTTATAAATACTTATTAAATTTTTTGCACAGAGCTAACTTAGTTGCGTGTTCTCGCCGCGAGTGTCGCGCGCGTTTTGATAGTCATACTAATCAGTTCTGATACAGTCCACTATAGGCACTGATTGAAAATGTATGGGCAAATACATAAACTACAAAAGCAGTAAAATTTTTGTACGTAAAAAACGTAGTAAGGGTACTGATTTTCGCACATGAAATGTCGTTGGTGGCAGTAATTCCTTAACATCAGAACATCATCTATTTAAGTTAGAATTATGTGCTACGCACCCTTTTCATTCTAAGGGAGAGCGGTTCTCGACAGTGGGACAGTAATATCTGGCACTTCATCTATCCTACAACTTGACTGCGTTGAAAGGAACAGTGCTTAGGAGCACTTCAAAAACGTGGGTGTAATATTACGACGCTATTCCACCCTTTAAAATACCCACACACTAAGGACTGGTTCACTCTAGCGTTTTTCTAGCGTAAACGTTCGCAAGCGCAAAAACCGCGATAGCGCTGCGTCCACGCGATGCTAACGCAACACTATACAGTCGTGTCCACTGGTCCGTCTAACGGAACCCGCTAAATAGTTTAATGTTTACTACATTAATTTATTTATTTACAACAATTTGTTAATTCTTGCTTTTTTCATTGACGAGCTTTTGCCCGCAGCTTCGCTCTCGTTACGAAGTAATATTTTCATCCCCTATTTTATCCCCTTGGGGGTAGAATTGATCAAAATCCTTTCTTAGCGGATGCCTACGTCATAACATCTACATGCATGTCAAATTTCAGCCCGATCCGTCCATTGGTTTGGGCTGTGGGTTGATAGATCACTATGTCAGTCAGTCACCTTTGAGTTATATATATATATTTAGATGTGAAAAATGTGTTATATTTACGTTATATTACAAAGTAATTACTTTTACCTATTTGTAAATGATATGATGTCATAACTGAAAAAAAGGTTGTTCAGTTATGCTTTTATATCCTTTTTATAAGCAAAGCCAACAGTAAACTTTACTCGGAAACCATTTTGTTATTGGCACTAAATCGATGATAAAGCTATACCTACGTCTATCGAACGCATAACTGCAAAAAACACTAGTGAGTAGGCGCCTTAAACGATAAATGAAATATATGCCTATACTTATTTTTAGGTAGCCTTTTACTTTGTAGCCGCCCACACTCAACCTCTTTAAAATATCAAGAGAATGTTATGATTAGAAAACTATGGGTACGAGAGAAAGGTCATAATTGAGTTTAAAAGCTAAATAGATGATTTTACATAACTGAAGATAGGAATAAATGGATGTGAATGAATATGTATATTATGCTTTTGGAAGTTGGAAGAACTAGTATGTTTTTACCCGGGAGGTACGACCGTTTTAGCTATTTGTAACGTTAGGCAGTTTTTGCGTTTAAGGGGTTTGGATGCCGGCTGCTGTGGCATCTTAGTCCACAAAAGTGGCATCACGTTTGTGATCACTTTTAGATAGAAGCGATAATTTATATGGAGTTAGTTATGGATGTCCTTTTGTGAGAGGTGAGGTGAGGTGAGATGAGAGAGGTGCGTACCTAAAGGGTAAAAGAGGAAACGTATTACTAAACATCCGCCTTCTGTCCGTCCGTCACAGAACTCTTATCTCTGGAACCTTAATATATAGACGTTTGAAAATTTCACACATTATACGTAATGTATAATGGTGACCGCTATAACAATTGAAAATAATTGGCGACTGCCATACAAGAAACCGCTTTTTTTCGGAATTTTTCGCTTTATCTATTGAACCGTAATAGGCAGACATTAAAATTTTCACAAGGCTTCTTCTATAGCCGCTATGATAACAAATACTAAAAATAAAAAATACATGATAATTGGGTGGTGCAGAACCGTCCTTTTGCAATATCGACTTGCACTTCGCCAATTATTTAATAGTGGTCACTTACCAATAGGTGGACTACATGCTTTGCTACATCAATTTAAAAACAAAACACTGTTATCTCCTAAAAAGGTGACAAAACACTATTTACTAGGGACAAATAAAATCAACATGTAGGTTTAGCCAAAGCACTTTTCGCGACATAACTTCAGCGGACGGTTTTTCGACGCCAAATTGGATTACCGGCCACACCTTTGTCGTGCGAGGGGAATAATATAATGGGCAGAATTTCATTTCGCTGGGTCAAGTACGTTGTTTGTCTGGAAAAAGTAAATAGGCGATTCCGGTTCTATTATAGGTGTATCTCTTTTAAAATATAGGTAGAAATAGAGCATGCGGTCAACTTGGTATTTCCTTAGTACTACCTCCTAATGTCCCTGTAGTTGCGGGACCAGAATAGGGTACGGTATCCCCTGCCTGTCGTAAGAGGCGACCTAAAAGGGGCTTCCGGGGTTACGGACGACAAGAGTGGGAGCTCGAACCGCCCGGCCAGCAACCCCGAGATGGACGGCGGTTTGTGTGGTCGTATAACGTCGTGAATACCAGATGGTGTGGTGAGTTTCAAGCTCACCTGGCCGGAGCCCGACGGGGCAACGCGCCAAATGGACTCCAGTTGCGTTCCGTTGGAGATCCCGGAGTCCTCTACGCAGCGCCGAGGACGGCCACCGGGGGGGGTTTTAGTGCGATAAGAATCCTCCCACGGCATAAGGTACCTTTTGAAGGTTTCCCCCTCGTCAACAAAAAAAAAAGTAGGTACTACCACCAATGGACGTATCTAACGATTATATGGTTGAAGTCCTCTGTGTGGTCGGTCATAGATGCATTTATCATGCATAGACCCCTGAAGACTAAGTTGGAATACATGTAGTTTAAATCTGTCAAATAGAATACAACAATGCTACACTAACTTTTTTATGAAATAGAAGTAGCGGATACACACGCAGTCCACCTAATGGTAAGTGGCTAAGGCCTATGGATATCTGTAACCAACGACAGATAAGATTCCTACCTAAGATGTGCTTCAGATGCGCCGCTACTCCTGAGGGGTAAGTTGGAGTGCCTCGAACGCGTGGTTGCACCGCTGCCTCACGGCAGCTCACAACACCGGTGGGCAGTGTGCCCACTGAGGAGATCGCCCGGGTAAGGAGAGATCCCTCGAGGCCCGTAGACCCTGCGCCATGCGGCGAGGTCACGCCGCGTCATAAGACGACCGCTTTGCCTCAGAAGCGCCGCTACTCCTGAGGAGTAAGTTGGAGTGCCTCGGAAAAGTGTATCTCTCTTACCACCTTCAAACCGGACCACAACAGCGCTGTTCTATTTTGCGCAAACTTAACACAGATGTCCCGAAAATTCAATCACCACGAAGCTCATTTGTTGCGAAAATTAAGTCATTTTTTAATGATTACTTCTTTACAAAAATCCATTGCAATTCTTATGTGAATAAGGTTGTACATTTCTAGATCAAAAATACTAAAATATATAATTAGGAAATACATAAAAAAACAGTGTCAAATTTAATACCACACAGTCAACATAAATCGTTATTATGATCATTAGTCTCGTTTGTTTTATTTGGAGTTTACTTTACCAACAAAATAAATAAAGTAAAAAATGTTTCTAAAGCACAAACTCTTCAGACGACCTTACTTTTACACTTTTTAACTTCTAAAGTGCTCCAATTGCACTTAGCGCAAAGTGCTTTTGTATTGACAATTGGGTCACTTTTGCAGGGAGTGTTCAAACAATTATGAGTTATTTTACAAAAAATATTAGGTTATTTTAAATATGTATATAATAAATATTGGAATCAATTTAAATGTGATAAAACGCTTTATGATTTAATATTGTAAGCACATTTATGTACCTATAATAGCATAAGATGAAAGAAAACTTTGTGATTTGATTTCGTTAGCACCTAAGAGTATTTCTTTCGCATAACAGCGGTGTTAAGCGCTGCTATGTTCCGGTTTGTAGGTTTTGGTAGTGGTGAGTGGAGATATACTTATCCGAGCCATTCCAACTTAGTCCTCAGAGGTAGCAACACATCTGTGGCCAATATCAGATAAGAATCGAAAGCTATCTGAGATGGATTACAGATGTCCGCGGCGGCACTAACCACTTACCATCAGATTTACTGCACACTGTTTCATCATCATCAACCCCTTCCTGTCCCCTGCTGGGCACGGCTCTCCTCAAATAATCAGAAGAATTAGGCCATAGTCCACCTCGTATGCCAAGTGCGTATCGGTAGACTTCACATACATTTGATTTTTTTTTATAAATCTCGCAGGTTTCCTCACAATGTTTTCCTTCACCGTTTAGCAAGTGATCATTAATTTGTCATACGCACATAACTTTGAAAAAGGTGCGTGCCTGGGATTTGAAGTTCGGACCCCTCGATCGAGAAGCCGAATTTCTTAACAACTAGACTATCACTGCCAGTTGTTTAAATATAGAAGTAGCACACTGTTTGCTACTTCGATATTAAAAAAAAACTGTTACTAAAATGGATTTTGTAACGAGCAAGTGGTTCAAATGTGGCACTAACTGTTATTTGCTGCGGCTTCTCGCTTCAATTTCCGACTGGCTCAAATGTACGTTTCCGATTCAGGTGCACGTTACGTAAACTTCGTGTTTATTCGTATACCCATATTTTATGCACTTTTATCGGTACAGATGTACATTTTATGCATATTTATGAGGTACAGAAAGTGTTATAATGTACTAACATACATTACATTTTACATTTCTTATCTCATCTCAGGAGATAAGGGATCAATTTCAAAATATCTTTTCTTACGTTATGTTTGTCATATTCAAAGAGCTCTTAGGCACAATTCGGATTCTAGATCCTCAAATTTTAACTACGGGTCTCCCGACAGGATAATTAGGTTAAACTTGGATAGGAACTTGTACAAATATTAGAAACGTAAATTTCTAGTTGTTAAAGCTTAATATTTGTTACCCTTAAAACTGTCCCCTATGCACTTAACGCCAAGTGCTTTTCGGATAATTAGGTCAGTTTCCGCACTTGCACTAAAGTGTGCGATCAATTAGTTGTTTTTCCCGCTTTAACTAAACTAGAAACTTGAAAGAGTAAAGTTAAAGTAAAGTCAAGATGCTTGAATCTTTTTAATATGAAAATGATATAACAAAAAATCAATTAACTTATGTCTAAGACACTAATAACTGCAGTGCTAAGCGCATCTCTGTTCCGTTTTGAAGGGTGTGGTAAGGGAGACAGACTTTTCCGAGGCGCTCCAGCTTAGTCCTCAGGGGTAGTGGCGCATCTGTGGCCGACCTCAGGTAGGAAAATCTAATCCTATCGGGGGTTGATTACAGATGTCCATAGGCGGTAGTAGGTACTTACCATCAGGTGGACTGCATGCTCGTCTGCTACTCCTATATTAGAAAAAAAAATTAAAATACCTACATATGAGACCGAATAAAAATACTGTACAAGTATTTTACGTGTCAAATATAAGAAATTATTAAATATAAGACATAAGTTGCTCTCTTTTAATCGACTGCGACTTTATAAAACATAATATGTACGTGTGTATGTCATATATATTTTAATATAATAATGAGGCATAGTTGGAATCGTCTAAAGATTTATAATCATAATAATTGTCTAGTCAAACAAAACGAAATACCAAGCGACGTGCAATCCTCAAAAAACTATGCTTTACGCCTATTCTGCTCATGTCATCATGCAAATAACATTTCCCGCAAAGAGTACTAAAGGTGGCTCCGTAAAAAGAGTAAATACACCCCTAGTACAATTACAGTCCCTTTATACCCGTAGTACAAATTGTCCCAACAGACAAAAAGCCTTTCACAAAGCAACAGTTGTTGGTGCAAATTTACACGAACAAGTTCATTAGTCAAGCCTCGCATTTGCAGTTTCATTTGCCTCCAGAGAGCTATAAAAGATAAAAGTTTTATCTACACGTATGAATTGCGTCTGTACATTTAAAAATACACCGATATATTCGCATTCTTTTGTAAACAAGTTTGGTTTGCGACTTTGCAAGTCTAGTAACCCGTAATAAGTAAGTAATAAGTAGTATAGTACCCGTAGTAAGTAGTAGTAATTGTACTACCCGCCTATAAATTTACTTATTACTAGCTGACCCGGAAAACGTTGTGTTGCCATATAAATAAAAAAAAGGTTAAAGGTGAACATCCCTTATCGCTTAGGGGTATGAAAAATAGATAGTAGCCAATTCTCAGACCTACCAAGGCTAATAAAGCTGTAGTTTTTCTCTTTGTTCGTGTATGACGCAAAAGTACTTGACACACACACATAGATTTTCATTAAATTTTTTGTATGGAATAAGTATGTGTAATATAATGTTATATATAAAATTCTCGTGTCACAATGTTAGTTACCGTACTCCTCCGAAACGGCTTTACCGATTTTCACCAAATTTTATGTGCATATTCAATAGGTCTGAGAATCGGGTACTTTATTTTATTTATATGGCAACACAACGTTTGCCGGGTTGGCTAGTTTGTACAAATATATGAAATTTTCCAAGATTTAAGTTTTAATTTCTATTCGTAAGTAAAATTGCCCCACGAGTAGAATTCTACGTAGACAATTTATCATTATTGTAGCCTCTTTATCATCGAGCACTCTATTAAAATAGGACCAAATTGTTATTTATGATTGGGAATAGCCATAAATGTGTTTTATTTTAGATTATGAGTTATTGGAAAATCGCGTTGCCTTATTTTCAAGTTATATTTTATTATTAAGATTAATATTTGAAAATAAAATGGCAGTTCTATTTAACGATTTAAAGTTTAAACTATGTGTATGTTAATTCGCTTTAAAATGACGGTTTTCAAAGGTATTCAAGTAAAATATTCACTAAAATTTTCAAGAATAATAAAACTAAACAACTCTACACAAAGTACAATTGTTACAGAACTAAGAGCTTTTAGAACTCTACAAAGTACAAAGTAGAGCTCGTTCACCTTATTGTACTTAGAAGAATTTCAACATTTGTAATATTGGTCGATATTTTTATTGATATAAAAGTAAACTAACTATCAATAACTGTCATATTTTAAATCACATTATTTTAATGGACAACTTTATCTATTTGTTCTATAAGGCTAAAAAATAACTATAAGCAACGCAATATTGTACAAATTCGGACAAAATGTACGAATACAAAGTTCATTTCTATTCGTAAGTGGAATTTGCCCCACGTGCAGAACTCTACAAACTAGGACACTTGTTCACGCTATTTGCTCTATTGTTTGCGGACAATTTGTCATTATTCAGGCTCCGTTGTTAGCTCTCTCTAGTGCTATCAAAACAGGCTGAATTTTAGGCCGCTTACGAAAATTTGTATATACATTATTTTACATATGTTATTTTGTTAATTAATTAGTGTTAAGCAATACGGCAGGTTTTGGGTAACAATTATGTTTCTTGTTTATGAATAGAAGTGACGTTTCGGTTAACAAGCTTTTTCGAAACAATTTATACGGGACATAGCTAATACGTAATAAATTTGTGACCGTTCGTCTCCTAAAAGAAAGTACCTAGATCCACAATTTTTCATGATTGCGTCGATATCTGTATAATTTACTGAGATCAAAAATACAATACCTTGAAAAAACCCTTGTTTCAAATTATAGTATTCATAGTACAAATTCTCACTTTTACACTATTACATGTTTTTTGCTTCTAAGTAAACATAGATAGCATGGTTCCTACATGCGTGGAAATTGTGTAAACGAATGAGTTTTGGCATTCGTTCAATACGATGTTAAGCTACAACATCGCTTTAGGCTTACGTTGTGAACAAATGTTATAGAAAACACAAATAACGGTGCTAAAATCCGAATTTTATTGTTATAGATAAGCGTTATCGTAAATAAACCATAAACAAAAACAACCATAGATATTTATTTGCGACGTAAACCTGGATTAGAGCAATTGATAACTTAATAACGTTAAATCAAAAAGAAGAATCCAGTATCATGAGATAAAAAAGTAAGGAATGGTAGACCAAAAAAATGTATTCGGTGCCGAGAAATGTTTAATAAAAATCCCAGTATTTTCAAATCGAAGACAATTTTTCTAAATTATACTGATGAAATTAACAGACATGATATTTAATATTTTCAATGTGTAATACAATTTTAAAGAATTAACTCGCATATCTGTCTTTATTACTGACTGACCGACTTTATTTACTAGTTTCATTTCGTAATCACATTTCTCAATGTGTGTGTGCGCCCGCGTTTTTCTATGAGCTTGTATCTTGTTCGACTGCAATCTATATTTCCGATTTCGAGATAGTACTATGTATACTACAGATAACGTATTAGTTAATAATAAAAACTCTGCTCTGCTTCTTTTAAGCAGAACGTACGATTATACGTTTGTTAGAGGAAGTTAGTGCCGTAACTTTGTGATTAACGGTAACTAAGTTATGAGAAGTTTCTCTTCTAGAATCAGAAGAGTTATTGTGTACTTTCGGATTCAGTTTACAGATTCGGTAAAAATAAAATGGTAAGTGCGAACGATGATCATCCATAAACAACCTAATATAAATTTGCAAGTAAAAACAGTATGGTTAATTCCGCTCACATATCTCTTACTGCTTCAGGGGTGGCAATGCGTCCCTGTAGTTCCGGGACTAGAATAGGGCTACGGTATCCCCTGCCTGTCGTAGGACGCGACTAAAAGCGGGCTTCCAGGGTTGCAGGCGGCAAGAGTGGGAGCTCGAACCGTCCTGCAAGCGACCCCGGGAAGGACGGTGGTATGTGTGGTCGCATATCGTCGTAAACACTACATGGTGTGGGAGAAGCGAAAACTGCTCCCCCAGGGTAGAGCCCGTTGGGCATCGCGCTTGGAGGGCTCCGGTTGTGTTCCGTCGGAGATCCCGGAGTTCTCCAACAAGTGTTGAGGACGGCCACCAGGGGGGGTTTTAGTGTGGTAAAAATGCCACATAACCCGGCGTCGCTCCCACGTCGTCGGGTACCTTTTAAAGGTGGCAAAGCATGTATGATCGATTTCAAATAGAATTCCTGAGCTATATTAATTTACTTACTATCAAGTACATACTACATGCTCGTTTGCTACTTCTTTAATAAAAAAATCAAAATGTCTTTGCATAGTAGGTATATTTTATATTGTACAAAACTCCGAAACGCTTACTAGTAAATGAGATTATACAACAAACGGCCGTATTATGATAATGCCGACTCAATATGTTCCGAATATACCAATGCTACTTGTCCAATTTGTTATTGAATGAATAATGGGTGGAAGGCAAGCGTATTATAATATTCCGTCTTCGGTAATATGTTTTTTTCCGATAACTAATAAAAATGTTTAGGTAATCCTTTTTTCTTGAAATTGGAGTAGCATGATAGTACTACTTAGACATATGGCAATGTAGATTTAATAGATATACTAATCCCAGGAGCAAATGTCATAAAACAAGATGGCTGATTGTGGCGTTCCTACGGCGTTCGCGCAAAACTTATGCGTGCTTCAATACTTTGAAGGGTGCTTCAATAGTTTAAGACATAGGTCTCAGTTATCATTGCATAAAGTTGCTGTGTTTTGGCATACTGAACTTACAAAAAATAGTTTTTAAACGAAGTTTAAATACGAAGAGGCCCAAGAACTGCGGTATCACTGTGAAACACCTTTTTTCCACATCTATTTATGTGTTGTAGCAGTTTTCTCAATGCGGTGAAATTGACTTACATGAACAATGAACATATATGATGCTTTCAAGTTAAATCTTAAACGGCTTATAGTGGCCGACGAAGACCCATATTATTTATATTTATTATTTATGTCTGTTGAAGAGATTTACAGTGATTACATGAAATCCGAAACATAAATTTTGTCCCAAACGACTTATTTTATACACAAAGAGCACATTAATAAAATAACGCATAACTCCTATTAAGTAACTTTGTATCTGACAAGTATTTTTATATTTTATGCATTTGGTTTTATTTTAAATTGTGTTCTCAAATACCAAATAGTCTCGTACCGAAAGTTAATTGAAATTTTGTTTCTTATATTTTAACTTTATAGTACGATAAAATAAATGGTTTGTTATGAAACCGTCACGAATAAACTTGATTTATAATCTATCAATCTTCTTTATGGAAAAAATATATAAGTACAGTTGCGAACAATTTATACAATCCGACATATTAATCACGATAGCAGAGACATTTTATGAATTGCAAAATAACAAAAATCTCTTCATTTAATATACGCGGTCAATAACAATACATTTCGCGGGAACTCGAGCGTGGTTATCACATTTGCATTCCGCGCCAACTTCGCCGCCATGTTAGTTTTTCGAATCGTAATATGTTTACGCTGCGTTCAAATATAACCAGTTGACCTAGAACATAAAAAATATGTATAATCGTTACATTCTTTCGATGTATATAAATTTGTGTAACAAAATAATCTTGGACTATCATACTTTCATATCATAATCTAAAAAATCACCTTGTAATTATAGGACTTTTGAGATTTTATTTTCATTAAAAATACAAACGGTAAAATTATTCGCATAACGTGATAAGTGAATCCGTGGTATAATTGACCCGTCAAGAGTGTCGCCTCGGAATTATAACAGCAGTATTCAAAGATCAGAGTTCAGATTAAAATGCCTTAGTTTGAAGAGTATGATAAAGACGTTTATTTAAGAAAAACTCATTAATTAACTAGGTATCTATCAACGCATCTGTGGCATCCTTACAACGACTCTTATCCTATGAATTATAATTAGTTTATCTACCGATTATTACATCCTTCAATACAGAAAGCGCTTAACACTGCTTTTTTGAATGAAAAATAAATATTGTTTTAAGAAGGAAAAGGTACACGAATATTCCTTGTTATTGTAACAAAACATATTCTGTTAATTGTTATAGTTATCTACACAGACAAAAAAATATCATTAAAATAAAGTCAAAGTTAAAAGCTACATAAAAGCTGTACACCAACTACGAGTATGAAACTCGTTAGAAAACGGATATCCTAAGTTTGCGAAAGGGGAGAGGAGATTACTCGTACTACTCGTTTTACGTTCCTCTATTTGTATTTAAACATAAATGTAGGTCAAGCCTTATAACTTGAATATAGAGTTGCAGATAGAAATGAGAGTACATTTCACGTAAATCCTCTGACTTCGAAATTAGGTACACTATATTTTTTTATCTTTTTCTTTTTGATTTTAATCATCTATCTCTTCGATACTGTTAGAAAAGGATAGTTACTAATAAGTTTGGACCACAGTACATTTCACACACTTTGGAGAACATAATTATATAGGTACAACATGTACGCGTTTATACAATATTCTATGTTGATCGTGATTCACACTACACGTTGTATTTCTACTTATCATTAAAATTATGAATCCAATATTGTTTTACAGGTTGACAAAAGCTTTTCCCAAATTTAAGCGTATTTATGTGTGAACAAATGCGTAATGTGAGTCTGACAAGTCTAACATTTTGACACTTGAAACCTTTTCTTCCAAACCTTCCTCACTATATTTTCTTTCGTTCTAATAAGTGTTACATACAAAAATACACTATCTTGGCTATAAATTAGTTAAGATACTTCCCCGCCTTGAAATTGAATGAAGCCACAAACGGCTGATTTGTAAGTTCTTTTTTGAATTCTTGACAAATAAAAACATTTTTAGAGAAAATTTACAAATAAATAACTAATACTGCATAATTTACATAATAAATAAATAATTATTTCAAATCAAAAACTTTTTGACGCAACTATTTCAATTGTCAAAACTGGTTACATTTTCTTGTTAGGAGTGAGTAATCTTTACTAATCTATGATCTTGGCTTAAAATATAAAATTTCTTAGTAAAGCAACATCTAAATTCTGTGCGAAATCCCGTCTAACCTCTCTCGGAAACACGCACAAAATAACAATTTCACACAGAATTTACGCGCCATAACAATAAGCCGGTAATAAAGTAATAATAACGCGGCCGACCGGACAATAAAATGGCCGACATTACGACCTTGAGCTACGGCTCTGATTTAGTCGTCTATATTAGTACTGCCGAATTGTAGGTAAAAAAATAAATAAATATAAAATCTATTTTTAATAAATAATTATCTATGACGTAATTTATAAATATTTTATTATTTTTGTTTGCATTAATATTAAAATAAAAATATATAATATTTATTTTAAATAAAACAAGTCACTGGCACAAAATGTAATGATGATACGAAAGAAGAAAATTTAAAAAAAGAATTTAAAAAATACAAATTTTATGCAGTCGACAGTCCAACGTTCTCTTTTTGCGAATAAGCTGTTGCAGTTTTTTACGTACTTAGAAGTTTTTTTGATTATCATATCCTAATATTGGTAAGTTTTTTTTATAATCATATAAGAAGGGATACATGTTATATTTTATAAATATTTTAGCATTTAAATTTACCAGTTTTATAAAGAAATACATTTTTTTAATGCATGGGGCCTTGGAGCTCTCCATTAACTTTTAAGCTGAAATTGATTAAATGGACTGCATTGTCTTTTGCTACTTTAATTTCATTAAAAATAATTGAAGCATTAAGGCTTTAAGACTTTACCAAGTTAAGAGCCACGTCGAAAACATTAATTAGATATGAAACTTCCGCCTGCGATGATAAACTGGATAACATTAAGCGGCTTTAGCTCCCCACTCCAATGAACCTTACTCGATTTGATTAAAGTCAAAGAAGAGCTTTCTAGACGCTTTCTACACTCACAATCCCACACTGATTACCTGTGTTGTGGGTACCATCGACATAGACAAATACACAAAACCTAGACCCAGAAACAGAAGGGATCGAACCTGGGATCGTCTGCGCGTCAGACCAGTATGGTGACTGCTCCCCTACGCGGATTACTAAAGAAATACAAATGTTACCTAAAGAAAGTAAGAATAAGGCAGGATAACTTTTTTGACGCTCCATTCGGGAATTAAGCAACCATAGCTTAGTGGTTAGAAACTTAACTTCTCAATTGAGTGCTGAGGTTACTTAAGACAAAAAGTTAAGCTAAGAATCCAAACCTTTGATTTTTCAAAATTATGTAACTTAAAAATTAATTAATGTGGTTGAATGTGAATATTGAAAATAAATGTGAGTATAGAAAGCGTTTAATTATCACTTGCTTAAATAGCGAGCCCATTATCGTCCCACTGCTGGGTAAGGGTCTCCTCTCAGAATAAGGAGGATTAGGCCATAGTCCACCGCGCTGGCCAAGAGCGAATTGGTAGAATTCACATACCATTGAGATTTTCTTTTTTTTATAAATCTCTCAGGTATGCAGGTTTCCTTCGTCGTTTAAGCAAGTGATAATTAATTTCTAATACGCACATAACTTCGAAAAATCAGAGGTGCGTGCAACCTCCGACCTCGGATTTGAACCTCGGACCACTCGAGCGAGAGGTCGAGTCTCTTAACCACTAGGCTATCACTTGCTATATGTGTTGATGATGATGAAACAGCGAAGCAGAAACATTGCGAGGAATCCCCATTAACTACTCGTACTAGTATTATTATCGTCTGCTATCCGACTACTGCATAAACCTTTAAATTAAATATTCGATTAAGGGTAGCATTATTTCGTAAGCGTTAAATTACTGAAATCCGCCCTAGCTTTTAATTTAGCTTTTAATTATCGCACGAAATTAGTGGAAGTTAATTTACAAATAGCGGTACCCTTGAAGTGGTTTCGTTTTAATGGATTAAGCTCGCAAATTACTTTTTCGGGATCAAAGTCAGTGCAGTCTGTTTAATTTGTTTCAGTTCAATGACTTCTGGTCGTAATTTTGTTATTCCGATGTGTATTGGATTTTTTATATCACTTTTTGTTTTTTTTTTTTATAATCTAGGAGTAGCAGACGAGCATACAGTCCACCTTATGGTAAGTGGCTACTGCCGCCCATGGACATCTGTAATCAACCCCAGATAGGATTAGATATTCCTACCTGAGGTCGGATACAGATGCGCCACTACCCCTGAGGACTGAGCTGGAACGCATCGGAAAAGTCTGTCTCCCATACCACACCCTTCAAAACGGAACACAGCAGCGCCTAGCACTGCTGTTATAAGGTAGAAATAGGTGTGGCGGTGGTGCCGCCGGAGTCCAACCACAAACGGTTCTACCACCTTCAAAGTGTAATGTTTTTCGAGCGTATGTATCAGTATGTATGTATGAGCGTATGTCTCATTCTTTGGAACATCGCGCAGCCAAACGGCTAGACGGATTTTACCGTATGTGGTTTCATTGGATTTGTCTTAATTATAAGATTGTGACAGAGGCTACATAAATTCCCTTTTCAGTTATTTAATATTTTTTTACGGTGTCGATTTTTGTTTTTTTTTTTTTGTGCTTACATATACCATACACAATATTTTTTTGTATATAATAATCACCAGTTATGATATTTGATGTCCATAACATGGCTTATACGTTTTATAAGGGTAATGAGAGACTTCTTATTGAATCTTTCTATCTACCCATATAGTATAGCAAAATTAGAAAATATTGCATTATTAAGTAGTTATTGTGATCTTGCCTTCGATTAAATGTCAAATGCGTGTCAGAATAATATAGGAATTACATTTACATTAATAATGCAGGTAGCATTAATATATTCATCGAATCATTAATATATTACGGCGCTATCGTTTAATCGGTGCATATGTAGTTCTAATACTAGAGACTCAACTGCATTCAATGAATTCAGTCCCAGTTCAAATGAAGGTAGGTACTTGTGTAAAATTTATGAAATCCATTTAATGTTTTTAGAGTTATACATAGGTGTATTTGTACTAAACAGACTAAAAAAATAATGTTGATATCTCAAAGTACCTAGTATATAAAAAATATAGTTTCGCAATCAATTTCTTAGATTATAGGTACTACGCAAATTGCGGTGCTAGACGTAAAAAATTATCGCTTCGCTATATCTATAGCTTCAACATTACGGCCGATGTTCCCACGACGAAACGACATGATATCTAGTACCAGAAACTTTAGTATCAAATATTGCAAGATACATATAAATCCTCTCACTATAACACGTGTACGCTCTCAGACAGACATTCGCAATGCCTAAAGATGTTGCGAATGATATCTAAGTACGTACTAAAAAATTCTTTCTATATACATTTTCCTTTTGATACAGTTTAAAAAATATAAGATTATGTCTGCTTTCTAGGTCCTCAATGTTTCTGTGTACAATAACAGAAGAAGGCGATGCTTATTGATTAACCGTCATGGAAAAGGAAGTTTTGAACTCGATTATATTTTATACTCTACTTTATGATATCCCGAATTTACCTATTATGTACCTACTTAGCGGAATATTTCACAACAATCCGCTACCAAAGTGTAGGATGGTAGATATCGGAAACCGAGCAGTAGCACCACCCTCCCTCTACGTAGGCTACGGAGGCATGCAAAAAATAAATTACATACATACAACAATCAATTCATCCTAACTTTATATTTTTTTAATGCGGTAGTACCTTTTATGGTGCGACTACTGCGGCACCACCGCCACACCTATTTCTACCTCATAACAGCAGTGTTAAGCGCTGCTGTGTTCTGGTTTGAAGGGTTTGGTAAGGGAGACATACTCTTCCGAGGCATTCAAGCTTAGTCCTCAGGAGTAACAGAGCACCTGTGTGAGCAGGTAGGAATATCTAACCCTATCTGGGATTGATTACGGATGTCCATGGGCGGCAGTAGCCACTTTCCATAAGGTAGACTGCATGCTCGTCTACTACTCCTATATTATGAAATAAAATAAAAATATTACGTTACTCTATCTTTAACCACAAAACAGGTAAGTTTCTAATTAATAATAATAATTCGATGCTCAAATTATCATCGCATCATTGTTATTAGATGGAAAATAGAAAATTCTAGCTAAAAGTAAAAGGATTTCATCTCCATTTCACAAATTCATTTATAGCCATCCTTTACTTTTCTGTTATCTAAGCAATAAACTTGGAAAGCTTCGGAACGGTTCGTTTATCTTCGGCACTAATCGGATCACTGTGATGAAACCTAAAGAAAAGTTTATTAGATTTTTTCTTGATATTCCAGAAACGACGTAGATAATAATTGTAATAATCCGCAATATGCTTGAAAACAAAGGATTATCTTTTCACAAGAGGATTAGTTATAAAAGGAATAAACATCTTATTTTATTTGATATTTTCACAAGAATAGGAAAAGTAATAACGAAAAGTAGTTTGTAACTTTACAGTTCTAATAAATGCCTGTAAATTGTAATAGATTATTTATTAAAAAAGAATTAATTAGAAAGCTAAATTGTTTTCTTATTTACGTATATTGGAAACCCTGTTATCGTTTACTATATATGAAGCACAGGTATATGAAACATCATTAATCAGAAAAAGACGTTTGCACATATCTGAAAACAAGGTGTGTTTTAAAAGAAGGTATTCAACTATATAATAGGCAAAGGTTGAAAAGCTTCTTCCATGGCTTATTACCAGTAGGGAATAAGTTGTTTTGATATATACGTCAAACATTGCTAATCCAATCCGATCAGTTAATCCGAGATGGTGTCAGTGTGAACCGGGATGAGAGATTTTGTATGAAAATCTTGAATAAGTCCGCTTTATAATTTCCTTAAAATAAATGTATCATCAACACCCTTAAAATGAATAGAATTTCTCAAGTATTCGGCCACTAGCTACAGATTCAAGTATGAGCCACGAAACTTTAAAATGAGATGTCCCAGTCGTATTCACAGTCGACGGATCAAAGTGCATCACATTCACATGTAAATAACAGCGCAGTTGCAAGGCATCAGGTGTGATGGAAACTTCGTTTTGATTCCGAATATGTTGTACTGAATAACTTCTAACTTTTTTATACAGAAGTAGCAAACCAGAATGCAGTACACTTGAGTAAAGTATTTGGAAACCGCTATCCATACAGATTAGTCCTTCTTCTGTAGGGAAGTAAGAAGATCTACAACCAAGATGTATTGCTACCCCTGATCACTATCGCCCATTATCAATAACCATTTTTTACCAATTATTGCTTACTAAAATAAATAGAATGAAAAAATACTAAAGTGACTACTAAATTATTTTTTATATAATTTTTATTATAAATATTATGATACTTATGTTTAAATTTAAATTAATACTGTGTACTCATTTAAAAAAAACGACTAAATTTGAACTTTAGTAGGCACAAATTATTAAGATTTACTAAATTTTATAAATCGCTATGTCTTGTAGGTAATGTGTATCTACCTTTCAAAGCAGAAGTGTGCAAAAAGATGTAGAGTCATAAAAACACACACACGAGAAATCAGTAGCAATAAAATTAATTAACTACATAGCCAAAATGTAAATTTTTTGTCACTTGCTGTAAGTGAAGGAAACCGTCGTGAGGAAACTTGCAAACCTGAGAGATCTTTAAAAGATATCTTAAAGGTAGTGGAGTATACCAACACGTACTTGGCCAACGCGATGGACTATAGCCTAATCCCTCTCATTCTGGGAGGAGACCCGTGCCCAGAAGTGCGATAATAATGACAAAAAAAATAATGAACCAAAGTGTAAGAAGTGTAAGTGTAAGAATGTAAATATAGTCGACAAATCAAAGTATGTAACTTGAAGTGTAAATTCCACCGCAATATTGTCGAGGCAGCAGGTGTGATGCAAACTTCGTTTTAACTGAGTACGGAGCATGCGATACTCGTAGTGGCAATTCGGATAGTAAGTGGGACTAAATTGTACCTAACTTGTATGGATTTAACTGCGAATTGGGTAGGTAAGCTATTTTAGTAATAGGTTTTCTTCGGACTTTAAATTGTATATTGATGGTATAAAAATATTAGTGATAGTGAGTTTTAAAACCTATGTTAAGGATCTCCTGATGTCATCATAAGTTACAGCGTAAAATGCAATTTAAGATAGTATTTTTTCCCATTTTTCATAATAACCTTCCAAGTCAGATCTCATCTAGAAAATTTGGCCAAAACAAATAGAAACAAACATTTTTTTATATATTCTGGTTAAATTGCCTCTAAACTTTACATAAACTGTAAATATATTTATTTGTAATTTGAACATTCAAACCGTTCTAGAATAGGTCAAATCTAATTTTATCGAATAAGATTTTTATCCTAAAAATAGATACCTAGACATAATAACAAAAATATACGGCACATCACACTTTACGTAACAAAACACACAAAGAAACACAAACACATATATAGCTTACACACACATCACATACGTATCACATACCACAGAACAACACATCAAAGGCGAGTAAAAAGAACGCTCTTCGCGAGACAAAAACACGAGGCAACGAAAAAAGACAATTCACATCACAAAGTGGTATTCGTATAGGGTTGTTCCACAAAGCGATAAAACCAGCAATTTCAGATAAAACCTTACAATTTTCTGGTAAAAACAGCGATGTAGTAATTCACTAAAACTTAATTTATTGATCCGTAACATAGCGTAGGTACACTGAGTCATGCTTTACGGTAAAATTCATTACATTATTATGTTAATTTCAATTTAATTTAAGATAATCTTAATATAATTTAAGACAATTTCATCCTGTACAGCCCCTTACAATAATCAATTACAATTCAAATATTAGACCAGTGCCGATAATTTTTGAAACCAAAAAAAATTACAGTAGGATGAAACCCATTAGAAAAGGAGGGGAATATGATCAAAATGAAAGGAAAAATAAATTACAGACGATCCGAGTTCGGGAAGTGGAGGGGGTGAGTTTTTAAGGGTAAAAAATGGTTTATCTTGATTTCCGGCAAAACTACAAGTCCTATGGAAAAAAGTTAAATGGAAAAGTTGTAGGTAATAAAAAGATCTACAACTTTTGTATTTGCAATTTTTTCACATAACCTCAAAATTTTGGTGAAAAATTCAAAAAACCAAGTTTTTGGTTTTTTATTTATATCTTTTTCAAAAAAATTTTTTTTTCTACGAAATTTGGTGAAAACTTACCTTATTATGTCCCAAATACACTGTAATTTATTTGATTAAAAATATTTATTTTCTCGCCTTATTTTAACTTTATATCAAAAATGCACCCTAATTTTCAATCGAAAATTCTGACGTCAAAATATCAGCTTTTTTCAAAAAGTTTGGCGGCTTTTTGTTCGTTGAAATATCTACTTTCTGATGGTGTAAAAAAAAATATACATTACTATAGGAAATGTTCTCAGAAAATGCAAAAAATTGAAAAAAACTCAAATTCGAAAAATTTTTTTAATCATTATGTACAATTTCATCAAAAAAATGTGATTGCTGCAATTTTTTTTAAGTTAAAAAGTTAATTAATTTCATTCGAATTACATTCATGTCATAGAAAATCTCATACAATATAATATACATGTAAATCGTACTATTGAATTTAGATACTTAATTCTGATTACGTTATTCATTATTTTTTTTTTTTCAAAAACGTTAATCTTGTTATTTATAATACCTTATCTGAACTTCTAATCAGTTATTCATTAGTTTTTGTCTCTTTGAAGGCATTTCTTCATCGTTAGATTCGACAAACCTTTCCAACTCTAGTTGATCGTCGAAATCTTCAAGACCATCATCTTCGTCTCGAATGTTATTACCAGTCTGCATTGGTTCTTCATCCACAATTTCATCTGAATCATTTACTTCCTCGTAGATTTTTTCTTCCATATTGGAGCAACTTTCAGAACCCTGACAATTAGTGCATAAATTTGTGCATTTTAAACCATGTTTTCGGCAGCCACATTTTAAACTGTTACATCCAGTTTCACAGCTGCAGCAAATAGTTTTGAGCAATACTTCCGGAATTAAATCCTTTTCTGTAAATTTGGGCATAATGCCACGCTGATGCTGCTTCCAGCCCCAATCTGTTGCTGTCAATTCGTTACCCAACCAAGTTTGAAGCTGATAATATGCTCTGTAACAGTGTTTCGGCCAGTTCAGTCCGAAATACTGAACACATACTATTTATGAAAGAAAATATTACTATTTTTATTTTAAAGTTGATTAATATAGATAAAAATACACATATTATTTACCTTGCTATGTAGATTCCAAACGATTTTTTGAATAAAGTAAATTTCTCACAATTCACTTAGAATAACTCAGCCTGCACGTGTATTTTTAAAAACGATGTTGTACACTGCTCTGTATCTCGAATACTGGCTAACGGTTTTTACAGCTGCTACGAAATAGCAGGTATGTAGTAAGGCCCAGACCCTCCTAGGTCCGTCCCCACTTCTCTATGAAATAACTGACAATGGGCTAAAATTTACCGAAGGTCACTCAGGTATATAAATTATCTTAAAACAGCAATAAATAGGCATCTACAAATATTATTTAAAAAAAAATTTTCGAATTTGAGTTTTTTTCAATTTTTTGCATTTTCTGAGAACATTTCCTATAGTAATGTATATTTTTTTTTACACCATCAGAAAGTAGATATTTCAACGAACAAAAAGCCGCCAAACTTTTTGAAAAAAGCTGATATTTTGACGTCAGAATTTTCGATTGAAAATTAGGGTGCTTTTTTGATATAAAGTTAAAATAAGGCGAGAAAATAAATATTTTTAATCAAATAAATTACAGTGTATTTGGGACATAATAAGGTAAGTTTTCACCAAATTTCGTAGAAAAAAAAATTTTTTTGAAAAAGATATAAATAAAAAACCAAAAACTTGGTTTTTTGAATTTTTCACCAAAATTTTGAGGTTATGTAAAAAAATTGCAAATACAAAAGTTGTAGATCTTTTTATTACCTACAACTTTGCCATTTAACTTTTTTCCATAGGACTTGTAGTTTTGCCGGAAATCAAGATAAACCATTTTTTACCCTTAAAAACTCACCCCCTCCACTTCCCGAACTCGGATCGTCTGTAATTTATTTTTCCTTTCATTTTGATCATATTTCCCTCCTTTTCTAATGGGTTTCATCCTACTGTAATTTTTTTTCATTTTTTACCATTTTTAAAGGTATCGGCACTGGTCTATATTGCAATTTAAATTATTCAGACAAAGTACTTTATATTTCCCGTTTCAGATTTATTTTTAAAACGTGTCTTTTGTTTTTTTTTAAATAATTTGTTTCTCATATAAAAGGCAAGCGTAATATTTCCTACAAAAGACTATTGTAAACCAAGCTTTTGTTTGATTTGTTTTATTTGAAAATATCGCTATCAATAAAATCCGACATGTAATTGTGCTTCGAAATACCAAACATATAAAAGGCTTTCATGGTCCATTTGGTGCTACTTGTAATCAATTCAATAAGCGCAGTTATTTTTAAAATTTGGGTGTTTAATTATTTTTCTCCGTTAGATTTTTTTTTAATTATTTTTTATCTGTGAGCAAGAAATATATGTGTTAGATTTCAATGCTAAGTAATATTACGAACGAATCTATGTTAGTTTGTTTGTTGAGCTTTCACGCCTTAGCTACATATTCCATTATCATGAAATTGTGTACACACGTTTTCAGGGGTTCAGACAAGGGCATAGAGTACCATTTATCCCGAAAAAAGTATCATTCCCGAGAGATAGATCAAGACCTCAGATTGCAAGATAAAAGCTAGTCTTTAATAAACCAAGTTATACATAAATGTAAACGATATTGTAAACTCCCGAGAGATAAACATCGGAACGGAAAGCACCATTAATACCGCGTTAATAGCTCTAGCACCTTTGTGTGAACTTCCTAACTCGAATTCAGTTTCAGTTTATGAACAAAGTTGTAATCGATTCAAAACCTCGCGTAAATCTATCCATAGTGTAATGTTACATTTGAATTACAGTTTGTGGAATGCAGTCCATTTTTCGTAAGTGGTCAGTGGTCACTGCCGCCATGGACATCCGTAAAAAATCCTTATAAAACCTGAAGTAAATCGAATCCCTCCAGAATAGTGGTCCTTAATTTTATTATTATATTTCAGAAAAAGGACACGTGTTTTCTGCCTAATAATGCCTTTTTACAAGCGTATTTTCACAATGAATCCAATAAACGTGTTTACTTTCTGAAGTCACCCATAAATTGAGTGAAGTTTAATAAAATATATTTTCGCAGAACCAAATCAACGAAATCTGGGAACGGAATCAGAAAATCAAATTTCTTATGAAACTTCGGCCTTCGTGGGCGTCAAAATAGACGAAGCCTCTCCAGTCAACAATGGTGTTAATTTTGCTGACAGCAAATTAGGTTGCCTCGGAAGTTCGGGCGGATTTTTCCACTATTGTTATGGACGGAGCTTTTTGAAAGTTTACTAAGTGTTTTTATGGGATGGAGTTAGTAAACTGGTAGCCTGTCGGTGTTAACAGCTTACTAGCTGCAATCCTTTTTCTCATCACGGAGGATGAGTCTCCCCACCCAATGGGTAAATATGAGTATAAAATGAAAATAAAATACTGCAATAAAAAAAAAAAAAATACGTTGCTACACGGTAGCTCCGATACAAATTCAAGTAGCCTTTTTTTTGTTTACGAGGGGGAAACCTTCAAAAGGTACCCTATGCCGTGGGAGCGACACGGGGTTATATGGGATTCTTACCGCACTAAAACCCCCCCGGTGGCCGTCCTCTGCACTGCGTAGAGTACTCCGGGATCTCCAAAGGAACGCAACCGGAGTCCTCTTAGCACGTTGCCCAAATTCAAGTACCCTAAGGGTAATTCCTGTCACGTGGTCTTCCTCCGCCCACGTGTCAAATATGCACGCGTGAATTTATCAGTGTGGCCATAGATTAGTAAAGATTACTCACGCCTAACAAGAAAATGTACCCAGTTTTGAGAATTGAAATAGTTGCGTAAAAAAGTTTTGCCACGTCTCCGTGCTAAAATGTCCCTAAAATATTTGAAATAATTATTTATTTATTACGTAAATTACGTAATTATTACGTAAATTAGTTATTTATTCGTAAATTTTCTCTAAAAATGATTTTATCTGTCAAGGATTCAAAAAAAGAACTTACTAAAATAAGCCATTTGTGGCTTCATTCAATTTCAAGGCGGCGAAGTATCTATACTAATCTATGAGTGTGGCACGCATGACAAGAAAAGCGTCTATAAAACTATAGGATACACAGACACAAACACGGACGCGTTCAAGTTTAAATAGTCCCTATATCAACATTATTTAATAAAAACCACACACACAACACCACATAAACTGTTGTGTGTTACTAAGATATCTGTATACACAACAACATCTATATCAACATTATTTTATTAAAACCACACACACAACACAACAGCTTATGTTGTGTACCAAGATATTTGTATATACAACAGATGTTGTTGTATATACAGATATCTTAGTAAATCGGACCTTCGTAGCACTATAGATTCGTGTTCGGAAGTAGAATGGGCCGTATGGGAATCGGTAACTACAATTCCTGTGCACCTGGGGACTCTAGCGGCTTGGACGTAAATCGCTTTGTATTTAACTTGGACCTCTGTTTGAGTTACGGAACTGGATAGCAGATGGTCGGTTTTAAAGCAAATTTGTTACTAAAGGTTATTTGATATGTGGTTATAATACTTCTGAATAATAAAAATGTATCTTATGTGTTTATAGTTTTTGAGATCATATACGTTTTATGAAGCGGCGTACAAATTGAGGCGGTGGTGATATTTCAGACAAATATTTTTTTGAGATGGGTTTTTATGTCCGGTATATAAATTCAGCAGCTTTATACTGCGTTATAAGACACAAGGGTGACGGTAGTGCCATCGAAGTTAATTCACGAAGGGTTCTATTACATTAAATTTGATGACCCTCGGGGCGGAGCGGCCACCATACCGGTCTGACGTGCAAAGGGTCCCGGGTTCGATCCCCGGCCAGACACATATCTAAATGATGAATTTAGATTTCTCTTTCTGGGTCTGGGTGTTTGTGTATTAGTCTATGTGTGTGTCCATGGCACCCACGACACAGGGAATCCTAGTGTGGGGCTGTGAGTGTAGAAAGCGTTTATTAAATCTTCCTTCACAATCACCGTTCTACATCGATTTTGTTACTTTTAGGTTTTAGAGCGTTACAGTCCTTAAAGAACCATTTTCCAATCAATATATCTGATCCTTAATATATTTTTTCAAAGATCACAAACATAAGAGATGTTGAGCTAAAAGCTCAGGTGGAGCGTGGAAAGTTCCCAAACGTCCGCACGGGTCGCACTGTTGATTCGGTTTCAAACTTTTCCTGTTTGCGTTCCGCCTTATTAGGCGCTGAACACGAGGATACGTATACCTACATAGTAATAATATATTTGTAAAAGCTAAAATGAACGTTAATATGTATTTAATAACAAAGTATAATACTTAAACGTAAGAAATATATTTGGAATATTATCTATTTTTCTGTCAAGCAAAAAAAGCGGCATATTGAATTAATTTCAGCCCGCCTCTTGTCCTACCGAGCTAATTTTTAACTCGGTAATGCAGCAGATTTTAAAAAAATCACCCAAAAATATTTTGCTGAAACTATAATACATACATACATTGTATATCATTGGAAAATTTAACAATCATACGCGAAGGAGCATAACGATGTATTCAATAAGAACACCTGAACGGAAAGTTCCCGGGTGGTTAGCCATTTATACTGTTGACTTAGCGCTATTTTCCTGTCGTAACGCCTAAGGACTTGCCCTCAACGCACGGTACAGCCAGAGATTTTGTGCGGAAAATAGAATTGTAACTTGGCAGAAGGAATCATAATTTCAAACGATCGTCGTCGTTACAAAAATAAAGATACTACGGTACGGTTGGCTTATACATGCCGTGCCTCATTTCAGTTTTATCTTCATTGTGTTACGTTGTTATTGTATCTGTCGCATGAAAATCTCTTTCCGTGCCGTACCGGTAGTGAGTGCAGACTCTTAAGGTGAAGAAGAAGTATGTGCTAGCCTTAGCATAAACCATGGCACCGCTATTACACCGAAATTACGTGAGTATTATTTAGACGGGATACGAATACAATTACGAAATGTATTTCCTGATCAGACTATAAGCTCTCTATAATAATTATGAAATTCTATAATTATTGATGGATTTCTGCGCGACACACACACAAAGCGACAATTAATAAGTATTCAATAAATCTAACAGTACGTCTTACTAGATTCATGTAATCTTGAACTACTCGCTTGATAATTATAGAATCTTTCGTTTTGTCAACAAAACACTCTATAAACAAGATGTCCCATATAATATTCAGTACACTTTTATACTTTGCTACAGAAAATATACCAGCCAAGGTCAAAACAGACAACAACATCGTATTTCTGCCTAAAATCCAACGGGCTTTCGAGAATTTGCTTTAAAAAAGATCTACGTGACCTGGGCACTGATCAGGCGCATTGAGATAAGTTCACAATACGCGTAAATAGAGGCAAAATAAGAGTAGCACTCATGTATACATACTAATAGAGGAAGCTTGGGGTACTTCGCAAAAATAAGCGTGAGATTTAATAAATGTTGGTGCACTGTTTGTGTGTGTGTGTGTGTGTGTGTGTGTGTGTGTGTGTGCGTGTGTGCGTGCATGCGTGCGTGTATTCGTTCGCGCGTGTGCGGCGTAAACAATAAAACAGATTATGAAGGTGGTAGAACCCTTTGTGGTTCCACTCCGGCAGCACTAGCGCCACACCTATTTCTGCCTAATAACAGTGTTAGGAGCTGCTATGTTCCGTTTGGAAGGGTGTGGTAAGGGAGACATAATTTTCGGAGGCGTTCCAGCTTACTCCTCAGGGGTAGCGGCGCATCTGTGCCCGCCCTCAGGTAGGAATATTTATTTCTATCTGGGGTTAATTACAGATTTCCATGGGCGGCAGTAGCCACTTACCATCAGGTGGACTGCATGCTCGTCTGCTACTCCTATCTTATAAAAAAAAACATTTGTGTGTGTGCGGCGTAAACAATAAAACACACTGACTATTCGGCTAAGAAAGTTGCCATCATAATCGATTTTGAAAAAACCTGTGTTTGCTCTCTTTTAAAAAGCATATCATACCGTTCTAGAGATACTTCATTAATTAAAGAAGCGAGCATCGAGCCCCCTTGATGTTAAGTAGTCACTGCCATCCACCATAGGCCAAGGACACAAAAGACAGGTCTGCTAAACAAATACAGGTCTGTGAGATTACAAGAAGTATTAGAGGAGTGTACATATTCATTGGTTCATTTATTATGTACCTAATAAGTAAAAATAGTTGAATACGTCGATGTACTGCTCTATTCTGATTGCAAATATGTGGTGAGGCACACACATATGTAAAGAATACATCATGGCATGACCGTCTTTACAGGACATCGATACTATTTGAGTTTGATTACAAATATTATTCGACGGCAATGATCATATACCATCGGGTGTGGGAAGGGAGACATACTTTTCGAAGGTATTCCAGCTTAGACCTCAGGGGCGGTGAGTCTGAGGCCGACCTCATGTAGAAATAAAATCTTATCCGGGGTAGATCATGTCATCCCGTGAATACTTGCTTACTTATATTACTACTTACTTATATTATAAAAAGGTGGAAGTCCTTGCCACTCAGTTGCACAATGATATAATATATAAATAATTGTGAGGAGTTCTACCTCTAAAACAAATCCTTTGCAATTTTAATGGCTCATCAACCGTAGTCTATAGTACTGAGGGAACTGAATTAAATTCCGGCGCTCCTTTGACGTCGAGTAATTTGATTGCTTGGCTCCTAATGATCAAAGCTCCGTGAAGAAATATTCCAATTTTTAGCCTTACTTTTTGCAGGGTTAAGCGAAGATGCTTCCAGACAATGGCTTGAGTTTTTAACAATCATTCTGCCGTCGTAATAAAAAACTGAATTTGCAAAATGATAGTTCCGAGAAAAACACGTTTAAATTAAGGAATACTACATAATCTGAAGGTGGTAGAACCCTTTGTGGTTCGACTCCGGCGGCACCACCGCGACACCTATTTCTACCTAATAATAGCAGTGTTGGGCGCTGCTATGTTCCGGTTTGAAGGGTGTGGTAAGGGAGACAGACTTTTCCGAGGCATTCCAGCTTAGTCCTCAGGGGTAGCAGCGCATCTGTGGCCGACCATAGGTGGGAATATCTAATCCTATCTGCGGTTGATTAAAGATGTCCATGGGCGGCAGTAGCCACTTACCATCAGGTGGACTGTATGCTCGTCTGCTACTCCTATATTATAAAAAAAAAATCTAGAAAATGCTGCATTTTTCGTTACGGTTTAACCGATTTTTAATAAAAACATTTTGTTTTCTCATCATAGTCTTCTGATGCCATTTCTGTAAAATACTGAATTCTGACAAAGGCAGAATTGTTCGCTGTTACTTTGAGATTCACCTTGAAGGGTCTAGATGTGGATTCCTAATTATCAGGATTATTTTCTAGATTACTTTAAATAAACATTTTTATAACAAAAGTAAAAATGAGCAATCAACTCTATGGTAAGGGGCCACTACCGCCCATGGACATCTTTAATCAAATTTCTAACTTAATAATTCCGGATTCAATCTAGACTTATACATTAAAATGAATTAGAATTTCTGTTCCGGGTCTGGGTGTTTGTGTATCTTTATGTGTGTCCATGACACCACTACAGGATTAATCTCAATATGGCTATGATTGTAAAGAGCGTATTTTTTTTTCATAATATAGGAGTAGCAGACGAGCATGCAGTTCACCTGATGGTAACTGGCTATTGCCGCCCGTGGACATCTGTAATCAACCCCAGATAGGATTAGATATTCCTACCTAAGTTCGGCCACAAATGCAGATATTCTTTAAGCTATTTAATTTTTTATTCATGTTCCTTTACCAACCAGTTAATTCTGTCACAAAATATTAACAATGTGACTATTTGTACAGGTACTGGACTAATAAATTATATTTATTCGTACAGTTATTCAATTTTTTTTTTAAATATATTTATTCGTACATTTATTCATTTTTTTTTTCTTTAAACAATGTGACAAATTGAATTTTTTTTTAAATATATTTATGCGTACATTTATTCAATTGGTTAGGTTAGGTTAGGTTAGGTTGTTTTTTTTTTTGTTTTTTTTTAAATATATTTATTCGTACATTTATTCAATCGGTTAGGTTAGGTTAGGTTAGGTTAGGTTTTTTTTTTTGTTGTTTTTTTTTTTTTTTAAATATATTTATTCGTACATTTATTCAATTGGTTAGGTTAGGTTAGGTTAGGTTTTTTTTTTTTTAAAAGTTATTAAAAAAAAGACATTTCAAAAAAAATTTTTTGTACTTTTTTTGAGATTTCTCAAAATCTACCGGTTCGAATCGGATAATAATAAATTGTTTGTCCAGTACCCGTATTAATAATTATAAATTATTCGTACGGTAACCGTATTAATAGACTCAGCCAAATATTAATTACAGTTATGTTGTCCAAAGAATAACAAGTCATTAAACGTAAATTAATCACTTCATTGTGTGTCTCAAAAAATAAAAATGATAGATAAGTGACTTGACATTTTACTAGAAACCAAAATATATTTTGAAACAATAGTAAATGGTAACATTGAAATGTCTATTTTTTATAATATTGAAGTAGCAGACGAGCATGCAGTCCATCTGATGGTAAGTGGCTACTGCCGCCCAAGGCCATCTGTAATCCGCCCCAGATAGGATTAGATATTTTTACCTGAGGACTGTCAAAGATGTGCCGCTACCCCTGAATACTAATAGTATGTCTCTCGTACCACACACTTCAAACCTGAGTACAGCAGCGTTTAATACTACTGTTATGATGGAGAAATAAGTATGGTGGTGACGCCGGAGTCGAACCACAAAGCGTTCTACCACCTTCAAAATCTTAGTATCAGGCGTATTGATGTTAATATTATTATCTAAAGGTTCGGAATTTGATTCTCGGTGATGACTAAAGTTTATGAGTACTTTAACTGACTTAACAGGAGTGAAATGTCAAGTGCTATGTGGGTCTCTTAACAATTAGTGAAGTTAGTTCTGACGACTCGCGTGTATGAACGGTAATCACACTGGTGTGACGCGCAGAGGGTTCCAGGTTCGATACCCAGCCGGACAGATCTAGATGATAAATTGAGATATCTATTCTGGGTATGGGTTTTTGTGTATTCGTCTTTATATGTGTCCATGGCACCCACAATACAAGGAATCATATGATTTTATATAGCGTCTTATATTATACCCTTAAGGCAGTGATAGCCTAGTGGTTAAGAAACTCGGCCTCTCGATCGAGGGGTTCGAGGTTCAAATCCCAGGCCTCTGATTTTTCACCTCTGATTTTTCAAAGTTATGTGCGTATTAGAAATTAATTATCACTTGCTAAACGGTGAAGGAAAACATCGTGAGAAACCTGCATACCTGAGAGATTTATAAAAAAAAACTCAAAAGTATCTGAAGTCTACCAATACGCACTTGACCAGCGCGGACTATGGCCTAATCCTTATCATTATGAGAGGAGAGCCATGCCAGACAGTAATGGGTTGTTGATGATTGATCATTATTGTAGCGTCCTTTATTTAGGTTCCCTAGTTACGCCTGCTAGAAGGTAAAAGCATAGATTAATAAAGATACTTCGCCGCCTTGAATGAAGCCGCAAATGGCTTATTATAGTAAGTTCTTTTTTTGAATTCTTGACAAATAAAAACATTTTTAGAGAAAATTTACGAACATATTATTAATACTGCGTAATTTTCATGATAATTAAATAATTTATAATAATAATTTCAAATATTTAGGGACATTTTAGCACGGAGACGTGGCAAAATTTTTTTACGCAACTGTTTCAATTCTCAAAACTGGGTACATTTTCTTGTTAAGAATGAGTAATCTTTACTAATCTATGGGTAAAAGTTACCAAAAAGTTAGAACAGCTGTACCGAGTGTGGGTGTGGTTAAAGGTATTATTGTACAACCGGTCACATTAGCCCTGCGATTTTTAGGTTATGAGTGGCGTGTAGCCGTTTTTTCCCAACAATAAAAACTGTTATGTATGGTGGTGTATATTTTTAATTTTTGCATCTGCACGCATCCTTTGAGGGAGGGAGGGTGGTACATACTGCATCGTTTAAAATATATACCATCATACACATTTGTAGCGGATTGTTGCGAAGTAGTTTTAATCTTAACTTAATAAAAAATGTTTACCTGACAAATAATTATGACTGCAAATAATATGAAGGAATAAAGTATCTATATGAGGAAGTAAGGACCGAACTTTGAAAAATATAAAAAGGACAACAAGATTTTTGTACTTTATCCCATTGTATACCAGTACTTGTAGCCACCTAACTATTTAAGTATAACTTCCACAAAACAATATTCCGTCACTGCAATCCTTATATTTGATCCTTGCAAAAACTACCTATAAACGGACAATTTTTTTTAACTAAATTCGCTCATACTTTAAACTTAGCTTTACAACTACTATCGCATAGTGCAAAATCGCCCTTATCCTTTACTACCCTTCTGCAACCGACCCTTTCAATCGACCGTCACTACGAAACGAAAAGCACTGAACCATACAAATTCGGTACATTTGCGATATTTCCGAATAAATTACACGGGTCGAGCTATCCATCCGAAATTCGTGATACATTAGTGTAAAGGCCAGTAATAATATTTTGAAGGTGGTAGAACCCTTTGCGGTTCGACAGCGGCACCGCCACACCTATTTCTGCCTCATAACAGCGGCGTTGGGCGCTGCAGTGTTCCGGTTCGAAGGATGTGGTAAGGGGAAAATACTTTTTCGAGGCGTTCCAGCTTAATCCTCAGGGGTAACGGCGCATCTCTGGCCTATCCCAGGAATACCTTATCCTATCTGGGGTTGATTACAGATGTCCATGGCCGGCAGTAACCACTTGCAATCAAGTGGACTGCATGTATAATTAAAAAAAAATGTGAGCCGTCACGGGACGCCTGGCAGATGTGAAACATCGACATTATTTTGTATAAGTAATATGCAGAAAAGAACATATTGTGATAGGAACTAAATATGTCATAATGATAAAATAAAATATTACGATTTTTTTCCAGATAACGATGACTATTTATTGAATTCGATTGTGCATGGCGACGCGTCGCCACACCGTACACACTACTGCATATAGACTGTATATATATACCATCGTATAGCGTGGCGCCACGGCATGCGTCGCCACGCCAGAAATCGGTTTTACGTGCGGCTATAGATGTTTCACATAAAAAAAAAGAATAAATTACAAGGGTCAAGCTATCCATCCGAAATTCGTGATACATTAGTGTAAATGCCAATAATAATTTTATTGGGTCATTGAAGCCAAAGCAACCGTATACCATTACATCGCCTCCTGATATTACATCGGTCTATCGATCTTACGGTGAGTATCATAATATTACTCGTACTAATATTGCTAACATTTTTCGTCATATTAGTGTCTTTCAACGTTAATTAAGTAAGTATATTTCTTTCATGCCGACTTTGACTCCTATGTAATGCAAAGGGAACTCTGGGTTCTTATCCGGGCCAGACAGATACAAATAAAATTTATTTAGATTTATGTTCCGTATCTGGGTGTTTTTATACTTGTCTGTGTGTGTGTCATACCCACTACATATAATTCTCATGGGATTACGTGTACACGAAATTATTTATTTCCTTCTTTTTTCACAGTAACAAACAAGCATGCTGTTCACAATTTGGTAAGTAGCTACTACCGCCTATGCAAATAACCCCCAGATATGCTCCGTGATATATGCTCCGATATGCTCCGTATACCTGAGGTCGGCCACAGATGTGTCGCTACGCCTGAGGACTAAGCTGGAATGCTTCAAAAAATGTCTATGTCTCCCTTACTTCACCGATAACATAATAAATGATATTCAACTCGTGCATTTGAATTCATTCACGTCACGTCACTATTAGTTACGGAAGCGCGCACGTAGTGTATTGTTCGTTCGCACGGTCTGACACTAATACAGTTATCTGCATGAAACAGTGGTGCATGGAAGAATGAAGCTCAGTTCATAACAAAATAGAATTGATAAGAAGACGCATGACTGTGCACTGAATGGTCATGACTATGTTCTAGTTTTTTTTATAATATAAGAGTAGCAGACGAGCATGCAGTCCACCCGATGGTAAGTGGCTACTGCCGCCCATGGACATCTGTAATCAACCCCAGATAGGATTAGATATTCCTATCTGGGGTCGGCCACAGATGCGCCGCTACCCCTGAGGACTAAGCTGGAACGCCTCGAAAAAGTTTGTCTCCCTTACCACACCCTTCAAACCAGAACACAGCAGCGCCTAGCACTGCTGTTATTAGGCAGAAATAGGTGTGGCGGTTGTGCCGCCGCAGTCGAACCACAAAGGGTTCTACCACCAGTTCCCTGAATCTGTACATTAAGGTTAGTTGAATTGTGTATAACATATGAATGTAAGGGTTAGAAGGGAGAGTTTGGTTTCGTCACCTTTGCCAGTTTGCTAAACGTGCACGCACATTAAGACGTTAAGACGCACTTCTACCTTCTAATGGCTACCTGTCCCAGCATGAAAAAGCCATCATTAATGGCATTACATTTACCTATAACCACGATCATCACTTATTTGTCATTCATTTACACGTAACATCCCTAATTAATTAAAATGCTTAAACTTTAAATTTTAATGCTATAAGTTACCAGTGCTTGGAAGAATTTTAAGATATTTAAGACAATCCTTTACTCTTTTAAAGCGATGCCATTACTGCAATCCTAGAATTCGTAGACTTAATGCATTTAGGAATGATTTATCTTCTTTTCGATCCACTTCCGAGCGAAGTTAAAAACGTTTAATCCATTAAGCTATCTGTGATAGATATTTTATATTTTTCTCAAAGAATCTGCACACATCATGTTTCTTTTGTAATATTTGAGTAGCAAACACACATGAAATCTGTCTGGTCGTAAATAGCTACTGCCGCCCATGGCCATCTGTAATCAAACATCGATAAGATTAGATTCCTATCTAAAGTTGGCAACAAATACGTTGTTACCCCTGTGAACTAAGTTGGATTGCCTCGGATCAGTACGATCATGTTTATATGAGTATATGAGATTACTAGATTTGAAAGGTGGTGGAACCTGTGGTACATACGGGGAGGTACCACCTTCACCCATTTCTAAAGTGAAGAAGTTCTGACTCGGTAGAAGGTTGTGGATGCCGACTGACCTACGTCTACGTCCTAATATGAGATGTCGATGAGTGACAATAGCAACTCGTCATCAAAAAGATCGTATGCTAGTTTAATGGTAATAAAAAAATATTAAATGGAGTTAGTGACACAATTTTGTAAAAGGACGACATTGGCGACCGAAAACTGGGAAATGTTCCTTAACCTTTGGAGACAAAATAAAAAAGTACATAATGGTGAAAGGCTGAAATAAATCAAAGGAATGGTTCATTTGACAGCAACGTAACGTTCAAACCTTTTTATTAGCTGAATTCAGTTCGGGAACGGGAAAATCCAACAACAAATGACCGCGATTAATAAAAGATCCAGTGAAATGCTTTCTAAAATCCTTTTTCCGGAATTAGAATGGTTTGGAACCTTTAATAATGGATCCAAGAGCTTCAATGTTAGATAGTAAAATTGCGCAAGTATGCTAGACAGTGACTTAAAATATGAAATTAAATTACTTGGTTCCTAAAAATTCAGACTTCTAGTTTTATCTATAACGAAGTTAAGGGGAGAGTGAAAAATGGCTTGAATTGCTTCGAGAATTTAATGGTACGGCCGTACTGATTTTTTTGTTCGACTTAGCGGGGGACGGCTGTGCCCCCAGATATATTATATCATAATCTATTTACTGATTTATGTTTTACGACTGAATTCATCTTAAGGTGCTCAGAGTTCTTACATCTGTGAAACATCTTATAAAATTCTCGTGTCACAATGTTAGTTACCGTACTCCTCCGAAACGGCTTTACCGATTTTCACCAAATTTTATATGCATATTCAGTAGGTCTGAGAATCTACTGTTTATTTTTCATACCCCTAAGTGATAAGGGTCGTTCACACATTGTGACATTTTTTTATTTGACATTTTTTTATTTATATGGCAACACAACGTTTGCCGGGTCAGCTAATATATGTATCGATTCGCTATTACCCAGTGTCGTGATTTGCGGGCCAAAACAGTCCCATTATAATAAGAAATACACGCCTAACAGTAAGCAGTTAAAGGTTGATTTTGTACAAAGCAAACTACAATTAAATATTATAACAGAAAGACTAAAATGAATTACAAACGTTTAAATTAAACAAACTTTTATTAATAATTGATATAATTAATTACCAATTAAACATTTCTTTATAAAAGTTACTTTAAAGTATTGTACGTACGTAAGTACAGACTTTAGTATCTATACTTTATTCTGGTATAATGTTCTTATTAGTGATCGAAGGGTATAATGAAATTCAATTATCGTTTGACGAGCGAGACCGCTGTCAACAACTAGTCTTACATAAGAAGCTTATAGATATAAGGAACCCTCGACCCTGAAATACTCCATAGGTCAGGGTGATCGATTTTATTAAAAGCTTCGAGTTTTAAGCTTTTAAGCTCATTGACAAGCGTCCCGCATCAAGTTATTAAAGTTGATGGGAATCTTGTGTATCCAATTTCGCCGTTATACCATTATTTTTTTACAATAAAAAGGTTTTCATTAGATAATTACATCGTTAAACTATATTGTAAATAAATAAAATTCAATCAAGGACAATATATTAACCCTTTACACCCGAAGATTTTTTTTCGCAATTTCCGTTTCAAAACGTTTATTACGGCTTTTTATATAGCTTAAGGGATCCACAAAAAATACAAAAAAAAATCCAGAGTTTATACTTAATCCAGAAATCGACCCGCACGATCGTGAGTCTCCGGTGGGAACTGTCACACTCACGATCGTGAAAATTGCAAAAAAAATTAGTTTTTTATCAAAAAATATTAGAAAATTAAAACAATTTGGAGATATTTAACATCACTGTCTTTATTTTCATTAGTCTTTATAAAAAATCTGTCTTGGCAATGAAACCTAAACTACGTAATTCTATGAAAATCAACATTCTTCTGTCTTCTGTTATTGCCTCCGTCTTCAATCCAGGTCTCCAAGGCGTAGGTATTCTTGGCTAGGGAATACATCCAATGATAATGCAGATGGAGAAAACTTTAGCCATATCTATTGCAATTAAATTAAGTTTTCGACCGGTTCTTCTTAGATAATATAAATTTGTACATCTGGTTACATATCAAGAGCCTCACAATTCAAATATTAAGATGAATATTTCTTTGGAAACTTTACTGGAGATGTTGCTAGGGATGTATATACCTTTTCAAGACAGAAAACGTATTCTTTTCCAAGCTATTTTTCGATGTGTTCGACTTGAAGATGCTCGGCGGCGAGAAATTTCTAGGGATGATTTTGAAGTAGATGGTTGAGGTTCAGGCTCAAGTTCCAGATCCAATTCTAGGTCAGTTTCTATTTGAGGGTCTGCATGTGCTTCTGGATCTGTTTCAGGGCACAATTCTTTAAATTGAAACTCTTCTAATCTATTTGGTTGAAGCTCTTCACTTTCATGAAGATCTTCAATGTCCGATATAATTCTCCTCACCCCGCACGAGCAAAATCTGATCGTCATTTAAATGTACCCCTAAAATTTAAACAAACAAAATTGTTATTGACGAAACATACACATAACTGGTAATAGCAATAAAAGCATTTTCATCAAACGTTATTCTGCACCAACAACCGAAGGCACACGATCGTAACAGTTGAAATTTGCAACTTAATTGTATCTAAATTGCAAGTTAATCGAATAAACTAATAAAGTCCACGTATTAAGTGTTCTTTTAACTTTTAAATAAACAATAATTAATAACAGATACTAAACATTTAATACCAAAAATAATTACATACCTGTGACAGTGCGCGGGTCGAAACAATCTGCCATCTTTGGACGAGTCCCTAGCACAACTGACCGCCTGCACCCCGCTCACTTAGCCGGTAGCACGTGCGATACTCTCCTCACGATCGATCGGCATCGGTTGCGTTTCGAAAAATAAGAAGCTATCGCGTGGGATTTTTTTTAAAGTGAAACTCACGCTCATATCATCTCGGGTGTAAAGGGTTAATAAGAATTAATTAAAATAACATACCGATGAAATTAGGAAGTGATGTTATTTTGAAAGGATGAAATAACACTCATAATATAAATATCTTCATCATTACAAGTATATGTTACTGTAATAGACAGCACTTACGATGTTTAGAAAACATTTCCTACTACCTCATTTGCGTTATTTTTTAAATTGATCATTGTATTTTATTATGTAACGGGTACTCACGATATGCGTTTTTATTGCCGATATTTCGCCCCAGTTACATTGTTCGTGGTCACGGCGAAACTGAGGTGGAGGGGAGAATATTGACAAGTACTAGTGGTAGATTAATCTATCTACCCTACGTCTAGTTCATTTTTCTTTTCTATGTTTCATATCATTTGTAAGTAATATTAAAATCAAATATTTATATTTCAAGATAAATCCTTACAAATATATTTTTAACGCTATGTCAGTCAAGAGAATAATTATCATGACTACGCGGTGTCAGCCGTCAAAATAATATCAAACTTTCTTATATTTCAAAAAGTACGCAGTATGAATATTTAACGTACCTGAATATCAATATCATTGAAGTGAATTCGAAATTCAAAAATATTATTCAAAGATTTGCTAAAGGCAAGGCTTTTCTAATATTGAAGCGCTAACTTTCGTGGTATAAATATTTTAAATCTATGAAATTATAACGTAAAATATACAGTCATTTTCTTTATCTCAAAAATGTAATTTCTTTTTCTTTTTTTATTTAATTTATTAGAGAAAACTATCAGTAACAGTAGCAACGCGATGTGATCGACCTTTGATAGGTATCTAATCATATCTGGGGTTGATTACACATATCCATGGGTAGCACTGGCTACAACTGATACCATAAGTGGACTGCATTTTCTTTTGCTACTTCATAAGCAATAAGACAAAGACAAGAGTATTCCATTGCTATGCTTGTTTTTTTAATATATGACATCGTATAAAAATGTCTATTTCAGCATTTCGTTTTTCATAAAAATATCGATGCAAAAAAATACTTATTCCTTAAAATCAAAGAGAAAATCAACGCTACTATCTAAACGATACGACTGTATATTCTCTTAATTCAGTGTTCTTCTTCATTTTATTCTCCAAATTAACGGCTGCTTACGACTGGCGTAGTAATAAAACTACTGGAAAAGTATTTATTTGGGTCCCCTATTATTTTGGTCCTCGGCTTACTTTCCCTCTCATTTTATTTGCAAACTTTACTACCCAAGTTCTGCTTAATACGACCTTGAAGCTTTGTTATGTATAAGTGGGATAAAAGAAAACGGGCTTAATAGAAGGCTTAAGATTATCTCTTTTATGTATATAAAAGATCTGATCCAAAACTGTATTTCTGTAAAAATATACAAAATCGCGTATTACTTTAACTGCAAAAAGTTTTGAAGATCTTATGAATAGCTACGTGAACCCTTCAATTATTTTCAACTTTGAAGTCAGCTTAAAACTTACTAGTTCTGTTAGAAGTACACCAGTATAACGCACAACAAATTGAAGTACATTTTTACTATCTGGGATAAAGGGACTAATTCAATTTTGCTATATTGTACGAATATTTTAGTCGTAGACCTTATTGAAATGTTTTTTTTTTTATAAAATATAGCCCTGAAAATAATAAATGACTGGTATTTCAAATTACCTCAAACTTCTTTAAGACAGCGGTTCAAGTATGAACATTGACCAGGGCTTTAAGGTGGTTCCTGCCCTATTTTCTTTTGTCTTATATTATACCAGTAAATTGGCAAAACAAACACTTATTATGCGCATACTCAATAGAATGTACATTAATGCGCACCTGTTCACACATCAATTATGAAATAATTTTCGCGTTCGCTTCATTCTGCTGTGTGTTATCGCAAATACCTAATACATTTTGTTTTGTACATAATATCTTCGATAAATATTACAGGTCTATGATAAACATATTATGATCATGAACCGGTTTCAGTTCCGATTGCTGGGCAGTAGAAGTGGGAGGCCATATAATCCACGCTAACCTAACCTAACCTAACCTAAATAGGGATTCAATCGACGTTAAAAACTTTTAGAAATCTGTTAGGTCGGAAGGTTACAACGTTTTCCTTCGCTGTTTAAAGGTGAGATCTTAATATGCATATAACTTCAAAAAGTAATGGGTATAACAATATGCCCGCCATTTCAACTCTGAGTCACTACCCCTAATGTGAGAGGCCACTAGGCTATCTCTGCTATAAGTAATACAAGAACCCCAGGGGAATAACCAATACATTACCAGGCCTTAACGAGATTTCGATCTTCTGTACAGCCCCATGTCATAGCATTCTGATAAAACCTTTTTTCGATGCTATAAATCACTGGTAAACTAAAGTTCTTCTGCATCGAAGCTGGCCTTGCTCCAGTTCCTATGAACGTAATTAAAATAAATGGGATGTTAAGGGGATCGGAACGCAGAAATGCAAATTCATCCATGCATCTGTTCATCCATCTATTAATTTTTGGTTGTTACCTACTGAACATAGGTCTCTTTAATTGGCGATACTTAAACCGTTCTGGCTTAGTAACCCAACTAGTCAAGTGCCCCCTGGATTTCTAATGTAAAACATAAATCGTCGATTATATTTCTAATACAAATGCTGATCCTCACCAAATCTCTCAACGCCTTTCAGCTTGTGTAGATTACAAAATTGGAGGATCCGATTTTAAAAAAATAATTGACATTGAGTACGATCAGAAGTTGGATGGGTGACCGGTAGTAGCTCAATTGTATGTAACACTGGAATCACGTAATCCCGTTTCCTAAAACACGTAAAGTGGTTAGTCTCTAGTTTGGCATCAGGATTAAACCTCGGACTTTAAATGTTCGACATCGGTTAAACTCTATGTCACACCTTTCCCTACCAATCTGCATTATTAGAGCAGAGTACTCCTTATTTCCTTTCCTGACTTCGACTTGTATGCGGACGAATGGCAGAAAGTTTTGAATGTGTGCCTAAGTTTCAGTGAGTTCCAGTGAGGGCAACTAAATAATCTAATACTGTTATTAATTCTATCATTATTGTTACAATTATTATTTATTTCTAAAGATTAATTATTATTATTTTTGCAATTATTAATTTATTATTATTATTATGTTTTAAATTGGAGATGTACTATTGTTATGTGATTTGTATTTATTCTTTATGTTGTCATCAAATTGTTTTATAACATCATTTAATTTGTGTGTGTGTCAATTAGTATAATTGGTTCTGCGAAACCGTTCTATTTGACAATAAATAAATAAATAAATAAAATAAATTATTCCAATTAAACAGAAACCCGTGCTTAGTAAGAGTGTAAAAAACGGTTGCAAATTGTGAATAATGTGTGGTCGTCCTCTAAAAGTTGATAGAGTTGGCACCATGCACGCCATATATTTAGGTTAGGTAAGTTATTAAACCAATATTTATCGCACACATCGCATACCACTTCACTTCGATCGAGTGGGTCACAGCTCTATCAAAATGGTGCACTTAAGAATTTTTATGTAAAACTAACGAAAGTAACGTAAAGCTGATAGCAATGTTAAATTTATCTTAGTATTTACACATATCTTACTTCACCTTGTTTTATAATGGAAGCAATTTAACTAGCATGTAACCATGAAATCTGTTGTATGTATATTAGAATTGTAGATGAAAACAACACACTATTTGTGTATTTATTAGTTGTCCCTTCCGCCCAGAGTAAAACTATCACAAGGGTATGTGAAGTTTACCAAGCGACACTTGGCCAGTGCAATGGATTATAGGCAAAACCCCTCTTACTCTGAGACACGTGCCCAGCATTGAGTTAATTATTTTATTGAACACGCCAAACCAATAATTAAAATTTACTCTAAAATTATATCGTTCATTTCATCTAAATGGTTAAGTTCTGTATTTTCAACGTTGCCTCACGCCTCAACTGACAGAGTGAAGTATGGTCCATTGCAATACAACTTAAATGAGCTAATTTATATAATAAAACGAGCTTCTGCTCGCAGTTGTAACTATAACTCTGGCTCTAGTATTAGATGTTCACTTGGACTAATGTAAAGTTTAAAGAAAATCATTAACAGGAATTTATGTTTTTTCGTAAACACCCTATTCTTTCTTACGATAGGTTTATGTTTGGCTGCAATATTACCTAATATTAAGTGAGACATAGGCTGTGATAGCCTAGTGGTTAATAAATTCGGCCTCTCAATCGAGGGGTCCGAGGTTCAAATCCCAGGCACGCACCTCTGATTTTTCAAAGTTATGTGCGTATTAGAATTTAATTATCACTTGCTAAACGGTGAAAGAAAACATAGTGAGGAAACCTGCATACCTGAGATTTATAAAAAAAGTCTCAAAGGTATGTGAAGTCTACCAATACGCACTTGGCCAGCGCGGTGGACTATGGCCTAATCCTTTTCATTGTGAGAGGAGATCCGTGCCCAGCAGTGGGACAGTAATGGGTTGATGATCATAAAGAGAGACACAACCTAGATTGTAACACGCTTGTTTAGAAAAAAAAACATATTTTCTTTAGTGTTCAGCAATTAAATTTAATAACAATTTTACAGGAAAACAACATCAAAACCAAACACACAATCAAATACTTATCATGCGAATAATTGATTTTTCTTAAATCTCAATAATCTCTACAATATTGTAGTCTTGGTTTTAGTTACACATAGGGCTATAATTAATTACAATTTTTGTAACACATGAACCCATATCGGATGTAGCAATGGACGTGAGAGCGCCCGATTCATGTTAATATTTTGTTATTTTTTTTATAATATAGGAGTAGCAAACGAGCATGCAGTCCACCTGATGGTAAGTGGCTACTGCCGCCCATGGATATTTATAATCAACCCCAGATAGGATTAGATATTCCTACCTGAGGTCGGCCACAGATGCGCCGCTACCCCTGAGGACTAAGCTGGAACGCCTCGTAAAAGTATATCTCCCTTACCACACCCTTCAAAACGGAACACAGCAGCGCCTAACACTGCTGTTATTAGGCAGAAATACTCGTAGGTGTGGCGGTGGTGCAGCCGGAGTCGAACCACAAAGGGTTCTACCACCTTCAAATAAACATAAACTTAATCTTCTTAGTATTATGCAAGTAAACATACAACATTATTAATTCCGTTCCAATAACATTATAATATTAATCTCAATAACCTTAATGACGCTAAGACTGTAAATTTCAAAGCTAATAAGATTCGTAGAACTGCTACGGCGTAGCAGTCTACGTAGCGGTCTACGTGATCACGTGCATTACTCAACACAAGCGCTACGGTTTCATATAAAATTATTAGGTTGATTAAATACGTTTTAAACATACGTTGCATAAATATACAAAGATGAATATAAACTTCCGTTGTTAACCCAATACTGCCCTTACCATGAGTTTTTACGTTTTGACAAATATGACTGTTTTGGTATTTGTTTACGTATTTTTCCATACAATTTCCAATCAGCGCCCCTAGCGGATTGTATCAGAACTATAGTGTCAGTAACGTAACATTAAATGTCTAAATGTCTCTTTTTTGTGAACATGTGAGGCAGACAAAAAGACTTGAGCACTTACTTATTGTTACGTTTACTCAGTCTACTATGCAAACGGAACAGAATAATGGATTGAGTAAACGTAACGTAAAATTGTGGGATGTTTTGAAAACTCATGGAAAGGGTACTGTTTAGCAAGTTGTCTCCTCTCAATAAGAGGGTTTTAGGCCAGAGTCCACACGCCAAGTTCGTATGGGAAGACATCTTTTTGTCTACTAATTCGCACTTAGCTAGAATGGTAGACTATGGTCTAATCCTTCTCATTCTGAGAGTAAATCCGTGCCCAGCAGTGGAACAGTAATAAGTAGATGATGATGATGATGATGACACACCTTTAAGAACTTTTCTTAAATAACGTAAAGTTATGCTTACTTGTTTTTAGTTGTAGCCTATGAAACAGGTAAAAGTAACAGTACTTACTTGTATTCTCATCACGTAATATCAGACTTCAAGAGTACAATATGTATTAAAATGTACAGTAGAAACCGCACGCCACATAAGTATTGTGCACTAACAAATTCCATTACGAATGCAGCGGCTAGTCAAAAGTTAGTTGTTACCGTAGTGTTGTGTAAGAGGAACAGTTCTCTTTGCTTATTTTTAACAGTTATCTGTGAATTTCACTTGGACTGCAGTATTTCGAAGTTATGTTTGGGGGCCGTTTATTATTACCTACGTAGAACAGTATGTCAAAATTTAACTTTTTAGTATTTTTTACGATTCCGTACCCAGAGAGTAAAAACGTTGCCGTATTACTAAGCCTCCACTGTCTGTTTGTTTGCTAAAGGGCTCTATGTACAGAACCGCACAAGTGCGAGTTCGACTCGCTTTTGGCCATTTTTGATACCCCCGGAAAAATCCGTTAAATGTAGTTTCATATTAGGATTCCTTAAGTTACGGGTGTCATAAACACAAACAAAAACGGACAACAATCGCACTGATCTAGAAAATAAATTAAAAGTCATCAGTTACATCTCTGCCTAACCACGGTTCAAACCCGGAAACCCTCCGTATCGTGAATCAGTAAACACCAAACTCAAAATGTCATTCAAATAGCACAAAATACTGTGCGCAATCTTGCCATTAGAAATATAAATAATCAGATATGTTACGAGTACTTGTTCCCAATTTTCCTTTAATTAATTTAGAGAGACTAAGGAAAAATTACTTGTTTTATTAGAAACGCTAACTTTATATCGAGTTTTAATGAACTTCAAGAAGTTTAATGGAAATTGGATAGTGTGCCTCTAGCAAGATATTTTGATATGAAATTGAATATTTACAATAGTTTCAGAGAAGTTTCTAATTACGAAAATTAATATTAAGTATGACGAAAATTTATATTAATTTATAACGGTTTTTTACATAAATTAAGCAGTCTACCTAATTAGGTAGGTATTGATCTCGTTTATAAACACCTATAACCAATTCTACATAAAACAGTGATTCCGTCTGAAATCTATCACATATGCATTGTCCCAAGGATGTTCCCATAAGTTATCCGGTATTCCCACTCTTCAATAGAAACGCAGGACCTGTTTCACTTTTGAAATAGAGCATGGTCGCGCTACCTCCCCGGTCGAACCATACTGTACCCTTAGTATGAGTTTTTACGTTTTTACAAAAATTACTGTTTTTGTATTTGTTTGTATTTGTATTTTTCCATACATTGGCGCTCCCAGCGGGCTGGGTCAGAACTGATTGGAAATGTAGGGGAAATACGTTAACAAATACAAAAACAGTAATTTTTGTAACAACGTAAAAACTCATACTAAGGGTACTGATTCTTCCAAAGCAAAAAGCAGTAAACTTCGGACCACGCCCGAAGTAGCTTCTTACAATACAAGCCTTAACCGCCTTAATATAGACGTTTACTGCCCACCATACGAACCATACATTCCCGCAGTTTCAAACCGGTAATCCATTAATCAGGCCTGTCACCCAACCTCCACACGACCCCACATCACCCCACACGACCCCACACAACCCCACAATAGCACTAACTGTCTGCAACATAATTTGAATGAAATATGGTTATTTTATAACACCTTTCAAGGTAGAAAGATTTTTATTGATGACTGGTAATGATGCAATGGAATTTGATTTGAGGTGAATTATATCGTGTCAAATATGAACCATGTTGACGTAAGTTTTAGTTTGATTTACAATTTTACATGTAGCGTCGAGATTACTTATATCTTACTAGCTGACCCGGCAAAAATCAAATACCTCCTCAAAATCTATTTATCAAATATATTTCATATAAAATATAGCCTATGTTACTTGTGTATAATGTAGCTTTCGAATGCTGAAAGAATTTTTAAAATCGGTCCAGTAGTTTTTGAGCCTATCTATTCATTACACCCAAACAAACAAACAAAGTTTTCCTCTTTATAATATTACGGTCTTATTCATAAAAAGTTATAGCACACTTATAACGTTGCTATAGTACGATTGTCAAAAAGTGTTATTCATAAACGTATTTTAGGCACTAAACCGTTCTATAAGCCTTCTATAACTTATAGAGGCCAGAACCCTACTATAACAGTGCTATAAGACAAAGATGGCGGATTCTCATCAGCTGATTAGTGATTACTAACCTAATTTGACAATATGTTTTGAATAAATTTTAAATGGCAATGTCCGTTTTGTATATAAACTTGAAATAATTTATTTAAATATCCGATAAATAACATTATTATATCACTATTTCAAATTACAATGCAAATTTTACAAAGCTTAGATATTATTAATAATCTAGAAAACCGTCCACTTCGAAGAACATTGCACCAAAGAGTGATCCGTTTTCTTTAAACGACGAAGACTTTCGGAAGCGTTATCGCTTTAATAAATCGACAGTAAATTTTATAATTGATCTCGTACGTAATGATCGTAAATTAGATCGCAGAAATCCTGGTACACCTTCTGAAATACAATGTTTACTGCCATAAGATATTGCGAATGTTTACAAAACGAAACTTAATAAAACATTTATATCCAACCAATTTTCACTCCTTTATCTTTTAACAACTTTTGCTTAATATCCTATTTTAACAAATAAAATATTTTTAAATTCGCGGTATTTACAAATACGCATTGACAAGAATGTCAAGACAGAATATTTTTTTAGTACGAAATAATGTCATTTAATGATGTTTATCTATGGATATTTGTCAATTTGTTCGCCGAACTTCACTATAATGGCAACATTTTCATTTATAGTTGACTTTAGCGACACATTAGTTATAGGAGGTTTATGGAACGTTTATGAATAAGCAATTTTATAGAACGTTTTATAAGCTTATCGAACACTTTAACTAATGAGTGCTTAAAACCTTCTATAAGCATTTTTTATGAATAAGACCGTTAGTGTAGACAAATAATTTATGTATTTATTACAAGTTAGAATTTCCGTCATAGCAACACAGCATATTTGATGACAACAGTCTATATATTGTAGTTCATTTACTACCTAAACTTAGTAATTAGACTTGTAATTCACATTCCTAAATTTACAATTACATATATATCGTTAAGTTCAAACATATGAAACAAGCATAAACAAAAATAAAAAACAAACATTTTTAAAAAAGCTTATTTGTATTTAAAAAGAAACATACGCCTCAGGTTTTTAAGAAAATATTGATATTATACCAAGTTCTATGTAAACATTATTGTAAACCTTATATATAAAATTCTCGTGTTACAATTACCTCGTGTTAATTAGTTACCGTACTCCTCCGAAACGGCTTTACCGATTTTCACCAAATTTTATATACATATTCAGTAGGTCCGAGAATCGGCTACTATCCATTTTCCATACACCTAAGTGATAAGGGTCGTTCACAATTCACATTTTTTTATTTATATGGCAACACAACGTTGGATGAGTCAGCTAGAAGTTCTATGTAAATACTATTGAATATGTATTGTAGGTATTTCTATTTAATATACGTTGCAAGTCCTTCACTATTTAAGTCAAAATCGAATTTATACAAAGTAATGAAATTATTCAGCATTTTATTTGATAAACAAATTAAATGAGGCATTTTGAGCAGCCATTTGTAAAGTTCAAGGCGTTTAAGATGCGGTAAATACAATAATGAAATTAAACTTGTTTCGGTACGCTAACCAAATTCTGTTCCGAGCAATTTAAGTTCTAGCTGTTTGGTTAAGTAATATTATGTAAAAGTTATTGTTTTGTAACGAATCTAAATTTGCTAAAATCCGAATATTAAAGCAGTTTCCTTTAAAAAATTAGCATTTTATTCCCTCTTGTAATTGTTTTAATATCCCTTAATTCAGACATTTAAACTGTTTTATATTTTTATTCCAGTACGCTGAAAACTTTTGAAGCTGAAGTGCATGATGTGATTACCCATGATTGTAAGAACAGATAAAAATGTCAATTTAATTAATCTTATATTTTTATATTGTAGACACTGGTTTTTGTGTCAGTACTCCAATTAATAAATAATACATTCTGAAATTTTTAAAACAGAATATATATTTGTGATGTAATTTTAGACCTCCCCTGGGAGCTGAATTCAAAGATCAAATTTTTCCAAATTGTTTGATTTTTTAATAGTACGTGTATATTGCTAATTTATCTATTACTTTAAGGAAAGAGATCATAACGGACGAATTTCAAATCTATTTACAAATATTTAAAAGTAAATGCTAAATACTAAAATTAATACAGTGAATACAAGAAAACGCCTTCTAGCCCACACTAGGATTCCATGTGTTTGTCCCTGTAGTGGGGCTAGAATAGGGCTACGGTATCTGTATCGGTACAGGCAGGTGCCTGTCGTAAGAGGCGACTTAAATGGGGCTTCCGGGGTTGCGAGCGGCACGAGGGGCCCCGGGAAGGACGGCGATATTTGTAGTTGCATACCGTCATGAACACCAAATGGTGAGGGAGGAGCGAAAACTGATCCCCCAGGGTAGAGCCCAATCGGGGCACCTCGCTTGGAAGACTCCGGTTGTGTTCCTTCAGAAATCCCGGAGTTCTCCAACAAGCGTGAGGACGGCCATCGAGGCTGCTTTACTGCGGTAAAATTTCCAGATAAACCGGCGTCGCTCCCACATCGTCGGGTACATTTTGATAGTTTCCCTCTCGTAAAGAAAAAAAAAGAGAATTCCATGTGTTGTGGGTGCCATGAACACACAAAGACGGATACGCAAATACCCATACCCAGAACAGATATCTAAATTCATTTTTCAGATATTTATATGGCCGGCATCGAACCCGGAACCCTTTTACCGGTATGGTAACCACTACGCCAATGGGTCATCGTAAAAAAGCTTGTGAAAAAACAGACGCGATACCACGTACTCGGAAGTAGGTCAGAGTCTGTCCAGTGATGGCGCTGAAGCCTCATGTCGTCGAACAAATTGATACGACTTGATTAATCTGTCGCATCGAGTTCCACGTTGATAGGGTTGATTTATTGACATATACCGGTGTGGGGTTTAAGCTAGTGAAAACATGTTGTATTTTATCTTTTATAAAATAGAGGTAGCCGACGTGCTTGCTGTCAACCTGAATGTAAGTGGTAATTGCCGCCTATGCACATCTAAAATTAACATCAAAAATGTCATATCTATGGTTGGCCTAGCTGCGTTGCTACCTCTGAGGATTAAGTTGGAAAGCCTCAAGAGTCTCAACCTTATCTCACCCTTCAAATTTGAACACGGCACAGTTTGTTGGTAGAAAGTGTTAAGACAAAAATAAGTGTAACGGCGTTGACTCCAGAATTTCGTAATTCTAACGTATTATAGTATAGTATTATATTAGTTACTTATTTTTTATTTTTATTTTTTTATTGAAGGTTACAATGAATGAACTTAATGCCTAATGGCATTCACAGTAACCCTAGACGTCGAAAGGTCGTATCAGATGCATCACTACGATAAAATACACTTAATAAAAGAATTTAAAAAAAAACTTAAATACTGTCATAGATTTACTCGTATAAATGCTTTACAATATTATACAGGATATTTTTAAATGAGTATTCAGGGCCAAATCCGAAACTATATGGATTAGCGAAATATAGTGAAAAGATTTACGAGGCCAATTTTGATAAAAACTAAAACTTCATAATTAGGGTTTTTTTAATCAATTTCCCTAGCCGGAATCAAACGAGTACATTTTGATAAAAAAAATATGTATGGCGGAGAAAAATATGGATCGCTTACCCGTATCAGATGTTATGAATGCCGCCACTTTGATCCAATTATAACTGGGAGGGAATCACGAATACCGAAGCAAGGAAGCGCACATGAAATATAGCCACTAACAGTCATCCCAACTCTCGCTCCCCATATACATTCTACATATACATATACATTCTTAGCTTTGTAGATCAACTATACTTACAATTTACCCATCTATGTGCACTTGAAAATGAAAAAATAACATAATTTTGTATCAAATCCCAATGAAGTAGTTCTAATACTGAGCACGGCGGTATGAAGTTTAACTATTATGTTAAGTACGAGTATATTAATTTCCTGGCGATTTAGTTCAAGATATTAGGAGCGTTAAGGATTTAACGAAAAAAATAGTACGTAGATTAAATTGATCGCACGGAGTGCACAAAGCCAAATTCCGGTAATTTACATTACAAAGATTATGTATATACTTGGAGATATATCCGTATACAATAAATAAGTAGACATAATCTGTTTTCCATAAAATTGATTCTCCTTCAGTAGATATATAAACATATTATTTTTTCTGAAAGCACAATCTATCATTAAATATATCTTTTCATATATATTTAAAAAGCTAACTCTACAATTAAAGTTCTTTTGATTGTATATTATGTTACTTTAATAAACCCAACTGAGTCCTTTTTAAACGTAATAAATTGCTAATTTTCCAAAAATTATAACACTATAAAGAATTATTATTCCCTCAGTTGAACCAGAGTTGTAATTTATCCTTTACATCACGAGATCACGCTCGTTCAACTTATAATGAATTTATGATTCCCTTCAGTCCAATTCCATTGGAACCATCTGTTAATTACTTTTGTGGCTAGTAATCCGTCTAGAACTTTCGAACAGGTCAATGAACTTAGTTCCGTACTTGTAATTAATGAAATTACAATTAGACCTAAGTAATTGTACGAGTAGATAGCAGTGATAGCCTAGTGGTTCAGAAATTCGGCCTCTCAATCAAGAGGTCAGAGGTTCAAATCCCAGGCACCTCTAATTTTTCGAAGTTATGTGGGTATTAGAAATTAATTATCACTTCCTAAACGGTGAAGGAAAACATCGTGAGGAAACCTGCATACCTGAGAGATTTATTAAAAAAAAATCTCAAAGGTATGTGAAGTCTACCAATACGCACTTGGCGTACTTAATGCTGATGATGAATTGTAGATACATACATTTTTCGCGGACCTTCATTATAACGCATAACTATTTTTATAAAACTTAATAGGATCTATCCTCCTCCTCGCGTCATATTCCTCATTACTGAGGGTCGTGATCCCCCCGTGATGGAGTCATTTTTCTCTGGATGATGTCACGCCATCTACGCCTATCCTTTGCTACGTGAAGAGCCTCGTGCAGGTTCGTGTCGAGTGTCGCACGGATTTGGTCCGACCATCTTATCGGACTACGGCCTCTCGGGCGCTTACCGTCCACCTTGCCAGTAACCGTAAGCTGTTCCAGGTTGTTTCCGTCTTTCCTTGCAATGTGACCAAAGAACTCCAGTACTCTTCGTAGACATATAGAAGAGAGTCTGGTATGCACATTGAGCTCTCGAAGGATGGAGTTGTTGGTGCGGAATGCAGTCCAGGGAATATGCAACATTTTCCTCCAGCACCACATTTCGAAAGCGTCAATGCGATCTCGGTCGGCCTTCTTTAGGGTCCATGTCTCTGACCCGTAGCTGAATATGGAGAATATAAGTGAGTTAACCAGTCTCATTTTGGTTTTTCGTGAGATATTGCGATCCTTCCATATTCTTTGCAGCTGGGTCATTGCATTTTTGGCCATTCCTATACGTCTACGAATTTCCTTTTCGCAAGAACCTGTATTACTGATGTTTGCGCTCAGATAGACAAAATCGTCTACTGTTTCCAGATTCAGAGCGCCAGAGAGCTGTAGTTGATTGCTACGGTCTACTACCATCAGTTTTGTTTTGGTGTGGTTGATTTTGAGACCTAGTTCTAAGCTGATAGGATCTATAAGAATATAAAAAAATGCAGAAGAGACAGAAAAAACTAAATTTATATTCAAAGGTTTTTTATGAAATAATTTACCGGAAACTAAGACTTAATCTATTTTATATTTTTGTTGTACCAAAAATAGTCATTCTCGCCAAAAACACAACATTTAACGAATGCCGCAAAATAAGCCGTCATTGCTAGTCGTCGACGTCCAATACGTAACTTAAGTCCTTTAAAAGTTAACTTCAATGTTGTTATAACGTCGGTCTATAACTTCACAAGATAAATTCCTAACTTAAAAAGACTAATAATAACTGACAGACGTGCACCGCTTATATTTTTTTTTATAATATAGGAGTAGCAGGCGAGCATGCCGTCCACCTGATGGTAAGTGGCTACTGCCGCCCATGGACATATGTAAACAACCCCAGATAGGATTAGATATTCCTACCTGAGGTCGGCCACAGATGCGCCGCTACCCTTGAGGAATAAGCTGGAACGCCTCGTAAAAGTATGTCTCCCTTACCACACCCGTCAAAACGGAATACAGCAGCGCGAGAAACTGCTGTTATTAGGCAGAAATAGGTGTGGCCTACCGCCTTCTAAATTAAATCGATGGCTCTGGCATGAAAACATAAAGGAAGATCGTATACGTAGCCGATATCTTAGAAATATTATCATTTTTGCAGTTACCCTTCATTTGGCGCGTTTAGGAAAACATAGATGGTATTGTTAACGTAGGATAAAGTGCATATAGCGATATAATACACGTCTTTTGGTCGGGTAACGAAGTTGCGCGCATAGGGCGAAGTTGTAAACACTGGGAATAAATTATGTGTTACAGAAACATGTGTTACAAAAATAATTAACTTTTAGATTTTGCAACTCTATTTGTAGCTTAGTTTCATTAGCTTTCATCTTTTGCGTGAGTACACATATACTTTTATAGTATGGATCCTCTAGGGAGACTAAAAAGGCTAAAAGCTTTGTATATATTTAATTATTGGTATTACCACTAAAACAGTAATTTCATGAGAAAATAAGACCGAAAACATAAAAGATCTGTCTTTCTTCCATCTTTTTGAAACCATATAAGTCCATAAGCAAATTTCGGACGAATTTGAAATGTATATCTATCAGTCACTCACGTTATTACCGTAGGTTGTAACAACAAAAACGTAGCAATTTTCTCAAGAAAATACTTTTAGTATCAAGAAACGTCATGAAAAAAATATAGCAGGCGTAACATTTCCAAAATATAGCAGTTTCCCGAGTTCTTCCTGAAGAATCCATAAAGATGACATCCCATTATAGCCTTTATGACCCACGTAATAAATTCGTAAATAGCGTCATTAAGTACGAAGACGTTATTCTAAACAATTCACGTCACAGCGCCCAAATTACTCAATTTACTAAAGCTCTATAATAAAACGACATTCTAATTTTATATTGTCGCGCTGAAATATAGACGTTATAAGAAAAACATTTCAGGTTATAAAAATGTTAATATAAAACAAAAAACAGTGATAGCCTAGTGGCTAAGAAACTTGGGCGCTCGATTAAGGCGTCCGAGGTTCAAATCCCAGGCACCTCTGATTTTTCAAAGTAATGTGCGTATTAGAAACAAAGATAAGAAATTAATTACCACTTGCTTAAACGGCAAAGAAAACATCGTGAGGATGGATCTATGGCCTAATCTCATTCCGAAAGGAGATCCGTGCCCAGCAGTGGGATAATAATGGGTTGATAATGATGAATAGTAGTTCACTCTTAACATTTTTTTTATTATTATAGATTTTTTTATCATTATAGAAGTTTGCCGGGTCACTAGTAGATAAACAAATAAATCTTCAGTTAAACCTTCTCTCTTCGAAATGTGTCTTAGATTCGGCCAATAATCTCTTGTAGATAAGTTATGGAGTCTCTAAGAACGTGTAGTACGTATGCTATATACATGTTTCCTAGAGCTTTAATATGTATGGTCAGACGTGACTAGACGTACATGCTTCATCCCTCTAGAGACACGTTGTCGGCCGTCGCTAAATTTACTTTGTGAAATGTTCCCGCTGTTAAGTTACTTACCGGTAGATTATTTAGTCAATAAAAATACTTCAAACAAAAATACAAACAAAATAAAATTCTTTTTTGTAATAAATAAAATAACATGCAGTTCACATGCAGTGCCTTCGAAACTACCATTCACAGGATCCTATAGACCTATAAGGGTTTTTCTTGTCACGCATGTTCCGCCTGCACGCGTGAATTTGCATTTTTTCGCGATCCGCGTGCGTGTGCTATGACAGGAAATACGAGTGCATCTATAAAACAATAGAATACATACGGATCAGTAGCACTACCATGAGTTTACAAAAGTATTACTCGCTAGCGACTGCGTAAAATAAATGTATGAAAAATTGTACAGCGCCTCTGGTGGTTACTCGTAGAACTAAATTCCGTAGTGTGAGCCACTCGTAACGTAAAAAAACCTATCGAAATCAAATCGCTAGCGAAAGTCATTATGATCTATTGCCATACAAATTCGGTCCCATGAGTCATTAATTTGACAGACGTTGTCAAGAAATACCGTAACGATAGTAGTTATGTTATTCACTAGCAAAATAACAATAGTTTTCTATTTACAATTTCTATAGTGGCGTTTCTATGCCAACTCATGGTAGTGCTACAGATGAAACACACTGGTACACTGGTGAAAAGCCGCGTGACAAGATAAAAGTTTAACCTAACTTTAATTACATAAAAAAAACTGTTGTCTTATACTATAATAGATTCCACCCACAAGACCAAATACCGCTTCAAACTGACAACTCTATTATTATCTTCCAATCAATCGAAATGAAAGCAGAGCTCTGCGATCATCTATTTCTTCATTATTGGATCATCTAACTTCAGATAACAACAAAGCTATTAACATTTCAATCCCCGAATCCCGATAATTGAAAACCAAACTCTCACCGAATACGCAAATAGGGCTTTGACCAAAAATCACACATCTTCGTTCGCAAGCCTAGATAGAATACTAATGGCAATCGATAAATGCCTAAACAAGAAGTTTAGGCACTAAGGCTATTGTTCGAAAGCTTAAAATCCTATGGCAATGTTAAAGGTTCGCAAATACTAAATTAGACCAAATTTCTCTGGTGTCTACATTTTCTGTAATAACCAATTAATAAAAATTCCATCAACTAGTAGCTGTTTATTTGAAGGATCGATTTTATAATATTGAAATAGTAAACAAGCTTGCATCCCACCTGATGGTTTGTGGTCATTGCAGCCCACAGACATCAATAACCAACTCCATGTAGAACAAGGAACTACCTCTAGTTGATAACAGATGGGATGCTCCTCCTGAGAGCGCCTATGACTGCCTCATATATGACTACATAGGGAGTCCATTCGGACTGACTAGTCAGAATTGACTCCCTTTCACTGAGATGGAAGAGCTGCTTCACACTAAGAATGTGATGAAGAATTGCGGTGGTACCTTGAAGATACCCAAAAGACATCCGCAATAAACAAATTTGGGTGTAAATGCTTGTATCTACAACACACATTTTACATCTTTACGCTTCAATATGTCGCTCTAAATCGTTTGTCGTTATCAACCATAATTCATAAAACATGTACGATCAAGGCTTTTTGATAGCATAAAAACGCTTACAACCTCGTTTGCGAAAGAACGTGGTGAAAGGCCATTTTCGTGATATGATATATTTTACTCTTAGATCAATAAAGATAACAAAATATTAAAACCTACCAAAGAAGATAGTTAATTATAAAATGTTATAAAAGGCATGCATTAGGTTGAGAGCGTCATTTAACGATTAACCGTCGTAGACTCGACTTACCCTGATGATGCTCCGTTTTGAAGCGAAACACGTGTTGGTGGTGGTACGTTTGGTGGTGTATATTTTTTATTTTTTGCATCTGCACGCATCCTATGTGGGAGGGAGGGTGGTACATTCTGCAACGTTGTGCCTTAGGGTTCTATTCCAGGGGTTGCAACCCTAGTCAACAATCTACATAATAATATGTGTATTGTGTAATTTGTGTGCTCGTGACTAACTCGAGTCAATCGGCGAAATGCAATCTTATATTTTACACAAACGGTGACTAATGCAACATTATATACGGATTAGTACACATCTAATACAAATCATGCCGATTACATGTAAAAATAAGCATCTCGGTTGATTCTTCTGTTTGTAAAATTTAAATCGACCTCATATCAAAAATCAGATTCATAAAAGTATTCCTCTTAAAGTCACACGAAACCATTTGCAGTTTAATGAAACATATATCGCGAGGCATTATCTTCCTTTTATTTTGCTCTAATTTTATACAGAAGATCCACAGAGGCCAAAGAAATATAGATAAATTACCTAATGGTAATAAATAAAAAATATACACGACGACATTTTCCGTAGAAACTCGAGATTTGATAGAGATATTTTAGAAATAGATTGGAACAGCTAACGGATATCGCTAAATATCAGACACATCATTCGGATCTGTACTACACTTCGGAGCTGAAATAAATGGGCTGTCTAAACCTGTATCCGGTTGTTGAAACGATCGCCATCTATCCACGTAAGATTGTACCAAATATCTATACATATAAATAAAATTGGAGTGTCTGTTTTTAATATTGAAATAACCGCTTTTACTACATGCATATGAATATACATACGGTACATACACCAAAATAACATTTTTACAATTTTTGTCTGTTGTTTGTCTGTTTGTTCTGACTAATATCTGTAATGGCTGGGCCGATTTTGACGGGACTTTTATTGGCAGGTAGCTGATATAACAAGGAGTAACTTAGGTTACTATTATTTTAGAACTAGCTGTGCCCCTGTTTCTTTTTAACGCGGGTGAAACCGCGGGGCAATAAAGTTCTACGAGTTGAATTCCTACTTTATAAGTTGTTGTTGTTGTATATTGTTGACGAATTTACGAGTAGTATTTTGATAAAAGGGAGATTATGTCATCGTTTTTTAAGTGTTTGGGATCTTTCTTCCTTCAACGCGAGCTTTTTGCATTCTCGCGAGCCTCTTTCATGCGAGTCAAACGGTACAAGAGAAAGGGTGTGTACCAGGGTCCTGAAGAGACAGTTGCAGTAATTATTATTTATGTATGTGAACAAAAAATCTACTATGTCTATTTCTTTAAGGAATGCTGTGAAAATTAACATTTAAGATCATTAGATTCTTTAAACCGCGAGCAAATATGGCAGAAATAGGTAACAAAATGTAACACCAAGTATTTTTCCATATAAATAAATGGAAATAAATTCAACATATTAATTAGGACACATGACCAGCACAAGTAGATCATTTAAAACTGAGCGAACCGCTTAAAACTACCTAATTGCCCATTTACCAAATTGCATATTTTCCGAAGTCGTTAAAACTAAATGAAACCTTCAGAACGTTTCGCCGTGACCACGAGTCATTAAGCATCAAAAGAATTGCCTTCAAAACTTTAAAATTAACGGTAACGAGATGAACTAAGCTATGAAACTAACTGACTCATAAATAAATTGCAACTAAATAGAGTTTTGGGTCGTTGCGTTCTTGAACTTGTAATACAAATAATTGCTATTTTAAATTTATTCTTTGATTGGGTAAACAAATATTTTAGTAGGTAATCCTATAGTCTGATTCATAATTAGGTGTCCAAAATGTAAACAAAGAAATGTCATTGTCAAAATTAACACGAAACAAAAACTTTAACAAACTCAACAAAAAACGAAAATTTAACAAATATACACAATTTAACAAACGCATTATGTAAACGAGAAAACATTCGAATTCGATCACAATCACGAAAATGAATAATATCAGTTACGAAATTTTAAAATGACAGCACAAGAAATATCTTGGATTCCGATTGTGTTACCATTATCACATTTTAATTTTCTACCATAAACGTTGTTTTTTATTATTATTACTGTATGGGAGGAAATTGAGGTGATATAAATATTAGAAAATGTGAATTAATCTTAATTTATTTAGATTATTATTTTATTATTGTTGTATTACTTTAATATCGACAAAAATAAGAAACTACCATTTCTAACATATTTTCTTGATAGGTCAACACATTTGTTTACATTTTGGACACCTAATTATGAATCAGACTATAGTTTATTTTAGTAGGTAAGGTAGCATAGTATAGGTAAATACATTTATTCATAATTGTAGTAATGGAAAAAAACAAGTAATAAGAAAGTTTGCTAAAACAAAGCAATTTGGGCAAAAACGATAATAAACTTTATAGCCAAAAAAATAGATTGTAAAAAATAATAGAAATATTTGTACATTATTTATATATACTTATAAGTATATTGTATAATATACTAATATTGAACATAAACAAAGTAGTTCGTGTATTAATCAGGTATTTTAGCTATACATAACGTTTGAACATTCTATTAATACAGTTCGGAAACGGTTCGGAAGCAGTGTTAACGCGATCTTAATGACCGCTAATGCTGCTCTCGCGTGATGCTAAAGTTTACTACAGCTTATGTTCAGTCACTGCGGGAAATTACTATTTAGTACTTACGTCGGTTCGTTTAAAGCGTCGCGAATATAGCGCGGCAGCGGGACGAATATATTACTTGTGTTGTTTGCTGGCGACTTTTTACGCGTAAATCGGAACACATTAGAATGCAAACATTAAACCGTTATTTTACTCCCTTGGAAATGTATTAATATTGCCAAAAAAGGAAATACTTGGTTTGTCATTTGTAACAAGAAAGCCAAATGCACCACACACACACCACAGATGCCCTGCTACCCCTGAGGATTAAGTTGGAACGCCTCGAACAAGTATGTCTCCCTTACCACATCCTTCAAACCAAAACACGGCAGCTCTTAACACTGCTGTTATTAAGCAGAAATAGGTATGGCGGTAGTGCCTGGAGACGTAATACTACTTTGTTTTAGTTGGATTTGTGAGCAACAACAACATAATAAGATCGACCTTAGAACTTACGTAGTACCTACGGTTGGTAACAGTTGACCACAAAATAAAACAAATAATAAATAAATAATTGCTCACATAACATTTTTTAGAATTGAACGCTCAAATTGCAAAAAAAACGCAAAACGTTATTTGAAAATTACATTACAAATACGTTATATTGTCATTATTTCTTAAAAAACAGTAAAAAGAAAGATACGTACGAGCAGATTATTATTTTTTAATTTAGAATAGATGTCGTTTCAAGCATAGTTTACGGATTTTTTACTAGAATTATTTCGTTTTAGCCAGTCTCCAATAGCTTAAATTAATTGGTCTGAAACTGGTCGAACAAAAAGATATCTAAATGCACTCATAAAAGATTATTTATTGCAACTATACAAAAATATTTTTCGTTCAATCGCGATCTTGAAATCGTTTAACTTCGATGCGACTATCGCCCATTAATAACCAATCTATAGTTTTGCTTGCCAAATATCGTATTTAACAATTACTGCATACTAGAAATTGTCTCGATGTTTGGTTGGAATTTAGATGGATTGAGTATTAATAATGGCATATTAGTTCCTATAATGTACAACGTCTAGGGTTTAATACCTGGCATACATCTGACTTCATTCATTATTGCATTCCGTTGCACGTTAATGAGGCCATTAACATCACCGTCATGTAGTGAGCGCTCGAAGAAATATTATACGAAACTGGAATTTTTATGACCTTAGAAGTTAGCGAACACTTTGACAACTTAAGCTGATTGGCTGAAGCACTGATAGCCAATTGGCTTGAAATTGGGTCTAACGTGACGTTGGTTCGGAGTTCGAATCCCACTCATGCACTTCTTTAACATCTGCTTTGACAACGAAAAAAACAGGAATAATAATTAAACCGATAAAATTAGGGTGGCAGAGCCCTCTGTGGTTTAAGCACTGCTGCGTCTTGGTTTGAAGAGTATGGTAAGAGACGTATACTCTTGCGAGACATTCCGGCTTAGTACTCAATGCTTGTCCCTGTAGTTCCGGGACCAGAATAGGGCTACGGTATCCCCTGCCTGTCGTAAGAGGCGACTAAAAGGGGCTTCCGGGGTTGCGGGCGGCAAGAGTGGGAGCTCAAACCCGGGAAGGACGGCGGTATGTGTGGTCGCATACCGTCGTGTACAACAGACGGTGTGGCGAGTGGCATGCTCACCTGGACGGAACCCGACGGGGCAACGCGCTAAGAGGACTCCGGTTGCGTTCCTCTGGAGATCCCGGAGTCCTTTACGCAGCGCCGAGGACGGCCACCAGGGGGGTTTTAGTGCGGTAAGAATCCCACATAACTCTGTGTCGCTCCCACGGCACCGGGTACCTTTCGAAGGTTTCCCCCTCGAAAACAAAAAAAAAAAAAAAAAAGTACTCAATGCTATTGGCGACCCCAAGTAAGAATCTCATCTGATCTGGAGTCGATTACAAATGTCCGTGGCAGTACCCACTTATCATCAGGTGGACTGCAAGCTCGTCTGCTACTCCTATAATAAAAACAAACGACAGCCATGGTCACTCGCCTGTACCTAATAGACAGATCGTTTATAAGTTCTTTTTTATGAAAATAATCAATCTACATCACCTATTAAGCTCCACATACATTACGTTTTTTTTCATTGTGAAACTCTTCCATGCACGGTTTTTACAACCCTAGTGATCGCTCATTTTGAAAATATAATACTCGAACAGCGATTATTTTGAAAACTTTTATACTTAAGCACGCTGATAAAATAAATATTTATGAACAATTAAATATTTTTGTTTTATTATCAGAAAACAAAAAGTTCTCAATCACCTCTGTCTATATTACTAGTATATATGTAGCATTTATTATACATATGAGAATACATATTGCCTTATGTACAAAAAACGATATTTACAAGTACGAATGTATTATTTAAATTGATTGAAGAACTAGTTCGTTTCGTGGTAAAAATTCGATTACAAATATAATTTTACAATTATTTTATTGAGAAAACTCGACAATGACGAGAAGCCCGGGCCCAGCATTGGGATGTAAAGATTCGCTCTACAATAGCCCCACAGTAGAATTTCCTGTGTCTGTGGGTACCGTGAACACACATACACAAACACCTAGACCCAGAAACAGAAATATAATTCATAATTAAGATGTCTATCTGGCCGGAGATCGATCCCGGGACATTCTACGCGTCCGACCGTTGAAAAGAAAGACCAAGTCATATGTAAATCATCTAGCATCCACAAAATGTACATGTATATAATTTAACAGTACCAGATCCAGTCAACACATAATGCATATAGAAGCCAGTAGAAACAAATCCGAATAATATAAGTAACGAAGCGGAATCAAAGCGCTGCTCTTTTCAAAGTATTTCGAGCAAACGTTGATCTTATCTCGAGTCAAAGATAGCTTGGAGCTTCGTCGCGACTCAAGTTAAATAAAACTGTTCCCGAAGGAGACTGAGCTAAACAGGAAAATAAGATTCTGAAACAGGAGTGCATGTAGCATATTTATTATACATACGAGACGATTCGATACATACGATGTTGTCTTGTGTACAAAAAACTATATGTATAAGTACGAAGGTATAATTTAAATACGAAATACTAGCGTTCGTTTCGTTGTCGAAATTCGATTAGAAACATAATTTTTTTTAATGAATAATCAATAGGTAGAGAGCCGTGCTCAGCCTTGGGACAAAAAGTATACAGACTCTCTCTAGAACAATCCCACACTAGGATTCCCAATGACGTGGGTACCATGGACACACACATAACCTAGACAGAAATCTAAATTCTTCATTCAGATATCTATCTGGCCGGGGATCGAACGCGGCACACTGCGCGTAAGGCCGGCATGGCGACCACACAAGTCGTTTTTTCTTTACATATGCTAGTAATATCTTCGGGCACATTGTGTACAGAAAATGTATTGTCAAAGTATCCAGCATCTAGCACTTAATACGGCTATAAGACCGCTTTATGTTTGTCTCGGCTCATAGAACTTACATCTTTATTCGGGACCAACGCTATTACGGAATAATATATTATACGGAATAATATGTTGTAACATATCCAACAAAAACCTTTACAACCGTAAACGTAGACGAACTGTTTTATTTTGAATACATAAACCCTATAATTTGAGCTGAGCCAAATTGTTTATCAGCAAAAATTTTAAATAAGAATTAAAGCAAGCATTATTGGCGTCGGCACCGCCACACATATTTTCTTACCATGAATTTTCAAAACATCCCACAATTTTACGTTACGTTTACTCAATCCATTATTCTGTTCCGTTTGCTTTAGTAGACTAAGTAAACGTAACAATAAGTAAGTGCTCAAGTCTTTTTGTCTGCTTCACATGTTCGTAAAAAAGAGAGACAAAATAAAAAGCGCCATTTTGTCAATTAAGACATGTAATGGTACGTTACTGACACTTTAGTTCTGATACAATCCACTAGGGGCGCTGACTGGAATTTGTATCCGCAAATACGTAAACAAATACCAAAACAATCATATTTGTCAAAACGTAAAAACTCATGGTAAGGGTACTGCTTTGAAGAGTGTGGTTAAGGGAGACATACTTTTCCGAGGCATTCCAGCTTAGTCCTCAAGGGTAGCGGCACGTGTGGTCTACCTCAGGTATAAGTCTTATCTTGTATGGGATTGATTATTATAGATGTCCATGGGCAGTATCAGCCACTTGGTACCAGGTGGGTTGCATGCTCGTTTGCTAATTTTATATTAGAAAACTGGACATTGACCAGAGCCCAGATATTTTCTAATACCGTATATTTGTACCAATATAAATAGAATCATATAATACAGCAACATAATTATAGAATAGTAATAGTACCATAGAGTCTAGCCAATGTAGATCAAATTCTAGGAAACAACTGCTAGCAGTTGTTAGGAAAACTATGCGTACTGGCGGGCACTTCGAGTTAGTTCCGTGAAGCATTTCCAGTCAGCATAACTTTAAATCATACGAATTATCTCTAACTTGCGTTCACCGTTTATGCAAGTAATTAATGATTTTGATGATAAATTTCTAATAAACACCTTAGAAAATTGGAGACTAAACTTAGAAAAATCAGAGTTGTTAGGCTATAACTTAGTAAAATCAGAGGTGCGTAGGACTCGAACCCGGGACTTCCCGATTGGAAGGTCGAGTTTCTAATCACTAGGTAGGTTAATCAAATCACTAATCAAAAAAAAAAAAGGTAAGTTCCTAATCACTTTTCTTTCATACTTACATATACAAATGCCAATTAGACAAATCATATACTAAGTCTATATAAACATGCCCAGCAATGGGATTTTTGGGATTAGGAACTCGAGGCTATCACTGTTTAAGCCTATGAATACCAAACGAATATACAAAATATGAAATTTCACACTGTCACTAATTAATTGCATGCACAAACCGAGGGAAATGGAATTTTCCCTTGGAAACAATCGTGATCCGAATATTTAAGTGAGAATGGAAGAGGAATTATAATTTCAGTCATCGAATATTATAGGTACTCGTATTTTTACAAATGTGCCCGGATGGTGAAATCCGAAACTATAAGGATTAGCGTTGCTCAAACGTGAACAGACCGATTTAGATAAAAGTAAAACTGTATTTTGAAAAATCTACGGCACCATCGTCACACCTTTTTCTGCCGAATAACAGCTGTGTTCAGCGCTACTGAAGTCCTAATTAAAGGGTGTAAGGGAAACTCAAGTAAAATCTAATCTTAAAAGTACCGCGCCTCGGTACCGCAATTTCCGATATGACTGTATGTTATTGTTGATCGTCGTGTTTGAACTCGAATGTTTTCTTATTTTCATAGGGCATAGGGTTTGTTAAAATGTGTGTAGTTCATAAAGTTTTAGTTTGTTGTTAATTTTTATAATGAATCAGACAATACGTGTGCAGTGTGTGCGTTGATAACCTGATATAGTTAACCCAAAGTGAACAAGATGGCGTTACAGGTAACGTAGGGGTGTTGATTTCTTGTATTTGGACCCCCTTTTATATTCATCTTTTTTATTTTTAGTATTTGTTGTTATAGGTGCCCACGATATATATACATTGTAAAAATTTCAAGTGTCTATCTATTACGGTTTAAGCGGTAGAGCCCTGTGACAGACGGACAGACGGACAGACAGCGGAGTCTTAGTAATAGGGTTCCGTTTTTACCCTTTGGGTACGGAACCCTAAAAACTAAAAACCACGCAATAATCGCACAAGGACAAAATTATTAAAATCGTGTATTGTCATCGGTTCTGACAGTTCTCCAAAGTTTTAAATTAATCGGACCGTTCCAAGTGGGTAAAAATAGAGTTCTAGGATTCCGTTACATACATATAGGTCTAGCTAATAAAAGCTTGATAAAAAGATACAAATGAATACATACTTCTAGTTAAGCAGCACCATTTAGCATAACCACATTATTTTTTGTGAGCAAACCGGAAATAGTTGCAGTGGTTGCGTGCACAGCGCAGCTTAAAACCTTATCTTCTAAATCGGCATATTTCCTTGCGGCTCAAGGTTTGCAGCACGATTATGGGTACTTGGGAAATATTTATTGGCTGCCATTATTTTGAGGACCTTACGTAATAGTTTGAGTCTAAACTTGTATTCTAACTCCCATTTTTAATCATTCTTAACGAATATCACCAACAGTGGGGTGGCGGGTTTTTATGACTATTGCACAATGGAACTAGGTAGGCGAAATAAAGAAAGCACGGACAAAGAAGAATTGGGTAGCTCTTTCTATGGAATAACCCACGTACCTGTGGTCTTGTATTATAATATAATAGAGCCACGTGGTCGCGAAAAAGAGTACGCATTTGCGGTGCGGTGCGTAAGGTTACGTAGCTCAAGGCCCTCTCGTCCGTCCTTGGGATTGGTAGCCAATGTGCATACAGTACGTCATCATAGACGTCACCGGAGTACGTGCGTCAGGATTGGATGATTGAGGATGGGACTGTGTGCACAAGCGAATAAGCGTTGCGGCGTAACCAAACAGTTACCAACATACTACATACTAGACATTGTGAAATTTCAATCTTTGAAAGGCAATATTTGGATAGATTAAGTATTGATAATGCGTTACATAAAACATGTGTAAATACTGAAGCGTGTCGATGCATGAAATAATAAAATATCTTTTGTAAAGAGATATTAACACAATTAACATAGGCATTTTAGGATAGTTGTCCGGGGGCATTTGCTGACAGACTCCAAAAAGAGCTGTAATGTAATTTGAGGTTGATGGATTGGATGACTGTGACCGTTTACCTTTAAGGTTTTATTTTTTAATTTCTTCAGAAATCGTAACACATTACATAAATATAGAATAAGATTTCAACTTGAAATTAATTACACCGTTGCTGCTCATACAACTATAATGCAATACATAAAACAGTGAAATGTCTCAACAAACATTTAAAAACAAAACAACATTAACTTTCTATAACCCCAAAGAGATAAATCCATCGCCTCAGGCAAGTCAGAGTGCCATCACCTTTTAATTAAACATCAACAGAGCGAGCAAATCCTCTTATAACTGATGCACCTAACAGTGTTCGGTTCGGTAAACATGGACATAACCGTCCCAGTTAGCCATCGTCCTTCGCTTGGGCGAAACTAAACAAAACTCTGTTTTGCATGTAAATGAAGTGTGTGCTTAGCTTAGCTTACTGCGGTAACTTATGTGGAACGGTAAGATAGTTTTTAAAGCAGTCTTATAAACTGCACACTTTTTGACCCACAGCTGGGCACCAAATTAAAAGAGGGAAAGATTTGATGTAGAAAAAGTATGGTTCAATCGGAAAGTTTCACCCAATGTTTACTACCCAGAAAGTTATATTAATCCTACTGTGTTCTGGTATAAGGATGTGATAAGAGAGGAATTATATGAGGCGTTCCAATGTAGTCCCGTTTCGATAGCAGCGCTTCTGTGGACTACCTCAGATAAGGATTTTCACCCTGTCTATGATAGATGTCCATAAGCAGTAATCGCAACATACCACCAGATGATCCAAAATCTTCATAATGTAAAAAGCCAAATTCAAACTTGCAACAACAAACAGCTACTTCCATCACCTAAGTGAATGTTACACTCATTTCCAGTGAAGCTAATACAATTTTTCATCCATCGCGCCAAAGGAATGACGTTTAGATTGGGTCGGGAGACGCTTAAATAAGATTTCTATTATAAATCTGTCATCTGAAGAAAATTGAAGGGAAATTTAGGAACAATGTCGATTTATAAGTCCCCTCGCTTTTAATATATCATAGAAATTATGTTTGTGTGAAACTGATGGACGGAATGGGGTATATTTAAATATTTTATAATTAGACTACTTTCTCGTACATTTAGTTACATGATGATAGGTATACCTAAATAGTACTTTATTGCTATTTCGGATTTCATTATGCACATTATGTAAGTATACTAAGTTATACAAGCTTTCGAATTGCTATCTTAAGGATAATATTAATACAATTCATAGTTTTTTATATAAGATTGAAATGACATGAGCATGATGATAGTAATTAATTATTCCCACCCATGAAAATCTATAACTAACCCCATATGATACAGACGTTCTTCTTGAAGTTGAACACAGATCAATCCTGAAGACTATCATAGGTTCCTCATATATCAGTCAGATCTATCATGTATTAAAAAAATACAAAAGAAAAAATAAACTTCTAGTACGGCTTAAGTATAAATAACTAATATTTTTATAATTCACACTAGTGACTTACGATGTCACATCCAGCGCTGCTTACTTCGCGTCACTATACATATTTAAAGGCTTGCCTCAAACAGCGAAACCTCAGGTGTCGTGTCAAATTGTGGTGGAATTTAATGTTTATCATATAAATGTTACAACCGCGTTACATTTTTTAAAAGTGGTATATTCAAAGACGACTATACGTAAAATTTTTGTTAGTAATAAAAATTTAAGTTGAAAAAATAAGCTTTATGGGAACGACATTTTATTTATGGTATTCTTCTCAGAAAATCCTTTATTTTGATATGGTGTCTGCCATATTGGGGCATTCGACATATTTGATTTTAAATGACGTCACTATATTATAAATTATCATCCAAACCAAACGTATACGCAATATGTCTTATTGGTTGTGATTAAAAAGTTCAAAAATTATTAGCGATATTTAACCCTCTCAAATATGAACAACTCATGTTTAAGATATGATTAAGGGCTAAAAATCAAACAAGTAGATGGTATTAAACTGTCAAAGAAAGGGAAAATAAATTTAAAAGATTTCCTATCCAACAATAACTAACAAAAAGTAAGAGTTCAAAAAATAAATACCTATATATCCCTTTTAAATAATAACACTTCACTTAAAAAGCTTCCATACCAAAAAATTCTACGTTGAAAGTCACATCCAGCCGCTATAAAGCCCGTGAAATACATATTTAAAAGCTCCGTCGGCCGGAAGGGCAGGTGCTGCTTGGAATTCTAGGCATTTACCATTCAACAGTACACCATAAAGAGCATTTCTGCCAAACACCTATTTTATTAGCGGTAAAATGACTTCGCTGATACATAATTTATGTTTCAGGTTATTTTTATACTTTTCATCCATTGGGTTGTAACGGAATGTAGTGAATGAGCATGTAGTTCTACGAGTACATGACCTCTATTACCTCTATGTCAATGGCGAGCATACTGCACTGACGCGCAGAGGATCCGGGTTCGAATCACGGCAGGCATTAATTAATGCCGTCATTCAAATGTTATTTTTCTGTTCTAGATTTGATTGCTTATATTTTCATATTTATGTGTGTAGATGACAAACACGGCACAATGTTAGTGTGGGTGAGTGTATAAGAGTGAAGAAGACGCAGAAAGCAGAAATTAAAACTTAGGATTCAGGTAGAATGAATTTAGCTACATTGCTGGATATGTAAGAATATCCAGCAATGTAGCTAAATTCAGTTCTACCTGAATCCTTGTTATTGGCCACGGCCAACAGTAATGACCTACCATCATGCAAACTCATTTGTTACACCTCACCTCATTTTTAAAAAGAATAGATATTTTGCGTTCAACGTTCACTCAGCCGAAAGTTTGAAAAAGCTTAAAAATAAACACAATGTCAACTTCAGCCGCCACAAAGCTCCAGATAAAAACTAATTAAAAGCTTCGCCCGCGTCGGCAGCCAGGTGTTGCACCGAATTTTAGGCAGTTTAATATTTAACCCTAAACCACAAAGGGGTGTAACATTTTGCTAAACGTGAAACGTTTACACGTTAAAAAAGGTTTTTTACGTGTAAAAATGTGTAAATTTTAAAAAGAGTGTGTTTTAAAATTAAGAATAGTATTTTGCTTATACGAGGAATGTTTTGCTCGTTAAAATATTTTTCTAATGTTTTAATATGTAGATTTTCAAATATATATACGAGTATAATGTGTGGTTTTAAATTAAAAATATTTTTTTTCATATGTTGCTTTATATTAATTATATATACTTGTGATTACATGTGTGTAAGATACCCACAACATATGGGCCTAGTGAAAACATGTAAGAGTAGAATTTCCGGAATTTCGATATTTTTAAAGTAAGGGTACTTACCATGAGTTTTTACGTTTTGACAAATATGACTGTTTTGGTATTTGTTTACGTATTTGCCCATACAATTTCCAATCAGCACCCCTACCGGATTGTATCAGAACTCTAATAGTGTCAGTAACGTAACATTAAATCTCTAAATTGACAAAATTACGCTTTATGTTTTGTTTCTCTTTTTGCGAACATGTGAGGCAGGCAGAAAAACTTGAGCACTTAGTTATTGTTACGTTTACTCAGCCTAGTAAGCAAACGGAACAGAATAATGGATTGAGTAAACGTAACGTAAAATTGTCGGATGCGTTGAAAACTCCTGGTAAGGGTACAGCTTCGAAATTTCATATCCATCCTTAATGTGTATAACACAACAACTATTATTCTGTGCTATTATTCTATAGTTGAACTCCTGTTTGTTCTACAACACTGCAATATACTGCAAGTAATTCGGAAAGCACACAATGCACGAAGTTACGTACGGAACCTAAAGTAAATAATGCTGAAATTCAGCACCGCGCCCGCATGGTTTCAGGTTAATTGACAAATACTGGAGTGCATACGGAACATCTAGTGGCAGTGATAGCCTAGTGGTTAAGTAACTTTGCCTCTCGATCTAGGGGTCCGAGCTTCAAATCCTAGGCACGCACCTCTGATTTTTCAAAGTTATGTACGTATTAGAAATTAATTATCACTTGCTAAAGGTGAAGGAAACCATCGTGAGGAAGCCTTCATACCTGAGAGATTTATAAAAAAAAATCTCAAAGGTATGTGAAGTCTACCAATACCCACTTGGCCAGCGCGGTGGACTATGGCCGAATCCTTCTCATTATGAGAGGAGATCCGTGCCCAGCAGTGGGACACTAATGAGTTGATGATGATGAAGTACATACGGAACATCTAAGTGGTTTCTAGCTGATGCATGGAAGTTAAAACAGAGACAGTATTTTTTTATAATTACAAAAGGAGCAGACGAGCTTGCAGTCTACCTGATGGTAACTGGACTGCCGCCAATAGACAACTGTAATCAACTAAAATAAGATTAGATTCCTACCTGAAGTCAGCTACAGATGCGTTACTACCCCTGAGAACAAGGTTGGGAAGCCTCTGGCCCTGTAGTTCCGGGACTAGAATAGGGCTACGGTATCCCCCGCCTGTCGTAAGAGGCGACTAAAAGTTGGCTTCCAGGGTTGCGGGTGGCAAATCCCACATAACCCGGCGTCGCTCACACGTCCTCGGGTACCTTTTGAAGGTTTCCCCCTCGTAAACAAAAAAAAGGTTGCCTCAGAAAATGTATTCCTTACCACACCCTTAAACAGGAACACAGTAGCGCTTAAAACAGTTATTAGGCAGAAACAGGTGAGGTGGTGACAAACCACAAAGTTTACCACTTTTATGATGAAGTTCCGCGCACCGTGCCCGCATGATTTCAGGTTGATTGACAAATACTGGCCGAGTACTTAGTAATTGGTTCCCAGCTATTGCATAGGAGTTAAAACTGGTGGTTTTTAGGGTTCCTCACGAAAAAGTAACAAAAGGTTAACATTAGGTTCGTTCATGGAAAATGTAAAGTATTCGATTCAATGGATAAACCAAAAAAACATCGAAAATACAGTTTTTTTCCTACGGAGAATCCGTTTTACTTTTACGTTTTTAGTATATTTTGTTTTTCTAGCGGAGAGCATTAAAGTGTTTTGTAATTAAAAAATGTGAGCTGTCACGGGACGCCTGGCAGATGTGAAACATCGACATTATTTTGTAAAAGTAATATGCAGAAAAGAACATATAGTGATAGGAACTAAATATGTCATAATGATATAATAAAATATTACGATTTTTTTCCAGATAACAATGACTATTTATTGAATTCGATTGCGCATGGCGACGCGTCGCCACACCGTACACACTACTGCATATAGACTGTATATATATACCATCGTATAGCGTCGCCACGCCAGAAATCGATTTTACGTGCGGCTATAGATGTTTCACATAAAAAGTTTTATAGTTGAGAAAATAGTTCAAATATTATAATATAACATACCTATTGTACATAAATGTTGTTTTATACAAATAATTCCCAAAGCACCTCATTAATCAAAAGTTACACATACAAACTAGCTAAAATAAACGATGATTGCACGTACGAACGCGCTTTCAGCTTGATTGAAAAACAAATTAATTCCTGATAGACATCAAATTGGAAAATTTTGACTAAATTGGAAAATAGGACAGCAATGGTTGAATGGTCAAAAAGTCAGTTATTTGTTTCCAGCACGCGTTTTTCAACACAAGTGTGGGAGGGCTGGAGCAATTTGCCATGTTACTCTAATAAGGATTTATAAACGCGAGAATTTTGAAGGTACTAGAACAGGTGACATAGAAAAAACAAGAAGGCAACAAATACAGGTAAAGATAGGAACTATTTCCATAGGGAAGTGATAGCCTATTGGTTAAGAAACTCGGCCTCTCGATCGAGGGGTCCGAGGTTCAAATCACAGGCACGCACCTCTGATTTTTCGAAATTATGTGCGTATTAGATGTTAATTATTACTTGCTATAACGGTGAAGGAAAACATCGTGACGGAAACTGCATACCCGCGAGATTTACAAAAAAAAAAAAAAATCTCGAAGGTATGTGAAGTCTACCAATACACACTTGGCCAGCGCGGTGGACTATGGCCTAATCCGTCTCATTATGAGAGGAGACCCGTGCCCGGCAGTGGGACATTAATGGGTTGATGATGATGATGGTAAGGAACTATTTCTGCCTGAATAACCCAATGCAATCAACAACACCGCCACAGAGAATGAATATTAAATGAAAATCATTTGTGATTCAATTCGTAAAAAACCGTGTATTTGGCATTCAAAAAACTCTATATTGTACTTATGAAAAATATAATTTTGTCTATCACGACACCTCGAATGTTTGTACATATAAATGGGGTCTTAACTTGCCCTCTGAAACACGAATCATTTACTAAGATGTCGGGTAAAAACGAACACAACAGACATAGCTACTAATTAATAGGAACACGAATCTACGTTTACAATTCTAACTAAAGGACAATGCCCATGAAAATCAAAAAATAATTTTAATATTACTTTAATTTTGATGCATGAGAAAAATCATTAATCAAAACACTAATAGATCTTATTGAATTCCGAGTACACAATTCCGCCATTTTAATTTTTAGAAACAACAATCAACATTTCGTCTTATTTTATCTTAAATGGAATCCCCTGTTCAAAGAAACTATTCTGATCGACAAATTATGTAAAAAAATCAAAAAATAATTTTAATATTACTTTCATTTTGACGCATGAGAAAAATCAGTACCAAGAATGGGCATTCTCCTTTAAATTATTAATTATATTACATTACCTCAATACAGTTTGTCATACTCACGTAACACGTAAACCGTAAACCACAGGAAACGCTTGTTAGTAACTATAATATAAGGTAATAGGTATCATTAAGTGCTGGCGTATAGCTCCGTTATGTTAGATAGTTATTTTTTTTTTATAATATAGGAGTAGCAGACGAGCATACAGTCCACCTGATGGTAAGTGGCTACTGCCGCCCATGGACATTCGTAATCAACCCCAGATAGGATTAGATATTCCTACTTGAGGTCGGCCACAGATGCGCCGCTAACCCTGAGGACTAAGCTGGAACGCCTCGGAAAAGTCTGTTCCCCTTACCACACCCTTCAAATCGGAACACAGCAGCGCCTCACACTGCTGTTATTAGGTAGAAATAGGTGTGGCGGTGGTGCCGCCGGAGTCGAACCACAAAGGGTTCTACCACCTTCTAATAATTCTAATAGTTCTAATCGTATCAGGCGTTACTTTGCGGAAATCCATGCTATTAAGTTAAGATTAAAACTACTTCGCAACAATCCGTTATGTTGTTGTTTGCAAAGGCAACGTCAGTGGCAGTTGATTCTGGTTTGAAGGGTGTGATCCCTTACCACTTTTACGGGGTGTTCCAACCTTATCCTTAGATGTAGCGTCCACGGCCATCCTCAAATTGGAATCATGTCTTATCTGTATGTGACATTTACATTGATTGAGTGACCATCTGAGATAGAACTCTAATCCTATCTGGAGCTGATTATAAATGGCTAATTGGCCATGAGCGGTATTTTGCAACAAAATTTTCTATGCGTGTTGTAGTGACACCTCCGCCGATTGTAGTGTATGTTAAACGTTAACGATTGCATATTTTATCAAAATTAGATGTCCTAAAAAATAATGTATTTTAGTTACAATTAAAATCATTTCTAGTTTTTAAGATCCAAATCTTATTCAATTACGGTAAAAACTGGGACGGCAAATGACCATAGTCAACAGAGCATAGACATTTAAAAAAACCGCCACACGCACAAATATTTTTACTACATTATCATTGGTGTGTTAAGTATACATACATTTTCATACCTAGTTTGGTTCCTAACTCTTGTTTCTTTAATAGTCGATGACCTCGATTCCGGTATTCGAGTTCACGGTTCAATTCCGATTCTAATAACGACGTACATTCCATTCGCAGATCTCTTTTATTGTAGTTATAATAGCTTGCAGAAGAATAATATTTATGATTGCATAAGATAATCTAAAGATTATGTTTCTATCTATGACTCCACCTGTATTTATTGGGATATTTAACGCAATTATTTCCAACTAAACAATGTTAAGGTAATGGGCACTTTTTTAATAAAATAATTTGTTTAAATTATTTATTCATCGTCGTCGTCATCGACCCATTACTGTCCCACTGCTGGGCACGGGGCTTTTCTCAGAATTAAAAGGATTAGGCCATAGTCCAAGGCGCTGGCTAAGTGGTAGATATCACATACCTTTTGATTTTTTTTAAGATCTCTCAGGTACGCAGATTTCCTCGCGATGTTTTGTTTTACCCTTAAAGCAAGTGATAATTAATTTGTAATACGCACAAAATTTCGAATCAGAGGTGCGTGTCTAGGATTTGAGACTTGGATCCTTCAACCGAGAAGCCACCACTGACAGTGGACACTACTAGGCTATCATAGCCTTCATATTTATTACGATTATTAATATGATAAATATTATGATTGGCATTTTAGTTTATGTACAACAGAAAGTCAAAGCAAATCCGTCAAGTGTTATCTTGTGGGCAATCTTCAGTTAATAGAGAAAGTTTGGTTATCTGACATGACCTGAACTATCGCCATGGATTCATATACAGCTATCCATAATCAGTGGTTACCAAGGGGTAATTAGTTATTTTCACCGTAAAAATCAACGTTTTCTTGAAATATCAGTATACAAAAAGAGGTGCAAGAGCGAGTTAAACTCGCATAGAGAGGGTTCCGTACATTGGTTATTTACGTCCCATAATCAAAATCTGGCCCTAATTTGTTTGTGTTCACTAAAAAATCAAAAACAAATTCTCCCATACTAATGCATGGGAAAATGTATTAAGCAACTGAAAATGTTCGCATATTGAAATACCGCTTTCTTTTAAAAATATTTTTTTTATTTTTCTAAATATCACTCCGCAATTCAGTTGGTTCCGTATAGTATTTGACCCAGGTAACGCACGAAAACGAGCACGAAATTAATGTTCGAATGCGAACCTCGAACATAAACCAAAATGTTACACAATTAAATTGTTCAGTACTTTTAAAAGCGTCTTAAATTATTCCAAGGCGGACGCCATAACTTTCCGCTTGTTTGTCCTTTCAACGAAACGCAGCGACGAAATAAATTCCGTTCCCACGTTTGCAACTACAATGTCATTTTCCAATACTCGACACGATTGGATTTTTTCAGGCGTGATAAAATAAAAAAAGTTTCATATCCCTTAAAGCAATTTAAAAATTAGTAACATAAATGATTAACTTCGAAGGTTTTTCAAAACTTTTTGTGAGTATAATAAATGTTTTTGAATCTGAACTACAAACATAGTAGGAACACCAAAGTATACACTCTTTTTACCATAAAATTGTTCGGTACTTTTAAAAGCATCTTAAATTATTCCAAGGCGGATGCCATAACTTTCCGCTTGTTTGTCCTTTCAACGAAACGCAGCGATGAAATAAGTTGCGTTCCCACGTTTGCAACTACAATGTCGACAAAGCGCGCTGCTGACGTGGAAACTACTTTGGGAACGTTAAATGTAAGTAATGGCAATAAAATGCGTAGTTGACAACAATATCGCTATTGCATGAAGTAGAAAATATTTCCTTATTTTACTGGAAAAATCCTCATTTTTCTAATTTAGTAACTTGTAAGCGACAAAGTATCCATCATTTTCCAATATTCGACACGGTTGGGTTTTTTCAGGCGTGATAAAATAAAAAAAGTTTCATATCCCTTAAAGCAATTTTAAAATTAGTAACAAAAATGATTAACTTCGAAGGTTTTTCAAAACTTTTTGTGAGTATAATAAATGTTTTTGAATCTGAACTTCAAACATAGTAGGAACACCAAAGTATACACTGCTTTTACCATAAAATTGTTCGGTACTTTTAAAAGCATCTTAAATTATTCCAAGGCGGATGCCATAACTTTCCGCTTGTTTGTCCTTTCAACGAAACGCAGCGAAGAAATAAATTGCGTTCCCACGTTTGCAACCACATTGTCGACGAAGCGAGCTGCTGACGTGGAAAAGAGTTTGCGAACGTTAAATAACAGTAATAGCCATAAAATGTGTAGTTAATAACAAAAGCAAATCCATAAAGTACAACAGAATACGATTTTCATTCGATTTCTTTTTTAATGGTGAAACATAAAATTAAATTACTCGTATATGAAATAAGTTTTGGAAACAAAATTTTTTTGCATCTTTCTTATAAAACCCCTTCATTTGCTACTCATATCATGGAATAAAGTATCCGCCATCTTGAAGTGTCCATCATATTGGTTTCTAAATAACAATAAGCTAATCATGTTGTCCAAACTAAGGGTATATGCAACAGTTCAGCTCATCATAATATAACCCATAACCCATTTTTATCCCACTGCTGGGCACGGGTCTCCTCTCAGAATGAGAAGGATTAGGCCATAGTCTACCGCGCTGGCCAAGTGCGTATTGGTAGACTTCACATACCTTTTGAGATTTTTTTTTTATTTTTTTTAATCTCTCTCGTTTTAGCAAGTGATAATTAATTTCTAAAACGCACATAATTTCGAAAAATCAGAGGTGCCTGGGATTTGAACCTCGGACCCCTCGATCGAGAGGACGAGTTTCTTAACCAGTAGGCTATCACTGCTTTTAATAATAATAATAAAAAATACCGTATATTTTAGTCTAAAACTATCGCGGAATTGAGACATTTTATTAAGTAACGGGAACTCACGATATGCGTTTTTTAATTTCTTTATTGCCGATATTTCGAGCTAATAAATAAACAATTAAAAACCACATACCGTGAGCACCCGTTACACAATATTAATTTGAGAGACACGAAAATTTAAATACATTTCAGAAGTTTGAAGCCTCTGGTTCCCGACTTGGTTGAAACTGTGTTTCAAGAACCAGGGTCTTCTCCCATTGAGGTTATTCGATTGAGGATAACGGGTTTTAATTTTAGGTGCAAAATTTAACACATATATACAAACTAACGAAATAAGACAATATAAATAAAAGCTGGGAATAAATCAAATATATTATCATGTACGTAACATAATGAGGTGTTATAATATGATAAAGCGTCACTTGGTAAGCAATATCTTAAGCGGTAATAAAGGTACCTCACTTATTAGTGAGCTACCTTTATTACTTTATTACCTACCTATCTTTACCTACCTACCTTTATTAGCTACCTTTATTATGAGGTAACTCACTATCATTAAGGCTATGTTGCTCGTTAGTAATGTAGCGCCTCGTATTGTTTAGTTAGTTTGATAAGTGTTGTTACAGAAGCACTTACCACCAGGTGGACTGCTGCTAATTTACTTCTTCAGTATAGTTTAAAAATAATAATAATCAATTAATATTCATCATCATCAGTCTTCTATAAATGTGACGTTAATAGTAGTTGTGTGTGTTTGAAAGTATAAAGCAATTATAATAATGATGTATAAAATTACCTATTTCAATACAATACAAAACAAATAATTTACGAAAACAAAGACACAAATGTTCTCCACATTAACAAACAATAACGTGAAACAATAGAAACAATTCGATATCCGAACCTTGATAAATGTGTGTAGTGTGTACTTAGCATTGGAATACAATACTGCAAAGCAATTATTTTACGGATATTAATATAAATAATAATAATAAAACATTTTATTGCCTTGAAAATTAAAACAACATAATCTAAACTTAAAATTAAACATGTTGTTTCTTTAAATGTAACATAATAAAGTACATAAAAGAGATTAAAACAAAGAAAAAATCATAATTGCTTATTGTTAAAATGATCAAAAGGGATTTCAACAATATATTCACAATATATGTAATACTAGCTGACCCGGCTAACTTTGTACCGTCTCAAAATCTATTTATCAAATATATTTCATATAATATATAGCCTATGTTACCCGTGGAATATGTAGCTTTCGAATGGTGAAAGAATTTTTAAAATCGGTCCAATAGTTTTTGAGCCTATTCATTACAATCAAACAAACAAAGTTTTCCTCGTTAAAAAATTATTAGTATACATAGAAAAAGCATTTGAAAGTGACATAGATAATTAATAACTAGTAATTATGTGATCTATACATGAATCAATGTGATGTGACCGTAGCACAAAACATCGTCCACTTATTATCAGCAAAGTGCTGGGTATGAGTCTCCTGCCAACCGAGGCCATGGTGTACCCCGCCAACCAAGTGCAAGTGAACAGTACCCTTACCATGAGTTTTCAAAACATCCCACAATTTTACGTTACGTTTACTCAATCCAATATTCTTTTTTTTTATAATATAAGAGTAGCAGACGAGCATGCAGTCCACCTGATGGTAAGTGGCTACTGCCGCCCATGGACATCTGTAATAAACCTCAGATAGGATTAGATATTCCTACCTGAGGTCGGCCACAGATGCGCCGCTACCCCCGAGGACTAAGCTGGAATGCCTCGGAAAAGTCTTTCTCCCTTACCACACCCTTCAAACCGGAACACAGCAGCACCTAACACTGCAGTTATTAGGTAGAAATAGGTGTGGCGGTGGTGCCGCCAGAGTCGAACCACAAAGGGTTCTACCACCTTTCCTTCTGTTCCGTTTGCTTCAGTAGACTGAGTAAACGTGACAATAAGTAAGTGCTAAGTTTTTCTGTTTGCCTCACATGTTCGCAAAAAAGAGAGAAAACATAAAGCGCCAATTAGTCAATTTAACATTTAATGTTACGTTACTGACACTATAGCTCTGATACAATCCGCTAGGGGCGCTGATTGGAAATTGTATGGGCAAATACGTAAACAAATACCAAAACAGTAATATTTATCGAAACGTAAAAACTCTTGGTAAGGGTACAGTTCACATATGAGAACATTTTTCAGAACTCTCAAGCGTGCTGCTATCATCACGATGGTTTTCCTTCGCCGTTTAAGTAATCGATTTATTATAATACCCAAATAACTTCGAAAAATCAGACGTACCTGTCAGGAGGACCTCGGACCAAAAAAAATTGCCTGCTAAAAGCGCTATCACTGATATTACATTCTATAAGATGTATTTTCAAACTTAATTAGAAGGGAATTTATTCAAGTTAAAATTGTACAACTATTTAAATTAAATGCAGCACATTTTGAATGGAAAAATAATGAGCATTTTAAAGACAAAGGAATTATACAATTAAGCTTCAAAGCACAATAATATTTAAATTATAACACTCGCGCTTCTATTCACTAAATAATACAAAGTGGATTCAACTAAAGCGTATTTAATTATGTTTTACCAGGACGATCCCGAGGGCCATTACCACCGGTACTCCACTGTGATTATAATAATGTGTGCGGAGTGAAATAACAGATTAGGGCACCAACAGACGTGCTATTTATTTGGGCAAGCTCATTATCGAAGATTTTGGAGAAGATGGAGTAGTCAATATCTTCAGTCACTTTAAACTACAAGTAAATGGACTAAACCTGGTGGATAACCTGAGATTGGAGATTTAATTTTAATAAAAGATAAAAATGACTTCTTAACAATCGATTTTTTTAACACCGGCGATTGAAGATTAGAGATTGACGAAGTAGTAATAGCCTCGGGGTTACAACTCGGCCTCGCAATCGAGGGGTTCGAGGTTCAAATCACATGCACCTCTGATTTTCCAAAGTTATGTGTGTATCTGAAATTAATCATCATTTAAGGAAAGTATGTGTATTCGTGTGTGTGTATTCGTGAGGAAACCTCATTTGAGATCCTTTTTTTAAATTTGGTATTTGAATTCTATCAAGACGCACTTGGCCAGCGCGGTTTATTATGGCCTAAACCCTCTCATTCTGTAAGGAGTGTCCAGCAGGAAATAAATGGCATGAGTGATCCTATCAGGGTCCCGGTTTATGTTTTTACCGTACGGAACCTTAACAAAATAAATCACTCGTACCTAAAAGTAGCTAGTCTGCTAGAGCCGTTAGTTATGTGATTCATTAGTGGGTGGAAAATGGTAACCCTTTAAACATTATGTACTAGATGTCTACCGTGGTTTAACCTACTCAAAATAATTAAACATTTATGCAAATTTTTGGGACCTTGCAAGTCCTTAAAAGGTTATAGAATAATTTAGCGCGCACTTTAAGAAAGGGGTATCTACTCTTCGAGTTCAACAATATCGTTAGAATACGTTAAATTTTTGTCATAAATTATAAAATTATTTAGTTATTACGTACTACTGAAACAATTTTCAGTAAAAAAATCAGTTGAAACTGACGCTTGTTTTACCGCGTATTAAAACTAAAGATAGGATCAAAATCTGCTATGTAATTATTCTTCTTTAGAATAAAATATATACATAAATATATAATATAATGAAATAGTAAATCATAAACGACATGGAACTCAAAATTAAATCTACAATTTATAATTTGAAACAATGTATATAAATAATTCAATTAATTAATGTGTACCAATAATTAAATTAAGTAAATGCAGTAAAATAATATGTCATATAAAAAATTTTACAATAATAAGTAAAGCTTGTGTATAGGCTAAATACATTTAATACAGAATATGTACATTGATTAATATGTGAGCAATAATTGCATTAAATTATATAATCATTCATAATCATAATGTAATAATATAGTAACTTTAATATAGTAATTAAAGAATGAAAGATGCTGGAAAATCAATAATTGCAGGAAAATAACAATTATTAAAAAAAAAAAGTGTGTGTGTGTCAGCTACGACGCACGATTGGAGTTTACTCCGTAACGAACGATAATTATGATATATGTATATCGAATAGAAAATAGTTAATGACGTTTTAATGTTTTATATATTGCTAAATATTTTTATTGTAATAATTACTTAACATATGGGATTTGAACTTACTGTATTTTAAATTAATAAAAGCACTCTTGATTCATATTTTGGTTAAAAACGCTACTTCCTTTTTGAGAGGATATGATGATTGTAATAAAAAGGAAGGATTGTAATGGATACGTTGCCGCCCAGCGACATGTATACATGTCCGAAACGAAATGTACCGTAACCGTCCACGGACATGTATACATGTCCGACTTTAGCACCATCGTATTTGGCTTATTTTAAATTATCTATGTTTTATTTGTGGCTAAAAATACTTTTAATATGTAGTCTGTGAACCTTTTTTACCGATACAACGCATTCCTTCACGTCACTAGTACAAAAAAATAAAATTATGACATTTCTATTCAGTGACTTCACTGGTGTTGCGCGTAAAGTGTGGATATATATGTTTGTCTCTTTCTACATAACGCCTCAACTTTTCGTATTACACTTGATTTTACTCCTCATAAAATTTCCGTACCGGGCCTTATAACTCAAATCGTTTCTTAAGGAGTAAACTCCAAAAATATTCTTCTTAATAATTGTTTATAATACAGAAAGTAGCAGACGAACAGGCAGTCCACCAGTTGGTGAATGGCTATAGCCGCTCATAGACATCTATAATCAGCCCCAGATAAAATTAATTTTCTACCTGAGATCGACCACTAATGCGCCGCTACTCCTAGAGATTAAGATTACGCGTTAGAAAAGTATATCTCTTTAATAAGACCCTTCAAACCCTTAACACACACAGAACACAAACTCTTAACACTGTTGTTATTATCCGGAAATAGAAGAGGCGCTAGTGTCACCGGAATCGAACCACAGAGGGCTACACCACCTTCAAATTCCCATGGAAACATGTTTAAAAATACATTCTTAAAAATATTCTCCAATACGGTACCAAGACCGGGCTAGTACGTTCCACCACGAAAATAATGCGTCTCTACTCTATTTTACATTAATGTCACTTTAAAGGCACGCAGTTCTTCGAACCAATTTTACAGATAATGTAAAAAGTTTTAGTTTAGTTTATCTTTAGTAACTCTTGTAAGTAATTTTTTAACCGACTTCAAAAAAGAGGTGGTAATCAATTCGGCCGGTATCTTCTTTTTTTTTTCTATGTATGTACACAAACTACTCCGCCGTTAGTGGACCGATTTTAATAATTCTTATTTATTGTATAGAGACGAGCTGGAAGTTGGTCCCATTTAAATATGGTTAGGATCCATCGATGGGTTCTGGAGAAAATGAGAGGAACTCCTCCACCCATGTAAATATAATAGCCATAACTTCGCCGTTTATAAACCTATTTTAATGCCTTTAATTTCGTGTGTGGACAATTGCTACAAGTTGGTGCCATTTTAATTTGACGAGGATCAGAGTGGGTTCTGGAGACAAAATATGTAACTCCTCAACCGATGGGTATAATTGAGTTTTGTTTGAAGATATTTGGTGTAGGTTCTAATGAAATTACAAAATCAGTTTATCATTGACTATTTAAGGGTCTGATAATGTGGCTAGGAGTCAAAATATGTAACTCCTCAACCGATGGGAATAATTGAGTTGTGTTTGAAGATATTTGGTGTAGGTTCTAATGATATTACAAAGCCAGTTCATCATTGACTATTTAAGGGTCTGATAATGTGGCTCGGAGACAAAAAATGTAACTCCTCAATCGATGGGAATAATTGAGTTGTGTTTGAAGATATTTGGTGTAGGTTCTAATGAAATTGCAAAGCCAGTTCTTCATTGACTATTTAAGGGTCTGATAATGTGGCTCGGAGTCAAAATATGTAACTCCTCAACCGATGGGAATAATTGAGTTGTGTTTGAAGATATTTGGTGTAGGTTCTAATGAAATTGCAAAGCCAGTTCATCATTGACTATTTAAGGGTCTGTGAATGTGGCTCGGAGACAAAATATGTAACTCCTCAACCGATGGGAATAATTGAGTTGTGTTTGAAGATATTTGGTGTAGGTTCTAATGAAATTGCAAAGCCAGTTCATCATTGACTATTTAGTTAGGTTAGGTTGGAACATATAAGACAATATAAAACTAAGCGAGCAGGGCGCGGCAGCGCCCTGCGAGCGGGTGGTTCCAATCAATGTAAACTCAGACCTTACCTTTATTTATGATCACGTTTATACAATTTTATATTGTATTAATATAAATGTTAGTATGTCATCACTAAAAAGGGTGAAAAAAAATTTTTTACAAAAAAATACAACCGACTTCTATGTCACTACAAAGTAAAAAATCGGTCGGTTGAAGTCGGTTGTATTTTTTTGTTAAATTTTTTTTTCTAAATCATTAGTATATAACTTAAATTGCTAAATTAAGATTATTTTATATAACTAGTCAACGGATCACTGCCAGAGAAAAAAAGGAATGCGCAGAATTTTGGTTTAGAAGAACTTCGGCCAGACTAGACTATCTGACCTGCTGCTGAAGTGACCGTGCTCAGATAGTCTCGTTTCGGAAATTATATCAAAAATATGCAATATAAATTGAGCATTTAGGATTTTAATTATTACTCCCGTTTGGGCACTGGTTACCTCTCAGTGATGGTCCATTGACCTGTACCCACCATTTTAATATATACCTATTTTTATTCGACGACTCTATATTTTATAAATTTAAAAATAACCTTTTTGGTATAAAAATTCAGTACGTCACATTTATTAATACCGTGAAACTGTTAATATAACATAGAAAGTAGTATGTAACAAGCAAAAAGTAGTAATAGAGTAGCTTCATTAGCGCAAGGTTAGCATCGAACATCAGCGAGCCTCGCCGCGCCTCATTTCACTTACGAGTATTATCATTACATCCACCTTTACTACGTGTTTGTGTTTTTACGACATTATTTTGACTTCTAATAACAACTTATTAACCTTGTCAGTATTGCAGAGTCCCGTATGAATATCGTAGATATTTTTTTCGAAACTCCAGGGTAGAAAATGCCACATTGAAACATGCCCATACATATGTATATTGTAATTTTAAAACTGTAATTTAAAAAATACTTTAATACTCAATGTAATTTTTCACGGGAAATAATATTTCAGTCTCTGATATAACTTAATCTAAGTAAAAAAATGTAGGTAGCTTTAGATCTTCAGTCATACTTCGGTCACAGGTACGAAAATATAGACAGAACCATTTAATTCTCTAAAAAATTCCAACAGAAAAGAGTAAAGTACTTAACCCCGAACGCGACCGACTCACCCTTGACCAATTATTTGCTTCGCTCGCAGAAACTCGTAGATTACGTAGAACTTACGTAGACAGCCTTATTACCTATAATATTTGTCGTGCAACTCATGGAATGGGAATTGTGTATGGAGTTTTATGTCTTTGTATTGTTTTATATCATGACGGTATGATAACATTACGTTCGCATGTATGATCCCCTTATTACTTTAAGACTAGCTGACCCGGCAAACTTTGTACCGCCTCAAAATCTATTTATCAAATATATTTCATATAAAATATAGCCTATGTTACTCGTGGATAATGTAGCTTTCGAATGGTGAAAGAATTTTTAACATCGGTCCAGTAGTTTTTGAGCCTACTCATTACAATCAAACAAACAAACAAAGTTTTCCTCTTTATAATATTTGTATAGACATGTGGCTCAGTAGTTCAGAGAGGTCAATGTAGGAATTATTTTGATATTTTATATCTGTAGTTTCTGACAACATATTTTATTAAATTATAGGCACAAGTCTCAGAAATAAATGACTTAATATATTTGAAAAGATTTATTTAAACGGATCAGTACTTCAGTATTTTCTTCTGCTTTATAATAATATAACTATAGATGTCAATTAATTACATCTTTAGAAAAATATATTTTTGTTACACTAATAAATATGTACGTTACGTAGTACATACTATTTATCGTCGTGTCGTCATCGTGTAAAGATCTTGATAACCATTGCTATTGTAATATCATAATCATGGTGCAAAAGGATACTCAGTTGTCCATAACAGTATCAAAAACAATATGATAAACTGTAACCTGAGAATTGTCCACAAAATTCTTGAAAAGTGCTTTCTAACATTACTTTTATATGTCAGAACGGCTACCACTTATTCCGATTATCAATTTTGACAATCAGAATTGATAAAAATTGCTCAATGGCGAAACTTGCTTCCATTATGTAAATTAGGTCGAGTTTCAATCGAGTAAAGTATAAAATCCATGGTAACACTTAGCTTTAAACAGTTCCAAAATCCAATCTACTAATGCATTTTTTATAACTTTAATATACGTTGTAGAACACTATCGCGTGCAGTAAAGTGTAGCTAAAATATATAATGCAGCTACATGTAGCTCCCCACATGTCAGAACAAGCCGCAAACATGTCGTGTGTGGTATTAACACGTGTAGAATAATGCGAAAGATTAATGTTTGATAAATTTGTAGTTATTGTCGCAGCGCAATATTGTGACAAATAAATTCATTGTTAATTATTGTATCTAGCTTAGTACTTACCAGTGAAGCATTGTTTTGTTTTAATTGGAAATTACATTAAATAATAAGGATTAATTCTAGGAATAGTAATACATTTCCATTCAAACTCTTATTAACTTGAATTTGTTTTAAATTTGTTGCAACAACTACATACGTGTATGTTATATGTATTATAAAGTATTCACGCACACAAAAGTACTTTCACTCTAAAGAAAATTTTATACAAAAAATTACCCGTCGCGGGGAAACTATATTAATAAATAAAGACCTAAGCACAATAACTTGAAACAATTACTAGGATTATATAAGGCTATATAAGGTATCCAATAGATAAAGCTATGGTTTTCTCTATAGACAGACAAATATACCGTATGTTTATGTTTATCGTTTGAGGCTTTCCATTGCCAACTACAACATAATAAAACCCATAACAATATTTGTAAGCCACGTAGCCCGCTAACCTACAAAACTCGTTTCGTAGAGCATGTCGTATAGTTCGTAGAGCGCTACGCTCGTAGCTGCTACGACATACGCGGACTGTTATTGGCTATAATATTTTGCGAATCCTGGGAACATAGATTGAAATATAACTTTATTTTTATGCATTTTTTACAATTTTACACGATTATTTTTATTATATCATGTTTCAATGAAGAGACTATTAAAAATGTAAATAGTAACTAAATCTTCTTTTTTAATAATGAATGTAGTTTAATGTGTCCAATAATTTTACTGCTCATTTTTATTTTATTTAGTTGTCATTGTTAGAAATAATAATTGTATTTGGTCGTCTGTAGAGTCCTTCGTTTTTCTGTTTCTTCTTAACTACTACTTGTATATCCCAAAAAATAAATTTTTAAACATTTCGTTCTATCATATTATTATCAAATAAGTTGAAATATTTACATGGATATCAGTATACATATACACATTTTATAATGCAGACAAAATCTCATTAAAGTGACCATTTAAAATTATAATTCGTGTATTCAATGTTTATTTTTCGAAAGCTGTTCACTTTACATTTCTGTAATAAGAGGGAAAAAATGCTGCATTCAAAATGTTTTATTTATTCAGGGAGCAGGCCGCAAATTGACCTGATATTTGCAGAGAGAAGCTTTATTGAAAATCAACAGCTCTCATAATTACTACCGGAAAGTTTTAACTTTAAAACAAGCAATTTTTTTCTGTACGCTTAAGCATTTGTTACAAAAATATTTTAGTATAAAGTTATGGACATATCTATAAATATACATGTGTACATGATACATATTATAAAAAGTAGTAGAACCTAGGTAGTTAGAATTAAAATTAGTTAGTTCTGAATTTGGGTGTAAGGTTGAGTGGTTGTAAGACGACCTTTGCCTACCCTGACGATGTAGCCACCCCTGAAGACTACCACACCCTTTAAACTGAACACAGGAGCGTTTAACACTGCTGTTATTAGGGTAAAATAAATGTGGCGGTATTGCCTTCGAAACTGAATAACAAAAAATATTAACTCCTTCAATATTTTTTCGTTATTTTGAAGTTTAACACATTTTTTAAGATTTTGTTTAGAAATGGTTTCCATTTTTAACACACCTCTTACCTTGCTAATGTGACTGCATCTTTTCTTGACAAAAACTTATTATACATTCTTTTACGTTACCTTAACGTACTTTTGTCCGTACAGCTAGAATAAAATAGACTGGAAGCTTATCTTTAACGAGTTTCTCGAGGGCCGAGCCCGCACGGAGCACATTTTCCATTTTTACCTAAAATAATTTGTATTTTCGCGGATAAACTGGCTTATCGACATAAGCTTTCTTGCAAAGCTCTATCTTTATCTAAAAATTGCGTAAAATAGTATCAACTGTTTCTAAGATTGCGCCAAAAGGTTTTTTTTGTTCCTATTTTCTATAGAGTTATAAACATGTGTGAAGGAATTATAAGATCAGATAGGATTTAATATCCAATTTTATTTGTGTAGATATTCATCTGAGACAAAAATATTTTTACGTTTACATTTTGTAACAAATAGTCTGTATTCTGATTGTACATATAATAATATGTAATAATATAACAAAGTAAATACGCCAATATAGCCTCTTACATAAAAGACATAATTTCGATTGGCCAATTCGTAAATGCAAACGTATTCGAATGTTATATCCGGTAATGAAAGCCTCCGCTGTTTGCTTCATACATAAATCAGGAGGAAATACGATCACGGAAAATAAACCTAAACCTATTCCAAGTCAAGAATTCTACGAATGATATTACCATAAACATTTGTTTTATTAAGCGAGCAGCCTTCATAATTCGTGCGGATAAACATTCGTCAGCTGTTTATTTATTTAGGTAACTACAGTACTCTTAGTATGAGTTCTTACGTTTTTACAAAAATGAATATTTTTGTATTTGTTTACGTATTTCCCATACATTTCCAATCAGTTCTGATATAGTCCGTTAGGGGCGCTGATTGAAAATGTATTGGCAAATACGTAAACAAATACCAAAACAGTAATTTTTGTAAAAAGGTAAAAAGTCATAATAAGGGTACTGAAGTGCTTAAGAACTAAAGTGGTTCAGTTTTATTTAAAAGACAGGCGTAGATATGAGCTATAATATTATATATTATGTGTACCATGTATTAATACAAAGTTAGTCAGGGTTTTAATGAGTGATAAATAGGCTTAAATTTACTTTTTGGCATTAATCAGCTTTGTAGCTGATAAATTATCATGACTGTGAATTTATTTAATCTTCCTTACATACTTTTACAGGGTTTATTACTGATTGTCCTTACTTGTTTATTTTACTATGCAATTTATATATTTTTTTCTTTTTTTCAGCGATTTGGCTCATTTATTTTATTCATAAAATTTGAATGGTAATTGTATTAGTTTCATTTTATATTTTTTTTTATAAAAAATATTTGACAATACCTGTTTTTATAAAAAATAATGACTATACAGGCTATACCTGTGTAGATTAAAATAAAGATTATGAGAGACACGTTACAAATCACACATTAAAATATTTCCCGCTCTGCGACAATTTTTTTCTCGTTCTTTTAATGGGAATTTAAACGCAATCAGTCCAAAAACACAGATATATGAGGGTGTGGTCGACACGGAAGTGACAATAGGACAGAGAGCCTTGCCGCCCAACCTGTAGAGCCACCTGCGTGGGCGGCCGCAACCTGTTACGCCGCGTCAATATTACGCCCAATATCCAATATCACCAATATAACAATATCAATATCAATATATAAATATTAAATTGACACTTAATAATAAATATTAAATTAATACTCACCCTTCGCATAACACGCAGGGAGAACGACGACGTCTTCATATTTATTTTTATAAATCAACAACCACTCGAATACAAACAGTAATCAGCTCGCTTCAACGCGCTCAGAGAATTAATTTATTATTGACAAATATCTATTAATGCACAATTGATAAGCGAACACGCGTCAAACTCGAAAACGCAGAAGCGAAGCTCTTAAAAGCTTTACACGTTCATAAAATATACTTTACAAAATATATTTTAATATTAAGAATTTTGAGGATTTGTATTATTTAAAAATAATTTTAAATCGATGTGAAGCGGGCGACGCTTCGGACGGTTCATACACGACTGATTACCCTGTCGTAGAAACAGGGCGAAAAGGACACATACAGCCTTGCTACTATAGGTCGTAACTACGAAAACTCGCTCGGAAATTTCGACTTTAAGCTCTTGGACTGTATGCATAAAATTGCATCCAAGGAAACTCAAACTTTTGAAGGATCTACTTCGGTCTCGCTTTCGCGTTCATCTGGTTGGCCGTAACACAGATACAGTACGAATTGAATTTATACGCTCACCAACAAACGCTTGGCTTCCAATGATTTTCACGGGATTTTTCCTAGCATTTCCGTACACTGGGTCGAGATTAAGATATATGGCTTCTATCTATTTTAAGAAGCAAGTAATGTATTGTAAAAGGTAATGGAGTATTGTAACGGATTCCCTCCTCCGAGCAGAGGACCTGTAGAGAGCTAAAGGATTTTATTGAGAAAAGGTAGCTTCCTGGCAGTCATTTGTGGAAGATTAGTGGATGTTTACTCTTTTCTCTAGTGCTTCGTGCAATTTAAAATGACAATAATACTTTATTGTTATTAAACAAGTATCTAATGTTTCATTTTCGCAAACTATTATAAGTTTAAAATTGTAAAGTTAGTGAGTGGGTGGATTTGAACATGAACTATGGACATTATGTAACAGTTTTAGCTTAAATAAATATGATCTCAGATTAAACTTTGGGGCCTATTAGTTCCGTTATAAAATAAGTTTTACCAGACAAGATGATAGTTAATGTTTGTTGTGAGAAACCTTTTTTATATTACTGGCTGTTTTATAAAATTATTATTGTAAGTCAAAAAAAGAAGTGAATAAAATATGGTCTAGCTGAAAATATGTTTTATGAATATACTCTGCAAGTAATAATTATTGAAATAACTAGAATATGTAATGTTGTACAATTATAGTGACCGTTTTTTTTTATAATATGAGAGTAGCAGACGAGCATGGAGTCCACCTGATGGTAAGTGGCTACTGCTGCCCATGGACATCTGTAATCAACCCCAGATAGGATTAGATATTCCTACCTGAGGTCGGCCACAGATGCGCCGCTACCCCTGAGGACTAGCTGGAACGCCTCGGAAAAGTCGGAAAAGTCTCGGTTATAGTGGTTACACTTATTTCTTGTTATAACAGGAGCCTAAAGTTGATGTACTCTAGTTTCAAGGGTTTAGTATGACTGTTATACTAATGTGCGTTCTAATTTTGTCCACAGGAATAACAACAGGTCTGCGATTTCTTATGTAGATCATGTCACGTTTTTTGACGTGACAACGTCTTATAATTCGATGGAGCCGGCTACACGCACCAAAAAACATGACTCATGCGGCGTTACCTCGCTCTGAGGCGTTCAATTAAAGGCTTGAAGTGCAAGCGAGAGCGCGGAACGAGCGACAAAGAGGCACAACCGACCTCCGCGTATTTACCTTTTTCTCTATATCCATACAAAATATCTATCAAACAAATAAAATTAAAATTTTGTTTTGAAAAATGCAACCATTCCATCAGTATTTTCTTATGACGTTGTCACGTTCAACTATCGTCAGTAAACCGACTTTACAAACAACCGATGTTTTTTATATAATATAGGAGTAGCAGACGAGCATGCAGTCCACCTGATGGTAAGTGACTATTGCCGCCCATGGACATCTGTAATCAACCCCAGATAGGATTAGATATTCATACCTGAGGTCGGCCACAAGTCGCCACTACCCTTGAGGTCTAAGCTGGAACGCCTCGGACAAGTCTGTCTCCCTTACCACACCCTCCAAAACGGAACACAGCAGCGCCTAACACTACTGTTATTAGGCAGAAATAGGTGTGGCGGTGGTGCCGCCAGAGTTCATCATCGCCGCCTCAATGGGTTCTACCACCTGCATATTCACGTGCCATCATCACTTTACATATAGGTCTCACCTACATTATTTTTATTATTACTTCTCCTACTCCTATATAGTGTCCTAACCCTAATATGGGGCCTATAATTCTATAATATAAAACATATATAACATAACAAAAAAATTGTGTATCCCTTTATATTTTAGCCTCATATTGTATAACTCCTTTATATACGTACATACTACTTTGTAACGTTGCTTCATGTATGTTTTTTTATATTTTGGGTATAGAAATAAAGCAATTATTATTATAAAAAAAATAAGTAAAATGAAAAATCATTTGCTTCTTACGTATTACCTTTACGTAAAGCAAAAATTACGAGTTTCTATAACTGTGTGCTCATTAAATATTTCCAACAGAGTGACTCCTACCGACTCTACGCTTGACTTCAAATTCATTCCATTCACGTACTTTGCGTAGAGCTCTATCGATTTATTGGACAAATGCAACATAGAGCTAAGTAGCGTTAATTTTTTTGAACATCTATTTTGTCTTATTACTGTCCATGATCTCTCAGAGTGAGGGGGAGGCCATAGTCCGCCACGCTGGCCAAAGGCGTTGGTAGAGTTCTTGCTAGACTACTTTGAAATCTCATGCTTCTAGGTTTCCTTGCGACATTTCCCTTTAACGGTATATACGAGTATATAAAATTCTCGTGCCAAAATGTTAGTTACCGTACTCCTCCGAAACGGCCTTACCGATTTTCACCAAATTTTACATGCATATTCAGTAGGTATGAGAATCGGCTACTATCTATTTTTCATACCCCTAAGTGATAAGGGTTCTTCACCCTTAACATTTTTTTATTTATATGGCAACACAAAGCTTGCAGGGTTAGCTAGTAAGTAATAATTATTGCTTAAATCGCAGATAAGTGCATTGGATTAAAACCTCGGGATTTTCAACCACTATGCTACGAGTATCATTGATTTTTCTTACTGTTTTGGTCATAGATTAGTAAAGATTACTCACTACTAACAATAAAGTGTACCCAGTTTTGAGAATTGAAATAGTTGCAAAAAAAAGTTTTGCCACGTCTCCAAGCTAAAATGTCCCTAAAATATTTGAAATAATTATTTATTATGTAAATTACGCAGTATTAGTTATTTATTCGTAATTTTTTTCTAAAAATGTTTTTATTTGTTAAGAATTCAAAAAAAACTTACTGTTAAGCCGTTTTTGGCTTCATTTAATTTCAAGACGGCGAAGTATCTTTACCAATCTATGGTTTTGGTAAAAAGCGTACATAGTATAATTTCAAACGTACTACATATTCGCGGCTTTTGCATAAAAGCTATGAAGACTGATGATTATAGATGGCATAATCTTTCACGAATTTAAAATACTGTAACTGAAAGCAATTTACTTTACTACGACATTTTAATGAGGGTGTGTTTCTATCTATAACTCCGCTTAATTAATTTTGCGAAGGGCGCCCTTGGGATCGTTTTGCGCATTTTAGGCAAGTAATAATGTCTCTGTCACTCAGGGACAACAATAGGCTATGCTTAATTAAACTAAATAGGATTTTTATATAATATAAAAGTATAAACGAGCATGCAGTGCACTTTTTTATAATATTGAAGTAGCAGACGAGCATGTAGTCAACGTGATGGTAAATGGCTACTGCCGCGCCATCTGCAATTAACCCCAGATAAGATTAATTTCCTACCGGAGGTCGCCCGCAGGTGCGCTGCTACCCCCGAGAACTAGGTTTGCTTCGGTAAAGTATGTCTCTTTTACCACACCCTTCAAACCAGAACACAGCAGCGCTTAACACTGCTGTTATGAGGCAGAAATAGGTGGTGGTACCGACAGAGTCAAACCACATAGGGTTCTACCATCTTCAAAACCTTATGGAAAGTTGATCATAACCATGGACATTTGCATTGCTGCAACCATGCATGCATTTGCTGCAACCAATTGCATACACAGTGGTTCTCCCTGAAGCCGATCACAAATGCGTAGCCACTCTTGAAGACTAAGATGCTCCTTATACTCGTATGTACACCGCTATCACACCTTTAGATTTTAGTATGAAAATAGTATTTTTATGAAGATTTATAACTCAGTGCTCAAAGACAGCAACGAACCCTCCTGTAAGCAACCTCTAGCAGGAGTATAAATTCTATTGGGCTATATGGCCGCCAGTCCGTCAAATGTCAAATGTATCTTTCCTTTAATTTGATAAGAAAGGAGTGATAGTAGTAAGGTTGACGATAAGTTCACGTAACAAATTGAGTTTGCAAAGAAAACTAAAACAAAGTAGAATATAATAAACTAGCTGTCCCAAGTCGTCCCTAAGGGATATGCGCGTGTCGTCAAGTGTGAAACTAAACCCCTTAACACGTTCACTGCGGTTCACCCACAATCGGCCCGACGCGGTGCCAAACCAATATGCGCACAGGAAAAATAGGTCTTTCTCGCTAGTGCGAAACCTGTTTCTTGGGTATTTTTACGGCAGGCCTTTTTCGACCTCCGCCGCATAGAACGTAAAAAAAGTTATCTCAGTGCGGGGGCAGGCCTGTTTTGGTGGATGACCGCTCGCGACCTGTTGCCGCACTGTGCAGATGCGTACGCGTTGACCCGCTAGTAGTGTTGTGCTAGCTTCGAGAGGAGGACGCGCTCGCGCTACTCGGTTTCCTGCAAGCTTCGTTACAATGGCGCATTGTAAAAACAAAATAGTACTAGAAAATGATAGTGATAACGAAGAAGAATACGGTGGTTCATATTTCGAAATCCCTAAGAAAAATCTTTGTAATTATATAAAATTTTGGTCTACCTTTATAATTACTATTTTTGACTTATGTGTAACACATTAAAAAGGCTCGGCTTGTGTTTATTAAAATTTAATAAAATTAATGACTCGATATTTTCTTTTCTTTTACTATCCCATCACTACAGAAATTACACTCTAGTGCGGTATCGGGCCTTATCGACCAGACATTTTTGATTGCTAATTTCTAATTTTCTATTTGGAGGAGCCAGGGGCGGGACTAATGTATAGACAAGTGATTCATGAGGATTTTAAACGTATAAAAATTTATAATGTAAAATGCGCCTTGACTAAGATAATAGGGCTTCAATACCACCCAGAGGTGTCGGGTCGAAAAGGCCTGCCACGCACAATAAGAAAGTCAAGTGGATGCATTTTTGGACTGCCGTCGCACTAGCTGAAAGTTACTGTTTTTTTTTACGCAGCGAACGTGTTAAGGTCCGGAACTTTCGGAACTTCTGCAAAAACTTGTTTGGTGACAACGATTCTTTGTTTTGAACGCGAACCTAACCACATATATAAGAAGTTATGGCCTGTTATTTTATTCTGTTGTACCACTGAGGGTGGTAGAACTCTTGGTTTGACTCTGGCGGCACCACCACTTCATCTATTTCTACCTAATAACAGCAGTGTTAAGCGCTGCTATGTTCTGGTATGAAGGATGTGGTAAGGTAGACATACTTAATCCTATCTGGGGTTGATTACAGATGTCCATGGGCGGCAGTAGCCACTTCGAAGCGGTGCAATACTCCGCCGCATCATATGTATAAAATAGGTAATACCTACTAGCTTTGTTTTTCTTATCAAACTCAAGTCTTATTAGCTATAAGCCCTTCAGCACGTTTTCATGCAGAGTGTCTTCTGAAACTAGCTTTTTTTATTGGCGCTAAAGAAAGCTCTCGTCACGAGAGCTTTAGAAAGTTAATTGGTTTGGTTCTTTTGTTGCATCTTTTAAGATCGTTTGCAAAAGATAGTAGCAACATATTTTTAGGCATAATTATGTTATAAGAAGGAAGCAGAAGTAGTTAACTCAGAGAAACTAAGTAGAAAAAAGTACCGTTAAATTTAATGATTATTCAATATTCTTCTACTTGTTTGGAAAAGTTTTGATTAACAGATATTCTTTTATATAAAATCCACTCATCTTATATATAAAATTCTCGTGTCACAATGTTAGTTACCGTACTCCTCCGAAACGGCTTTACCGATTTTCACCAAATTTTATATGCATATTCAATAGGTCTGAGCTACGCTAGCTATGAGACGCTACTATCTATTCTTCACACCCCAAGTGATAAGGGTCGTTCACCCTTAACATTTTTTTATTTATATGGCAACACAACGTTTGCCGGGTCAGCTAGTAGTTTTATAAGATTGAGGCAGCTAATGACTATGCAGTCTACCTAGAGTAGATTTGCCTGCATCAATCATAGATCCATTATTACTTCAAAGAACTGATATGGAATGCTTCTAATAATTGGCTTAGCCTCTTCAAACCAGCACACAGAAGCACTACACTTTTGTTATTTAATGATGGTTGCTATATAAACAGAATCCTATCGAATCTATGAACTCCGGCTGCACCACCGCCACACCTATTTTTCCAAATAAATACCATATCCTTCAAACCAAAGCAAAGCAGTGTTAAGCGCCGCTGTGTTTGTAGGGTATAGTAAGGGACACATACTTTTCCGAGGCATTCCAGCTTAGTCCTCAGGGGTAGCAGCGCGTCAGTGGCCGATCTCAGGTAGGAATCTAATCTGATCTGGGATAGATCATGAATGTCCATGATCGGCAGTAGCCACTTTCCATCAGATAGATCTTTTTATAGTATAAAAAAGGTGTGATTCTTACGTCGCAAGCAACCATCAATAATATTCAATTCACTTTGCCACTTACATTAGTACTTAATAGAAATAAATATCACTTTATTGTAGGGTGTAAGGGAATTCTCCGTAATGTGTGTATTGCATCATTACTATCTCAAGGGCATCGCACGTTGTTACCTCGACCATTACTGTAATTGAAAGTTTTAATTAAGTAACTACACATATTACTTTTTAATTACATTATATTCAATTTCATTGCTTTTATTCCCTTAACAGACTTTTGGATTACATATTGACATACACGGTGTTAAATTCATTTGTTGGATTAAAAAAATATTACATAAATAAAAACAAAATTGCAGTAAATGGTATAATTACACATTACTTATGAACGGGTACACCTTCGTATGACTAAAGGGGGGTTAAATTCTGATACGAAGGTAATAAATAATTTTTTTGAATACCTGAAATCCCCTTATGGCTCAATAATTTTTTAAACTGCCAAATTCAGCAATCCTCTAGGACAGCAACGTTTAAGATCAATTTAAGTAGAAACCCAGTCCTATTTGAGGGTATAGGATCAAATTAAATAGAAATCCAGTTCGAAAAAATCCGTGACAATCGTCCATTGATCTGTATGTTTTCGTATTTTTACAGAATATTAAAAATACACGATTAGTGTACATTGTTATTTTCACAGACCTGTATTTTTTAGATATATGTCTGTGGTTATAATACAAATTAAAAAGCCGTTTTAGGCAAAAACATTCCGGCGTAGCAATCATCTTACGGCCTCATTGCGGAGTTTTCCGTGTTCAATCTCCGGCCACAACGACACCAAAATAAATATAAGTTAATTATTTCTATTCTGGGTCTTCATGGACATTTTTTAGCGCCTACAATATCTCTGTATTGTAGTGTGGTGTAAAGTGCGAAAACATGAAGAACAAAGTTGAAATAAATATTTAGTAACTTATTAAATACCTTAAGATACTAGAGGGATCTTAATCTAAATATATATAACTCAAAGGTGACTGACTGACATAGTGATCTATCAACGCACAGCCCGAACCACTGGACGGATCGAGCTGAAATTTGGCATGCAGGTAGATGTTATGACGTAGGCATCCGCTAAGAAAAGATTTTGATCAATTCTACCCCCAAGGGGATAAAATAGAGGATGGAAATATTACTTCGTAACACGAGCGAAGCCGCGGGCAAAAATATATATAGTATATTTGGTTAAGAGTTGAAAATATTCTATCATTACCACTACTTCATAACAGTCAGTTAGAACTGAAACTGACGTTAATCCACCACTCAACCAGAAAACTCGTTTCACTGAGTGAATTAAGAGACGCTAGTTGCATACAAATACGCCATATAGGGATGTTAGCCCTGACCTTTCAAATCCTCCCCGGTTTAGTCCCATAAGGAAATCCTTCGTGCGTGCTATTGTAGAAAATTGGATTCATAGCACTTGGAACGGAATAGGATGGAAAAGAGATTTTAATAAATTTAAATAAATGTTTCAATAAATTTTGATGTGATGGCCAACGGGTGGTTAGCTCGCCGGTTAGGCACGCAGATAGAGAATTCGACCTCGGCTAGGCAAACATCTAAATGACGAAATTGAATTTTTGTTTTAGAAAATATTATTTATTTATAAATGTTATACACAATCTTTTTATTTGGGATCGTTTTTAATTGAAATTCGTATCATGACATTAAAAAATATAAAATTACATTAACTCCTTCTGCTGTATAAGGCACAAGTGAGACCTCACATGGAGTACTGCTCCCATCTCCGTGCAGAGACGCGCTATCCGAATCGTCAACGACCCCAGGATCACCGATCGGTTAGAACCTTTAAGCTTACGGAGGGACATAGGTTCCCTCTACGCGTTCTACCGGCTTTACAATGGCGAGTGTTCCGAGGAACTTGACCTGGTGCCTACATCACCATTCCTCCATCGCACCACTCGCCGAAGGATGAGGTTCCATCCACATCAACTGGACCCGTGGCGGTCCTCCATGGTTCGGTTTGCACGGACGTTCTTGCCGCGAACGTGCAAGATGTGGAATGAACTTCCTCCTGAGGTATTCCCAGAGCGCTATAACATGGGGCTCTTCAAAAAAGGTGCAAAAAGAGCTCTCCTTCAAAGCCGGCGATGCATTGGCGACTCCTCTGGTGTTGCCAAATGTCCATAGGCGACGTTGACTACTTTCCATCAGGTAGCACGTCTGCTTTATCGTTAGGCTCAAATATATAATATATTAAAAAAAAAAGAAAATCATAACCTAAATCCCTAATTTAGACTGAGATTAACACTAGAAACACACCGATTGTCAAGGTCTATCACCCCTTAATTAATCCTTCAGTATACCCGATTTTCGTTTACTAAAGATCGATATTCGATAGATTTAAATCTTTGGTAGCTAAAGATTTGACAGATAGATTATTAATAAAGGTCGTATATCAACAACAAACATATAAATTCTAATTCTACTTTTTCTAAGAAAATAAAACGTTTTAGATTATTATTTTCTCTTTTTTCTCAAGATATAAAAAGATTCACACGCGGGTGGCAAGCTTCTTTGAAATATGCGCAATATTAAAATCCTTGACCCCACGAGAAAATGGTTTCCTCAGAAGGATCTAATATCGAAAGTCACTCGTGCGTGATTTCCCGTTGACACGCGTACGTTCCCTCTTCGTATCCAAATGTTATAAGTGCGAATGTCAGTTTCTTTGTTTATTACACTTTCACATCTGATTGTTCATAGATAAGTATAGATGTCTCACCGCCTTGTAATTGAAGGAAGTCATTAAATGGCTTCAATGGCTGACAATTCTGTCAACCATAACATTTAATGGCTGTTATGGTGTGATTTACGCGGAACAATGCCGATATGTGCAGTTAAGTAGTGCAAAAACAACACTAAATTGAAGAAAAAGTGCGGAGAAATATCGTTTTATTCGAAAATGCTCTAAAAACTATTTTTTTTTAATATTATTAATTTCTCTTACGGACACAAGATATAAAAAGATTCACAAGCGAGTGGCAAGCTTCTTTGAAATATGCGCAATATTAAAATCCTTGACCCCACGAGAAAATGGTTTCCTCAGAAGGATCTAATATCGAAAGTCACTCGTGCGTGATTTCCCGTTGACACGCGTACGTTGCCTCTTCGTATCCTAAATTCCTAATGTTATAAATGGGAATGTCAGTTTCTTTGTTTGTTACACTTTCACGGTTTAACTATATAATCGATTGTTATTAAATATTGTACACACGTTGTTAGGGGTTCAGAAAAGGACATTATCACAAAAAAGTACCGCTCCCGAGGTATAGATAAAAACTTCTTACTGCAAGCGAAATCGTGGGTAAAAGTTAGTTTGACATAAAATTGACAGAAAAATACGTCTAATAACTTGATAATAAAATTAGTATCAAGACTGTAATTCACAGGGTTTCCTATAATTACTTATGTCTAAGCATTATGGTGCTTCTACATAAATAATGGTACGAGAAACTTGAAAGAAAGCCTTCAGATTTCCTCAAACGAAATGTTATATGGTTCAACATTTGTTTTCTTGAATTTCTAATACTACTATCATCCTTATCCTTACTAATCCTTACTAATATTATAAATCCGAAAGTAAATCTGTCTGTCTGTCTGTCTGGTTGTCTCTTCTTCACGCCCAAACCACTGAACCGATTTTGATGAAATTTTGTACAAAGATAGTCTGAGACCCGAGAAAGGACATAGGATAGTTTTTATTCCGGAAATACCACGGGAACTAGGGATGACGATCTAAGATCGATTAATCGTAGAATCGATCTTTTGGACCCAAAACATCGATTATTTTAATCGATATTACTAAGGATAGAATCGTAAACTATGCATTTGATCAAGTGATGATCTTTAGCAAAGTTGAAGGTAGGAATTTTCAGTTTTATGTATGTTAGTATGTTATATTATTCTCTTTTAAACGCGGGCGAAGCTGCGGGCAAAAACTACTAAGTAATATAAAAATTCATAAGAGACTCACTAAAATTGCAGATGCTTTGCTTGCTTACTTTCGCCTTTCATCAGTACCACAACCGACACACAAAGAATCCTGCTACCTTTAAACTTTTAAATAAGCCCTGACAAAACGCAAACCGCCTTGTTAATAAACTGGATCTCAAGTTAACCTCAGCGACCACAATAATATTCTCGACGTGCTTGAGGTTGTGGTTTGATGTTCCGGTAATTGAAGAGGGAAAAGAAAGTAAAGTTTAATTAGTTTCACACCAGCTGAAGCAGCAAACCACGTTGTAGTTGAGTTAGTATATCTTGAGTTTTCAGAGGTATCAATACTTTTTTGTTTCAAAATTTTTGAGAATGACTTTCCATCAGAGATGTTTTCCATATTCCTTTCTAATAAAGTGCGCTGCTGTTCTGGTTTGAAGGGTTTGGTAAGGGAGACATACATTTCCGTCGAATTCCAGCTTAGTCCTCAGGGATAGCGGCACCTCTGTGACCAATCTATGGGAGAAATCTAATCTTAATTGGAGCTGACTATATTTATATGTCCATGGACGGCAGTAGCCACTTACCGTCAGGTGGTCATGCATGCCCGTATTCCACTCCTATATTATAAAAAGAAATAAAACGATAACCTTAAAAGCCGTAGTCAAGGAAGAAACGATTTGTTTTATGTTGCAATATTAAATTTCCTATTGCGACATGAATCTTCATCGGCGAAGGCGTTAACTTCTGAAATAGGCTATAAAAGAGGCAGTCCGGCAAGGAGGACATACCGATCATTGTTTGCGACGGCGATGAACGATAAGGGATGAAAACAAAAATGTAAACGCTCAGGCACTATACATTTAAGATATAAAAAGGTAGTCAGGCACTTCTATCTATTCAAGATATATAACCTAAATTAATAGTAAATTAATTTTTTTCATTATCAAAGCTACCACCATTGGCTATTAATGCCAGCAATTGGTAGTTTTCGCGATCATGAAGTGGTTGTCGCAACTGTCAATAATAATATAATTGCTCTGTGACTGTTGAGGAACTTACGTATCTATGCAAATGCATTGATAATAGACTGTACCCTTAGTATTCGTTTTAACGTTTTTACAAATATGACTGTTTTTGTATTTGTTTACGTATTTGCCCTTTCATTTCATTTCCTTTCAGGTCATTTTTCTCAAAACGTAAAAACTCATACTAAGGGTACTGTTGACAGACTTTTCGAACAAAATCAAGCACACCTGCACATCAAGCAGCAAACCACATGTAACCACTCAAAATCAAATGGGTGTTAAGCGCTCATTTACTATTTCTATTGCATAATAAAGGTATTATAAGCTGGGCTCCATTCCAGGATTAGCGAGTTCAAGGCATAAATATTAATATTTCTTTGAAATTTATACTCACTTATGAATTATTCAAGTACAATAATAATAATTAACACTCTAGAAAGCGTTATACACACAAACATTAGCATACATTATAGTCATTTTGACGCTAAAATATTGAAAATTGTTCAGATCTGTTGAATCTAGTATTGAAAATATTTTAACGTAATTACGTAATTTATCGCATCATAAATTATAATGGATTACAATTGGATTTGATGATTACAATGAAATTGATGCGTGAGGTATAGGAACGTGAAAAAAATTTTAACAAAAAATACAACCGACTTCTATGTCACTACAAAGTAAAAAATAATTGAAATAAATGTTGGTTTAGTACATATTTCTGAAGTCGGCGCTCAATATATTTCGTTGGATAACGATGTAAACAGCGTGTCTAATATGAGCGCCGACTTCAGAAATATGTACTAAACCAACATTTATTTCAATTATTTTTTACTTTGTAGTGACATATAAGTCGGTTGTATTTTTTGTTAAAAAAAATTTTCACCCGTTTTAGTGATGACATACTAACACTTATATTAATACAATATAAAATTGTATAAACGTGATCATGAATGAAGGTAAGGTCTGAATTTACATTGATTGGAACAGCCCGCTCGCAGGGCGCTGCCGCGCCCTGCTCGCTTAGTTTTATATTGTCTTATATGTTCCAACCTAACCTAACTAAATAGTCAATGATGAACTGGCTTTGCAATTTGATTAGAACCTACGCCAAATATCTTCAAACACAACTCAATTATTCCCATCGGTTGAGGAGTTACATATTTTGTCTCCGAGCCACATTATCAAACCCTTAAATAGTCAATGATGAACTGGTTTTGCAATTTCATTAGAACCTACACCAAATATCTTCAAACAAAACTCAATCATACCCATCGGTTGAGGAGTTACATATTTTGTCTCCAGAACCCGCTCTGATCATCATCATATTTAAATGAGACCAACTTGTAGCAATTGTACACACACGAAATGAAAGGCATTAAAATAGGTTCATAAACAGCGAAGTTATGGCTGTTATATTTACATGGGTGGAGGAGTTCCCCTCATTTTCTCCAGAACCCATCGATGGATCCTAACCATATTTAAATGAGACCAACTTCCAGCTCGTCTCTATACAATAAAAAAAGAATTATTAAAATCGGTCCACTAACGGCGGAGGAATTCGTGTACATACATAAAAAAAAAAAAAAAGATACCGGCCGAATTGATAACCTCCTCCTTTTTGAAGTCGGTTAATAAATGGAAAGGCTATAAGCCTACGCCGAAGAGGCGACTACTATTTGTAATATATAAATTCACTTTTTACTTATAATATAGTTGTTAGAAATAGTTTAAATTTTTAAACCACTAAATATTTATTTAATTATAAAGTATGTATAGTAATATTAAAGTAAGTTGCTCAATAGTATCTTTAATGACATAAATTATAAGATATCAAATAATATTTTTATTTATCTTGCAGTACTAAGAAAATAAATCTGTCTCTGCTGCGCTTCAATGTCAAGACCAAATAAAAAGCATGTCTAAACAAAATCAAAATGCGAGTAATGTCGTTACACAGTCGTTAACAGCGTCGTTGTCGTGTCGTATAAAGTGCACCCCCAGTGGGCGATATTGGAGATTATTGTATATCTTCTCTCGCGTCGCCGAGGCACGTCCTCCGTACTTTGTACTTATCACGATCATGGGATCTTAAAAGTTCCTTAAAGGTTTAATGTTCGGTTAAATTTTAATAGTGAAACTTTTCATGAGTTGACTAAGGCGGCACCGCCGTTATAATTAGCTATTTCGATTAGTAATTATTTATCGTCACTGTGTGGTTTTGAAAGATTTTGTCGCAAAAAGTCGCATTAATACATATTTCAGAGTTCCGTATGTAACTTCCTTTTATGTCCATAGAATTTTAAAATTAGAAGAATTTGAAAATTAGCTAGGTACAAATTACAATACTAGTTATTCTATTTTATATAATCCCATATAACGTGCTTATTATCTCTCTAGCTACGGAAATTATGAGAAATTTAATACTTACGTATTTCTTATAACTTATAACTTTTACATCCTTACATATCAGATAAAACAGGTAGGTACTTTTATTATTATTAACTTCCAAATTTTCATATTCAAATAAGCTTATACGAGGTATAAATGTCACATGTATGTTTCGCAGTAAAAATATAAATAGAAATAAAAAAAAACTGTTCCCTAAAAAAACGCTTAACGTTCTACGATCTCACTAGAAAGGAACGTAACATTGACCTATAAACTCACGCCTGGCATTCCTGTCACGTAGGACGGGAAAATTCCCGGTCTAAGACCTCGCAGTATGAAGGCTAAATACTTTCGATTTGTACGTGACGCAATATATAACATATAAACAGTGATAGCTTAGAGTTTTCACATTTCAACTTTTCAGGCTTCAGTTTTGATTTGGTAAGTTATATTCGTATTGAAAATAAATTATCATATATCTGAGACCTGAGACCTGGATAAACAGGACCGGTCTCAGGAGGGTCACAGTGGTCATGACCCCCCCACCCAACCGTCTTGAAATGTATCTTTTCAGGCTTCAGTTTTGATTTGGTAACTAATATTCGTATTCAAAATAAATTATCATATATCTGAGACCTGAGACCTGGATAAACAGGCGCGGTCCCAGTGGGTCACAGTGGACATGACCCCCCCCATCCAACCGTCTTGAAATTCCATCTTTTCAGGCTTCTGTTTTGATTTGGTAACTTATGTTCGTATTGCAAATAAATTATCATATATCTGAGACCTGGGCCCTGGATAAATAGGCTTGGTCCCAGGGGGGGTCACATGACCTAACCGTCGAGTCCGACTCGCACTTGGTCAGTACCCTTACCAGGAGTTTTTACGTTTCGACAAATATGACTGTTTTGGTATATGTTTACGTATTGGCCCATACGATTTCCTAGTTCTGACATAATCCGCTAGGGGCGCTGATTGGAATTTGTATGGGCAAATACGTAAACAAATACCAAAACAGTCGTATTTGTCGAAACGTAAAAACTCCTGGTAAGGGTACAGTTTCTTTTTGTGGGGAAACACTGCATTCGTCTCTGCCACGGGGTTTGAATACGTCTCTGCCGCGGAGGTAGCGGAGAGGATACCTATGCTGAACTTTAGACCTACTAAAATATACATTTAAAACGCTTTATAAAGCAGTGCTTAAAATTTGTGCTGCGATCGCGTCTGTGGATAAAAACACGAATGCGTGTAAAATCTACCAATTGACACTAATAGCCTATTTCCTATCACACGGATTTATATTTGCGTATGCACACTAGGTTTTCCGCAGGCACCTCTCGCACCCTCTTGTTTCATAAATGATTCTCCTGTCATGTATGACACACGTACGCGGGACATGGAAGGAATACAGAGGGTTAATTTCCACATCCGAGAAATACACACGCGGACATAACCGTCGTGACAAGAAAAAAGGTCTTAGCTAGTATTATTAAAGCCTTAGTTAGTATTATTTAGCTAGCCTACTTTGACACTTTGAAAGCAGATTCACGGTCAAACATTGCCTAGGTCAGATAACACTCCAATTCCTAACAACCCTTTCGCCTAAAATCAAACCTAGGACCTAACCTATTGGCAGCGTATACTTCAACATCAAATCATTATAAATATTTCCTACAAAAATACTAAAACCTTGTTGCAAAGCTTTTGTCATATTGACGGATTTTTTTCAGATAAATCAGTAATTCCTGTATAATTGAACAGGCTCCGAAATCCCGGCTTTAATACACAAGATCCCGAGGGAATCTTCTCCGAGAGATTATGGCAGGATCTTATATAAACAAGAGAGGTTTAAGCGGCAGATTAAATTACGAAATGGATTGAAATACTGTCATTGGTATTGTACAAACGAAGAATTCTCACTTAAATCTTTATTTTTGTGGCAATAAAATCGTAGTTGTTTCAAATTTAATTAAGTTAGGATTAAAAATACCTCGCAATAATGTGCTACAATAATATGTATGATGGTATACATCTCAAACCATGCAGTATGCACCATTAATCTAAATATATATAACTCAAAGGTTACTGACTGACATAGTGATCTATCAACGCACAGCCCAAGCCACTGGACGGATCGGGCTGAAATTTGGCAGGCAGGTGTTATGACGTAGGCATCCGCTACGAAAGGATTTTGATCAATTCTACCCCCAAGGGGATAAAATAGGGGATGCAAATATTACTTCGTAATGCGAGCGAAGTCGCGAGCAAAAGCTCGTATAAAATAAAATACAATATCATACATACTACCTATATTGGATTGTTGCAAAGTAGTTTTAATCGTAACTTAATAGCATGGATTGCCGCAAAAGTAACGCCTGATACTATCAAATTTAATTTATTAAGTCCAGTTTATATACTTAGTTACCGGTTTTGTTAGCGCGGAAAGTTAGTTTTATAACTCGGGTCCTTTCATGCTGCGAAGTAGTTTCAAGCCAAGAAAGCGTACTTTACCCACAGATAGTATAAAGATGTAGAAGGACTTTCGGGCTGCGGAAACATCATAGAAATACAAGTGAAAATTATCGGATACTAGCTGACCCGGCAAACGTTGTGTTGCCATATAAATAAAAAAAATGTTAAGGGTAACAACCCTTATCGCTTAGGCGTATCAAAAATAGATAGTAGCCGATTCTCAGACCTACTATGCATATAAAGTATATATATATACAGAATATGCATATAAAATTTGGTGAAAATCGGTAAAGCCGTTTCGGAGGGGTACGGTAGTAACATTGTGACACGAAAATTTTATATATAAGATTTTATTTGATGTACCTCTTTACCCGGCTGCGAAGGGTACCTACTGTTTTTCGAGCGTAATTACGTATGTACAAGTTATCTGATACGCCCTTTAGCCCAAACAGCTAGATGGATTCTAACGTGTCGTTGGATTCGTCTAAATTGTAGCCGTGTCATAAGCTTAATTTTTGAGCATCATTGGGTTTTTTTATATTTTTTATAATTTCTTTTTAATTACACAAAGTGCAAAGGAACATTATAAATGCAAGTATTACAAATATAGACTCTTTATATCGCTTTAATATCCTGTACCTAAATTATATTCGTATAGCAATATTATGATTATGAAAAAGTCGCCTCTACGAAACCAAACATTATTTTTTATCACTTTGGAAGTAATAAAATCAAGTTTATGCTTTTGAATTACTTATTCTATCATTTATTGTGGCCGTCGGACGCGTCGACATCTAGACAATAATAAAAACAACACAGCTATAAACATAACGAATACAAAGTCCTCAGATATGACGTCATTTAGCTATTTGCACTTTATATCATCAAATCAAATCAATTTTTTTTATTCAAAATAAGTTCTTTACAGAGCACTTTTTGAATTTCAGTAAAACTACCACCACTTCACAAGGTGTTTTGTTATGGAGACGAAGCGGCGAAAGAAACTCCATATTTAAAAAAATGTTTTTTACAATGTTAAACTTAACCTTAACTTAATGGTACCTACATGTGGAGCTGGAACTACTTCAGACCACACCGTTTTATCAGTCAAATAATCACTTAGTTTATAGTACGCTTTTTTACATAGCGTTTGTTTAATGACATGTTTTAACTTTTTTCTGTGAGATTCAAAAAAGAAATATTAAATAATACAAACGATATCACATCTGATTTCACAAACCTTAACTGATACCAGCAAAGATCCCTCAATCCAACTAGAGGGGTTCACCGTAAAGATTTTGATCAAAACCTCAACATGCCGCTTCTAACCTCTTTAGGCGAAATGTCCCCAAATAGCACTTAATCCCCCTGTTCTCATTATACATCGTTACACGTTAGCTTAAGGCACTCTACACACTACACGATTGTTTACAAAAAAAATAACTGACGAAAATAATAATGTAATATATTAAACATTATAGTGTCCATATTGACAAACCTAGTCTGAAATAAATTTTATTATTATTATTATTATAAAGTCGTCTATACACCTAGGAATGCCGTAGCGTGTTGACCAAGTTCTAGAATGAAATAGCGGCAATAACCGCTTTCTATTTCCAACCCTACATTAGGGTCCCTGATTCGTGGGTGCGATGGACACATAGGTACATAGACGAATACGCAAACACCCAGACTCACAACAGAAATTTAAATTCATACGACGATCCACGGCGCGAGTGTTCTAAACTGGTGACGCAACACCGTGTGTTATATTTTACTGCAAAACAAATTTTGTTTTAATCTCATATAAGTGTTATTTAATAGCGCTCAGGAAGCGCGCCAAAAAGGTAAGTTGTTGTACTATTACTGACTGACTTACATCTGAGGGATTTAATGTTCGTTTCTTACTTTACACTACTAATCGTTTTATTACTTCTACTACATACAAAGGCACGTCCAACAATTACATTGTATATCGCAGTAAACTAATTTACTGTCGGTTTATCGTCCCGTGCGTAGGAAGCTTTATTATCACTTTACACTGTTTTGTGCCGCTATTAACGGCCGACTACAATGAACGCGGGATTTTATCGGCGTTAATTAAACGTAATGATTGCTTATCTTACGTTCCTTATAATTTATTTCTGCGTGGGATTTTATTGTAGTGTGAATACATAGATTAGTAAAGATACTTCGCCGCTTTGAAATTGAATGAAGCCACAAACGGCTTATTTAAGTAAGTTCTTTTTTTTAATTCTTGACAAATAAAAACATTTTTAGAGAAAATTTACGAATAAATAACTAACACTGCGTAATTTACGTAATAAATAAATAATTATTTCCAACATTTTAGGGACACTATGGCACGGAGACATGGCAAAACTTTTTTACGCAACTATTTCAATACTCAAAACTCGGTACATTTTCTTATTAGGAGTGAGTAATCTTTACTAATCTATATGTGAATATAAAATGCCTACAAACACTTTATAATTAAAATAGATAAATAACAGATATATGTATACATGTAAGGTGGCTGCAATTTATGTAAGTGATATTGCCTGTATACAAAGTACACAGGTGAGAACTGAGGACTGCGCAAACTTCAAATAAGATTAGTTTCCTACCAGTAGTTGCCCACAGATGCATTGCTAACCCTGAGGACTAATTTGGAACGCCTCGTTAAAAGTGCTTAACACAAATGTTTTTTTCACACATAATTCACCTACGATAGCTACATAAAAATGGAACAACAGACTCGCTAATACCTAAAAATAGTTAGGTACTTATAGCAAAAAATGACAAAAGAATAGGAAGACGTATAAAGAGTTCACTCTGTCAAAGAAAAGTCATAAAAACTATAATAGCAACTATGCTTTTATATAAATGAAGCTTGTAGACGAAACAAGACACCAGTTATATATGTAGCTTGTTATATTGAATGCGTTTCGTCTGGGTCACTACTATAATACCAACGGGTCAACTTTGGTACAATCATACCATAAATGCATACCTAGTACATACAATAAATACATACATAGTTTGAAGGTGGTAGAACCCTTTGTGGTTCGACTCCGGCGGCACCATCGCCACACCTTTTTCTACGTAATAACAGCAGGGTTAAGCGCTGCTGTGTTCTGGTTTGAAGGGTGTGGTAAGGGAAACAGACTTTTCCGAGGCGTTCCAACTTAGTCTTCAGGGGTAGCAGCGCATCTGTGGCCGGTCTCAGGTAGGAATATCTAATCCTATCTGCCTATAATATCATGCCTTTATCTTAATAATGAAAAGGATATAAAATACCATTTTTTATAATATAGGAGTAGCAGACGAGACATCTGAAATCAACACCTAGGATTAGATATTCCTACTGAGGTCGGCCACAGATTGCGACCGACGTACTCGTAGCTTAACTTTTTAGATCCATTACTATTTTCACAAACGGCATTTTTATGTGCACCTCAAGAGGGTAGGGGTAAAAATTTTGCAGTAAGAAAATAGTCCATGTGAGCGAAACCACAGACACAGCTGGTTACAATATAAACGAGTAATATTACAATTTACTCTTATGGTGAAAGTAAAGACCAACATTGATCAACATATAAAAATAAATAGCGATTTCACCCAGACAACCTTCGGGTAAAGGACAAAGTATGGATACAGAAAAATCCAGGATTTTTATCTATACAGAATTATCAAATCGTATTTTCCTAAATAAGCTCAAAAATTATAAAAGCTTACAAAAATGTGATTCTAATTTAAGTTTAAATTAATTCGGGTGGTACGATATAAACTTTCCTTTGCAAGATTGTTGATAAAGGTGTTCATAATGAAAATACGATCAATATTACGTAAACACAGAGGTCGATTATAGGTCCTAGACGAAGACATAACTAAATAATGAAACACTAAAAATGACTAGCTTTTTAATTTACGATTGCGTGACTACTGTAATATGTCTGTGTGCGTAACATTATACGACGCGTCAGACAACACAACACAGACATTTAGCACCGTTACATTTTATGGAAGAGTAGGAATGTCGCCCACCTATTTTTTATATTATTACTGCTGCCCGTGGACAGCTGTATCCAACGCCAAAAAGACTGAACATCCTACCCAAGGGCGATTACAAGTGCATTGACGTTAATTAGAGCATAGTTGGGATGTCTCCTAATGATTTTATACTACTACAACCTTGAAATTCAGTAATAACCTAGTGGCTAAAACTTGACCTCCGAATCGGCGGTCTAAGGGTCCGGGAATCACGGTTGATCACTGAATACAGTACTGAATATAATACCTACAGAATTATGTGTACACGAGCTTTTGCCCGCGGCTTCGCTCGCGTTACGAAGTAATATTATTAACTAAGAAGATTTATACAAACTTTCATGCCCTATTTTATCCCTTTGGGGGTAGAATTGATCAAAATCCTTTCTTAGCGCATGGCATAACATCTACCTGCATGCCAAATTGCAGCCCGATCCGTCCAGTGGTTTGGGCTGTGCGTTGATAGATCACTATGTCAGTCACTCATCTTTGAGTTATATATATTTAGATTACAGTGGCACAGGTAAATTCAACCTTCAAACTGTTCTAAAATCTTACGACATACAACTACGTCTATATTATTTATTTTACCAAAGTTAGGGCTCTATCTAGACACTATATCTTTGGTCAGAATTCAACCCTACACACTCATTACAATAAAAATACCTACTTCATGGGATATTCTAGGTCAAGTCCATAAAGCTAGGTCATTTGGATGCTGCGACGGTCAGGGGCGGATTCCTGTTTCGCAAGGATAATGAATGCTATGTTGGATAATGGTTACCCTTGACATAGTTCGCAATGTTAGAATCCGTGGGATAATAGAGGTTTAGTTTGTGCATAGTTATGGTTTACGACTCAATTTAATTTAATATCCCAGTCATAACGATTATATTTGTTAAATTTCGGTATATAACTTGCTGGGATTACTAAACAGTTACTAATGCTAATGGCTTTCTGTAAGTCAATCCCTGACCGAGGTCGGCCACAGAAGTATTGTTCTAAGAACAAAGTTAGGAGGGATCTAACCATATAAGTACTACATCTTTTCAAATAGCTCTTAATTCGAAAATAAGTGGAGCTGCCACTACAGCTCCACTTATTTTCGAATACACATTGCCGAGGGATTCTACTTGATGGCGGATTTACACATTTGCCGCTTGTATTATTTAAATTTTGCCGCCTCTACATAATTAAACAAATCCATCTCTAGTTCAAGGCGTTCCAGATGAGATACGATCAAATACTTAGGTATATTAATTAATTACTTTTTGCCGCCCCTATAGGAATAAGACATCACAAAAAAAGAGATTTATGATACAATTGTTGTCTTAACAGATCAGTAGATAAAACCGCTACCTTGCCTTCCCAGCCGATCTGCAGACTCAAATCGTGTCATACGTGATGCTGTCACTAGGCTCCACGAAGTAAGCATGGCCTGGTCTTCCTGAGTGGTCACTTATCACTATGCACTTCACAAGGCACACGCGGCAACACGACTGGTCCACGTGAAAACAGGATTGAGAGGGCATATACAATACGTCTGTATGTTCTCGCTAAATGCAAGATACCGACTGGTCACAACAAGCGACATTGACAACTTTGATGGAATTTCTACTTCTACCCACGTATAAGTTAACAAACATAGTCAAGTCAAGTCAAGCATAGTCAAGTCAAGCGTTGTCTCTGTAATTTGTAGCTTAGAAACAAAAGGTCGTTCAAGTTAAATTTGTAAAACTAAAATGGGCCGCCCTATGCTGCAACTTACTCAGCCCATTGATAAATCTATGAATAGTTTTCACAGCTGTTAACTCTCTATTGCATATAAGTACTTATTCTTAGATTGATAGAGATTAATGTTCAAATATCCTTTCTTGGTGATGATCACAGTGTATAAGAATCTCCTGTGTAAAAATTTTATTTACCTAGAATTACACAATTAAGTTGTGATTTGTCTGTCAGTCTAAATATTATTAAGCACGTCGAAAATACAAGCATAATTTTAGGCAGAGTTTGATAAATAATCTGTTGAAACTTTCTCAAAGATTCGTGATTATAAAGGGAATATAATACCATTATTAAAATAGATGACAAAATAATTTCTTATATTTCAACAATTCTTGTTAACAGGGATTACACGCCCACAGTTTCAATAACACAAATTGGATTGACATCAATCGTGAAATTGCTCGGGGCGAGTTGCGAAGTTGGACGACCGGCGCCGGCGACCGGGCGATGTAGTGAGCACGCCACATTTGTTCTGTTCTTAACAAACTTAGTATAAAAACAAAATATAATAAGTTAATTTTGTAACATGAATAGTTCTGAAAGTTTTTTTTTTTTAATTGGAGTAGGTGACTAACGTGCTGTACACCTGATGGTGGCTACTGACGCCCATAGACACTCCCTGGACTATGCTGGAATGCCAGGGAAAAGTATGTCTCAGAATACTACATAGGGTTCGACCACCTTCGTTTGCGGATCGTCGGGAGTACCTTATAAAAAGAAAAGTAATGTAAAAAGAAAAGTAATAGATATAATAAAATAGCATTCACCTATCAATTTTAAACTCCTATTTTTTTTCTATGGGATCGGTACATAGCTATATTCTAATTTTACAAGTGTCCTCAAAAAACACTGTGTAATTTCCATCAAGTAGATCCCATTCCCTGTTTCATCATTAACTTTCGTTATAAATAAAGTTACATTTTCTTTTATTTTTCCGAGTAATGTGGGTGTACCTTCGTCAAGATGTTTAGTTAATGTTCACAATTGCTTAGCTCCGCGGCGCGTGCTAATCAACAACGCGTGAAGATTGCAAAATATGTCATTATATCTCTACAGCTCTTACATTGAAGATGAATGTGAAAATTAATTAAAGCTTTCAAAGACTTGATAGAGATATTAATGATATTATATTAGATCTGTCATGAATACACTTAGACATATTGTAAATAAAACTGAAGTATAAATGCAAGAAGTCGTTTGAAAATAAATATTTCATATAACAATAGTATAATTATGTAGAGGTGTAATTTGTCATATACCATGATTAAGCACTCAAACACATACAAAAGAGACGACGTCATATCGAATCTATGTGTACATTTTACAGGTGATAGAACCCTTTGTGGTTCAATTTCAGCACTACCACCGCCAAACCTATTTCTCCCTATAACTGTAGTGTTAAGTGCTGCTGTGTTGAAGTTAAAGGTTTTGGTAAGGGAGACGTCATTTCCGAGGCGTTCCAGCTTAGTCCTCAGGGGTAGCGGCGCATCTGTGACCGAACTCAGGTAAGAATTATATAAGGACATATAAAAAAACATATAAACCGTTCAGTTTAATACTGTTTTAATCACAGAATACACCACATCTGTGGTTTTAATTTTCTACATAGTAGAGAGCTTAGAAAATGTTATTAGGTATACAGTTGCCACGTGAACAAAAACAGGTTTTCTATTTAAAATAGATTTATTTCTCCTTCTTTCAATAAACAAATATATAAAAATATACAACAATTTATTTTATCTTACAACTAATTCAAATCACAATTGCGATTAATTAATCAAAACCTATCATCTATTTTAAGGTAGAAATTAAAGCATCCACCAACTATGTCCTAACCCGTTTTTGTACTAATGTACTATCTCAAATGTGGAATGATAATTAATGTTTATTTGATTTACTTTTTTAATTTTTATTTTAAGCTATGCAATTATAATTCTATGTCTGATTAATATTATATTGCCATAAAAACTGCCAATGTCAATTTTAAAATACCACAATCATTATTATGAATATTCATTTGTCTTCACTTCTACGTATTTTAAAGTTTGTCAAAAAATTTTGATGACCTTTTTAATATGTGTCTTAATCGGCAATTATTTTAAAACAAGGAGATGCCAGATCAATTAGGGGAAACTGAGGACACTTGATCCTTACGGGAGACTTGGTACTCTGGATTTACAGAGCTTCTGTGAACACAATATGATTTTAGTGTGGCAATATTGATTGTCTATGATACGTTATAACTTTCTAAACTTGGTAGTCTTGTCCAATTTGATATTTAAGCAGATGACGGATAATCGTGTGTTTCGTGTCGCAGGAAAATATTTTTCGTAAGTTTTCATTTTGATTTAATAATTGGTTAGTAAACTTATTTTGGGTAAGTAACACTTTTAAACTATTCGTTATCTATGTGTCTAAACGTCTGCTTCATAGAAAAGTGTTAATAGTAGTCGATTTTTTTACTATATATTTTTATAACCACAGTATAGCTAGGGTACACTTGGTACACTTTCTTATGGGAGATATGATCCCCCCGCATCAAGCGTCCACTAATGTTTATTTTTTAATAATTTCAAGGTTCAATATGCCTAGAGTATATAAAACAATAGAAGGTGCAGGAAAAAAATATCAACCACAAGATTCTGTGACAATAGGAACATTAAGTAATGTTAGCTGAAAACATAGTTACTCGTATATGTGATTTATCAAAATAGTGGATATGTTGTTGTTGTTGTTTCTACTTTATCTACTAAGCAAATAAATCAATGATAAATCAATTTTAACATATATTTTTTTCATTTTGGTATAATATGAAAATATAGGAGACTTATTTCCTTCAGGATCAAGTGTTCCAGAGGGGGGGATAAAGTCAGACATATATATGGGACACATGGTATCATTCCCTATACAAAGTTTTCGTGGGCTGGTTACAAAATTCATATACCGATATCTTTAGCTTTTATACTTAGTATGGCCAATGAAATTCCACGTATTTCAGTACCAATATATCTAAAATCGGATCAATATTTACCAAATAGTGGTCAAAAAACAAAAGGGGGGATCAAGTGTCCCCAGTTTCCCATACATCGCATCAGACATTGTCAAAACGTCATTTATTTCCTAAAATAATCACAGACTTCTTTGGGGTGTGTTGCTACATCGTCATTTACCTATTGCATATTGCGACAGAAACGTATTATATATACAATGACACTTATAAATATTATATATGTTATATAAAGCTGAATGTAAATAAATATTCGGTGATGTATATTTATACATATGTTATTATACCATACCAAATTTACATGAAGAAGTTAAAAGTGTATAAAAAATACAAAAATATATATGCTAAAATGTATCTTTTAAAGAAACAAAAGTATATTAGGAATTTTCCAGAAACGCTTTTCGTTTAGAACTTTCAAGGAAACCGTGTCCATCCACAATACCTATGAACATGATAAATGAACGAAATAGACACCAAAAAAGTGTTTCATTAATGTGTTTATAAATCAATCTGCACAATAATATAGACTCTAAGGCAAAAAGTGTGATGTGAGTGTAGTCGAACTACGCAAACTTCAATTAAACTATTATTACTTTACAAAATAATTTCGCTAAGATAACATATTCAAATATGATTCAGCTATTATCTAGGCAGTGTTATCAGGAGCCCTGTAACAAGGAGGAAGCGAAGATCTGCTGCATGATCTGCGGCAACGACGCTACATCCATGCACACGTGGGCGTGGCCGGCGGGCAGCTTGCGCAGAAGCCTGTATCAGGAAAAGATAATCATACATATTTGTCTTTAGCGGAACATTCGGTGGCAATTTTAACGAAGATTTTTCAACGATACAAAATTTTATTACGACATTACAGTTGGTGATTTTGATTCATAATACCACAGATACAAAAAGTGTTGCTACAAAAAAGTCACAGGCGCGCCAACAATATTATTTTGACAAAGACAATACATTTAATCAATAAATAATTAAAGGTCTCAATAATAAACTAGATTTCTATTTTGTACGCGTCAATTATATAAGACTATAAAAGTCATAATAGTTATAGTTTGATAAATTCATAATTAAATGGATAAAAATCTTGTTTTCCAGCATCCTAATAGTAAGGTAAAGCAAGTCCATAAGTCTTAGCTCACACTCTTTCATATATTTGGAAAATAATAAAAATCTTTTATAGCGTCATTCAAGATACGTGGTGCCATCTCTTATAGGTAACAGAAGCTCCACGATATCAAATGAATATACACAATCATGACTTTACAAATATACTTTCAAATATTACAAAACTTTCCACTTACATAGCAGCTTCATCTCCCAAACTTCCAATGAAAATCACGTGTGCCTGAACTTGGGGCTCTGACGTTAAGATCGCCCCGAGTTGCTCAGGAGGTATGCCGTATCTGTACAAAAGAAGATTAGTGTCTATGAATTCATATCTATGGTAAGGAACATTCTCGAATGTTCTATAAGGTGATGAGAAAACTGGATCTTCCAAGTAGGACAATATTTTTTACATTTACAGACGTAGGATTATGTTATACAAAATGTTGCCGCGTTTCAAAACAATAAAGTATCTATACTTAGGTATTGAACACCATTTTAGAAAACACTTTTACAAAAGACTGTAATACCCTATTACAATTTTATTATTGCAAAACAAATACTTATTATACATTTCTTTACATTTACACTCTTTCATTACATACCATTTCATAACCTTACGTAAGTTACGTTACATTAAATCTATTTCCTTTAAGCCACGTAACGCTACGTCCCACCACATCACGCCCCATCTCATCACATCCCATCCCAACCCGTCCCATCCATTCCCATCCCATCCCGTCCCATCTCGTCACCTGCGGAGGTTAGCGTCGGAGAGCACGAGCACGATGGCCTCGTCCGCGTCCTCGGCGGCCAGCCCCGCGATGGCGTGCTTTGTCGCCGGCAGCGTGTTGTCGCCCGACCAACAGAACTGCGCGTGGGCGTGCATCGTGCGGATTATCTAAAGGAAAACGACATGAACAATTATGATTTAGAGAGTATAGGCCATAGATTAGTAAAGATTATCTCACTCCTAACAAGACCTATGTAACCAGTTCTGACAATTGAAATTGTTACTGCCATCATTTTTGTATTTGAAAAATATATAAAAAGTTTTAAGATCATTTACAAATAAAACGACACTTCTCGTTTTTTTGCACTACTTAACTGCGCATGTCGGCATTGTTCCGGGAAAATTACACCATGACAGGCATTAAATGGCTGACAGAACTGTCAGCCGTTTGCTTGCTTCAATTACAAGGCGGTGAAATATGTATACTTATCTATGCTAAAGTTTAGGATTTGGAATTTGCGGCTTTGGGGTTTATGAGCTTTACACTCCGGATCTTGTCTGAGTTTAAGAATTTCATTTTCAGTTTCAAATTTTTAAATATTTTCGATTTTAGTTTCTCAATTTTTGAATCTGCCACTCCTATATTTTGAAAAGAACTGCAAGATGTTAAGAAAACTTCGATAGCGTGATTCAGAATTCATGTAGCACCAATTCTTGACAAATAGCGAGAAGTCACCACACATCAATAAGCCAATCTATCAAAGTACATATATGTATATCTCTGCTTTAAATGAACAACCACACAACTCAAAATTATTTTTTCTGTTAAAGGTACAATTTAATCCAAAATATTTCTTATTTTAATGTCTAACTATAACGTGGTTACTTATAACTGTGTTTTTCATTACTTTAATTTAATTTATTAAGAAGTTTTCCAGTTTTCGTTATGTTGCCATATAAATAAAAAAATGTTAAGGGTGAACAACCCTTATCACTTAGGGGTGTGAAAAATAGATAGCAGCTGATTCTTAGACCTACTAAATATCCATTTAAAATTTGGTCAAAATCGGTAAAGCCGTTTTGGAGGAGCACGATAGCTAACATTGTGACACGAGAATTTTATACATAACATATACCTGCAACCGCTGTTTTTCATTCTCCGGCGGTCGGTCAACGCGGATGAGTTCAAGGGCGTGCTCCTCGCCCGAGTGGCCGTACATGTCGTAGCGGATGCGAGTCTCGTAGCCCTTCAGGGCTTCCGTTAGGAGCACCACGGCCTCCATCGACCGCTCTAAACGACCGTCGTACGAGTTGAACCTGATTATGATAAATTATATGTATACATAGATATAAAATATGATAGGTCATGAGATAGTGGTTTAGCCTGTATAGTTTTTTTAATGTTTATGATGAAAGGCACAATGAACATGGATAAGTCAATTGGATAGAAGTAGATTTACATAAAACAAGTGTTTCTTTTTTTAAATAGATATATTAATAAATCTTGGTCACTACCTACTATTGTATTTTACCAATATTAATACAGATAAGGTTGATAGGCCAACCGTCGAACTACGGCTTAAAAAATAAGTTGTATATTTCTTTAAATGTTAACGTAGAAATAACAACAACAAGGTTTTAATAAATTTACTTTTATATGATATGAACCAAGTCATCAATTTAATTTTACATGAAAACATAAATGAGCGATGTAAAACGACCATGTTATAATAGCTTTTAAATTACCCAGACGATATCATAAATAATATAACTTACTATTATTATGCCCGGGAAATATAAAAAAAATCTTCTTAATCACTATGCCCGTAACATATACGTAGTTTACCTAACGACAGATGGGTGAAGTGTAAAGATAGTGACCATATATAAAATATATACCTGTACATGCTGCCAGAGACGTCCAGTACCACTCGCAAACGCTTCGGTTTGTCGAGCGGCGCGCCCGGCGGCGGCTCCTGCTCTGTCCGTCGACGGTATATCGACCGCTCTCCCGTTAAACCTATAATGAAAATAAACGAAATATATTCATTTTGTATAATAGGCCTTTTTTTATTAACTAGAGAAAAACCTTCAAAAGGCACCCGGTGCCGTGGGAGCGACGCGGGGTTATGTGGGATTTTTACCGCACTAATGCGTAGAGGACTCCGGGATCTCCAACGGAACGCAACCGGAGTCCTCTTGGCGCGTTGCTTAGTAGGGCTCCGCCCAGGTGAGCTTGACGCTCGCCACACCGTCTGTTGTGCACGACGGTATGCGACCACATATACCGCCGTATGGACGGCAGTACGTGACGTCGTTTATAATATAGGAGTATCTTAGAATGATCGGGATGGCCCGGGGTTGCTGGCCGAGCGGTTCGGGCTCCCACCCCCCTCCCCTCCCCTCTTGCCACCCGCAACCCCGGAAGCCCCCTTTTAGTCATCTCTTACGACAGGCAGGGGATACCGTAGCCCTATTCTGATCCCGGAACTACAAGGACATTTTGTATAGACGTACGAAAGCACTTACAAATTATCAGTTACAATATTTTATTATACTATCTACTGGATCGAAACGCAATCGCAACTGAGAAAATCCGGTTAAAAAACTCAGCTCGTTATGTTTTTTTTTTCGATAATCGTTACATTTATTATGTACTTTTTATATTTTAATGCCTTCATTACACATAAAATACTGACCTTCTATAATTTTGCCGTCGTCCAACTCTCCACTGGTCTGATGGCGACTCCACTGTCTCTCTTTCTTCTTCGCTTGGAGTTCTGCCAGCACGCCTCTCAAGGCACCGATCTGTGAATATTTTTGAAGTCTGTAATTTTTTTTTTCATAATATAGGAGTAGCAGACGAGCATGCAGTCCACTGGCATGTTCAGTCGCTACTGCCGTCCGTAGACCTCAATCCCAGATAAGATTAGAATATCATGTTAGATCGGCCACAGATGTGTTACTAACTCTTACGACTAAGTTGGAAGGCTTCTGATAAGTGTATATCTTTTACCACAATCTTCAAAGTAGAACACAAAAACCCTTAACACTGTTGTTATTAAAAAAAGATGTGGCGGTGGTGGCTTTGGAGTTAAGCCACCCTTTACTTTATAGACTTCAAGGACATGGAACGCCTCGGAAAAATAATTTGTGTAACGCCACATTTAAACACACATCAGTTCGGCTCTTAAAACTGACGTCATAAGAAGACTGTTAAGAGATGGTGGTAGAGTCCGCGCCAAACTGCTAGTCCCCTCTGAATACAGAAACGAGATGCGTCGCAACAACAAATTTCAGATATCAGCAGGACGGAAACAGCGCGGGACCGTCCGGCGCCCGCTCTACCCGCGGGTATATAGCTGCGTTAGTGTGCCCTTACTGTTGCAATGGTTGTAGTTATGTTCAATCCCGTTGGTTCTCTAACTATACCTGCGCGCAAAAACTTCAGGGCGGACTAGAAGTTTGGCGCTGACTATACCTTTGATGTGAAACCGCAATAGGTTCTACTTTCAACTATTACCTGCGGCTGCACAGCCCTCAGGAACTGTCCGTATAGCTTGGCGTCGTATTCACTCATCTTGATCTCCCGCAGGCGCTCCTCGAAAGCCTTCCTGTTCATCTCCCGCGCAGCCTTCTTCACGTGCTCCGGTACATCGTCCTTTTCAGCATCTGAAAGCTGAAATACTACAATGAGATCACTTTTCATGTGCATTTTTTACCTAATTAATAAAAAAAGAAAGGTTCCAAGTTTGATCCCCGGTCAAGCATACTGCCTTACAATCAATTTATATTTTATTCTGGGTACCCAGTTTTTATGTGTCCAACCACTCAGATTTTTTTTTTATGTATATCGTTTGAACCAAAAATATAAATAAATATCTGTAACTCGCTTAACAACTTCTATCGGTCACTGTTTATTTAAAAACAATTACAGACATTTATAGGGGTAATGGGTCGTAATAACAGATGACACTCATGCTCTTTGTCCTAGTTCATTTTGCATAAAAGAAGAATCTAAATAGAAGTAACCTAAACATAACTAACCCAACCTAACCTACCTGATGTACATCATGACCCTTGTCCAGCCGGTAGGGTCCGCCCTTCCCGCCCAGGCCGGCCGTGTCCCGCCCACCCGTGCCGCCCGCCCACGTGTTCCCGCCCACGTGCGGCTGGTTATCCGGGTCCTCTTTACCGTGCTTTGGGGATGATGTGTCTAGCCTGAAATGAAAGAACGAAGTAAGAAGGACACATAAATTGTATAGTTGACTTGTGTCCGTTTATTTTGTAATACAGTAATACCTCGCTTTACGTTACCCCGACTTACGCGATTTTCAAATCGATCTCGTTCTCGATTCTTCTTTGGTTTAAGCGTCCCGCAACTCTCGATTTTGGATTATTATCCATACCATACCGATGGATTATTATCCATAATCGAGCCATAGTAACCCTTATTGACCTCATAATTATTCATATAAACATTTGTATTTGTTGCGCGAAGTTAACACATTCGAAATCATACCATACGATGTTATGCATACCCCGACTTACGCGAATTCGACATACGCGGTTTTCACTCGGTCCCACCAATCGTGTTAGTCCGAGGTTTTACTGCACCAACATTTAGTTTAAATGTATTTATTAATGTATTAATTATCAATATAACGGGAGAATGAACACGGCTGCATGTATTTATTGCAAGTATGACATGAAAAAGAAAAGTCAAAAGTAATATATATAATAATGTATAAAAGTAGTAATAACAGATTAACTTAAAAATATAACCATTAAGGTATGTATCGCGCTATTCAACTGCGCCGTTCTTGGAGAACTCTCAGCTCTGTCATATATTTTTCTTAAGGTATTGTCTGCGTTAAGACACAAATTAATTTCTTTCATACGCGTAAAATTTCTATTCGCTTCTCGCTCTTCATAATGCGTTAACAAAAAAATTAAATAATATCTGCCATTTTACGTTATTTATTTACATGTCAAAATAAGAAAAAAAAAGTTAAAGTAACAATTACATCTCAAAATGAAATTAGAATGGCAAGAATAAAATTTTGTACCACCCACCCACTCTTCCTCTCAATCGTCATCTGAATCTTCTTTAAAGCCTCCTTAGACCTGCCTTCGAGTACCCCATCAGTGGGCAGCCCACTCGAGTGGAGCACTTCCAGCAAGGTGTCCGCCATGTCCTTGCTGTAGCGATCGAAATCAAAAACATTACCGATCGCCGTCGCTAAGTCCTCTTCTGGATATTTCTGAAGGATAAACGATTGTTATTATTTCTGATTTTTGATTCTAGGTAAATTATTTCGAAGTTAATTGTGATGTATAACGTGCATTTCAAAATAATAGCATCCTATCAAAAGCCATAATGCAGTCTTTACTCAGAAAACCTCGATAAAGCTATATAAGCTATTTACCAAAGTAAAATTAAAACATTGCAATACCATTACAAAAACATTACTTTTATGTTTTCATACTATTATAAACTAAAAAAGTATAATAACAGACATTACATAATACAATACATTATAAACTCAGAAAATGTAGCGTTTTCAAATCGAAGATAACCAAAATACATTTACAACAAAAAATATCAGGCCGTTGTATGAAATTTAAATCTTGAATGAAGCCCTTATTACCTGAAGATGTTTCACAATATTCACAAGCTCTCGAGTCGAGTACGGATATGTCAGCTGCCCTTGGTCAGCCATGTCCCTTAACACTGCAAATGCTTTGACCAGTTTCTGCATAATATCCGCGGGTACATCCGGCCCGTAAGACCTGAGCAGCTCCAACTCCGAGTCTATTGACGGGTTATTCACCGCATGACAGGAGAATAGGTCGCCTGGAAAGGGTTTTGGTGGTATAATGTGTAATAAATGTTGTGTGTTCGACAAGCTAGGTAAAATACTATGTAAGTATAAGCGAAATCAACAACAGTGATAGTTTTATAGTTCGGCCTCTCAATCGAGAGGTCCAAGGTTGGTATCCCAGGCCAGACCTCTAATTTTTAAGTTATTTCAAAGTTATATGTAAGACACTATTTCTCACTTTCTACAACAGTAAAGGAAAAGATCTTGCATAAAGCTAGATGCCCGAAATTTCTTAAAAAAAAGTTTTGAAAAGTGTGTAAAAACTACCAGTTCGCACTTGGCCAAAATCCTCTCACTGTGACAGGAGACTCGTGACAATCCTATCGAGACGATGACATATAAGTTAAATAACTAATAGGTCACAGGGTTAAATCTACGTTACATAACGACGGGTTGTTACATAACATTTACATATTATAATGTTATACCGATATGCGTACATGTTAAGGTTTTTGGTTACTTTACCTATGTTTATTAAATGTTTTCAATATATTATGTGTATATATTATCTTTGAAATTTCGTCTACTTTATAACAAGCTTGAAACCTACCAAAGAATATGGTAAATTATTTTACAAAACTAAATTAGACGTACCTAGACTAGCGAAGAAATCGTTGCCCAAGAACGGGAACCCAGGCCTATTGGCCAGTACAATCATCCTGAAGTCCTCATGCACCGGTATGAAACTCGACACATCCCCACCGGAGCTCTCCAGCATATCCTTTGGAACTATCCGTCTCCCATCACTCAGAATCATCTCTCCATTTTCAACTAACGTCTTGAGTATACAGGTAACGTGTGTGGGAGCCTTATCGGCTTCGTCAACTACTAACACGTGGCCATACTTCACGGCTTTCACTAAGGGAGAGTCTTCATATATAACAACACCGTCTCGTACCGTTGGCTGTACGGTTAGAGACTGGACAGTCGTGTCTCTGTGCAACTGTATGTACTCCCTCGGTCGGTTCAACAATTGCAGGAGTCTGTCAGCGATTTTATTCTTCCCGACACCCTGGTTCCCGACTAATAAGAGATGGTTTCCGAGTAGGAAATCTTGCAACAACCATTCTAGCAGTTCGATGTGTTGTGGTACGTCATAGAAGAGGATATCCGGGACTTTGGTCAATGCATCCGTTTTAAAAACCTCTGCACTCGTGTTTCCTATAGTAAGCACGCCATTTTTGACGGAACATTTAACTTTCTTAGCAGATCTCTTTCCAAAAATTCCAAATTTCGTCGGCGGTTCGATTCCTATCTTCTGACTAGCGCCATCTAGCGCTTTCCTCGCTAAGTTTGGAAGGAACTTCGCTAAGAAAGTCCGTTGAACGGTTTCGTACGCCGAGTCTGTTGGGTACTTGGACATTCTGCTCGCTATCCGTAGAAGTTGTCTCGTTGATAATGAAGATGAAAGATTCTTGAGGGTATTGTCATCAGATTTGCGAAGCTGATCCGCTAAGTTTATTATGGAATGCAGGGGATCTGATATATCGCCGTACTGAAAACATGTGATACAACCATTACCCAACAAATTAACATGTTACTTTAATACTAAATATAGTGACAAAAGTGTGAAAAGAAGATATAATAAAATATTTTGATTCGAATACTCTATATAGCACTATTATATAGAAACTAAAAACTATAGCAGTTTCTATTGTTGTAAATAACTTCGGTAGGAGCTGCGTACTACGAATATTGCTAGTACATATATTTTTAAAATAATGACAATTTATAAGTTATACATCTTTTTATTTATATAGGCAGGATGTATAAAGTTATAATATGATTTCTTACCAAGGAGTTGATTATAAATATCTCCTCTTGTTGGCTCAGATTCCTCATTTCATGGAAAATGAATAGACTTAAGATTTCCGGCGATAACCACTGCTGTCCACGGCCGAGGGTCGGTGGTTCTGCCAATGCTACTATTCTATAAATCAAAATATTTAATATTACATTTAAAATTCTTTATTGATAATTGCATGGTAATTTAGAAACAGATTTAATGATCTAAATCGTGTTACTTTTAGGTGAAATTCCATTTTTAATATCTATAATGAAAGGAACATAAAAAAAATCCATCTAATATTTCATGAACGAACTAACTTTACTTGCTATGTGTATTACCTATACAGTGTTAAAACAAAATACATTGAAATGTCAATTAGATTTTGATCTCAGAGACCAATTTTTCTACTTTTAATATTATTTGCCATATCCCAGTGACGTTCCCTTTTCGAAATAAATCTGATTTTATTTTGAAAAATGGTTACAGATAGTTAAAAATAAAAACGAAAACAACTCTTTTCTTTCATAATTAAACACCCAAACACTCTTATACTTTTTCTTTCTTATTTATTTATCACCACATAATCATACCTAAACGCCGGATGGATCCTCTTAACCCCGCTCTCCTCCAGCTCGGCCTGAGTTATCCCGAGGGACACCAGCTCGTCGTACCTGTCGTGACGGACCAGCCGCGTGCCGTCGTGCAATTGTAACTCACGGTCGTGGACCAACCTGAAATTTCAAGGCCGATTTAACCAAAAGTTCTAGAGAAAGTTACTGAGTGAATGGAATGAGTGGATGATTCGTGGACCAATCTGGAATTTTAAAGCTGGTTTATCCGAATTTTCTTTGGAAAAATTACCGAGTGAACGGAATGAGTGAATGAGTGATTTGTCTACACATTTAACTCATAATATTTTAGTTTAGTTTTAGTGTAAATAGATTAAAATTTTGCTAAAATTGATTTTGTGACGTTATGATAGTTCAAGCAAAATATATCAAAGGAAGCATAAAGAAATGTATGTAATGAATGAAGAATGTTCTAAGAAGTAATTTTTGCTGCTTCTTATAACAATCTTATTTCGATGCATTTTCTTTTCATTTATATGTATCAAACTTCATCTATATGTGACAGTCAAACTGAATTTGAAAGCATTACATACATACATTACATTTTAGCTTACATACATACAATTGGTTTAGATGACAATACATGATTAAATATACCAAATCAATTAACTTGTAAGCACTCCCATGATATGCATATGAAATGAAAACAGGTTTCTTAGAAGACGACAAACAAAATGACGTCACTATTTTTTTTTACTTTTTTATTAAATGTCCTCATCAAACAGCTCAATACTCACCGGTGTAACACAGCAAGGGTACTCGCATGTATCCTGTGCAAGCCGTCCAGCACAGCCATATGTCCCTTAAGGGCTGCATCAACCAGTGCCGAGTTCCTCCACACCGTGTCCCCATTTTCCAGGGTGGTGCGCTGCTGCACCAGGTCGCGGGCGGTCATGTCCTGGTATAGGACTATAGGCTCTATTGTATAGCCTAAGAGAGACGCCAGTTGCGTGACTAGGAGGCTCTTGCCGCAACCTTTTGGACCTGAATTTAAATTAAATGATATATTTATTTTGTGTGGGCCTGCGAAGGTACTTACAAATTGTCAGTTACAATATTTTTTCTTATACTTTTACCGTATCGGAATACAATTTCAACTTGGAAAACTGGTAGCAAACAGTAGGTTTTTATTAAGATTATTATGTTTTAATGTTATGATGATACGATGGCGTTACTTATATTTTAAGTACATACAACAGTGTGTGATCTACTGTATTTTTATTTACATTATTGGTTCAAGAAATAAACAATTACTTTCTTGCGACTATTAAAATGTGAAATAGAAATATAAGTTCACAATAATTTACGATTATTTACCAATAATTATTTATTATATAACTACTTCCAATAACTAAAAAAATACTAATAGTACCGTCTTAAGAAATGTGCTCAGACATAAATATCATAATCTGACATGGCACCTTATAATAATTTAATAATAAACTCATAGCAATGATTTTTTAATAAAATCAACTTACCAATAACACAGAAATCCCCAACACTATGACTCAAGAGCAGTTCATTCAGTAACTGAGTCTGAAACTCCGTCTTCACGATCCCCTTCTCTTCTCTACTCCTAAGTCTCCCTCCACAGGGCACGGGAAATTGAGACTTACTGCCATTGATATCCATAATCACTAAGGCCTGATCTCCCATGGCTTGAATACCATGTAGAGATATATTGATTTTAGGGTTGGTCTCGATTTTTAGGTTTTGCAAAACACCTTGCACGCTTTTAATATGATCTTGTGTTAAGAAACTGTTGTATGGATAGAGGAGATATATAAGTTTGTGTATGGGCAGGTCTGGGGTTCGTTCCTGAAAAAAATAAAAACGCATAAATTTAATCCTACATACTAGATTTCCTTGGACTCTAACGGCCATCGATTCAAACAAATACATGTTGACACTCAGATTTTTTTAATATTAAAGGAGCTAACGTCCACCTGATGGTAAGTGGCTACTGCCGCCCGTTGAAATCTTTACTCAAACCCAGAAATACTAAATTCCTACCTGAGGTCAGCCACAGACCTTTCCACACCTTTAGCTTTACCACATTTAACACTCTTTATTTACAGTTAAATACTCATGGGCGGTACTGTCCACAAAACATCCAATTGACACACTGTCCAATATAACGGATACATAATGGTTAATTTTTTTACATAAATACCTCATTAGCTTCCTTTTAAATTCCTTTTGTTACCTACTTTCGAGCAAAGTTTATTTATATAGTACCAAAAGAATTCAAAGTTTTTCCTCAACTATTTTAGTTACAGTACCAAACTTCCCTTCATACCTTAACCTTGATCGCCTGACGACAGGTTCGCATGAAGCCACCTCCCATAACTCAGGGTCAACGCACGCACAAACAGAATTACCGACATAAAGTCCATACGTAAAACCTTATGACAGAGCCATATTGATACGGGCTTATATGCTTTTTATATGTTTATGAGGAATAAAATGTATTTCTTTATGAGACGCTAAAATACGGCCTTGGGTTGGAGTATTACACAAGAGTTTGTGCGATCTTACCTAATAATAAAATTGAGAGATGTTTTGAATTATATTTTACACAGAGATTCAATCCCCAGCCAAACTGACATGTGAATAATGAATTTGGGTACCTGTTTTGGGTCTGGGTGTATGTATGTGTATACGTTTACTTTTTGTGTCCATGGCACCCACGACACAGAGATATAGAAAGCGTCTTTTTCCTTACCAAAATCAACGCCGCCGCGTGTAAATTGTCAACGGGGAAGTCGGGTAAGCTGATCTGCTGCAGCTCAGGACTGATCAGAGCGTACGCCGCAGACAACAGCTGCTCCAACTTCGCTGGGTCCACGCCGGGCGCCTCGTCTCTTAGCGTGTTTAGATGCTCCTGTAAAAACGTTAAGACATTTACAATATATTTTTATAGTATTAGAGTAACAGACGAGGAGGTCCACTTGGTAAGTCGCTACTGCCGCCCATGGACATCTGTAATCAACCTGAAGATTAAGCTGGAATGCCTCGGAAAAGTATTTCCGTCTTATCACCCTTTAAGCCAGAACACAGCAACTCTTAACATTGCTGATGACGATGATGAAGCAGCAAAGGGGCGGTGGTGCAACTGCCTTTGAACCACAGAGGGTTCCATCACACCCTCTGTGGTTCAAAACCGGTGACAATCATAAAAATTAATATTAAAAATTATGATTTATATTCTAATGCTACCTTTAACCTAATAATAGCTGTTTGGATTTACCTCCAAAAGATATCGCCTGAAATTAAGGCTGTGTGAGTAACAAACGCCCAAAATATAAACCGCCCAAAATCAAATCACCCATAAAATAAAACGATCTGACATTTTAAGTAATTACTGTTTGCAAATGTGAATGTTAATTTCTTGCTACATCAAACTTGACTATAGGACACAGGTTCTTAAACTTATGTCGTCTCCCGCCAACTTTTCTTACGCCTTTACACCCACCAAAATAGTCAATTTCCATGATTTGGTAATAAGTCGGGGGGAAAAAAGAAAGAAGATTATATAATCCTCTCAAAAAAGTTCTCTCTCAACTGCTTCAACGGCCCCAATTTACTTTGGACATTTCATCGTTTCTTGTAGCTCTCATCAAGGACAAGGGGACATCATCGTCCACTTTGAGAAACACTGCTACAAAGCCACGAATTCGTGTAAAGTCGTGATTTCAAATTTTAGGCAATTTATCGTCGTGAATTAATTTTGCGGTCGCCACGCCAATTATGCGTAGATATTAAGGGACGACGTCACGCGATAGTAAGTTTACGTTAAAATCTAGGATTTATAGTTTTCTGCTATACCCTTGATAATTAAATAGAAAGATACTTCACCGCCTTAAAATTGAATAAAACCACAAAAGGATGATTTTATCATTTATTGTCTGAATTCTTGAGAAGTAAAAAAAAAATATGGGGAAAAATTACGCATAAATAACTGCATAATTTATGCAATATACGTAATAAATAAATCAGTATTTCAATCATTTTGGGGAGATTTTAGAACGGAGACGTGGCAACGCTATATTGACGCAAAAATCTCAATTCTTAAAACTGGTTACACTTTCTTGTTAGGAGTGATCCATCTAAGTATTTTACTCATCTAAGACCTGTACATTAATGGTCGGTTAAATTAATGATCTTTTACTGCATTATTCTGCAAACTTTGCCGTTCGTCTAGTAACTATTGAAACCTGCAAAGGTATGATACAAGATTAATAAGCGAGCTATCCGTCAACCATGTTCAGATCGCGTGCCTTCCGGTGTGCGATTTTTCAATGTTTATGAGACAAATATTTTCAAGTTAAAAAACAGACTATGGTATGTGATGCTACTCTCTACAAAATTCTAGATTTACCCTTAAGTTTTGTCTAAATGCGTTTTTAAATCAAGAAGTAACCTGTACAGGAAGAAAAACACAAAAATCTTCAGAAACTTATTTGCAATAGATATGTGCATCTACATACAGTACACAAATATATAATTATGCATATCATGAAAATAAGCATAGAGCTAGAAATTAGCAAATATGAAATTATAGGCAAACACTTCAGTTTTCTTTTAAGTATTTACATAAAGAACAACTTTTTTTGTTTCAAGTAATGTCATCAAAAATATGAATACGATGGTTTTATAAAACCTCGGCCTTGGCACAGATCTCAGCAATTTTCTTAGCAATCTTTGTTATTCATGTTTTCGAATGGATATAAAATTTAAATAAGCATACGAGCGTAGATGCTGCCACACATTACTATATTTTTAGTGAATCTTTAATATTTTACTTATATTTATTTATAAATTTCGATTTCGCGTAGCTCACCAGTTGGACCAGAATTTACGTAGTTCTGGGTTCGATCCCCGGTTAGGCACAAGTGTAAATAACAAAGTTAGATATCTCAACCCCTCCTACGTATAATATCGTATCCACAAAAGTACCTTTTCGTTTTTATTGCATAAATTGCCTTATTTTAATGTGTTTTATCGACACAAGTAACGTTATAAAGCGTATAAAATAAAATATGTATACCGAATTTCATAGAGATACCTGCAGACATGCAGATTTTATTCGCATTTTAGGATATTCGAAACTTTGAAACACTCTCCTGAAAAGTTGTCATTTTGCAGTTATTATACGTAGGAGGGGTCGATCTGTACCCTTACCAGGAGTTTTTACGTTTCGACAAATATGACTGTTTTGGTATTTGTTTACGTGTTTGCCCATACAAATTCCAATCAGCGCCCCTAGCGGATTGTGTCAGAACTAGGAAATCATATTGTCCCATACGTAAACAAATACCAAAACAGTCATATCTGTCGAAACGTAAAAACTCCTGGTAAGGGTACTGTTGTATCGATGTATTTGTATCCTTCACTTAGTCTACGGACGGTATATGCGTCGATATGTGTCATAGAAGGTTTTCTTCATTATGAATATTATGTTTGTATAGATAGTGACATCATAAATATGTAATCGTGCGTTATATAAGAACGATAACATTTTCAGGGTCATAAGTTCTGTGAAATATCATACCCATATGCCATATATTTAACTGTTTATTGCCCATAAATCGCTTAGGCCTAGACCGTGTAATCATGTAGGTAACATGTTACCTATGTAGGTAACATATGCTAGGTAGTATTTGATAAGAAAGCTATAATACTACCTATTTCTACTGACTTCTTTTTATATTTTTGAAATATACGTTTTACAGTAAACGAAAATCGCAAATTAATTACAAAACATATAAAAAAATCTTGAGGAATAAGATGATCGTCTCAAATTAAAAATCAGCCGACATCAACACCTTTCCACCGATACGAGATAACTGTTCATACTAGAAATAGATAAGTCAGTGGTACCTCCCCAAATCATACTAATTCAATCACCTCTCAAACGTAACAAATTAAAACTAAATAAATAATAACATAAATGTTACAACAAAATAAAAGTTATTGGCAACATTTTCTGTAAAACAAACAAGACAACTGTCAGCGGTTCCCAAACTTCGCGGATTTATATGTGACTAAACACGCGACGGACGTCGGAGCGGCGGCATAAAATATTTCCGTGGTCGCCTGTACCGTAAGAAACCTAAGTTGGGAATACACTTGGTCTATTTGGAAACAAGCTTTTTTCGGAAGTAAGTTTTTATGAACAAAGTATACCTATCTCAGCTACATGAATACTTTTAAACAAATAAATCAACTTATAAATGAAAGATATTATGCTCTCGTTAAACTCATAAATTATGATAAGAGTGTCAGAATCACCAAATACAGGTCTGTGGTCAGAATCATCCAAATATAGTTATTATGGACATAACTCGATGGATGAAACTTGAACCAATAAGATTCGCAGAGTAAACTAATAGATTTCACGTATGTTCTTCTAGATATTTTACGCCTATATAATATTTTATTGAAAACAAAAGGTCTGAAACGAAATTAACAGAACAACCAAGCTTCTCCGTCGACGATTTGACGAACCGCGTGGCGGAGCGGTCATCATACTGGTCTAACGCGCAGTGTCCTGGGTTCGTTCCCTGGCCAGAAATAAATCTAAATGGTGAATTTAGGTTTCTGTTTCTGGGTCTGGGTATTTGGGTATTTGTCCCTGTGTGTGTCCATAATACCCACGATACAGGGAATCCTAGTGTGGGGCTGTGAGTGTAGAAGCGTTTTTTTCTATGGAGTCTGCAGTGCAACAGTCTAATCTATATCTCGGTTCTAAAAGCAACAAAGAAAACCACTATTTAGTTAGATAATTACTATTTACCCCATCACAGGTGTTAGCATGCAACCACCCCATTACCCAGGGGAAACAATTTGTCCGCAATTACTCGCTGATATTAATTCTGACGACTTTTTACGAGGTAAGCGTTTCATTAAGGTACTTTTAGTAAATGATTTGTAGGAAAATGGTTGGTAAAATTAACTGCTTGGTAAAAACTTTGTTCATCAGTGTGTAATTATGTTCGTAGATTGAATTTACACAATAACAGCTATAGTTTACGGTCACATTTTTCGTAGCAGTATTGTAGTACTAACATATCTACTTTTAAGAAAAATACCTCCAATATTCCCTGACCAAAAGGAACACCTTTGTCGAGTTTGTTTTTTGCCCCCGACAAAGGCCTAAAGCCTTTAAATATGAATTCGTATACCACTTCTGCTAGAGCGTAGGTTAGTATATCCTTTCAGAAAGATGGCGATATACCTACTTGATAACGATCTCTCATTTGAATAACTTTCCTTCGCAAAGAACTATTTCTGCGCCTCGGAAGTTTAGACTTTTGGCACAAGAAGAATTTAGGCTACCAGCCAGACACTTTTTAGGTACATTATGGCAAAGCCAAGTAAATTCTTAAACCGTTGCTGATTCCCCTAAGAGTGTCGCTAAGATCACAAAAGGAGTCAAATATAACTATTAAAAAAACAGATTTTAAATTGCACATTACGCCTTCTTAAAAGCTGACTTCAATATTGACGACTTATTACGCAACATCCGTAATAGACGCGCGACATTTAGAAAAATTGCTAAAAATGTAGCCTGGCTATTTATAAAATTGAAGTAGACAACGAGCATGCAGTCCACCTGATGGTTGTCTCTCTGGCAGATGTACCTAACCAACTCCATATTAGACCATATAGAATATAGGCTCTGCCTGAAGACAGATGAATCGAAAGACAAAAATGCAGGTCTGTGATCCACACCCTTCCACCAAATCACAAGACATGCTTTACGCTAGAAGTACTTATTGGTATGTAGTACGAGTATTTCAACCAGAGTCGGCGTAAGGCGTGGGCAACGTGGGCCACTGCCCACAGCCACGCGCCCAGGCGGCCTCGCGGCTGTAAGGGTCAACGAAAGAAATAAAAAAAGGTCGCCAGAATGAACCCATCACAAAAATCTACATGACATTTGTAATTTTGTAAAATCATATCAACTTTTTAGAATAAGGGTCTGTCTACTTTCCACTTTCCTCCCCACGCCTCCGACGACCTTAGTCCGTCACTGTTTACATTGTATTGTGGCAGAGGCTCCCGCAAAATGTATTTCGCCCACATAAAATTTAGGTCTTACGCCGCCACTGTTTTCAAGTTTCAACACACCAATAGAACCACTTATATAGCACCAATAAAATAATGCTTACACAAGCACTTAAATTAGATTCGATCAAAGAGAACGAAGATGGTATCAATGTTGCCATTAACTGAACTATTCATTTGATCGCATAAAACTTAATGTGCCGTGCGAAATAACAGTTTGGGGGTTTCGTTTGGGGAATTATGCAAACTTCGGTTTGGTTAAACTTAACGGTTTCCTAACTAAAATTAAATGGCGAACTATATTGGGAACAGGAACATAGCAGAACATGATGTAGATGGAATATTTTATCTGTGTCTGAGTTTTTTATATGGTATTTAAATATTATTAATTCAAATTGCTAATAATATTTTATAGGTCAGATATGCTAAAAGTTTTCATAATAATATACTATATTTAGTGCCATCTAAAAAGTCATAATTTCACAAACGTTTTAGTTATTATTTTATGATTGAAATTAAATACATACCTATATGTTGACGAAGTGATTTAATTTATTTTAAGTACCTACCTATTTTATTTTTTATGTTACTCCATTAAATGTACGTTTTTCTACTTAGGTATATGCATTACAAACAATAGAAAACATTAAAAAAGATCTACTTATAAAGTAATAAAAATATAAGTCATTCCTTCAGAAATAAAAACATGACGGAAAAGTTTTTTAACAGTTTAAGAACATGCAAAAATTAACAAAGACAATATATTATAATTGACGCCGTAACGGCGACAGAAATACAGAACATTGAAATAAACCCAAAAAGGAGAAAGAAACTAATAATTGCTTTTCGCGACAGCCGAAATATGCAAATACACGGGCGGGTTGCATGATGTAATTCAACCACCCGGTAGACTTTAAAACTAAAGCTCTGTTCATAATGAAAACAACTCCATATTTACTAAAGGTGGTAGAACCCTTTGTGTTTCGACTCCGGCGGCACCACCGCCACACCTATTTCTACCTAATAACAGCAGTGTTAGGCGCTGCTGTGTTCCGGTTTGAAGGGTGTGGTAAGGGAGACAGACTTTTCCGAGGCGTTCCAGCTTAGTCCTCAGGGGTAGCGGCGCATCTGTGGCTGACCTCAGGTAGGAGTATCTAATCCTATCTGGGGTTGATTGCAGATGTCCATGGGCGGCAGTAGCCACTTACCATCAGGTGGACTGCATTCTCGTCTGCTACTCTTATATTATTAAAAAAAAATTTACCTCGTAATCATATTATAGTAAAGACTTAAGGTCGAATAACAATAAACACGAGCGTCCTTTACAAGACTATTGCAAGTTATTTGCATGCATGCAATAGTCAGTCCTTCCTCAGTAGAAATAATGGTAATTATTCGTTTTGTTAACAACAGTAAATAGACTACGCAAGAAGATACTGCTATTCCTAATTCTCTCTCTAATCCCCTGTCTTTTACAACTTCTACAAAAATGGGGGAAATGTTTATTCGAGGACAATTCCGATCGACGTTAGATTATGTTTTTGAAAGTGTATAAAATTTACCAAAGTAAAACCTAAAGAAAGCATCTCCATGTATCCTAATGGAAGTAGCCAAATAATTATATAAGTTCTTAAGTTTGAATCTTTAAGGTATACTACAGGGGAGCTCCCACAATGTTATTTTGAGAGTAATCTGCGACGTTGACGCAAAAAGAAATGTCTATTCGACTTTGATCACCTGGGTGACTACTAAATATTATATTTTTTATGTCGCCTATGATCACGCAGGTGGTTAGGGGCCAGGTGATCAAAGTGCACTAATGAGTGGTATATGATCACCTAGGTGATCAAAGTGAAATAGATCAAAAATGTATAGATAAATCGTGTGTTAGAAAACCATACAAATTATTTTATTATGGTATTATTTTAATTATTTTTTTACTGTAATTCTGGAATAATAAAGGTGTCATAGTAACTATAGTCTGATTCATAATTAGGTGTCCAAAATGTAAACAAAGAAATGTCACTGTTAAAATTAACAAGAAACAAAAACTTTAACAAACTCGACAAAAAACGAAAATTTAACAAATATACACAATTTAACAAACGTGTTATGTAAAAGAGAAAACATTAGAGTTCGATCACAATCACGAAAATTAATAATATCAGTTACGAAACTTAAAAATGACAGCACAAGAAATGTCTTGGATTTCGGTTGTGTTACCATTATCACATTTTAATTTTCTACCATAAACTTTGTTTTTTATTATTATTACTGTATGGATCGAAATTGAGGTGATATAAATATTACAAAATGTGAATTAATCTTAATTTATTTAGATTGTTATTTTATTATTGTTGTATTACTTTTATATCGACAAAAATAAGAAACTACCATTTCTAACGTATTTTCTTGATAGGTCAACACCTTTGTTTACATTTTGGACACCTGATTATGAATCAGACTATAGCTGGTACAATTGTTTGAGTTAGCATAACAAAGAAATATAATGCTTCTTGACGTTTGAGCTTGAATTTAAAAAATTGTAAATTGCTGAAGAAATACTTTTATTTTTCTTGTGATCTTTGTGACCGAGCCCTTACCACGGTCTTGACAACAAATCCCTTACCGCCGCGGCGCGCAGTCACACACGGCACGGAAATGCGCGGGGACGGCAGCGTCGCACGAGCCCTCTTATCGAGCATTGCTGATCGAAACTAATGCTCCTGTGTTTATAAACGAATATTAAATTATAAGCCGAAAGGACAGAAAGATGGAGGAAACATTGCAATATGCCGGAGAAATTGTGTGGTGTCTTCTCTAAACAAAAAACAGATCAGAAAACGTGCTTGGTTGCAATTCAAAAATGAATTTTTGTCGTGAATGGAAATAATATTGAAGATATTTTTTCTGGATAAACTATTGTGGAAGAACGGAAAATACTAAACATTCGTTTAAACGTGTGATGGAAAAATGGTTACGTTTCAAGGAAATGTAATTTGGAAGTAAAGTACTAAAATGTACATTTAGGTGAAGCTGCTTCTTCGAAAGGTGCGTGCCAGTTTAAATTATTAAAATTACTCACAAGTGAGCGAACACTTACATTTTTTATTTCATTCATCAAGCGATAACGCTATGTGCAGTTTTGTGCTTACCTTACCAGCTGCTGCCCCTATAACTACATTTACAATATAACAAAATTAAAAAGCTGTATGTTTTTTTGGTTTATTTTTGTCGTTTAATATAATTTATGTAGAGACTAGAGGATAAAAGCCTGTACTGCTACTGTCACAGGAAAATAAAGAGATTGATTGATTCCAACAAGGACAAGCTTCTGTCCCTGTGGGAAATTACTCGTTTATGATTGGAGAGGGCTTACGCCATAAACATGAGCTTTATATAAAGACTAATCTTGACTGACTGATTCATCATCGCAGGGCTTAAACTACTGAAGGTAGAAACGTGAAATTTGTACAACGACTTCGTTTTATGACGTAGGCACTCACGAACAATAATTTTGCTTATTATATGGAGTTTAAAAATAGTTCAAAGTTCAAAATTCAGACAATTATTAAGCAAGCTCCATGATTATGAAAATTTAGCTTTCTGATTAGAAAATATACAACACCGTCTTCGCAGTTTTTGGAAGTTCAGCTCTAAGGGGTAAAATCGAGATTTAAGGTTTCAATTGTATTATGATTTGATTTCCACTTCCGATTTCCCCTCTATTAGGCGATATGTGACGTAAATTAATAAAATTCCCATACAGTTAGCACACAGTGCAGCGGGCCCAGTGAATAGCAATCCGTAACTATAATTGCGCTGAATCACGCATGCCTTGTTCAGGTTTCAATTAATCAGGCTACGGATGTATCGTTACGGCGACAACTCAACCTATCAATTAGACTGCTCATTCTGATTCTATTGGCTGCGTGGCATGCATGGTAGAGCGGTTGACAGTTCGAGGTGCAAGTTTCGTATTCGATCCCTGCTCAAGCAAATATCTAAATATATCATTAGATTTCAAATTTTTTTCTGAGTCTGCTGTTAATCTATTTTTCTTATTATTTCTAGCGTGGTTAATTGTGTTATATATATTACCTATTTAATTTTATAGCGTTTGCTTATGGTATGCAGCCCGCCTGATCGTCCCTTTAAATCATGGCAGTCACAACTTTAATAATACATAGGAGACCTTACTAGATCATGTGCCTTATCAGAATTGAAAATCTTAAAATCAGGGCACAACACGCTACCCTGTCGCTACTTGATAAAATTCAGAGCAAAGGGTAGCGGTGCATTCAAAGCCCTATTATGCTTAATCTTTGTGGTTCTTATGAAAAATTTTGAAGGTGGTAGAACCCTTTGTGGTTCGACTCCGGCGGCACCACCGCCACACCTATTTCTACCTAATAACAGCAGTGTTAGGCGCTGCTGTGTTCCGGTTTGAAGGGTGTGGTAAGGGAGACAGACTTTTCCGAGGTGCTCCAGCTTAGTCCTCAGGGGTAGCAGCGCATCTGTGGGCGACCTCAGGTAGGAATACCTAATCCTATCTGGGGTTGATTAAAGATGTCCATGGGCGGCAGTAGCCACTTACCATCAGGTGGACTGCATGCTCGTCTGCTACTCTTATATTATAAATATATATATATATATATATATATAAATGTCATAATTTCAATGCATTTATATTATATAACATTTATACACTAATTGAAGTTATTAAAGTTAACAAGTAAATGTAGACTAGATTTTAGTTTTTCTATTAATAGCAAGTCTATTAATAGCATATTACGTGCAATTACAAAAATTAACTTAGTATTTGTTTTCATTTCGTGCTATAACAAAATAAAAACTTTTCAACCACTTTCAGAACCACTATCGGGCATCAAAGGGGCACAAATAGAAATAACTATCAATTATGAAGACAAAACAAACTTTCTTACACATTAGCGACAGCCATCGCGTGTCTGGATGCGTTAAAGTTTAGCCGCTGAGTGGTGTAATATGCCCGCACTCTGGCAGTCGTCTCAACGCCCTATGTACATTAGAACCGTGTGGGTCGACGGATTCCGACACGCCATCCTATCACACGACGACCCGTACTTGCTCGAGCTGAGCGCTAAACGTCGAAGGCCACGCTCTTCAAATAGCTGCGCCCACCCTAAACCAACAAGGAAGAGTCGGTCTCGCCTGAGCAACCACACCGATGACTTAGAAGACTGTCTGAGGAAATTACATCTCGTTATCAGGACTGATAAGGAAACGCGGAAAATTGAAACGGTGCCCGCAATAGAGAAATTAGATCTATCCGACGTGGAGCAATCCGATGAGGAGATAATCGTAAAAGCGTCTCCGCAACCGCTATACGAATTCGACACCTATCGTACGAAATTTGATAGCCTCACAAATATGAGGGCGGTTAAAAGTAACCGAACGGCTCGGACCGACGTTAAAGAGAATACTGAATTATCGGACAGAGTTCTACAATGGCTAGACTTGGCCGGCAAAGTAGATCTATTAGCGCCGGACAACGTCGAACGAATGTCCCAACCGAGGCACAGCTGGCCGGAGATACAAAGGCGGAACTTGACGAAATCTAAAACAGCGACGGAGCTGAGAGCGAAGGATAGCAGGCCGGTCGATCAAAAAGTACATGCAAGTGGCGCTATCGATCGTCACGAGTTTTATGTGCCAACGTCTGCGAATACGATCGAGAACTACGCGCGACAGTCACGAAACGTCAAGAGCACGCCACGGAACGACATGAAAAAGGAAAACAGAAAGGTCAAAGACATGAGAGCGAATGTTGTCGAAACGCGACAGAAAATGGTGTCGGAGAGGAACGCGGTGGAGAAACAATACGCGGAGTTACTGAGTAAGAAATTAATACCGGACATGGGAAAGACGAAGAAGCAAGTGCACATTTTCATGCCTGAGGCGTTAACGAAGAAGTTTGGTTCTAACGCCACGAGCAGAACGGAAAGTTTGCTCTCACAAAAATTATAAGATTAGGTTTAGAACGTGCTATTACAAAATTGCAACGCTGCTGATATTTTATTCCACTTGCGTTAGCGAAGAAAACCGAATGATATTAAGGAGTACTTTAATGAAATCTTAAGGTAATCTTAATAATCTTAAGGTAATCTTAGTAATCTTAATAAAGATTGCAAATAAGCGAAAACAAAATGTTTTCGCTTATTTGCAATCAACGAGTGTCTGGAACTTAACGAGTGTCTGGAAGAAACTAAATTTGTAATATATCTAATTTGATAAGGACAGTATTATATGACAACAAATAATGATAATAATGAGATAATTATCTTTAAATAGCGCCGCGTACAGTATTTTTATCGACTATTCCTATATGCTTTTTAATATATACAATAAAGTGCGTATGAAACTGAATATAGTAAGTACTTAAATTACACTGAATATATTGTGAAATAGAAGGTCTGTAATATAGATATACAGTTTGACAATCTTAACTAAGTCTCAATTAAATAAAGTCTGTTTAAATTGTCTGAATCGTTTCTGATTATTAATGTACAAATGTCATTCATGGGAACACACATAAAAGTAAATTTGTACATGAAAGCAGCGCGCTGCTCTTATGTCAAGATCAATAAAATATATGCATTGTTTTTCACTTTTCTTTTTATATGATACAAACGTATTTTATGACTAATTCCGACCAAAATAATTTCCAAGTGTTATATTGGATGGAATTATGCTACTTAAAGAGAACTAGGTGGCAGTCCATACTTTCCTACTTTATTTTTTTGGCTCACACTTTACTAGCTGTGATAAGCAATGAAAGCCTGTCGGGGTATCCGAGGTTCGAACCCAGGCACGCAACATTGATTTTTCGGTTATGTTCGTACTACAAACTATTTATTACCAGCTATACACAAAACAATACAATATATAATATACAATAGCTACAACAATGAAGGAAAACGTAGTGAGGAAACGTACAGGCCTGAATTCTTTAAAAAAATTTAAAGATGTGTGAACTCTTTTCTACTATTACCTAACCTGTCTCACTTTGAGAAACGACCCGTGTTCAGTATTGGCATGTTAACGAGTTAATGGTTAGTTTGATTCAGATCTCTTATAAATACTTTACTAGGTGCGTTTTTCTTCATCCAAAGATAAGAAGGCCTTTTTCAACGACGACTTCCTTTTAATACGTGTCTTATAAGTGAATAATATCAATAAACACAATAAATTATATTGTATAGCATTGCGTTGCACTCCATACAAAATATGTAACTTACCGAAAACCCGACAGTAGCGACATCTCTCGCTTGAAACCGCGAACGTAGCGGCGGGTCCAGCGGCTGACCGCTATACCTTGGCACTGGCAACCCTAGAGCGATCACTCTGAAGTTATCGTCCACACGTACTAGTCGCCATTTTGATACTTCCTCGGCTCCGTGCTCCTGTTAAATTAATTTTGCTATGTGTATCATTGATGTATTTATTATGGGAAATAAAACATGAATTATAACCATTATTTTTTCTTCTTATTTATGTCTACCCCAAAATAATGGATTGTTACATACCACAGTTCAACCAAGACCACAAAAACGCTTAACAATATTGTTATGAGCCAAAAACAAATTTTCAAAAACCAAAAACATTTATTCAGATTCTCCAAATATTCATCTTTTTACGATATGTATTTATCTTTTAATGATAAAGATACAATCTCCAATAAAAACAAATTAATTCACAAACCTGCAATAACTTATCATATCTGCCAGCTGGTATTAAAAACCTGCCGTCTTCTAGGTGCATTTCTCTATTTTCAAGCAAATTATTTAGCACTGGCAACACATTACGCTCCGCCTTCTTTATGCCTTCGATGACTAGAACACGCCCCTCTATGGCTGCTCGAACTGCGCTCTGATTGAAAAATGGGAAGAAATAGAATTTTTTTTTTATAAGTATATTAATAATTTGCATACAAATTAAAAATGAAACGGTACAAGATGCATAACTGTACTCGTCATCAACCCATTACTGTCACACTGCTGCCCACATTAGCAATAGGGATTCATAGAGTTCAAACACTCTTAAGATTTTTTTTTAAGATTAAACTTTAAACTCTTTTTTTTTAATATAATTTTATTTATTATATTTTTAAACTTCAATTTTAAATCACTCTTCTTTAAAGTTTACAAAATGTTGTTTAATAAAGTTGCCTTTCAAGCACAATATTGATAACAAACCTGATCAAAATATTTTGCAGTGGAACTCTGTATTTCCCGCCTTTGCTTGAGGTCAGCTTCAGTGGTATCTCTTGATAATGCCACATACTCTAATTCTCTTTGGGTTAATTCTAAATACTGTAATGCTACTTTCCTCCTGGAATTATTTATAATTATTAATTAAGGCTACCTTACCCCTGTGGATATTATGCTTTTTAGTGAAATTTTTTATATAGTATATAAACCTAAATAATGATAACAGTACATATACAGTAACGAAAACCAAATGACATAAATTTTTGCATAATTTTAGGTGTCCTGGTTCAAATTTTCTTTAACATGCATTGCTCTAAGTATACAGTATTTTATTTACTAAACAAACTATTCAGCGATGAAATATGAGTGAGTTTTGATAACCATAGAAAAATAATTAGAACATGTAATTTTTTAAGTTGATCATGAATGACAAATGAACCCAAGATTATATTATATTATATTTAAGATTTTCTTAAGAAAATTATATAGATAATGTATATTATGATGTATAAGAAATTACAACACAGATTATGTCTTACCTGCTTGGTCCTGGTCTGCCCAGCAGAAACATGTCCTGACCGAGGGTATCTTTTTGCATCATCCATCTTAAGTTCCTTAAGGTACTCTGAGATAAATACTTCAATTCTGCATTCTCTACAGTCACTGTAAAATTTACAGACATAAATTCACAAATTTGTGTGCTTTGTAATTTGTACATAATAATAATTAGAAAAATTTTAATATTAACATTCTAATTGGTTTGTCCACATTTTAGAAAACCATTTAACTATAATTGGTAAGTAATATATTAGAAAGCAAATAATTACAATTATTACTTATTATTAGTGCAAGCTGTACATATTGACTTTCTACAATATTTTGTATAAATCATTGTCTTGCAAGGCACAACTCAGGTGATATGTCCTCAACATTGTGAGGAACATTCTTACAATTGCTGGTGATAAAAATAATGAATAGTATATTTTTCTGTTACACATAATAGAAACGGAGAAGCTTGGTATGTAAGCTAAAAATCACTAAAATTTCAGCACGTTTATGATATTATACTACAGAAAAAGCATGTTCACAGGTTATGTAGTGAAATCTTGATAAAAACTTACAGTACTTTCGAGGCACATATTCCACCTTTTTTGGCGTCACTAGCTCCTTGCTCACATCTCCTATCGTAACTTTACCCTCACTAGAGTACGCTCTGATGTAATTCGCGGTAATAATCCTCTTACGACCGCCCAAAATACGAATCAAAACATCTATTCTTCTAACCGTCACTGCTGGTTTATACATCGTTTATTTGCTTAATAAAATTAACTACTGATTAAATAAGTCTAATTCTACTATTTTATGTCATATTATAATGTAAAAATATTTTATTAATACATAAAAAAGATAAATTACACCATTCCCCAAGTTCAAAGTCTAAAACATGTATAAATATGTCAATGTCATTGTGACGTTGGACGACTGATCAGCTGATTCTTTTTTTTATGCCGAAATATCTAACATAGGTTTTTTTCAGTTTCGCATTCGATCTATAGTTTTGAAACAGGTTTAATTTTTTTAGTCGACAATTTTTTAAAATAATAATTAAAAAAAAACAATAAATGCTTTAGTGCTAAAATGCTAAGTAGAATAGGCATAGTAAAGTCTGGAACTTTGTGGTGCCCATTTCTTATCTATACTTTTAAATTTGCTGTGGCACTGCTGATAGTAATGACACGTGACACTGACAACATCGTACATACATTGTAATTGTAATTATAATAACTTGGATAATTTGTCGGTGAAAACAATATCAAGAACCGCGCAACAGGATACGGGCCATGTTAATTATTGTTGTTATCTCCTCTAGTGATTATTTTTGTAAGCATAATGGCTGAAAATATTCCTGCTTCGTTTAACCACGAAATATTAATCGAATGTTTAACAAAACAGCTATCAGAATTAGAACTGTTTCAAACTATGTATTCGCCGCGAGAAATTTCCATAACAAATACTGAGATAATAGATTTCATTAACAGCTGTATCGCGAAGGAAACAGATTACTCTCCAAATCATCTGGACTATACAATAAAATTGAGTGTTGATAATCTTAAGCTTGAGATATCCGTCGATCTTCCGAGTTTGTATCCAGAAGTGGCGCCAGAAATTTATGTGAGATGCAATCAACTTAACAGGCACCAGGCAAAGAGTTTGAACACAGAATTGGCAGATTATGTGCAGAGTAAGCTGGACGGGGAGGTCTGTGTTTTCACTGCAATATCATGGCTACAAGACAACGTCGCAAACTTCGCTGCGAAAACACCAATCATTGACACTCCGGAGCTGAATCACACGGAAGTGAAATTTTCCAGATTTTGGATCTACTCACATCACATTTTCTGCAAGCGAAAGACGGAAGAAATGTCTAAACTTTCTAAGGAACTGAAATTAACAGGGTTTTGTTTAATGGGCAAACCCGGTGTAATATGTGTTGAGGGTGATGAAGAAGACTGTAGGGTGTGGTGGAAACACATCAAGACATTGAACTGGCAAAAGATAGCTCTGCGGATAACGGAAAACTTTAATAACAAAGATAAAGCTAAGCAACAGAGGTTCAAGTCATTTGAGGTAATCCAATTCAATATGGCAACCTTTCAAAAGTTCATTAAGAAACATGACCTTGTGACTCAATTGAATGAATTCTACGGTCTTTACCCCAATAGTTGATGACGCCAGAAGCAATAGCATAATAAAAATAGTCAAAAGAGTTAGTGAATGGCTCATACCAATATTGTTGGTATTTAACATTTATAGTGAAATGTGATAAACACTTGTTAAATGATTTACAGGCAGTTTTTATTTTTTAGTGTACAAGTATAAATTTGTATTGTTTGTTAATATAATGTACATAAATGTATCTTTAAAAACTACTGTTTTATATAAAAAGTACATGAAATTAGTGTGAGTACTGCATTAAAAGAAATTTACAGTAACACTTGCATTATCTCAAGGACATGGCATTTGCTCAGTCATTGTAATTCTAAATACATATTGTCAATGACAATATGAAAATAGTAGATTGAGAATTAACAAAATGTGTAATACATTATTACACAAAAATGTATAGTTTAGAAATCCTGTTGTTCTTGTTTATAGGTGTTAAAATAGTTTAAACAAGTAAGAATTATGATTTAATGAGTTCTTCCTTTTTTATAATAATATTTCAGATTAAAATAATGTATAGTGCTGAGTAGGTACTGCTCAACACTTTGTGCAAAACAAATAATATGTAGTGTTAAATTTTGTATTAAGTTAGCACATAATATATGTCGACTCCACAGTCCATGTTGTCATATTTAGGTGGCTTTAAACAGATTTTAATGAAAGAACATGGTCTTTTTCAAATGAACACATCTTTTGTTACAAATCAGAGAAAGAGTGATCAGAGATTTCCATAAAAAATACTAATGCAATTAAAAAGAAACAATTACTAAGATTGGTCATTTGATAGTGTTTGATTACTTCTAATGTTAATAAATATATTTGTACTCTATGTACTTAACTATACAATATATGTATATTGAAAATTATTTTGTAGACTTTAAACATTGTTGTTAATAGTAAAATTATGGATTTTGAATTGTTGTTGTGGAAATATATATATTAAAAATTCTGTAGATATAAGAGGGGTAATGATAAGTGTTGTACTAATAAAAAATGCCCTAGTACTCTCCAAGATTACTTAGTAGAACCTCACCTGCATCATTAGTCTTGAGAGTTGGAATATTTTTTTCAATTTGTGTTTTAGGGGTCGTTCAAGTATTACATAACGCAATTTGGGGATGAGGGGGGTCTTGTAAAACGTTACGATGCGTTACAGGGGCGGGAGGGGGTCTTCCGTAATACACGTTACGTAACATTTTTTAATAAAAAAATAGGGAATTAAAACTCCTAAATTGGCAACCCTTTTCATTTACGTTTTACGGGAAATCCCTTGAATGAGTGGGTTCAGCCGAACTAAGTCCTGAGTATTCTGAGTCAGACTAAGTATAGTACAGTATAGTAGTATGTATGCTTTGACTATACTTAAACTAACTTAGAATACTCAGGAGACCTAGTTAGGCTGAACACGCTCTTTGTATAATCTGGTTGTCATTTTTAATTTGATCTCGCAAGTTGGCAAATCTTTTCGTTCATATTTCACGGGGAATCCCTAGATTGTATTGTACGTCATTTAATGTTGTTTCCGTTGTCAGTATTCGTTAGTGTTTATAGACAAGTAGAGATGGGTTGTACTAGGTAAATTTGGGACTAGGTATGCCTGTTCCTAGTATTTAAAAGTACGTGATCCAGAAACCTGTTCCACCTAGTCCCATAAAGTCTCATTAGTTGGTACAATTTGGTGTGGACTAGGTACTTATTCTAGGACTAAGAAGCTAGTTCGTTCATGCCTTGCATCAATACGTAAGGGCAGTAAGGTTTGCACGCGCACTTACTAGTAATAATGAATTGTAATCTTTCCTTCATACTTTATACAGGCTTAGGACTGTCAACGCCAACGTTAGATTTATCGAAATAGTAGTTTGATTTATCATTAAAGGTTTCGTGAGCCGGCGCGGCGTCCACCTAAATGACATTCGTATAGATTCGGAATAGATACACGACTGAACAATTCCGAATTTTCACACATTTGACATTTCATACTTAATTCGCATCGAGTATCTGTTTGATCCGACAGCGACTAGGTGTAGTTAAAAAGGACAAGTATATTTTTGCCTGCCCATGAGTTGCTGTTTTATTAGTTTTTACTCTTATTCGCATTAACAATCTCTTGTTTTATTTCTTAGTATTATAAAGTAAATATGTAAGTAAAAGTATCCCAAGAATAAAAACTATAACATAACTTTTTAGCGAGTTTAGGGTAAAAATTGACACTTGAGTGTTACGTAACGTTAGGGGGGGGGGGGTATAGAAAAACGTTACGGTGCGTTACAACGGGGGGAGGGGGGGTCAAAAATCTTCAAAAATTGCGTTACGTAATACTTGAACGGCCCCTATATTTTGTAGGTCATTATCTTTACATCATTTTCTACTATATATTTTATGTACAATATTATATCTAATAGCAAGTATCTCCTCATTTTTTATATTTTTTTATTTACGAAATTTTAAAAATTGTAATAAAACAATTGTCTTGGACTTGTAAGATATAAATGCAGACGTTAATGTATAAGTTTCTATTTTTATACTTAGTGTTTCTACCTAAATTGTTTGTGAGCTTTTTATTATCAGTAATTTTAACATTACTGATTCAACTAAAGTAAAAATCAATTAAACATTTCATTAAATGTATTTGTAAAATAAGTTGTTTATTACTAAAAACCCCTACACTACACTACTACAACATCCTACTCAGATCACAGAATGCCTTACACAGATTTAAACATGTTGGTATCAAGTCTTACCACATCCTTCAAACTTGAACAAGCATAATAATATACTCAAGTGGACACATTTTAAGGGAAATAAATTCCATGGGTGTTTCTGGCCGAGTGCGGATTGTCATGTGAATATATTCATATGAATCGCGAAGGGATTCCAGGGTGTTCAAACGTACGAGTATAACGTTCGCTAGAACATAAAAATGTCCTTAAGGGCCTTTGCATTTTAGTATCAAATATTATTGCAAAATCATTAATCCTATTTTTGAGCAATGACGTAAGTACCTATATCACATCTTTATGTATGGAGGTCTGTATGGAAATTTATGAAGGCCTTATGTAGTTATTAATTTATATATCTACAAGTAAATTTATGACTCAGGTTTATTAGTTATGTATAAAAGGGAACAGATTTACAATAAGCTCAAAAGAAACAACAATGTTGCATTAAGTGTTTTTATTCTAAACGTGAAATATATTTGTAATAAGACAAAACTTCACTTTATTAACCATAGTTAGAGATACTTCGTACTAGTGCTCTTAAGATAAATGGAAAGCTTATTTAGTATTTATTCAGTTATACTTATAAACTAAATTCTATAAAAACATCTAAATAAAACAATGATGGTAGATAACACATTAACATTTGTATACTTCTTAACTTTATTATAATATTTGTTATACTTAAAACCGAGATATGCATATCTACTATTAGGCAGACAATAAAAAATATATAAACAAAAGACTTTGCGATGGCGATAATGAAGTAAATAAAGAATAAGAAAACTATAGTTTATCGACACATTTTATATAAAAGCAATTCTTAAAATGACCCATTCGACTACTAACAGTATTTAAAAGCATTTTATAATAATGATACAAAAATTTAATTTAATACCTATTTTGTATTAAGTCACGAGTGACTTAATCACAATAACATTTATTCTACAAAGATTTAAGAAGTAAATTTTTCTAATACATTCACAATAACACCTACATTGAACCGACAATGTGGACCTATTTATTTCAATCCTAGTTTCAAACAAAATATTATAGTATTATTACGTAGTCGCTACCCACGAGGCAATAAAACTTTAGGGCTTTAGGGTATGGAGTGTATTGGTAAGGAGAGCTGTCTCTATGTATCAAAGTGTCCATAGAAATCCGTAAATTAAGGTGGCGTTAGTGTAGCACGTAAGTAATTAAAAAGGGGCCAAAACTATTTACGAAAATCATATTGAAGATTTTTTTGGAACTACGAATTCGAGATTCTGTATACTGCAGTTATAACTACTTTAATCATCGATATTATTATATTTTCCAGTCGGCCCATTTAACTTGAATATAATTGCATACCCCTTTTCTACACTGGTACAAGTTTGGAGGAATTTCAAACTGTTATTTTCTACATAAAACTGAACTATTTTTCAAGAGATTCCCCTATATAAGACGGTTTCCTTACCTCTACCCTGCATACTTTAGTGACCGCTCGTGAGGTGCGTCACATATCGATAAACGCTTATGGATTCCTACTATAACAATGTTTTGCACAACAGCCACATACTCTCCTATTTATGACATTCTGCGTTAATCCCCTTGACTCGCGCTAAAATCCCAATAAAGTCCCGAGCCCTTATTTCATTACCTCACGGATGAATATCGTACCGTAATTGCACTATAATAATTTGTTACTTATATAACTGGCACCCATGTCATCCATAATACTCCAAAACGACAGGAGTCCTAAATAGTATAGACAAAATACCACCCATGAGAAGGAGTTTAAATTTCAAAAAATGCCCATTACCACACTATAACAATGAAGCAGGTGTAATGGCGATGCTGCCGCAGTCAGATATGAGCTCCCAACAGATTAACCTAGTACTACTATTAACGACGTTCGAATACTACAACAAGTAACCAATTCAACTATCATATTTTCAAGGAAATTCTTAACATAATCAGAAATTCCTTGTATTGCTTCTCGTTCACGTTTCTCCCGCTCCCTCTTGCTCCAATCTATTTATCTATAAGATATTCCAAACACAACTTATTCATACTAAGATATTCGCTAAAAGGTGTCATATAACTTTTCTTTACTATATTCTGTATGCTGCTCCACTCCATTATCTCTTTCTTTGAGTCTTCATCACATATTCCACATTAAGAAGCCTATTCCATACTGTCATACTCATCAAGGGGCTCGATCTTAACGCTGACAAAATCAGTAGGTTCTAAATCTTCCCCATTATGATCGGAATCCTCTTGTTCATTTCCCTCCTTCTGTGAACCTTCCTCCTCACTGCTCTCACTGTCTTTATCCTCATCTGTGTTTTTGGTATCTTTCTTCTTTGATTTTGGCTCCTTCTTATATGTTATATAGTCAGAAATAATGATTTCACTTGTTGTATTCTTAGGTGGCCCGAATATGCCAGTCATAGTAGCTTCATCTAGGTTCAGCTTGCATTGTCTGGGCTCCAGGCGAGTGTAGTAATCCTTGAGATTAGTCTCGGGGCTGGTGAGGCTGTGACGTCGCCGTAAATGCTTCACTATAGTCCGCTTGACTGCATACGATTTTGGACATATTTTGCACTAAAAAGAAAAATATGATATTAGATAAAAATAATTATATTGCTTCGAAATTGTTACACGCGTTTGATGTGTAGTTACTAGGGCTGTACAATTTAACCGGCCAAGCCGGCTAAAAAAGTTAGCTAAATTAATTAGCTAGCTAACCGATAGGCTTAGCTAATTTAACCGGTTAACTTAATTAGCTCAGCTAATTAGCCAACGGCTAACCGGCTAATTTTTTTTCAGCTATTCACTGATTCTTTACTTACAGACAGGTTCAAAAAATAATAATTATTATTTTTTATGACAAAAATAACGTAAATAACGAAAGTAATTTATTTAATTAATTAACACTTAACAATATTATGTTCATGAAAATGGCTCTTAAATTAATTATTGAATTTTTTTTCCCTAATACTTCTATTTCGATAAAGAAAAATCAATAAATTAGCATTTTCGGGTAGTAAACAGTTGCGTTTTGAGCTAATAATGTTTCCAGCTGTCGAAAAAGCCCTTTCAGAGGGTGTACTTGATGCTGGGACACCTAAGTATCTTCCACTAGTAACTAGTGTAAAGTGATTCCATAATGATGACACTAATGACATTTTAAATATTTAATTAATTTGTTGAATTGTGATTTTCAGTTGTATGAGATATATATCTTCAATTGTATGAGAAATATCAAAAATATGAAATTTGTGTCACATTTTTTTTTTTTTTTTTTATATTTACCCTAACGATGGAAAGCAGTCACCGTCGCCTATGGACATTTGCAACACCAGAGGAGTCGCCAATGCATCGCCGGCTTTGGAATATCACATATGATAACTACTAGAAAATTATAACAGCGCACCAAAAAACATCGGCTAAAAAACGAACTACTGTACAAATTAACGTCACCATTAAAAAAAATCAAAAAACGCGCGCAATTTAAATCTTGGATTAAAACAAATTTTACGGTAATAATTTGCTGTAGTATTTATCAAAGACTATCATTTTCAATTATATTATTTTCTAAAAACTATTATTTATACTCACATAATTATTTTTAGTAAACATAATTATTTAAATTATTGATAAAATATTAAATAAGTAAATTTCGCGACTATCGTTTCTTTAAACAAAAAAAAAGAGCCTTAATATTATTTTTTGAACCTTTCTATAGAAAAGGAATCAGTGAATAGCTGAAAAAGAAATTAGCCGGTTAGCCGTTAGCTAATTAGCTGAGCTAATTAAGTTAACCGGTTAAATTAGCTAAGCCTATCGGTTAGCTAGCTAATTAATTTAGCTAACTTTTTTAGCCGGCTAGGCCGGTTAAATTGTACAGCCCTAGTAGTTACATACACAGTGCAGATAACTTAATTAGCGTAACTGTCTGTTGCCTACCTCCAAATGGAGGAAATATCTGACCTATAGTTGATCACAGACCAAAGCTAGAATAAGAATAGTTCATAATGGTATCTCTATATAAAAACAACCTTAATGGTTTAAAGACTATGTTCTCATTTTCGTCATAAGGAAGTTGAAATTAACATAAATAATAAAAAACAGTTGCACTGCAATTGAACCAAGGGGACTATTATTCTCGTTAAACATATTTCACTTTTTTAATTGTCTCTATAAAATTCATTCTCGATTTTCGATTCACAGTATTAATTAATTTCCAATAGTTCCTTTAGTCACTAGGCAACTCACTCACTTATTGCCAACATTTGTGCAGTACGCAACTCACCCGGAATGTGTTGAGCGGGCTGTGCGTGATGACGTGGTGTCGCAGGCCGGCGCCGGTGGTGACCACCTTCTGGCAGATGGGGCACGAGAACTGCGTGCGCGTGTGCGACGTGCGCAGGTGCCGCAGCATGTAGCGCTCGTCCTGGTACTTCTTGTCTGCGGAGTCACGGAATGTAATGATATTGATAGAAACACAGAAATACAATACAGAAAAAAGTCGCCAAGTGCGAGTCGACCTCATATCCCAAGGTAGACCCCTGTGATTCGACTCCGGCGGTACCACCTCAGGCGATAATCTGGTGTAGTCATTTTTTAAAATATAAGAGCAGCAGACAAGCATGCAATCCATCTGATGGTAAGTGACAAGAAAATGGCTCCCTTATCACACCCTTGAAACCAGAACACAGTAGCGCTTACCACTGCTGTTATAAGGCAGAAGTAGGTGTGGCGGGATGCCAGAGTTGAACTACAAACCATCTTTAACAACGTAATATTTCCTAAAAAGTTAATGACCTTCACACATGCCCAACAATTCTTCATTTATGAATATAATAAAACTTTACATCTCAAAGTTATGTAAGAAAATAATATTCAATTAATTTCGCCAGTTTGACCATAGAAAACTGATTTCATTAAAACTTACCACATAAAGGACATTTGACAGACTCCTTCTTGCACAAATGAATCTTCATGTGCTCCCGCAAGGCGCAAGGGCTCGTGAATAACTTAGCGCAGATCGAACACGTCTCCAGGTCTGAAAATAAAATAAGAATGTTGAGATAATTATAAAAGTCAATATTTCAACTATGGATTTCATTGTTTAATATAGGAGTAGCAGACAAGTTTGCAATCCACCTAATGGTAAGTGACTACTACCGCCTATGAATATAAGATTCCTACCTTAGGTCAGCCACAGACGCCTTGCTACCCCGGAGGACTAAGCTGGAATACTTTGGAAAAGTATATCTATGTGAGATATACTTTTCACATGAGATATACACCACATCCATCAAACCAGAACATAACAGACTAGAAATAGGTGTAGAGGTGATGCCGCCGGAGTCGAACCACAGAGGGTTCTACCACCTTTAAATGTTTTATACACAAAACACTGTATATACTTATTATTAATAATGGGCATAAATCATAATGGATTGGATAATAATCATTTGCATCGCAGTCTTGTAGTATAGTGGTGATAATTGTAATAAAAATATTAACTTACTTTCTCCTGTGTGTTTTCTGACGTGGTAAGTAAGTTTAGACTTCTGGACGAAGGTCTGGCCGCAGTAGATACAAGCGTACGACGACTCCTTTGAATGGGTTCTGAAAATAGTACATTAATATTCAGTATTCGCGTATTACAACTTACAAACGTGGAAAATTGAAAAATCGATACTGAAGCTGACAACATATGATCATAGATAATAGAACAATATTGTTTTAAAAACCGCCAAAGTATAAAAAAGTTTGTCGGAATAAAACCTGTATTATTTCGACATTGACACTTATAATTTTAATTTTCCGAAATTGGTATTTGTATATGTTGTTCGTACCTGGCGTGTGAAGTGCAAGCGCCCTTATCCGCGAAGGTCCGCGGGCAGTGGGGGCAGGCGTAGGGCCGCTCGCCGGTGTGGCGGCGCTCGTGGCGCAGCATGTTGGAGCGCTGCACGAAGCGCATCGGGCAGTACGAGCACGCGTGGCGCGGACCCTCGTGGATTTGTAGGTGCTCGCGGAACGAATCCTTTTTCTGTAAAATATATGTTGGTTGATGCGTGAAGTGCGTATAAGACTCAATAATATGAGTTAGGTTAAGTTTAGTATAAAGACATATAATACAATAATAAAGACAATAATAGAGACTTTGTGAAGATACCTCCGGTATTGAAAGCCGTGTTATAAGCCTGCTATTTATCACATAGCAACCTGGCCAGAATTCGAACCTGGAATCTTCTGGTCCGCAGTCAGATCATGGTCCATATACTTACATAGGGTTGGATCAACATGATAGTTCTTTCTGTGGCCATGGGTGGTATAACATTGGTACAAATGTTTGGGCCAATAAATGACAAATGGTCAGGAAATTAGGATATTAGGGAAAGGAGGATATTAGGGCCTACGTATGGGTTGGTCGCGAAATAAGATCATTTTCTGAGAAACTAATATTATGTCTATTTTTTGAACAAATAATTATCAATAAATGATTTTGTAAAGGGTAAAATTACTTACTTTGGATATTACTTACTAAGCATTCATTTGTTTATTATTTATTAACTTGACATACCCTGGACATGCACTGATACACTTGGCATACTGACTAGTAAGTCAAACATAACTGCAAAACTCACCACAAACACTTTGGAGCAGTAGTTGCAGGTGTAGCTCTGCTTATTCGGCTGATGCTCCTGCTTATGCATGTACAACGACGACTTGTACTGGAAAGACTTGCCGCACACCGAACATTCGAACGGATGACGACCAGGGTGGATCAGGAGGTAGTGCAGCTTTCTGAAAATATATGTGGGAGAATGCTTCATTTCATATATAAATATTCCGTTTTTAAAATCACATGATATTAATTTCGAACTACCGCTCCGTATTAACAATTGGCTACCTGTATCATGGTATAAAAAAGGGGCGCACAACTGTCAACAGATCAGAAGTTGTCCAATAGTGGGCACGGCGCGGTGGTGCTCTGAACTGTTTGGTGTTTTGCTTGGGTGTTATTGTTACTATGGTGGCATTAACGCTTATTCATTTAATTATTTTAACTATATTTTTATAAATATTGGTTAAATTAGTTGAATCGAAATACCATTGTAGATCTACCTACCGGCGCGCCCACATATACAATTACAATATTTAGTGATTTTTGTAGATAAAATAGAGGAAAAAATTACAGTGGCAGTGGGAAATCTTTGAATTCAGAAGGCACATAAGCAGTTAAAATTAAGTGTCACCTCACCTTTGATCAGCTTCACTTTAATGATTCGGAAGGCACGTTCAGAGAGATATTGGATAGGAGTTGAAAAAACTTACTTGTGCTATGTGTATTTTTATAATATTCGACCAGGACACACCACCGACTTCTCCGACCGCGACGAGCCCGCTCCGGCCGGTGCACCACGCTGCAACACACAAGGCTCACCGCTCGTCCACAGTGTGCAGCACGGCCATGCACAGCTTGCACTTGAACTTGCCGGGCCCGTGCACCTGCGCCGCGTGCGCGTTGCACGAGCGCACGGAGGGGAACTCGCGCGTGCACACCGGACACGCCACCGGCTTCTCCGACCGCGACGAGCCGTGCACCGTCTGAGGTTAACACTGGTTTTATTTGAGAAAATGACATTTACAAAGTATTGTAGTGTGAGTACAAACATTAAAAAATGGGTCTCTGAAATAAATATTGTAAAATAGCTTGTAAAAAATATTGTTGGTATTAAGAAAATCAACTGTTTCTGAACTTAATTAATGAAAATTTTATTGGTGAATTAAAAAAATGTATATCTGTTTGGAATAAAAAACATTTTAATTTCCTGCACAAGTTGTATGTCAAAAATACCTTTTATGTCAAAATTTTTTATTGCATTATTAGACACTCCATTTGCATTTTTTAAAGTTAATTAATTATACTTGCTCTTACCTTCATGTGTAACTTAAATGACTTTCGCTGACTTAATGGCTTGTATTTACAAGGGTCTAGAGAACAGTAAAACTTCCTTGCTTCAGGGTGGTCAGTATCAAAATGGCTTCGCATTTCATCAACACTGGGCAGAACGATACAACAGACACTACATTTCAAAAGAAAGGTGCTCACTGGTACCCCATCTTTTACATGTTTTTCTATGTAATGATGAATGAACCATACCTGCCATAGAAAACAATATGTTATATAATAAGCCTATTAGTGATTATGCAACCTAATGGACCCACAGCAGCTAAAAAGCCGACTGGTTGTTGATGGTTGCAATGAATGCCTGTATGTCACAATACTAAGACAATAGAAAATCAAGCCTATTACCACACCTTTCAACTCTCCTTCAGAACAATCAAGAAATATCTGTAACTTGCACTTTACTTGACATTTTTATCCAAAATTTAAGTGTAACATTAAAGTGACAATTAAGTTCTGTTCTGACTTTTGAGACAGGTGCCTTTGATTTAAAATAACCCGATATTCAAAGAAATCCTGTAATTGCTAGTATACAATTCATACACCTGTTTATCAGATAAAATCTTAGACATATCATTTTGTTTACTAATATTACACATACCTTGTCACTGAATGTTTCCATACAACTATTGCACTTGTAAAACTGATGTGAATGCTTGTTTAGATGCACTCGAACTTGGTGTGTCTCCCTGTCTATTTCATTCCAAAATAGCGTTGGACAAAACCTGCACTTAAACCCGAGGTGTGGACTAAAACAATTATCATACTCAATAGATTCCCAATGCTCAGTCAAGTGCTTTCTTGTTTCCACTCGGTTGTCAAACTCCTTATCACAGAACTGACATAACCATAGTCTTCAAAGTCGCCTAATTCCTCCAGAATGTGAGTTTCCAAATCATCACAAGTTTCAAATGTTGTTGCGCACACCCTACAAGAAAACTCAGGTTCGGACCTTATGCAATGCATTTTATACATGTGTGTCACAAATGTTGGCACACATTGATACTTAGTTTCGCATATAGTACAGTTGACATCAATATTAATGGCCTTATTATTATCAATATCTGACTTTTCTGGTACTAACTTCTTGGAAATGTCGTCTAAGGTTTGCTTTATGTAGTCAAAGTAACATTTTGGAGTACAATTAATTCTGTTAAGGTAATGTCAAAGTCCTCATCACCTTCATACCCTTGGGTATCATCTACACTCTCATTCTGACTTCCCCCCCTATGTGAGTTCTCATCATCTTTTTCCTCAAATTCAGTTTTGGGTTTTTGTTCAACTTGCTCCTTTGATGGGTCTGTTGTTTCACTTTGATTATTCTCGTGATTGTTTTCATTGGGTTTTTGTTCACCATCTATATAACCAAGTGCATTAAGTCCCCTCAATTCACCATCAACAAATTGTGAGCTGACCTCAGCACCATGCACAGTGAAAGGTGGGTCACTACCAGAAATGAAGCTGGTGATACACTTTAGGGTGAAGTGATGGAATCCCATATAATGAGTGAAGAATGTGGATGTCAAATTGTCGGTTTTAGAGCAGAGGAAACAGTTAAACTTTGGCAATCTCTGAACATCAAGTTCCCAGAAAACCTCCTCATCCTTGCATGAGGTGTTTGTTACATTGTGTTTCTGGAACAGGTGTGATTCATATTCCTCACCGACAGGCAATCGGAAGTGACAAAGCCTGCAGTGCACCAACTTGTGCACATTACCAAGGTGCTGTCGGAGCCCCACTTCAGTGTGGAAAGTCTCCACACACTGAGAACACGGCCATGGTGTATGAAACTTGGAATGTTCTGTCCAGCTTTCTCTATCAGTCACAAAGTACCTGGAAAATTTCAATGGCAACATTATTATTCAAGTAATATTCCAATGCACAAGAAAGGAAATTAATATAATAGTTTTACACTAATATATAACACAATGCAATAAATTATTTTGATAAAAATATTATAGTACAGGGATAGGTATAGTTTGTACAACAACACTGTAATATATGTTTTTAATAGGTTAATAAACTTGGTCATATAAAATCCTATTGTATTTATAGCAACATTTCATGTCTATTATTCTCAGGAATTCTTACAAACAGTTGATAAATTTTAGTAAGTTATTTATTTATATTTTACATTCTATATTTTTTTTTAAATTATATCAATAAATAATTAATAAAAATGTAAATTGATCCTCACCTGCAGATACCACAGAAGTCTTTCTTGTGATTAAGAATATAATGTACAACCATTTTGGAGCGATTTATAAACCAGTCTGCGCAAAGGAGACATTTGTATGGCCCTGTTGGGTTCAAATCTTTCAAATACAACCAAACGTCCGTAGGTCTGTCTATAACTGGTGTCGCTACACTCGTGATAGTATTAAGTTTACGGTTTATTTTAATGGTCAACCCCGAATTCTTTATTAACTTTCGCCTTTTAGATTCCCTTTCGTGTACCGAAAGTATTTCATACGCGAACTCCTCAGGGTTTGTTTTTTTCGCAGCCGCCAAAACGGATAAGGGCTCGTCGTCTGACTCGTCAGACGCCATCGCGTATCACACGATCTACTAAATAATGCAAACAATAACAATAAAAAGTCAGGTATACTTATTTCTAAATAGATTTCTGTAAATAAAAAGTAATGATTTTCGGATATGACATAAAAGCAAGCTAGCTGTCAAAAACAAACATTGACATTGGTGATTGGTCGGTGGTGGTGTTAAAAAATCGGTGTTGTAAGCGTGCTATTTAGGTTTTAAATGGGAAAATAATCGATACAAGTAAATATATAATCTTCTAAAACAAGAGGACAGTATTTTCAAATACATTTATATTTGAATCAGCTAATGATTTTAATTTAAACTCGTATAATATATTCTTTCATAAACAATAGAGCATTGAGCCTAGTGCTGAACCAGCTTTATTTATACATTTCATTTTATGCAAAGTAAAGGTAACAATGTAAATGAAAATATAAATATATTGACCTTAAATCAGTGTATTATAAATCTTTTAACTGTATGCGCGATAAGCCTAGGATAGTACTATAAATGTGTTGTATGATTTTATCCTTACATCATTTTTGTTTATTTTAAGGGTTCTATTATCTTCATTAAAACTCTGTGTATAATGAAACGTTTAGCAAAAATGTCCTCTCGTGGCAGCCATTTTATAGAAATGGAATTGTCTATGGTGAGATCCAAAGAAAGGTGAAGCTAAACAAAAGGGTAGCATGTAGATAGCATTTACTAAAATAGAAGTGAATTATATTCTAATATTGACTTATTACATTTATTTTTATGACACAATTAAGCTAGTGTTCAAGTCACAATACGCGTGTGTATCATACAAGTAAATAAAATGAAGCACAATGCATCGTGTAATGGTGGCCATTAGGAGTAATAATTATGTGTATTGGCATACTTACTGCTTTACGGACCATCAAAGATACGTCTAAAAAGAGACATTAGTGGGTGTCTACGAAGTAATCTTCGAACAATATGTAACCCAGTGACGTTTAGTGTTGTGAGTTCGGGAATTGAGTAGCCAGTGATCGGTGATACCGCATTACCATGGCCCAGAATCAGGGGGAGGTTCAAGTGGGCACGCCGAACCAACCCGTCAAAGACAAGGATATTTACGCGTGTCTGCCTGACATGCGAACGAACGGCCCCCTGGGTACCGACGAACCGTGTTCGGGGGGCGAGGACCTGCGGTGGCTGGCAGCGCAGGCTACGGACAGAGACCTTGTGATGTACCTAAGAGCTGCACGCTCCATGGCGGCATTCGCTGGGATGTGCGACGGCGGGTCGCCCGATGACGGCTGCGTCGCGGCCAGCCGTGACGACACCACGATTAACGCGCTCGATGTACTGCACGACTCCGGCTACGACCCAGGACGTGCGCTCCAAGCCTTAGTCAAGTGCCCGGTACCTAAAGGAATTGAGAAAAAGTGGTCCGAGGAAGAAACTAAAAGATTTGTGAAGGGTATCCGTCAATTGGTAAGAATTTCTTTAAAATTAGAAAAGACTTACTCCCTCATAAAGACACTGCCGAGTTAGTTGAGTTTTATTATTTGTGGAAAAAGACTCCTGGTGCTAGTAGTAATAGGCCACATAGGAGACGTAGACAAGCATCGTTAAGACGTGTTCGTAACACTAGGAATTCACGTGCGGGAACACCAAGGAACAGACTCCAGAAGCTACTCCGACAGTGCCTGAAACAAACGGTTCGAGACCATCACCTAAAGAAGCGGGAGAGATGAGTTCTGTTACAGAGGATGAAAATTCAGAAGAAGACAGCGATTCTAGAGATGCTGGTGATCTGGCTAAAGTAGATGCTAATAGAACAGGTGATAACCCAGATGACTCACCAAGTAGAATGAGAACTAGGAATAAATCAAAAGAGCAAACTACACCAAATGGAAAGAAAGGACAGGATGAAAGTGACAATGATTCTAAGACTAAGAAACCTATCAAACCTAGTACACAACAAAGTACAAATAATAATACACCTGACAAAGTTTTATCTTCCCCGGTTAATAAGGATCCCAAGAAGAAAGTACCTAATGGTAAAGTGGATGTATCTAAAGTTAAGAAACGCCTACCTGATGACACAAAGATTGAAGGAATTATGGATGGTGATGTACAAATGAAAAAGAAGAGGGCAGATAATCCGCCTGAAAGTCCATCTGAAAGTCTTACAAATGATAGTTTTCCTGCAATGGATGAGACTGAAAGCGCAGAGCCTGAACCAGAAGCATGTGACTTTAGTTTTGCTAAGACCGATAAAGAAAATCCAGATCAGAGCAAAGAACCAGATAATGAACAACCAAAACTTATTGAACCTCAGATAAAGACAGAAGTGATTGAACCAATCATCAAAACTGAAAAAGATCCTATCCAACCAGTATTTAAGGTTGGTCCCGAAAAAGATGAAAGAGCAGTTTTGGATCTTAAAACTGATACAAATACACCTAAAAATCCCGAAAATCTTGAACCTAGACCTCTTGCAATGTTTCCTAAAACTGAACTTATTATTCCAAAGTCACACCTATGTCTACAGATGTTATGGATAAAATTAAAATAAAGGAGGAAATAGATCCAGAAGAACAAACCCTTAACCTTCAGAAAGATGATTTCCCCAAAGACCCTCTATCACACAATTTCCCTGCTATTCCTATGAACCAACCAAATAAACCACTTAACTTAGAAAACACAAACTTCTTTGTTAAAGACAGCCATATTTACAATCCGAAACTTACACATGGTATAAAAATTGAAGGAGTTCCGAATACTATATTTAATCCTGTTAATATTACAAAGGAAAATTCAATAATAAGAAATGCCAAGGACTACACTGGTGGAATGCCTCCATTTTCATACCCTGCTAGTATTAATTTTGCGAGTGATCCTAAACTTAATCCTCATATGAATCCATTAAAAACGGTTATAAAATTAGAACCCAGAGATGAAGCAAGTGAAATGAAAAGTCAAAATACTCCTGAAATTTTCACTGCCACAATATCTACGCTAACAAAGTTGATTCTCCAACTGCTCCAAGATTAGATGCAAGTCTGCAACGGATTAGTCCATCTCCTACAAATGCCCGTGGGGCATCTCCACCTCATATGGAACATCCTCCAACAGCAAATACTGAACCTGTCTCACCTGCTAATGCACAAGAATTGAAATCACAAGAAACTGATATTGAAGATAAACAACCAACTGATTTGAAAACTCAGCAGGGTCCTAAACTGGACAATCAGACATCTAGTATAAGACCACCTTTATTTACAGCTCCAATTCGACCAGATACTCTTAATATTAGACCAACAGAAGCTCTAATATACCTGTAACAGGACAAAGTATGCCTCCACCTCCTCTTAGTCAACCATCTATTACTGGTTTGTTACCACCAGGACCATTAATAACTGTGGGAAGTGGGGCAAATGTTGGGCCATATGGTTATATTCCACCATCATTATATGGACATCCTGGTCATCCAGGGCTCGATAAGCCTGGTGGTATTCCACCTTTAATGCAGCATGTGCCACCATCTCATAGTCACTCGGCAAGTAATTTGATTGCACCACAGTCAAATCACAATGATTCATCTATGCCTCAAGATCTCAAAATTAAACAAGAAGTTCCAGATAATATGCCAGCCAATTTATCAACACAAAATGTATCTGATCCCTTGCAATCATTAAAGGAAGTTAAAGTCCCAGGCTACCCGATTGGAAGTGCAATAGCACAGCATTTAAGCTCAGAAAGAGATCGAGAATCTATATCTAGTGTCGAAAATAACAGCAGGCCACCAAGTCAACCGACAAATGAAAACACAAATATGCCTAGTGCGTTCCTTGGACCAAGAATAGAAAGTATCAAAAAGGAACCTGACTTTTTACATCAACCTCACATAACTCCAGTGTCCACAAGTCAAGGCAGTGGTTCAGATTCAACTAGTACTATTCCACCAGTGAAAAGCCCACATACGCCTACGCCTATTAAAAGTCAACCAAGTCATAATGGAACACCTGGACATGGTCCTCATCCTTCTGCTACAACTTCTCCGTTTTCAAGGCATTTAACTAGCCCATCACAACCCAGACACATATCTGCATCACCAGTTCAACCTCATACTCCAGTGTCGCATTCAGCTTTAAACTTAATGAATCCTGCGCCTCTTACTATACCAGCAACAATACCTGGACCCGTTATGCATTCAGGCCAACAACCGGGACCGCCGCCGCCGCATCCTTTTGCTTCTCATCTTCATCATCCTCACCATCCCTTACTACATCCGTCTATATTTCAACTGTCTGCAGCAGCGGCAGCGGCACATGCCATGCATCCTTACTATCCTCATCCGCATCCTGGTTATTCAATGCCTTATCCATATCCATATGGACCTTTACCTCAACCTCATCCAATACCTCCTATGCATCCATCATCTAGTACGCCAGGAAGGCACGACCCAGTGAAACCGTCGACTATAGAATCCACCACCATGCTCAGTTCTCATCACAGTAGTACAAGTTCGTCTGTGACAACAAGGTCACTTAGAGAAATATCTGAAAGCTCTGATGATCCAAGGAATCCTAATGCAACCACAGAGAGGCATCAATTGCATGAAACGACGATGACTCATCATCATTCAACAAGCCATCACAGTGCTGTTCACACAAGTACAGAAAAACAGCCACCCCACGCGGGTGGTGGTACCAATCACACTCTTTCTATTTCTCATTCAACATCGAGCAGTTCATCACAGTCTATTCAACACAAAATTAACACGCAACAAAAATCAAGTTCGCATTCTAGTTCTCCGCATCACTTATCAGCCAGTTTGTCCCAGACTACAAGTTCGTCTTCTAGCGTCAATGTAACGAATAATCACACGCACCACCATTCGCATCATCTGGCTCATCATCCGGAGAGGCTATCGCCTGCTGATTCAATGCTCTTAAGGCATCACCCCAAAATGCTACCAGGCAATCCAAATCACCTCATGATTCAGCCTCCTTCAATGGGCCACCCAATGGGATTAGGCCTACCCCCTGGTCCTGGGCCAAGTTCAATTGAAAGTCTTCGATTACACGCACAAGCTGCTGCGAGCTTACAGTCTTCGCATGCTAGATCTGGATCTCCTCATCAACTGTCACATGGGCATCCACATTTGCGAGGACCTCCAAGACCGATACCTGATGAAAATCCTGAATTAAAATTAGAAACTCAGTCGCAACCTGAAGAAGAGGAAATTCCGAGTCCAGCACACATACCACATGGTCCTAGCCCAGAACCAAAAATCGAAGATTCGAATGTCATCGGTCACAATCTGCTATATTTTTAAGGCATTGGAATCGCGGCGACTATAATTCGTGTACTCGGACAGACTTAATTTTCAAACCAGTACCAGAGACAAAGCTTGCACGAAAACGCGAAGAAAGACTGAGAAAACAAGCCGAACGGGATAGAGAAGAAAGAGAAAAAATAGCCCAACAGGCTCATAGGAAAATAGCAACACCAGAAAAACCAGAGACGAAACCACCGTCACGTGGAGCTATCGAAACTATAACCTCTCCTTATGACAGATTTCCACGCCCACCTGGGTACCCTGACACGCCTGCTCTACGGCAACTCTCTGAATATGCACGACCTCATGCCGGATTTAGTCCAGGAAATCTACCACGGCACTGCATGGATCCAATGCTTCAATATCAGTTAAGTTCTATGTACGGAGCAGCCGGTGCCAGAGAACGACTTGAACTGGAACATTTAGAAAGAGAAAAACGAGATAGAGAAATAAGAGAGCTAAGGGAACGGGAGTTAAATGATAGATTAAAAGAAGAATTGATGAAAAATAATGTCGGGCCGCGAGCATTAGATCCTCATTGGTTAGAGATGCATAGAAGATATGGAATGCCACCACCACCACCCCAGGGGGCAATACCTGTCCAATTTGGACTTTACCCGCCGGGACACGGCCCGGCATCGCTATCCCAGTTAGAACGTGAACGACTGGAACGACTTGGTATTCCTCCAGCAGGTGCTGGAGGTCCGCCACCTACGGTTCCGGTTTCTGGAGCGCCATCTCATCATCCACATCATCCACACCCAGGTGTTGCGGCTGCCCAACTCGAAGCCGCAGAGAGGCTCGCATTAGCGGCGACCCGATGGTGAGGTTGCAAATGGCTGGCATAAATCCAGAATATCACGCTCATACTCACGCTCATACCCATGCGCATTCACATACGCATTTACACCTACACCCGGGCCAACAAGCGGCACAAGCGCAACAGGAAGCTTTAGGGTTAGGGCTAGGAGCTGGTGCACCGTACCGACCTCTCGCACATCCCGACCTGCTGGGCAGGCCGTACGCCGAGCAGCTGGCGCAGCAGGCGGCTGCTCACGAACAACTCCAACGGCAATTGCTTTTGGAGCGCGAGCGAGGTTTCTTGCACCCAGCACACCACGAAGACTTTCTCCGGCAGCAGCGTGACCGGGAACTAAAGGTGCGAGCGCTTGAAGAGGCGGCCCGCGGTTCGCGCCCTTAATGTCCCGCCTCGCGGCTTCTGCCCGATGACGTCGTTGTAATAGAGTAATAATACGGTGGTATGGGAACGAGCCGTCGTAAGACATTTTAAAGTGTTCAAGCTCTAGTGTTACAAGAAACGAACGTTTATGGAGTGACGATACCTGTAATTTATATTTATAACTTAAGTATTTAAGTTTTTATAATATTTTTATAGTTGCATGGTCATGTAGTACGCTTGTTTTCCATGCTCAAATTTATTTCTTAACTACTAGTCATAATTAAAGATTATTTGTGAGAGACGAGATGAGAGTCACACATTTTATGCAGAGTGCTGTTAGTTTAAATTATTGTTTATATATTTTAATAATAATTCTGATTAAGGGTGCTGGTTAACATTCATGTGAATGGACCACATGACTACAGTAATTAACGTTGCTTTTATGTTCATGACATAATAATTATTTCATAAATATATTTTAATGAACGTTTTTTACGATATTAAGACAAGCGGAAGAACTGTGACTTGCCTTTCTAATCGACTTGCCTTTTCGTGTAATGAGATGTAGTAAAGATCTATCTTATACTTATATGTAACACAGATTTTTATACTTGGTGGTTACACTGTCATTTTATTTTAGACATGTTGTCTGGCACATTTACTGTGTATAGTTGTTAAACGTTACAAAGTCTTCGCTGACAAAAAACAATCTGTTGATTGCGCCGCCATTTGTGAAGTTAATTACGTTCACATATCAATTCAGAGATCTCGTGAGAGGCTTGTTAAAAAATAATCAATTCATCGCCTTCAGATTGATATAGACTGAACTCAATGATTCTGCGATTAAGCACCCGCTTCAATTGAAAGGTGTAAAATTGTGACCTTGCGGATCGTGAGATCATTGATATCATTAATAAAATCATAAAGTGTATTTTCGTTTGATGTAACAGGTAACTCGTTCAGGGAAGTTCCATTTTGTAATTGAACATTATGACTGTTAATGATATGTTGCAATGATATAAACGGTGTTTTATGTACGTTTGGAATTAACAACGCTGCGAGCTTTCTTAAAGTCATAGACATTCTTGTTTTTAATGGAAGTTCTAATGTTACGAGAACCATAAATTTTAATGTCTCACTAGTTTTATTTCTGTTTCATTTGAAACTACAAAATTCTTTTAAATTTATTGGAAAAGAGGATATATGCATTTATGTGTTATATGTTAGGTTGAATCGGCGGGTTATCGAGGTCTAGTAATTTATAAGCAGGAATTTGCTAGACATTTGTACACAAGAAACAGGAAAGATTTTTTCGTAAATTACTAATGCAACATTTGGCGATGTACGTTTATAAACTTGAGTTGTGCAGAAAATATTTGAAACTCATTTCGTGTTGAAGGAAAACCCATTATTTACATTATAAATCACCTTGGAGTATCAACGAGCAAAACGCGCCAATTCACCTAAAAATACCCGCGTATACTGCAAGAGAACTGCGTATATAAAACAGCATATTATTACCAGTCATAACAAAGTACTGAACAGTTTACGGGAACCATTAGATTCACTGTAAATTTATTGCCCGCCTGTTAAAGTACAAAGTATTTATTCCAGTGAAATACATATATAATATGGCTATGAATTTGCAGCGATTTAGGTATTCAACGAGATTTGTGCATCTTTTGTAACGATGTGTCGTAATTGCCTTGTATCATTATAATTATATTTAAATATTTTCTTAAATATATTCCAGTACGCGTTACAATGCAAATAGAAAGTATATTTAACAAGAATTAAAGTAAAATTTACATTTTCATGGTTAAATTTGAAAGCGAAGCGTTTTGTTCTTTATTCTTCAAACTTTACTGTGACATTATCAATTAATAAGTGGTTTAAAAAATGTAAATTATAGGAGTTGTAATTTTCACCCAATGTACACATTCAAATTCTATTGCACTATATTATACTGTAATATAAAATCCCTTTGTAACAAATAGAACATAGAGTTGAGGTAAAATAAAAGGTATAGATTATTCTAGATTAAATGAAATTCACAATGTCGCTTAGTAGGTATTATGCTAATAATGCCATAGTTACTTCCCATATTTAAAAAGAGAAAATGAGTATTATTTTTAGAGACAAATTATATCTTTTAATTAAGAGGTTGCGTGTCGGTTTAAAACTTCATTTATTTAGACAATAAGATTAAATGGATGTCTTAGTGCTTTTGTGTAAATTTTTTTGGATAATATATGTGAAAACATCTTTCCTTTGTTTCAGTCAACTCCTAACACCCACAATGACTACACAAATTAAATTTAACTTTTTATCACTATTATGCTGTAGAATATTGTTATATAGTAAATTTGATATGCTAGTTATAAAAACGGACACGGGTTTAACCCTACACAGTCTATAAAGGTAGTCCTTATGAATATCCAGAATTATCCTGACGTAAATACATTTTTGATATCTACACACTGATGCCATTATAGAAATACTGAAACAAGAGGTATATTATATAACTAACTAATTACTTGTTCAAAAAATATACACGAACTTCACTGCTGTTGGGGCGAGTCTGTGATGCGACTACACAAGTGACTACTTTCCATCATAGTCCGTCTGCCTTTCGTTAGGGTTATTTATAAAAAAATCGTATACACACCTTATTACTAGCGCTTAATCTATCTTGTATTAAATCTTTATAACAAATAATAATTAAGGGTATTCAGCGGAGACATTTGGCACTTCATCAGTGGGTGTGTAAAACCAAGCAGTGAACATCCTGTATTACATTAAAATTAATCTAGTAAACAGTAGGTATGTTTCGTAATTCCCAAAATGATATTTCAGATTGTTACATTACTGACGAATGATGGGGGATCAATTAAGGAATTGCGTTTAATCTTGTTTATATTTAACGATTCAGTCACTGCAGTTGTAAAATAAATATTTAATGAAATCGTTAACTAACGATTTAGGGGGGGGGTATATAGGGGTAGTTACCCCTCTTTGAACAAACTATAAACATAAAATAGGTAGGTAGGTACTCTATCACACACTATCTATAAATTATATATAAATATTTAAAATTTATAAAAATCCTTTTTCGTAGATTATTATTCAAACCTGCTTTTGAAGATATAAAAAACAGATTGCCGTAATTCTGTCACTTTGTAGTTTTCGGTAATGTTTGTGAGTTTGTAATTTTGTACAAGGGTTTGATATCACTATTTTGTGTTACTAGGAGACTGTTTGATCGATACTGAACAATAATTCACACGAGTCTGATATTTATTTAGTTAATAGGACATTTAACATGAAAACATGGGAATAACTAGCAATACAGGGTTATTGGCGAGTGTACCGCAAAAACCTCCCCTTCTGAAGCAGAGGGTAAGTCTATTTGTTCTATAATAATGTGTTTATAGTAAAAGTCTAAAAAAGTTCACGTGCTTCACGTCACTGAGTTTATTTCATGTGAGCCATTAATCCATTAGCCTTTTTAGGATCATAGCTAAACAACACTCTTCCAGTTGTTGCTTTCAAACTAGCCCTGTGCCCTGTAAATCCAATAGCCCTTAGGTTATCCGTTGATTGTTACTTTGTTGGTAGCCAATAGGCTTAACAACTAGGATATAATGACAATTCTGCGCATGGACTTGGACATGCATCAATGAGGATCAATTTTACCTTCGGATGCATTACTACTTTTTAAACTGAATTAGGATTTTTTTATACCTTTCAAAGTCACCAGCCTTGCTGTAGTGATGTTATGAGGTGGAAATAAATGGATGATGCTGCAACTACTAACCATAACAGATTTTATTTATACGCGACGTATTAAGGTCTCACCACGGCTTATAATATGTAACTACTTAGACCTTCTAACTCCTGAAAATCACGAGAAACTAGGCCGCAGATATTGCTTCCTCTAAGAACAATTAGGTAAGATTCCACGGTGTTCGATATAGACAGCATATTTTGTAACAAATGCTTACAAGCAAGAATAATGCATCTGTTACTAAACTCACTGTTAGGGGGGACTTTAATATAATGCAGCTATTTAGTAAGTAGATACGTGCTCCTATATAGTGGTGAGCCGAAAAGTAGGATTTGCAGTGTTACCTAAGTCATGCAGTTAAAAGTTAAATTCGTAGGCACACAAAAACTCCGAAACTATATTAAAACATCGTAGATATGTCTGACCAGGGATCGAACCCGAAAAATGACTACGACATGCCGTTCGTAACCTTGAACATAAACATTTACTTTTCTTAGAATGTGTTAATTAGTCGCGGAATAGCTGTTAGGTTTATTAAGTTATGCTTGGTATTTCAGTCAAACGTAGAGCTACGATGCGAGGTGACGCCAGCTCCGTTTATGCTAAGGCCGTACGCGGGGTTGTACAACCCCTTCTCGCACGCCTGTTCCGTCCTCTGCAACCACCCCGCTGACACCGAGGCTAAGGAGTTCGTTAAACGTGCCAAGGATGCTTGGGTAATTTCTAAATAACAAGTAATGGTCTTCAGGTCTACGCTCAAAAACGTAAGAATTAAAAGGGAAACAAGACTTAAAAATGCTAAATGACGAATCAACGGTCATTTGTCTAAAAAAGAAAAGAATTTGTAATAGATCTGGTTTCTTTTGATTTAGAATCTATGTTAGAAGCCATAAGTACAGAAATTGACGTTGCCTGAGTTCTCCATGATGCTTGGCGTCGACAAAGTTAGGAGACCTCTAAGACTAAACACTATTGTACCATTTGTAACCATTACAACGCGGGCTTTATTAAATTAGATAATGGGTACAAGTCGACCATTCGTCGTTTCTCGAACCATTTATCATAACGAAATGTTTAGTATTAAACGTGCAACGATATCAAGGACAGTAGTCCTCAATGATTTAAAATTAACACTTACCTTACACAAATATTTTACAACTATCTTTCCATTGTAACTTTATTTGAAAAATGCATTACATATTCATTCTCCAGTTTTTAGAGGGCAAAGGTAACTTCATCAGTGAAGACTTGACAAAGTTCCAGGATGGTGACAAGGAGAAGAACAGAACACCACACGATATCGTCACAGAGGATATGTTTAGAAGGTGAGCTACGGATTCCTGTTTACTTTTAACTGCGGATAGGGTGGGCAATAAACCGCAAATAGTTTGTTTAACACCCGCGTTTATTAGCCATGTTGTAAATCTTTCGTATGTTGATCCGCCATAATAAACGTTGAAGCGTTTAATCTTCTACACAAATAAATAAAGTTGAAGTGTCTGTCTGTGGTTGCGCGTTTTTAACAGAATAAGTGAGAACATTTTTATAGTATACAGACATGCTGATGTTTGATACGGCGAACGTTTTTGCAGGGAATTAAAAAACTATATTTTACTTTTTTCAAGTAGACCCGTGGAGTCCGCGTTCGATCACCGGCAAGGCAAACATGCAACGATGAATTTTCGTTTCTCTTTTGGAATAGGTTTTGTACCTATATTAGTTTTTGTCTATGTCACAAGGAATCCATGTGTACTGAAATTACTGAAAAAAGCGTCAAACTACAATAAATATTGTAAATTCTAAGTTCTAGATTCTAAAGCCTATAAACCAGAATTATTTATATCTTACAGCAGTATTTATTGCAGCTGTAATGTAATATACTTTTTAAAGGTAAACAACATCAAAGTGATTTAAAATTAAGTTCAAAATATAATCGTTTACATTACAGATACACAGAAACCGACTCAAGACCGCTGACGCCCGCCCCGACTCTCGCGAGCGGGAAGTCTCGAGGCTCTCGAAGGTGCCTCACTCCGGACCAGCCGCATCAGAGGACCACCATCGTTCTGGACCTGAGACGAAGTCATAGTCAAGTGAGTAATCACAATCAGCAATCATATAATAAGATATAAGATATATTATGTAAGATCTGTTAAATGTTAACTGCATTCCAAGAAAAATAATTTGTAAGTCAGTTACATTAATTTTTTCACTAATAAAGTAATAACGCTAATAACATACTTAGGTGCCTACCTACTGGTTTACCCCAAACTAAACCACAATTAACCACAGGAGGTAGGTTCGTTAATTTTACTATAATTAATTTGATTTATATTCAAGCAACTATGTACCAAAACGAACAGGAAACAATTATTTATTTCAGTTTCAGTCTTGATAGCAAACAAGTAGATTTTGTAACCTTACTTCGTGTAATCGTATGGTTTACCTACTGATGGCGTAGGTAATTATATTTATGACACAAAATAGGCCCATTTAAAAAAAAAAAAAAAGGTCTTTTTAAAAAAATCTTAAGATCTAATTAATGCTGAAGTTTAAATACATTTGAATTTACTTAATTCATCCTCTGGTATCATTACCTAATACTCGTTTAAAAATACAAATGTTTTGTTAAATTTTATTTAACCAAGCTCCTGATTGAATTAAATTGCTTATTTGGTTATTTTCTCATTATACAAGCATTGAACGAAATTGCTGGTCATTTTCTCACAATACATGCAAATAACTAGTTATTCTTGACCTTTATAATTGTGATCTATCAATCGATTTCCACTGTAATCGATAACCTACTCGTTTACACTTAAATGCCAGCTTGAAACACTTACACGTGTTGTAACATTGTTGTCTGACACTGCTATCTGATCTCACTTTAGTTAAGTATATGTAATTTAGTTAATTCGTCGTATATTTATGTTACTTACTATTTAAAAGTGGAAATATCGCCTTGTTTTATAAATTAGACCATAGGCGCTGCTTCGCTTGCGTGTACTGCACGTGTAGCTACTGTTTTTTTTTTAAATATTAGGTACCTTAGCAGTTACGTCTGAAACAAATCAAAATCAATTAACCTTAATTCCAATCATTTTCAAAGTGGTAGAGCCTTTGTGGTTCGACTCCGGCGGCACTCTATTTCTGCCTAATAACAGCAGTGTTAAGTATTCTGGTGTCGGAGGTCTCGTCAGGAAGACAAACTAATCAGAAGCTTTCTAACTTAGTCCTCAGGGGTAGCAACACTCTGTTACCAACCTAAGATAGAAATTTACCTAATCTTATTGAAGGTTCAAATCAAATCAAATCATTTTTTTTTAATTTTATTCTATATAGGTTCTTTACAGGGCACTTTTTGAATGTCAATACAACTACCACCACTTCACGAGGTGTTTCGTTATGGAGAAGAAGGTTGATTACAGAGCTCCATGGATAGCAATAACCAATTATGTGGTAGACTGCATTCTCGTTTGCTACTTCACTTCACTTGTACTTGTTTGACCTGTCCATTATTTTGAATGTGTTATCGTCATATCGATTTAAAAACGTATTTTCATTGCAGGAAACCCTTTACTACCATGGCTACACGACATCCGAGATGACAATAGGGCACAACACTAGCGCCACCAACGAACGTTCCACACTACCCTCTCTGAACCTCTCAGAGGGCGCCCACAACCGTCTGATCAAAGGACAGTGTGAACAGTTGCCACCCCTGGCCTCTCCGCTAGTGTTATCGAAGCGAACAGTCCTAGTCAAGGAGCCATTAAGCGTCAGGAATAATAAAAAGGTATAGTTTAGGAAATCATTACTCTTAGAGAATAGATCATATTAGCTCAATTGCTTAACTTCTCCTGGATATTGTAGGTTACGAATAAGCGATCAACCCAGGAGATGTAAAGTGTATTTCAGCGAAATTATTCAATTACATAACTGCAGTCACTATATAACTAAACGTTACATATTTTATTAACAATTGCATTGATAAAATTTAAATAAAAACATGTAACATAGCATGGACGTATCATGGGGATGTAACGCCTATTGAATAAATAATACTGATCCTCCAGATGATAGTAGTTGGTAGGCTAATTGTGTCATAAGCACAGGCCGTAATTTGTGACGTTGCCCATAGTATCGAAAGCCTTGGGTATTTTCCGCACCTACCCTCTCGAAGAGTTACTAGAGCGTACATAATACTTGTGAGTGATAACCATTAATCCACAATTTAGCTGACGTCTATCTTTATGATATGATAAGTTACTCCTGTATCGATTTTGATCACGACGCACGTATCACTCGCTCACTCAAAGTCAACATGCTACCATTTTTGATATCGAAAACGAAGCTTTTGCAAATAAAAAAGGACAAGCCGAAGGAGAAAACGCAAAAGCAAAAGAACTTTTTTGTAACTGGTGACAATTTGACAACTCCTAATTTGAAACCTAAACGTAAGCATAAACCGGTGGCGTTGCCTCCGATGATAGCACCAGTCGCCTGTGAGTGTAGCATGATGCATGTAACGAGAATCGTGATCAACTATCCATTCAAAAGCAGGAAGCGAGAGGCCTCGAACATTGTGCTCTCTATGACCTCGTGGGGCACTACTGGGCAGCGTAAGAGGCTTAAGTTGCCCAGTGTGAAACTGCCGAGAAAAATGACTGATAAGGATAAGCTTACATTTGATAGCGATGGATTTTTTAAGAAATTAGAGGTACTCGTATATTGCTGACTCAAGCCTATTTATTCTATACTCGCGGGTCTTCACTTTCGTCCTATTTACATTTTTATATTACCTTCTTGGAAAATTACTTTTTTTATAACCTATTTTGCAATTTATATAATTTTCTTTTTACTAGACTCAATTGAAGGCCCTAAACATTGGAAAAGTGATAAAGGGGAAAGGAAAAGGAGATATTCCATCTTCTCAGCGGTCAAAAGGTGACAAGGACGATGGAACTGAAGCTCTAAACAATATGGATGACGGTACGACATGATGATTTAAGATTAGACACTATTTTATATGGTTCACCACCTGATTCTAAACTATACCACCATCGATGGTCATTATGTAGTTGTAGTGCTATGTTGTGGTGTTTATTTTCATATGTTTCCTATAGATTGACACTTCTATCTCAATGGTGTTTTTCCACACCTATTTCTGCCTAATAACACCAGCGTTATGCGCTTCTGTGTTCTGGTTTGAAAGGAGTATGGGAGACATACTTTTCCGAGGCTTTCCAGCTTAGTTCTCAGGGGAAGCGGCGCATTTCGGCCGACCTCAAGTAGGAAACTAGTCTTATCTGAAGCGATTGCAGATGTCCATTAGCGGGGTAGTCACTTACCATCAGGTGGACTGCATGCTAGGCTACTCCTCTCATATTAAAAAAAAAGACTAGATGGATTGGGCTGGACTTTCGCATGGTAGGGCTGTCAATGTTGTTTTGTTTGTTTGAGTAGGTGGCGAGGTTGCGGCGGCGCGGCAAGCGGCGTCGCAAGGCGCGCGGCGGCAGCGACCGCCTCACGTCCGCCGGGCTGGCCTCGCACACGCAACAAGACCCCGAAACACAGGTACAAACTACAAACCATATATGTGTCGTCCGTTTTCAATGATAATCAATCTAACAATTTTTACCTACCAAAGATCGAAATTTGATTTCTTTGTCTAGTATGAAGACATTGTGAAACTTAGATAATTAAACCACTAAGTTGTGAAATGTCGATCTTTGTTAGGCAACACATAAGGTCTATTGATTATTTATTAATGACATAAGTATTGTTATATTAAGTTATGTAAGGCTCTCTTGTGGATAATTTCTATTACCCATGGCAAAAGGTAAGTCCAAAGCAAACGCTCAAACGTCAAAAGCAAAGCAACAGCTTGGGTAAGCACAACTCGCCGAAAAATAACGATAGTCTACTAAATTAATAATTTATCATCTGTTTGAAGATTTGTTCCTCGCTTATTGCAAAGTCCGCGTCATTAGCGTTTAACTTTACTCAACTCGTTAACGTAATATAGTAAATAGTAAGCCTATACAAGTATTGTGATTGTGTACTGCATGGAACAGAAAAAACAAGTGGAAGTGCAAAGTAGGCGTGGCGCGGCTTCCACTACTAGGCGTTGTTACTCTCACTTGCCTTCAAAACGAGTCTACTCATGTTTGAGCGTCGGTCCGAGACAGATGTTTGTCAAATTCTATAAAATAAATTATTAAGACATATTATGCTATTTTGGAATGTAAAAATGATAGCAGAAAGAAGGCAATTAAAAATGGAGGTGTTTCGTACCATCACTGAGTACAATTTTATTTTATATTTCCCAAAATCTTAAAAATATCAAATTAAAAAATAATTTCCACATAGTCACGCTAAAATCAACCTTAATGCTTTCAAATAAAGTTCATTTTTTAATTGATTCCACCATACCAAAACGTCTAGAAGAATCCAAGCTACTCAATAAGTGATGGGGGCAAGTATAATTTTTCTTATCGATATTTTACAATATACATTATTATAAAGGTAAAATATTATATTTAGAAAATATAATTATATAAATCTAAAATTAGGTTCTTGCGGCAAAAAGTATCGTAATACCTACTACGTAATAGCTGTAACTCACATAGCTGAGGTGTACTCACATATCATATCTCTCATGACATATCTCATTATTTTTCCATAGCTTGGATTTATGAGTGCTACTAGTAAGGAGAAATAGACCGATGCTATATAATTGTTAAGGATGCGAACAATTACTAAATGTTTAACATTTATATATTTACTTTATATAATTTACAAAATATATCTATGTACAAAAATACGTTAACTATGTAGTACGTAGTATTTAGAGTCTTGAACATTTTAACCTAACTATTTTTTTATAATATATTTTTAAAACAAATTTAAAATCTGCGGCAGCTTAAATAGCTAGAAACTTCATCTGTTACTCTATATATGTAACAAAATCTTAAGCTTCCCTTTTCAACAGCATCGGTCTGCTTTCGGGAACATTTTCGTTTCATGCATTCATTTTTAGGACTTCTATTTACGTAACCTATGTTCATGACACATAACCTACCTATGTAATACTTATGTTTTTTATTTTACTTTTTAATAATTAATCCTTGTTTAATTTTAATTCTATTCTACATTTATAGCTCACAGTAAATCGATGAGTATCGATAATTTTATCGTAAATAAACTCTTTTGTCACTATTCCAGTAGGAGAAATATTACGCAAGTTTGGTCCGTAAGTTTAAGGTGCTTAGGGCTATAATTGCATTAAGCTCAATCACTGCCATCTATGGTCAAGTAGCGGAACTACATTTTCAAATACTAAATGACGTAAATGCTTTTATGTGTTGTAGCAAAATAAACCTTAATATTATATGCGCCTAAGTTGTTTTCACATATTCATTCTGTATATTTTAGAATACTTTCGAGTTAACTATAAACGACCAATAAAATGATATTTACTTTAGTAGTGTTATATGTAACAAGAAAAACGCAAGTGTGAGTTTGGGGACAACGGTTCCGATACATTCGCTCGTACTTTCCACTTCTACTTGATTTTCTTTTCTATGGTGTACTGTTAATGATATTTTGTGTTTTAATATGTTTTATTTCATACATTTTGATACAGCTATATTCAATATCTACGCATAATACGAAGAAAGGGAGTAAGTAACTTGATTAAACGCAATGTTTTAGATCGCCGGCATAGGCACAGACTCGCAGAACCCCAGCTCGCGGGGCTCCGTGGCCGGTGCAGCTGATGACGACGTGGTGGTGCTACCGGTGATCAAGGGCGGGGTGGCGAGGAAGACGGATTCGTTCCTCGATGACGACATCCTCAAGTATCTGCACCGGGAGGTCGATGAGGAGGCGATTGAAACCGAGTTTGATACTAAGGTTAGGATTATTTATAAAGTAGAATTAAAATGGATTCCTTGTGATAGAGCTGCCCTTTTCAATCTATACTTTTACAGTAAGGTAAATGATTGAAATAGGGAATCGAATTTAATCTGGCTCGAAGGATCAAAATACGTTTTACACTTACATTAATTTTAGAGATAATACAGGAAGTCTTAACAATATTACACCACTTATAATTTTTAAACATATAACACTTTCATTTATTTTATTCATTATTACATTTTTAACATTTATTAACCGACTTCAAAAAGGAGGAGGTTATCAATTCGGCCGGTATCTTTTTTTTTTTTTTTTTTTTTTTTTTTTATGTATGTACAGCAATTACTCCGCCGTTAGTGGACCGATTTTAATAATTCTTTTTTTATTGTGTAGAGACGAGCTGCGAGTTGGTCCCATTTAAATATGGTTAGGATCCATCGATTGGTTCTGGAGAAAAAGAGGGGAACTCCTCCACCCATGTAATATAACAGCCATAACTTCGCCGTTTATGAACCTATTTTAATGCCTTTAATTTCGTGTGTGGACAATTGCTACAAGTTGGTCCCATTTAAATATGATGAGGATCAGAGTGGGTTCTGGAGGCAAAATATGTAACTCCTCACTGATGGGTATAATTGAGTTTTGTTTGAAGATATTTGGTGTAGGTTCTAATGAAATTGAAAAACCAGTTTATCTTTGACTATTTAAGGGTCTGATAATGTGGCTCGGAGTCAAAATATGTAACTCCTCAACCGATGGGAATAATGGAGTTGTGTTTGAAGATATTTGATGTACGTTCTAATGAAATTACAAAGCCAGTTCATCATTGACTATTTAAGGGTCTGATAATGTGGCTCGGAGTCAAAATATGTAACTCCTCAACCGATGGGAATAATTGAGTTGTGTTTGAAGATATTTGGTGTAGGTTCTAATGAAATTACAAAGCCAGTTCATCATTGACTATTTAAGGGTCTGCCAATGTGGCTCGGAGACAAAATATGTAACTCCTCAACCGATGGGAATAATTGAGTTGTGTTTGAAGATATTTGGTGTAGGTTCTAATGAAATTGAAAAACCAGTTTATCTTTGACTATTTAAGGGTCTGATAATGTGGCTCGGAGTCAAAATATGTAACTCCTCAACCGATGGGAATAATTGACTTGTGTTTGAAGATATTTGGTGTAGGTTCTAATGAAATTGCGAGGCCAGTTTATCATTGACTATTTGAGGATCTGATAATGTGGCTCGGAGACAAAATATGTAACTCCTCAACCAATGGGAATAATTGAGTTGTGTTTGAAGATATTTGCTGTAGGTTCTAATGAAATTGCAAAGCCAGTTCATCATTGACTATTTAGTTAGGTTAGGTTGGAACATATAAGACAATATAAAACTAAGCGAGCAGGGCGCGGCAGCGCCCTGCGAGCGGGCGGTTCCAATCAATGTAAATTCAGACCTTACCTTAATTCGTGATCTCGTTTATACAATTTTATATTGTATTAATATAAATGTTATTATGTCATCACTAAAAAGGGTGAAAAAAAATTTTTAACAAAAAATACAACCGACTTCTATGTCACTACAAAGTAAAAAATAATTCAAATAAATGTTGGTTTAGTACATATTTCTGAAGTCGGCGCTCAATATATTTCGTTGGATAACGATGTCAACAGCGTATCTAATATGAGCGTATCAATATATTTCGTTGGATAACGATGTCAACAGCGTATCTAATATGAGCGCCGACTTCAGAAATATGTACTAAACCAACATTTATTTGAATTATTTTTTACTTTGTAGTGACATAGAAGTCGGTTGTATTTTTTGTTAAAAATTTTTTTTGTAAATTTTTGAACGATGTAAACGTCATTTCACGTCACGAATTATGTTGTCTTTTTACATATTTCTAGTCGACAAATGACTTACGATTCATTATGTATTCATTTGACAATTGTAGTTTATCATCAATTTTCAATTAATTACAGGTATATCGTACCCCTACAGAACGCATCATATACTTACCAACTTTAACAATATGCAAATATTTATGACCTCAGAGGCGCTACGTGCTGGAAGAAGCGCTCCGCACGCGTCCCGAGCGTCCTTACGGCGCGGAGATGCAGAGCCTGCTGCGAGAGCTGCGCGTGCCTGCTGTCAGCCTGGCGTCCTGGTTACATATACCACGAGTGTTCTCGCGCACCAACGCGCAGTTTGGATTGCCTATCGACTCTAATGCGTTAGAGGGTGAGCGTGTAACTAAACATATTGTGTATTGGAGGAGGAGTTATGTACGCTGCCACATGGACATATACCGCGGAGGTGCAGAGCCTGCTGCGGGAGCTACGCGTGCCCGCTGTTAGCCTGGCGTCCTGGTTACATATACCCCGCATATTCTCGCGTACTAAAGCACAGTTTGTCCTGTCAATCGACGCTAATTCGCTGGAGGGTGAACGTACAATCATAATTTAGTGTACCGGAGGAGGTGCTATATAGGCTGCCGCATGAACACAAAATGCGGAGATGCAGATCCTGTGCGGGGGCTGCGCATCCCGGCCGTTAGCCTGATCGCCTGGCTGCATATATCTCGCGTGTTCTTACGTACTAATTTGCAGTTTGGACTACCCATCGACTCCAATGCGCTGGAGGGTGAGCTTGCAATCATATTGCTTATAGTCTGCACCAAACTTCTGGTCTGCTCTGAATATAGAAATGAGTTGCGTCGCAACGTCGTACTGTTGCTACGGATCATATGCTTGTAGTTGTGTTCGACCGGATTGGCTCTCTGACTACACCTGAGCGAAATGACTTCAGAGCGGACTAGTAGTTTGGCGCGGACTATACCGGAAGACGCTGCCACAAGACCACACAACGCGTTGATTCAAATTCTGATTCGCGCGACACGTGTTCTCCCACACCAACCCTGATTATACTATATGAGATTCAGTCACTTACTAACACTTTTAGGTTTTACCATACATTAATATAATTTAGGACTAAGGATATATTTTTTTTGTAGCAATCACACCAATGATGTACGCTGCGCGGTTCGTCACGCTGAAGAAATCTAAGCAACTTCTCTACCTCACAGTATTAAGAAAATTCCGACCCAGGGGTTACAGGATGCCAATTAAAGTAAATGTTTGAGCAATATATCTATTAGGTATTCACTATTCATATTTCATTATATGATTAACGACAGACCGCAGAAAGCTGCTATTTTTACAGCCGCTAGGAGCGCTGTTGATGTTCAATTCCAATGCTCCAGTTTAACTTTTCATTGTAGCTCATTCTGTATCTCATAGTTTAACAACCAAACAGTCATAAACGTTAATTATCTAAAATAGGTTTTAAGCGACCCCTTAAGAAACTCATTATTCTAACATTAACGGCAGTTTTTTTATTGAGGTCCTTTATCAATATTGATAAAAATAAATGGACCAATAATTGGTAAAATGTTTATGGCGTCCACATCGTAACAATAATTGTTACGATGTGGACGCCATAAACAATTTACACAGGTTAATTATAACAATTATTGTTACGATGTGGACGCCATAAACATTTTTAATGTATATTATAACCTTGATCTACACTCGAATAATTTATTGTCAACAATATTTCTGCACATCCGTAAGGTTGATTGGGAGAAAATGCTATTTAGCATTAAGTCCGCCTTTTGCACCACACTGTTTTTAACATGGCCAATAAAGAGTAAATAAATAAATAAATAAATGAGATTTCATAAATATTTTATATTTCAGGATATACCCGAAGGCCTAATGCTGATGATGGGCGGCATTTTAACGGCGGAGCAAACGAAACAGTTCCAAAGTACTATGGAGTGGGAAGGGTATGAAGAGGAAGAAAATATTCCAGATGAGATCAAGTTAACTCTACTTGACACTGGGTACAGAAAGGAAAAACTGAAAGAAGGCGGCGATAAAGGAGAGGTAGATGTTTTATTATGTAGTCATTTAAATATGTTTAAAAAGAAAATCTTGTCAGACAATACACAATAGACAATAGAACATTATCTAGAAAATAATTATCACCGACACAAATGTCTTAGATTTTTTTATTTTCAGTCTGATGCAGACACCCTGAAATATCGGACGTGGTGTGGCTTGTGTGCAATATGTGAGCGGATGTACGGGAGGTTTCCACCAAGAGATAAAGATCCTCCAGACGGGGTAATGTTTAAGTTTAATAATACAGAAGAATGTTATTGATTTTTAACACGCTTATATTAGTTTGGGTTGTATGTATGTATGTATGTATGTATGTACGTAACAGTAACGAAATCTTTGAAGCCGATTTCTATCCTATCGATATAAAAGTGTGGGGTGCTTTTCGAAAAGTGATAAGTGGAGCACCTCACGCTTTTTTCACAATTATACTATTTACTATTCCTTAATTGACTCCTAGATTGAAAATTATTTTATACTTTTTAGTTGAGTTTATCATAAAAGCGTGTTTTTTTAGTTTTTGAACTATATTTATTAAGAGTAACATTACAAGGTTGCAATCGCTAAATATGGTTGGGGACATAAATAAATTCTGACAGATGCGGTGTTGTTGTTAAGCCCAAGGGCGAAATTGAAAGGTGTCTGATCAATGTACGCTTTCAGGTCTTTCAAATCGGAACACAGCAGTATGATGATCGTATTGCCATTGCTACATGGATGTGTTTCATTACAAGCTTTTATTAACCTTGTCTCTTTGGGTCGCCAATCAAACCTTGCAACAATCAAATCTTGCGACTTAATTTAAATGAAGAATAATTCTATGAATACTGATGCATAACTTTTTACAGATGGAGCTGAGTGACTTTACCATGATTGAAACAAAACTGGCCGTGCTAAAAGTGCACAGTGGATTAGTGGAAATCCTCAATACGATAAGAGTACGATAATGTTTACAGTTTCTCCAAAACTAGTATTAATCTTAGTAATATTTTGGTATATTCTTATATTTTATTACGGTTTCTTAATAAACGATATAAACATGCATTACACATGTATTTGTACTGTTATTATTACTCCCAATCTCTCTGAAGTATAATGCCGAGTTTCTATGGGCCAGTTCAGATCATAAACAACTATGTAATCTCCTTGCTGTTTGATCGTTCTCTGAAAGAGACTTAAGTTGTATATAAGGGTTTTCAGCGGGAATCGAAGGATTTAGCGCTTATGATCGGGCGCAGCGCTTACACTCTTTGTTGAGATTATGAGCGCCTCTATTCGGGGTAATTATTAGACATTTAAATGTATAATTCATAAAAAAATATATACGAAAAATCGCGTTATCATCCAATATGGATAAACGTTACGGCTTTTTTATCTGTGGGATATAATATATAATCTATATTTTATCCTAGTGTTGCAAATGCACTGTTTATAGATATCGATATTTCATTTACAACTATTACACATATTCATTTTGTTATATTTATTTGCATTGTGACTATTTTACTTTTTACAGCGTTATCCCGTATATGTTATGTGAATATCATAAATTATTGCATTATGAATGCTATACTTTATCTATTACTCTATAAGCATGATTAATTTAGGGAGGAGCGACCTATTATAGTATGAGATTTTTTTTCTTTTTATTTTGGAGTTCTAATAGTGCGGAAAGGATGTATCATGAGGAGAATGTAAAGTGTGATTTTCTTCATAATTTTTGATTACCATCTAATGCCTCCGCCTCGCTACCAAAAATTGCGAAAAAGTTAAAAATTGGTATTTGCTATTTATTATAAAGTGCTACAAAAACATCAGGAATCAAGAGGATATTACACAACTATATTTATGATAAAAAGTAGATAAACAAAGAAAGAGTAGGTAAAAAAATAAAATTAATCCATAAAATCCCGTTTAGTCACGAATTTCGGCATTTTTGAACGAGAGTCCAGCTTAGCTTTTATTAAGCCAAGGCGTGAATTTTGGGAACATAAAGTTATTGATGCCTCTTTAATCTTTTCATTTCCCATTTGGATTTTCCGAGGCAGCATACAGATGCATAACACGGTTTGCAAGGGTTAACCACCTTGCATATGATAGCTTTCCAGGTGATTTTTGGGCCAAGTCATCTGGTACAATACATGATATAACAGCCGAAACAATCCTATATAAATACAGTTGATCTGTGCTCAAATCGCTTGATAACGGTGGCAGGGATCCTTTAATCCTTTGAAATAAAGTAATAGGCTTCTTTTCGCAATTTCCAAGGGCTTTTCACATAGCCCCAGCTTAGGATCAGGGGCCTAAAGTAAATCTTTCCAGGTGGAGAAACAAATGTCGAAAAGGTAACTCATTCATATGCATAAAAACGTACTATCCACTGCAATGGTTTGTTCAGTCATTTTTCTAATAGTTTGATAAGTCCACCATATTTGCCAGTGTTAACTATAGTTCCATTACAGCCGATAGCTATGATATTCTCTTGAGAAATTCTTTCGTGTGTAAAATAGCCACTGATCGCACACTCTATCCTTTAGCTGATCCAGAAACAGGAAATGCATAACTCAAGTAAACAGATCCTGGCTCTTTTATTAACGAGATATGTTTTTCAAATAATGTTTGTCTATATTTTCTTCCATTTTTGAAGTTATACTTCTTGAGGCGCGTTATGAAAAAATAATGAGAGTGGAATTTTAAGATTGGTCACACGAAAGTTACAGTATGAAGTTGCAGCGGTTGCAGTCTCCAAACAAAAGATACCAACAAAATAGAAATAGAACCTCTATTAGACGCGCAAGTTGGCACCATCGTCGACTCTGTTCACTGTTTTCATATTCATAGTATTTATCCACATGTTGGTCAGTTGGTCCTATTGATACATTTTATTTCGCTCATACCCCAATATACATGCTGACGTGCGAGTGAGACACAACATAGGCAAATATGGAACATAGCATACTGCCATCTATTGAAGAACTAAAGTACTTTTGAATTCATCAGTTACCGTGATGCTTCAAATGGTGTTAATAAATGTCGCTGTTAGAATAGTATGAGTATGAGTTTAGAACTTCTTACGTTCTTACGATTTTTTTATTACAATTTTTAATGTTTTATCTTTTCTTCCATCAAAGTATAATGCTGATATCTGAAGTAAAGGATTTCCTCTCAATAGTCTTTCGTGTTTTTATTCTTTCTCGGCGCAACATATGACGGTCGATAATAATAGATGTATCTGATTTAACATCACATAAAACAGCTGATGCAATGGCCGCTGCGACTCTATCCGAAACACCATATCTATCGCATTCATAGAGAGCGTCGGCAAACCAAACGATGTTTTACATGACTTCTGTTTGACCAGAGTTGTATTATGCTCAGAACCAAGTAAGCAATTGTCCTCACTATCCCAATCTTCGAGCGAAGATGAACTAACACTTAAGTCGCCAGTAACCAATACTGAAGCACTGGTTGACGGTTTCTGTACCATTAGTTTCCTTTTTAAACTCTTCTGTAAACTGTTTGTTGCAGAAACATCTATTCGTCCAATCATCATTTGCCGCGATGTTCTTTGATCTAACAAAAAACTTCGTTCCTTTCTTGGTACCTTCCTCTCCTTGGGACAACCACAAAGGTCCAAATTTTGGCATTTGCAAGAAGATATGTCAAAAAGAACTCTGCTTGCTACCCGGAACGACTGTAATCGTTCTTCGGGAAGTTTATTAATAGACTTTAATAAGTTCTTGCATTTAAGATGGTAAGCTTTTAACATCTGTAGAATTCTCGTTCGACTTACCGTAGGAATTGAGGCTGTTTGCCATATTTCTTCTACCCTGGAAACAACTATGTTTGCAATATCTAAAAATGACGGTTCTTTGGAATGTTCTTGTTGCATTTTTAAATGGTATCTCGTCCATTCATACAATTTCATGACGTCTTCGTAAACAGGCAAAACATTTCCTTTTAGTTCACCAGTATCACCAAACAGTCGACATTTAGATGAGATAAGTGTTTTATCCATGGAACAGAAAAAACAAGTGGAAGTGCTAAGTAGGCGTGGCGCGGCTTCCACTACTAGGCGTTGTTACTCTCACTTGCCTTCAAACGAGTCTACTCATGTTTGAGCGTCGGTTCGAGACAGATGTTTGTCAAATTCTATAAAATAAATTATTAAGACATAATTATGCTATTTTGGAATGTAAAAATGATAGCAGAAAGAAGACAATTCAAAATGGAGGTGTTTCGTACCATCACTGAGTACAATTTTATTTTATATTTCCTAAAATCTTAAAAATATCAAATTTAAAAATAATTTCCACATAGTCACGCTAACATCAACCTTAATGCTTACAAATAAAGTTCATTTTTTAATTGATTCCACCATACCAAAACGTCTAGAAGAATCCACGCTACTCAATAAGTGATGGGGGCAAGTATAATTTTTCTTATCGATATTTTACAATATACATTATTATAAAGGGAAAATATTATATTTAGAAAATAAAATTATATAAATCTAAAATTAGGTTCTTGCGGCAAAAAGTATCGTAATACCTACTACGTAATAGCTGTAACTCACATAGCTGAGGTGTACTCACATATCATATCTCTCATGACATATCTCATTATTTTTCGATGGCTTGGATTTATGAGTGCTACTAGTAAGGAGAAATAGACCGATGCTATATAATTGTTAAGGATGCGAACAATTACTAAATGTTTAACATTTATACATTTACTTTATATCATTTACAAAATATATCTATGTACAAAAATACGTTAACTATGTAGTACGTAGTATTTAGAGTCTTGAACATTTTAACCTAACTATTTTTTTTATAATATATTTTTAAAACAAATTTAAAATCTGCGGCAGCTTAAATAGCTAAAAACTTCATCTGTTACTCTATATATGTAACAAAATCTTAAGCTGCCCTTTTCAACAGCATCGGTCTGCTTTCGGGAACATTTTCGTTTCGTGCATTCATTTTTAGGATGTAATACTTATGTTTTTTATTTTACTTTTTAATAATTAATCCTTGTTTAATTTTAATTCTATTCTACATTTATAGCTAGCATAGTAAATCGATGAGTATCGATAATTTTATGGTAAATAAACTCTTTTGTCACTATTCCAGTAGGAGAAATATTACGCAAGTTTGGTCCGTAAGTTTAAAGTGCTTAGGGCTATAATTGCATAAAGCCCAATCACTGCCATCTATGGTCAAGTAGCGGAACTACATTTTCAAATACTAAATGACGTAAATGCTTTTATGTGTTGTAGAAAAATAAACTCTAATATTATACGCGCCTAAGTTGTTTTTACATATTCATTCTGTATATTTTAGAATACTTTCGAGTTAACTATAAATGACCAATAAAATGATATTTACTTTAGTAGTGTTATATGTAACATGAAAAACGCAAGTGTGAGTTTGGCGACAACGGTTCCGATACATTCGCTCGTACTTACCACTTCTACTTGATTTTCTTTTCTATGGTTTTATCCATATTGTAATAATGATATTAAAGTATTTACTGAATACAAAGAACTGTGCGTCCTTTCACCTTGACAGAAAATGAGCCACTGCTGAAAGTGTTGAAACTTGAAGTGTTGACTGTTGTAAATAACATAGATATAGCGTAGCGAAAAAAATCTAGTCTATGGTAAATAAACAAACGGTATTAGTGAAGGGGGCGTCACCTAACATATTTTGCTTATCGCTTGTACCCCTTCCACGTCCATAATTATAATAATACTTTATTATTAATATTCTACACGCTTATTATTTTATACGGTTACATTTTTTTCGTTAATTCTCTTTGTAATAAAATGAAACAAATAAAATTAATATTTAAAAAAGAAGAGACGCTTAAAATCTACATTTTTTAATGTTTAGTGACCTGGCGGAGGCTCTTACCCTTATACAATTTAAATATTATTTTGCACACTTCAGTTTTAACCATAAACACATCTTTTTATCGCTATTACAATAACAAAATAAAAAAATCGCTCCACCCTAAAGATTATGTAGTGGCAACATTGGTATCGATAAAAACAAAAACCGTAAATCACACATGTCCCAACACTATAAATGTTAAACCGTTTTTATTACAAAACTATTTTTACACTTCGGTCTAGCGTAACGAATTTATTTAGATTATACTAATGAAAAATAAACAAAAGTGACCGTTGGATCGCATGTGTGATAATTATCGTATTGATTTGAAAATATAAACGTCGGAATTATTTCTGACAAAAATGTCTAAATTAATAGACGAGGACTCAAGTTCGAACGGTGAGTTTATTATGAAGTTTATTTATGTGACAACGCGTTGGTATATGAGACATGATTAATTAAACAAAATGCACTTTTATATTTAAGATTACTTGGTCACAGCCATCGAGATTTTTGACTATTGTGGAGCCGACAGTTCGGGAACTCTGCGTGTTGATACTTTGATGGACAAATTAGCACCGTTCGTGAAACCTAACGAGTATGTATATTATTAACTAATTCCCTATTTTTACAGTAACATATTCAATATACACTTCGTATTATTCTTGATATTTTTAATGTAGCAAGGTTATAATTTTACGAATTATGATCTATTAAAATTCTCTGAATGCCCCCAATACGAAAGTGGAACATACGCCTGTAGTTGTTTTAGTCATTTGCGGTTACTTGTGGCACTAATTTTAGACTTCCCTGTTTATTTAGGATACAGGAAAGTAACATGAGTAGACAACAGTTTGTTGTGGTAACATTTTGTGTTTAGGGAAATATGTTTGTATATTGTAAGGTATAAAGGTATATCTCATATATATTTTCACATTTTCATTATTAATATTGAATAAAGTTGGAGGAGATTGATAAATTTAATTGCTGATTTGTTGACAAAATTTACCATATTTTATAACATGAAACTGCTGATGGGATACTATATGTTTTAGTGCATAATATATTTGTAAGATAATAATCATTATATAAGAAAAAAAAAAATACTCTTTACGTTTACAATATTTATTTAATTTCAATACTGCCCAATTATACATTTATCTGTTATGCATACACTGATGGTAACAAATAATAACAGTGACTATTGGACAATCTGAATAGTAAATTTGAACAAGTTATTTAATTTTATCAAAACACATTTACCCAAAATATTCACATACTTGCAACTTTATGGATCAGTTGATTTGAGTATGAGATTATAATGCAACTTTGTTTAATTATTAGTTTCAAAAGAACCTGCATTATATTATATGACGTAAATGTATATCATAAGTTTGCACAACTGATACTTTACATACTGTAGTAATGTTTACTTAGCGTTTATCTCACTTACGCAAATAATGTGTCTTGCATTTCTGGCCAAATTACTTGTTGTGGTGTTACTTTTTACTCTACAAATTACGACTGATCTTTTTATGTTTTCATTGTGACAACTTCCATATTAAGGTTTTAAAAAGAATTAGAATTTGTGTTATGATTAGTTTCATCAAATCTGTTACTAGTTTTTTTTTCTCAATTACTTGATAACAAATATGTTTACAATTAGAAATTTATAGAATAGACTTGCCTAAAAATAAGTAACAAACTCATTGTAATGATATTTTATATCTATTTATTCATATATTTCAGTATTAGTGCTGAAGACAGCTACTTAAGATCGCTTCTAGATCCAGACCAGACCAGACCTGAAATAACAGTTGCTAAATTGGCGATGACACTCAAAAATTACAGTGAGTGCCAGAAACAACAGAAGATTAAAATTGACCTAGAAGAAAGGTGAGTTCTTAGTTTAGAATTAATACAGAACAACACATGAAATAATCTATTGTAAGAGTGATAACCTGATAACCAACGGAACGGTTTTCAGCCGCCATTACCTGCAAACATTTTATTAAGAAACTAACAAAACCACATTTTGTAACAGTTACATAGTTAGTAATCGCCTAGTTTCTGAAGCGTCTGCATCTTAACATAACACTATTGTAAGTCATCCAGAAAGGTTGATATGCATTGCCCGCTAAAACTACGAACAAATGTGCATGTTGCAAAATGTAAAATAATAGTGCCATAAGAATGGAAAGCCTCTTTTATTTATATTCTTATAAGTGGGATGCAATTCTGCATATTATGCTTGCAAAGGCTGTTGATAAATGGTCAGTAAAATTTAATTCTAAGAAACATTGTATGATATAAAGATATAAACATTTTGTTACAGTTTTAATTTGAAAGGTGAACAAGCACCACATGACTCAGATTCTGGTATATCTACAGATGGTAAGTTTTAACAGTCATAATTATAATTTTAGGTCTCTAAAAATGATTCTGCTTTTTTTTATTATAATTTTTTATCAAGGTAATCAATTAGTTTTTCATATTTAATGTGTAAATTACATGAACAATCATTATGAGAGAAAGGCATGCCAGGTCGTATAAAAATATGTGTGTCAGGTTTCCAGCTGCTGGAGGAGCTGCAGAGCGAGCTGCGGGAGAAGTCTCACCTGGCGCACCAGCTGCGCGGCCAGCTGGACTTCACGGACCGCCAGCACGAGGAGGCGCTCGCCGCGCTCTCCGCCGAGCGGGACTCGCTGCGGGCGCACCTCAACATGTACGTACGCCGCGTGTGCTAGGTGCCAGCTGCTGGAAGAGCTGCAGAGCTAGCTTGCACTCATTAGAATCATTAGCGTGCGGACGTCGAGATATAGTTTTGACCACCAGGATGACGAAACAGTCACTTTATCGCTCTGATATGTAATTTCTAATTTGATTTCCGATTTCCTAAGAAGTCATCTAAGTAATGTATTTGATTTTTTTTGTAGCCGGTAACATGGCTACATGACACTTTTTTAATGCAAATATTATGTGTGAATATGACGGTTTTAAGATAGTGGTGGTGGTAAAAAATCCAATTTTATTAAACCAATCCTTATTATAATTAGTAAATAAATTATTTCATCTACACAGTAATCTCAAACAAACTTTCATTATCTCCAGGTTACGTGAAGAGAACGTGACGTTGACTCACGTGCGGCGCGACTACGAGGAGGTGTGCGAGCGGCTGTGCGGCGCCGAGCGCGCGCTGGAGGACGCGCGGCGGGAACTGGACGGCGCGCGGCGGCGCGGCAAGCTGCTGCTGGAGCAGGTGGCCGCGCTCGACACCGAGGTGAGGCGCGGGCACGTGGCGCGGCGCAGTGCGGCGCGGCGAGCTGCTGCTGGAGCAGGTGGCCGCGCTCGACACCGAGGTGAGGCGCGGGCACGTGGCGCGGCGCAGTGCGGCGCGGCGAGCTGCTGCTGGAGCAGGTGGCCGCGCTCGACACCGAGGTGAGGCGCGGGCACGTGGCGCGGCGCAGTGCGGCGCGGCGAGCTGCTGCTGGAGCAGGTGGCCGCGCTCGACACCGAGGTGAGGCGCGGGCACGTGGCGCGGCGCAGTGCGGCGCGACTACGAGGAGGTGTGCGAGCGGCTGTGCGATTGCAACACTGCAATCACGCAACTGCAGCGCTGCATACAGCAGCTAATTCAAAAGCGTTATTACAAAAATCAAATACATAACATATGGAATATTTTATACAATAAGCATCTTAGAAAATTTTTGTTGGCTCGTACAAAAGCTATGCCGACAATATACCATGGGCATACGAAATTGTTTCTTTATCACCCATCGTAGCGTGACGTCATTCTCTTGCTTATGCGCACAAGATAACGTGTTGCCCCTACTAATTTAGGATAACCTATTTACTTTCGGACAATCAATTTATATAACCACTCTCCAAACAACATCTCAAGAACAAGAAGAACCTTTGTCTCAATTAGGTTCCAATCTGGCAACTGCGTGAATGAATTTTAGTAAAAACAAATACCATCCCGTTCCCCAGAAATTGACACTCCAAGAGCAGCTAACGAAGTCCAAGGACGAGTGCCACCGCATCAACGAGATGTACGCGAGCCGGCAGACCACGCTGCGCGAGGAGAACGAGACGCTGCGCACCGACCACGCGGACCTCAGCGCCCGCCTGCAGGACCAGGAGGAGTTCATGCAACAGCTTATTAAGGAAAAGGTGAGACGCTTACCACATTCACAGCCCCATACTAGAATTCCCTGTGTTGTGGGCGCCATAGACACACACAAAGACGTTACCACAAAAACCCAGACTGAGATCACATATGTAAAGTCAGGCCGGGGATCGAACCCAGAACGCTCTGCCAGTCAAACCGGTATGGTGTCCGCTCCGCCACGCGGGTTATCGTAACTTTGTTTTTTTTTTTTAAATATACTAGTAGCAAACGAGCATGCAGTCCACCTGATCGTGAAGTGGCTAATGCCGCCCATGAACATATGTAATCAACTCCAGTTAAGATTAGATTTCTGTCTTATGTCGGCCACAGGTGCACTGCTACCCGTGAGGACTAAGCTGGAGCGCCTCGGAAGGATTGTAAAGGAGTAAAGGTCTGTGTTCAATATGGAACTGCCTTTGTAGGACTTCAAAATCAATTTCAATATATGGTTTTAATACTTATCTATGAAGCTGAAACACGCAAATTAAACCATTAAATTTTTGACATAACACCTTACCACTATACCATTTGCTGGCCATATTCGTGATTTTTTTTTGTTTTAATTGTATCAAGTCTACTTAGGATGTATAAACAATGATAATGTACAATTCCAGGTGCTTCTGGAGATGGAACTGAAAGACCTATTGAACAAGTCTAACCAGAACCACCTGCGCATGGACCGCTCGATCGATGTCAGCTACACAGAGGACCAGATGCTCACCGCGCTCGATAGCCTCAACGCAGACAGCCGGTTTGCTCAAGGTCAGTTTAAATAACTAATTATCACTTACGAACTTTGGCCCGTGGCTTTGCTCGCGGTCAGAGGTTGATGACAATAGTTGTTTTTATTTATCTCTCGGGAAAAATGCCCTATATCCTTTTCTGAGCCCTTGACAATATGTGTACACAATTCTTTGACAATCAGTTATGTTGTTAAAGCGTGAAAGCATAACACAAAAAAAAACAAATTTCACTTTGGCTATGATATTAGTTAGGTTAGGTTAGGTTGTACTAAGGCTGAGTTTGAAGGAGAACTTACTTTCCACCCAGTGGGTCATACCTATGCTACGCCATTGTTTACTTCAATAATTCATAGAAATACACTGTATGTCCATTTCCTTCAGTTAAAAATACTTGAAATCAATCGCTACTGTTGTCCTATCATTGTAGGTTGGCCATGCCGAAATAATCGTCACGATTCTTAAAAGTAGTTTTTTAGAGAAGTCATTTAAAAGGCTTATTCCAATAATGATCATTCACTTTGCCCTAAAGCAATTTTAAACATCCATAAGTCCTCTATCAACAGAAATGTAAATAAATGTATTTGCATAGGTAGTATTTCATAACCATTAAAATATCTCAAGGTGAATTTTCGTAAACAGTTTTAAAATAATGGTATCCATAATCATAATTCGAATCATTGGCTAGCTGCCATGTGTCTATCATAAACGATGCATTACATTATGTTTAGCAATAAAATAGATTTATGCCTTCCATTCAATATTTATGCTTTATACATACGTACATCTTTCATTACATACAGTAGAAAGAATTTCCACGGAAGACCGCGACTCACATGGGACAGTTTTATACCGACAATCATAACAATTTATGGTATTTCGAGTTGTATTCTATGCTTAGCGATCAGAAAATAAAACTACGGGCGAATTTTTAAAATAATAAAAGAATTACTTTATTCGCGAATAAAAGTGCCTTAATTTAGGCTTTGAACTCACGGAGCGTTATTCCTTATTTCTTGCGCGTGGACGCGGCATCTCAACATTTACAAATGTAACTAGCTATTCCTTGTCCATGTTGGAAACGAAAGATAAACGCTGCGTGAATTCTCAGAAGTCTTAGACAATAATGCCGCATGTGCGTGCGAATTGAGCCCTATGCTAAAGGGCTTGTACACAAAACTGCGATGCGATGTCGCATCATAAAAATCTGCGAGCTCCCTCGATGCATCGCAAAGATTTGCGAATTGATTCGCATCGCGCATTCCTGCGATGTTTCGTCACACTTGTTGACGCCATTTTTAGTTCGTTCTGAGACTGCGTGTGGGGAAGACTTTAATGTAAAAAAATGACAGAGTACGACGTTGAAGATATAGTTATTAAACTTAAAAGCACTTTGAATGAAGATATGCTTATACTAATATAATCTAATAAAAAATTTCGTCGGTTTTCATAGCTTCATGTTTTAGATGAAAATAGTTCCCATCGGCATTCATAATAATAATAAATAGATGAACACTAAATCTTCTATGTTTCTCTTTCCTGTATCTCCTAAGTAATAACAAGAGTGCACACTTCTTTTTACGATCCATGTCACGACCTAGTTTTCAAAATTCAGTACCGTTGACGGTAGTCGAAGGAATGTCACCGCTGGGAGAGGTCTTGCCGCACGAAATCGCATCGCTGCAATTCGTGTCGGATTGCGAATTCGCATCGCAGTTTTGTGTACGAGTCCTTAAACCACTTAACGCTTTCTTGCAAACTAATTACGCTTTCTCATACGCTTCTTTACCCCTCTAGAGAACCATATCTTAGACGAAGAATCCTTTGTGAACGCCTTACGAGAGGACCAGGGCAGGGTCACCAATGTATCGCTATTCGACGAGATTCGTCTCAGCTTTTGCAACATGTCTAAGCACAACATAACAGCACAAACAACAGAAAAACACGCAGAAAGTCTCGATACCTCACTAATAACGGTTGCAACACAAACAGACGAAGGGTACAACGAAATTGACAATGATACTAGCGTAGGAGTTGAAAATTGTGAAAATGTAACCAGTGTACAATGTCAGACGGTATATTCGGTACAAACCCAAGCCACACAAACTGTTGACAATGAAATTAAATGTGTAAATGTAGAGCCAATTTGTCATGTAAGTGATAATTCAGTAGGAACACAAACACATAACTTAAATAACACCTCTGTGTGCGTTAAGACTCAAACAGATGTGCAAGAACACGATGTTGTAAACAATAATAATGTACAAAGTTGTATGGACTGCTCGAAATGTGTCGAATGCGAGAAAAACAAGAGATATACTTCAAAATTAGAGAGTGACGTCAGACTTTCGAGAAAATCTATGAGTGATATGCAACTAGAGATAGATAAATATGAATCTAATCTAAGTTTATTACAAACTCTTGTTGATGAAGGCAATGACAGGAATAGATTGTTACAAGAAGTGGTAGGAAACTTGGAGTCGAAGCTAGATGTGCTAGAAGCCGCTTGTAATAAGCAAGGGGATGAAATACAGCGAATGTGCTGTGAGAAGTGTTCGACGTTCGTTCAGACCGAGAGTGGTAATGTTATTTGTATGAAGTAGAATTATTGTTGTATTTAGGTATGGTACTAAATGTGGGTAGTTCAAGATTTAGGTTGTTTATGTTACTGTCGTTGAGTGTTGTCATAGATAGTATTGATATAGAAAGGAGTGTTATGATGGTTATGTTATGTTATATATGATGAACAATATAATTGTAGTTTTCTATATTTTATGTTCCTAATGTGGGTAGGTAAAGTTATAACTGTTGAGTGTTGTCATAGCAAAGTAGTGATGGAACTTGGACCACAGTAGATATTTATTTTTAACTACTTAGTTAAAAATAAATATCTACTGTGGTCATTGTCATACTCACTATTAATCCTTAACAATAGAAATTGATTATGAAGATCATGTACTATGTATGTAGTAGAAAATTAATAGTTTGTATTTTATTATTGTGGTTAATTTTTTTCAAACTAAACATATGGCGTAATACATTATAATTTATCACAAACAATGTAATCCTTTCAAGACCGTCAGACCTGGTTAATCTTATGTACATATTTTTGATTCTTGGTGGAGGTGCATAATGTTCAGTAGTGTAGATAATAACTTTCGGTAGTATTTATCGTATTAATTTATTACAATATTAGTATATTACTATTAAGTATAATATTAAACTTAGTATTTATATATAACTGTATCATTTCATTTAACAACGAAATTTCGCAGTATTAGTTGCAAAACATTGTGTTTTATCTGGTGAGGGTTAACATCGTGAGGAAACCTGCAAGCTTGAATTCTTAGGAACAAAGTACTAAAGGGTGTGTGAAGTCTTCCATTTCGCACTTGGTCAGCGAGATGATTAATGGTCTAAACGCCTCTCACTATGAGAGGAATCCGTGCCCAGCTGTGGGACAGTAATGGGTTGATGACGAAAATAATAAGAACTAATTTGTACAATTGCAGATCTGTCAACTGTATCGACACAAACCGAGCTGCCGTGCACAAGTTGCGTTAAGAGGAAGAACGGACCTAATCGCACATTGAAAAAATACTTCTGGTGAGTAGATTTTAATGTTTCTTAGTCTGGACGCAATTAAGAAGTAGATGCGCATGCGCATAATCAAAAAGTAATGAATTCGAAAACTTGGATACCAACAATAAGACTTATTCTAGTATTTATAAGGAAGGTTTTTAAGGTTACTTTTAAGTGTAAAAGTAAATTTACCATTCTCAGCTAGTCTCAGTTTGAGCTTGAATATAATTTGTAAGACTTTAATAGTGTCGTTCAATGAGTTTGTCACAGGTATATTGAAAAAGAAATGAATGTATTTATAACTTCAAACTACGAAATGGATGATTAATTGGCTATTGCACAAACGCTTTTAAATTATTTCAATTTTATGTTTCTCAATTTATTACTCAAGTAAGACTTTAGATTGGTCTCTGTCTATGCAACAGATGCGATGTAACCGTCACATCATGACCTAGAATCAACTTTAACATATCATACATTAACCTGCATGTAATATTACTTTTATTTATTTATTTATTTATTTATTCATAATTCTTACATCTAATATTACAGGTTTATAGCTTAATTCGTCGATATAATTCGTTAGTGTAGTTACATAATAATAATAATTAATACTTATCATAACACAAGTCTGCTTAACTAACAAGCAACCCGTGAGCCGTAACCGTACACCGGCAGTGTGTTCGCAGGGAGCCGCTGAAGTGGCTGTTCCAGCTGTTCGCGGTGCTGTGCTTCGCGTGCGCGGCCTGCTCGCTGTACGGCGTGGCGCTCCGCCCCCGCGCCTGCGCCGAGCGGGCTCCAGCTGTGCCCTGGCGTTGGTTACACGCGCAGGACCTAGTGGACCTGCTCCTCAGTGTGGAGTATGTCGCGGAAGTGCCGATGTGATTCGTGCGGTGGTGCAGTGATATCTAGTGACGTGGAATGATAACGGCTACGGAAATTTAGTGACCCAGTGAAAAGTAAACCGCATGACATACAACGGCCTCCCGCCCCTGTACCGAGCGGGTTCCAGCGGTCCTCTTGCGCTGGTTACACGCGCAGGACCTAGTGGAGCTCCTTCTCAGTGTGGAGTACGTAGCGGAAGTGCCGATGTAACTCGTGCGGTGGTGTAGTAATATCTAGTGACGTGGAATTTATCATCAGCATGCAGCGTCGGTTAGTGACAGTGAAAAATAAACGCGTGACGTAGACCGGCAACGTACGATTTTTAGTGACCCAGTGAAAAATGAACATAGTGCAGTACAATGTTTATATTGAATATGTCTTAACAAAATGTCCAATGTCATGTAACATAGTGAAATAATTGTTTATAATTGATTGTTTCAACTAACTCACAGGTTATCTGACAAAATATTGTATCCTTTTTATTATTGAATATGTCGCCGGTGAGCCTATGTATTAACGCATTACAAAAATTCTGTATCAATATCGGAGGATAAACACCCATTTTTCGGCACCAGGCAGCATCATTGTAAATGTATATAAATAGATTTTCTTATTCCTAAATGTTCCTTTAAACTTTTTTTGTGTTATGCTCATTTTATTTTTGTTTTATTCTTGTACTATTTACTTTAAATAATTTTAATTACAACGACAACAATAACTAAATATAGGGTATTGTGGCCTTTTGTGAAGTTTCTCAAATTATTATTAAAGTATATACTAGATTTTTATTTAAATTTTTGATTACTGGAGTGCCCTATAAAAAACCTGTAATTTTACACTTTCACGTCGACTATCGTTTTAGATGTTTGAAGAAAAGAGTCAAAATAGTGGTCAAAATAATATGGTCATTCCCACATTTTAGTTGAATCAAACAACACCTTATCTGTAAAAATGTTTCCTTGAGCAGCAGGGCATGCCAAAGAATGAGACATACAGAGAACACATACATAGTCGTACGTCGACAAAACATTACCCTCTGAAGTCTGGTAAAAACTATCATAAACATGTCCTTTTAGTTTTTATCATGTGTCGTAATATCCTATTGTTTTCAAAAGTTGTCGTTATTATTCGCTTTATTAACCAACAAGTTACTATTGTAAATGTGTCTTCCCTTGTGTATACGTTTTTTGACCATTTTATTCTGTGTAAATTATATTAACGTTTCTGTAATTTTAATGTTTTCTTAATATTAATGCTAATTTATAACAGCAACGATTTACCGTGTCTTGTCTATTGTGTATTGTAAAATTTAAGGATAAAACTGTCTTAAGAACAGTTGTTAATTTAATTAGTGTTGCCCAATCGAAATATCTATGGATTTGTCCATAGTCATTGACGAAATCGTCTGATATTGAATTTAAATTTTATTTGGACAAATTCTGGATCTTGGAGCCTGACATATAATTTTAAGTTTCAATTAAATTACGTATTGTATTGCATGCAGGCATATACTTAAAAATTAAAGTTAAATGATTTAATTTGCATGCTGATTTGTTTGGATTACAGCAGCGTTTTAAACCGCAAAGATTGACTCAAAATTCATGCTGATTCACACGGTCTGCTCACTGATTGAAACAAACTGCGCACTGATTGGCTTTGATTGCTCATTGGACTACAGTGACGGAAATCCAATTGACTTAATACTATATATTTGGAATAATGCATTTATTTTATTCATGGGAACAAAAGATATCCTTGTGGCACACTATAGAGTATAGATATTTCGACCGGACAACAAAAAGTCTCGCATTTAAACCAAATATAAATCTCTTGTATGCTTACAACGCGTATAATGTGTTTGTTCCGCAACGGATCAGACCCATACTGTGATAGTTCAGTGCCAGTAATTAGATTAAGATGTATTTGAAGACGTGAACTAATCATTAGGTTGGAAAATTTTTGATACATAACATAATTGTATTGATTTTACACCCTAATATTTTTATGTGGTAATCTAAATTTAATTCCGTAATATATGGTTGTGCATTTGACTTATTATCGATGTACATTAAATTGGCAGTGGGGTGACTAACATTATTTTTATTATTGTAGTGTTAATTTTTTTTATAAGCTCTGTACAATTATCTTTAAATTGGTTCTAGTTACATTAATCACAATTTACTTGCGCACAAGCCTCCAACTTGTGTAGATCGTAACTGAAAAACTTAGTTGACTGGGTGATAGTGGTGAAATTATATGCACGCTCCCGTGCTTAACCGCCGGGTCCCGATTTTATCAATCATCCGGTGATAACATTAGGTGCAGTCTTTAAACCTTGTGGCCTTATAATCTGTTTGAAAACTTGCGATATAATTCAATTCATTCAATAAATTGACTGTTGTAACTTTAATTTTTAAACCTGTTTTTTTTATCAAACAAGCAGAAAAATACTTTTAAGGTTTTCGAAATTGAATTAAAACGGCAATACAAGTTATAAACTTCAATATTAATATTTAAATACAACCATGGGCGGTGATATAGCTTTGTTATGGTCAAAAAGCCTGTTTGAGGTCGGTGAAAAAGAAGATCGGCCAGTCTTTGAAAATTTTTGAAAAACTGAAATATAATCTGTTCTGAATAAAGGATGTAAAGATCCTCCTACTTAATAAATTCCGATGAGTGTTCAATATACCACACGCAATAATATGTGATTACAAAAAATTATAGATTTAATATAGCTATTACATTTAGATAAATCACACAATATATCTTGCAAGTACTTAGTGTAGTTGACCGAAGGTGATGTAAGAAGTAATAATATGAGAACTAATACGAAAGAGCCTAAACTTTTGTACATAGGCCATTATTATATAATAATATACTTTTAATATGTTTCGTAATGTAAGTATTCACAATGGTTCTAATAAATTATATAACGTGTTTTTGATAATATTAAATGCTTGTATATGTACCATAGGTTAGTCCTCTATTTAACACAAAATGATAAGTCTTGTAAGTTACAATTTCTTTCGAATTCGAAATTGTTTTCTTTATAATGTTTTATGAATAGACCTGTTAGATTTCTTATTTCATTATCGTTAAGCTCTTCTTGCGATGACTATTAAATTTAATTTGCATTTATTAGTACATTTAAAACCACAATTACATATGTTGAATGTACATACATTTTAATGAAAATTTACGAATTTCGTTTTTGTTTACCGTAATGTATGACATATGATGAATAAATAAATTTAATCCAACGCATTTATTTGATGGTATTTGAATAAATTAGATTCGAAGTTTACACATTTAGTTTTATTGTTCTATTACATTTTGAAAGTTTAATTTCCTTATTTGCCTGCTAGTCTAGTTTTATCACTATTTGTTGAAACTTGACTACAGTTTCTTCATGCACATCGGATGAAGTAAGTTAACGACGGTCGACCGAAAACATTAAATGTATCACCTATGACCTAAAACGTTCGGGTCGATTCTCTACCAGAACAGAAAAAACTAAAACATAAAACTAGGAAAACATTTTTTTCTGTTCCGTGGTCGGCCGAGGTCTTGCCATTTACTTGATATAAATAACCGAGTAGTTTGCCACGAGGCCGTTTTTGCAGGAGGAATGTTTTGAAAACATGCAGATAATATTAATGATGGGTTTCGAGTGCGTGATTATGTTAAGGTGCCTTTCCACCAGAGATGTACGAGGTAGACAAATTGATGTGTGCAAATCCTATAGGATTGTTTGAGTTTCATGGCTGAGCTTACCTTAGCTCTGGTAGCATCGATTCTATTCTAGCTGATATCAGAAAATTATTTATATCTTGCATTGCATGGTTGTGACTTGTGACACCGTAAATCCTAATATTCAATTCGATCTCACAAGATAAAAGATAGAGATAAATACAAAAAGTAAGAAAACAATGATATGATATTGTAATAACACATTTTTGTTGTAGTCATATTTTTTATTTTCATAATTTTAGGGTGCCGTTTACGATTACCAATAGGATTGTTTGAGTTTTCTATGTAGCTCATAATAGAAAATGATTTATAAACTGGAGTGTGCGATGAAGAATTCTGAGCAGAAATTTTGGTGGAAACGGTCAAATATCTAGTTTCATAACTTAGCTTCGACCTCGCTAAAAGCTTAGAGACTGTGAGGTAGCAGCCTCACAAATCTTTGCCGAAAAACATGTCAACGATGTGAACTCATAACTTCAACTGATAGATAAATTAATTTGTGGGTAACGATAATACTTTCAAAGATTCTCCACTCCAATACTAAATGGTTGTGGCACCGTAAAGCCTAACATTCAGTTAGATCTCACAAGATTACGAGAGTTGGGTTAAACGGACTACTGAAACATTCGAAAAAACATTCGACATAAGCTGGAACTTGGAAGCTGGAGCAACAGCGTTTTAGTTATTCATGAATTCATGATACAAGGCATTACGGAATGCCTTTTCAAAAATATTCCTTTCTTTCTTGCACTGATGCATAAACGCATATGGCAAGAGAGCGGAAGGTAGAGTTTCAAATTCAAAGGGAACATAAAGTTCGGTATTAATCACGGGCTTATATAGGTTCCAGAAGAACAAGTCGTTACCGCGTTTCAGTATTTGGCCGTTTTGGTACACCGCCACCTATTGGTTTTGTTCGTAACTAAAAGCTAGTGTTGCCTCCCACAATATGTTCAGGGATCATTATACAGATAAGGAATAACATTTCTATATTGTATCTAAAAGTATCTGTCGTACGGCCGAAGGGGTAAATTAGTAGCATAATTGTAGCAAAAAGTGTAAATTAAAAAGAAAAGCTAAGAAATACTTTCTGTTGTGGCTCATTTTTTTTAGTAATAGATAAAATAAGAAAACAACGTTATGATCTTGTATAACTTATTGTTGTACTTATTTATATATTTTTTTTTATCTTAGGATGCCTTTCAACCAGAGATGTACCTACGAGGTAGCTAAGGAATTGATTTGTGAAAATTAACCAATAGGATTGTTTGAATTTCATGTATTCTATGTAGTAGATAGTAGACAATGATTTAAATCTTGCAGTGTGCGATACAGAAATCCGAGGAGGACACTTTGGTGGAAACGGTCAAATACCTACTTAGTTTCATAACTTGCTTCGACCTCGCTAAATGCTTAGCTACCTCACACATCTTTGGCGAAAAACATGTCTCGCGTGTGGACCAATAACTTGAACTCCTAGATACTCGTTAATTAATTTGCGTACTTTCAATGATTCTCCACTCCACTACGCCATGATTTGTGACACCGTAAAATATAAATTCCAACATTCAGTTAGACCTCACAAGATTACAAGAGTTGGATTAAACGCAAATCTGACCACCGAACAACGATGAAAAAAAAACATTCGACAAAAGCTGGAGCTTGGAGGCTGGAGCAACAGCGTTTTAGTTATTCATAATACAAGGCATTACGGAATGCCTTTTCAAAAATATTCCTATCTTTCTTGCACTGATGCAGAAACGCATATGACAAGAGAGCGGAAGGTAGAGTTTCAAATTCAAAACGAATATGTAAGGTTCAGTAATAACCACGGGCTTATATAGGTTCCAGAAGAACAAGTCGTTACTATGTTTCAGGTTTTGTTAGTTTTGGTACAACGCCACCTATTGGTTTTGTTCGTAACTAAAAGCTAGTGTTGCCTCCCACCATATGCTCAGGGATCATTAGATGCGGTGTGTACAGATAAGGAATAACATTTCTATATTGTATCGAAAAGTATCCGTCGTACGGCCGAAGGGGGTAAATTAATAGCATGTGTAGCAAAAAGTGTAAATCAAAAAGAAAAGCTAAGAAATACTTTCTGTTGTGGTTCATTTATTGAAAAGAATACATAGAATAAGAAAACAACGATATGAGACTGTATAAATTTTTGTTGTAAGTACTTATTTATATTTTTAATTTTTATAATCTTACGTTGCCTTTCAACCAGGGATGTACGAGGTAGCTAAGGAATTGATTTTGCAAATCAACCAATAGGATTGTTTGAATTTCATGTCTTCTACTCGGACGTAGCAGATAGTAGAAAATTATTTAAATCTTGCAGTGTGCGATACAGAACTCCGAGTTTAGTTTTAGTTATTCATGATACAAGGCATTACGGAATGCCTTTTCAAAAATATTCCTATCTTTCTTGCACTGATGCATAATCGCATATGACAAGAGAGCGGAAGGTAGAGTTTCAAATTCAAACCGAATATGTAAGGTTCAGTAATAACCACGGGCTTATATAGGTTCCAGAAGAACAAGTCGTTACTATGTTTCAGGTTTTGTTAGTTTTAGTACAACGCCACCTATTGGTTTTGTTCGTAACTAAAAGCTAGTGTTGCCTCCCACCATATGCTCAGGGATCATGAGACGTCACTTGCTTTGTGTCGAAATCAACTAGCTACTATGGAATGTAGAGATAAAATAATACCATGTCTGTATATTTAAAAGTGTCCGTCAAAAGGCCATTTTTGAAAATAAAACACAAAATAAATAACTTTTTGTTACTTATAATAATTATATTTTCATTTTTAAGTATGCATTAAATGTAACAGAATACCATAAAAACGTTTAGGTAAGTATATGTTTATTAAAGTCCATATACCTACTTACTTATAATTTACTAGAAAATATCATAATTTTCAAATCCGGGCACTTCACTGTCTACAGCTGCTGCTAACTTCACTTCATAGCTTTCGCTACACTAGCGCCATTTTGTGGGTGATTTGACCTCTTGTTTACTGCTTAGTGCTCATAGGTGGACTTTTTTAAAAGATCCCTATAGGAGATGGTTCTCTTTATCTCTATACTCGTATTCGCTACTTGCATCTATTCATGATGACTTACAAGGCCATGAAATTGTTAGCAGGACTTCGTTGCTGTATGTAAAAGTTACTCATTTAAAAACAATGCGGAGCCGTACCGCCAAAATCAAAACGCCGCCCGCCGCAACGTAGAACTTTGTGTTGTGCGAGTACAATGCGCTCCGTATTGCGGCTTTATTTTTCGGATCACATGTTTCGGTAGCTGTACGCTCTGAAGCACCACGACTCGCATTTATGTATATTGGACCTAATAAAGAATTGCCTACTGCCTAATTTAAAGGTGTTAGAACCTTTTGTAGTTCAACTCTGGCGGCACAACCGCTGCACCTTTTTTTGCGTATTAACAGTAGTGTCAAGCGCTGCTGTGTTCTTGTTTGAAGGGTGTGGTAAGGTAGATGTACTTTTCCGAGGCGTTCCAGATCCTATCTGGGGTTGTATACAGAGGTCCATGAGTTTCAGAAGCCACTTACCTACTTAACTACACTCTACACTTAATTACACCTATATTATAAAAAAACTTGCTTGCTTGTATTAAAATGTGTATAGTCCGCGTAAAATATTAACATGGTCTTCGGAAATGTACTTAAGGTGCGTCACTTGCTGTAACAGTAGGATAAGCATAAAAAATCTCAAGGGCTCACTGTCATCCAACCGCCTCGGAAGTCAATAGATTGAAAATTTAGTAATATTTACACGATAACAATATTATAATATCGTCGATACATCAAAATATAATATTTTTAATACAAAGTTAAGAAATATTAAGAAGAATGGATCTATTTTTGTACGTTAAGGTAATTTAGTTTATAGTAGAAGTAAATCTGAAGGCATTCACGGGAATGCCTATTTAAAAATAGGTAGGTGTTATAGTTTGGCGAGATAAAAAACTAATCTTAACTTAACTTAACTCAGGCTATTCATGCAATCATGCATTTACCCTATCATGATGGTTAAATTAAACTCATCGTCGAGTTATAGTTATCGGTTACAGAACGATAAGTCGTTACCGCGTTTCAGGTTTTGGTACAGCGCCACCTGTTCGTTTAATTCAAGATCAAATGTTATGTTATCTACACGAATTCATGACGCCACTCACTTACCCAAATATAGGTACTTCCAAATTGATTATTATTGTTCTCTACGTGTGACAGGGGCGCCACTGGCCATCAGAATGTTGCTAGGCTGTGAAAAATTTTAACGATTAATTTTATCAATATTTAACATATTTTTACGAATCTCTAATAGTGATGTGAAAGATTTGTTAATTTTATTGACAAATAAGATCATTGGTACGACTATTTCTCGTTCAGTTCGTTTTCACATTAGCTATTTGAAAAATATGTTTCAATGTAAAATTACTTTGGATGCGGTCTAAGAAGAATGTAGGTCCGAAAAATAGAAATACTTTCAAGCCCTCTTCTTAATGTTCTATTTTTACACAGTTTCGTACTAACAATTATTGTCAAGTACCCATATAAAATATTTAATGTTTCATGAATTTTATTATTATTTTTACACTACCCAATAATTGTCTAAAACACATAAACATGAATACTTATTATAATTTGTGTTAAAGTTTTACTAATAACTTAGTGAGTAGGTAATAATTGTTATAAATAATTTTTCAACAACAAAGTAAATATAAAAAAAAAAGGAGATAGCGGTCAAAAGATCGATAATAACTTCCCATGTTTTATTCAAGTATCCTTTTACAATAAGCCCCGCAATCTTAGCTTTTAAGCACAAAAGACGACCCTCAAGGTGTCGGACAACAAAGAACGTTCCCGCAACTGAGAAGTGAGTTCCCGAATCTTTCCCACAACTTCGCAATTTTTTGGGTGGGCGGATTCTTGATTTTTACGGTCCAATTTTGAAAATCGATTACCCTTTTAAATAACCAATACTTACTATATTGATAATATTTTTTCGAATGGGTTTTTATGTTTGTTTATTTTAGTTCTGGAGACGCTTAACATAAAATGTTTTATTTATCTATGAATAAGAAAAAAATAATTGTAGGGCTAGGGCTTGCAACTATATAGACCTACCAAATCAACAACTTCGGGTTCTACTTCAAAAAAAAAATGTCATAAATAAATAAACGCCGCCGACATATTACAAAAAAAAGATATCAATTTTCCTTTTAGTGAGGGACAGTTCTTTAACCCCGATTTCTTATACCGAAACTAATACTGTGCTTAGGTAAAGAACAAATAATTAGGGCTTAAAACAAAACGACAAGTTTTAGGCTTCAATCAACTGCTCAAATATTAATTTTTATCGACCGTATTTTGTTTAAAATAAAGTTTATATTCGTTTATAGGTTATGAAGCTACCGTTTAGCTAACGAGGACTTTATTAATATGATAAGGTTGTTTATCGTTATTTATAAATCGTATGCGTCGTGAACACACCTGTCACACGGGAGCGTGAGAATAGGGGTCGTGAGGAGGAAAGAGCCGATTGCCTCAATATGTATGACGCGGTGTTTAACCATAGTTATGAACTTATGAAAGAAGGAACTTTTATTGCATGCTAAAATTATGTCGCAATTTTTAAAGCCGAGGGGACCTTTTTATATTTTTTACTATTCTACTTCGTTGTGTAATTAAATGTAGGCGCGTCGTATGTAAAGCTTTCCTGACAAGTTGTCGTCATTTTACCTATCGCACAATCTAGTTTCCTGTGAGATTATTGTTTGTAATCAATAGCAGATTCACAAATAAATTTCCACTGCACTTTTACAGTAAATTTAAGTAGCTACCTATATTGATTAATTAAAACAATTCTTACTTAAATAACACTATGATTGATATACCTATACGACTAATTCTTAGTAAAAATTTCAGACCAACTTCTTTCTTTATTTCCATTCTTCTTTTTAGTCGGCTCTCAAATGTGTATTTTGGTTATGATTGAGTTGATTGCCCACCTACCATCATCATAATTATCAATCCATAACCTACTGTCGCATTGAGGTCTCCTTTTGGAATAAGTAGGTAAGATTAGGCCATGGTCCACCGCGTTTGCCACGTCGGAATTCTTGATAGGTGGTATAGCATAAAAACCTTCAAAGAAGCTTGTAACACTTATTCCAAGACCGACTCCTCATCATTTCGTCCATAACTAACCGTTATTTACAAATATTTGTCGATCAATCACGGACAAAGCTACGTGGACCCGGAAATCATCCCCGGATGCGCTTTTTCCCGGTCGCGCTCAATAAAAACCAGTTCATAGTCAAAGGGCGGCTAGTTTTTGTAAACACCTGTTTCCATGGGAATCTCTGAACAGAATAAAAAATTGAACCCATATATCAATATAATTTTATGTGTGAGGTAAAATAAAAGTATTGCATTTATCCCATCTTAGTCAAATTGAATGGATATGCTAATTTCAATAAAACAAGATGAGTTTGTCTACACGACTTTAAGTGAACATATTTTTTTGTGCTTTCAAAGATTAATTTAAAAAATGAAGCAAAAAGTATTCCTTTAGGCACTCAAAAGATAAATACGTATATAAAAAAGTACAAATAGAAACAAATGTAGTAAATTACAAAGTACAACGAAAATCATTTTTTTTAATTAAAAAATAAAAACATAAGTAATTTATTCCGGGCTAAAGGAAAAAATACGCCTAAAAACAAAATGCTTTGATTTAATGATGACTATGACTGTGTAAATTTTTATTACGAAAAGGTCCCATCCCTTTTTATTTATTTTAGATTATAACACGACTGTGACCATCGTTTTTCTAAAATTCAGGATACATACTACGTTCGTAGGCGGACTACGTTCGTCTAGAATTCTCAAGGTCAATATTCCACCGCATAATAGTGTTTTTTCCAGCAGTCCTTCACAGTAAAGGCAATACTACTTTGGAACGCCCTGCCCGAAAACATTAGAAAAGCCACTTGTAAGAACACCTTCAAGAGAATGGTTCGGAGGCATTACTTACGCATGTCCTCCAATACTTGAGTCATTTAACTTTCCTTAACTCACTGTGTTGTATATATTTATTTGTATATATTATATTTTTATTATATATTTATATATTATTTATTAATATTATATGTAGATATTGTATGTTTTTTTTACAGTTTGTATTTCTTGTTTATGCCTACCACATACTATCGCCATCACCCATGGTCGACTGGCAGAGAATGCCATTAGGCATTAAGTTTACCCTTTGTAACCCTTAGTCTAAGGTGTACAAAAAATAAATAAATAAATAAAAATAATATTATAAGAAGTTATTTGTCCGTGTAAAGGAGAATGCCCATTCTTGGTACTGATTTTTCTCATGCGTCAAAATGAAAGTAATATTAAAATTATTTTTTGATTTTTTTACATAATTTGTCGATCAGAATAGTTTCTTTGAACAGGGGATTCCATTTAAGATAAAATAAGACGAAATGTTGATTGTTGTTCTTAAAAATAAAAATGGCGGAATTTAATACTCGGAATTCAATAAGATCTATTAGTGTTTTGACTATTGATTTTTCTCATGCATCAAAATGAAAGTAATATTAAAATTACTTTTTCATTTTTTTACATAGTTTGTCGATCAGAATAGTTTCTTTGAACAAGGTTGTTCCATTTAAGATAAAATAAGACGAAATGCTGATTGTTGTTCTTAAAAATTAAAATGGCGTTATTTTATACTCGGAATTCATTATTTTAGGTTTTTAGGATTATTTTAGGTTTTTCTACCTACTACCTTTAAAAGTAAATGGAATATGTTAATCTTACTACATTATAGGTACCTACTGTCACTTAAAACCGACCATCAATCTATCGTCGGATATTTTCGATTTTGAGGTTATGTAAAATATCGGTAAATAACTTCCGAACCCGGGTGCTGATCTAAAAAAATAATTATTGGTGGTAGTATTTGGTTAATTATACATCATCCACAACAAGTTTCAATTTGATGCAACTCTGGACTGCGGTCCATACTTTCATGGGCATTGTCCTTTATGTGGGTTTTAAATTATCAAGAAATTTGAACAAATGGTCTTATAAAATACGGTCCTACCTACGGGTATCTACTAATTTTAAATCGTATTTATGTAGGTAGCTAACTTGTAACTTGTCATTTCGTACGTTCTCCAGGACTGTTTATCCAATATATTTTGAAATTTAATGGTATTCATACGGTCGATAACGGATTTCATATGATAAAAAATAAAAAAGCATTAATTGCTTTTCACTCACACCAACAGCTTTCTTTTTAATTCAATGACCAAGACCCAAGTTATCCATCCATATGACTATAGCCGCGTTGTCCCCCTACAAAGGAAGGTATCCTTTGATCCGGAGGAAGGAAGCTGCCCCGTTACAATTTGTATAATCTGTCCGTTCACACGACCCTCGCGTCCTCATTGTGAGAAATTGCTTTTTATACACTCACTTTCGATGTGAACATTCTGAAGAATTGGAACGTGTTTTTCTAGTTATGAAAAAGGTAAGTGTTTTGCGTTAGGTTTTTGTTTAAGTCCTATTTCATTATATGTGGGACACATTTGACTATGTTTAATTATTAATGAAATATTTCAAGCACGAACAGAAATAATTTGCCGTACATTATTATTATTGACGTAACACATTGTCTCACTATTAGGCTCGGATCTTCTTTCTTCTTTAGGTTTAGTAAGAGACCAATAGGGAATTGAATCTAAGAGATCTACGTCCAACCTGTCTGCCTGTAAAGTTATTTATCTCATCCAGTAGCTAAGTAGGTACTCGTACTACTGCACGGGTTTGTGCTCGCACTAGGGTTGTACTACTGTACTACACGTCAGGTATTACGTCCTTACTTTGTTAGAAGTATGATATTTCATTCGACGATACAGCTGAGCACTCTAAACTTACTTGTCCTTTTTGCTAGACAGGTTAAAAGACGAAAATTCCCTTTAAATAAGATCTTACTTTTATAATTTCCAATACATTACTATAGGTTTTAGAGGTCTTTGAACTTATCTTAAATTAGAAGCGCAAAAACCGCAACTAGCAACCCGAAAATTCCCAGAATCCTGCACTCGGTCAATGCGCTGCTGGTTTCAAAATAAAAAAAAAATGTTTAAAATATTCCCACTGGCTCCCCACTTTAGTTTACACGTCAGCGACATCTGATGACGATTATTCACCATTCATTAGGCTCATCACGCGATCGCATGTTTGCTAATGTGGACCCAACCCTACTATTTATGTGCAATACTGGCAGACGGTTTTGAACTTAATCGATACAATAGTTAAGTGGAATCCTAAGTTTTCAAAGCGCAAAAAATAAAATTGTGGTCAGAATTTCGACTATCGTATTTTTGCGGCTAGTAAACCTATCTATAACCTTTTTAAACTGACAATAAAGATGTTTTTGCTATGAACAGGGATGGTCAAAGTTGGTTGGCCAGGACACCGTGGGAGAAATGGTCTAATTGAATATTAATATGTAATTTATGTGTTGGTATGTCAATGGGAACAAAGGTCGCCAGGCACACCTGGGCCGTTATAAACGTTATGTAGTGTTTGTATTAAAACGGCGTCTATCAGTTTTTTTTAAAATTAAGTTTTTAATTAAGAGCGTTGGTCTTGTTTAACCTTTCGTGTATTTTCATTAATAAGGATTTCCATTATAATGAGAATGTATTTATAGTAATTTTTCTAAATTACAATTAATTTATACCGTGTAATTAAATAACTATATAGATAATTAAAAATACATAAACTATATGTCTTTTATCCTGAAAACAGGTATTTTTATGTTATTCCATGTGTTCCAGTATTTAATTTAGGGTTTTCAGCAAAGCTTAAAAATCAAAACTTATAATATTTAAAATAATCATAAAAGAAAAAAACTTACCAAAGACAAGCATCAAAAGACCAAATAAAAAAAAATAAACATCGATGTCACGAATCCGTGCAATTTGAAATTGGAATTACAGAATGGTTTCAAACAACGGCAGTACCTTTCGGACTTACCCTTGCACCTTAGCACATTCCCACACACCGTGAGAACTAAACGACACCCCTGTATGAAGTACCGAGTTAACCTATATATAGGGTTGCCAACATTTTTTCAGAATGAACTCTAAGAGATACGAAAAGGTAGATAGATACAAAAAGGTTTTTCGTATAAGAAAATTAAAAAAAGTGAAAAATATGCAAGTTAACTTTTTTATTTTTTGTTGCTTAGGTATGATAAAACATTTAAAAAATTCTGAATCTATATGAATAAAACACACTAATTAAATAAAATTGTAGAAATTTCCAATAAAGACAAAAAAGAAAATACTTTAGTTATTTATTAAAAATTTACGTATTTACGTTCTACATTTTGTCGCAATCTTTATTTTTTTATTAAATTCATTAGATTAAAAATAAAAAGAACATGATAATAATGATAACAAACTACATAATTTCGCGCATAGTACGTAAACTTGAAATAAAGTACAACGGTTAGCAACCCTAACTCAGCCCCGTATAAAAACCGCGCCACTTCATACTCACCTTTTACGCTACGTTGCACACATGAATATCGCTGTTTAAATTTTACTCACTCCATACAAAATAATTCCGTACTTGATGGAAGGTTCAGTAAAGTACCAGTTTTTTTAGGGGCGGATCGTACGGCGCGAATTGTGGATGTTTATGAGCGTGCGTACGGTCCTGCATTCCCATACTATACAGGATAAGGGGCAACGGATGTAGCTTTACTTTTAATAATTTAAATTTAATTAAATTTATTATTAACTTTTGATATTTTCATTTAACATAGGACAGTATTATTCGTGGTCTATAGGTACTGATTTATTGATTAAGTAAAAATATGTACACGCAGATGGAAAAAATATTACGTAAGTAAATATTTAACCACGCAGGTATTTAATGCTAAATCCTTATTTTTCCTGTCAACATACCAAATAATTGTTATGTAATTAAAATACCTAATAGGTTGTCAATACAAAAATTAAAATTTTTGTACGTTGCAAAATTTACAAAAATATTAAAGGTTACTTTGCAAGTAACTGTATACACATAACTTATTTTCATATTTTAAAATAAAAACATTAAAGTTATTATAAGCAAAAAAACAAGTATAATAAATTTCGCAACCCGGAATCGAACTCCACATATACACACTCAACAATACCCCGACAACAGGCGCCATTCACAACAGGTTCCCGCGATGAGCGAGACAGAAAGAAAACAAAACATTCCGATACAGTTCCCAGCGTTCCAACCCTTACGTTAGACAGAGACGGCGAGTGTTTACCGTTTCGCTTCAAAGCAGGATGAATAGGGATGGAGGGCAATTTAAGTTTTGCTCTAACTCTATCCCGGTCAGTCCTGAATACGCTGTCGGAGGTGACACAGTGGGAACTTAGTGAAGTTAGTTAAAAATTGTGAATTACGTGACAATGCCGTGCAGTGAAGATGATGACTCCCAAACTGGATTCATGTCTGAACCAGGTATCGGGCTATCAAAAGCGGAGTTGCGAAAGGTGATTATTTTGATAGAAAATTATGTAAAATTTGTGTTATGCATATTATGTGAAAAATTAATATCCACTAAAAATGACCAGAGTACTAAATGACTGTTTAATTTTGAACAAGTGTTTTGATTTTAAATTTAAAAAAAAATGTGTAAATTCTATTCAAGATACATAAAATTAAACACGTATTTTTTGTAATCAAATATGCAACAAAAAAACATAAGTGAACATTCCGAAGTTTTCATCTACCGGGATCGAACCCAGTACATTTTCTGTATCAATGCAATGCGCATTGTCGCAAGTTTATTTTCTCAGAGGATTCAAAAGATTTTTAATTTATTTCTATTAAACATTTCTAGCTTATTTTTTCTCCAACCCGTGATTTTATTTAAACATTTCCTATAATTTTACCTGTGTTATTATTTTCTAGACTAACAAGCCTATAATGGAGAAGAAGAGGCGAGCTCGCATCAACAATTGCTTGAATGAGCTGAAAGATCTCCTGATGGACGCAATGGATAAAGACGTAAGTGTTATTTACGACTTTTTATACTTCTATTAGGACCTAGTTATTGAAGTCGTGACTTTATTGTTGGTACATCGTGCCTTCTTCACAAACAGAATCTTATATCTCTCTAGAAATATACCTCGACTCCGACAGACAAAATAAACCTCTACAATAATACGCATAAAGCTGTTACTTCATCTCCTCAAAATATTTAATTTAAACATATTTTACATGGTATATGAAATTACCTAAAATAAATATCTAAACAAATTTAATTATTGTTACAGCCAGCAAGACATTCCAAGCTCGAAAAGGCAGACATCCTCGAGTTAACAGTGAAGCATTTGCAAACATTACAACGGCAGCAGCTAGCCGCCGCCATCGCTGCCGACCCCGCTGTTCTCCACCGATTCAAAGCGGGTTTCGGGGATTGCGCGGTCGAAGTCAGGAGATACCTCTCTCGGCTGGCCAACGTGCCCACTGGCCTGCGGTACAGGCTAGGCAACCACCTCACTACCTGTCTGTCAGGAATGGATAGACTTCAACCAGCCGACTACCCACTGGTTCCGGATCCGTTACGATTAGACGACGAGCGACCGAGTGCGTTCCATTTCGTCAAATCTACGAGACCAACCAGCCCACCTTTAAGCCCTCTTTCCTGCGATTCAGCTTGCGATTCCTCCACGGAACTGGAAACTCCTCCGCGACCCGTTCAAACTTTTCCATTCCCAACGCCTCCGAGTCACTCTGCATCAGATCAAGACTCCAGTCCCGAGCAGAAAGCGACAGTATCATCGACAACCATATCTCCAGAGACACTCAAACAGGAGGCATTAAGAAACAAGAGATATATGGAACCCTTATCCATTGTTATCGACGTAGAAAATTATAAGATCGGCATTGATGCGTCTCCAAAGACTGCAGTCGACTACTCCATCAGACAGAAACTCAAACGACACACAGAACCTTTAGGACCTGCATCAAAATACATACGGCTGGAGCCAGAAAGGAAAACTATTGTTTCTGAACGTATAAACATTGTTACTGTTCAAGAGAGAATAAGCCAACCGGAAATAGTGACATCGAAAACGGAGCACGGAAAATCAGCCTTTAGAAGAATTCCTGAGCGAATCCCCAGTTATCCAGAGCGAAAACTAACGATACCAGAAAGTATACCTTCAGTAGGCGAGAGGCCGCCCTATCAGACAATTTTGGTGACACCATTACCAAGGACTGTGATAAGTCATACTGCTGAGTCCTTAGCTCAGTCTAGTTCAACAAAACCTGAAAGTCCAAAACGTGAAGTGAAAGACAAGGTTGAAGCAGATACAAGTTCAAAATCGCCGGTCCAGGGCCCTTCTAATAGTAATGAAATGTGGCGACCGTGGTGACGAAATTATACGTAGATCACTTTTATTGTTTTAACCATTCTTCAAGTAACGATAAACTATAAAGTTGAATTTTATTGTTTACTCCTTAGTACTTTAAAATTGTTATTAAAGTTGTCTACGTTTGGTGTGATAAAAGGTTTGTAAATAGTAAAATATATTATGATATATAAATGTATATGTCACGTAATTTTATATAAATTGTTGTTGTACATTATGTGTACCTTCAGTATTATCTGCGTCCCATAGAGATATAGCTTTAAGGATTTACCTGTTCGGTATTTTATTGTTTTTATATAGAGTTAAAAAATATTTTAAATTTATTTGTGTTGTGTTGTCATTTTAAAACCATTTCTTAAACTCACTTCCATCTGCATATTTCAGGCATTATTTAATTATGTTAGTTACTGTACGAGTAAATGAGGTCATTAATAAAACAAATCTCATAATTAAACAAAATTTTATTGAAAATAAATTTGTACCGACATGATTAAAAATATTAAGAACTCAACTTTAAATATTCATTAAAACACGAGAAAGAGCTATAAATAAATTGACTGCTAGCTACTAACTACATACTAATAGTTAACAATTAAACAAAATAAATTATTTTACACTAGTTTTATTGGACGGAGGTAATTTTAAGTTATACAAAGATAAGTTTAATATCATGTACGAACTTAAGCAGGTACGTTAAGCTACACAAAAGAAATACTATATTAAAACAATAATAATTTACTATGGTAATGCAATAAATACAAACTACGAATCAATTAAAAAAAAAACAATAAATTATATTATTAAATACAAAAGTTTGGCCCATCTTTGGTATCTATTTCTTAATTTCTATTACGGTATGTAACTAGTAACATGATGTCTCTTTATTCGTAATAAAAGAAAGTCATAGTCTTATGGAGTCTACCACCATCAATGAAATGCTGCATCACTACATTTACAGACGGCCAGAAGCCGGTACGGGGCTTACCCACGCAGGCTTCGCAGACACGGTAATATATAGTCCGACAAACTTTTATGTGCGTGTCGCTACACGAATTTTCAGGAACAGTCCTAGACTACAGGCCCATGTTGAAAAAATTATGGGTCATTTGAACCACCAGGTGACCTATCTAGAACGATATAAGAGCATAAAATAATAAGATTCAGCACTATGCCGTCACTTGTAAGCTGTCCAACTGAGTGCAGATGAGAATTCAAAAGTACAGGTCGAGTGAGTATATTTTGGTCACATATTTTTGTACGGCATTCTTACCACCGATAGATCCATTAAAAATAATAAGAAAACGCACAGTGCCGTACAAAAATGGTGCGCCACAAAGTCAGAATTCTTTTTTATTTTTCGACAATTACCGGGGTAAATTTGGTCATTTGATTTTGTACGGCATCTGTGTCATACTATTTCAATACTGCTTTTAATCCATTATTCCGCAACGCCGTACAAAAATCATGCGACAAGGGGAAAAAATCGGGAGTTGCAATCCCCTCTCTTTCCGTAGTCCAGGGGGTGATTTGAAAAAGTACGGCTTCGGTTCCAAAACATTATCTAGCACTCAAAAGTACTAATAAAAGTAATGCCGTCAAAAAATGATTGTTCCTTTGAATGTATATCAATAATCATCTTAATTTCATCGTATCCTTGATTTATAGAGCTGTAAAGTCATTTGAACCTGCACGGGAACTTTTTTTTTAACATGATATTGTAAAATACAATAGTTATATAGTATTGCCGTTCAAAAGAAACCGTTCTAAAAAAATTATAGAGATAAGAGAAATGCAAAAACTGAAATTTTGCAAATTATTGTAAAAGTTTAAATATCATAGATTAATGAAATATAATAGTTTTCTACATTTTATCCCTTGTTTTAAATAGTATTAACATAGATAAATTAGGAAAAAATGATGCCGTACATTTTTGTGCAGACCATATCTTTTAGGCTGATGAAAGCGACGCTACAATTTTAAGGGTACTTTATGGCCATCTGATACAGTACGGCATTAACATATTTTTGAAGAGAAGAATTGATAATATGATAAAATCACTATGACGTCTAACTGAACTGAAACGGTGTGCATATTATGTCCAAGAATTGAAACTGTCAATCCCAGTATCAACAGTTTTATATACTTTTTGGTTTAATATATACTTCAAACATTATTGATAATGTTGATTATTATAATGACGTGAATAAATACAACAATCATTTTTTAGAAGAAATCGATAAACAATAAGTAACTAATAAAACATATAAATTTAACCAATCATGTAAGTATTTTGGCAGTACGGCAACACCAAAGTTAACAAACTACCCTCACATATTTTATTATCAAAATATAAAAAAAAAACACCTTACATTTCGTTATATGGATTTTTTTATTTTTGATTTTTTTTTTCAGTTTTTTTCTCCCTTTGAACCAACGAAAATGTTACGGCACATGAAAAAATATTATCTATGCATAAAATACTTTCAAAATAAATTTATTTCATGTTGTGTCAAATCACCCCCTGGACTACGGAAAGAGAGGGGATTGCAACTCTCGATTTTTTCCCCTTGTCGCATGATTTTTGTACGGCGTTGCGGAATAATGGATTAAAAACAGTATTGAAATAGTATGACACAGATGTCGTACAAAATCAAATGACCAAATTTACCCCGGTAATTGTCGTAAAATAAAAAAGAATTCCGACTTTGTGGCGCACCATTTTTGTACGGCACTGTGCGTTTTCTTATTATTTTTAATGGATCTATCGTTGGTAAGAATGCCGTACAAAAATATGTGACCAAAATGTACTCACTCGACCTGTACTTTCGAATTCTCATCTGCACTCAGTTGGACAGCTTACAAGTGACGGCATAGTGCTGAATCTTATTATTTTATGCTCTTATATCGTTCTAGATAGGTCACCTGGTGGTTCAAATGACCCATAATTTTTTCAACATAGGCCTGTAGTCTATCCGTTGTCGGATTCATGAGCGATTCAATGGGGATGACGACAGTGACTATAAATCACTGTAATTGGGTACTTGACAGTTATAACAATAAAATATGAAATATGTTGGATATGATAGCTTATAAGTAAACATAAATTATGCAGTATTTCGTTTATTTTTTAATATGTTCTAAGTATTTTAATTTTTAAAAAGAAATTTTCGATTTTTTATCTGTGGATTTTAAATCCCAAAACGGCGACAGTGCTGCCTCAAATGTCATGTGACGTCACTACATCGAAACCTGTCGATCACATCGAAACCTGAAGTATGTGTAACGTCGAAGTTTATTTCTATATTTTCAATGTGTTGACGTCACGCTACGAAATGACACTTGACCGCCTGTTTTGGCGTAACGTTCCGTTTACCGTAATAAAAATATGTTTTTTATTAATAAATAGCCCGTTTTCGAAAAAATGATCAATGAAAGGCATATATAATACGTATATGAATTCATTAAAACAGTTTCCCAAAAAGTGTCAAGTAGCCAATTATGATTTGAAGTAATTGTATATGATGTGCAAATTCTAAAATATATACTTATTTTTAGATAATTAGTAAGATTACTTTTATTTTTGTAAAAATAAAAATATTAATTCACATTTTCATTACATTTTGAAATTTTTCACTTTTTATTTTTGACAACATAGCAACATTATAATTGTTTCCCTGAAGAAAAAAAGGAAGACTAAACGAGTATATCTACAGTATTAATCTGTGCTACATTTTGTCGTAGAAATGTCAAATATGTCAATGTCATTCCAATTGATACTGATGTCAAATGTCAATTGTCAGTGTCAAAATTATATTAAGTCGATATTCCTTATTATTATTGAACGTAAACATGAACATATAACCAAAAAATATAAAAATGCAGCTTATAAAACTATTCCGAGGTGTTCAGATCGCAACCAAGAACTTGAGTATCCGATGTTATTCCAATGACTACGTACCGAAAGCTTTAAGGAGTTTAAAAGCGAAATCTACGCGGAACACTGTTCAATTTTATATAGATTCTTATAGAGTGAGGACTGTAGGTGGTAATGGTGGTGACGGCTGTATTTCTTTCTTGAGCGCCTGGTGCAAGGACCACGCCGGACCGGACGGGGGCGACGGCGGGCATGGCGGTCATGTGATATTTCAAGCTTCCAACTCAAAGAAGAGTCTCAACCATGTAAACTCGGTGATACAGGCGAAACATGGCGAGCGAGGCGACAACAAGGATTGCACCGGCAAGAACGCACAGCATATTGTCATACCAGTGCCTATAGGTACAATTGTAAAAGATGACGCTGGTCGTGTCGTAGGTGATTTAAATTTGGAAGGCGCCATGTTTATCGCGTCGCGGGGCGGCGCCGGCGGGCGCGGGAACAAGTTCTTCCTCACCGATACACAACAAGCTCCAGATATAGCTGAATATGGTGCTATTGGAGAGTCAAACTTCTACACTCTTGAAGTGCGCTCAATGGCACATTTAGGGCTGGCCGGCTTTCCAAATGCTGGGAAGAGTACATTGCTGCGAGCATTGACGAGAGCTAGGCCAACTGTAGCACCATATCCGTTCACAACTCTCAGACCACACATTGGCATGATACCGTATGATGACTATGAGCAAGTCGCTATTGCAGACTTACCCGGCTTGATACCAGGCTCACATAAAAATTATGGTTTGGGTATTCAGTTCCTTAAGCATACTGAAAGGTGTACGGGTCTCATTTTCCTTCTCGATGGCACCTCAGACCCGATTGAACAGTACAACACCTTGATCTTTGAAATAGGACAATATAATCAAAATTTAACTAAAAGACCCAAATGTATAGTGATTAATAAAATCGATTTGCCAGAGGGGATGAAAAACTATGAGAAATTAAAAGGAGAAATGGAAGTTATAGGAATATCGGCAAAAACTGGCAAGAATTTAGGAGAGCTATTAAAAGTTATTAGAATCATGTATGACAATGGAGAGAACAAGGAAATTTAAATGTGAATGTATTTATTAGTTTTATTAGCAATAAATAATTAATTTCAGCTTTATTTTCTTTCTTCTTAAAAATATATGCATCTGTAAACCTTTTGAATATAATTTATTTTATTCCTATGACAATAATATTAATGTTATATGAGCAGTCTGAAAGGTGTTGATGGTAGAATAATGCTGTAATTATAAATGCTAATGTAACTGATTTGGATCAGTTACTGATTTGGACAAGTTCAGTGCTTACTTAAATTGAATACAGTAGCTACTTTAAGTATTTTGGCTGCAGTTACTACTTAACATGCATTACATGACGACCCGCATGGCGGAGCGGCCACCATACCGGTCTGACGCGCAAAGGGTCCCGGGTTCGATCCCCGGCCAGACAGATATCTAAATGATGAATTTAGATTTCTGTTTCTGGGTCTGGGTGTTTGTGTATTTGTCTATGTGTGTGTCCATAGCACCCACGACACAGGGAATCCTAGTGTGGGGCTGTGAGTGTAGAAAGTGTTTATTGTTTATTACATGTCCATAAATCTGCTTGCTTTAATATTAGTAATGAGTGTCGACTGAGTATTAAACAGTAATCAATATCAATATAATGCTTGTAACACTCATCCCATAGCCCAAGACTACAATTCTTGCTATAGACCAATTTTTTTTAAAAAGATGTCTACCCTACCAGTATCAACAGGTACCTAAAACCCCCCATCTATCAGATGATGTAATTACAAGAATAGGCTATCTCAAAGGATATATTTGGTGGTAGAACCCTTAGTGCTTCGACTCCAGCGGCACCACCGCCACACCTATTTCTATCTAATGACAGCAGTGTTCGGCGCTGCTGTGTTCCGTTTTGAAGGGTGTGGTAAGGGAGACAGACTTTTCCGAGGCGTTCCAGCTCAGTCCTCAGGGGTAGCGGCGCATCTGTGCCCGACCTCAGGTAAGAATATCTAATCCTATCTGGGGTTCAGATGTCCATGGGCTGCAGTAGCCACTTACCATCAGGTGGACTGCTACTCCTATTTTATAAAAAAATATATATATATATATCCTTGAATAAATACAACAGTTCTGTGGCCCCCTACTATTCGTCAAAAGATGGCGTTACGAGTATTCAGAATCACGCTATCGAAGTTTTCTAAATATCTTGCAAATGTAGTGAACTTTTATTTTCCGAAATTAGTGTCGGAGCACGGCCGCTCCTCGGGCATTATCACCTAGCCCGGCGGGAGATCTCCCTTTGCCAAAATTCCAATAATAAATTAACCCAAAACCTATTCAGGTACTTACTTGACAACAAAAAAAGTATTTATGTTTTAAAAAAATCGTAATACTTCCTGGGCTATCTACACAAAGGTGGCTTAATAATTATTTGCATTATTTTCAGACAGTTATAAGATATCTTGTGTCAAATAATTACAAATCTGCATCCAATGTGATGTCATACTGTTATTATAGTCCGCGCCAAATTTCAAGTCCGCTCTGATGCGCGCAGGTGTCAGTCAGAGAGGCAATCCCGCGCTGTCTTCATCCCGCTATTATCTACAATTTGCTATTGCGACGCGACTCGTTTCTATATTCCGCGCGGACTAGGAGCAGTTTGGCGCGGACTATACCAATATTTGTTGTTCAGTTATTTCTTATATTGGCGCCATTGGCACCTTTGGCTTGTACAATGCTTGTGTTACTTATGTTTCAAAAAATCCTTTCGCTGTTGTTGTAACTTCTGCTCCAGTAGTGTTATCTTCTCCTGGTACTTACCAGCTTCTCTTGTCAACGCCTGGATCGCAGAGTCCTTGCGGGCCACTGCTACCTTCACTCTGTATTGCAAGAAATAAATTTATATAATTATGTATTAATTATAATGTTAAGTAGCAAATGGGCATGCAGTCCACTTCATTATAATTGGCAACAGCCATCAATGGGTACCTGTAATGAACACTAAACAAGATTATAATTATTCCGATGTTGTGGGAGCAACACTGGGTTATGTGGGATTCTTACCAAACTGTAACCCTCCCGATGGCCGTTCTCGGCGCTACGTAGAGACCTCCGAAATCTCCAAAGAAATGCAACCTGAGTCCTCTTAGTGCGTTGCTCCGTTGGATTCCGCCCAGGTGAGCTTGGCGCTCGTCATACGGTGTGTATGACGGTATGCGACCACGCATACCGACGACCTTCCCGGGGTCGCTGGTATTTTTTTTTTATATAATATAAAAGTAGCAGACGAGCATGCAGTCCACCTGATGGTAAGTGGCTAGTGCCGCCCATGGACATCTGTAATCAACCCCAGATAGGATTAGATATCCCTACCTGAGGTCGGTCACAGATGCGCCGCTACCCCTGAGGACTAAGCTGGAACGCCTCGGAAAAGTCTGTCTCCCTTACCACAAGAGTCGGGCAGTTCGAGCTCAAAGCGTACTGCCAATTTTACACATATTACAAAGCTCTTGTAAGTAGTATATGATAGGTGATATAAAGAAACAACTCACTTGGCATAGAGCTGATGCATCTGTTCCTCGTGGGTCTTCTTCATGTCTTCCATCTCCTTCTTCAGCGCATCTACCTTCGAGCGCCACGACTCCTCGCAGCTAACTCTAGTTTCTTCAGCCCGAGTTTCTAGTTGTATATTTTTCTAACAAACAAGAACATCATGTTTAATTAAAAGTCGTTGATATTAAAATGCCGTTGGTATTAGGGTACTTTTCTTCCAGAAATGTGCGAGACTGTTAAGCTATAGATGTGTGTCATATACACTAATAGAATAGCTACATTTCGATTTAATGAATTCTATGATCATTCAGATCGTCAATCATCAATATTATTGATGGATTGCTTGAGACACATCCATGTAAAAATAAAAATAGCCATCAAACTTACCTCCGTTAAAATTCTGTTCCTTGTCTCCAGCTGGCTTATTGTCACTTCTAACTCTGCACCTGAATAAATGTAAAGAAATATGTAAGTATGTGTTTTTGAATGGGTTTCCTTAAATCTAATATGTAACTAAATTGTAAACACCGTTTTATCCTTTTTTTTGTAAGATTGCAGTGGCAAAGCTGATGATCAGTGGTAACTACCACCCATGGACATTCGAATCAACCCCTTATGAGACAAGGGTACTACCAGAAGCCGATCATAGATGTGCTGTCACTTCAGAAGACTAATACGGTCGTTGAATGTGAAACTCAGTCGGTATCTACATTCTTCCATACTTCCATTTTTGCTTAACACCAAAGTTGTTAACCAAACATCAAATTTGTTTCAATGCAAAAATAGGTACTAACATAGGACAGGACAGGGCCAGATTTAGAGGTATAGAGGCCTTGGGGCAACAAAGGAGTGGAGGCCCCCTGGTACCAAATTATTTTCCGAATAAAATGATCAATTTTTTCAGTTGAGCTTTTCAATAAATATTTTATTGTGAAACGCAGGTAGATTCTTCTAGTATTCATGTTTGTACAAAATACGGTAGATAAAGGTAAAACAGCGAAAAAAAATATCAAAGGAAAAGGTTTTTTTTACTAGTGTTTACTAGTCGGAATTTTAAAAAATCTGACGTCCCTATTGTGGGCGCCCCTCTTTTGTGGAGGCTCCGGGGCTGCCGCCCCGGTTGCCCTCCCTTAAATCCGGCCCTGGGACAGAATTCCTAGGTGAGAAGAAAAGATAAAACCACTAAAAGTTATTTTTAGTATCTTACAGCGGTCCTCGGTTTGTCGGATCCTCGCCTGGGCGTCCTGGTACCGCTTGAGCGTCGCCTGCTCGGTCTCGCCGAGCTCTTTCAACTCTGCTTCGTACTGCTCTTTGTTTCTCCTGCGAGATTATAAAAAATATTTGTAGGTATATTATTGAATACATCACATTAATAATTGTAATAATCGTTTTTTACTTTTGTAAAAATCTTTAACATCTAATTACCTCAAAAATCCCTCTCTTGTCCCCTAAACGGTGGTAGAATCAATTTTGCTTATTTTATTGCGATCAAAACATTCCAAATTACGTTTTAATTAAATGGATTTCTATTACTATCATTTATTTTTATTTTCATAAAACACCTATGAATTATGTATTGTATTGTAATTTGATAAATGTGACATATTTATGGAATTAAAATATATAATTTTTCAATCTTAAAGTGAAAAGTGACGTGTGTGTCTATCGCAAGAAACACCTTACTTAAATCCAAATTTCTTTCTTTCTTACATCTATCCTTACATCTTTTCCTTCACTCACCTCAAAGCCTCTTGCAGATCCTTCCGTCCCGCTTGCGCCTCCGCCTCCATGCTCTCTATCGCTTTCTCGATCTCCCTGTCCCGCTCCTGCTTGTGCTGTGCGGCTATCTCCGTCACTTTCTTCTTCAGTATCACCTGTTGCTCCGCTTCATAGTCCTTCTTGTACTGCTCGAATTCTTCTTCCATCTGCTTACTCTTTTGCCTTATTTGTTCCTGGTATGATGTAACATAAATTAATTTAACTTTCACATATTTTATGTTTATCATTTTGTATACTTTTATGGTTATGTTTCTTCTGAGTATTAATATTTTTACACAGCTTATTGCGTACAATTTTAAACGGGAAGTCATAATAAGGTGTTTAAAAAGAGTGAAATATTTTTAACACAATACACATTTTTCAGGCCATGGCAGCACCCCGCCAATTCAAGCAAAAAAGTTTGATTCGGCAGGCTTGGCATACCTTTCTCGAAGCAGTTCAGGCCATTATACTATATGAAGATGAATTTGTCATTTACTGATGTAAAATAAGTTGAAATCGAGATATATTTAATATTACCTCAAGCTTTTCCTTCTCCTTCAATATATCTTCTTCTAACCTGGACCGTTTCGTTTGTAACATTTTTTCTTGCTCCTCTTTCCATTTGTCTATAACAAGAGCTTAATGTTAATTTACAAGTAACATTAATTACTATGATAACATACCTGTATTAATAATCAGTGCATCTAATTTTGCCTTACAAAGATCGGATTTGGGCGAATATTGAAGATATTTTCTGATTGTAATAGGCAGAATGATGAAATTCAAAATTCGATCGACATTTGCCAAAAATCAAGATTCGTTAATTTCAATCTTTGGTAAATAAGTAAAAATCCATTGCTAATAATATACCATTGCTAATCCATTCCATTGCTAATAATGTACCTTACTTATTTGGTTTAGAAGTAAAAAAAAGTATTCAAACAAACAAATCTACCTATGTTTCGACTCTCTTTCAAAGCTATATCTTTGTCTACATTACCGAGCTCCTGCCGATGTGCTTTCTCCTTGTCAGTGAGTTCAGCAGCAGCGCGATCGTTCTCGGCCCTCATATCCGCTATCAGCCGCGTCCTCTGCTCTTGGTATGTCAACTCCAGCTCCAGTATTTGCTTCTCTAGCCTGAAAGTTAGCAGAGTTAAATGAAGTAGTGACGTATGGTGAAGTACCAATATACATTTTACTTGAAAGCAAATATACATTAACTTGAAAGCAAATATACATTTTATATAGGCTTTTACAGGTGAATGAGCACTGCCACTAATGGGTATATAGGCATCTGTGATCAACCTTAGGTAGAATTTGGATTGGCTTCTGAGGATGGCCTCAGAAGCTTTGACACATCTAAGGAATAAGGTGCAAAATCACGTATAAGTATTCAAAATCATCAAACTAGAATAATAATAAAATGCAGAAATAGGTGTGGCAGTGGTGCTTCCAGATGCGAATCATCAAGAATTTTATCACTTTCAAACCAATTTTCTCTGCATCTTTTCTGTACTAATATGTGTGTAATATATACTATTCAATTAATTTCTTGTTCTACTGACTCTATCTCTTTTCTACTTACCTGGAGCTAGCTAGCTGCCTCTCCTTCACCAGCGCAGCCTCCTTCTCCTGTTCCAAGCTCCTCCTGAGCTCTTCCAACTCCGCGGCGTGTTTGGCGTTCGCGCGACCTATTTGTTCAGCGTGGAACATCTTTAGATCAGATATGTCTTTCTGTTGACGCTCGGCCATCTCACGGAGTTCTCCTTCGAGGCCTTTTACTGTTAGTTCCTGCAAATAAATTATTTTACGATTACCAATAACATCATAATTGGTAGAACCCTTTGTGGTTCGCACTCCGGTGGCACCACCGCCGCACCTACTTCTGCCTCATAACAGCAGTGTTAAACGCTGCTGTGTTCTGGTTTGATAAGGGAGACATACTTTTCAGAGGTGTTCCAACTTAGTCCTCAGGAGTAGCGGCGCATCTGTGACCATCAGGTGGACTGCATGCTCGTCTGCTACTCCTATATTATAAAAAATAGTAGAACTTTCGATTTTAGGTTTCAAATTGACATTATCTTCATATACCACAGCTAAATGTTTAAATGTTTCTTACTTACTTTTATTTTTTCAGCTTTCTGACGGACCCAGCGTTGCCTTGCAACCTAAAAATAAACAAGAGTGGTAGTGGTAATACTGATATTAATATTTTAAAATAACCTAACCTAACCTCACCTTCATCTATATTTCATCATTATTAAAAGTATGAAATTTATATCTGCTCGAAACCTGAATAGGTTTGCTCAGTGATACAATATTGGGTTGATGGTAATACATTAAGGTGGTAGAACACTCTGTGGTTCGACTCTGGCGACACCACCGCAATACCTATTTCTGCCTAATAACAGCAGTGTTAAGCGCTGCTGTGTTCTGATTTGAAGGGTGTGGTGAAGTAGACAATTTTCGAGGAACGCATCTTATGCTGATTTCATGTTTAAATTTCGTCGTATCTGGAGTTTATTACAGATGTACATGGGCGGCAGTAACCACTACTTACTTAGGTGTACTACATGCTCGTCTGCTACTGCTATATTATAACAATACCTGTTGTGCTGCCGCCATCTTGTCGTGTTGGTTCCGTAGCTCCAGCTTGTAGCGGTCTTCGAGCGCCTGTGCAGAACGCTTCCATCTCTCCTCCAGAGATCGACGTTCGTCTACCAATTGTTCTATGCGATGGTTAAGGGTTTTCTTGTCGTTGATCAGCTGCGAATAGTTTATTATGGCTATGTCAAAAGTGGGAAAATTTCGGGTGGTTTGCCTGTGGTTTCAATACAATATTGTGATTATTTTTATAGCAGCAACATTTAGCACTGCTGTGTTCTGGGTTGACTGTGATAACGTATAAATATGTGTTTTCCAAGTGAATTCTGGACCTATTTGTATTTGGTAAATAACATCGATAAGTACCAGTGAACAGCCAATATCAGGTAAACTTCAAACCCATTTACTACTTCTAGCATATATAAAATGTGCAGACAAAAAACAATGATTCAACAAACAACTCACCTGATCAATGAAGTTCTGATGTCTTTTGATGGTTTCCTCGCACTCTTGTTTCACTTTCGCTATGTTGCGATTAGATTGCTTTTCCAAGTTGCTCACTTTGTTTATCATCTGAAACATTTTAAACTTATAGTGTCACTTCTCCTTCAGAGCTTTATCTTTTGCTATAAGATCTATTTTAAGACAAATATTATCAAGTCTTTAAAAATACCTTAAAGAGTCCTCTTATTATAATAGTAAAAAGAAGCACCAGCTACTTGAGAAATGACGTCACATATCCAGTCTTTTATATTGCTCCAAAGTTCAATTTGATATAAACAAATAATAAAAGTTGATATGATTTAGATACCTGTTCCTTATGATTGGTGAGGCTCTCCTGCAACAATGCGATGCAGCAGGAGCGCTCCTCCAGCTGAAGGGAAGCTGTGACTAGCCTTTGTGCTAACTCTGTCTGCGGTAGCTTTAACAGTGCTTCGAGCCTGTCGTACAAGAAGTTACAAAATGACATTTACATTAGAACCATTTCATTTTTGCAATTAAATTTATCATCATTACTGCCCCACTGCGGGGCACGAGTCTACTGACAGAATGAGAAGGATTAGGCCATATCATCTGCGCTGGCCAAGTGCGTATCTTCACATACCTTTTGAAAACTGTTTTTTAAGATTTCTCTGGTATGCAGATTTCCTCACGATGTTTTTTTTCATTTATCGCTTAACAAGTGATAATTAATTTCTAATACACACATAAATTTGAAAAGTTAGAGGTGCGTTCCTAGGACTTTAACCCCGGACCCCTCGCTCAAGTGGTCGAGTTTTAACTGATTTATAAACAAATAATAATGACTTACTTCGGAATATTCTGTGGCGTTGTGCTAGTAACTACCGATAAAGCATCATTAGCGCTTTGCTCCACTTTTTCGAGGAACTCAAATATTTCCCTAGAACATAAAACAGTGCGATGTGTTAATAATAAGTTCACTTGAAGGACAGAAAATTTAAATGATTTTAAAGTTCAGGTTAGATTACTTACATGAAGTTGTCTTTAGGCGATGTGTTCCTTTCTTCTTCCTTAACTTCAGACGTAACAGTATTGACGTTAGATGCTGTGATCACTGGGCCATCTCCATAACTTTCTATCTCTTTCAACATTGAATATATATCCAGTACAGTCGACTTTGTACTCAATTCTGTTGCTTTCGGTACACTTGCCTTTACCGGAGACGGAGGTTTTGGTGTGGGATTCGATTTTATTTCAGCAAATTGGTCATCATTTATATCAGTATTTCTGTCTGAAGATTTTGGACGAGATTCAAGTGATTCTTCCACAAGTGACTCTATTTTATCTAATTCGAGAATTCTTGGTGAAGGAGCGGATAGTGACATCCACGAATCAATGTCTTTATCATTTTGAACGCTCTCGATTCTAGCGCTAAGGGGAGCTCGCATGCTGAATGCATTTTTTTGTGGCTGTGTTTGGTTGCGTATATTAACTGGCACATTACTTTTACCAACTGTGTTCTTGTTGGCACGATTATTCCAATCCTGTTTATAATTTGGGTTCTCTTCCATTTTCGATGTAGGCTTGTTAACTTTTCGTTCATTTCTTCTAAGATTTTTAAAAGTATTGTCCTTAGCATAATCGCTCTTAACTTTTAAGTAGTTTTGTATCAGTTCTTTAGTCGTCACTTTCGATATGTCTTTTTTAGTATTCCCTAAAGCGTTTTTGTCATTTAAAGTCATATCGTCACTTGTATTTGTACTTTCCTGGGAATTATCACTTAGATCTTGTTTATGTTCAGTGAAAACATTAGAATGCTCTTCAAACATCTTATCAATATTTAGAGGGGTTGGGGAGATGGCATCTGTTTTAATATCTTTGATTGTAAGATCGTGTAAGTTATCAATAGCCTTTAACTCGTTTTTATAATCCTCAATTACTTTTGACGTGTAGGCTTTAGTGCTGCTGTTTACAAGATAAGAAGGGTATTGGAAATTGTCATCATCAAGCTGGTTTTTGGTGGAATTAGCAAATTCACTTATACCGGGGATTTGAATGTCACTTTTAACTGGAGTATTTTGTGGAGGGATTGGTTTGTCTTCCTTTCTTATGAAGAAATCTTTGTATAGCAAACGACTATGATTCAAAGGTTCCACCCATTTCTTATCGGAAGGATGAATGTTACTGAAGCTTTTATCATTGCTATTTGAAGAAACACTGTCTAAACTTTTGGGTTGATCTGCGATTTTTTCTTGCGAGTTAGATTTGCGAAGAAACGACGTGGATGGGAGAGAATAGTTTTGAATAAAGGACTTATCTTCTTTTAATCCACTCTCAGTATACCCGGAATCTTTAGATGAAGCATCAGTAAGAATCAGTGTGCTAGACATTTTTGGTTGATAGAAACTAGACGTGTTAGCTTGAAACTCAGAATAAAATTTACTATAATTTTGCGTCTCATTCACAAAAGGCCTTGAATTTTTGCCAAAATCATCAGCTTGTATATTTTCGACATAGGTTTTCAAAGCTGCCTCACCATCTTTGTTGCTCGTTACTTCCTTGGCACTCTGTACATCTACTAGAGAATTCTCAGGAGTGAGACTAATCATGTTATGAGACGGAATGCTTTCTAAATCTTGAGTAGATTCCTCTTCAACTAAAGAGAGTTGTTGCTTAGTCATTGATAAGCGGCGGGCGTAGTTATCTATAACTCTTTCAACATCTAAATTATCATTTTTCGGTCCAAAGGATACCCGACCTGTGAGACCATCGCCAACTTTACTGGCATCTTCAAATGGAATGAAGTAAGATTCATAGGAACGATTCTTGAAGGTAGGGGAGGGACTACGCTGATCAAACATAGCTCTACTTCTAGAAGGAGATGGTGTTCTTGAAGATCTTTCAGTTATTTTAATTTCTAAGCCATAATCATGATTTGCATCTTCATTTATTGTGTTGTCCATGCCTCTACGACCCTTCTTTGCTATATTCTTGTACTTTAAATGATTCCTAGGATTTGCAGTCCTACCTTTAGGTCCGGATTGGGCCTTTGCTTTTATTTTAGTTCCTAGACTTATGAAAGTGTCTTCTGAACCATAGTCAGATGCATTACTACATATTTCCTTACTGTTTCTTGGCAATTGGTTAACAGTAAGTAGCTTTTCAGTAGGTGGTAGAATTCTTACAGTTGTAGGAGAATCTGGAATAAAAAAAGCACAATTACATAATTACATAAATGCTGCAATATTAGGACTGTGATCAGAAGTATATGAGTCTACCATCATTTCTGTCTTAAGAGAAAAATATATGCAGTCCTGATTCATAGGGTTATATTAGGTTTTAAATTTTACCTTCAAAGGTCAAATCAAATGCATCTTTGCACATATTTTATTAGGAGTATATTAAACATATCTCCATGTGACAGTGATTAAATAAAATTAAGTGAATTGCAGTGTGTTTGCTGATCTTATTTCATTAGAATAAAAAAGATAATATGTTTAAATTATTGTAATTTTGCAAATGTTATGTAATGCCATCCCATTTTTTCTTTGATTTCTTTGCAATAGAGGATACTTGTATAGCTAATAATATCTTACTATTATAAGACTGTAGTAAGTCAGCACTGAAGGACTTTAAGAAGCTCCTGGTAGAAGGGCCCCGATCCTTGGTATCTGCAGAGAAGGGCCTTTTGAATCTCTCCTGATTTTCCTGTAACATTTTATCATAAAATTACTTAAAATAAATAGATAATTTATAATAAATTTGACATAATTGATAAATCACTGACATCAGCTGTGATTGGCACAAACCAGCAACATAAAAACTTGTTTTTTTAAATGTTTTTATATTTTGACATGTATATAAAACCTAATATTCACAGCTACGCCCAACTTTTCTGTTTCTACTACTTGTAAAGATTAAATCTTCGATTTTAAGCTTTTTAGCTCATTATATTTAAGCCAATTATTACACATTAACTAATGACGAATCAATGATAAAATTAAGTTACCATAGTGATGCTACACACTAATTAAGATTATGGATTCCTTTTTATTTACAAAATTATTTTATTAAAGTAACAGAAAATGAGGATATTCTAAATAAAAGTAAGAACCGGAGGCTTCATATTACACTGAGCACTATTTACTACATTTTTTTTTGTTCTGTTATTGAATAAAATATTACAATTGAATATATTTACCGGTGTTATTGAGTTTTGTAAGGCTGAACGTGGACGATTTCGATTCCGTCTATCTTCCTTCCTCTTACTCCGGTACGAAAGATTAACAGGAGAGCCGAGTAGCCGAAAATTAGCGTTGTCTTTCGACATTCCTGCATCTGTAGCCAAAACTATGGAGCATATCGCCACTTGAATCAAGGAATAACAAATCGTATTATTGACATTTTATGAAAATTGTTTGTATTGTCGTTGCTAGGCAACAAGGTCTTACTCTCCACAGATTATGTAAAGTACTCTTTTTTACTGAGTGTGAAGCGGCCTTAATGGTATTAAAAATATATCTTCTTGTAATTCCTGTTTTAATTTAATGAGTCATGTTTTAAAATGCGAATAAGTGTAGGTTTTAAAATATTTTTATCTAAATGTAATAGTTATAAAACTGTGGTGTTGCCACATACCTAAATAATCAATAGCAATAACGAAACGCTGGTAGAGCCAAAGTGATGACGTCATAGATAAAAATACGTCGATTGCATTGGCCAATGCGTTTCTATTCACCGAATTCAGCTTCAAGAAAAACAGTTTTCGCTGGAAATCGGATTCCTACGGTTCTCTCTTGTGTTTCGCGAAGCGTACTCATTATTTTGATTTGAAGGTTGCATTATTCGGTGACTCTGTCAACGTAATTCGTTATTTTAGGTCTGCGCAAAGTTTATAATTAGTGAATTAAAACTTTGTGTTTAGAGTGGTTTTATTTTTAAACAGTAAAAATGTTCAGCGGAATCGCAGGTGAGGCAAGAGCTTTATTTTTTTAATACTTATAATTTACTACTTTTTATGTAATGTTTAAAAACAAAAGGTACTGGATTTTAAAAGTAAGTAAAAAGGCAAGTATGTACCACTTTTTTAGAATTAGATCTTATACCATGTATTCGTAGTAGCATTAAATTCATAGGTATGTAATGTTACGAATTTCACTGCTTTGATTTTTATCGTTTAAATATATTATAATAAAGTTGGTAAGTATTAGATGGATTCCATTCATAGATGCTGTAAAATACATATAGGTAGGTGCTAATAGATTTTGTAAATAAATTCATAAAACACATTTTATTATCTTTTAAATCTAAGTCTCCATCATTTTATATCGTATATCGAAAATTTGTAAGTAAAGAAAAATATAAATATGTTTATGATCAACGCGCTGCGTGGTTTGTCCCACAAAATAAAAAATCTGCATTTACGCAGTATATAATTATATATACGCAATACGCACTATATAATGCAGCAATGCAGTCATGTCATGCGGATATGTAAGTCTTTGGCCACTGGTTCTATTCGGGTACAGAGCCACAGACTACTTAGGAAGTTAGGGATAGGACACAGTGCGGGTGTTACACAACCCTAAACCCGCAAACTGCACTGACAACCTAAACCCACAAACTGCGTCGGCATCCCTTATCTGCAGTTACAATTGTAACTTCGATATCTAATATTACGTGAAAAAATGTAGCTATAGAAAATAGGTGCATCGTCAAATTTCAATTTCAACAAAACTCTACCCCACACCATAATGGTTACGTTAACATTGACTTAATTATTTAAACTTCTAAATGAAGCATAACCATCCAGTCATCCCCAGAATCCCATGTCATCATGTTATTTCTGAATTAGCGCTTACAGTTTTTAGCATTTGAAAAGGGTTACATCAGTCTTACGATGCACTTATGTGTATGACGCAATAACAAGAAATTTTTGACCAAAACAGCCTTTTAAAAATACGCGAATCTGGCAGCACACCAAAAACAATGTCAACTTAATTAAAAAAAAAACACCAAACGCGCGAAAATTAAATACGTAATTTAACCTCAATTAGAACCGACGACTATAATTTAATGCAGTATTTTTGATGCAGTTTTATGTGACATTTCTGTAAGAGGTCAATGCGGTTGTTACGCAATCGGGCTAGTGGCTATGTGCCTTTAGTATGCGCAGCGGTTTTGCAGCAAGAATAGATGTGGGCGTGGTACCTCTACAGCGGAAAACTCGAATTTAGCTTTTAACAGTAAAATTTAATACCGTTTGCAATATTAAAAAATAATATCGAGGTGGCAATTTTAGTTTAATGCTATCGTTGCTTCCAGATAGTAATTCCGTAAAATTATAAACGACGCCAAAACAAACATTTCGCCGAAAATTTGTTTAATACGGATCTCATTAATAAGCAAGGGATTCATTTCTTCATTAAAGACTAGAAGAAATTGCTACTACCTATGTTTTCAAGAATGTTGAAGGATTCATAAATTAATAATTATTTCGTTACTTAAATAAAGATAGGGATGCTTTTGCAATACAATTTATCCAATGCAGGGAATGCGACAGGATAATGCGGTTATTGCGCAACTACATCTCTACATCTCTATACTTTATACTCAAAATATTTCTGGTTGTATTACTCATTTTATGATTCACTTCTTTATATAAATGATGTCAGTTGAAATCGGAATCTTAAGACGCATTAGTGACGAGTGTTAAATCATAGTAAGCTACTAAGTTAATATTTATTTTCCTACGTATTACGTATATAAGAAATGAATTTATTCAGTTGCTTAGATCGAATGAAAAGTAGAGGCAATGAATACTAACCACTTAAGAATAATGTATTGCAAATACACAATATGTACTGTAGTTACTGCATACGCAAAATCGTTTCTATACCACGGCTCTTAGCCTCTTATCATAATTACTGCTTTAAACTCTACTATACTTGATCTTAATACAATGTGTTTTTTTCTGTAAATTATACTCATACTTAATACAATTTAGTAGCCATAAAGAATACCTACGGCATAGTAAATAAAGAGTGTTCGAGTGTTGAATACGTATCACGACATATATTCGCATTTTGCATATTAAAACAAATGAGGTGTTAATATTGTTTTCAACATTTTTTCATGCATTTCCATTGTTATTCTAATATTGTATTGAAGATATAGATGCTCTAAACGTGTAGTTTTCTCAGTTCTAACGTCGAAGAAATAGGAAAGTTATAAAACTACAGCTGTCCTGCAGTTGTTGCACTCATAAATATGTCCCACTCATAAATATATATAATATGTAATACGAAGTAATCCAAATGTATGGTTGTAATTTCAGAGTCAACTCATAATGTCCAGATTATTTCTTCTACACAACCCTGTTATTCTTACTATGTAGACAATTCTCTACTAACCATCACTAGAGTATCGTGGTAGAGTTTACGTATCGTGGTAGAGAACGTATTCCTGAAATAAAATAGATAAGTGCGTTTACGTAAAACAATAGTTGAAATAGAATAACGAGGTCACACGAGACGACCGCCTCGACCGTGGACTGCGGACAGGACAGAGCCCGTGATAGCTGGATAACGAATGTTTTGAAATACTCGGTAATGAGTTTATTATCAAGTGACCATTTAGTTTTATGACTCATGGGCTGACAGCTTCGAGAATGCGCTTGTCTTGTGTTCATTGCAGTTTATTATATGATTAATGAGATGAAACAACGTGTGGGTTTACGAATGCAGTCCACTTGATGGTATGTGGTTTATAGTCTATTGGTATGAACTATGAGTGACCGTAAATATCACAGAATTCCTGTCTTAAACTTATTACAACGTATATATACGTTTGTATACTTCTTAAAGTGGAATGCCTCATGTATCATACCTATATTGTACAATACTTTAAAAGTAAAGTCCGTCAACGAGACCGATTATGAATGAATTTGTAGATGGACTTTAGAACGAATCGACGTTCGCTGCTTTTTTTAATCTGTCGTAAATATACCTGTGTAATGAGTAGTAGAATTTCAGGGGTAAACAACACGACCTTTTGCTGTTTTCATAATGTATACAAATACTAATATTTACATACAATAAGTACTAACAAATATTACACTGTATAAAGCACGTTATAATATGTATACAACTACTGCATTGGCGTTTGTACTGCGGCTTTAGGGTACACTTTATCCAGAAATTGAGGAAGAATTACTCAATGGGCTTACAAAAGAAATACCATTTTACAAATTAATAGACTGTATTTTGTTCACGATAATACAATGATTTAAAGTTTATACCATTAACCTATTAACCAAAAACGGCAGAAACTCCATCATTCGTAGGTCAAAGGAAGGTCAGTTAAGTAATTTATAGGAGGCCTAAACTTAAACCTACCCAAAAATAAACCTGTAAAGGATAAATTACAACGTTCAAATTCAAATTATTTATTTGCCAGAACACAGTTATTACACAGATATTATGTACAATTGTACATACTATAGTCCAGTGTGTTCTCCTGTATTAGGTTTGCAAAATACATTTTTTTATAAATTAAAATTATTGACTAATTAAATTATGAAAACAGAATGGCATTATAATTTTATTCCTTTAAATATAAGGAAAATATTTTTTTGCGGTAATCAATAAACACACTAAATTGTCGGTAAACTACGCAGTGCATAATATTAGTTTAAATTCAACAAAGTAGTTTAAAGGCGCTAAAACCGCTAAATACCTACATAGTACCTATCGTCCGAGTCACGTCCAATTCTCATTTAGTGTTCGAGCCAAGAATATAAATCGTAAAGCATGTGTGTTTGAGAACATTGTGAGTCGTTTATTTATAGAGCTGCACATTCGTTTTGGGAAAAATGTTTGATTGTGTGCTTAAACCTGAATTTGGAATGCAAAATGAATCAGCAAAGTATTGTGACACTATCAGTACATTATTGACCCACTGCGGACAAGTAGATCACACATATTTTTTAACAACTCAGGCTTGTAGATTTCCTTCAAAGTTGTCCTTCGTAATGCTTAAAACAGTACATTCATTAAAATTTAAACAGCATTTCAATTGCTCCTCTTACCTCTTAGGTACCCTTGGGAAGTCGGTCATTTTAATATAAAATTAATACCGTTCAACAATGACTCATGCGAAATTCTGCTTTGTAGAGCGCAAAATGCAATCGCCATATTTATTATTATGGATGTCCATATGCGCGTAATTCGTGAATACTACGCAATTCGATAGAATTTCGTATGTTTCAAATCAAAATATTTCCTTCAAAGTGGATTCTTTACTACTTGAACGTCAACAAACTAAAATAGAATTTGTTTGAGAGGCCACAACCTTTTCGGTTTCTACTTAAGAACATTTTTATGTGCGATTTATGGAATAGTAAAGCTTATCATTGTTAAGGAAATTGATCAGTTTATCGATAATTACTTGTCCAGTAGATGTGACTGCGTCTTGCTCATCAATAAAATATTTAGTACACACCTTATAGAGACCTTACACCATACAATTTAACTACGCAGTCATGTATGCGGAAGCCCGATCGATAAGCTGACATCATCTTGCAAATAGGTCCACTTCGCATAAAATTAAAATTGGAATTGTGTGGATATTAGTGGAATAAAATTATATATGAAAAAAAAACTTATTTATTTACAAAACAATGTTACCTATGCATCGTCGTAGTACAAGCTAACTAAATTGTAAATAGATGGTAATTACTCTGACGGTCATCTGCGTAAAATTTTATTAGCGAACACAACGATCGTGTAGGCGTCGAAACACGCCGAGTGCTCGTGCACTGATCCGTGCTCGCCCTGAGGTCAGGGCTGGCCCATTCACCGGTATTATTCCACACAAGATTCCTTTCGCGACTCTGGGTGCATCCCTCTAAAAGGATTTGCGTTTTTTACCTATGCTAGCTTCAGCAACTTGATCAGAGATGGCGCTACAGGACCTTGATCACAAATCACGTTATCGAAGTTTTTTTAAAACATTTAGCTAGCATAACTTACAACTTTCAAAGTAAGTCTCGCGAAGTATAACCACTTTTCAGGGAGTACCTAGCTCGATGGGAAAACTTTTTTTGAAAAAAGTAGTACGCATAATAATGGAAATATTCAAACCATTGTTTTTAAGTTATATTTTCCGTACTATTGTTTAGTGGCGCGTTACTTTTGACCTTTATTAGTTCACATATCATAACACACATGACTCATCTGTAATCTATGAAAACTACAATAATTAATATCCTAATTATCTAAAATATAAAAACACGTTAAGATAATATTACGTACGTTTTTATCTCAATGTGTTTATAGGTATATTTTTTCCATTCTGATTATTATATCATCGGTATAAAGGTAATCGGTTTGTGCATATAAAGGTGAATAAGTCACAATAATAAGTATGTCATTTTATGATAAATAACTGCATTTGGGCGTAGAGACTTGTTTGATTCACCTAAAACCGTTGTTTTAAAATTAAAAGCAGAGGTATTTTATTAAAAACTTGAGCCTACATATATATGGAAAATTTATTTTATTTTTTAAGGTTCCGTATTCAAAGGGTAAGACCGCGACCCTTTGTATTATTAAGCCTCCGCTGTTTATCTGTCCGTCTGTCATAGAGCTTTATCTCTTTAACCGTAATAGATATACCTGTACCTGCTTGAATATTTTATATAATATGTAGTTACTATGATAAGTGATAACAAATACTATAAATGCTATTTTAATATATAGTTTTAAATATTATTTATATCGATACAGAACCCTGTGTGCGACATCAACTCTCACTTGCCTATTTTATTAACAGTGTAAAATTTTTGACATTACCTGGTATTGTTGATCGAAGATTATTTTAGGAGCAAATTTTTGGAGATATTTACATAGAGTAACTATATATGTAAGTATAACATACTTTATTTGTTTACAAACAAACGATGCACGTTTAGTTAGATGCTAATACAATTTGTAGACGTCTAATTAATGAGTTTAAATCATGAGTCACGATCACGAACAATGGCAACTTTGTCCAGTAGACAGCATAATTACGATTAGGCAGTCCTTGAATATTGCCTAATATAAAATGAGGCACGTGGGAATCTTTTAGCTAAAACATTGAAAAGAACAGCGTATTGCGACATCCAAAATACTGGAATTAATTTGGTACTGTACCTACTTGTTTGTAAAACAATAGTTAAAAGTATTTGCTGATTATATAAATTTAGCAAATGCAAATAAGTATTCTATTTGACATAATTCCGAGAGTTCAATTAAGAATCCTAGGAAGTACCTGGGAATTTTCCGTTCAATTTCTCTACGCAAACGGATATGTACTTATGTTATCCCGCCAAAAACAAAGGTGATAATAAATTGTGATCCCTATAGTTTGTTTATAGCAAACAACTCGTCGATGGTATTCGAACAATAAATGAAAACAAATCTCGCAAGGCAAGCCATGACATCATCAAGGTCAGCCGGTGTCGGACCCGGCTCCATTTAGTGCGACCAACTTGTCTCTTTCTATCATATCCGATTTAGAATACGCGGGAATGGGACGGGAACAAAGCAATGTTTTCACGATAATATCAAATTCTGACTGATGTATGCACTTATATAGGCGTCCGTGGATGCTGCACGGGAATAATATAATTTGAGGTGTAGGTGGAGGTTAATTGTATGTTTTAGATGCATATCATGTCACGGGAATGTTGGAATTTGAAGGGTTAAGGCATAGATTAGTAAAGATCACTCACTCCTAACAAGAAAACGTAACTAGTTTTGACAATTATATAATAGTTGCGTAAAAAAGTTTTGCCACGTCTCCGTGCTAAAATATCCCAAAAATATTTAAAATAATTATTTATATATTATGTAAATTACGCAGTATTAGTTATTTATTCGTAAATTTTCTCTAAAAATGTTTTTATTTGTCAAGAATTCAAAAAAAGGACTTACTAATAAGCCGTTTGTGGCTTCATTCAATTTCAAGGCGGCGAAGTATCTTTACTAATCTATGGGTTAAGGCCGATAGTATCGCGAAGTAGGTAAGGGTTAACACTTAACAGACCTCACACAGACTACGAAGAACTCTTAAGGCTGCTAATATAAGTATATTATTATTTCCTTCGTCTAAGAATAATTAAGGCCTGTGTTCACGACTTAAGTATCATACGATTTGAAATACTATTTCCGGCGCCGGTGCGGTAAGCTTATTCTACTAGAACATAAACTCGTCCATAAATAGAGTCGTCCCATTAATGTTAATATAATCATAATGTAGCCAAATGAAAAACATTTTCCGGTGCTATTACCTTAATTACCAACCCTACCTACTTAAGATGTTGGATAATAGCGAAGTACAGTCAATAGGTGGAAATAAGAACAAAAACCTATTGACTGGATAATAATGTAAGTAAGTAACTTCACTAATACCTACCTATAGTTTGATAAATACAGTGCGGTAACCTGACCTCTTATTATTGCAAGTATTACGATCACAGGCACTTTAGGCATGACTTACACAAAATATTTGGTAAAAATGTATTGTTTCGCAAATTTCTTAGTAGGCATAATATCGATTCTTGATTATTTCTTAATGTCAAAAATAAACATAAGCGCAAATGAAATGCTTCTATTTAACCGGCTTTAATTATTTAATAAACAATGGAGTACGGCTTAAAGCGCAAATTGGCTCAAGAGTCGATGACATCAGTAATATAATACGAGTAGAATAATGATGTCATCTGTGTATCGTAGACCGGATACCCGTCTCAGCATGTCAGTCTAGACCAGTCTATCTAGGGGTAATGTACCAATTGAGATTTTGTATGCGGATTAGGATGAGAGTACGCGTAATGGAGAATGTAGGTGCGTGGGCTGATTTAGATATAAACGTAGGTCTAGTATATTTTGCCTGTAAATGAACTAGACTGGTAAATAGTTACATGCTACAAGTTGAATAAACTTAAGTATGTTGTCTTAAGTGGATAAGATTTACATTATACTTGTTAAAAATTGATTATGACATGAACTTTCTCCATTCTAAAAGATGTCAGGAAGTCGTTTTCGTATGCTTGCATCGATATTTCTGTGCGAATGATCTAACTCTAAAAATGACGAATTATTTGAAAATATAATTATTGAAAGTGGTGACTTTCTGTATAGTAAATATCGATCCTCGCAAAAAATATGAACGTCTTTAAAACATGAATGAAATTAAAGTTATTTTTGTCAACGAGGCGAATATTTTCCAGTGACAATATTTCTCGTACTCTATTACCAGAACATCACATAGAGCGCATAAGGTTCGCCAGTGTTATATGATTTAATTGTGTTATATAAATTTGATTTTGCAAAAAAGGTAATTTCACATATAAAATAATAGAGTTATTCATGTTTAAGGATCGTTCCAACGTTCCAAACCTTTGGCTGGGTTCGGTAGATGCATCTATATAATTACATAAGAACATTGAAAAAGCAATGCTTTTTCGCACACAATCACTAAGTACGACATTGGACGGTAATTTACGTTCACTTTTATTAAAGGTTCATTCGTAAGTATTATATTACCTATAAACGTTGCAATTGCTCGTAAAATGTTATCAATCTTATATATAAAATTCGTGTCACAATGTCAGTTACCGTACTCCTCCGAAACGGCTTTACCGATTTTCACCAAATTTTACATGCATATTCAGTAGGTCTGAGAATCGGCTACTATCTATTTTTCATACCCCTAAGTGATAAGGATTGTTCACCCTTAACATTTTATTATTTATATGGCAACAACGTTTTCTAGCTAGTTTTTATACAACGTTATGACCTACCTTCGAGGTCTAAAGGTCGTGTTCTAATAAGTTTATACGGAATAGAAGGTCGATGATAACATAACTTTCAAAAGGGTTACCTCTATCATCGTTTGTTTGGGGCTAACTCACGCCAGTATACGTCTCTATTTCAGTTTCACATGAAAAACAATCACAAACACTGAAGTTCCTTAGAATCTTTGTTTTTTAATCGATTCAGTTCGAAGAAAAGCTGTTACGAAATTGTCTTTACCAAGAATAAGGTGTATGAGAAATAGGAACGTGTAGAGTCGAAAACAACAAAGAAACTACATATTACTATGTCAAATATAGTCAGTTGCAGTGATAGCCTAGTCATAAATATTCTGTCCGAGGTTCGGATTACTTCTAATTTCACACACTTCTAATGCTATAAAGTTATTTTTGCTTTACTGTTTAAGGAAAACATAGCGAAGAAACCCAAATATATGAGAGTATTTTAAAAGATGTTCTCAAAAGTGTTTTAAGTCCAATCCGCACTTGTCTAGCGTGGTGTCCTACGTACTTAATCCTCACTCACAATGACGGAGACCAGTCCAGCAATGGGATAGAAATAGATTCATATCCGACATACACATAAATTTCATATATCTGTTTAGATAAGTTTTATAGGTAAAGTTGACTTGATCACCGCACCTCAGCCCATAAAACTTAACAGCTAGGCGTCGATCAATACCTGGATCTAGGTTGTAGTCAGCTCGGCGACACCTAGACTGGTGGGTGGCGTATTGTACTGGGAATTGCTCTATTTACTAGCTTTATGAGCTCATCGGCCGACTAGCTTTTGTAGCTCAGCCACATGGAATTATTGTTTCCTTTGCAAAATAATTAATTGTGTCGTACTTGTACGACTAGTTAGTTAGATTGTCACATTATATTTATATCTATCAATGTGATAGAGAATTATTTATGGTTCACTACGTATGGACTAGTCGTCTGCCTTATAATAGCAGTGGTAAGCGCTGCCATGTTCTGGGTTAAAGGGTTTGGCAGGAGAGAGATATTCACAAGAGGCGTACCATCTACCAACTGACCCATCAGTATTATATAACGGATCTGTGACCAATATTCAATAGTAAAATCAATATAAGCAAAACACAAAATTATTCCAAAGGTGATTATTAGGTAGAATTTCAATTTCATTAATGGAACATTTTTCTACGGTAAAAGAACATAATGTGATAAATATAGGGGGGTTTTGGGGGTGAAAACTGAAAATCTACCAAACTGTACTTAATTTTGACTATGTAATACCTCCTGTCTAAGAAGGCGTCATTATCAGTGGAAAATAAAGGTCCAACGGTTTATTAGTCTGCAAACACTGCAATGGGTCGCTCGATCAATACCTAGTTGCAGACTTGTAGTCTCCAGGGCGCCTGTCGGAATCTAGACTTGTAGGCGGCATCCACTATATAATATATGACGCAATATGTACAGTATACTGTATTGCGTCACATTTTTACAGTTCATAACTCACTCGGCGTTTTAGCCTCTTCCAAGGACATTTAGTAATTTTTATAATTGGGTTTTATGAATGAAATTAATTTAATGTTAGAAACTGCTTTTGCATATACGTTACATTACTCGGATTATTGTTCTTATTCTAATTAAATCTTTATAGAATTGAATACCTGCTAATATGATTTTTGGGATTTGTAATCAAATGGTGAAACGTTTCCCTTATAATTTCGTAGAGTCCATCTGTCTGTTCTTCTGACAAAATAAATACTGCACAAAATATATTCTGTGCAATGTACATATCGCTCAGTACATAAGTCTTTCTTGCCCTACCATGTTCAAGTAAATACGCAATTCTGATTATACTCAGGAAGAACTTCGTACCGGAATAAGGTATTTTCCGTTATCATTTTATAAGTAACTTCAATATTTTATTATATTCCTGACGTTAAGAACTTCATTACAAAGACACGTAACTGTGAGGATGAAGACAATGAGTACTAGGTAATGATTAATCCATTGTATGTACGACGGAAATAGAATTCTTGCTATGATTATGTGAATGACTCCACATTATCAGCATAATACGAGCATTTGTGCAAGTACCTACTACTGTGCTACAATGTTTATTATCTTTATATCTGTATATCTTAAACAATACTCATTAATGTACTTAAAACAATAGTTTGTAGAGTCATATTACAAATGGTATGATAAAAAAAAAATGGTTAGTTACGTAAATAATTGACTTTATAACTGCTTTGTAGTATCTACCTTAAGTACAACATGTAATTGTGTCGATGCCAGGCTGTCGAGTTCATCATTAAATGAATCATCGTGAAAATAAATAATAGTTAAAAAAAAAACTAAAAAATACGCTTTTATAAAAAAATCGACCAAAAAATGAAAAATAAATAATAGTTTAAAAAAACTGAAAAAAATACACTTTTTATAGAAAATCCAACTAAAAAATAGAAAATATTTTTTTTTAAATTTGAATTAAGAATAGTGTAAATAAGATAAAAATATTTTTTATTGTAAAAAAAGCGTGGGGTGCATGGTGTCAATTTATTGATAGATATTGAGTAGAAGGATTATCATTTTGATAATATCTTAAAAAGCACCCCACGCTTTTTTTACAATAAAAAATATTTTTATCTTATTTACACTATTCTTAATTCAAATTTAAAAAAAAATATTTTCTATTTTTTAGTTGGATTTTCTATAAAAAGTGTATTTTTTTAGTTTTTTAAACTATTATTTATTTTTCATTTTTTGGTCGAATTTTTTATAAAAGCGTATTTTTTAGTTTTTTTTTTAACTATTATTTATTTTTCATTTTTTAGTGATTATTTTTGGCGATTATTTTAACGATTATTACGTAGCGTATTATCAAGTTTATCTTTCGAATCAGCATCAGCACCTTTGCTTAGCAGTGCAAAAATGAATATTGGGTCATTGTTTAACACAGCTGTATGAAGTGGTGTTTTACATTGGTGTTTATTTTTATTGTTAACGTGAAAATCCCAGAGGAGTTGTTGAATGACATCCGAATTGCCAATGCTAACTGCTTTCTTTCATAATTTATACCATATCCCAGGTCCTCTATCTTGGATAAAAGTAATCACGGAAAAAGGATGATAGAGCATCTTTTAAAAACAGGCGCTGATGGCAATACTCAAGAAGTTGAGGTCAGGTCAGGTCAGGTCAGGTCAGGTCAGGTCAGGTTAGGTTAGGTTAGGTGATCGGCGCGCCTGGTAGATTCCTTTATTGGTCTTAACGCAGACCTTCCGGGTCTCAGGAAAACAAAAATCGCTGATCCTGATTATCCTAGTAACGATAACGGGTCAGAATGTTTAAAATATTGAATTGTCATCGGTCCTTAATAAGTATGCCAAATTTCGAGTTAATCCGACGTTTTGAAGGGGGTTAAAATCATGTTCAAAGATTCCGTTACATACTAACATACCAACATACATACGTCTGAAGCTAATAAAAGCGTATTAAAAAGACGAAACAGGGCTTTCATACAAAGATTTTTCTTGTTTGTGACTACCTAGATACACAAGTGATTAGAAATTATTTATCTTAGTGTTATTACAAACTCACTCTTCATTTCACACTGAATAAATTTCGTCAAATAAATGCATGGCCTGACACTCTAATATGGCGGTTCGAATTTTCTTAACCACCCTTATGATATGGGTGTCAAATAAAGGGTCTGCTGACAATAATACGAGAAAGCATGTTTTTAAAAAATGCATACCTATTGTAGAGTTCGTGGCAGCAAGTAGACAATTCTTCATCTTAAATTAATGTTCTTAATCTGGATATGAGTATTACTAAAGTCTAAATTTATCCGTGTCTGAAACAATCTATTTTATGTGCGGATAACGTGACTGCCGTTATAGTTATTGCAATAAAATAATTGTGTTCTGAAATATTTCATATGTGACCTACTTGCTTTAAATAATTAAAATTAAAGTGTTTATGTTTGATCTCTTATATTTTCTAACTGTAAACTGCATATTGCACGACTCATGATGCGAAGCATCAGAGAGTGCTTTACGATCGAAAAAATTTTTTCGCTTCATTTTGGCGGCTATTTTTATTATTATAGCCTTGATAGTTCACGGAATCAAGATATTTTGCATACTATTGTCGAGATAATTTAATGGAGATTAATTCCATACTTTTTAAAAATTGATTTACTGCAATAGAATTGGAAAAAAACACCAAAATAGGTCAAAAAATTTTCCTGTCCGTCATGTGTGAAACCTGAAAACACTGTAACTTGTGAAAAAATCCATCATTTGAGTTATTTTTTTTTTTTTTATTCTAATCGACGATTGTAGGTCACTGAATGCGAATGATTAATTAATTCAGTGTCGTTTAATTGCAATTAATAAAAAACGAAAAGTACAAGACTGTATATCTATAGATATTATGTACATTTATTCCACCAGGGGCGCTTGTGCAGTACCTTCTCCCTACTACAGCTGTTTTTTCGGCAATTAATTTTGAACGACTTAAGCTTTTTTTATATATATTTCATAATTAAATGAGCATTATGAGTCGTGCACTTTTGGATTTTCCAAACTTTATTCTTTTAATGTCATGAAAGGTGTCCAGAAGTAGAGAAGCCTTTGTGGTTTGACTCCGGTGGTATCACCGCTACTTTTCTTCCTGCATTACAATAGTATTGTTAAACGATGCTGTGTTCTGCTTTGAAGGATGTGGTAAGGAAGACATAGTTTTCTGAAGCGTTGGTCCTTGGTTCTCAAGGGTAGCATAGTATCTGTCGTCGATCTCAGGTAGGATACTAGTCTTGTCCGGGGTTGATTACAGATGCCCACGGTGGCAGTAGCCACTTACCATCAGATGCATTCAAAAGCATGCTAGTTTATCACTTTATATATTGAAATTAAAAAATATATATATTAAAAAAGAACTCTTAGGCAATTGAAGTCATCTGTGAACTAAGAATCGACTTGCTTATGACATGTTTACAATATATGGCGTAATGTTAGGTATTATATTATCTATACATTTAATTATATAGTGTTAATCACGTGCGCACTATTAATGAGCACTAATTATTTCATTTATTTAACTTTCATAACCTTACAATAGATATCAAATATATTTACAGTATTGATTGTAAATTATAATAAATACGCACGTCGCACGTAGCTTCTGATTTCAACTTCGTTTGGTTAGACTATAAAATATTGAATGGTGGTAGAACCGGTGATTTGGACCGGGGAGGTACCACTGCCACACCTATTTGTAGCGTGAAGAAGTTCTTGCGTATTATTATAAAAACAAAAAACCGAGTACCAAAAATATAGCCTATATCACGCCCAATATTTAGACAAATCCAACGACACCTCATCTTATATGTTTATAAAATTTTCGTAACACAATGTTAGTTACCGTACTCCTCCGAAACGGCTTTACCGATTTTCACCAAATTTTATATGCATATTCAGTCGGTCTGAGAATCGGTTACTATCTATTTTTCATACCGATAAGTGATAAGGGTTATTCTGCCTTAACATTTTTTTATTTATATGACAACACGTTTGCCGGGTCAGCTAGTATTATTATAGAATCTCAAGTCTCTCTTGCAGGGCGTGCTAAAAATGAAGACATACATACATACCCTCGAAAAACAAAACCCACCGCAATTCCGTAAAAATGTATTTTTACGATTTTCACTGCATCACAACTTGACCAATAAAGTACCTGACACACGCTTTTTCCATTCATTTCAGAAAACCTTCGATTAGATCATCCATTAAGATTATCTTTCGCCTAACATTACGTTTGCGGAATTCGCACCTCACACTCTTATCTCACGAGATATTTTCGTACTCCATAAATATCTCGGGCAAAGATTACTGGCGGAGATTAAACTCGTCGTTTCTCGTATGTGATCTTGATAGAATGAGACGAGAATGCAGTGGAGAGTTATTAAATAGCAATAGCAATCCATATTGGTTAAACGTTGTATGTTCTTGATATTATGCACGCACACAGTAGTTGCATTGCTTTATAATGGTTAATGAAAATTGATCACAAGCCTCTCAGAAAAAGTATCAGGAGGCACGGCAGTGCCTCCGCCAAGTCGAACCAAAAAAAGCGGCACGGCCGTAGCATTCTTTTCTCGAAGCAATTCGGCCCATTTTTGACCCCCTATAACTTCGTTGCTAAACATTTATGAATCAAACAAATACTTAAAAAATAAAATGTGTAATTAGAAATAGGTCCAGACGCAAATATTCTGTTACTGTATTTACAATTTATTATTATAAATTAAGTTTCTAAAGAAAACGCGGGTGTTATGGCGTTTCTTTCTCCGCTTGTCCTTGGGAAGTGGTGGCAAGTTTAAAGAGGTACTGACGAACAAAAAGTTCTGTCATTTTTCATTTTGGATGACATGTTAAGAGATTGATTAAAAATAAGTCTGGTTGTTGTCGATACAAAAATATCAAGATTTTCGATTTCACACGTGCAATAACAAATGCAGAGATATACATATTTCTAAACATGAAAATGGCTTTTAAAATACACCCGTTTTACCCGGTAATGACCTTTGTGTAAGTACCAAAATATGGCATTAACCAGCAATACAAATACAAATCAATCAATATTCGAGTGGGTAGACACTGAAGCACTTAAGAGTTATTTGGAGCGCAAATCAGTACATTGACTTAAAGACAGTGACACACCACACACTACACGAGTATATTAAATATAAAATGTAACGATATATTGTAGTACTAAATATAATAAGAAAAAAGAAACATAAATTAATATAATATTATTATTGCATTGCTATGTTGTAGAACGGTTCTTTATACCTAACCACTAATTAAATAGTAGAGTCGCCTAAACTTTACTTTTTTTAAAAGAATTTGACAATCCACGTGGCTTCAGTATTAAGTACTACTAATTTTCTAACTACTATTTAAAAGACAATATAGTAATCCAAGAGGAAATTAATGTATCTATTCGGCTGATAAATTTAAGTGTCTGTCCTGTGTTTGTTTATAAATTTTATGGGTATAGATGAAGATATATCCATACTTTAATTGTGACCCGCGACAGAGAATCCTAATGCGAAAGCATTTCTAAGGAGAATTCAGAATGAAGAGTAGCAAATTGAGTTTCATCTGACGTTACGTGGTCAGTGTCGCCCATGGACAGCTGTGACTGATCATAGATACGTTGCCCGTCTTAAGGAGTAAGACAATCGGATTATTTGTAAATCTGCCGGTATTTTTACGCAGAAATTTCTTTCATCTCGTCCTCGCTACAGAATCTCCAACAGTAACAATCAAGAAACATCCAATACAAACGGTTAACGCAAACAATTGTCGTGATTGCGAGTCTGCGTCGCTAATGTGGAAGCGCGCAAATAACCTCTTCCCGTTTGCGCTTACAAAGAGCAACGCTCGTTGACCGACTGCCGAACTGCGCTATTTCTGACCAAGTGACGAATTGATCTATAGGACAGATGCAATAGGGTACGAATACTGGAATTTCCGGTTACAGATTTGGCTTGTGAAAATCAAAATGCAAATTATTTTTCAAAGTAGATCCTTTACTTTAAATACTGTGAAAGCGAAAAGAACAGAACTCCTTATTGCAATTTTTTATAGTTATGAACGTGATGTAAACTTATGCTTATGGACTGTGTAAAGCTAGAGCTACTTTATCACACAAATTTATCGGTCAAATAGTAACTTTTAGACTACGCTTTTATGCACGCACTAAGTACTCGTACCTTAAAAATAGGTGTACCTCAGGGCTCCTTCCTAGGTCCGTTTCTATTTTTAGTTTATATCAATGATTTAACATTTGAACGACAGCCAGTAAAACGACATACACCGGATAACTTTTATTGATGTTTTAACTTTCTTCTGGGAGAGTTGTATCATAAAATAAGCAATTTTAAATACAGGATATAACCATTAGGAAAAAATGTCGTGGTTATTCTCTCTCTCCATGCGATGCCTGAGATTCTTTGACCAATTGACCATGTTTCAAGATAAGCTAAGTAAAAACAATTTGACTATTTTTTACCCTACAACCTAGAGTTACGCCAGTAATAGTACAACAAGTTAGGTGTTATGAACCATAAATCTAAGTAAAGTATAAGAGAAAGTTTAAGTTGGTTTATTCCCGTCTATCTTCATGTTTTAAATAAGAAGACAATAGAAAAAATAATGCATTCCTTTGTGACGCAAAGGCAATATCACGTCTTTGATACTTTTATTTTTCATATGAATGTCTTTTAACAATCACAACGCAAAGTTTGTTAACGTTATTTAAATAAACAACCGGATGAATCCTTTAGACGAGGATAAGAAACAAGATGACGCAAGTCATTGTTAAGGAAACTACCTCCTAGAGAATGACAATCTACGCTATTAAAATGATCATTCATCCTTATGGTATGCTGTACTTATAATTCTATCCCACAATGCGTCAAAGGTACGTGTTTTGCGAAGCAGTAATAAAACTTGATTATAAATACCCCGACTCCAAGAAGAAGCTGATTATCTTCAAAGTAGAATACATTTATCCATAACATAGTTAAAACAATTTTAACCAAGAAAACTTTCAGACAAAAAATAAAAAAATCAGTTCATCTTTTTAGAAACTAAGATATCACAGACGGACGAAAAGATAAACATTCCTTTTGTGGGTCAAAAAGAGTTCTAAAAGTTCTAAAGTAATAAAATCATGATATAATGGATAATTCTCTTATAATAAGACCAAACAGCAAAAGTAGTAGCTACCCGTGCAGCCTAGAATGCCTATGCATCATTGAAAGTGTTTTTTTGTTCCACATGGGATGATAATATCCTAACATAGGTTACATTTACTTGCGCAAAGCCGGTTTTTGCGTCGAGATGATTGTAAATGGAGGTCAGTCACAGGCGAAGGAACTGAATAGACTCCTCATGGGTAGTCATATTTCATCGGATAAGTTTGCAAACTCTGTAGTATCTTTAAATGCTCTTTACTTGTTCTCCAAACAAAATATATCAGTGTACCTATAAAGAGGCGGCTTGTTTTAGGCAACATATGAAGCAGTAAGAAAGTAGGTAAAATAATTAAAAAAAAACAATCATCGCCTTTTCATATGGAATCATCAAACAAGCAGCTCATATCATTACATTTTATGACAGGACTGACTAAAGTGAGTAAAAATAATTGCTGCATTAGGACTCTATTTTGTTGCTTTATCAATGAGATAGTAGTGTAAGACATACTTGTAGTTAACTAGTCTCCGGTTACGTTTAACCAACCTGCACAGATGGTGTACCTTACGACGCTAAACGATCTAGAACTACATTCTTGGATTGAATGATAACTCGGCTACTAGTATCCACTGAGATTGATAGGTGATTACGTCACCAATTTACCGACGTCACATTTACGTTTTTTTCGGATGAGATCAGAATTCTATTCTGTGAGAATGTTTTATAATCCCGAAAGCGGAGTCCGCGGTGGAATATCGTATTCTCCACAAGTTAACAGCGCGAGTGGCGCCGCGCTTTCGAGTGTGTTATTTAGGTGAACTCTTTGTACAAGACCATCTAAAGGAATGCCGGGGACCATAGGCACTAGAGAGGTCAGGTCCCATAGTAAAATAAAAGCATTTAAATTTAGTTGACCGTAATTTTTAGCATGTATGTGTCATGTAAGCGAATTTATTGGTCTTTTGGTGCTCTCCTGAGGTCGGGGCCCTAAGTGCGGGTCCTCTGTGCCTTTAGGGTAAAGATAGGATAGGTTGTAAACTAAAACTGGATTCAAATCCAGCTTCCTACACAGAATTCTTAATATTACTGTCAGTCTCAATTTGTAGGATTATAAGACGGATAACTTTAATACCCATATGTGATATAACCTTATTTATATACAATTGAAAACCCACTGTATATTTCATTTTTTATGTCTAGGCGATAAATATGTGCATGTTATTTGATCATATCGTTTCTATGAAATTGCCATACATTATGAATAGCTATTGAACTTGAATTGTAAAGTCTCGAAGCGAATGTATAAATCATATTTCAGAGTATTCCACCATTTCAGAATTACTGCCAAGTTCTAGTGCGTCGTTCCGCATGCTCCATAAATTGTAGAAACATTTTGAAAATAGACCAAAACGTTATTTTGCTCGTGCACGCATGTTTGGTTTACTTATAGCTATTTTTACGGAAGGTAGAAACGTTACTTAGAGCTATTTTAAGGGTAGAAACCTACGTGGTACATCGTAGGTATCACCGCTACACATTTGATGACCCGCGTGACAAAGCGGTCACACTGTTCTGACGCGTAGGTTCCGGGATCGATCCCCGGCCAGACAGAAATGATGAAGTTACATTTTTGGCCTGGGTCTGGGTGTTTGGGTAAAGTCTGTATGTGTGTCCATGGCACCCACGATATTGAAAAATAATGCAACCTAAGTGTTAAATGAAACAAATATAGGTATACGAGGCGTTACAAGTTAGTCCTCATAAGAAGCATTATTGTATTTGGAGTCAAGTTACAGATATCTAGGGGTTTAGTATCCAATAAATAGTGCATTGCATGCCCTTTTGATGATTTCATCCCAAATAAAAATCATAATACGTAAAGGTAGTACGCCTGCGTCATAAGTATTATATAGTAGTAATAGTGTGACACAGTTACATTAGATCATACATACATACCTTACTAAATGTTAAAAATAACTATAGGTAACAAAGTTAGAAAAGTTCTTCATCGCTAAACTTAGGATTATGACTCAATACATAACACTTTCGGAACTTACAAGGTCCTAAGTATTGAGGTCATAAATTAGGTGCCGCACGCAATAATAGAGCTACCGAAATACTTTAGTGATACATGTAGACATTATGTACCTACTGAAACCGTCATACATATTAAACTATGAATTTTTAGATATAAATGTGTCGTTAATATATTACTGTACCACTGCTGGGCGTAGGCCTTTCAAAAAGAGGGATTAGGTCATAGTTCTATCGCACTGGCCAAGTACCAATTGGTAGACGTCACATACTTGAGAACTTTTTTTTAAATTTATCAGGCATGCATTTATTTCCTTCACGAAGTTTTCCTTCATTGTATGCAATTGATATTTAATTATTAGTACCTACTCGAATTTTCCGAAAAAATCACAGGTGCCTGGGATTCGAACCTCGGAATCTCAGACTGAGAGACCGAATTTCATACCTATCACTGCTCTTCGAGACAAAATATTGTATACAATAAAATATTTTAAACCATGGTTTCTTAATGTTACAATAGATATTAAATTCATATAGATAAATGATTCCTTTAATATCCACTTGAACAAAGCACGTTCACATTTAGCCTCACTCGCATGGAACTTTACTCTATCGTTACTTTACTATCGTCATTTATATAGATTTACAACCATTTTATAGTTATCATGGAATGTTATAAGTTATAAATAATTCTGATCTCTGTTCCACGCCTGCCGATAGACAAGAACCTAGGTGAGTTCGCAATTTTAATATGTAGATAAACTGTATTTTCTAAGTTTTTTTTTTTTGTATAAAGTACCAAGTGACTAATAGGTACTTTATATTAATTACGATCTAGCCTAATTTATGACTAATGAGTAATTCTACGCTAACTTAAACTGCTAAATAATCTTATAATGAAGGCGGCGTCCTCTGACACAGCACTTCTTTGTTTTAACACATAAGGGAAGGGAAGGGTATTTTCTTAGTAACTTTATATTGTGTTGTATGACGAATGTTTTGTCACAATGTAATTAAACAATTAAAAAATACGTGTGAACAGAATATGTATTTATGTTCGTGATTCAACCTTACTATCGCGTATGAAGGCTAACTATTGTAAAGTATTTTAACCGTGTCATGTGGAAATTATTTCATCCTAACTGAAAAGACACTATCTGATGCGAAACACAGTGGCACAAAGTTGTTCACTTTTGTATTGAGTACTTATAATTTTTCACCCAATTAATACCTTTTTAGTATTCAACGAATTTTAGAAGAATAGAAATTTGTCATATAAATGACAGTATCAATAAAAATATTGGCAAGATAGGGCCCGTTTACATAAGGTCGACCCGACAGTTTTGCCGTACGCTGACTTACAAATGTCACTATTCATACTGACCTACAAGAGCGTTTTATTCACATTCGGTTAGACCAACAGATTGATAGTCACTATAATGTAAACAGATATTTGTCAGTCGACTAACGGTAAAACTTTCGTACCGACCTAAATTGTTGTTGTGATCTGGTTTGCAGAGTGTGGTTAGGTAAACATACTTTTCCGAGGCGTTCCAGCTTAGGCCTCAGAGGTAGCGGCGCATCTGTAGCCGACCTCAGGTAGGAAACTAATCCTATCTGAGGTTGACTATAGATGTCCATGGATGGCAGTAGCCACTTACCATCAGATGGACTGCATGCTCGTCTGCTACTTCTATATTATAAAAAAATGTCATCGGGTCCATAAGGTTATTTTCACGTTGCCTAGTATTAGGCACTAGGTATCTGACAAATATACACATAGTAAGTATAGATAGAATATCTGATTATCTTAAATTAATAAATCTCTAGCGCTGTCATTATATGAACTTGTTTATGTTTAAATTACTTTGTAACGAGTAGGTACCTATGTGCTCGATTACACATAAGCAATATCTTGTTGTTGTGTACATAAGACTTAAAGATAGGTCGACATGACCTACACTGTGTAGTATTTACTTTTCACATTAATCTTACGTCAATTTAAAGTATATCAAATGTGTTAATAACATATCGTATTACAAACAGGTAAAAAATAAATTATTGTTTTCCTGTACGTGGCAATTGGAAATTAAACTGAAAAGATTTTATGACCAAGAATTTTAGTATTTTTCCTATAAATGGAGGTGGCATACTTGCAACTTGCAAGCCTGTTATCTAAACGTAGAAGGGGACTAGAAACCTTTTAGCAATTCGTTTGTATAAAAAATGTAAACAGTTCACACATCGATTTCCCAATTTTTTTGACACCTTTTAATGCAATTTTAAAGATTTTTCTCGGCTATTACAGATTTTATTTTGGTTCTCGTTCTTTAACATATTTAATTACGTATAAATAGTTGATTCGCCGTCTAACCTCTCTAAATGTCTATGATATTTAAAATTAATTATTTTTAATTTGTTTTTAAACCCGAAACTGCTATCTGTCGCATCCTATACGCTATATCAGAAGAGAAATAAAATACAAACAGTCAAACCTACGTCCACTTGTAAAATTAAAGCAATCTATTTATAAACCATTCCTTTCCTCGTTTCTACCATAGCACTAAACAAATTGTCCATATAACGTTATGGTGTTCTAACGGCGCACCCACACCGACCAATGGGTGCCATACTGTCGCCACATAAATTGCCTATTATTTAACGCCATGCCACGACATATATAAAACATACAGCAAATTGTTTCATTACTCAAATGGATTTATTTAACGTTTACGATTTATGTAACGTTACTCAAATGGATTTATTTAATGTTTAACGCCATGCCACGACATATATAAAACATACAGCAAATTGTTTCATTACTCAAATGGATTTATTTAACGTTTACGATTTATGTAACGTTACTCAAATGGATTTATTTAATGTTTAACGCCATGCCACGACATATATAAAACATACAGCAAATTGTTTCATTACTCAAATGGATTTATTTAACGTTTACGATTTATGTAACGTTACTCAAATGGATTTATTTAACGTTTACGATTTATGTAACGTTACTCAAATGGATTTATTTAATGTTTAACGCCATGCCACGACATATATAAAACATACAGCAAATTGTTTCATTACTCAAATGGATTTATATTAAAGATTTCTGTATATATCGGTAGGACCTAACTACGTGAGTACATATTTATACTATCTATACATATTTTCAATTTATTCAAAAATGAGTTTGCAGTTACGCTTAAATTTCATGAAATTGTAAAATTTCTGTATTTCTTATGTTCTATTTCATTTAATTTAAAAAAAATCTAAAAAGCTTCTAAATTTACTTAAATTTCACTTTTAACGGATTATGAGCGGACATTATTTCTTTTGAGTTGAATCTTTAGGCATCTACTTAGTACTTACTATATCGGCATTTTATGACCAACATGGTCAAATATTGCCATTATACAAAAATAAAACAATAATATGAATTCTATAATACATAATGTATACGAATGATTTCTGAAAGAAGTATGAAATATACAAAGGTGTCTGAGGTGAAGGACACCTTGACCGGGCGAAGGTGAATCGATACTGCCACTTGGTACCTGCTGGATATGCGCACTTTATATAGGTTGCCTGAAATAAAAGTTTAAATATAATCGGCATAAAGGGTAAAGGTGGAAGAACTCATTTTTATCTTTAGCTGTGTAAAACGCTGTGATCTATTTGAAAGGATTGGTAAGGTAGAGTAAGGCGTCCGAACTGAGTCCTAAGAGGAAGTGGTAGATCCCTTTGCGATTCGGCTCCGGCGGCACCACCGCCACACCTATTTCTGCCTAATAACAGCAGTGTTAAGCGCTGCTGTGTTCCGTTTTGAAGGGTGTGGTGAGGGAGACATACTTTTCCGAGGCATTACAGCTTACTCCTCAGGGGTAACGGCACATCTGTGGCCGACCTCAGGTATGAATACCTAATCCTATCTGGGGTTGATTATAGCCGTTAATTCAGTCTTTCAAATCATTAGATATTAGGAATAACAATATGGTTGGTATGTACCAACCATATTTTTATACCTCGTATAATACGATCGTCGATAGTTCATATGGACTGTCGACGATTAACAATACTCTTGGAAAATTACTACAAGAGTCACCAATTAAATATAAGCTTCGAAGCTATTTTTTATTAATTTTAATAGCCAATAATTGTCACCATCTAGATTTCTTTTAGCGTCTATCTAAACCCATTAGGGTTAATCACCATGAACTAGATAGTTCATATAGATGTTTAATTGATTAAATAGGTACCTAACAGTTATTTACTTCACAACTGGGTTTATGGAGGTCATTTGGAAGCAAACCGTTAAATATTCATCCGATACACATTTCAATTTCAAATATGAATATTACGGATGCTATTAATGACGTTATTAAGTCTGTTTATGCCGAACATGAAATCGTCATTTAAGTCAGTAAATAAATACCTAGTTGAATATTGTTTTAGTTGTAAAGAGCAACACTATATTTGTTTATTTTAAGTTCTTATTAATATTGTGATTCATAGTTTCTTATTATGATTTGTAATCCTATGCTCTTTGCATATTGACCATTGACTACTTAAGTATGTTTCATCGACAAGGTAGTGTTCACTGTCTAGTCTATGAATTAATAAGAAATAACGGAGTAAAATATTCGTATAATTATAAATTATAAAGCGATTTAATATAAAATGACAACAGCCGTATAATTTTGGTGCTTATATCAAGTTATATTTGCAGGCGCTTTCCGAAGCATCGGCGAGAAGACCGCCTCCCTCTTCGACCGCAAGAAGAAGGATGCGGAGCAGCTCGCGCAGGAGAAGGCAGCCGAGGCCGCCCAGGTGGTCGAGGGCCAGGTGAAGAAGGCCGGCGAGATGATCAGCGGTGCGGAGAAGTCTGCTTCTGATGCTGCTAACACTGGTAATGATAACAAATCATCTCTAGTTTAAGTAATTTAGTAGTAACATGCAGTCAGTTACTGAAGCTGATTTAGGAAACTTCAAAATTTTTAGTATAATGTCTAAAAGTGTGTTGAAAACCTTGTGAAGTTATGGTTACGAGTAAGATTCTAAAAGAAGTAAGTTGTAGAACATTTACTCAATCACTGCTATTATGAAGTAAAAAAAGGTTTGGCAGTTGTGCCACCACATTCAAACCACGAAGGGCTACACTATATTTAAATTACTTCTGCAACAAATGGGTTTATATTTTGTTTGGAGAATTCGATAAAAATGCCTTAAGAGTCTTCAAGAAGCAACAGAGTCGTGTTTGATCGACAAAGCAGATCCACCGTCGTGCCCCTGGGTAATATGTAATTGCCATTACGTTTTACGTTTTTTGTGTTAAAATTTTCCCAAGCCCAATTTAGAATACCGGTTGCACAGCTTTTTGGAGTAAATGGGCTTGTTCAGAACTTGCTTGACCGCTCCGGATGTTTGGGAAGATGGCAATTGATAGCGACGCGATAGGAATTGTTTATGGTCCAATTTTGCTCAATAATTATACAAATTGTGTGAATATACCTTTGATTTTTTTTACATTTTACAGTGTGGGAAGATAGAAAGATTATCCTTTTATTACTATTTAAAAATCAGGGTTGTAATTACAGAGCATTGCAATAGCTGCATTCCAGTTTGAAGGGTGTGGGAAGGTAATCCTTTTATTACTATTTAAAAATCAGGGTGCTTGAAATTTGCTTGACACGGAAACGTGGGAGGCAACATCTTTACCACCAGTTACCGGGTTTTTTTGACACTGTTGATAATTAATTTTACGTGGATTTAGGTACTACAGAAAATATTAGTGACATCGATATGATTAAAATAATATATTTAAGGTGTATTTCCTCTTCAAGCTGTAATTCTTCTGTAACATTTAAATCGACTCATTTTGGAAACCATAATTAGGTACGTACCTATACTTACAAGCATCAACATTTTCTTTAACTTTAATTTGAAGAAATGAAATATGTGGAAAGATCTTACAAGTATGTCCTTACATACATTACTTATTTTAAATTTGACAACATTTACATAGATAAAACCTGACGTACCTACACAAGTAAAACCCATTAGGCGCCCATTAGGTACATATGCCGTACCCATTAGACAGAGTATTCGAGGATAAAAAGTGTTCCCTGTAATTCATGAGTTCCTAATCATAATATTAGAAGAGACATCCACTCACCACTCTCCACTACTGTCTATCATCAGTAAACGATGCATTGCAAAACATAATCAATTTTACAATGTAACTTTTTGTTTTTATCTACTAAATCTAGTAAGTCTACATATAATAAGTATATGATACGAGTAGTCCTCCTCCGCATTTCATACTGGAAGCATACGATATACTCGTATAAACGATATATAATATTGCACAATAGTGCCTTTGGAAATTAGCAGGAACTAATTAAGTGTTGTTACTGCCCAAACATTTAAGCAGCTCAATTCTCAAAGAAACCGCACTTCAAGCCTATGCGAATAATACACGTAATGGTATTTTGCTCCAGCTGCTGACGCCAAGAAGTCCGCCATCGACGCCCTGGACCAGGAGCTGTCGAAGGTGTCGCTTGCAGCCGGCGAAGCTAAGGACGCCGCCAACAGGGCAGTGGCTGACGGCAAGAAGGTCGTTGACACCACCAAAGGTACTTTAATATCTTCCCAAACTTCGTCGTTGAGACCAGACGGTGAATATGATGATTTTTTGGATTTTTCCGCGAGTGGCTGAAAAATAGGAAGTAAAAGATAGGTACAAGTAGGACAATATATTTCATGATTTTTGTCTTTTAGACCTTAACCATAAGTGCATAACAACATATTATGTCTAACAGAGGATACGCAAGGTATGATTTATATAGATTACGTTAGTTTAGGTTAGAGCATCACATTCGAATTCTCTTATAGCTATTTCATATGCACTTAGCGTATATTTCAGTTTTTTTTTGTGTTTAATTTTTCTTTTTAATTTATCTCCCGCAATTTTGCCGCTGCTTTTTAACATTTGTTTTCGTTTCTGTTTATTTTGCGTTTGCAACACAGACACTCTCGCGACCACCGCGGAAAACACGAAGAAAGCTGCTGAGGCTGCGTACAACACAGCTAAAGGTAAGCTGCATCGCTAGACATTGCACGTTACTCCTGTATATTTTGAAAATGGTCTAATATTGTAGATAGCTTATAATTATATCTTCACGTACGTGGATACGGCGCACAGATATGGGTATTGAAAATGATAAACATAACATAACACATTTATATAGACAAAAGTGCATGTAATATGTAACATTTCACTTTACTATACTTTATTTCACTATTCATTACACTCAGTAGATAGGTTAAGTTAACTTATGGGCATATGTATGTTTTTTGTAGACACAGTATCGAATGTAGTGCAAAGTACTGTAGATACGACACAAAAAACTGCACAATCCGCGCTTGAGACCGGCAAGTCATATGCTACGAGTGCTAAAGGTAATATCGTTATATCTAATTGTTATATTTGGGTATATACACAATGAGAAACTGCTGAATTTTGAACATTTTTTAATATTGTAGACACAGTAGCAAGCACTATTCAAAGCACAGTAGATACGACACAAAAGACAGCTCAATCCGCTTTTGATACTGGGAAATCATATGCCACAGGTGCCAAAGGTAAATATTTAGTTATACACTTATAATATATCTAATATTTTTTTTTCGTATTCATTACGGCGTACGTAAATATTTATTTTGTAGATACTGTAGCTAGCACCATTCAAAACACAGCTGCTGCTACCCAAAAAACTGCTCAGTCTGCACTTGAAACCGGTAAATCATATGCCACGAGCGCTAAAGGTATTAAAAACTAAATAAAAATTGTCTTCAATTACTTAATTTCCTAAGGTACATATTTGTGATGGAGTATATCTTTTATATAGATACAGTAGCGAGCTCCATAGACACAACTCAAAAAACAGCTCAATCCGCTTTTGAAACCGGAAAATCATACGCTACAGGCGCAAAAGGTATTGAATGGAACACAGTTACTATTCTATTCATTTATGTACTTAAATGGAATATTTTATGAAATTTATTTATTTTATTAGATTCAGTTGCCGGCACATTTCAAAGTGCAGTAGATACTACAAAAAGCACCGCTCAGACTGTTGCCGATACCGGTAAATCGTATGCCGCAAGCGCTAAAGGTAGCAATAATAAAATTAACACAAATTAAAATAAATTTATTTATTAAAAATATACATACACAATTAAATAACTACGTACGACTATATCAAAATATTCATACACTTTTTTACCTTTCAATATAGATACGTTAGCAAGCACGGTAGACAATACGCAAAAAGTAGCTCAGTCGGCATTTGATACAAGCAAATCGTATGCCACATCTGCTAAAGGTAACAAACTAGTAAAAAAGCATATTGATCATTACGTTTTTGTTATTATCTAATCTAAAAGCAAGCAATTTAATATTAAAATCAGTATCGTATAATATGAATACAATTTTAAGCAATGTTTTTTATGATTTATGCGTTTGCTTCATTTGTAGATACTGTAGCGAGCACAGTAGACAATACTCAAAAAGCAGCTCAGTCTGCATTCGATACTAGCAAATCTTATGCCTTCTCTGCTAAAGGTAATATAACACTATGTAAATTATTATTTTATACATTTATCATTGTACCTTTAAGTATCACATACTTCCAATCACAAACACATTTCACTAAAATTAGTTTCATAAAATCAACAATAGAAAAATAAATGCGTATTCTATATTCAACATGCTCACTTATGTTTTATTTGTAGATACTGTAGCAAGCACAGTAGATAGTACGCAAAAAGCAGCTCAGTCTGCATTCGATACCAGCAAATCTTATGCCTTCTCTGCTAAAGGTAATATATCACCATGTAAATTACATTTTTATACTTTTATCATTGTACCTATACGTACCACATACTTCCAATCACAAAAACGTCTCATTAGAATTAGGTTCATAAACTCATCAGTGGAGCGATAAAAAGCGACTTTTTATTTAAAAAACAACACTTATGTTTTATTTGTAGATACTGTAGCAAGCACAGTAGACAGTACCCAAAAAGCAGCACAATCTGCATTCGATGCTAGCAAATCCTATGCCACTTCTGCTAAAGGTAATAAACGTAGAGCACTGCACATATGATTAAGTCTTTTTTATTATTTTTCTTTCTATTTATTTATTTATGTCTTCCATGTCATGTAGATTCGGTCGCAAGCACACTCCATAGTACTGTAGAAGGAACCAAAAATGCGGCTAATACTGCCGCTGAGACCACAAAAACATATGTTGATTCGGCGAAAGGTATAAGAAAATTCAGTGATTAGCTTTTGTGTTTTGAAAGTAACTGTGTTTGTGATTGTAAATAAAAGCATTACCAATTACACTTTGTCAACAAACACATCTAGTTCATGTGTAGAACGATCAGTAAATCAGTTCGATTGCATTCTTAGACAAAGAAATTTGATGCGTTATCTCATTGAATGTCAATAGTTTCTTTGTTGTGCTTTTTGTTTTCGTTGTGTGATCTGTAATGAATTCTGTGCACGTTTTTGTTTTGCTAACTGTTTTAGATACAGCACAAAATACATTCCAATCGGCGTTGGATTGCTCAAAAAGTTATGCGACTTCCGCTTTTGATATTGGAAAGAGCTATTTAGATAGTGCTAAAGGTATTTGTGCTATTCGTGTTTTGTTTATTTTACATTTTTTAAGCTTCAATTAAAAGCTATTTATTTTTTTGGTTACGTTATTTTCCACTTTTGTAGATACTGTAGCAACGACAGTAGATAACACAAAGAAAGCCGCTCAAAGCACTATTGACACTGGAAAATGTTACGTGGATTCTGCTAAAGGTAAATTAAATAGTAATCGCACAATAACACTAAATTGAATCTCTCATATCGTATAAATATGGATATTTTAGTGCAAATATGATTGCCAAAACATATTTTAATTTACATGCTATGTAATGTTTTATTTTTGCATATTAATCGATTTCATTTCAAAAGCTTTTTATCAATTATTTTTTAATAGATTTTTCATTTGTTTTGCTTTAGATACCGTAGTATCGACTGTTAACACTACCGTTGATACAACTAAAAATGTGGCAGCATCCGCTGTCGATAAAGGCACAACTTTTATTGGAACGGCCAAAGGTATATTGACCAAAAATAGATATACTTAAATATAATCAGAACAATGACTGAAAATCAGAAATGTTATCAAAATTATTTCTCCGTTTTTTAGATTCAGTAGCAAGCACAGTAGACACTACCAAAAAGGTCGCTGCGTCCGCAGTTGATACTGGCATGTCGTATGTTGGAACAGCTAAAGGTAGTTTACTAAAAAATATTAAAAGCTGTGATCATCTGCAATTATCATCTATTGAAAATCAAATAATGGTTAAATCCTATGCATTGTAGAAGTGTAAAGGGAGAAAACAATTTAAAGGAGCACACGGACACGAAAGAGAAATTATAAATCTGATATTATTTGTATTTAAATGTATCAAGCTGTAGGTCGTGTTATGTATAATATAGCCAATATTCTTATCAATAACCAACGGTTGGCTAGTTTACGATTGGATTTCTCGGTCTATCGCTCTTATGGCAACATTGTTAATATGTATATTTATGGATATCGAGTTCTTATGGATAATTTACTCCGTGTGTACAAAACGTAATTCTCGAGGCGTCGGACTTTTTGTATGATAAATTATTTGTACAATTAGGTACTTATACTGTGCAAAGTACCGTTTAGATTGGCTACATCCACCGTACCATGTACCATCCACATAGTATAGAAAGATGAATAGATTTAAATAAATTCATGATTCGGAGAAATCACATAATTCATATCATCTACCATTCGAATGGCTAATGTATTTCATATAAAGAAATTGCGTTATTTTAATAGCACTCCAAGAACTAATACTAACGTCATGTTATTTTTTTATTGTGGTCAATTTACAATTTAAATGCAGGCATATACAAAGGCATTTATAGTCGATTATCATTCCTTCGATATTTCATAAATCTTTATTTTCTTGCATATTTCATTTATTTATTTATTATACATTCTTGTAGATACTGTAGCAAGCACATTTGATACCACAAAAAATGTAGCGGCATCAGCTGTTGATAAGGGTATATCATTTGTTGGCAGTGCTAAAGGTAGCTTTTTAATTTTATTTTGATTTCAATTAATTTTGCTAATGCACAATTATTTATCGCATACCGTTATTGTAGATACCGTAGCGAACACAGTTTCCTCAACTGTAGATACCACTAAAAATGTAGCGGCTTCTGCTGTTGACAAGGGCTCGTCCCTTATAGGAAGTGCAAAGGGTAAGTCGAGCAATGAAATATACACACACTGAAACTTAAATCGAAGCGCAGTATTTTTTGTGAAAGTTTTACGTTTTATTAATTTATTGTAGATGCTGTAGCAAACACTGTACTTACTACTGTAGATACAACCAAAAATGTAGCAGCTTCGGCCGTAGAAAAGGGCACTACATTTGTAGGCAGCGCTAAAGGTATAACTTAATATTGATACCAACATTTATACACATTTCATTCACTATAATAATGTGTCTAAAGTAATTTTTGTCACAATTTATTATTTGTTGACCGCTATCACCCACATTTGTAGATGCTGTAGCAAACACTGTACACACTACTGTAGATACAACCAAAAATGTGGCAGCTTCAGCCGTAGAAAAGGGCACTACACTTGTAGGCAGCGCTAAAGGTATAACACAATGTATAATGTATACACTTCGAATAAAGCATAAAATTTTACAATTTAATAACACCTTTCAATCGAAATTATTGTAGATGCTGTAGCAAACACTGTACACACTACTGTAGATACAACTAAAAATGTAGCAGCTACCGCTGTAGAAAAGGGATCTTCACTTGTAGGCAGCGCTAAAGGTATCAATCCCATCTTATTTTTTATCCATTTTTTTCACCAACTACTCCTATAGCCTTATATTCGTATTATTTTGCACTTATTGTAGATGCTGTAGTTAGTACTGTAGATACAACGAAAAATGTAGCAGCTTCTGCTGTTGAAAAAGGCACTGCTTTTGTAGGAACCGCTAAAGGTAAAAAACTGGCTTTTACTGTTTATACCTTTATCAAAGCTAAATCATCCGAGCTCGATAAAGGAAAACAAAGTCTTGCATACGCTTGGACGCCTTCTGGTTTTTATCAAAATATTGCCGTAGAAGTTTTATAAAAGTTGCATAAATATTATCTATGAAAGCATATTTAGCGGTTATTTTGTATCCAGGCTATATTGTGTTTGATGTTTTGTTTTCCTGTCTGTTTGTAGATACATTAGCAAATACAATGCATAGCACAGTAGAAACCACAAAAAATGTAGCTTCCACAGCTATGGATAAGAGCGCAAGTCTGGTAGGAACCGCAAAAGGTAAAGATGCTAAAGACTTAGATGCGTAAAAGACACATGCTTTTATATTTATCTATATATTTATGTGATTTTTGGCCCTATATATATATTATTTCCCGTAGATACTGTAGCGAGCACGTTAGACACAACTAAGAACGTCGCAGCCTCAGCAGTAGATAAGGGAATGACTTTCGTTGGTAGTGCCAAAGGTACAGTTAAATTGATTATGATGCAGAATCAACGATAATGTTAAACTAACAAACGCTTACGCTGTTGCGTGTCCTTGCAATACATAAAGGCAACGACTAACTTAAAACAAACCTTGTGATTAATACCGACATTATGTCTGCCTTAAAAGTTTCACATTTAGTTCTGTAGGTAGTTCTATAAAAATATCTCATACAAAGCTTCTTTCACTGGCTTGTTGTTATTCGTTTCACATATATATTGTGATTGTAGATACGGTAGCGAGTTCCGTACAAAGTACAGTAGACACAACAAAGTCGTTAGCTGGTACTGTTGTTAATAAAGGTACTTCCTTCGTCGCTGGCGCTAAAGGTATTGTGTTCATTGTTTTCAAAGTTGTATTTCTCTTGAACTTTTGTTTTTGAATGACTCTTACAATAGACAATTGTTTATCGCTTATACCCAAGGACGGATCGATTTGTTTTACTGTTAATAATTTATTTCAGTCTTATGTTAATAATGTAAGTTGCATGCTGCAAGTTTGCCTGTTAGTATAGAATGAGATGGTCGCATGTGGCGCTGATTATTTTTCTTTCTGCTTAATATTTCTTTTCAAATCTATTGTAGACGAAATAACAACCTCGGTGTCGGGCACGGAAGCTGCTACTGAGGATATTGTAGAAGATGCTAAAGGTATTTCTTAATAACATTTCTCCTATGGTGTACTGTCTATTCTTGATCTTTACTCTCTATCTTTCGATCACAGAATCTTGTAACAACGGAATTGAAACTAAGGGAACAAGCGAATTTTTTATTCAGACAGGTGGTGGTATTTACGATGATTTTACAGGTAATGTTTCTTTGATTTGAAATGAGAGTGTAGCAAGTTTCTTCTTAGTAAAAGATAATATGTTTATAGGTATGATTCAAAGCCACTTCGATGGGGCCAAAGACTCATCTCTGTTTACATTTGACTATACTGAGAAAACAGACGATGAAGATGATGATGATTATGATGATGAAGATCTGAGTGGTATAGATTATTGTTGATTTAAGAGTGATGGCTTTTGTCATTGAAAACAATAATTATATAACATTTAAAAGGCTGTGGTAGATATCGAGATTAATAAAATATATTTTGAAACTGACTTGCGTGATCGTGTGCCCTTAACAATTGAAGTGAGCTTTTGAAGTTAGCTTTAGGGAATTTTCGAACCTTATTTGATAAGATTCTGTTTCATATAATATCCTTGAAGACGGATTGATAATTATCAAGAGCTTGCGAAACTAATTCGTGTGTCTGTCATGTTAATGATTTTTATATAGCCCAAAAATATTATATGTGTCTAGATATCGCGTAACAATTAAGAAAAATTAAATATTTTAATTTTAATTGGTGTCTTAATGAACATTAATGGAATATGATTACGAATTTTATGAACTTGGCTCAATAAACATTGTAGTCCAAACACCTTCGATACAGGGAACTCTAGGATCTCATTTAATACATATATCTCGGGCACTCAATGTGTCAGAAACTAAGAAATATAATATTTTGACAGAGACTGTGTCTACGCGGCCTTGTTACGGTAGACAAGGGCAAACACACTCGAGAATCTAGACAATATAATATCATTGACGGAAGGTACCCTCCGATCTGATGATAATTTCTTCCACAGACTCGATCAACGCGACGGTGGACACTACCAAGAAGGCGGCGGAGGACGCTAAGGAGAAGGCCAGGGTCGCGGCCGAGGCGGCCAAGGAGGAGGCCAGGAAGGCCGCTGAGGCTGCTAAGGAAGAAGCTAAGCGAGCTGCCAGTAAGTTTCATTCCACATGATATATCTACGACATACTAATTGCTGACAGGTGACTTAAACCCCTTTCTTGGTTACTACGGGGACACCACAGCTACATCTATTTCTACTTTTGTATATTACAACAATGGTAAACTCTACCTAACAGAAGAACATAGACATTTATTTATGACCGTAGACAAGGAAGCATATATTTTTATTAAATAAAGGATCATTTACAAAAATAACACGTTTAGCGAAAGGTCAGAATAAAATATTCTCGAGATTATGCGCGTCAAACGGTGTTAACGTTTTAATTTTATCTGTATCACGAAATAAGGCAAATAAACTCACTCATAGATAGAATAGCATAGTAGAAGAAAGTGTACGTTTTATAACATTAAAATGGAAAGTTTATTTAGCTACTTTATCAATCTGTATATATAATAAGGATGTTTGTGTATCTCGGCCGGTGTTGCGTTCGCGGTGTGGATTACGCGGCTAACCGCCCGCGCTATTTGCGCGTCATGTTTGTATTTAAAATAGATATTTGTGCGATTGGGCAAATACTATGGAGGTTTGGTGTTTGAATATCAAACTTTTCAAATAGGATGTTTGTTAGTAGGTAGTGCAAGGAGAGACTAATGTGTTTTTTGCTTGAAATTCTGCGTTAAAACCAGGCAACGGTGTTTTTTGATGTTATGGGCGTATTAGAATTTAACCAGTTGCTTTAACGGTGAAGAGTTATGCAAACAAAAAACTTTTAATTCCCGCTCAGCCATTCTAAAAGAAAATCCGTGCCCATCTGTAAGACAATAATAGATTGATAAGCCGTTAATACTGTAGTGTAACTACATATAAGTCTTTAACAGAGATTACAACCATGTAATATGTAGAGAAAGAAGTACATAGGGTGTAGGTTGTATTACATTGCGTTTAATTTGCATAAACCCACACATTAGTCATGGTATTAATAATTGCATAAAGATGTAATAGTAAATAAATCAAATAAATGTATTTATAATCCTTCTATTAGTCGACTAGCCGTAAGGTTTGTATAGAAAGGCAAATTTGTCGTAATTTGTACCTACCATGTACGTACATAGAATTTGTACATAGTATAACTACACAAGAAAACTCTGCTGATGGCGTCTTGTATTTGATCTCTTTATCACCTCCAACAAATAACTGTAACTTTTCTAAAGTAACATAGTTTATATTAAAAAACTAAAAATATGTACCTATCTCCTATGTACGATCGATTAGAGAGAAAATAGGATGTAATCTGTCATACTATCGTTCGTTACGGTCAAACTATTTGGTACTTATCTAAAAATATCTAGCGGAAGTGTGTACAGTTAGCTATTCAAATATTTGAATGTAGATAGGTGAACCGTTTTTATTGCCTCTGCATTTTATTATGATAGTAAAAATGGTAAAATTATATCCACTTAATACAGATGAAATAAAGCTACAAGAACTTATATTATTATATATCAATGGTAAACATGCAGATTACAGATAATAAATATGTAAAGATACGGCTATAATAGGAATACGAATGGTCAAATTACTCTTATTATATGAATAGTTTTTGTGTACCTTTGAACAACATATTATTATTGTGTGTCCTGGCCCCGAATACTTACAAGTTTACTTTACTTGTTACTCATTATTACTATTTATTTAGATTAGCCCTTTGCCAGCAAGTCATTATTGGAAAGATGACTTTGTCTCATTCTAGGCGGCGCCACCTAACAGATCCAAAAATATCCTACCTTTGAAAGTAAAATCAACTATAGACTTACAAAAATTACATTTCAGTGCATTCAGAGAATTATCATCAGCAACCCATTACTGTCCCACTTCTGGGCACGGGTCCCCTCTCAGAATGAGAAGGATTAGGCCATAATCCACCACGCTGGCCAAGTGCGAATTGTTACACTTCACATACCTTTGAAAACTTTTTTTTATGAATTCCCAGGTATGCTCACTATGTTTTCTTTCACCGTTTAAGCAAGTGATAATTAACTTATACGCACATAACTTTGAAAAAATCAGAGGCCTGGGATTTGAACCTCGGACCCATCGATCAAGAGGCCGCGTTTCTTAACTACTAGGCGATCACTGCTTAGAATTCAGATATACTAGCTGACCCGGCAAACTTTGTACCACCTCAAAATCTATTTATCAAATATATTTCATATAAAATATAACCTATGTTACTCGTGGATAATGTAGCTTTCGAATGGTGAAACAATTTTTAAAATCGGCCCAGTAGTTTTTGAGCCTATTAATTACAATCAAACAAACAAACAAAGTTTTCCTCTTTATAATATTAGTGTAGATTATTATATTATAGATAAACACAGTAAAACCTATACACACATACTGTATTGAGTCAGTCTATTGACATCGTCTGTACGCATAAGCTCACATTAACCATACGATCTGCCACAGCCGCAGCGATGGAGGAGTCGAAGCGCGCCGCGGAGAAGGCGGCGGCGGACGCGAGCAGCGCCGTGGCGGGCGCGGTGGACGGCGCGCTGACCCGCGCGGAGAGCGCCGCCGACCAGGGGCTCAAGAACGCCGGGCAGGTCGTCGACGCCAAGATCAAGGACGCTGACAAGTTCTTGAGCGAGAAGCGTGATGCGGTTAGTATGTGATGTCGCGAAGATGTTTGGAAGGTGGTAGAACCCTTTGTGGTTCTATTTCTGCCTCATAACAGCAGTGTTAAGCGCTGCTGTGGTTTGAAAGGTGTTGTAAGGGAGACATACTTTTCCGAGGCGTTCCAGCTTATTCCTCAAGGGTAGCGGCGCATCTGTGGCCGACCTTAGGTAGTAACGTCTAATCTTCTCTGGGGTTGATTACACATGTAAAAGGGCGGCAGTGATCACTTACCATCAGGTGCATTGCATGCTCGTTTGCTACTCCTATATTATAAAAAAATGTTACATACGTTTTGGAAAGATTTTACAAGTAGGTATATCAAAGATATTATATACTTTTAACAAAAATGTTACACATGTTAAGCAAATATTACATAAATTTAGTAAAGTTTTTATACATGTCTAGCAAAGATTATACGTTTAGTAAAGATGTTACACTTGTCCAACAAAGATGTTACACTAGTATAGCAAAGCTGTTATACATGTTATCAAAAATGTTACATAGGTTTAGCAGATATGTTACATTTGTCCGGCAAATATGTTATTCATGTGTAGCAAAAAAGTTGTATACATGTCAATGATATTTGATGGAGCAGATGAAACACAAAAATATATAATAAAATGTATACAAAATTTACTGCAATTTTAATAAATAATCTTTGAATATTTCTAAATATTTATAAAAAGTAAATATTATTTATGAAATGTTTCCAGCTGGTATCTGGTTTCTCGACGGCGGCGCACGACGGCGCCGAGGGCGCGGCCGGGCTGCTCAGCAAGGGGCTCGCCGCCTTCCCCAAGTAGACCGCACCCCACACCGCCCCGCTCCCTCTACCCACACGCATACGCGAATCATCCGGGAAATTCACAGGATGCACTGTATTTTACAATATGCATTTACATAATGTATAATAAAAATATGTACAATAACATTTTATGTAGTTTGGCTAAAATGTACAGATTTAACAATTCACAACTAAATTTTTAAGTTTTAGTTATGAATAGTTGTATCAAATCGCAATAATGACATGATCATACCATAATGTCTTTGAGCATATCTGCATTTCATTTACAGACCTAAGCCAAACTATATAATAATAAGAATATAGTATGATGACAAATATATGAAACTCATAAAATATTTTTAATAAATATAGATATATGTATTGTAATATAATATGGTTCCTGAATTTAACATAAATAATCGCAAACTGTTGATTTCCCAAAACATCCCTAATTTAATTCATTTAGTTTTACCGTATATTATTATATTTACTGGTACAACTATGAATAGGTTAATTATTATACTTTAAGTCAGCTGATTCATTTTGTTGTTGTATCCGACATGTTAGATAAGCATTTTATACGTACAATTTGAGGAGAATTCAATTTATTAACATTTTCATTTATTGTAAGTCACAAAATTGTAATCTCATTTCTACCCTCCTATTGTTTAGTTGTAAATAATGTAAGTTATTTTAAGTCTATCGATGTTATGTTGCATTTGGTATGCATTTCCGCATTAGAATTGCTTGGCTTAAACCGTCCATGGATGCCTTTGATTGTAAAAAAATAGACTCCAGCTACTGCTCAATAGTTCTTTACGCGACAACTTGCAATGCACGTGATACAGACTAAATAAAAGATGTTATATAAAATATGTTCATAAAAATAGTAAAACTGCTTAGCAGTATATATTTTATAGTATGTATATTAAATAAACTGCAGATTTTATAAGAATATGTTTGATTGTTATAATATATTAATTATTATAATATATTAACTATATATTGGTTGCAAACTGAAGATGATTATAATATAAAAAACATAGATGTATGAAAAGCACAAATTTATTTAAATATTTCTGTTTTATTGCATTGACGACGATTGCACAAATTGTTAATATATTCTCATTTATTATGATTTTATATTTATAATGTTTGTAACATTTGTAAGCTTGCCTTACCTTACCTTGAGTAATTTTGACCCTAAATGTTAATTATATTCGTGAAATTTCAACAATTAATAAATAGATGTTTTATGTGACGTTGTTTAAAATTCTATGGCATGTATATTGTTTTAATAAACGCATTACCATCCGAATTGGGCTATTTATTATTCTAACTTTAATAAACCCAATCTTAGCATAAGTACATTACGTTATAGGGTATACCCATAAAATATAATAAAAATACATATGAAGACGCGTAGCAAGCATTTACAGTAAATTTTCAGTACTAAATAAAGCGATATATTTTAAGAAACTATTAAGATTACAATAATAATAAATAGGCAACAACAGTAGGCTTACATTAATAAAGCGATTAATTATATCGTGTTACGATCCGATAAATAAATTTATTAATAAACGAAAATTGATGTAATTGTGGTTATTTTATAATCATAAAGTAAATTGTATGATTCACTATACAATTATTATTAAGGAAAATAAACTGAATGTAGACCATTCCAAGTTAAGTAAATTTAATATTATTCCGGTCTTCTGAAGAAAAATCATTTGATAGACCCTTTCAACGAACCTAATAAATATAGACTATGATGAGACAAATATTTCGCTCGGTATTTTAAACATGATTTTATTAGCTTGTTCAATTCAAAGTTGATAACATTGTTAGTTAAGAATTACAGTTTAGTTTGAAGCAAATAGTATAGTAACCTATGGTTTGAAGTACCCTTAATTATTACACACTTAATATTTTTGTGTTGCCATACTTTAAAAAACTAAACGCCATATGGATTTCGTTATTTATAGTCTGTGAATATTTGAACAAGCAAATGACAATTGACGGCTGTCAGTGGCAATGACAATAGGCGTTAAATAGGTAATTGAGAAAAATGGTTTCATTAATGAGAGTTGGATTTTCATTGCTTAAAAACTCAATAACTTCAACTTCTATTCGTGCTTTATCCACAACAAAACCATTGAATGTAAAAGAATGTGAGTATCCTACAATATTTTATCACCTACTACCAACTCTGCCATATAACCTCAACCATACAATAATATTTTAAATATTTTACAGTAAGAGAACAAAAAGAAGGCGACACATTGCTTATAGAAGGAGTTACAATACCGTCACCTAACAAGCAGTTACTCGTACGCGCTGAAAATATAAAAGACTTAGTTCCGAAAGTTGAAGGCGAGAAGCCTCCATGTTACCTCTGTTCTCTGGGTTTAGAAATAAAACATACAGATGTGCTGATATTAAGCCAGTTCGTGAGATCTGATGGGTGCATGCTGCCACGGCGCATCACTGGCTTGTGCCGCCGGCAACAGAAGAAAATTGGCAAAATGGTTACTATGGCCCAGAAAGCAGGTATGTTTATGCAGTTTCCTTTCTTTTAGTAAAAAAGTAAGATACTGCTTACCAAAATTTTCAATTGCAACTACTAGCTAACTGTTTTAGATTCATATTGTTCATTACTACTGATATTTGAGGGTTTGTTGTTACTTTGGCTAACAGTTCCTATGCAGAAATATAAATTGTAACATTCATTTATAGATAAAAAATAAGAATAAGGCTCTTATTGTCATATCTTCTATGCTATACAATCTGAAACATATTAGGTCATTTTCAAACCCATACAGTATTAATATACAAAAAATGTGTGTATTTATACAGGGTGAATCTCCATAAAGTGCACATATTGAAACAGGTAAAATTAAACCGCATTTTGTCGACAAAAAAAATAAAAAAAATAATAAAAAATTTTTTTTTTGGGTTTTACGACCTTTTGAAGTTTTTTTTTGGAATTGTGCACCTAAAGTAAATAAATCGCTTTAACTTTTGAACTAAAAGAGTTATCATGTTCAAACAAAAATTACAATGAATGCCAATTATAGGCCGTACTGATCCATGAAAAAAAAAAAAACAAAAAAGTTTATCTTCCCAGAAAAAAATAGTCAGATTAGTGTGAAGAAAGCAATTTTTTTAGGTTAAATTTCAGTAATCGTGAATTTCCTCAAAATAATCTAGGCTTTTTATTTTATTTTTATTATTTAATGTAATTCTACGTCGTATTAGCTTTCAAACACTAAAAAAAGCATGCCTCTAACTTAAGTATAAAGTTTCCTACGAGCGCTTAAACAAAGGCAGTTCTTAAGGGTGTTGGTAATAAATAACATTTTCAATACAAACTAGTGTTTTTTTTTTTAATTATTAAAGATTTATTTTATTACTGTTTTATCACTTTAATATCGTCAAAAATAAGAAACTACCATGAATTTACCATTGAAACATATTTTTGATAGTTTCCTTTGTTTATATTTTGGACATCTAATTATGGGTCGGACTATACCAGTTTTATTAGGGCGCACGTGTGTCGCGTCTTTTTTGAAACGTTCCTAGCAAACTTTATACTTGAGTTAGAGGCGTGGTTTTTTTAGTGTTTGAAAGCTAATACGACGTAGAATTGCATTAAATAATAATAAAAAAATAAAATACCTAGATTATTTTGAGGAAATTGATGATTACTGAAAATTTTACCTAAAAAAAGTGCTTTTTTGCACTAATCTGATATTTTTTTCCTGGGAAGATGATTTTTTTTTTGTTTTTTTTTTCATGGATCAATACGGCCTATCATTGGGAATCATTGTTATTTTTGTTTGAACCTGATAACCCTCTTAGTTTAAAAGTTATAGCGATTTATTTACTTCAGGTGCACAATTCCCAAAAAAAAAATTCAAAAGGTCGTAAAACCCAAAAAAAAAATTTTTTAATGTTTTTTATATTTTTTTTGTCGACAAAATGCGGTTTAATTTTACCTGTTTCAATATGTGCACTTTATGGAGATTCACCCTGTATATGCACATAGCTTATTGTTCTAGAAATAAAAGAGTATGAGTATCAATAGACCAGCATGAGGAATTAAATCATAACATTTTTTTTAAAAATACTAACCTCAATATGCTAATGAAATGGTTTTGAAAAAATCAATCTAATTTTTCCCAAATTTGCCAAAAGAAGTATAACTTCCAACCCGTTATTGTCAATAACTTAAAACATGAACCTTTATATTTCTTTTAACAGGCTTAATGATAAATCTAACTCCAGCTTACTGCAAGAAAGACCCAAGGAAAAGGAGGGAACATAAAAAGTTCAACACATACTTTGATGAGTCTACAATCTTCTGGCGCAGAATACCACAACTCAATGACCAGTTTAGGAGAAAAGATTTCCGATATGTACCTAAAAAATTGTAAATTAGTGCTTAATTATTATTTAAATAGATGAAAATATAGATTTTGTTGTTTTATTTAGTAACTTCGATTCATTCTGAGCCATTCTGAGATCCAAACATATTTTTACATAGGTAGTTAAAGATGTATAAAAAAAAATCCACTGCAACTTTAAACCAGGATTACAAGTAGGTAGTATCTGTGGAGACTTTCAACAACTTATCAAAAGATGGCGTCACGTCTTTCTGAATCATACTATCGAAGTTTTCTCAACATCTTGTACAAGCTTCGATCTGAGTCTGACGGAATATGGGTGCTGAGAGGGTAATAAAAAACATTATAATTTTGTAATAATTTATTTTCGTTGTCGGTTGGTGTTACAATACTTGTACATATACTAAGTTATGATTTATGGCCGGAACTAAATGTTTTAAAAAATTTTGACCAATGCTTACTGAGCTATCAAAGTCAAAGTAATATTTTGTCTAAAAGATATCACTCAGGATATGTGGCCAGACTTAACACTAATATTAGTTTATTTGATTGCAGCACACATGTGTGTATTATACACACAAAAGATATTAAAGATTATGGTATAATGCTATTGCATTATTTCCAACTTATACACTGATCAGCGACTTTAAAATGCAGTTAAAAGCAAAAAATATACAACACATTGCTCGATATTTTAGTAGTTAAATCAACTGAATTCATTTAAGCACGATATATAATAAGCGAAATGTTCGCGCATAACAATACCAAACAGCTACCTCAAATATTCCACCGATCCTAATAGAAATCTCATAAAAATTACATATAAATATTTAACTTCCGAGAAGTAATTTATTTACGTTTGTGTTCGCACAACACATACAATAACACAGTCTAACATCAAATTCTTGAATCAATGATTTTTGGTAAACACATCACAGCCTTTCATAGAGATACAGGTAGCCGAGATCTTTGGGAGGGTTTTCTGAGAGAGCCACCTGAAACAGAAATGAATTGAATTTTATTCACAACACTGTTAAGATGAAGAACATTATGTTCATAGTTATTTATAACTGTTACTAACACATGCAATAACTAAACAATATCATACACGATAACAATATTCTATAACATAATAAAAACATAGGAACCATGTAATACCTATTTATCACATAAATCTATTAGTGCAATAACATGCTCAAAACAATATTGCCATTTTAAAGATCGTTATATCACATAATATATAGAAATCATAAATATTTTTTACAATAAAAGGTATTTAAGATACCTTCGTAAAAATAAATCTAGGACAGGTCTTCAATGTAATAACACTTGCCTTATTGTCATTGAATATAACCCAGCGGCCCTCGTGCAGCACGTGGCACACGTAGTGGCCCACCATCGTCGACGTGCCCATGTGCGAGATGAACGCGATTAGTCTGTACTCTGCAAATAATATACATTAAATTATTATAAATCATGTTGCATTACACTCCATGCTCAAAATGTATTTTAAATTATGGTAAAAGTGTATTTTTAGTGAATTCGGGAATTTTATATGCTACATCATATAATATAGGCAACTTACGGCCCGCAACGGCTTAGAATTTGGCCTGCGGAGCAAATTGTCATTCACAAGTTGAGTTTGACAAAATCGATTGATCATTAGAATAACAACGCAATATGAAACATATTATTCATTCGTCATTCTTATCCAAATTTGTCAATACATAATCTCTTAATGTATCATGATAAAAGGGTAATTAATTTTTAAGAAAACAATAAAATATTGTTTGACGTAGAGAAAAGTTAAGTTTTCAGTGTCCTGAAAAGTACAGCTATTACGTATAAACATCTGTAGCGCGAAGCCCACGATATATATTGCGAGGTATGTAACACTCACTCTTTCTCTCAGACAATGATCGTCTTCCCGATGAGTCTAACCTTCAATCGATGACACCACTAGTCACCTGGACCACTGGACACCAATCGGTGTCAACCACCCAGCGGCGCTCCCTAGGGAGCACCGCAAACGCCTCGTTTCCCGAATAAGAAGGTCGCAATCCGACATCGGCTGTAGAGTCCCCTAGGACTATAGCTTGAAGGGCGTGTTTAGTGGGTAGGCATCCCTTAAGGATGAGTCCTACAATCCCCGGGCATCGTCGTCGCGGCCTGGGGGTGCTTCGAGCATTCACCAGCCTCCCCCCGTATAGGCTTACCCTATTCCATATTCATCTAGGCGTAAAAAAAACACACTCACTATCAGTGCCGTCACAGCAGTCGAGCGCCCTGTCGGCACTCGCGGGAGTACCCCATGCACACGCCTGTGTCTCGATGCTCACGGTATAATAATATATTACAAGGAATGTCACACTCACTCTCACTGCCGTCCCGGCAGCCGAGCGCGCGGTCGGCACTCGCGGGCGTACCGCATGCACACGCCTGTGTCTCGATGCCCACGGTATATATTGCGAGGTACGTGAAACTCACTCTCAGTGCCGTCCCGGCAGCCGAGCGCGCGGTCGGGCGCGGCGGGCTGCGCGGGCGCTACGGGCGGCGCGTCCAGCTCGTCCGCGCGGCTGAAGATCCAGTCGAGCGCGCGCGGCACGTCCCCGCCGGTGGCGCGCAGCGCCGCGCCCGCCTGCTCGCGCGTGAACCCCATGCACATTATCTGCTCCACGCTCGCCTCGTCCACTGGTGGCCCGGAATCTGATCGAACGAAACAAGTGACATGACTCGCCCGTAAAATTATCATTCTATTCTTACTGTCAAACTGATCCAGATCAATGTAATAAAATGTATTTCAATAGACTATAATATGTACTTCTTACTTTTTTATAACTAGCAAATCTCTTTTGAAATATAGATTTAGAAATCTTTGAAGGTGCTAGAAGTCTCCGTAGTTCGACTCCGGTGGCACTACACCTATTTCTGCTTAACAATAGTGTTAAACGCTATTGTTTTCTGGTTTAAAAGGAGATACTTTTCCAAGGCATTCCAGCTTAATCCTCAGCGACAGCTATAACATTTATAGCCGAACTCAGCTAGAAATTTAATCCATGTGCCACACTAGACACTTACCATCAGGTGAGCTGTAACTTACCATGAGCTAGACCGCTTGCTCATTCACTACTCCTATATAATACCTCAGGTAGACCGTATTCTCGTTACTAAAAAAAATATAGCGTGTAATCAGTAGTTACCCTCTGTCCTGGAGCCGGGCGGCGTGAAGGGGTTGGCGAAGTCCCAGTCGGTCATGTGCTCCATGAGCCAGTTAGACGCAGCCTCCATGCCCGCGTTGTTCGTGTAGTACAGCGCACGCTTGCACGCCTCCACTGGGAAACCCATGTCCAGCTGTGGGCGCACAATAACATTTCAATATGCAAAATAAACTCATTAAAAAAACATGTTTTTATAGGTAATAGAATCCCTTTGCAGTTCAATTTCGGACGAACAACAGTCATACACACTTCTGTCTAATATCAGCAGCGTTGAATGCTACTGTGCTCCCGTTTAAAAAGAATGGTATAGTCCGTGTAAAACTGCTAGACCCCTCTGAATATAGAAATAAATCGCGTCGCCATAGCAAATTGTATGACTACACCTGCTCGCAACAACTTCAGAGCGGACTAGCAGTTTGGCGCGAACTATAAAGGAGACATGATTCTTCGAGGCGTTCCTATATAGTTCTCAGGGGGTGTAATGCATGTGCGGCTAACCTTACTCTCGTCTGGGATTGATTACAGATGTCCATGGGCGGCAGTAGCCACTCAATACGAAAAGTCTGACAAGCAGAGGGTTATAGGTGCGATAATAATTCTGCTATTCCATATAAGACGTATGCTTACTAGATCCTAACGAACCAAGAAATTAGAAAATACTCACAAGCTGTGCTAGGAGTGCTTCATTGTACTCCGGGGGCGGAGTCTCCGCCGCGGCCTCGGGCAGCGGAGTCTCGTCGGGCTGCAGCCCACGACCGCGTAACGCGCTTAGATCTACCTGTTTATGGTCACATTAATATGAGGTCCGTTATACATTCTTAAATTTGATCAAATGTTTAATTGTTTTAAATATTTTCGATATAAAGATAAACAAACGTTTTTAGATGAAGGTTGTAGTACTGTTCATGGTTTGAATATGGCATTCATTGCAAGACCTATTTTTATCTTAAAAATAGCCCAAACGTCAATAATAGGTTTTGATCTGAGGAGATAAGGAAAATACTAAGGTATCAACTCAGGCCGGATTTATATCCTATGAGTGGGCGATTTCAGATATCCTTGGATCTCAGTGAGCTCATTAGATACAATAATTAAAAAAATGTATTGCCACCGTAAACAATTTTAGCTACGACAAAATAATTAAACCATCTTATAACTAATAGAATATATATAAAAACTAACCTCCCAAGGCATGTCGACAGCCACATCTAGTTTCGCGGGCGTCCAGTCCTCGCGCACGGTGAACTTCTTCAACTGCACCAGCAGGTAGTCCGGGAACGTTGCCAGCCGCGTCCTCCTGTACCACAGTATTATGACGTCACAGCACAACATTTATTTCATACTTTTTATGCTACACTTATTTATTTATTAAGTACTTTTATATACCTCATGAATACAGAATCTAAACAATTGGTATATGTGATTATAATGTAAGTTTCTCACGTTGGGTTGCTATAGGTCATATCTTAGACACAGATCTCTGTTTTTGAAATTTTCTGAATATTTATTAACACACGCTTAACGATGAACATAAACACTGAGAATAAAGTGCTTGAGAGCTCTTTACAAAATCTCAGAAGTGAATGCTAAATTCTGCTCTATCTGAAGTAATATATTTTGATTTTAAGAAATTTTATACTTACTTAAATGCGGTAACCTTCTTGTTAAGGGCGCTGCTGTAGAATTGCTCAATAGTTTCCTCTTTCATGAAACTGTCGAGACACGCCTGGAACGGGATTAGCGGACGAACCACCTGCGACGGATCCCTGGAAACAATGTTATAATATTATGATATCATTGTATGACAATTTACATCTCGGGACGAGATTGACAATTTTTCCAGAGATGTGTTTAAGACCTGTAAAAAAGGCGGGACCGTGACAGATGCCCTTGCTTATAAATCCCCCAACACGAAGCACTTATCGTATCATGCGCAGGGGCCTCTCGTTGGCGGCGGCGGCGACGGGCACGGGGGCGCAGGGCCCCGCGCGGCACTACACACTGCACTCACAGCCTCTGCCCGGCGGCCTCGGCGGCGGCGCGGCGCTCCTCGTAGCGGCGCACGTCGGGCGCGTTGCTCGCGGCGGCGACGGGCACGGGGGCGCAGGGCCCCGCGCGGCACTACACACTGCACTCACAGCCTCTGCCCGGCGGCCTCGGCGGCGGCGCGGCGCTCCTCGTAGCGGCGCACGTCGGGCGCGTTGCTCGCGGCGGCGACGGGCACGGGGGCGCAGGGCCCCGCGCGGCACTACACACTGCACTCACAGCCTCTGCCCGGCGGCCTCGGCGGCGGCGCGGCGCTCCTCGTAGCGGCGCACGTCGGGCGCGTTGCTCGCGGGCGGCGACGGGCACGGGGGCGCAGGGCCCCGCGCGGCACTACACACTGCACTCACAGCCTCTGCCCGGCGGCCTCGGCGGCGGCGCGGCGCTCCTCGTAGCGGCGCACGTCGGGCGCGTTGCTCGCGGCGGCGACGGGCACGGGGGCGCAGGGCCCCGCGCGGCACTAACACACTGCACTCACAGCCTCTGCCCGGCGGCCTCGGCGGCGGCGCGGCGCTCCTCGTAGCGGCGCACGTCGGGCGCGTTGCTCGCGGCGGCGACGGGCACGGGGGCGCAGGGCCCCGCGCGGCACTACACACTGCACTCACAGCCTCTGCCCGGCGGCCTCGGCGGCGGCGCGGCGCTCCTCGTAGCGGCGCAACGTCGGGCGCGTTGCTCGCGGCGGCGACGGGCACGGGGGCGCAGGGCCCCGCGCGGCACTACACACTGCACTCACAGCCTCTGCCCGGCGGCCTCGGCGGCGGCGCGGCGCTCCTCGTAGCGGCGCACGTCGGGCGCGTTGCTCGCGGCGGCGACGGGCACGGGGGCGCAGGGCCCCGCGCGGCACTACACACTGCACTCACAGCCTCTGCCCGGCGGCCTCGGCGGCGGCGCGGCGCTCCTCGTAGCGGCGCACGTCGGGCGCGTTGCTCGCGGCGGCGACGGGCACGGGGGCGCAGGGCCCCGCGCGGCACTACACACTGCACTCACAGCCTCTGCCCGGCGGCCTCGGCGGCGGCGCGGCGCTCCTCGTAGCGGCGCACGTCGGGCGCGTTGCTCGCGGCGGCGACGGGCACGGGGGCGCAGGGCCCCGCGCGGCACTACACACTGCACTCACAGCCTCTGCCCGGCGGCCTCGGCGGCGGCGCGGCGCTCCTCGTAGCGGCGCACGTCGGGCGCGTTGCTCGCGGCGGCGACGGGCACGGGGGCGCAGGGCCCCGCGCGGCACTACACACTGCACTCACAGCCTCTGCCCGGCGGCCTCGGCGGCGGCGCGGCGCTCCTCGTAGCGGCGCACGTCGGGCGCGTTGCTCGCGCGGCGACGGGCACGGGGGCGCAGGGCCCCGCGCGGCACTACACACTGCACTCACAGCCTCTGCCCGGCGGCCTCGGCGGCGGCGCGGCGCTCCTCGTAGCGGCGCACGTCGGGCGCGTTGCTCGCGGCGGCGACGGGCACGGGGGCGCAGGGCCCCGCGCGGCACTACACACTGCACTCACAGCCTCTGCCCGGCGGCCTCGGCGGCGGCGCGGCGCTCCTCGTAGCGGCGCACGTCGGGCGCGTTGCTCGCGGCGGCGACGGGCACGGGGGCGCAGGGCCCCGCGCGGCACTACACACTGCACTCACAGCCTCTGCCCGGCGGCCTCGGCGGCGGCGCGGCGCTCCTCGTAGCGGCGCACGTCGGGCGCGTTGCTCGCGGCGGCGACGGGCACGGGGGCGCAGGGCCCCGCGCGGCACTACACACTGCACTCACAGCCTCTGCCCGGCGGCCTCGGCGGCGGCGCGGCGCTCCTCGTAGCGGCGCACGTCGGGCGCGTTGCTCGCGGCGGCGACGGGCACGGGGGCGCAGGGCCCCGCGCGGCACTACACACTGCACTCACAGCCTCTGCCCGGCGGCCTCGGCGGCGGCGCGGCGCTCCTCGTAGCGGCGCACGTCGGGCGCGTTGCTCGCGGCGGCGACGGGCACGGGGGCGCAGGGCCCCGCGCGGCACTACACACTGCACTCACAGCCTCTGCCCGGCGGCCTCGGCGGCGGCGCGGCGCTCCTCGTAGCGGCGCACGTCGGGCGCGTTGCTCGCGGCGGCGACGGGCACGGGGGCGCAGGGCCCCGCGCGGCACTACACACTGCACTCACAGCCTCTGCCCGGCGGCCTCGGCGGCGGCGCGGCGCTCCTCGTAGCGGCGCACGTCGGGCGCGTTGCTCGCGGCGGCGACGGGCACGGGGGCGCAGGGCCCCGCGCGGCACTACACACTGCACTCACAGCCTCTGCCCGGCGGCCTCGGCGGCGGCGCGGCGCTCCTCGTAGCGGCGCACGTCGGGCGCGTTGCTCGCGGCGGCGACGGGCACGGGGGCGCAGGGCCCCGCGCGGCACTACACACTGCACTCACAGCCTCTGCCCGGCGGCCTCGGCGGCGGCGCGGCGCTCCTCGTAGCGGCGCACGTCGGGCGCGTTGCTCGCGGCGGCGACGGGCACGGGGGCGCAGGGCCCCGCGCGGCACTACACACTGCACTCACAGCCTCTGCCCGGCGGCCTCGGCGGCGGCGCGGCGCTCCTCGTAGCGGCGCACGTCGGGCGCGTTGCTCGCGGCGGCGACGGGCACGGGGGCGCAGGGCCCCGCGCGGCACTACACACTGCACTCACAGCCTCTGCCCGGCGGCCTCGGCGGCGGCGCGGCGCTCCTCGTAGCGGCGCACGTCGGGCGCGTTGCTCGCGGCGGCGACGGGCACGGGGGCGCAGGGCCCCGCGCGGCACTACACACTGCACTCACAGCCTCTGCCCGGCGGCCTCGGCGGCGGCGCGGCGCTCCTCGTAGCGGCGCACGTCGGGCGCGTTGCTCGCGGCGGCGACGGGCACGGGGGCGCAGGGCCCCGCGCGGCACTACACACTGCACTCACAGCCTCTGCCCGGCGGCCTCGGCGGCGGCGCGGCGCTCCTCGTAGCGGCGCACGTCGGGCGCGTTGCTCGCGGCGGCGACGGGCACGGGGGCGCAGGGCCCCGCGCGGCACTACACACTGCACTCACAGCCTCTGCCCGGCGGCCTCGGCGGCGGCGCGGCGCTCCTCGTAGCGGCGCACGTCGGGCGCGTTGCTCGCGGCGGCGACGGGCACGGGCAGCGGCAGGTGGTGCTCGACGCGGCGCGTGTAGCGCACGCCGCGCGACTGGCCGCACTGCACGCGCTCCTCCACGCTGAACTTCAGGCAGTCCGCCGGGTTCGCCTTGTGACGGCTGTGACGCTGCAACGTGCGATGCGTTAGGTTGCGCTCTGTTCATACTCACAGACATCATCATCATCATAGGTTTTATAGATTTTATATGCACGAATAGTTTTCATATCTACTGAAAAATGTCTGACATTCACATTGCCAGACAATTGTTATACTTAGGACGTCCGTTAAAATTGGCAGTTTGAGCAGCGCCCGTGGGGCGCACGCGTACAGCGGCTTTTACAGGGACAGCGGGCTGCAGGCGTACGCTCGCATAATATTCTCAAAAATAGTTGAACAACATATCGCTATTTATCCACGAATGACGCCCGCTTAGGGTTCCACCTTAGTTTAATAATCAACGATAACCTAGAGGTTGCAATGCAGTCTCTTACTTGTGGGGATCGGAGGTTTAAATCCCAGACACGCATCTCTATTTTTTTACGTGCGTATTAGTAATATTCTTAAAATGTTATCTAATATTGCACTTGGCCAACGCAATGGACTAATTATTCTTATTCACATGCGCAACATGGGAAAATATTGAATCACATTCAACAACCCCAAACTAACCTCGATGAGCGTGAGCAGATGCAGATAGAACTCGTGCGCGTCCTGTTGCCGCTTGCTCATGAACTCGGGGTGTCCGCGGCCGACCAGCTGCCGGTACATATGCGGAGACACGCCGCGCTGAGACCCCTCCTCCTCGTTCAGGAACGAGTAGCGCCCGGAGAGCAAACCGACGCCTAACTTCGCCCTGAAATATACATTAGTTTCAATATGAATGTAGAATCGTGACAATAAAGCAACAAGTTTTGAAGGTGGTAAAACCCTTTGTGGTTCGACTCCAGCGGCACCACCGGCGCACTGATTTTTGTCTCATAACAGCAGTGTTAAGCGCTGTTGTGTTGTTGTTTGAAGAGCGTCATAAGGAAGACATACTTTTTGGAGACACTCCAGCTTAGTCCTCAGGAGTAGCGGCGCATCTGTAATCGACCTTGGATGGAAATCTAACGTTATCTGGGGTTAATTACAGATGCTCATGGGCCCACTTACAAATTAAGTTAAAAATGAATTTGGTTTAATAAAAATATCATCTAAATTAATAAAACCATAATATGTTAAATTACAATTTTACTTAGATCTTTTATGGTGTATGCAAGGGATCATTGTAGGCTAAAGTCTTTTACACTACTATAAATAATACTTACGTTTGTACATTGAAATCGTTGACAGGGTCTTCAGGGAAAGTGGAAAATATCTCCGGAGCACCCTCGACGAAGCGACGAATGAAGTCAGGCATGCGAAAAATTACCTAAAGAAAAAAAGATAAAGCTCTAAAGTTATAACATCATTAAGTCTGAATTGTCGTGATATTATTTTAAACCACCAAGGTGGTTTGACTCTGTCGGCACCAACGACACCCCTATTTCTACCTTATAACAGCGGTATTAAACTCTACTGTATTCTGGTTTGAAGGGACATAATTTTCCGAGGCGTTCCAGCTTAATCTTCAGTGGTAGCACTGCATCTGTGTTGACCTGACGTAGGAATATTTAATCCTATCTGGGGTTGATTACAGATGTCCATGGGCGGCAGTAGCCACTTATCATCAGGTGGACTGCATGCTTGTCTGCTACTCCTATATTATGCAAAAAATGTATACTTTACCTGTACAACACTATTGATGTAGCAGGAGTTGCCCAGATTGTTGAGGCCTGTCAGTGCAGGCCCTTGCAGCGGTCTCAGCTCACTGCTAGACTCTTGGAGGGTGCTCCATTCACCAGTGCGCCGGTTGAGCTCCAGTTCCAACTCGACCATTGATTTATCTGTCTGTAAATAAGAAAAGATTTTGTTAAAAATATAATATATGACATCAATAATAGTATGTATGTCTGTATATTAATATTATTTTTATCACCATATAGACAAAATATGTTAACACATGAATTCTATTATTACACATTACAAATACAAATGCAAATTGCAATCCACAATCAACGCTTAATAGGACTGCAGTCAGGCCACAGATAAATTGCTATACTTGAAAACTAAGTTGCAACACCTTACGCAAATGCCTCTTACCACAAACTAAAGACGCTTAATACTACATTATAAGTGAAAATAAGATGTAACCATGCTACAGTCAAATCAAAGTAAATATTTTGTAGAAAATAATCTTTCATTCTTAATTCAACCAGTAATGAAAGCAAAATAGATCTTATTACTTTAACTTATCACTCTTAGTAAACTCATCTCCAGATAATCGAGCCCTTTTTCTTTTTTTTTCTTCTTTATAATATAGGAGTAGCAGACGAGCATGCAGTCCACCTGATATTAATTGGCTACTGCCGCCCATGGACATCTGTAATCAACCCCAGATAGGATTAGATATTGTTACCTGAGGTCGGCCACAGATGCGCCGCTACCCCTGAGGACTATGCTGGAACACCCTTCAAAACGGAACACAGTAGCGCCTGACACTCCTGTTATTAGACAGAAATACGTGTGGCGGTGGTGCCGCCGGAGTCGAACCACAAAGGGTTCTACCACCTTCACCTTTTGCAATGACAGTGGCACTTACCTTTTGCAGTTGCTGCACGTTGATCCCAAAGTGTTGCAGGTGTTGCGCGAGGTAGGGGTCTTCCACCATGTCGTCCTCGGCGTACGAGAACACGTCGCCCTTACCCTCCGCCGTGATGGTGCCCAGTTTCACCGCCAAAGGGTAGCCCGTCTCGCGGAAGTGTTCCACCTGGGGATGGTAACGTAATTAATTATAGACCGCGCCAAACTACTAGTCCGCTCTGAAGGTATTGCGAGAAGGTGTTGCAGAGCGGACTAACAGTTTTACGTGGACTACAACTATTATAACATGTACCAAATTCTCTACCTAGTTTAAGAGGTCACTACATCCTTTAGCTCTTTGAAACCTACCCTACCTATCTCTACCCTACCTATATCTAAAATGTAATAAATATTGCTTTATCCATTAAGATTGAACTGTTCATATAATACAATAGGTTTAAGACAAAATTCAATACAGTTTTAAAGGAAAAAAATCCGTATATTATTTTTCAGTATTTGGTGAAGATTTCTCATGAAGCTCAGTTCAGAACTTGCTTATAGATTTTTAGAAAATTCCAATAGCATGATTCAGGAACAAGTGGCGCCATCTATTATCAAGATGCGAAAAGTCGCTATAGTTGGTTTGTTGCTTATAAGTACCGCTTATTAACATCGTGGTCATTTCCTCCCGGAGGCGTCGAATACCGTCCGTTCAGTGCTTGCTCTTAACATGTTTTAGAAATTTGTAGTAGCGTGATTCAGGAATGGCTAGTGTCATCTACAGTCGATTTATGAGTCGTTATAGTTGGTTACTTGTTACTGTATCTTACCGCGTGGTCATTCCCCCCAGTGCCGTCGAAGAACCGCCTGCCGCAGAGGATTGAGCCGTCCGTGAGGTTCAACCAGAGATTGGTGGTGAGGTCGCACTTGGCGCACTTCCAGCCGGACGGCGGTATCTTCACGCCGTTGTCCAGCTGTTTCAGACTCACTGCGTGACTGAAAATGAGGGTAAACGCTTATTTTCTACACGTTGGGGTAAAAAATCCAAGTAAAATAAAGAGTTCTGGAAAGTCTTGAATAAGACAGGTACTCCTACTAGAAGACAAAAATATTGTAATTATCAATCAGATACATTTATTTGAATTTGAACTAGTTTTTGAGGGTGTTAGCAAAAACTACTCACTCCCCAGAAACCTACTCAAGACCCATAAAGAATTTATTTGGACATATATGTATGAAGACGGCCACAGCTACAAGCGCGGCGGGCGGTTGAAACAAATAATTTTGTTTTAATCGCGCGTTAATTTGAAATGTATGTATACGGAACAATTTATCAGTGACTTGCTCTCGTGTATTACTTGGTCTGGTATATTAAAAAAAATGGCATAGTTCCTGTATACATTATGAAGAGTGGGAAATTCGCCAAGTTCTCTTCTTTTTTGGTTAAATGGATGCGCACATAAGAACGCACTCGTTTCAAGGCAAAGGCGATTTTTTTTTAATTTAAAATGCTCGCCGCGCCGCTCGCCGCACCGCCCGTAGCTGTGGCCGGCACGTAATACTAACTTTTTTTTTCTTTTTTATAATGTATGAGTAGCAGACGAGCATGCAGTCCACCTGATGGTAAGTGGCTACTGGACATCTGTAATCAACCCCAGATAGAATAAGATATTCCTACCTGAGGTCGGCCACAGATGCGCCGCTACCCCTGAAGACTAAGCTGGAACGCCTCGGAAAAGTCTGTCTCCCTTACCACACCCTTCAAAACGGAACACAGCAGCGCCTAACACTGCTGTTATTAGGTAGAAATAGGTGTGGCGGTGGTGCCGCCGGTGTCGAACCATAAAGGGTTCTACCACCTTCAAACCTAACTAAACTAAAACTAATATAAAAATTATACGCACACAGACACTTCACGAGCTTCGCCGTCCCATGTGCCCTGGAGAGCAGCCATTTCGGCAATCTTAAATGGTGACTCCGCGTCTATGATCGCTTGCACCGACTTATTTACCTGGAAACCGAAATTTTTGCTCACACATAATTAATACAGTAAATTACAGTCTTTATTTAACAGAGTGATAAAACAAAATACAGAATCATTATGACTGATTTTGATATTCTCTCCTATACTGTCATTGTTTTGGGAATCAATAAAGTTTTAACACAAATAATATCATTTTGTTTCTGTTTCATGTCACTCACTGGTGACAACATGAGTCGACACATCATAGTTAATTTCTAAAATGGTTTCACTAAAATGTTTATTTTTCAATTTTCTAATACTGTCATCATGCCCATTAACAGGTCGGCAACACAGAACCTGTTTAGAATCGAAGGTTTCTTCTACGCCGATCGCAAGCCGCATGATCTTCTCTGGACCGTCGTCAGTCTGTTCCAGTTCTAAGATCACTTATTTATCAAGCTTTTAAATTTGAATAATTAAAATTATATTTACCACGTCCGGCAAAGCGGCGTCCGGCCGCGACTGCGTATGGAAATCGACGCTGGACATCGAATCTATTATATATCTATCACGGTTTCTTGCACTGTACGTAAGTTCATTAGAACTTAATTATAATAAGATAAATTATATTTACCACGTCCGGTAACGCGGGGTCCGACCACGGGTAAGTATGGAACCCGGGCAACACGACCACACTGTAGTGGTTCGTGTACGTGTATTTCGGCTTCCCACAGTTGGGATCGAAGCCGCCCTTCACGCCGATCGCGAGCCACGTAACCTTAGCTGACTTTCCTTCAGTAAAAATATATTTACTTTGTCCGACAAAGCGGCGTCCGGCCGCGGCTACGTATGGAAATCGTCGCTGGACTGCTCCGGATTTCGTATCTATACACCTACAACGGTTTCTTGCACTGTACTTAAGTTCCAATTAATAGAATAGAGTTATATTTACCACGTCCGGTAACGCGGGGTCCGGCCAAGGGTACGTGTGGAAGCCGGGCAACACGACCACGCTGTAGTGGTTCGTGTACGTGTACTTGGGCTTCCCGCAGTTAGGATCGAAGCCGCCCTCCACGCCGATCGCGAGCCGTGTGATCTTCTTCTCGGGACCGTCGCCGGTCTGCTCCGGCTCTGGGATCTAAGGATGGGCGTTAATTTCAATGATATAAGCCTATGTGACTAAGGAAAAAGGCTCTATTCAGCTATATTTAACAACTTGGTTTGGATATTGGTAGCAAGTGTAGGGACATTTGCTATTACTTGCTAACACTTGTGGGTGGCCGTGTTGTGGAGGTTGTAGTACCTTTAAAGGTTCGGCTCCGTTCACCTATTCCTCCCTCCGACTCCACCACACTTATTTCTCCCTAATGGTTCTGAGTCCTGTCTCTCTCTTCTTCTGGATTTAAAGTCGTTAAGAGAGGTGTTAAGAGATACTTCGGTGATAAAATCAAAGGAAAGAAGGGATAGCAACGCATGCATGGTCGATCAGAACTTAAACTTCAATCTTATATGTGGTTGATAAGAGTTCATATTGTGTGATGTCCACTTCGTATCAACTGGACTGCATGCTAATTTACTACGTACATTTCATAAAAAAATATGCTTACAGGCTTCTTTTCCCTGCGAATGTGCAGAAATACTGCGTTGCCCGTCTTTTGGAAGTATTGTTCCACATAGTTGCGGCCAAAACCCAGGAACGATGTCAATGAGACGTACAGCCCTGTTTCCGATTCCTGAAACAAATACAATGCACAAAATTAAAACAAAAATATTATATATAAATACTCGTGTCATTTAAATACACGACAGTGCGGGTGCGATACGGGATTAAAACTTAGAGAGCGCTGGCTTCAATTTTTGTCGTGTCGTGTCGTACGTCGTTAAGTACTTATTTGGTTTTGAGTATATGGTTACATTATACATTCACTTTAAAATATCGATCCGAAGTGAAAACACAAAAAATGTTAAGTTTACATTTCAGAACCCCTATAATTTGCATTGCGATAATGCATATCACCTCAACGGAAGTCCGCAAATCATGGGGGTACTGTTTATACATTTATTTCGACCACAGTCGTTAGTGAGCAGTTGATAGAGTCGCAAAAATGTACAATACTACCGATTTGTACCTCGGCACCTTTCTCATTCTGTGCGGATTCGCTCTCAGCCTGTTCAACTTACGACGCGTGGTTAAAGGTACTGCATTCTCTTCCCTGTTGCTATCAGAGAATGTGCTCCTCATGTGCATCGGTGCAGCCTTCGTCAGTCGGGCTGCGTACTCGCTAAACCTTACCAACATGGAAATCCATGACATGGAAGAAAGAACAGCCGAGTTCGTCAGTTCTGTCGACAATGCAATGGGCTGCGGATTTTCGTCATTATTGCTAAGCTATGGACCATTAGTAGTATCTATGGTGAACAGTTTCCTTAGCCTAATCATCGATAACTACATGCATTATAGAATGCTAGGAAACCTAAAGGAAAAGGCTGATGAAAATATTGTGCGTGAAATTCGTGAGGACGATTCAGAGAGGCAGCTGAAATGTGAAAACCTTTGCAAATTTTGGAGGAAAAATTTTTCCTTTGTATCTATTGCGGTACAATGGATTGTACCAATTATAACAGCTCTAGCAATGTATCCCGTGGGAGTGAAGGAGATTACTATGGCACAAGCTCGAAATTTGGACGAATCGTGTATGGCGATGTTGGACTTCAATAATAAAGAGTGCAACGTAACGGACTTTGAAAATTACACAATGGATCTGCCTAAATATATCCAATCACCGGTAAATTTCTTCGAAATTCAAGACAATGAAGGCAAATCCAATGGATCACGAGAAATAGATACAGTGTTAAACAATGTGTTGAGAATCATCAACAATTTTAATAACCACACCAATTTCAACTATACTACATATAAATCCTTCAGACATCCAAAAGTCAATGAGAAATGTATGAAAATGTGTTACACGGACAACAAGAGTTTATTGTTATATATGTTTGTACTGGCATTTATAAGTTACTTCATACCAATTACAATATCTACTATTATTCTCACTAAAATACATATTATGGATGTAAAAAAACCCAACACGAAGATGTATATAACTCGTGAATTGTTGTATAACATTTTATTTTGGACTCCGGTAATGTTTGACACATTTCTGTCTCTTATATTTTGTTCATACTCAATGCACGGTGTTAGAACGTCCATATTCAACACCGTAGCCAACATATATCAGGCTGTTAAGAATTTTATGAATACAAAATACTTTAAAGAGAATGTTATTGTTCCAGCTTAAATGTTCTTCATATATTCATCATATGTATCAAAGATAGGTGTATTGTGTATTCCCAAATATTATTTAGGTCAAAAATGTGACTAAGATAGCATTTGGTAATTTGGTAATGATCACATACAGAAAAGGCAATACTGCCAATTTGTTATGCATAACAATTAATTGAATGTTATCAGTTATATTATAATAGTATTATTATATGAAATATAGTTGTGCACATCTATACTTATTATTTGAATTGTTCATAACTTTTAAGAATATTTAGAATGAATATAATATTGATGAAAATACTGTTAGTGTTTATTTAGAAAACAGCAAAACTTATAATAAAAAAGACACAGAGGCAGCACTATGTGTTTATAATTGAATATTTATAGATGTATGTATATTTTCTATATACATACATCTTATAAACTCAACTGGGATTTTTAAATGTCATTATCTGTATTATATGTTAATATTATTAAATATTTAAATTAGTGTTTTTTCTCAGCTTGTGGAAGAAAATTATACCTAAAATAATGAAATGTTTAAGTAAGCACCTGTACATACAGATCACGACAATAATAATAATAGTGGATTTCTATACAATTTAATAACAAGTAATTAGAATACTAAGAAGGTACATCAGGGCCTGGTGTCCTGGTATCCTGGGTAGAGCCAGATTACTAATTATAACTAAATGGCCAATAGAAGTGTAAACTGGGGATTTACAGTAATCATTTTTGTGCAAGTTATAATTAAAGCATTGTTATGTATTGCAAAACAATTGGTCCATGACCACAAAGGTCTGGTAGGCATTAATATTTATAATATTCTTTTGATCAGGAGTATACTTAAAATTTGTTAAAGATATAGCACACAACTATTAAATGGACTGCTATTTAACAAGATTAATTGAGATAAATTCTTACTATCCAAGTTTTTTCAACATACCTTAGATGAATCTAAAAACTTTCAGTATGCAGTATGCAGTAAAATACTTTGTAAACCAATAACATTCATAGTTAAACACCTGCTTTGTTTTTTAATTAAGTTCATTATTTGCTAAATTATTAATTTATTTTCAGTCGATATCAACCCTTAATCATTTAAGTTATTTCACGCACGAAATTTATATTGAATATTTTTTCTTAAGTTTATAAATTAAAAGCTTATTTAAATAGGTAACAACATAAACAATAAACGAGCCTTTGAAAACTTTCCGAAGTAACGTTGTAGACATTAATCTCAGTAACTAAATATAAATTCGAAACATATTTGTAGGTTACAAAACAAATTGCAAACTCACCGGGTTGTCAAATGAATATACACATTCGTCCTTGTAAACCAATTGTTGGGATTCAGGAATCTTAATTTTCGGCAAATGCGGCACCAAAAGATCCAGAGAAGCCATCGTGCAGCTTTTCTCCACTAATTCTATTATTCAGCAAATTCTATTTTTTATACTCGTTCCTATCCTATCACGGCGTCGTTCTAAAATTATCAATTAGTGTTGTGATAGTAAATAACTAAATTAATAATAGTTTTTTTCTTTTACTTATTAATCGATAACTTTATTTAATATTACACCGAGAATACCTTCTAATTATAGCGTTAGAAATATATGAGGTATTTATATAATTATTAAGTTCTCAATAACACAGAACATACAGCACTTTTAGTGTACATATTGTTTTCTTTGACCAGTAGATATACACGGAAATAACCGCTATAATAATTCTAATAACTTCGAGTTCTTGTAACAACTAACAATAGTAACATTTTACCTATAAAAGTCTTCAGTGTATCCGACTTATATTTAATCAATCCTAGATATTTTTCACTGATTTGATATCAGGTACTAATTTAATCAACATTTATATTTAACATAAACTAAAGACTCTAAATTAAAAGGTTTTTTATGAAGGGAATAATTTTATTAAGCGATTTTTATTTTGAAAACGATTTTGTAACTTTTACTTTAGCGATTCGATATATCAGGGACATCCCTTTCCATATTAAAAAAGAAACCTATATTACTGTCATTTACTGTCAATAAACTTACCATAACATCAAATGTTGCCATGTCAATAAAAACACCATGGAACAAGATATAATAATAATGTTTATTTCTTGCTTATATTTTAAAAGACATCGTTATTGATATAATTTTATCTAATCCATGGTTACTATAATTACTGGGACAATAGATATAACAAAAACTCAGCAAAAATTGAACTTGTGCACTTTAAACTTTAACCTAAACTTGGTTTTCCATCTGCATCAACTAACTAATAGCACATAATATATGATTGATCGGTTAATATTCTCCGGTTCTTTGAAGATTGGGCTTTAATTGATTACACAAGTGAAGTTCCGGTCCCTAAATGGTAATCTAACACAATGTAATAAAATAAGTTTTGTGATCAATAAAACAGTATTGTTACTTATAACAATATTTTATTCATATACTTATTTATCTACATTTTGTTGTACAAACCTTTTTTGTAAACCTTTCAATATTGTTTCTTTTAAACATTTATTCTTTTTACTAATCTGAATATTTCTTTGTTGCAACATTTTTATTTTTCGTTTATATTTGTGTAGATATTTTATTCTTCTGTTTATCTGAGATCGTAGTTTAACTTCTAAAGAGGTATCAAATTCCAAGTCGTTAATATTGGACATTGGTTTTTGTTGTGATTGCTCTGAGGTCTGTAAAGTAGAAAAAAGCTTTAAAATAATGTAAAATAAAATTACAAATATAATTTTATTATCAACATACATACAAATATAGTTGATGAGGATTCAGGATCAGCTTCATTTTCCATTTTGATGCGAGTTTCGTAATTGATTATCTCAGTAGCTATATTCTGGAAGCAAAATAATATACATTAAATTTATTATGTGTCTTGCAGTTTTATATTTTCGACTGTCCAAGTCGCATTTGTGTAAACATGAGTTCAGCAGCTTTTTATTATTCTTAAGTACTTGATAAAACATTACAATACTACCAATCAAATTAAGAATGTTCTTTAAACATTTTACTGTCACTATATACACTGGCACTACTCTAAACACTCTTCTTACACATAACAGTTTGATAATTATTAAAATAAATTCTTCTGGATTAACAAGTGTATCCAAGGTAGTAAGGTAAGGACGTACTGCACAGAGGAGTTCTAATTTAGTATTAAATGTAAAAAAAACATCAATAGTTGACTTCACTCGGGTTAGATTTGCAACTTAAGTAAGACATCCACGGAGGCAGTGACACTCAACATCAGATGGGCAGCAAGACCAGTAGGTTCCATTATCTAAAGTTATTATAGGTACCTTTAACGGTAGAGCGCCTTTCCGTATTCTCCTTTGACCACTTTGTGTTTCATATACATCTGTATTGTCAAAATGAATGGAACAAATCATGGTCCTATCTAAAGGTTCCCAATATGCATCAAGTCGAGCTGTACGGACAATTTCACTCCAACGCTCTTTAATTTCTTTATCGCAAGGAAAACTGAAAGAAAAACTAATATAAATAAAAGTAATTTCAACTTTATAAAACTATACAATCATTTGAAAAATAAATAATTAAATAATTTAATTAATTTAAATTTAAAACATTACCGTAAAAAATAACAATATATTCCATACCTGTGGAATGAAATACCTTGTTTATAATTGTATTTAGTATTTCTCGTTGCATTCTTACAAGTTGGAATAACACAGGAAGGCATTATTATAGGAAATATATAAATTTGTTTGTAATTTAAGATTTGTTTTGACTTTTCTTTCATTTACATGACACTTACATTACAACATGTATATAATAATACTCTATGCATTACACTGACAGTCAGTGTTAGTGACTGATATTACCTTCAAAACCGGTGCGGTGCGGCTGCGGGGTAATACCAATATTTTGATACAAATAAATAAATTAATATAACAAAATTAATGACTAATAAATAACTCCTGGTCCATACCATTGATTTATGGTATAGTTAACTGATCGTATCATTAGCTATTCTTCTAATTATATTTATGTTTAGGAAATATGAAAATGAAATTTTGTGATATTTATCTAAAATTATAAGTCTGTGGATTTCTTTCCGGTTCCGGCGGTCAAAGTCAATAGGGAATATGCATGTGATTTAGATTTGCTTGTTATTTTTTTCCTCGGTACATTACAGTCCTGAAATTACATCTAAACTATTATTTTTTCTTTATTTCGTGTTAAATTATTTAAAACTTTAATCAAAAATCGTAAATTATGCGCGCGAAATTCAAATTTGCAATACGCATTCCCATTGGTCGAATCAAGAAATGACGTCACATAGCGTGTTACGATGTTTATCGGCGTCGATATTCAAACTGTTTGAGAGAAAAATTGTTTTTGTCTATATTCCTACAGTGTTATTTATTACCTAGTGCGATTTTTCTAGATAGTATTATTAGGAATATTCAAGAACAATGATTGAAAGTAGTTTTGTCAAAGCACAATCGGACTAATTACCTAAAATATGCAAAATGAATAAACTGTTTTTTATGCATAGGTCAATTCGGAAATATTTAACTGATCATAACTTATTATGTTAATATTCTTTTTTTTTATAATATAGCAGACGGGCATACAGTCCGCCCATGGACATCTGTAATCAACCCCAGATAGGATAAGATATTCCCACCTAAGGTCGGCTACAGATGCGCCGCTACCCCGAGGACTAAGCTGGAACGTCTCGGAAAAGTCTGTCTCCTACCACACCCTTCAATCCGGAACACAGCATCACCTAACACTGCTGTTATTAAGTAGAAATAGGTGTGGCGGTGGTGCCTCCGGAGTCGAACCACAAAGGGTTCTACCACCTTCAACCTATCACCTATCTTCACCTATCTTATAATATTATAATAGATTATAATGCATTTTGTGTGTTTCAAATGATAGTGTTTGTTGTAGAAGTCGATAAGTACCTAACGAAGTAGATGATCAATGCAATATTTTAAAATCATTTACCTAAAATTATTGTTTGTTACAGTAAATACAAATGTTAATGCTATTTTGGAGATACTATATCTGTTTCCTATAATCTTGCACTACATTTTTCGTATTTTCGCATCTTTTGCAAAAGAAAAAACACTACATAATGTATTTATAGTACTGGTTTTGCACAATAACTCTAGGAAATATTTATAAAGTGGTTATTTAGCCTTTCCCATGATGTAAATAGCGATGAAACCTGAAAACATTTAATAATACCTTTATGTGCATACAGTTATCATCAATATTAATACAAATCACGCTACGTGACGTCATTCAAAGAGCGCGTAAAATGGCGGCGTTCAAATGTGTCAAATTTTATTGATACTTTAAATAATTTTTAAAAAAATATTTCAAACACTAATAAAATTGTTTATATTTTTTACTATGTTAAAACGATGTGATAAGTGGTTTAAAATAATAAAATAAAAATGCGCATATTCCCTATTAGGGACGGTCAAACTTCACTTCAAAGTTTGCTTTATTGTTTGTTTTTGTTTACGTTGTCTTGTCAACTTGTCAAAGTTCATATTTGAAATATTATCACCAAAATTTGAGAGAGTGTATACAATAAGATCATTTAATTTTTTTAAATAAAAATGCCTCTCAAACTGTATTACGACCTTATGTCCCAGCCTTCTAGAGCGCTGTATATACTGTTGAAAACTGCGAAATGTGATTTTATACCGAAACGAGTTGATCTGCGCAAAGGTACCTTAATTGTGCATTATAATTATCCTTACTAATATTATAAATCCGAAAGTAACTCTGTCTGTCTGTCTGTCTGTCCGTCTGTCTGTCTGTTTGTCTCTTCTTCACGCCCAAACCACTGAACCGATTTTAATGAAATTTTGTACAAAGATAGTCTGACACTCGAGAAAGGACATAGGATAGTTTTTATCCCGGAAATCCCATGGGAACTAGGGATGGCGATCTAAGATCTATTAATCGGAGAATCGATCTTTTGGACCCAAAACATCGATTATTTTAATGGATATTAGTAAGGATTGAATCGTAAACTATGCATTTGATCAAGTGATGATCTTTAGCAAAGTTAAGGTACGAATTTTCAGTTTTATGTATGTTAGTATGTTATATTATTTTCTTTTAAACGCGGGCGAAGCCGCGGGCAAAAACTAGTATTAAATACATTAAGACGGCCAAATTCTACGCTAAAGAAGGTCGATTGATGATGTAATGAACGCTGTTGCGTAGGCATGATGATAGAGTCGGATTTATAGTTTCAAGATTAAATTTGTCTATTGGTGGTTTTCACGATAAGCGTATGACGCGCGCAATGGCTGTAGAATAATAAACCATAATTCCTTAACTGCTCTATGAGAGTCACTTGAATGGTGTCACATAAGCGTTAAGCCTATGAAGTTAGAGATTTTTAAAACTATGAATGTATAATGATGTATTTAGGATAGTGCTTCATTTGCTTTACAAAATATCACTGCTGTGCTCAGGCCTCCTCTCACGAATGAGGAAGATTAGGCCATAGTCCACTGTGCTGGCCGCTGACTATGTATTGGTAGACTGCACATAGCCCTTGAGGCCCTTTTCTATTTTTTAAGATTTCTCAGGTATGCATGTTTCATACAGTATTTTCACAGTTAAAGTAAGCAATAATTAATTTCTAATATTCACATAACTTTGAAAAATCAGATGTGCATGCCTGGGATTCGAACCTTGGACTGCTTGTATGAGGGGCTATCACTGTTCTACAAAATAGTAATAGACAATTTAATGAATATTCCAGGTGAACACTACACTGAGGAATTTACGGCTATCAATAGATTTCAGAGGGTCCCTTTGATTGAACACAATGGCTTTGTTCTTACAGAAAGGTATATTATACATTTATTTATTTTATTTATTTTGTACACCTTAATCTAAGGGTTAGAAAGGGTAAACCTAATGCCTAATGCCATTCTCTGCCAGTCGACCCTGGGTGATGGCGATAACATGGTACATTGTTATTGGATACTTAATGAGATTGAGTTTCTTGGCCATTGATGAAAAGCTCATGATAATCTTAGTATGTTATTTATATACATTTGAAATATTATGTATTTTTGGAAAAAATATTACAAGTGAGGTGACTTCTTGCTACTGGTCAACAAATATCACCACAAGTGTTCTGAATCACGCTATCAAAGTTTTCTCAACATCTCGTACATATACAAGCTCCGAACAGAGAGTGTTGGAGCACAGCCACTCCCCAGGCATAAACACCTAGCCTGGTGGGGGGGATCTTACTTTGCCAAACTAGAAAGTTTATTATTAATAGATGATTAGTAGAACTTAATTTTTTCGTCTTAAAAGTAGGTAAATTTAGAGGGGAAATAATCACTGTAACATATTCAACAGTTTTTGAAGTCTACTAATCTATACAGAATGCTTGTGGCTTTGCTGATGATTTTGTGATTTTTTTTCAGTGTTGCCATAATAAAATACTTGGGTAGAGAAAACTTAATACCCGAGAGTTTGTACCAGAAGGATAGCAAGTTGCAGGCGAGAGTGGATGAATATTTGGAATGGCAACACATAGGCTTGAGGCTCCACCTTTCCATGTATTTCAGAGTTAAGGTACATTTTTTAAATCGCTTTTTGTATAAATGTGAAGGTGCCATCAAACCACAGTAGGTTCTACCCACTGAGGTTTGATCCCAACGACACCACCGGCACACCTACTTCTTCATAAACTGCAGTGTTAAACGCTGCTGTTCTGGTTTGATAAACATGGTAAGGGTGATATGGACATGGTCCAACACATTCCAACTTAGATCTCAGGGGTAGAGGTGCATTTGTAAGCAACCTCAGGTAGGAATCTAATCTTACCTGGGGAAATCTTAGTTGAAAGGTATTCAAAATTCATCGAGGACGACAACTGCAGAAAACACTTCTTAGAATTTGCCATAGACATGCTAAAAGCGGTAAACCGTAAAAATAACAGCACTGTAACAAGATAATAAATAATGTAGTAGTAATAATAATGTAGAATAAAATATATACATAAATATATAATATAATGAAATAGTAAATCATAAAAAGACATGGAACTCAAAATTAACTCTACAACTTATAATTTGAAACAATGTATATAAATAATTTAATTAATTAATGTGTACCAATAATTAAATTAAGTAATTAAGTAAATACAGTAAAATAATATGTCATATAAAAAATAGAACAATAATAAGTAAAGCTTGTATATAGGCTAAGTACATTTAATACAGAATATGTACATTGATTAATATGTGAGCAATAATTGCATTAAATTATATAATCATTCATAATCATGTAATAATATAGTAATTTTAATATGTAATTAAAGAATGAAAGATGCTGGAAAATCAATACCAGCAGGAAAATAACAATTATTAATAAAAAAAAAAAAAATCTTACCTGGGGTTGATAACAGATATGGGTGACAGTAGCCACTAACCATCAGGCGAACTTCATGCTCGTCTGCTACTATTATATTTAAAAAAAAATCACCATCTTTTATCTTGCATATCCTACACAAAACTCTTGTATTTTCAATGTTTCCTTTATAGTCAAATATTTGTAGGATTTTTTTTTCAAAGGTATGTTCATAGTCTACCAAGCTACACTTGGGTATTGAGATGCATTAATCTTTGATAATTGATATTTGCTTTTTTTTGTAAATTCCAGCATTTAAACCCAATAATATCAGGCAAACCTCCCAACCCAAGCACAGTGGCGAACTACGAGCAACGCATGGTGCTGGCCCTGGAGACTTTTGACAAACTATGGGTAGGCCAGGGCAATGCTTTTATCACAGGCAATTCTATCACTGTTGCAGATTTATTGGCGGCGTGTGAGTTAGAACAACCAAGTAAGTGTAAAACTCAGTAAGTCCTGTAACAAAAAGTACTTACTTACACTTTTTTTGTAAATATTTCAACTTTAAAATTTAAATAAGTCTCTTAATGTCGCTTAGTAAGCGCTTGTCGCTTGTTACTTTAAAGTGTTGAAATTTTAAAGACAGAAATATTTTAGGAATAACCTATATTAAATGTCTGTTTGATATTTCTTACTTGTTTTTTTTAGATATTATTAAGCAGAATAATTATTATTTCATCAATTCAAAATTATGTACAGAAGGAATTGAATTTAGAAAATTTATTCTTTATTATCTAATTACATTTAATCCACATTCAATCTGAATTCTATAGTGAAACCTTTTGTTATCATATTAATGTATTCAACAGGAATGGCAGGTTATGATCCCAGTGAGAAGTTTTCCAACATAGCGACTTGGTTGAAGAAAGTAAGGCAGCATTTCAGCCCTCACTATGAAGAAGGACATGTCATTGTGAATAAAATTATTGAGAAGCAAAATAGCGTTAAGTCTAAGATATAAAATCATAGATTTTAATTGTAAATGGCGCTTGGTATAGCATTTAAGTATAAGGTGGTTGTATTGATTAAGCAAAGTTAGTGATGTGGCGACTTCCCGCTACTCGTTAATAGATGGCGCAATGAGTATTCTGAATCACGTTTTGTTGAAATCATGGTTTGGTTGTGTGGATGGTTTTGTTGAAATCAATCGTGTTCAATCATGAAGTTTTCTAAACATCTTGTACATTTATAAATTTCGAACTGAGACTATCGGAGCACGGCCGCTTCCCGGGCATGATCACCTTTTTTTTTTTTTTTTGTTGACGAGGGGGAAACCTTCAAAAGGTACCCGACGCCGTGGGAGCAACGACGGGTTATGTGGGACTTTTACCGCACTAAAACCCCCCCGGTAACCGTCCTCAGCGCTGCGTAAAGGACTCCGGGATCTCCAAAGGAACGCAACCGGAGTCCTCTTGGCGCGTGGCCTTTTCCGTGTGGCTCCGTCCAGATGCTTATGAAGCTCGCCACTCCGTGTGGAGCGTACGACGGTATGAGGTCACACATACCATCGTTCTTCCCGGGGTCGCTAGCCAGGCGGTTAGAGCTCCCACTCTTGCCGTCCGCAACCCCGAAAGCCCCCTTTTAGTCGCCTCTTACGACAGGCAGAGGATACCGTAGCCCTATTCTGATCCCGGAACTACAGGGACATCGCCGGCAGGCGTTACGTGCGCCCGCGGCGGCGCCTCCTCCGAGCGGGTTCAGCGCGCTCCCTGGCTCTTTCGGCGTCTTCCTTTGCAGACATGACCTCGATGCAGAAGGTGATCATGCCGTCCCAGGCCTCTTTGCGCTGAACCATCGCCCCAACAATGGCCGCCGGAGAGAGATCTTCACCAACTTTTTGGACGAGGATCCGACGCTGAGACTCCCATGTCGGGCAGTACTGCAGCGTGTGCTGTGCGGAATCCTCGTCGTTCCCACACTGGTGACAACGGGCCGTCTCCTCTCTCCGTATCCTGCACAGATACTCACCGAAACAGCCATGTCCGGTGAGTATCTGAGTCAGGTGGAAAGTCACTCGACCTTTACTCCTCAGCCAAGCCACAAGGTTCGGCAGGATCGCGTCAACCACCCGTTGACGTATACAATGTGGCTCCATGAGTCGATCGCGCCAGCACCTCAGAGCGCGGGGCATGATCACCTAGCCCGGCGGGAGAGCTCCCTTTGCTAAAGTGCTTTTATAGGTGTTATGAACAGCTTAAATTTCATATAAATGCAATGGCAGTTGTTAGCATTTAAGTGGTTCATGGTAAATTAATATTACCAACATCACAAGGTCTGTCTGTCCTTGGTATAATATTAAAATTAGTAATAGAATAAATGTATCACAAATGCAAGGACAATTGGACGTAGTTATGCAAAATGGATCCAACCCAGAAAAACCTTTTTTTTTGTTACTATCACAAATGGCATCTCCACATCAACTTTCGTATATGCAAAAAATATTCATGCATGGTACATTTTTTCTTTTCAAACATACATATATCAGTAATACCAACCATAAATTAAGCAATTTAACTTTTACTAAAAGACCTATTTTCTCAAAGGCTACTTTTTATGGTTGGATCTATTGTGCATAATTAGGTCCAATTGGTGTAATATTTAAGTGTTAATTAGTCATATTGATTGATCAAAATTGTATGTATGTATCAATTACACAAAAAAATAATGTTCTTTTGAGGAACATTATTTTTTTGTGTAATTGATTTTGTAACTGATGCTCAATTTTGTGCAACTTATGGTGCTGATGTGTAGATAAAATAAAATATTTTTTTATTGAGTTTCTAATAAAGATAAACTTTAATATAGTTTTTTATTTAAAAAAGAAATCAACATATGTACCCACTGGATGGGGCGAAGCTTCCTTTTACTATGAAAAGCTACGTGTAGTAGGGTTACAAAACACGGATACCACGTAATAATTATGTAGGTTTCTTTTCGATGTTTTCTTTTGCCATTCAATGAAGTTATACAGTTTAGTATATAAGCATGAAAATCATATAAAAGCATGCATGTACTATGTAATACGAACGCTAGATTTGACTGCTATTTGAGCCTAAACATCTAGCACCTGTTTTTAGCACCTTAGCCTAGACTCTAAATGGCTAGGATAGAGTTCAATATGAAAAAAATGCAAATTCTGCGACATCTGTTGTGGCATTGTGAATATCGTTTGTAGATGTCAATATTGCACTTACACAATAAAATTTTTTTGTACATTCAAATTTGTTCAACGTTAAAATGTTAGATGACGCTCATTCAATATAACTCGAGAATTCCTTCTCGCTTTCACCAAAAGATGGCGACTCCATCAACATAATTTGTTCTGATGAGCGTAGCGAAAAAAATTTAAGGCTACGATTCTGATGAATTTTGTCGACTGATTTGTCATTACAATATTAGTTATACAATAATATAAATCCAATTTATATTATTACTTTCTTGTACTTAAGTAAATTAAAAATCAATATACTTTCGTAATTTTAATAATTACCTATTAATGTACTTAGCAAATTACAAAAAAAATATCTATAACTATAAATAACATCTTCTACAAATAAAACTACCAAATGAAGTGGTTAGAAGCGTTATGAAAATTATATCAGTCACAATAATTGACATAAATATACCTACTTCTTTATTAAAAAAAATGATACAAATAAAACAGGCTTATAAAATAATAAATATAATCCGTCACTAAGAATTGATGAAATTAAGAGCCAGGAACATAATTTTTTTACCGAGCCTTGAGCCGAGAGAGTTCTTGTATCTCTAATTATCTGGCCGCCCATGAAGGAAATTCTCACAAGGAAGGAAGTAAGGAAGGAACTTGTAGCTGTACCTGTAGTCCCGGGACAAGAATAGGACTATGCCTGTCGTAAGAGGCGACTAAAAGGGGGCTTCCGGGGTTGCGTGCGGCAAGAGTGGGAGCTCGAACCGTCCAGCAAGCGACCCCGGGAAGAACGATGGTATGTGTGGTCGCATACCGTCGTAAACACTTGGTGTGCGGGAGAAACGTACATTGCTTCCCCTGGGCAGGGCCTGATAGGGCATCGTGCTTAGAGGACTCTGGTTGGGTTCCGCTGGAGATCCCGGAGTTCTCCACCAAGCGCTGAGGACGGCCACCGAGGGGATTTTAGTGCGGTAATTTCCTACATAACCCGTGTCGCTCCCACGGCACTGCTTAGCTTTTGAAGGTTTCCCCTCGTGAGAAAAACGGAACTTGTAGCAAAAAGGGGATTTTATAATGTGGTAAAGGCAGTGAAAAATATGTTTATCTTAGAAATGGACCCATAGACATGGTTCATGGCTCATTGACAACATTGGCGCTTCAATAGGTAGATTAGTTATTGAGTTCGACTGTGGTGGAAGCTTAATGCGTTTGACTTTGATTTGTTTGACTTTCTCATGAAAATCTTTACAAAGGAGCGTTCCTATTTGTTGTGAGATTATATTTTCTGAGAAGCTTGATGTGTATTTTCATTAGTGACTTGGGTTTCATCTTTGGGTTATTAGGATTAAATTAAGATTAGGATACCTACTTAATAATTTTGTGTAGGTACAAATTACTGTACAAATTACAGAGCCCATAGCTCTAGCGGATTAATTGAAGGACCGGTCCGCCCCGGGCCCGTTTAGTTACGGAGAAAATGATAACTGAAATTTCATGATTGGATGGTAATAGAAGTCGGTTAAAAAGGGGTAGGAACGTAATGCATTGAAGTACGATGGTATTTTTTGAAGCGGATGATAAAGATCGTAATGCATAATAACAATGTAAATAAATCAAGTATAATACAATTAATAATCAACATTTATTTCTAGTCAGTCTTAGATTTCCATTAAACCTATATTCTGAAAACAAAACTTCGTAGATTATAAATAAATAAATGGTTAAATAAATAAATGATTAAAAATAAGTGATTAAATGAAGTTAAATGATTTGTTTTTACTATAGGTACTGTTAATAAAATTTAGAATTTTTATAGGAACTATACTTTATAAAATCACAATAATGATTTTATTTAAGAATCATTAAGAACTAGTTTTTGCCCGCGGCTTCGCCCGCGTTTAAAAGAAAATAATATGACATACTAACATACATAAAACTGAAAATTCGTACCTTCATTGGAACGATAGTGGCACCATCTGGCGAAAATCGGTCGTACCAACTCTGGAACCTTCGTGGACTCATGGACAACAACTTTGCTAAAGATAATCACTTGATCAAATGCATAGTTTACGATTCAATCCTTACTAATATCGATCAAAATAATCGATTTTTTTGGTCCAAAAGATAGATTCTCCGATTAATCGATCTTAGATCGTCATCCCTAGTTCCTGTGGGATTTTCGGGATAAAAACTATCCTATGTCCTTTCTCGAGTCTCAGACTATCTTTGTACAAAATTTTATTAAAATCGGTTCATGTTGTTTCGTTGCTTGATATTAAATACGCCGAAGAAGTGGAAGATGTTATCACCATTTTGTAGAGAAACCACCGCGTACTTGATCAATAAATAATACTTGATATATATATATATATGTAATTCATCAGGCATATTTTGACTTAGATCAGGATCAGGTCTGGAGGTAAACATATTGAGCAATTAAAATAATCTACTTACTGCAGTTGGTTTTTAATTCAAAGGAATGTGATCTACAATCTACGGACGAAACACCAAAATCATTTGGAGAAATGATCGTAACTATGACAGCGGTGGGTGCAGGTCCTTCCCGCTCTGGTCGTGGTCGACGGACTGCTATAAACACGTAGCAACCAAGCCGAATTAAATTTCGCGTGTAATACCCACGTAATCGTTATTGATTTGAACATGGATGGTAATGAATGTTTTCGTGTGACTATTTGAAAATTCGCTTTTTTCTGTTATTACTGCACAAATTGTTTAATTATGCCATTTAGTAAGTAGTACAGATATTCAGCACAATATTATGATTGAAAAAAAAAACATTTTGAAGGTGGTAGAACCCTTTGTGGTTCGACTCCGGCGGCACCACCGCCACACCTATTTCTAACTAATAACAGCAGTTTTAGGCACTGCTGTGTTCCGGTTGAAGGGTGTGGTAAGGGAGACACTTTTCCGAGGCGTTCCAGCTTAGTCCTCAGGTGTAGCGGCGCATCTATGGCCGACCTCAGGTAGGAATATCTAATCCTATCTGGGGTTGATTACAGATGTCCATGGGCGGCAGTAGTCACTTACCATCAGGTGGACTGCATGCTCGTCTGCTGCTTCATGTAAATACACGTAAGTAAATAAAATTATGTCTGCCGAGGACCGTGCTTGGAAATGGATGAAAATGAATTTTTACACAGTTTTTTTATTTTCATAAAATATCTAATGAAAAAAGTCGTAATATGAAAGATACTACTTTTTAATAGGTACCAACGTCCTGAGACATGGATGCTAGTTCTAGGGCCTAATAACTTTAAGATGTCAAATAAAGGTACTTAACTAGTAATTAAATGTCTTTAGCAATGACCTAATTCTCACTTTAAAAAATGAACTTCTCTCAGCTCACACGAGAGAAAGAGATAGTTATGCGTAGACAGCATCTCTTATCGTGTACACGTCGTGTATAGCTATTGGTTGGCACTTGGGGGTATTGGGGGGTAGTGGGGGTTGGCGGTAGTTCCGCCCAACCCCTCCTGCTCACCCCACGAACGTTTCTGCATCCCCTCAGCGTACCCGGGACACGAGCTCTGCAGGGCACAGTCGCGGCACAGTCCCCGAGCGAGCAACACGCTCTGGAGAGAACTGGACGGGTTTTATCTAGAACAAAGCTAGAATTTTCTCATTTTGCTAGTGAATTTTCTTGAAATTTAGTTTTGTTGAGTGATTTTTGTACCTTAACATTTTTCTAAAAGCTATATTTTTTTTGTTCAATTGGTAATACATTGCTCGTTTTTTTTATTAAAAGTTTTTAAGTAAATTTTGATTGTGAGTGTTAAATAAAAATAAATAAATCGAAATCGTTAAAAAAAGTGGGATGGCGCCAGGAGAAGACGAGGGATTTAGGTAAGTACCTATAACTGTTTTATTTGTGTTTTCTCAATAGAAGTCCTTCGTGTTAATATTTTTGGTCGCCTATTTTTTAATGTCTACGTCATCGGATATAATTATTTGTATATTAGGTGTCTATCAAAATTTAGCTGATTGCTGGTTGGTGCCGGGTGAGGCGACGCTATAATATTTAAGGTAAGTACTTAATAATTTGTTCTATATTTTTCTTATCAGAATTTGATTAAATATATTGTGTTAATATTAAACAAGTCGCCGTATAAATGCGCTGGAATAAGACTTTTTTTACATATTGGGTGGTGGCTATTTTTTATTTAAAAAAATATTTTTTTTAAAATTATATGACGTATTGTTTGGGTAACGGTGGACTATGTCGCGATATGGCTGCGATCTAGATTTTTTAAATTGAATCTTAATTTGTCGTCTTTTGAATGTTCGATATCTCCGTTGCGATCGTTCATCAAAGCGGTGTATTTCTGCTGATATAAAGCAAAATTTAAAATTACGTTTGCAATACAAACTTGGATTCTACATTTAAAATTTACAATATAAAGCAATATTTTAATATCTTAAGGACATTTGACTGTATAAAATTAAATATGTTTTTTATAAAAAAAAAAAATCTTTTGTAACTTGGAAAATTTTGGAAAAATTGGAAATCGTCATAATTATTCATTGGTTTGATGAGTGATATTCAGCGAAGTATTTGCTTTTATTCAATTAGAGCAATAAAAAACTTACTATAATAATTAGTTGCATTATCGATAAAGGAAAAACGTCGTAAGGAAACCTGCACATCCGAGAGATAAAAAAAATAGTTCTCAGAGAATATGTAATATAATATTTTTTAGAGAAAAAAATGTCAACTTTATAGTGTTTTTCGTGATCTCCTTAAATATATAAAGAAAGAGTATAACTTTTCGAAAAATTAAATTAAATTAAAAAAATTAAATTATAATATAAAAAAATAAAAAAAATAATGGGATTTTATTTTTAACATGTTTAGATGACAGGATATTGTTTTCAATTTTTTAAATTTATATTGTTAACTAAAACATACTATTTTATGTAGTATATATACTGTTTTCGGTAGCAATGCGTTCACGCTGTAACGGGCGCGCGGCGACCTATGTGTGCTTGCTTTTCTCTTCTACGTATGTATGTTACAAAATAACCTTTTTATTTTGTGCCTATGTTCGGCGTTAAATTTAAGTTAATTTATAATTATTATAGGGATGTTTTTAGGAAAACTTCTTTTTTTTAATGGGATGAGAAAATCTAAGGGTGTCCTTTATTTTATACCTAGAATATTTAATGTTCTACTTGTATTACTTTCCACTGTTTCCTTTTCTCTGCATTTGAAAACTTGTTATTACAAAATCATGTCTTGAGCAATTTAAATAATTCTGCCCTTGCTAATCCCATCCTTGCCATACTTATCTTCCCAAACCTCCACACTTTCTCAATCTCCAACTACCATTCCTACACTACGCATCCCCCGCACCCCAAATACATACGTCATCTCAAACACCCACGCTTCCCTAAGCCCAACCCACTTTTATCCCTCATCCCACCTAAATCCCACGTACTTCTAAATTTATCATGCTAACGCCTGTCCTGTCCTATGACCAACCCACTCTAAGCCCCCACCCGACCCGAATCCCACCCTCTTAACTTCCACTCAATTCACTTCCAATACTCACCCCGCCCGACTTCCTCTCATTCCTACCCCCAGCCCACCCGACTTCCTCCCATTCCCACCCTCCACCCACTGATTTCCTCCCACTCCCACCTCCACCCTACTTGACCTTTTCCCAATCCCACCCCCACCCGACTTCCTACCCCCCCCACCTAATTGTGACGCACTCTTAACTCCCACATACCCCCAACCCACACACCCCCAACCCACACACCACTTCACTTCCACCGGCTTCTAAATCCCACGCCTACCCCCTCACTTCATCCTAACCCACTTCAAATCGAGCAGCAGACAATATGGGTTCAGGGAGCAGACCGGCGCCGTGGAGGCTATCAGTGGGGCATTGAACATCGTGCAGAGCGCCAAGGCAGAGCGGAAACAGGTGTTGGCAATATCCTTGGATATTAGAGCGGCTTTTGACAACGCTTGGTGGCCCGCGCTTTTCCACCGATTAAGACAAATCGGATGCCCGAAAAACATCTACGGGCTTATCTCGAACTACGTTCGAGATAGGAAGGTCATTTTTGACCATGCTGGAATACGGGTATGCCGCAATATGACCAAGGGCTGCATTCAGGGCTCAGTGTGTGGACCGGTTCTCTGGAATACTATACTGGATGAGCTACTTGAGACACAATTACCAACTGGGTGTCACATCCAAGCATATGCCGATGATGTGCTACTGATAGTCTCTGCGGAAAGGGTGGAACAGCTCGAAACCCTTGCCACCGATGCGCTGAAGAGTGTAGTGGAGTGGGGAAGAAGCGTGAAGTTGGACTTCGGACCCGCCAAGACGCAGATGATTGCCTTCACCCCCGGATCCAAGGCCGCCAGAGTGGTGATGGACGGCCAACTCCTGAAGTTCAGCAGCGAAATCAAGCTCTTGGGCGTGATTCTGGATCAGAAGCTGCATTTCGGCCGTCACGTTCGTTACGTTCTCGGGAAGGCGATGAAAATTTTTGATAAACTCTGCATTTATACCCGACCAACCTGGGGCGCCCATCCCGAGAACGTAAGGACAATCTATCAGCGGGTAATCCAGCCCATAATCACCTACGCTGCTGGCATCTGGGGGCACGCTGTCAAGAAAAAGTGCATCCAAAAATCTCTTCTAAGCGTGCAGAGAGGTTTTGCGATCAAAGCGATCAGGGGGTTCCGCACCATCTCCACCACGGCTGCCATTGCTCTGGCCCAGTTCACACCTTTGGACCTCGCAATACATGAGGTACACGTCGTTGAGCAGACGAAGCTTACAGGCAAGACAGCATACCTGCCGCACGACGTGGACCTCGAGAAACCCACTCCTGTTGCTGAACTCCTGCACCCTGCAAATAGAGTGTCCATGAAAATTCTGGACACACAGGATAAACAAGACCCAGAAAATACCACAGGACCACCAATATGCTGTATTTTCACCGACGGCAGCAAGCAGGAGGACGGATCTGTCGGCGCCGCTTTTGTCAGCTACGTTCCTGAAAACATAAATACACGCATGAAAAACACCACCAAAAAGTACAAATTGCATAATAGCTGCAGTGTATTTCAAGCTGAGCTATTTGCAATTTTAAAAGCCTGCCAGTGGGCCACTAGCCATGACACCCAACACACGCATTTATACACACACATATACACCGACTCTCAGTCATCCGCACATGCCATACAAAACAGAAGCAACACACATCCTATAGTCACACAGATACACAAAATCATACACACACATCGCAACACACACACTATAGACATGTCATGGACTAGGGCCCACGTTGGAACCGAAGGCAACGAGGCGGCGGATGCAGCCGCGAACGGCGCCGCCCGTTTGCACAAGACACCCGATTACACTTGTTTCCCCATGTCCTTCGTGAAACAAAGAGTCCGCGCCGAAAGTCTGGAGGCTTGGCAGGAACGGTATGAAGGTTCCGAACAGGGCCGACACACCAAACTTCTTTTGCCCAAACTATCTGATATAAAGGAGCTTCACAAACACATCGATAGGTCATTCCATCTGACCCAAATTCTCACCGGGCACGGGTACCACAAGTCATACCTACACCGGTTCAAAATCCTCCCGGATGACTTGTGCCCGTGTGATGACTCTTCGCCTCAAACCATAGACCATCTGCTCCAATCTTGTGATATCTTTGCTGGCAGTAGATACGAGCACGAGGCGCTCTGCCGCCACTATGGAGTACAGCCATATACCATCCAAGACCTGCTGAAGAAAAAAGAGGCGATAGAGTCATTCGATAATTTTTGCAAAACAATTATAAACAATTTAAAGAAAATAAACACAAATTAGAAAGCGTAACAACACACTATTATACACTATATTAAAATAACAATATATATGTATATAATAAACAAAATACATATATATATAAATAAAATATGTAATACCTATATATAAATAAATAATATCTTATAGTATTAAAACACGGGTAGCAAAGCTTTTAAAACAAACAGTATCAAATCGCAGTTTGTTTTAATGCCAATCTACCCAACATATATAAACAAAATTATTATTTGAGAATCATAAAGCACAATCAGATGTGAATGAAAAATATATTTCTGGAATATACACATTATTAAAAAAAAAAAAAAAAAAAAAAACCACTTCAATCCTTCTTCTAATCCCTCACATCTTCGTAACCTTAGAGACCTTCTAGATCCCATCTCTTCCTGAGTCTAATTTCTGTTTGCTTCTTTCCTTTCTTTCTAAGTTTTCCTAACTAAATGTTTCCTTACGCCAGTATTCTCTTTCATTTTTTCTCAAACCAATTTGTTCCCAGTCTTAACCAAAGAACTAAAGCAATGCTTGTATAAAAATACTTGGCATTGTAGCTGTTTAGTAGCTTAACCGGCCACATGATAGCTTTAGCAATTATCGCTCAAGCGATAGTAGTCTAAGATTCAGAGGCACATAGGTATTGCACCAAAACGTATTTATTTGTTTCGTGTGTGTGTTTTATGTGTACCTTGCGCCAACGAACAAACATAACCAGTGCTTATGACGTATACTTTTGAAGTGTCCAACTGGATGACATAATTGACCATTATGTCACTAGGTCATGATTAAAAACTTTATTTTTTTATAGTGAATAAAGTTCTAATTATGATTTAGTACATTTTGGATACAACGACGTGGATTCGAAGAGAGATGACTTAGAAATACAGGATTGGTCATAAACGAATTAGATTCAAGGAATTAAGTTACATACCTAAGTATATTTATTGTTGTTTTTATTTAAACTTTTTTGGCATGTTGTGTGCATAGCCAATGTCACACTGGACTCCGAATTCTCACAAATAAATAAAATTAGGTGCGTAAACTTTTCAATTATTTCAAAATAAGTGCAATATTCACAATATTTATTCATACTTATTTTCAGAGAAGTTAATGGTTGAATGAAGTTTTAGATGGACCTTCAGAGCCAAATACGAAACTATAAGAAAAAGCGAAAAATGCTGAAAGGAATAACGAGATCGATTTTAATAAAAACTAAAACTGCATTATTAGATTTTTAAAAATGTATGTGAAAATGACTGACTATGAAATAGACTTCATTGTTCGGTGTCTACTCACGAATTGAGTGACATCAATACAATAAATTATATTTTTTATGAATTGAAATATGATTATGATTGATTTTCCACATTCTTACTAGGTATGTTAAAAGATAACGTAACGCAATGTTTTTCAGTATTGTTTGATCGTTATGCCAATAATTATCATCTGGGGTAATTGTCAATTTCAACTTAACCCCAGTTGATAATTATAAGCAAATCTTGGTCACTAATCGACGTTAAGTCAGACTGAAGAAAGAAGAATTATAATAAAGAAACACAAAAAGGGTTATGGGCGATTAATTTTACCGATGTTTGATATGAAAACTTCTTTCGACGCATTGAACGAACTTTGGGAAATAACAATTAAGTATGAACTGTGGCGACTTACCACGACTCACCGAGAGATGGCGCCACACGATATTGTAACAAGTATTGAGCTGAAACTGTTGGAACATGGACGCCCTCCAGATACGATCAGTGAGTTTGGCGGGAGATCGCCCTTTGCTAAATCGACCTTAGACAAGAAAACATCCTGAACTTAATTCAATTCTTCTCCTGGGACAGATTACAATTACAGTGTTAGTTCAGAATCTTATCAAGCACATTGAGAAGTTATTACTCGCCTTTTTATGTTCGTTCTAACTTAAGACCTTGGTTCAATCTTTAGTTACTTACCGCTAACAAAGGTTGTTCCAAAGTATGAGTTCGAACGATCAACTTCACGGATCATCAACTGTTACGAATCTCCGATCTGAGCTGGCGGTTATGTGACGACTTTCTGCAAATCACCAAGAGAGGGTACGAGTGCTATATTAATAATTTAATTGTTCTTATACCTATTGCGCAGCTCATTGTATATTGTACATTGTATATTGTATTGTGTATATTTTCGATTTATGATATGACTAATAAATTACAATTCTATAATTATACAAAACATTACAATTATAGATTATAATTGTAATGTTTTTGTTGCTCGGAGTATCAGTAAATGTGAAATCTATACTATAATAATGTAATATTGCTAAAATGTACCTAATGGTTGGTATGTATGATTAATTTATCATTTTGATTTAAAAAAATAATTAATTGTATTACTTAAGCTTGTAATGAATCGTGTATTAATTTTGTATTTTTATATCAATGATTTAGGTACATACACATCGGTAAACAGAGAAAGAAGAAGGAAGAGAGAAGGATGTCCAATTCGCGATGGCGGCCTTCAACTTCTTAGTTGTTTCACCAAGTACTGTGTCAAACGAGTAAGAAGTTGACTGCTGCCTTTTGCGTTCTCACTTGCAACTGTATATTGAAGAGAAGACTTATAGGCTGCAAAATTCGTTTGACGGTTGTAGGAAGGGAAGGACACGCGAGGTGTATCAATAGTCGCATGTAATAATAATAAATCAATCGAATTTTACAAGCTTTTATATAGTTTCACCTGTCCCGGTGTTTGTAATAAAATCTTGTGAGCTAAACTTCACCCACCTCCCAGTATCCGATTGAGCTGAAATTTGGCATGTATCCTTGTTACGCGTGACAATACAATCATATAAATTTAGTTTTGTTGTCAATCCAATATGGCCGCCGTAACAAAATGGCGGCGTACATATTTCAAGACAACTCATCAAATATGGGTATACAATAAAATGGCTGAACTTGAAGAACACAACGCTTTTAATTATGAAAAATAAGTGTGATATAAAAACGCAAATATGTAATACATCGGGTTTAATTTATTTTAAACTTTATAGTTCTTTTTATTAACAAGTAATAAAAGTTTGTTTTTAATTTTTTTTCTTTTGATTTTATTTATCTACCAAAGATCGAAATTTCATAACGTTTCAAAAAAAAAAAACAAAAGTGAATGCCCTGTTGTAATTTGGATGTTTTTTTATTTCGATTGTGAAGGCCCCTTCTCTTAGAGGTCCTGGGGCAGTAGCCCCGTCTGTTCATTCCCCCGGCCCTGATAACATAATTAGCGCACTGTCCGTATACATTACGTAGTAGTTTTTTGTTTAAACACAGCATAGTAGAAGGAAGAAGACAAACAACCTCATGTTACCGATAAAAGAAAAGAACGCGAGTCTATAAATTAATAATTGCTTTGTGCTATTGAAGCGTAGTGGAACGCTTTTATTAGTTTATGGGCAAGACGTTTTAACTACTAAGTAAGCACGCACGTCGCAACTGATTCTTCCATCTCCTTCACTACGGAAATGAGTGATAAAGAAAGAAACAAACAACGAAATACCCCCTATTAACATTTTATTGAAAAAAATCAAGAAGATCTTCGAGATAAGATGAAAATAATAAGCACGTCATGACTCATGATGCATGCACTTTCTTGTTCTGCATGTTCTTACATAAGTCATTGCATAATAATAAATGAACATGAAGGCCACCAACGCGGTTTATACTGTCGCCAGGAAAAAAGAAGGAAAGAAACAAGAAAAAAGGAGGAAAGAAATTATGTGTGAAATATCTTTTAATGTGTAAAAGACAAAGAGAGTTTACGTGTAAATAATGCAAACTACAACGTAGTACTATTATTACCTTTAATTAGGCGCGCGGGGTCCGCGCGACCCCAAGTGATTTTAAATTCTAGTTAACTTTTTGGTTTTTTACAATAGCAAATGGAAATTTCTGGTAGCTTCCTGACTCCTCAGTCCCTCTCGCCTTAGTGTTGCTCATGCAGTAGAAGTGATTAGATTTGCTGTAAATTAATGCTTGGGGTGCTGCTGCGACCCCGCGCGACTAACAACGTAGTTGAAATTTAGTTAGGAATATGTTTGAAAATTATTAATTTTATGCATTTCTTTCATTTATTTTGTTGATTTACTGTTCATTTATTTTGTTGATATATAAAAACAACTCTTAAGTGACATAAACTTGCCAAATTTATATGTGATGACCCCACGAAAAAAGAATATTACGATTTTTAACTAAACTTATACTCACGATTTTTTTTTTATTTATTTACTGTTAAATAAATATATTAAATATTTTTAGCAATTTTCTTAAATACAAATAGTTAAGTAATAAAATAAAAATCAATAATATTAATAATTACTTAAAATATTTTTTATTTAACCTCAAACATATTGGGGTAACTATCGACCCCGCGCGACTAATAACGTAACTTTTTTGGCGCACCAATTAATAGTTTTAATCTGTTGTTGGTATATTGTTTAAGCTTTTGATAAAACAAGTTTTATTATATATATTATTTATTGAAAAAGATGAAGAACTTTTGGAATAAAGAAGACTTCAATTTATAGTTTCTATAAAATAAAATAGTATGGATGCAGTATCGTCACGGTGGGGCATTCCTTTTCTTCTACTATCGTCCATAGTGACAAAGAAGGAAGCACTCGCCGTTGGCAGTTTCTACAGATTCAAGAAAAAAGAAGGAAAGAAACAAACAGGTGTAAATATTAGGGAAAAAATGCCAAAGATATTTTAGGAATGAAGATAAATTATGAAATTATAAGTACTTGATTTATGAATGCATGATACAATAATTATTGTATTATTCGTAGATTTTTCATGTAGGTAACAATTCTTATTACGTGATGTTATGTCCATTTATTTATTTATTCTCCATTTATACTACCTTATATTCCGTATCTTACTTCTTCTCATGTTGTCGTTAATGTGTTGTTGTTATATTTCTTGTTTTTGTTAACAAACAACAAAATTTTACTGTAGAAAATTATGTGATAAAGACAAGTGAAGATTTTTTTAAACGAAGAAGAAAGAAGATATCAATTCAAAAGTATCTATAAAAGAAAATAGTATGCGGTGGCGAGGCCTTGCTTCTCTTTCACTTTCATCAATAGTGGCAGAGAAGGAAGGACTCGCTGCTGGCAGTTTTATAGTTTCAAGAAGAAAAAAGAAGAAACAAGTGATGTGAAAATGTTACAAACAAATTTCCAAGGATATTTTGGGTATGAAGATTAATTATTAAATTATATTTGATTTACTAATCAATTATGTAATATTTGTTTGAAGATTCATATATTTTCTATGTCTATGTTAATATCTTTTATTTTTTTATTGCGCTTGCGCAACTCATCATATTATAATATCATATTACATCAATAAATGTGAAAACTATACCTACTTCAATAATGTAATAATGCTATAATATACTTATGTTATGTACGATTAATTTATTATATTGATTTAATAAATTATTAATTGTATTAAAATAGTAGTTGTTAATTTATTTCGTATTTTTTCATATATGACTTAGGTATATGTACAACGGTAAACCGAGAAAGAATAAAGAAGAAAGAAGGATGTCCAATTCGCGATTGCGGCCCTGAACTTCTTAGTTGTTTCACCACGTACTGTGTAACGAGTAAGAAGTTGACCGCCGCATTTGGCGTATTAGTTGGCGTGTCCAGCGATTAAGATTGAAGAGAAGACTCTACTTTTAGGCTGCCAAGTTTCGGTTTGATGGTTAATCTTTATCTACCAAATATCGAAATTTCATAACATTTGAAGAAAAATCTAAAAGTTATTGACCTGTTGTAATTTGTATATATTTTTTAATTCAATTTTAAGTGGCACTGTCCGGTATACATTGTATAGTTTTTGTTTAAACACAGCATAGCAGAAGAAGACAAACAAGCTCATGTCACCGATAAGAGTAAAGAACGCGAGTCTATAAATTAATAATTGCTTTCTGCTATTGAAACGTAGTAGTAAGCTTTTATTACTTTATGGGCAAGACGTTTTACTAATATGCACGTAAGTCGCAACCGATTCTTCTATTTCCTCCTCTACGAAAACTGGCGATAAATAACGAAACAAACAAAGAAAAACTCCTTGTTAACATTTTATTGAAAAGATTCAAGAAGATCTTCAAGATAAGAAGAAAATAATCAGCACGTCATGATGACATGCATATTCTGAAAAAAGAAGGAAAGGAACAAGAAAAAAGAAAGAAATAAATTATGTGTGATATATCTTTTAAAGTGTACTTTACTTTTACTTGTTGTATAAATGCATGATGCAATTATTATTATATTTTTCATAGATTTTCATGTAAAATACCTATTCTGTGATATTTAGTATATAAATGTTTATTTTCCATTTATACTGACTAATATTTCAGATCTTACTTTATTCTTAACTTATTGTTAATGTGTTTTTGTATATTTTTAAGGTATTTTGTCCAAACAAAATTTTACTGTAGAGAATTAGGTATAAAAGACAGGCGAAGAACTTTTTAAACGAAGACAAAAAGAAGATATCAATCCAAAAGTAAAAGTAAAGAACCAAAGTATGCAATGGCGGGGCCTTCCTTCCCTTTCACTGCACTCACTAGTGACAGAGAAGGAAGCACTCGCTGTTGGCAGTATCTATAAGCAAGAGTAAGAAAAAGAAGAGAGTCCGGAAATTAAGGACGTCACATCACTACGTCACGTCGGCTTACATGTTCTTGATTGAATTATATTTCAAATTGTTTAACCATGTATGTGTAAGCTGATCGATGGCACGAAACGGCAGCAACCACGAGAGAAGAGATGAAAGAAAATATGTAGAAAGTTATCTGAGAATTATATCGGAATTATTATAATAATAATATTCCAATTAAAACGGAATATCCGAATATCGGAATTATAATAATAATGATTATAATAATATTCGATATCATATCATACTTTTAAGTTGTATCCATGATCTTGTTTATATTTATTAAATATAGGTAATTTATCCATAGTATGAATTAATAGATCGTTATGTGGATGGAGTAAACTGTATTAAATTTAATTAGTAAAGTTAAAATTATTCATAAATTCTTTTGATTTTTATGTTTTTTAACTATATATATTGTAATTATTTTGATTATTGAAATGGAATATATATTTACTTAAAAATGTGTTTCATACTTTGATTAAAATTAATCAAATCATAGTCCTAGTGATTAGATCATATAATGGAGATTAAAATGTGTATCATAGTTTGATTTATACTTTATTAATTACCTGTAATATGTAAGGTTACTTATTTATTATCACTGCCAGGCACTACGTTTCTATCTGTTCATTTCCTTTTTATCCTCTTCAATAGTTATCGATTTGTTTAAGATGTGTCTCTGATAATTATGCATATATGTGTGGGTAGACATAATATTGGTTGTTGGAATTTTGTTTAGTGAATAAGGTATGTTTTTAAAACGTAATAATAAATTCAATTCTATTTTCAATCATGAAAACTATATAAGAGAACAAAGAAGCAAGTAGAAGACGAACTTCGTATTCGCGGGCGATATCTCCAACTTAACTAAAGAAGGACATAAAGGAAAAAGAGAGTAAAGAGAAGGAGTAAAAGATAACCGAGAGAGTTGTTGTTGTCGTAGCGGCGGCCTACACCTTATTCGTCGTTAATATAACGACAAAGAAGGTGTTGGTCGCCGTCGGCATGGTCTTCAAGTCACTCAAGAAAGAAAAAAAAAATTAAATAATTATTGCAATAAGGCGGCTGATTAGTATTTATACGTAAAATACTGCATTTTTTAAAATTTCGATTATATTAGCGTAATTTGATTTATTTATAGCGAGTATTTAGTTCCGTGTTACTTTTTTGAATATGATAAAGAAATTTAACTTTTCTATTACGTAGACGGTTACCTCATAGCTTTGTATACTGCGATTTCACGTAATATTTATATCATAGCGTTGGTTACGGACAAAATAATTTATAATTCATACACTATTTTTGTAATATTTAAAGACTACTTTTAACTTGATTTATTTGCTTGTTAATGTGCGTGTCATATGAATTTGAGAATCTAATTTAACAATTAACCAAACCTATCGTATCAAATATCGGTATCGGTATCATTATCAAAATAAAATACAATTAAAAGGATTACAACTCATCATATTATATAATCATATTACATCAATAAATGTGAAAACTATAATATAATAATGTAATATTGCTATAATATACCTAATGTTATGTATGATTAATTTATCATATTGATATAAAAAATATTAATTGTATTAATTTTGTAATTGTTCATTGATTTCGTATTTTTTCATATATGACTTAGGTATATATACAACGGTAAACAGAGAAAGAAGAAAGAAGAAAGAAGGATGTCCAATTCGCGATTGCGGTTCTGAAGTTCTTAATCGTTTCACCAAGTACTGTGTCAAACGATTAAGAAGTTGACTACCGCATTTGGCGTATCCAGTTTCTTGCGATTAAGATTGAAGAGAAGAGCTATTAAGTTTCGGTTTGATGGTTAATTTTTATCTACCAAATATCAAAATTTCATAACATTTGAAGAAAAATCTAAAAGTTATTGACCTGTTGTAATTTGTATATATTTTTTTATTCGATTTTAAGTGGCATTGTCCGGTATACATTGTATAGTTTGTTGTTTAAACACAGCATAGCAGAAGAAGACAAACAAGCTCATGTCATCGATAAGAGTAAAGAACGCGAGTCTATAAATTAATAATTGCTTTCTGCTATTGAAACGCAGTAGTAAGCTTTTATTACTTTATGGGCAAGACGTTTTTACTACTACGCACGTAAGTCGCAACCGATTCTTCCATTTCCTTTTCTACGAAAACTGGCGATAAATAACGAAACAAATAAATAAATACACCTTGTTAACATTTTATTAAAAAGATTCAAGAAGATCTTCAAGATAAGAAGAAAATAATAACGTCATGATGACATGCATATTCTGAAAAAAGAAGGAAAGGAACAAGAAAAAAGAAATAAATTATGTGTGATATATCTTTTAAAGTGTACTTTACTTTTACTTGTTGTATAAATGCATGATGCAATAATTATTTTTTCATAGATTTTCATGTAAAATACCTATTCTGTGATATTTAATATATAAATGTTTATTTTCCATTTATACTGCCTAATATTTCAGATCTTACTTTATTCTTCACTTATTGTTAATGTGTTTTTGTGTATTTTGAGGTATTTTGTCCAAACAAAATTTTACTGTAGAGAATTAGGTATAAAAGACAGGCGAAGAACTTTTTAAACGAAGAAAAAAAGAAGATATCAATCCAAAAGTAAAAGTAAAGAACCAAAGTATGCAATGGCGGGGCCTTCCTTCCCTTTCACTGCACTCACTAGTGACAGAGAAGGATGCACTCGCTGTTGGCAGTATCTATAAGCAAGAGTAAGAAAAAGAAGAGAGTACGGAAATTAAGGACGTCACATCACTACGTCACGTCGGCTTACATGTTCTTGATTGAATTATATTTCAAATTGTTTAACCATGAATGTGTAAGCTGATCGATGGCACGAAACGGCAGCTGGTTGCTGCCGTTTCGTGCCATCGATCAGCGATCAGCGAGAAAAGAGATGAAAGAAAATATGTAGAAAGTTATCTGAGAATTATATCGGAATTATTATAATAATATTCCAATTAAAACGGAATATCCGAATATCGGAATTATAATAATAATTATTATAATAGTATTCGATATTATATAATACTTTTAAGTTGTAACCATGATCTTGTTTATATTTATTAAATATAGGTAATTTATCCATAGTATGAATTAATAGATCGTTATGTGGATGGAGTAAACTGTATTAAATTTAATTAGTAAAGTTAAAATTATTCATAAATTCTTTTGCTTTTTATGTTTTTTAACTATATATATTGTAATTATTTTGATTATTGAAATGGAATAGATATTTTTTTAAAAATGTGTATCATACTTTGATTAAAATTAATCATATCATAGTCCTAGTGATTAGATCATATAATAGAGATTAAAATGTGTATCATAGTTTGATTTATACTTTATTAATTACCTGTAATATGTTACTTATTTATTATCACAGCCAGGCACTATGTTTCTATCTGTTAATTTCCTTTTTATCCTCTTCAATAGTTACCGATTTGCTTAAAATGTATCTCTGATACTTATGCATATATGTGTGGGTAAGGATAAGATTGGTTCATCGGAATTTTGTTTAGTGAATTATGTTTTAAAACGTAATAATAAGTTCAATTATATTTTTAATCATGAAAACTACATAAGATAAAAAAGAAGCAAGTAGAAGACGAACGTCGTACTTGCGGGTGACATCTACAATTTAACTAAAGAAGGACATAAAGAAAAAAGAGAGACAAGAGAAGGAGTAAAATATAACCGAGAGAGTTGTTGCTGTCGTAGCGGCGGCCTACACCTTTTTCGTCGTTAATATAACGACAAAGAAGGTGTTGGTCGCCGTCGGCATGGTCTTCAAGTCACTCAAGAAAGATAAAAAAATAAATAATTATTGCAATAAGGCGGCTGATTAGTATTTATACGTAAAATACTGCATTTTTAAAAATTTCGATTATATTAGCGTAATTTGATTTATTTATAGCGAGTATTTAGTTCCGTGTTACTTTTTTGAATATGATAAAGAAATTTAACTTTTCTATTACGTAGACGGTTACCTCATAGCTTTGTATACTACGATTTCACGTAAGATTCATATCATAGCGTTGGTTACGGACAAAATAATTTATAATTCATATACTATTTTTGTATTATTTAAGGACTACTTTTAACTTGATTTATTTGCTTGTTAATGTGCGTGTCATATGAATTTGAGAATCTAATTTAACAATTAACCAAACCTATCGTATCAAATATCGGTATCGGTATCATTATCAAAATAAAATACAATTAAAAGGATTACAACTCATCATATTATATAATCATATTACATCAATAAATGTGAAAACTATAATATAATAATGTAATATTGCTATAATATACCTAATGTTATGTACGATTAATCTATCATATTGATATAAAAATGATTAATTGTATTATCTTTGTAATTGTTCATTAATTTCGTATTTTTTCATATATGACTTAGGTATATATACAACGGTAAACAGAGAAAGAAGAAAGAAGAAAGAAGGATGTCCAATTCGCGATTGCGGTTCTGAAGTTCTTAATCGTTTCACCAAGTACTGTGTCAAACGAGTAAGAAGTTGACTACCGCATTTGGCGTATCCAGTTTCTTGCGATTAAGATTGAAGAGAAGACTCTACTTTTAGGCTGCTAAGTTTCGGTTTGATGGTTAATTTTTATCTACCAAATATCGAAACTTCATAACATTTGAAAAAACATGTAAAAGTTGACCTGTTGTAATTTGTATATATTTTTTATTCGATTGTAAGGGGCACTGTCCGTATACATTGTATAGTTTTTTGTTTAAACACAGCATAGCAGAAGAAAGAAGAAAAAAGCTCATGTGACCGATAAGAGAAAAGAACGCGAGTCTATAAATTAATAATTGTTTTCTGCTATAGAGGCGTAGTGGAAAGCTTTTATTACTTTATGGGCAAGAAGTTTTAACTACAACGCACGCACGTCGCAACTGATTCTTTCATCTCCTTCTCTACGAAAACTAGTGATAAAGAAAGAAAGAAACAAACAAAGAAACAAAAAAAGAAACACCCCCTATTAACATTTTATTGAATAAAATCAAGGAGACCTTCGAGATAAGATGAAAATAATAAGCACGTCATGATGACCCGCATGTTCTTACATAAGTCATTCCATAATAATCTAAGAACATAAAGGCCATCAACGCGGCTTATACTGTCGCCAAGAAAAAAAAAGGAAATAAATGAATTGTGAAATATCTTTTAATTTGTAAATGACTTTTACGTGTAAAGTAAGTAAGTAATAAAGTTACGTTTTGCTGACAGTTTCTATAAAAGAAAATAATATGGATGGAGTATCGTCCTGGTAGGGCATTCCTTCTCTTTCACTATCGTCCATAGTGACAAAGACAGAATACTCGCCGTTGGTACTTTCTACAGTTTCAAGGAAACAGAAGGAAAGAAACAATGACGTGTAAATATTAAGAATTTAATTAGAGATTAACTTATAAGTACTTGATCTATTAATGCATGGTGCAATAATTATTATATTATTCATAGATTTTTCAGGTAACAATACCTACTTTGTGATATTTAATATCTATTTTTTTAATTAATAACCATTTATAGTGCCTTATATTTCATATCTTACTTCTTCTCATCTTGTAGTTAATGTGTTGTTGTTATATTTCTTATTTTTGTTAACAAACAACGAAATTTTACTGCAGAGAAATATATAATAAAGACAGGTGAAGGACTTTTTTTAACAAAGAAGAAAGAAGATATCAATTCAAAAGTATCTATAAAAGTAAATAGTATGCAGTATGCAATGGCGAGGCCTTCCTTGTCTTTCACTGCACTCACTAGTGACAGAGAAGGAAGCACTTGCTGTTGGAAATCTCTATAAGGAGGAGTAAGAAAAATAAGAGTCTGGAAATTAAGGACGTTACATCACTACGTCGCGTCGGCTTATATGTTTTTGATTTAATTATATTTTAAATCATTCAACCATGAATGTTTAAGCTGATCGATGGCACGAAACGGCAACAACCACGAGAGAAGAGATAAAAAAGAAACTATGTAGAAAGTTTTCTCAGAATTATATCGGAATTATTATAATAATATTCGAATTATATCGGAATATCCGAATATCGGAATTATATCTGAATTATTATAATAATATTTGAATTATATCGGAATATCCGAATATCGGAGTTATATTGAAATTATTATAATAATTATTGCAATTATATTCGATATTATATCATACTTTTAAGCTGTATCCATGATCTTGTTTATATTTTTTAACCTATATTTAAATATTTAAATTTATCGATAGTATGAATTAATAGATCGTTATGTGGATGGAGTAAACTGTATTAAATTTAATTAGTAACGTTAATATAATTCCAAAATTCTGTTGCTTTTTATGTTTTTTAACTATATAATTATTTTGTAATTATTTTGATTATTGAAATGGAATAGATATTTTTTAGAATGGAGATTAAAATGTGTATCATAGTTTGATTTATACTTTATTAATTACTTGTAATATGTAGGGTTACTTATTTATTATCACTGCCAGGCACTACTTATCTACCTATCTATTCATTTTCTTTTTACCCTCTTCAATAGTTATCGATTTGTTTAAGATGTATCTCTGATAATTATACATATATGTGTGGGTAAAGATAAGATTGGTTGTTGGGAATTTTGTTTAGTGAACTAGGTATGTTTTTGAAACGTAATAATAAGTTCAATTCTATTTTCAATCATGAAAACTACATAAGAGAAGAAAGAAGCAAGTAGAAGACGAACTTCGTACAAGCGGGTGATATCTCCAACTTAACTAAAGAAGGACATAAAGGAAAAAGAGAGTAAAGAGAAAAAGTAAAAGATAACCGAGAGAGTTGTTGTTGTCGTAGCGGCGGCCTACACCTTATTCGTCGTTAATATAACGACAAAGAAGGTGTTGGTCGCCGTCGGCATGGTCTTCAAGTCACTCAAGAAAGAAGAAATTGAAGTATTGCAATAAGGCGGCTGATTAGTATTTGTACGTAAAATACTGCATTTTGAAAAATTACGAAAATATTAGCGTAATTTCATTAATGTAGGTATTTAAATGTATAAATTACAAATATCTAGCGTGGAAGATTGCGTCGATGTGATTTATTAATAGTGAGTATTTCGTTTCATGATACTTTTTTGAATATGATAAAGAAATTTAACTATTCTATTACGTAGATTGGTTGTCTCATAGCTTTATGTACGTCGATTTCAAGTAAGATTCATATCATAGCGTTGGTTACGGACAAAATAATTTATAATTTATATATAATTATTGTAATATTTAAAGACTACTTTTAACTTTTTTATTTATTTAAGAATCTAATTTAACAATTAACCAAACCTATCGTATCAAATATCGGTATCGGTATCAGTTTCAAAATAAAAAACAATTAAAAGGGGATTGCAAATTGTACTAAACGCCACAATCGGATCCACAGAGACCTCTCTGACGAACACTTAAACACCCGGTGTCACTTAAGGGAACTCCGCACTCTTGCACCCAAATAAAACACAAGTTATCAAAGAGCTCAAAAGTTTATTTGACTGGCCCCTTATAAGCAGCTACAACGACAAGTCACCACCGCGTTTCAGAATACATGTAGATTTCAGAATACATCTATCGCATCGTTGGGAAAATAATGTAACAAGTGACATCTAGTGACAAATTGCTGTTATTATTACGTTAGTAACATTGATCAATGTATGTACATTGAACACAAATATATGTCAGAAATTGATTTTCATTCGCTTTAATGGTGAATGAAAACATTGTAAGGAAACCTGCATACCTGAGAGATCTTAAAAAACAAACTCAAAAGTATGTGAAATTTACCAATACACACCTGGCCGTGGTGGATTATGGTTTAATGCTTGTTATTGTATGCTAATACTACTGTTATAATTATTAGAAAAATAACATTAAATTTCAATACGTCATTTTTCCAATATTAATATCGGTCAGAAATAGCAACGCCAGCAGAAATAAGAGAAAATCCTGGAAGAATTTAGACGAAGAGGAAAATAGTCACGACACCGTTTTCCTTGACTTTCACTAGTTGAACTAGTGTCAATGAAGGAAACTTCGTCGTCATCTCTATCTCAGCAGAGGAATGAGTACACGAAGACCGAAGACAGATGGAAGACAGAAGAATTATACATGTCGTAGTCAATCCATTACCAGCGTTTCCCAGCCTTTTTCAGTCCACGGACTCTTAGGAAATCAAGCACTGTTTCACGGACCCCCTTATTAAAATGAACAGCAAAAAAAACCGGATTAGGTATTTATTTTAGTTATTACAGATACAAAAAACAAACAAATACAAAAAAGGTAATTATAGCTGTTTATTATGAAAAATATGAAAAAAAAATAATGTGAAGGTTGGTGTTGCTTTTTTGCAACTAAATCAGGGATATTCGGGTTGATGTTGCTACTAAGCTGTAACCTCAAATCATATTCTACTTGTAATCTGTTTCTGTATTTGTTTTTGGTATAAACAAGAGTAGAGAATGCCTCTTCACATAGGTATGTGGTTGAAAAAAGCAGTAAAGCGGCTCTTTTGCATTTAATGAGCGATTAATGTATGGTCCAGAGATGGCACCGCGGACCCCCATACATATACTCGCGGACCCCCAGGGGTCCGCGGACCACAGGTTGGGAAGCGCGGGTCTAGGCCATATTCCACTGCGCCGGCTAAGTGCGAATTGGCAGACGTTACACGACCTTAATTTTTTTTAAAACCCTCAAATGTGCAGGTTTTCTAACGATGTTTTTCTTTACCGTTTAAGCAAGACAATAATTTTTAATAGAACTATATTAATCTAATTATTAAATATCACATATCTAAAACCCATCAGTTGTCACAAGATCCTAATACATACATTAATGATAAACTTGTGTGTGTTATCTTGTATGGTCTTTGTCATTGGGTACCTTTTGTATCATAATAATAACAGTTGATTGCCTATATTACTATCAATCGCTAAATAAGTAAAAATACCCAAAAAAATATGAATATGTCAATTATATTGACTACAAGGAATAATATTTTCATAATTTTAGCGAACAGAATATTGTAATGGCTGGGTGCATCTGATTCTACTGAGCAACGTGACAAGAAAGTTATCGTCACGTCGGCCTACACCTTTTTCGTCGTTGTCGTAACTACAAAAAAGTTGTTGGTCGCCGTGGGCGTAGTCAACAGGGACAAGAAGAATAGGAGTCGAAAAGAAGAATAAATTAGCTCGATGACAAGCAGAAAATATCGTCGGAGTCATTAGAGGCTACAAAAGAGGAATGTAATGTTCGAAAAAAATAAGAGGATATAGTAAACGTATTTCATACCAAAAGTGTACCTTATTCTAGCAAATAAAGAATAATCTATTTTATTCTATTCTATTCTACTCTAATACGTCATCAAAATGCTGGTAACGTTTATCACTATTACTACTATTTATTTACTTATAATACATCTGTGGAAGTGTGTGACTATGTAATTTTGTACATTACGTTAAGAAATGTTAAGGGTGAACAACCCTTATCACTTAGGGGTATGAAATTTTGAATTGAATATTGAATATGCATATAAAATTTGGTGAAAATCGGTAAAGCCGTTTCGGAGGAGTACGGTAACTAACATTGTGACACGAGAATTTTATATATACATTATAAATTGTATATCTATACTTCATGTTTAATAATTATATCTATTTAATTGAATTATATGATTTGGTACTTGCCTCAGCACTCCGACTAGACTTGCAGTAGCGAGTGATAGCGACCAACGTCGCTGCCAGCTTAGTTATCAGAGGCTCAAAAGAAGACTTAAATACACGTCTCATCAATACGCTGGTAATATACAATTATGTACATTATCAATTTACATTTACATTATTTATTTATTAGGGACAGCCATGTGAGAAGAAAGAAGATTGAAGCAGGACCTAAACCTATCTATCCTCCGTAATTGCAAAGCATTTATCGTTTTCATTACGTACCTATACAAATCTCCTTATCCCCAAATTTACATTACTGTATATTTTAAACTATTACGACAGGGTCAAAACTTTGGATACCTAAATGCATTGTTCTTGATTGATTATAAATTAAACGAGTAGTATGTATTTACAAAATTTTAAAACTATCGAAAGTCACGTCATGTCACGTCATGTCGCTTTGAATTACGTAACATCATATCTCATTGCTTTTAAAATGTATAATACTATTTTTTAAGAGTTAAGTAATGATTTTTTGTTTTTTTTTTTGTGTGATGTAAATTTAGAAAGACACAACATTATTACAACTTTCTTGAATTGTTTAATTCAGGTATCTATACAATAGTCTTTTAAAAATTGTTATTTAAGAAGATAAAATACTTCACGAAAAATACTGCGATCTTATGTCTCTAGCTCGGTCTGTAAAATACATACCTATCTTTGCCTTTATTCATACCCTCATATGTATATATTTTCTATTATTTTATTTTAAATCCTTTATCCTTGCGTCGAGGGGCCGACGGAATAATTTTAATATTTCTATGATACCCAAACCATAAAAACTTGTTTACAGTAAGTTTTTATGTTTTGGTATCGACGAAATTATTATATTATCATCGGGAACGGCTGTTATTTTGAAGTCATAGGTAAAATCTTTGATTTTAATTACTTGTACAGTAAATACCACTAGCACTAGTTACAAATATATTTAATTGATCTACAAATTACTTATTTAAAAGGAGTAAAATTGTATAAGTATTTTTTTTTAATTTATGCACGGCGACGCAGTATTACAGGATTGACGTTTATTTTAACAGCGATCCTCAACGCTTTTGCATTTTATATATTAACTGATTGAATATGAAAGAATGATCTACTGATGTTGTTTTACATGTATTCCTATTTAAATTCTTAACAAAAATCAGTTCTTTCAGATTTGAGAAGCGGGAAATAAGAAGATTGGTGGGATACCAGTGCAGTCTGTCGACATGACGGTTCTCTATTTCTTTGCTGTTACAATGTCAGCAAACTGATGATGACCGCCTTGTCGATATACTTTCTGGGGTCCAAATAATACAAAAAGCACAAAGAAGGAAGACGAAGAGGAAGTAAAATTGAGCTGATGTGGACAGATCGATTTTATAACTTACCTACATGAAAATACATACATGTTATAAGGGACGGAAAAAAGATTGTAATCGCAGGCTGCAACTCATCCTTAAGGGAAGCAACGTGACAAGAAAGTTATCGTCACGTCGGCCTACATCTTTTTCGTCGTTGTAGTTACGACAAAGAAGGTGTTGGTCGCCGTCGGCGTAATCAACAGAGACAAGAAGAAGAGAATTTATAAGAAAATAATGAAATAGCTCAATAGCAATCGGATAATTTCGTTGTTTGCACTTGGGAAGTGCAAGTGAAAAAAAAAGTTTTTCCACCTGCACTTCTCAAGTGCAATTGAACGAAATACTCCTTGTCGACATTAGTTCAGGGACGGCCATGTGCGAAGAAAGAAGATTCAAGCAGAAACTTGACCTATCTATCCTTCTTAATTGCAAATCATTTATCATTTATATTACATTTATATATGAAACTCCTTATTCCCAAATTTATACTACTCTATATTTTGAACTATTTCGACAGTGCCAAAACTTTGATTGATATAAATTAAGCGAGTAGTTTTTAGAAAATTTTAAAACTATCGAGAGTCACGTCATTTCACGTCGTGTCGCTTTGCATTAGGTAACATAACATTTCATTGCTTTTAAAATGTATAATACTCATTTTTATGACTTAAGCAATGATTTTTAGATATTTTGTGCGATGTGAATGTGACAGACACAACATTATTATAATTTTCTTTAATTGTATATTTCAGGTTTGTTCTTTAATTGTGTATTTCAAATTGTTATTTAAAAAGATAAAATACTTCACGAAAAATACTGCGATCTTATGTCTCTAGCTCGCTCTGTAACATTTTATCTATCTTTGCTTTCACCCTCATATGTATATATATTCTATTATTTGTTTTTTAATCCTTTATCCTTGCGTCGAGGGGCCGTCGGAATAATTTTAATATTTCTATGATACCAAAACCTACAAACTTGTTCACAGTAAGCTATTATGTTTTGGTATCGACGAAATCATTATATTATCATCGATAATGGCTGTTATTTTGAAGTCACAGGTAAAAACTTTGATTTTTTTTACAGTATTTATTACTAACACTAAGTAGTTGCAAATTTTTTATTGATCTACAAATGACTTATTTTAAAGGTGGTAAATTGCATTATTTTTTTTTTACTATCGCTTTTCTAACTATAGTTACAGGTTAGGTAAGTGACATTTAAGAATAGCGACGCAGTAATGCGGGCTTGACGTTTATTTCAACAGCGATCCTCAACCCTTTTGCATTTTACATGTTAAATGACTGAATTTAAAAGAATTATCTACTGATGTTATTGACATGTATTCCTATTTAAATTCTTAACAAAAATCAGTTCTTTCAGATTTGAGAAGCGGGAAATAATAAGATTGGTGGGATACCAGTGCAGTCTGTCGACACGACGGTTCTCTATTTCTTTGCTGTTACAATGTCAGCAAACTGATGATGACCGCCTTGTCGATATTATTTCTGGGGTCCAAATAATACAAAAAGCACAAAGAAGGAAGACGAAGAGGAAGTAAAATTGAGCTGATGTGGACAGATCGATTTTATAGTTTACCTACATAAAAAAAATACATGTTATAAGGGACGGAAAAAATATTGAAATCGCTGACTGCAACTGATTCTAATGCGAAGCAACGTGACAACAAAGTTATCGTCACGTCGGCCTGCACCTTTTTCGTCGTTGTAGTAACGACAGAGAAAGGTGTTGGTCGCCGTCGGCGTAATCAACAATGGAAGAAGAGAATTCATAAAGAAGAAAGAAATAGCTCAACGGGAAGCATAAAATTTCATTAGCTAGCAGAAGAATGTAATGATCGCCTTGCAGGCAAAAAATAAGAGGAAATTGTAAACGTATTTAATACCAAAATCGTAGAATATTTTAGCAAATAAAGAATATTATATTCCATTCTAACACTCTATCACAAGACTGGTAACATTTATTACTATTTTACAAAAGAAAAATTATACACCTAATAAAAACGCTGGTAATATGTGAATGTATGTAGGTGTAAAATTATGAACATTATCAATTTAAAACTCATGCGTTGTAATTATCATTTTCTAAGTAAATAAAATTACGGAATTTGATATGTTTGTTTATAATTTGTGTGTTGGTTAAATAGGATTGTAAGTATACAATAAAATTATTTATCAGTTACAGCAACACAAACGAAGGCAACTTTGGAGCAGATACGAGTAAGAAGTAACCACTGTCATGCCGAGTCTTTCTTTCACTTCCACTTGTACTAGTGTAATTTAAAGAAATACTCGTTGTCGACATTAGCTCAAGGATAGCCGCGTGCGAAGAAAGAAGCAGAAACTAAACCCATCTCCTTAATGTCAAATCATTTATCATTTTTATTACTACCTATACAAATCCCCATATTCCCAAATTTAATGCATAAATCTATATTTTTTAATTTTATGACAATAACAAAACATCGGATACCTAAATTCGTTATTCTTGATTGCTTACAAATTAAGCGAGTGGTTTACTCAAAAAAATTAAACCTTTAAGGAACCACTTCACTACCGCCATCTCGCTTTGCATTACGTAACATGACATCTCATTCCTTTTAAAATATATAATACTATTTTTATGAATTAAGTATATTTTGCGAGATAAGAATTTAGACAGACACAACATTGTTTCTATTTTATAGAAGTATTAACTAACTTTTAATTTATTACTTACTTATTTTTTAATTAAAAATAAGTATCATAATTTTCTTTAATTGTTTATTTCGGTTTTCTATACAATAGTATTTTCAAAATAATTTCAAAATACTGCTATCTTGTGTTCCTAGCTCGGTATTTAACATACATACTTATCTCTGCTTTTATTAATATCCTCATATGTATATTTTTCAATTTTTTATTTTAAATCCTTTATCCTTGCGTCGAGGGGCCGTCGGAATAATTGTAATATTTCTATGATACCAAAACATAAAAACTTGTCCACAGCAAGACTTTATGTTTTGGTATCGAGGAAATTATTATATTATCATCGAGAACGACTGTTATTTTGAAGTCACAGGTAAAAACTTTGATTTTACTTAAGTATTTGTACAGTATATACTACTAATATCATGACTTATCTAAAAGTAATAAATTTTGCATTATTAATTTTATTATTGATACAGGCTCGGTAAGGGACGTTCACAAACGGCGACTCCGTAACGCAGGATTGACGTTTATTTCAATGGCGATCCTAAACCCATTTGTATTTTATATGTTAACTGATTGAATATGAAAAAAATATCTACTGATGTTGTTTGACTTGTGTTGTATTCGTATTTAAGTTTCTCACAAAAATCAGTTGTTTCAGGTTTAGAAGAGAGAAATAAAAGGATTCGTGGGATAACAGTGCAGTCTGTCGATATACTTTCTGGGGTCCAAATAATACAAAAAGCCCAAAGAAAGAAGACGAAGAGGAAGTAAAATTGAGCTGATGTGGACAGATCGATTTTAGAGCTAACCTACATGAAAATACATGTTATAAGGGACGGAAAAAAGATTTTAATCGCTGACTGCAACTGATTCTATGGGAAGCAACGTGACAAGACAGTTATCGCCACGTCGGCCTACACCTTTTTCGTCGTTGTAGTAACGACAAAGAAGGTGTTGGTCGCCGTCGGCGTAATCAACAGAGACAAGAAGAAGAGAAGTCATAAACAAGAATGAAGTAGCTCAAGGGTGAGCAGAAATTATCGCCGTAGTCATTAGAGGCTACAAAAGAATAATGTAATGTTCGCCTTAAAGACAAAAAATAAGAGGACATTGTTAGCCTATATAATACCAAAATTGTTCCTTATTTTAGTTCCTATTCTATTCCATTGTAATTCGTTATCACAAGGCTAGTAACATTTATTACTATAACTTTTATTTATTTATCTACAATACATATGTGAAAGTGTGTGGCTGTGTAGTTTTATATATTAATAATTGTATATGTATAATTCATGTTTAGTTATAATTATTTCTATTTAATTAAATTATATGATTTGGTACTTAGCTCAGTGCTCCGTTGACTTGCAGTAACGCACAAACATGCACAAAGCGCTGGTTGCTGTCAGCGTAGTCATCAAAGGCTACAAAAGACAAATTAATCACACACCTTATAAAAACGCTGGTAATCTGTGAATGTATGTAGGTATAAAATTATGTACATTATTAATTTACATGCTTAGTAATTATTATTTTCTAAGTAAATGAAATGACATAATTTGATGTTTGTGTATAATATGTGTGTAGGTTATATAGAATTGTAGGTATACAATAAAATTATTTATCAGTTACAGGAACACAAACGAAGGACTATACTGCCGACTTTTGAGCAGATAAGAAGTAACCACTGTCATGCCGAGTCTTTCTTTCACTTCCACTTGTCTGGTGTAAAGTGTAAATGAATGAAACACTCGTTGTCGACATTAGCACAGGGACAGCCGTGTGCGAAAAAAGAAGATTGAAGCAGGAACTAAACATATCCTATCCTCCTTAATTACAAAACACTTATCATTTATATTATTTATCTATGCGAATGCCCTTATTCGAAATTTATATTAGTATATATTTTGGCCTATTGCGACAGGGTTAAAACTTTGGATACTTAAATTCATAGTTCTTGATTGTTTATAAATTGCTTCTATTTTAAAGACAATAGCCTGTTCAAAATTGTTATTTAAGAAGATGAAATACTTCACTAAAAATACTGCGATCTTGCGTTTCTAGCTCAGTATTTAACATATATCATACATATCTCTGCTTATATTCATACCCTCATATGTATACATGTATATATATTTTCAATTCTTTTTAAATCCTTTATCCTTGCGTCGAGGGGCCGTCAGAATATTTTTAATATTTCTACGATACCAAAACATAAAAACTTGTTCACAGTAAGCTTTTATGTTTTGGTATCGATGAAATAATTATATTATCATCGAGAACGGCTGTTATTTTGGGGTCACAGGTAAAAACTTTGATTTTACTTAAGTATTTGTACAGTGTATACTACTAACATTATGACTTATTTAAAAGTAATAAAATAACTTTTATTTACAACAGAAAAGATAAATTATTAAAGTACTTAATTATAATCTACAATTTTAAATTAAAAAAGATAAAATAAAATAAGTAATAAAATTGCATTATTAATTTTATTATTGTTACAGGCTAGGTAAGGGACTTTTACAAACCGTGGCTCGTAACGCAGGATTGACATTTATTTCAATAGCGATCCTGAACCCTTTTGTATTTTACACGTTAACTGATTTAATATGAAATAATTATCTACTGATTGTTATCGTCGTTAATACGAAGCTTGAATATTAACGATATCGCATTTTTACATTAGTACTTTAAAATAATAAGTCACTCATTTGATTACTACAGTTCAAACATAGATGCAGTGGGGATGTCAAGTGGGGATGATATCATGGCGACGCTCGAGTTAACAGAGAGCGACATTCTGGTCTGAGACTTCAGCAAGAACAGTTTAATAACGGGAATAGTTATAATACCTCTAATCACTAGTGTGTACCTACTTACGTGTAATTGTAATATCGTTACTCTGTACCGTATATGTGACTATATTTATACATGACTACCTTCAAGAAGGCTTCGACAACATGATGTTGTTTGACATATATTCCTATTTAAATTCCTCACAAAAATCAGTTGTTTCAAATTTGAGAAGAAAGAAATAAGAAGATTGGTGGGATAACAGTGCAGTCTGTCGACACGGCGGCTATCAATTCTGCTGTTACAATGTCAGCAAATTAGATGATACCCGCCTTGTCGATATACTTTCTGGGGTCCAAATAATACGAAAAGCACAAAGAAGGAAGTCGAAGAGGAAGTAAAATTGAGCTGATGTGGACTGATTCATTTTATAGCTTATTTGTAAATAAAAATATATATTTTACTGCAAATCATTCTATGGGAAGCAACGTGACAAGACAGTTATCGCCACGTCGGCCTACACCTTTTTCGTCATTGTAGTAACGACAAAGAAGGTGTTGGTCGCCGTCGGCATAATCAACAGAGACAAGAAGAAGAGAAGTCATAAACAAGAATGAAGTAGCTCAAGGGTGAGCCTAAATGATCGCCGTAGTCATTTGAGGCTACAAAAGAATAATGTAATGTTCGCCTTAAAGACAAAAAATAAGAGTACATTGTAAGCGTATATAATACCAAAATTGTTCCTTATTTTAGTTCCTATTCTATTCCATTGTAATTCGTTATCACAAGGCTAGTAACATTTATTACTATAACTTTTATTTATTTATCTACAATACATCTGTGAAAGTGTGTGGCTATGTAGTTTTATATATTATTAATTGTATATGTATAATTCATGTTTAGTTATAATTATTTCTATTTAATTAAATTATATGATTTGGTACTTAGCTCAGTGCTCCGTTGACTTGCAGTAACGCACAAACATGCACAAAGCGCTGGTTGCTGTCAGCGTAGTCATCAAAGGCTACAAAAGACGAATTAATCACACAACTTATAAAAACGCTGGTAATCTGTGAATGTATGTAGGTATAAAATTATGTACATTATTAATTTACATGCTTAGTAATTATTATTTTCTAAGTAAATGAAATGACGTAATTTGATGTTTGTGTATAATATGTGTGTGGGTTATATAGGTATATATAGGTTATTGTAGGTATACAATAAAATTATTTATCAGTTACAGGAACACAAACGAAGGACTATACTGCCGACTTTTGAGCAGATAAGAAGTAACCACTGTCATGCCGAGTCTTTCTTTCACTTCCACTTTTCTAGTGTAAATGAAAGAAACACTCGTTGTCGACATTAACATAGGGACAGCCGAGTGCGAAGAAAGAAGATTGAAGCAGGAACTAAACATATCCTATCCTCCTTAATTACAAAACAGTTATAATTTATATTACTTATCTATGCGAATGTCATTATTCCAAAATTTATATTAGTCTATATTTTGACCTATTGCGACAGGGTTAAAACTTTGGATACTTAAATTCATAGTTCTTGATTGTTTATAAATTGCTTTTCACTAAAAATACTGCGATCTTGCGTTTCTAGCTCAGTATTTAACATATATCATACATATCTCTGCTTATATTCATACCCTCATATGTATACATATATGTGGGATAATACCTACATGGTTATATTTTAGTTTTACTTTTTATTTTTATATAAGAACTCTGACGTAGTTTGATTGAGTCAAAGTAGCAACACTGAAGAAGGAAGTCAGTTGAAGAGAGTGTAAAATGATGTACGTGTATTTTTGACATGAGCTCTGAAAAATAAAATAAGAATTAAATATCACCATCGACCTCTCATTTCTACGATCCCACAACTTATGGGGGCTCGTCCGGGATATCGTCCGGGATCTCGTCATGTGCAGTTTCGATGGTGATTAACGAAGAAGATTATGAAAATATCCCGAAGAAAATTGTAAGAATTTTTCTCAATAATTTACGCCGGTTACCAAGCAACGCGTCAACAACTAATGTTTCGGGACGTAGCACACTATACTAGATGAATGCTTAGGAACGTGCTACACTATACCAACCGAATGATTAAATGAAGAAAGTTTTGAAGAGAAAGATATGAAAGACGTATAGAAGTATAGAAGAAATATTAAAGAAGTAAAGATTAAGAAGTCAAGATGCACTCAAGAAGCCGATCTAGAACCATGCCGCCGAAGAAAGAAAAAGATGTCGAAAGCCCAAAATTCAGAGAGCCACGAATATCCTTTAACGATTTAGAACAGTCTATGATTCCGTTTACTGGGGACGACACATATCCGATCACGAACTGGATTGAAGAATTTGAAGATACTGCGAGAATTATGGAGTGGTCTGATATTGAGAAACTTGTGTATGGAAAAAGATTACTTGCCGGTACTGCTAAACTATTTCTCAGATCTACAGGAAGTGTGAAGAACTGGGATACTCTGAAGAAGCTGCTGCAAGAAGAGTTTAGTCCGAAGTTGAACAGCGCTATCATACATAAGAAGCTTGCTTCACGTAAGATGAAGAATGAAGAAACATTTCAACAATATTTTCTTCACATGAAGGAGCTAGCCTTACACGCTGCCCTTGAAGATACAACCCTAATGGTTTATATTATTGACGGCATTCGTGACAGTGAAACCAACAAAGCTATGTTATACGGAGCTAGAACCTTAAAAGAGTTTAGAATGAAGTTACAATGTTATGAAGAATTAAGACAAAGAATTGAAAGAAAGACTAACTCCAAGAATAATATACAAGGAAACAATTCTGATGACAAAGTTTCCTCAACCAGCACAGGGCGGAAAGTAAAGAGATGCTACAACTGCGGCGATACTGATCATATGGCACCAGCTTGTAAGAAAGGCATTAAATGTTTTCGGTGTAACGAATTCGGACATAAAGGAACTGAATGTCCTAATCAGCCGAAAAAGTCTCTTATTATTCAGAAACAAGAAGTTATGGATAAGATACCATTTAAAAGGTTAAAATAAATGAGGTGGAGATGACTGCTTTGATAGATATTGGAAGTAACGTTAATCAGATAAAGATGACCGAAAACAAGAATTTTCACGACGACTACACGATGGAAGATGCTAAACTTTCTGAAAATATAGAAAAGACGATTAAAGAATATAAACCTGACGAAGCTAAGAAAGATAGTAATAATGAAATGAAAATAATACTTACCGATAATAATCCAATTCACCAGAATCCACGTCGACTGCCGCCACTAGTGGAAAATGATGTAAATGAACAAATAGAGGAATGGTCAGAACAGAAAATTTTAGCGAAAAAAAGAATGGACAACACAGACCTGGAATTAAAATGAATCATGCTGGAACCCTCAGCAAGCAGCCTGCTTGTTTAATCGTTACCGAAATGTCCGCACGTATTAAAAAAGCTCAAGACGAAGATGTACAGATTAAAAAAATAAAGAAAAAATCAGAGAAAGAACCTTATAAAGACTGCCTTCTACAAGACGGAATACTTAAAAAAGAGAAAGATGGAAGCAAAATAATTCTAGTACCAAAGAAGAAGAAGATGCAGTATGTAATTGTACGAAAGAATCATGAGAAAGAACATTTTAGCTTGAATAAGACTGAAGGATTAAAAAATCGCGAATATTTTAAAGTAAGAAACAAAGATGATGAGATACTGAAGTTGATTGAAGACGAAAGAATTGATAATTTTTATGAAAAGAGATCTGATTTAAGAATAAAAGCTAAAGAAATACAAGATATACAAAAAATACAAGATAAAGATAGAAGATATTACAATAAGATTAGAAAAAAAGCTTATGAATACAATATTGGATTTAACTCCTATAAGAAGAACTCAATTTTTTTGGGACCATATGAACTAGTTCAGAAGAAGCGAAAGATTATGATTACAGTTCATCAGGGTCTGATGAATGAGCAGGATGGCCGTGTGGGATAATACCTACATGGTTATATTTTAGTTTTACTTTTTATTTTTATATAAGAACTCTGACGTAGTTTGATTGAGTCAAAGTAGCAACACTGAAGAAGGAAGTCAGTTGAAGAGAGTGTAAAATGATGTACGTGTATTTTTGACATGAGCTCTGAAAAATAAAATAAGAATTAAATATCACCATCGACCTCTCATTTCTACGATCCCACATATATATATTTTCTATTTTTTAATTTTAAATCCTTTATCCTTGCGTCGAGGGGCCGTCGGATTTTTTTTTAATATTTCTATGATACCAAAACATAAAAACTTGTTCACAGTAAGCTTTTATGTTTTGGTATCGACGAAATAATTATATTATCATCGAGAACGGCCGTTATTTTGGAGTCACAGGTAAAAACTTTGATTTTACTTAAGTATTTGTACAGTGTATACTACTAACATTATGACTTATCTAAAAGTAATAAAATAACTTTTATTTACAACAGAAAAGATAAATTATTAAAGTACTTAATTATAATCTACAATTTTAAATTAAAAAAAATAAAATACAAAGTAATAAAATTGCATTATTAATTTTATTATTGTAACAGGCTAGGTAAGGGACTTTTACAAACCGTGACTCGTAACGTAGGATTGACATTTATTTCAATAGCGATCCTGAACCCTTTTGTATTTTACACGTTAACTGATTTAATATGAAAGAATTATCTACTGATGTTGTTTGACATATGGAATATATGTCTATTTAAATTCCTCACAAAAATCAGTTGTTTCAAATTTGAGAAGAAAGAAATAAGAAGATTGTTGGGATAACAGTGCAGTCTATCGATACGGCGGCTCTCAATTCTGCTGTTACAATGTCAGCAAACTAGATGATACCCGCCTTGTCGATATACTTTCTGGGATCCAAATAATACGAAAAGCACAAAGAAGGAAGACGAAGAGGAAGTAAAATTGAGCTGATGTGGACAGATTTATTTTATAGCTTATTTGTAAATAAAAATATATATTTTACTGCAAATGATTCTATGGGAAGCAACGTGACAACAAAGTTATCGCCACGTCGGCCTGCACCTTTTTCGTCGTTGTAGTAACGACAAAGAAGGTGTTGGTCGCCGTCGGCGTAATCAACAGAGGCAAGAAGAAGAGAAGTCATAAACAAGAATGAAGTAGCTCAAGGGTGAGCAGAAATTATCGCCGTAGTCATTAGAGGCTACAAAAGAATAATGTAAAGTTCGCCTTAAAGACAAAAAATAAGAGGACATTGTAAGCGTATATAATACCAAAATTGTTCCTTATTTTAGTTCCTATTCTATTCCATTGTAATTCGTTATCACAAGGCTGGTAACATTTATTACTATTACTTTTATTTATTTATCTACAATACATCTGTGAAAGTGTGTGGCTATGTAGTTTTATACATTATTAATTGTATATCTATAATTTATGTTTAGTTATAATTATTTCTATTTAATTAAATTATATGATTTGGTACATAGCTCAGTGCTCCGTTGACTTGCAGTAACGCACAAACATGCACAAAGCGCTGGTTGCTGTCAGCGTAGTCATCAAAGGCTACAAAAGACGAATTAATCACACACCTTATAAAAACGCTGGTAATCTGTGAATGTATAGGTATAAAATTATGTACATTATTAATTTACATGCTTAGTAATTATTATTTTCTAAGTAAATGAAATGACGTAATTTGATGTTTGTGTATAATATGTGTGTAGGTTATATAGAATTGTAGGTATACAATAAAATTATTTATCAGTTACAGGAACACAAACGAAGGACTATAGTGCCGACTTTTGAGCAGATAAGAAGTAACCATTGTCATGCCCAGTCTTTCTTTCACTTCCACTTGTCTAGTGTAAATGAAAGAAACACTCGTTGTCGACATTAGCACAGGGACAGCCGAGTGCGAAGAAGAAGATTGAAGCAGGAACTAAACATATCCTATCCTCCTTAATTACAAAACAGTTATCATTTATATTACTTATCTATGCGAATGTCCTTATTCCAAAATTTATATTAGTCTATATTTTGACCTATTGCGACAGTGTTAAAACTTTGGATACTTAAATTCATAGTTCTTGATTGTTTATAAATTGCTATTATTTAAAAGACAATAGTCTTTTCAAAATTGTTATTTAAGAAGATGCAATACTTCACTAAAAATACTGCGATCTTGCGTTTTTAGCTCAGTATTTAACATACATCATACATATCTCTGCTAATATTCATACCGTTATATTTTATTTTAAATCCTTTATCCTTGATTCGAGGGGCCGTCGGATTAATTTTAACATTTCTATGATACCAAAACATAAAAACTTGTTCTCAGCAAGCCTTTTTGTTTTGGTATCGATGAAATCATTACATTATCATCGAGAACAACTGTTATTTTGGAGTCACAGGTAAAATTATGACTTTAATTATTTATATAGTATATACTACTAACATAAGTTACAAATATATTTGATTAATCATTTGTAGATTTGTAGACTTATTCTAAAGAAGTAAAATTGCATTCTTATTTTTTTACTATCGACTTACTGTTTTTTGATATGTTTCTATTTTTCTATATTTCTAATAAAATTCCTCGAAAAATTAAGTTATTTCAGATTTGAGAAGACAGAAATAAGAAGATTAGTGGGATAATAGTGTAGTCTATAGACACGGCGGTCTTCAATTCTTCTGCTGTAACAATAATAAGCAAGATAGATGATGACCGCCTTGTTGATATACTTTCTGGGGTCCAGATAATATAAGAAGCACTGAGACTGAAGACAAAGAAGAGAGAAGGAAGCAAAATATTAAGCTCATGTAGACAGATTGATTTTATACCTAATTTTAAATGAGAATATATTACAAGAAGGCAAAAGAATATACATTAAGTTGCACCACGTTCCCGACTTCTTTCTTTGTTTCTTCGTATACATTGAAAGGCACGAAGATTGAAACGGAAATCGTAGTGCAATGTTACTATGGCAACAGAATAGTTACATGTTGAAGAACAGAGAAAAACAATTTAAGAACAGTCAAAGAGAACATTCAGAAAACATACAAGAAAGACCACTTCTGTTTAATGATTGACCACTGCAACATGTTATTTCGCTTTAATTTTTTTACAGGTTTACAGGTTTTTACAGGGTAGATGGTAGGCGCATCTACTAAACATCTACCCCAGTGCCGGTTTTAGCTGCCTGTATCTTCAGGTATGAATCGTGTTTGGTCTCAATTTCTACAACTCAAAATGTATTTATTTATATTCTTCAATCAATATACAATACACAGTCACATGACGTGACATAACGTCACATGACGTGACTGTGTATTGTATTCAATATGAACCAAAAAAAGATTTTAATCAAATCAATAAATTTGTCAAATATAATATAATTATATAATATAATATAATTTATAAAATTTATTGCAAAATATTATTACAGATATTTTGTTAAAGGGCTTTGGAAATTGCTTCCAGGGAATTGTTTGACAAGTATAGTTTATCTTTTACAGGTACGATATATAAACGTTCTGCCAACGACAAGAAAAACGGGAAAATGCAAAAAACTATAAAAATCACCTCTAGCATTTATATAACACTCTTTAAAAAAAATCAGAGATTTATTATTCTACTATATTCAGTAATGAGACTTTATTAAATTACAGTAATTCCAAGTTATTGGATGATTTCAAATATTTGATTTCGTTCCTTTTTCCCCGCATGTCCAGTCTTTTTCATTTTGATTAGTTATAAAGATGAAGTTCAATTTTGAGTTTATGCTGACAATTTCATATTGCTTTATTTCTAAAACAAACAAAAACAGTAACAATAAGATAGGAATATGAAAAACTTTATAAGATAGAAGTAATTAAACGCAATTGCTATTTTTGAATCAAATAAAATAAGTCTAAACGTCATAAATGTGGGTGCGGGGTAAGTAAGAACTTGTCAAAGAAAAGACTCAATGGACAAGCTGATTAATAAGTCATTAATAAGTTCATTAATAAGTTCCTTCTTTTACTTAGTTGTATATTAAAGTGGAAAAGATATTTTATGAGTACACAAATAAGAGTTGAAGGCAGAGGGATCGTACAAAATAATAATACAGAAGATAAATATGTCTTTTAGGTAGTCAGGGCAACATATACTGCCTAATCGTTATAATAACAATTAGGCAGTATTTATTGCTATTGACGTAGACTCACCAAAGAGAAATAAGAAGAGACAAGAAATAAATAACGGATCAAAATATAATGAAGGTGATCCTTTTTGGTGTTTGTTGTGATACATGAATATGTACACTGTGTCGCAACAAACCAAAAAGAGGCCACCGTTCATATGCATCGGTATCAAGACTGCAGCTGCAAATAAATTGAAGACAGAAGATATAGGTGCCAGTTCAAGTTACGATCAAGATCATCCTCATTGTTGTTAGTTGTGTTATATATTTTTGAATTCGTATATCACAATTAGTAGCAATAATAGGTGGTCGTTGATAAGCGTCGATAAGATTTAAGTGCCAATTCAAGATAAAAGCGTCATCCTCAAGTAATCAATCAAGAAATAATGAAGGCGATCCTTTATGGTGATTGTTGTGATACATAATTATATATGTACACTGTATCACTCCAAGCCATATAAGAGGTCACCGTTCATAAGCATCGGTATTAAGACTACAGTTGCAAATAAATAGAAGAGAGAAGATATAGGTGCCAGTTCAAATTACCACCATCACGCTCGTTGGTGAGTTATACATTTTGAAATTTGTATATTACAATAAGTAGCAATAAAATCAGTTCTTTCAGATTTAAAAAGATAGAAATAAGAAGATTGGTGAAATTTCAGTGCAAACTGTCGACACGGCGATTTTCATATATTGTGTTGTTACAATATCAGCAAAATATACGAGAACCGCCATGTCGATATCCTTACGCGGTCCAAATAATATATCTATAAGACGGAAGACAAAGAAGGGAGAAGGAAGGAAGATATTGAGCTGATGTAGACAGATTGATTTTATACCTAATTTAAAATGAGAATATATTTCGAGAAGGAAAAAGAATAAACATAATCTTCGGTCTGTTGGACTACGTCTCCGTCTTCTCTTTATTTCTTCGTATTTAATGAAATGAACAATGATTGAAACGGTTGTCGTAGTGCTACGAGTATATTACGATGGAAACATAGTAGTTACATGTTGACAGAGAAAAACAATTTGAGAACACTCAAAAAAGGAAGAATTACAAACAGAAAAGAAACAGAAAGACAATTTTTGTTTAATTAAGAATTATTGAGCATGAATGACCACTGCAAAATATTATTTCGCTTTAACTTTTTTATTTTTTACAGGTTTTAGCGCATCTACCTACCAAATACGTCAATTCCTGTTTTAGCAGTATCTCTATTCAGTAGCACTACCATGAGTTGGCATAGAAACGCCACTATAGAATTTGTAAATAGAAAACTATTGTCATTTTGCTGGTGAATAACATAACTACTATCGTTACGGTATTTCTTGACAACGTCTGTCAAATTACTGACTCATGGGACCGAATTTGTATGGCAATAGATTATAATGACATTAGTTAGCGATTTGATTTCGATAGGTTTTTTACGTATCGAGTTACGCCACTACGGATTTTAGTTCTACGAGTAACCACCAGAGGCGCTGTACAATTTTTCATACATTTATTTTACGCAGTCGCTAGCGAGTAATACTTTTGTAAACTCATGGTAGTGCTACTGAGCGACTGAATAAATCGTGTTTTCTCTCAATTTCTAAAACTCAAAATGTATTTATTTATACATCTTTCAATTAATTTGTCATGTGACTGGGTACTGTAATATCAACATAATAATTAATCTTCCGGTGACTAAAGAGCTGGCGGCTAGACGGCAAGACTTAATCTTTGTGCCTTTGCACAAAGATTAAGTCTTCTAAGTGCAGCAAGGTAACGCCACCAGTGTTTTGGGAACCATGCCTCACACGGCTATTTTAGATGGCTTATTTTACTTATAATTTTTAAATTTGTAAATAATTTCTTTTTTTTTTAGTTTATAGTTTAATTTTTTACTTTTCTTACTTTAAATTTCATATTAATTTTAATTTCATAATAATTTTAATCATGTATATATAATAATAGATTTTAATCAAAATACTCATAAAGTTTCTCTTAATCAGATATAATTGGTGTAAGGGCTTTGGTAATCTCTTTCTGGGAATTCTTTGACAACCATTCTTTTTTCTCTTATAGAATTATCAAAGATTTATTAATCTATTATATCCAATAATCCGGCCTTATTAAATTACAGTAATTTTAAGTTAAGTATTGGATAATTTCCAATATTTGATTTTGTTCCTTTTTGGTAGCATGTGCATCATTTACCTTTTTCTTCGAGGGGAAAATCTTCAAAAGGTACCCGACGACGTGGGAGCGACGTGGGGTTATGTGGGATTTTTACCGCACTAAAACCCCCCCGGTGGCCGTCCTCAAGGCGTGTTGGAGAACTCCGGGATCTCCGATGGAACACAACCTGAGTCCTCCAAGCGCGATGCCCCGATCGGGCTCTAACCTGGGGGAGCAGTTTTCGCTGCTCTCACACCGTGTAGTGTTTACGACGGTATATGACCACACATACCGCCATCCTTCCCGGGGTCGCTTGCTGGACGGTTCGAGCTCCCACTCTTGCCATCCGGAACCCCGGAAGCCCTCTTTTAGTCGCCTCTTACGACAGGCAGGGGATACCGTAGTCCTATTCTAGTCCAGGAACCACAGTGACAGTGGATCATTTACCTAGTCTGTATCATTTTAGTTAGTTATGACGAAAAAGTTTAATTTTGAGATTAGGAGCATACAAAAATTTCATTTTGTTTATTCCTAAAACAAATAATAACACGCGAAGATATTTCAGGAAAACCTCATAAGAGTATTCAAACCCAGTTTCTATTTTCCAATCAAATAAAAAAACGACTAACCTTGATAAAGGCGGATGCGGGGTAAATAAGAAGTTCTGACAACTTCTCGATCTCGATGGATGAGTTGATTAATAAGTCATTTGAAAGTTCTATTTTGCGTACTTTGCCGTTTTTTGTACCTTTTCCTTACTTAAATATTAGTGAAACAAGCAATTACAGAGTTAAAAACATATTTTATGAGTACGCCAATAAGGGACGAATGCAGAGCGAACGTACAAAGTAATAAGTAATATACAAAATAAATATGTGTTTTAGGTCATTGTCGTCACGGCAACGTATATCTCCTTATCGTTGTAATAACGATAAGGCGGTATTTATTGCTGTCGACGTAGACTCACCGAAGCGAAATAAGAAGAGACAAGAAATAAATGCCGGATCAAGATATAATGAAGGTGATCCTCTTTGGTGTTTGTTATGATACATGGACTGCATGTCCATTGTATCACAACAAACCATACAAGAGGATACCGTTCATAAGCATCTGTATGAAGACTGCAGCTGCAAATTGCAGACTGCAGCTGCAAATTGCAAATAGAAGACAGAAGATATAGGTGCCAGTTCTCGTTGTCAAGATCACCCTCGTTGATGTTAGTTGTGTTATACATTTTCAAATTTGTGCATCGCAGTTATGTGCAATAATAGGTGATCGTTGATAAGCATCGATATCAAAAGTAAATCTGACAATAATTACCTTACATACTTAGAAGACAGAAGATTTTAGTGCCGATTCAAGATACAAGCAAGGCATCCTCAAGTAATCAATCAAGATATAATGAAGGTGATCCTCTTTGGTGTTTGTTGTGATACATGAATATGTACACTGTGTCGCAACAAGCCAAAAAGAGGCCACCGTTCATATGCATCGGTATCAAGACTGCAGCTGCAAATAAATAGAAGACAGAAGATACAGGCGCCAGTTCAAGTTATCAAGGTCATCCTCGTTGGTGTTTTTTTAATGTATAAGTACATTATGAAATTTGTACATGAAAATAGCACTAACAGGCGACTTCTGAAAAGCATCCATGTCAAGATTACAGTTCATAATATACAATCTGTACCTTTAATTATATGTAACAAGTGTTATTAATAATTAGTTACGACAAATCTTAGCCTTTTTTCCTACGCGTTAACAAATTATAACAATTATTCATATCTATTGTTTTAGTAATTATTATACTACAAACATTTAAGTATATGTATCAATGAAGGAAATATTTTACGAAGTAGCATGAAGCTCTGATATTTCGAAACTACTGTAAATAATAAGAACAGAAAATATAGGTGCCATTTCAAGTTACGATCAAGATCATCCTAGTTGTATTATATATTTTGGAATTTGTATATCTCAATTAACAACAATAATAGGTGGTCGTTGATAAGCATCGATAACAACTTCGAAGAGAGAAGATTTAAGTGTCAAGTCAAGATAAAATCAAGGTCACTTTCATTCGGGCTTGTTGAGACAACATATTGAAATTTATGTATCTCACCTAGTTCTGATGAAAGGCGATCTTTGATAAGCATCGATATCAAGAATAAAGATGGTAGCCTGTACAAGAAAACAGTCAACATACTTAGAAGACAGAAGATTTAAATGCCGATTCAGGATACAATCAAGGTCATCCTGGTTGGTGTTACTTTTTTGTATAATATGAAAGTTGTATATGAAAATAGCACCAACAGGCGACTTCTGAAAAGGATCCATGTCAAGATTACAGTTCATAATATACAATCTGTACCTTTAATTATATGTAACAAGTGTTATTAATAATTGGTTACGACAAATCTAAGCCTTTTTTCCTACGCGTTAACAAATTATTAATTTAACTAATTATAACAATTATTCATATCTATTGTTATAGTAATTATTATACTACAAACATTTAAGTATATGTATCAATGAAGGAAATATCTTACGAAGTAGCATAAACCTCTGATATTTCGAAACTACTGTAAATAATAAGAACAGAAAATATAGGTGCCGTTTCTAGTTAAGATCAAGATCATCCTAGTTGTGTTATATATTTTGGAATTTGTATATCTCAATTAACAACAATAATAGGTTGTCGTTGATAAGCACCGATAACAACTTCGAAGAGAGAAGATTTAAGTGTCAAATCAAGATAATATCAAGGTCACCTTCATTCGGGCTTGTTGAGAAAACATATTGAAATTTATGTATCTAAACTAGATCGAATGAAAGGCGATCTTTGATAAGCATCGATATCAAGAATAAAGATGGTAGCCTGTACAAGAATACAGAAAACATACTAAGAAGACAGAAGATTTAAATGCCGATTCAAGATACAATCAAGGTCATCCTGGTTGGTGTTACTTTTTTGTATAATATGGAAGTTGTACATTAAAATAGCACCAACAGGCGACTTCTGAAAAGCATCCATGTCAAGATTACAGTTTATAATATACAATCTGTACCTTTAATTATATGTAACAAGTGTTATTAATAATTGGTTACGACAAATATAAGCCTTTTTTCCTACGCGTTAACAAATTATTAATTTAACAAATTATAACAATTATTCATATCTATTGTTATAGTAATTATTATAACACAAACATTTAAGTATATGTATCAATTAAGGAAATATTTTACGAAGTAGCATGAAGCTCTGATATTTCGAAACTACTGTAAATAATAAGAACAGAAAATATAGACTTGAACTGGCACCTGCCAGTTCAAGTCACGATCAAGGTCATCCTCGTTGTCGTTAGTTGAGTTATATATTTTGCAATTTGTATATCCCAATTAACAACAATACTAGGTGGCCGTTGATAAGCATCGATAACAACTCCGAAGAGAGAAGATTTAAGCGCTAAGTCAAGATACAATGAAGGTCGCCTTCATTCCTGCTTGTTGAGAACACATATTGAATTTTATGTACCTCACCTAGTACGGATGAAAGGCGATCTTTGATAATCATCGATATCAAGAATAAAGCTGATGGTAGCCTGTACAAGAAAACAGTCAACATACTTAGAAGACAGAAGATTTAAATGCCGATTCAGGATACAATCAAGGTCATCCTGGTTGGTGTTACTTTTTTGTATAATATGAAAGTTGTACATGAAAATAGCGCCAACAGGCGACTTCTGAAAAGCAACGGTATCAAGATTACAGATGATGATGTACAGTCCGTACAGGTATATGTAACAAGTGTAATTAATTTTTGGTTTCGAAAAAATGTAATCTATGTTTTCCATTTCGCACTAATTATTTATTTAATTAATTAATAATAATTCATATCCATTGTTATTGTAATTACTGAAATCTGCATCTTAGTTATATATAAAGGCCGCTGCCTTTATATGTAACTAAGATTACGTTTACTAAGTTTAAGAGGCATCATGGGGCTCGGATACTTCGGAACTACTATAATAATGTATATTTTTATTTACATGAAAACTATATAAATACTTAATATTTAAAATTAAACTATATCTATATATTATTCTAAATGTCATTTTTTTTATTTTATACATATACAACAACTATAATTATTATTAATATAATAAGTATAATTTACAATTGGCTTACGTTATTTAAAATATCTATACGCTTTGTAGATGTTCAATATGTTATTGTAATATGTTTTAGTTATTGTAATGTAATATGGTAAAATCTGTTTTTCAGTCACCAAATATGCTTCTCTGTGTGCACATTCGCTTATTGTTTTATATATAATTTATTTGTAATAATTTTGAATTATTAATATATCAAGATTTATTTATTTATTAACACACAATGCTATCTATATAAAATTCAAGCTAGAACCATAGATTAGTAAAGATACTTCGTCGCCTTGCAATTGAATGAAGCCAGAAACGGCTTATTAGTAAGTTCTTTTTTTGAATTCTTGACAAATAAAAACATTTTTAAGAGAAAATTTACGAATAAATAACTAATACTGCGTAATTTACATATAATTATTACAAATATTTTAGGGACATTTTAGTACGGAGACGTAGCAAAACTTTTTTACGCAACTATTTCAATTCTGAAAACTGGGTACATTTTCTTGTTAGGAGTGAGTAATCTTTACTAATCTATGGCTAGAACAGACAAAATAGGCCTAAAATGTTTCATTTGTTTTGGTAGTGCTAACATTTATTTAGAAAATTCAGTTATTTCATCTTATAGACAAAGGTTTAAAGAGTCTTTATTTTCTCATAAGACATACATTTCTCACTTAAAATGAGAAATTTTAATTAATAATAATGTATGGTAGTGCTCGGTACGTATATGTTTTGTTATCTATGTACGTGTTTGTGTATGGTGCATGTGTGTGTGCGTGTGTCTGAATGTGTGTGTAATTTTTATGTATGCGTTCTTGACATAGTAGATATTATTTGTGTATTTGTGATTTAACTTACAGACATCAAATTTCAATTGCATGCATGTAGTTAACGCTTTAAAAAAAGAGATGAATAATTATATAGAGATGTGTATAGTAAAACTAAGATTTAAATGAAAAAAATGTGTACAACTACTTATATTTTTTAGTTTTTCTTTTGCACTCAATATTTTGCAATAAACAAGAATATAACGAAATCTTATGTTTTCATTTAGGGGACCTGAGCTGGAATCCTGACATCTTCCAGTAGAATGGTCAGCTTGTGGTTCGCCTAGCCCTGCTGGTGGTACCTTCAAGGAATCATCCAGCCTTTAGCGAGAAGAAAATTAGAAAGGTACATGTTATATTTTGTATCACAATTTTTATTTTTATTCAATTCAATTAATTTCTATTTTTGTGTTACAACATTCGTCGCAGCACAAGAATAGAATTAATTAATTAAATTGAATTTAAAGTACACTATATTGTATGGTTAAAAATATTCCTAAATAAATATTTAATTTCTGGAAATCCAGGAAGGTACTAAGTACAATTTTATAGGAACATGAGAAATATACTTTTAAGAGGTAATTTGTTTTTCTTTAATTTTAGGAAAAGTTTTTATCCTATTTGAAATTGATTACAGCTTTTTATGACTGATGGCAGTGACCTAATATATAGTCTACCTACCTAATTAAATTGGTCAAGTGCGAGTCGAACTCGTTTAGAAGGTGGTAGAACCCTTTGTGATTCGACTCCGGCGGCACCACCGCCACACCTATTTCTACCTAATAACAGCGGTGTTAGGCGCTGCTGTGTTCCGTTTTGAAGTGTGTGGTAAGGGAGACAGACTTTTCCGAGGCGTCCCAGCTTAGTCCCCAGGGGTAGCGGCGCATCTGTGGCCGACCTCAGGTGGGAATATCCAATCCTATCTGGCGTTGATTACAGATCTCCATGGGCGGCAGTAGCCACTTACCATCAGGTGGTCTGCATGCTCGTCTGCTACTCCTATATTATAAAAAAACACGGCGGCTTCCCTACAGCCAAATTTTCAGATATACTTAGTCGGTAAAAATTTCAATATTTCAAGGTGTCTATCTATAAGGTTCAAGAGATGGAGCTCTGTGATAGATGGACAGACATCGGAGGCATAGAAATAGAATTCCGTTTTACCCTTTGGGTACGGAACCCTAACAACGAAAGACCCATCAAACTAAATTGTATGTTATTTGTTAATCGCATATATTTTTTTATGTTGCAGGTAGTCGAGTCTTCCAGCAATCTTCAATGAAAGCTACGCGTCGATTGAACCGGCTGGCATCGGAAGCCTAGCATCTAATTACAAGAAAATATCGTTAACAAGTAGTCTATATTAGCTTTTTCGTATTATAAGTTACGGTTAAGAAATAAAAAATAATTTTAAATTACCTTTGTACATTGTATAATAAGCGATTTGGAATACATTTCAATGTCGATCTCCAGCTCTACTGTCCATACCACTCTTTTTTGTCTAAAAACTTACCATGAGCTGGACTGTAAGTAGTAATCTAGCAGATTATTACTTCAGTTATATACAAAATCATGCTTAATTTGTTTTGGACGTAAATGTATTATAATATTCTTGGAGTAACATGATAGAGTACTTAAATTGTAATTTCATATGTATGTATGTATATAAAAGCGAGATAAATGTATAATATGTAAAATATATACCCTAAAACTGTATTAAAATGTGTATATACCTATATATAATATGTTTAACATAGAACTTGATTGTAAGCTGATAGTCTCATAAGAATCAAGACTTAACTTACTAGTCAAAAATGGTAGAAAATAAATATGGTGCTTTTCAATTGCATATGTTCAATTGTATACGCGGTGAACTTTAGTTCATTTGTTGTACGCATCCCAACTGAGCAATTGTTGACCTTCCTGAAGGAGGAGCTATGGCCGAAGGGACTTGTGTTCCGGAAGTTCCGTGGACAGAGAGGACCCCCGGAAGTCACCAGACTCGCGTCCCACGTCGCCGCAAATACGTGATTTAGTTATAAGTATATAATAGTATGTATGTTAGTCTGTAAGGTATATGTAATATGGACCTTGTTGTCCGAAATAAATGAATAAATAAATAAATAAATATGTATTCTCGTAAAATCTTCGATCACTAGCGTAAAGTACAAAATAATATAGCGTTTTGCGTTACTTGGTATAACATTGTAAGCTAAGCGAATTGTCTAGCAACTTGTGCAATGCTTTGTTTTATGCAGTTTTTTTACATTTTGCAACTATTATGTGTATAATGATGTACGGCTAAGCTAACCGATATAGAATTGTACTACTACAATACATATCTTCAATGCGTAATTGTGTGTATTTCTCACTGTAAATGTATTTGTGAATTATAACATCTCTGTCTTAAAACAAGAAATAAATAATGTGTAAGAAGTAAATTTTCTTTTTCTAATTATTCCTTACAATTAGACAGAAACTATATAAATTATTGAGATATTATAAGTAGTAGATAACTAAGAGATATTACTAAGATGAAATACTTAGTAGTTCATTTATATACTTAACAGTTTCATAGTATTTAGGTAGATAGAAAGATAGAATACTATTAATTGGAAACGTACAGTTGAATTTAAACACTAAGGTTTATTAGTCATTTATTGACAAAAGTTACATTGAAAACGACTCCTAGATAGACAAATAGATAGAATATTCTTTATTGCCAACTTCAATAGATCATTACAGCAATAGGCCAATAAGCGGCCTTATCGCTAAGTACCGATCTCTTCCATACAACCTATGAATGGGAAAGTGTGTATGAAGTTAGAGAAATAATAAGAACGTAGGATAGTTATTATAGTACAAAAACAAAAATTAGACTCAAACACAAAAAGCATAAAGTAGGTACATACGTAGGTAAATGATAAAAACTTGTTTATACTATAATGTGGACTTTAGTACAAAAGGATATTAAACAAACAAACAAACGCTTTCTACACTCACAGCCCCACACTAGGATTCCCTGTATCGTGGGTGCCATGGACACACACATAGACAAATACACAAACACCCAGACCCAGAAACAGAAATCTAAATTCATCATTTAGATATCCTTCTGGCCAGGGATCGAACCCGGGACCCTCTGCGTGTCAGACCGGTATGGTGACCGCTCCGCCACGCGGGTCGTTATATTTTAGTTGCAATGGCACTTTGCGAGTTACATTACATATATTGGCAGCGAAGCGAAGCTTGTGGTTTTCACGCAGCGAAAGAATTTTGCAACAGCATTCTGACGACATTATATCTTATGTAACGTAGTTCATTCTAACACTTTATAAATATTTTATGGCTAGCGTAGTAAACCTTCCAATGCATAGTGAGCCTTGCAATGCATAGAAATAATAAAATAATTTCTTATAGGTACATTTACTCTAGAATCTATACATATACTCGTAGCATAAAGATAATGATAAAATGTTTACATAAGAAAACAAAATCATAAGAGATATCATACATAGTTATAAAGTAACAAAGTACATACAATTTTGACTTTATATTAATAACCAAATGAAACTAAATGAAAAAACGAAATCTGCCGTAACAAAAGATTCATCTCGCAGGCATTGAGTACACATACGTTAACATTTCCATTAAGGATCTCTAAACTTATCAACAACAACAGCTATAACAGTAGCAGCAGCACCGACGAATCAACAACAATAGAAATAACAGTAGCAGCAGCACCAATAACAAACAACAACAGCAGCAGCAGCAACAACAACAACTCAATTCTGGGCGACTCGGTGCTAATGACGTCATTTGCATGCTATTTCGATAATAATAATTTAATCCTCAATATGGACACTACGTAGCACCCCTGCCATGTTTGGCTCGTGGGGGAGACACATTCATAAAGTTCGGTGATCTGTGAAGCTAATTTACAGGGGATTGTAATAAAAAGATATATATCAATAAGTCTTCATTGCGTCTAATTAAAGTAGTCACTGCTGCCCGTGGACTTTTTTAGTCAATACCATATAAATCAAGTGCCAAAAAATTGAATAAAATTACGTAGCTGTGGACTAAGATGAAACGCTTCAACTCAACATAGCTTAACCACACTCTTATTAAATAAATGTATTAATCAAATATTAAGCGGCAATCACGAAACATGAGGAGTGTTGTTACACTTGAGGAGTAACATGAGGACTAAGATGAAACGCCTCAAAAATAATCATCACAAGCAATTCTGCCTTATTACAGTGTTAATTGTCGATGTGTTGCTGATTTAAGCGAGTGGTAACTGGTTTTAATTTAGTAGATCACAAGTAGTGTTTAGGAAACCTTCATTGCATCTAATTAAAATAAACGCTAAAATAAAATAAACGCTTTCTACACTCACAGCCCCACACTAGGATTCCCTGTGTCGTGGGTGCCATGGACACACACATAGACAAATACACAAACACCCAGACCCAGAAACAGAAATCTAAATTCATCATTTAGATATCTGTCTGGTCGGGGATCGAACCCGGAACCCTTTGCGCGTCAGACCGGTATGGTGGCCGCTCCGCCACGCGGGTCGTCAAAAATTAAAGTAGTCACTGCTGCCCGTGGATTTTTTTAGTCAATACCATATAAATCAAGTGCCAAAAAATTGAATAAAATTACGTAGCTATGGACTAAGATGAAACGCTTCAACTCAACCTAGCTTAACCACACTCTAATTAAATAAATGTATTAATCAAATATTAAGAGGCAATCACGAAACATGAGGAGTGTTGCTACACTTGAGGACTAAGATGAAACGCCTTAAAAACAATTAACATAGCCAATTATGCCTTATTACATAGTGTGTTGCTGTTTTAAGCGAGTGGTTTCAATTTAGTAGATCACAAGTAGTATAGGGGTTGATTACAAATGTCCATTAGCGGGAGTGGTCAATTACTGTCAGTTTCTACACTCACAGGATTCTCTGTATAGGTACCATCAACACAAACATAGACGATTACATAAACACCCCGACTCAGACAAAAATCTAAATTCAGTTTGGCGGGGAATCAAACCAGAAACCCTTTGTGAGACCGGTACGGTGACCGCTCCGCTACGCGGGTCGTCAGTCACACTGCAGAGTCTTTTACGATACACTTACATTACAAAAGAAATTATATACCCTTATTAAATCAACTAGTAAGACGATCAATTAGAAAGAAGATACTTTATGACAATGACGCCAATGTTATGACAGCTTCTCTAGAACTAAAGATCACGCCATTGTCACCAAAACAATACACGGAGAAAACATCCATTCTTCGAAGCGAAGGTTTACGTGGGATTTTCTTATCAGCTATTGTAATATTATCAAACGTCTAGACTCGTGGACATTAATACATTACATTAGCACATAACTGAGTGTCCCTAAAAGCTTTTAAGATATAATATTATTTTCTATATTTTGTTATTTTGATGATTCCTGTAAGATTATATTTGACTTTGACATGTAGAGTGAATTAACAATGTAATAAAGCATTGATCAAGATATATACCTACATTTTATTGCAGTGATAGCCTAGTGGTTTAAGAAACGCGGCCTCTTGATTCAGAGGTCTGAGGTTCAAATCCCAGGCACGCACCTCCGATTTTTCAAAGTTATGTGCGTATTAGAAGTTAATTATCACTTGCTAAAACGGTGAAGGAAAACATCTTGAGGAAACCTGCATAACTGAGAATTCTTAAAAAAAAAGTTTTCAAAGGTATGTGAAGTCTACCAATACGCACTTGGCCAGCGCGGTGGACTATGGCCTAATCCTTCTCATTCTGAGAGGAGACCCTTGCCCAGCAGTGGGACAATAATGGGTTGATGATGATGACGATGATGATGATGATGATATACATTTTGCACATCCAATGTGGTGGAACACAAGGTACTCGTTACAAATTGAACATCCTTGTAAAAATACTATGTTCTAGCAAATAAATGGTTTGATTTGATTTAATACAGACAATAACAGTCAATTACATTAAACCTTGTTTTACAATGTAGAATTTTACACGAGGTATCTCCAATAAAGGAAACCCTTTGCCTAAATATGTAAAAGATTTATTACAGCATATACATCAAATATACTACGATACCTTCGTCGTCAAGTTGGTAGAGTCCATGGAAGTTTGGCGTTGCCACCGCAACACCTATTTCAGACTTATAACTGAAATAATAAAAATATTTCTTCGGACAATTTACAAGTCCAACGTTCTTTTTATTTTTTTTATGCTAACTCATACAATCGTACAAGCCAGTGACGAATATATGACGAAATAATTATATAAAATTTTGAATTTGGTAGAACCCTTTGTGGTTCGACTCCGGCGGCACCACCGCCACACCTATTTCTGCATAATAACAGCAGTGTTAGGCGCTGCTGTGTTCCGTTTTGAAGGGAGACAGACTTTTCCGAGGAGTTCCAGCTTAGTCCTCAGGGTAGGTGCATCTGTGGGCGACCTCAGGTAGGAATATCTAATCTAATTCTATCTGGGGTTGATAACAGATGTTCATGGGCGGCAGTAGACAGTTACCATCAGGTGGACTACAAGCTCGTCTGCTACTCCTAAATTATAAATAAATGAAAAAATAATAATACTATAATAAAATAATTTGAATATATTTCTAACATAACCGCTCAGAAGCGATTTCAAAAATATCTCATTGTTTACCCAATCATCCGCTTTTACAATAATACATTTTAATCCATTAATTTATCACACTTCCTTTACAAATACATTGCGAAAATCAGATAACATTTCACAACTCAAAATATAATAATAAACATAAAAATACTTAATAATACTACTTTATAAACACTACATTTATATTATGTAACATATTAGTCTCCATCATCATTACAACAACTACTTGCAATCTCATACTTTATTTATTTTTGTATAAAATATAATTAAACGCTAATTTAGAAGCAACTGTACTAGCTACCTATTGTATAAGCACACCAATTTGCATGTTGTGACTACCTGTAAATGGAAATATGTGTACTAAGCTATATTATTTAAGAAAATAACATTGTCAGTCATGTATAACATATAGGTCTGTTGGTAGTCCTTAAAATAAATAAATAACTCAAGACTGAATAGTCCAAAAATATAAAAATAGAAAAAGTGTTTAAAAGTGTCATAACTTATTAATAATCAGCGACTATGTGATCTACCCACGAAAAAGTGTATTGTGACTGTAATACATATCTACATGTTTAGCGCTGCTTTGTTTTGATTTGAAGTTACTATAATACTTGGCATTATCATATTCCTGATAACAACGCATCTATGGCCGACCTCATGTCGGTCCATGAGCAACAGTGACAACTTACGAGTATGATCAAGTGAAGCCTTGCTGAAACTCTTGCCTGAAACTCTTTAATATAAAAGCATGCCTCATTCACCCCGATCGCTACCTAAGAAATATACAGTATACTAGCTGACCCGGCAAACGTTGTGTTGCCATATAAATAAAAAAATGCTAAGGGTGAACAACCCTTATCACTTACAGGTTTGAAAAATAGATAGAATATTTGTAACTGCGATGGTAGCGAAGTCTGTCGAATCCAATGAGAAACATTCCAAAATCAACAACTACTGACGAATTAAAAATTAATTAAAAAAAAACCTTTTCCCACGGACTAAATTGTGAATCTAAACCATTCTGAAGTCCCTTTGAACACACACAACAAATTTCATCAAAATCAGTCCAGTCGTTTAGGAGGAGTTCAGTAACATACACACGCACACAAGAAATGTATATATATAAAGATTTTTAGATGTTTTTAATTTTAAAATGTTACTTTTATGCCGTCTGTCTATCATGCCTGTAGAATCTAATTTAGCTAGACAAGATTACTTAGAATCCAGTCTTAAACGACAAAGACGGAATGTAATATCCTGCGTCAAAGTCTAGTTATCTTTAACCTATCAGGTAAATCTAGTAAAGCTACTCTGTAAAAGGGTTCTATAATCTCACAAGTTGAATCGGTGAGGAAATATTAAATTCGTATTCTTTACAAGTACAGTTACAGTTCTTTTTAACCGACTTCAAAAAGGAGGTGGTTATCAATTCGGCCGGTATTTTTTTTTTTACGTATGTACACGAAATACTCCGCGCTGAAGTCGGTGCTCATATTAGACACGCTGTTTACCTCGTTATCCAACAAAATATATTGAGCGCTGACTTCAGAAATATGTACTAAACCAACATTTATTTGAATTATTTTTTACTTTGTAGTGACATGACAAGCCGGTTGTATTTTTTTGTTAATATTTTTTTTCACTTATAATTACACTACCAAGTGTGACGCTAGATTTAGAATTGGATTCTTACATATGTAATAATTACACTTATAAGTGTGACGTTAGAATTAGAAGTAAAATTCTTACATATTTAATTGTGTACTTTTAGGGCGATGCCGAGACGTTTTATTATATTCAAAACACGAATTTACATGTTTACATGTATCTATATATCATTAAGTAAGGTTAGTGCCCCTAATGTTAAAGTTTGAGCATGTTGACGACCCCCGTGACGAAGGGGTCAACATACCTGTCTGACCCTTAGTGAGTTCTAGGGTCGATTGCAAGGCCAGACAAATATCTAAGAGATTAATTAAGAGTGGATCTTCGTGTACTCGTCTTTGGGTGTCTATGGTACAGGAAAAAGCCAAGCGTGGACTTATGAGTGTAGAAAGCGTTATTCCGTTCACTTGCTATTGCTTCAATAGTCTCAATAACAATCGACAATGTAATGTTTCGATCTGTTATTTTCAATATTCCTTAGCAATATACTGCCGACCTCATCATTCTTGATTACTATATAACGCCTTGCAACCATGTGGCCGGCAGTTGCACCTAATCCGAGTCCGCGAAACATTTAAATTCAATATTATAAAAGAAAAGTGAGGGGATAATTTCTCTGTAGTTTTTAAAGACATTAAACCAGTAGTGACAGCAGTGTGTGTTTTTTTAAAAAGACAATCAGGGGCTGCCGCGTAACAGATCCCAATTCATAATTTATTTATTAAATGGATTACCCATATAAGAAACAGTGTTTACATGAATACATTTAAAATAAGCTCAAAGGATACATTCCGACTATTTTTACTATTACGAGTAATCATATCATGCATTATTAGGTACATGTTTTACATTTTTTTAATATCACATTAAGTACAAATGTCTTAAGGTAAAATAGTTAATAAGTCGAGTACTGAATATAATGAAATTAATATCCTAAAACAGAATAATAGCGTAGATAAAATGTATGATGATGTTTTCTTTATCCGCCCTTTCATTACCTCGTTACTTATGACACGAAATATTATATGAATAACAAAAGAGCGCCTTGAGTCTAGACGTCTGATAACATGATGATATTACAAAAAGCCAGTAACAGGACACCATGAAGAGTGCTGTTTTGTTCCAACGTCTCGAAAAGGGTATGATATCAATGTTGTTAATATTGTTTGTGCTTAGACATAATGGGCGATGCGTGTAATAATAATATGTATAAGACAATGTAATGTCTAGAGATTCGTATTCGCTTAGAGACATGGGATTTTTAATGCATAAGACGTTAATCGAAGATAATTTTTAATTAGCTTTTTTCCATCAGTAAGGCACTTTACAAAATATGAGGCTCATCTAAGGATAATTTGCCATACGTAATATAACCTCTAAATTGAAGTTTACCAAAAAACCTTACCTTACCTATACCTATAGTCATTTTAAGTTAAGTTACCACTGCCGCATATGGACATCTGATTCTGTAATCAAATCCAAATAAAATTGGAGGTTCTACATAGATCGGCATATTTGGCAGACTACTACACAAAGTGCTTTTCCACCAGAGCAATTCGTTAAAACTTTCATTAGCAGTGCTTTAGCTTTAGTTACTAAGCTTAGCTGAGCTTTGATAGCTAAGTTATATATTTTTTTATGAAGGGATACGAGCTAAGGATTTTGGGGCTACGGACGCAAGCTTCATATCGCAACCAGTAACTATTCATATAATATATCTTACTCGCTTAACTTAGCTTCGCACATATATTATATTCAAAACACGAATTTACATGAAAATGAAATTTAAATTGAATTTACATTGAATGTGGTAGAACCTCTTTCTGCCTTATAACAGCAGCGTTAAGGGCTGCTGAGTTCTGGTTTGAAGGGTATGGTAAGGGAAACATACTTTTACGAGGTATTCCAGCTCAGTCCTCAGGGGTAGCGGTGCATTTGTGGCCGACCTCAGGTAGGAATATCTAATCCTACCTGGGGTTGCTCACAGATGTCCATGGGCGGCAGTAAACATTTAGCATCAGGTGGACTGCATGCTCATCTGCTACTCCTATATTATAAAATAAGAAATATGACAGTGATACCCACTGGGTCCGAGATTAGAAGTTTTGTGCGTATAAAAATTAACTTTTAAGTACTCGCTTTAACAGAAAACGGAAAATATCGTGAACAAATCTACACAACTTAGTGTAATTTTGTTTTGTTTTGTTTGTTTAGTTTTGTTTAATTAAAAAAAAATTCAAAGATCCACTAATTCGTACTTAGCCAGCGCAGTGGACTGTGTTTTATCCCTTTTTCACACCAAAAGGAGACCCGTGGTCAGCAGTGGGATAATAATGGCTCGCCGACGTAAATATTATATTAGTCTGCTTGCGTGGGGGTCGAAGGCTACCCCCTTTTCGTATTAGACTGGTTCATACTATTTACTTAGTCTGACGGTCTGTGACATGCCTCTATCTCTTGAATCGTAATAGATGGACACTTGAAATGTATACAGAGTTTGTATAACTGTAACAACAAATGCAGTGTGCAGTAGTGTTAGTAAGCAGTACTAGCCTAGTGGTTGAATGTCGGCTTCTCGAACGAGGAGTCCTAGGTTCAAATCCCAGGCACGCAGCTCTGATTTTTATGTGCGTATTAGAAATTAATTACCACCAGATAAACGGTTAACGAAAACATCGTGAGGAAATCAGCATGTCTGAGAAATCTTAAAAAGTTTTCAATGGTATGTGAAGTCTACCAATTCGCACTTGGCCAGTAGGGTGTACTATGGCGTAATCCTTCTCATTCTGAGAAAAGATGCCCAGAAGTGGGACAGTAATGGGATGAAAATAAAGATAGCTTGAAACTAGATAGACAGGCAGTAATAAATACACAGTTCAAATTTTCAATGCATTTCACTCCTATGACGCTACGAGTATGATAAAAAAGACTATTTCTACTACTACTACTACTATACTACTATCGACTACTACTACACTACTATCTACTACTACTACTACTACTACTACTACTACTACTACTATACTACTATCGAGAAAATAAAGAAATGGAAATAGTATATACTATTTATACTATTTCCATTTCTTTATTTTCTCGATGACAGTTCTTTGATGTGTTGTGACCAAATAAGCAATGATGATGTGACTGTGATTCATCAAATTTTGATTAAAATAAATAAATAAAGATTAACTGTCGTAATAATTATTTCGTTTCATTGTCGAGTACCTACCTATACCTACTAATTTTACAACAGCTTCGAAAATTTTAATGAAGGCATTATCAATTAAAAATTATACGTGTAACATCTTGTAATGAAATATAATGTTATGGTTAATAAATTTGTACAAAAGTATCCGGCAGTAGTTTAGTTTCTTACATTTTGTAAAAAAACCGGTTTGTTATCGTGTTACGTTACGTAGCATATCACTAACTGTCCATGAAGTACAGTATTATCTGTGTGACATTTTAACGTGAACAACACAAAATTACGTGGGCGTCGCTCTGTCATCGAGAAAATAAAGAAATGGAAATAGTATAATAATAAAAAATGGTGGTACGGACCCCTCCGCTCAATACGCATTTGGCCATTTTATGCAGTTATTGCTTACCCAGACAAGTGTATTTGCGTTACAAGTTGCATCAATTCCCCGCTGTGTTTTTTTGCGATGCATTTACGGATCAACGGCTAATACCATCCATTCGCCGGCACCCACGTACTGTTTACAATATCTAAGTATCTAGGTTTGCGAGCCTATTTTCAGATGTTTGAAACTTTCCTTTTAGTGTAAGAGCACGTTTATGGTAAATCTGTTAGAGGAGTTTATTAATTGTGAGGTGAGGTGATGTGAAAGCAAATGTCTACGTAAACGCTCAGGAAATGTAGGTGTGTTTTGTTATTGTTTTCTTTTTTATAAAAATGGGCATACTTAGGACAATAATAGTCCTAAGACATAAATAGAATAATAAGGAGTCTGACGCGCAGAGGATCCCGGGTTCAATTCCCGGCCATACAAAAACTGAATTGAGATTTCTGGGTCTGGGTGTTTGTGTGTCCATGGCACGACATAGGGAATCCTAGTGTGGAGCAATGAGTGTGAAAAGCGTCTAGTGGGGTGGGACTCTCGGGGGAGTTCAAATTCGCACTTACATTCACTTTTCCTAGTACACAACTTGTTGTAGAATTTTTCCTTATTTGTTCTCCATCCTTAAAGGAAATATTTTTAAGGAACCCAATAACAGCAATTCCTGTATAGCATGTAGCTGTATACCCAATATAGCATTCTCTGCCAGGCAACCTTCGGGTAGTGAGAAAGACGATGGCGGCATAAAGAAAATAATATACACACACACACATATATATATATATATATATATAAATATATACTACAATAAATATTTATTATATAAATACATACAGATAATATATCCGTAAATAAAGAGAAAAATAATACTATTTTTGATTCGTCATACGTCTAGATTTATAAAATATGCACGAAGTTTCTTCTTGTAGACTGATTTGCTGAGTGGTTTTCTTAGATCTTCAGGGAGCGCATTCTAAAATCGAGCGGCCTGAACAGCAAACGAATAGGACATGAAACCAGAATGGTGAGAAGGGATTGAGAGAGTCAGCGTCTCGGAAGAACGTAGGTGCCGTTCATGGTTATCACATAGGTACTGAAATTGTTCTTATAACTAATAATCTATTAGGACACATTTATAACTAGACTAGTTCCTTGAATGGGTTTCCTTTGGGAATCTTTTTAGAAGATTATACATACATACAAACGAGACACATACATACATACAGACATAGGAGACATTCCAATTAACTCTTTGATAGTAGCAACTCAGCATCTATGAATGGCAGGGACTGATAACATTATTCTGCAAAGTGAGGCAGTTATTACAGGCAGTGGTTAAGAAACTCGGCCTCTCGATCGAGGGGTCCGAGGTTCAAATCCCATATTTATGTTATGTGCGTATTAGAAATTAATTATCACTTGTTAAACGGTGAAGGATAACATCGTGAGGAAACCTGCATACCTGAGAGATTTATAAAAAAATCTCAAAAAGGTATGTGAAGTCTACCAATACACACTTGGCTAGCGCGGTGGACTATGTCCTAATCCTTCTCATAATGAGAGGAAACCCGTGGTCAGCAGTGGGACAGTAATGGATTGATGATGATGATAATATTATTCTAGACAACAGCTTCGGGGCTACGTATCTACGACTAGAAATGTGCTACGCTGCTACGACGAGCTCCTAATATATCTCCAATTATTTAATTTGATAAATATTGAAAATATTAATTTGATATATATATTTAAGTTCAATGCTTTATTTAACAGCGAGTATTTTCACAGGTTCTAGCAAATGGTAATTCATTTATTATACGCGTCTAATTTTTAAAACTTGAGTTACTTAAATACTTACGTATTTAAGTAACTAAAATTCCGCATGAGTTAAAAATTGAATAGTCAATTGTAACATTTAATTTTACAAATATGAATAGTATGTATTTATCCTTACACTTTTAATTTAATTTTTATAGCGTTATAATTCCATTTTTTGAACTTATTCTGCGGAATTTTAGTTCAGTTACGGTCCACGGGGGCGCTGTATGAGCGAATTTGTAAACGTTGACGTTTTCGAGCAAACATGATCGCTACAAACACAGACCTATATCTAAAACAAATACAGTACCCTTACCATGAGTTTTTACGTTTTGACAAATATTACTGTTTCGGTATTTGTTTACGTATTTGCCCATACAAATTCCAATCAGCGCCCCTAGCGAATTGTATCAGAACTATAGTGTTAGTAATGGTAACATTAAATGTCTAAATTGACAAAATGGCGCTTTATGTTTTGTCTCTCTTTTTTGCGAATATGTGAGGCAGACAAAAAGACTTGAGCACTTACTTATTGTTACGTTTACTCAGTCTACTGAAGCAAACGGAACAGAATTGTATTATTGGTTATAAGTATATATTAGTATGTATGTTAGTCTGTAAGGTATACATGATATGGACCTCTGTGTTCAATTATACTTTTGTATCTTTGTCTATATTTTCTGAAATAAATGATGATGATGATTATTATTATTATTATTGAGTAAACGTAACGTAAAATTGTGGGATGTTTTGAAAATTCATGGTAAGGGTAAACGTCTGTGGCTACAAATCATACAAGACCGCGCCCGTCGGCCGCTGTCACCCGGGCGGACGTACGGCCGACGTCCGCCCTGCACCCTCATTTTAAAACCTTTATATATTGTAAGATATTCATTTTAATGATTTGCTGTATAGGACTTTTTTCTAAGTTAAATGCACATTTACATTAAATTGAGTAAGGAAAAATACAGTATTGTATAAAATAGCTTCGTACATAACCCATTATATTTTTGTAATATGTTAAAAAAAATGGTTACTGTAGTTTACTTAAGAGATAAACATACTATCTGCGATTGATTTGTAGATCTTTTAAAGGTATACAACTCTCATCATCATCAACCCATTACTGTCCCACTGCTGGACACGGGTCTCCTCTCATAATGAGAAGAATTAGGCCATAGTCCACCGCGCTGGCCAAGTGCGTATTGGTAGACTTCACATACCTTTGAGATTTTTTTTATAAATATCTCAGGTATGCAGGTTTCCTCACGACATTTTCCTTCACCGTTTATCAAGTGATAATTAATTTCTAATACGCACGTAACTATGGAAAATAAGAGGTACGTGCCTGGGATTTGAACCTCGGACCCCTCGATCGAGAGGCCGACTTTTTTAACCACTAGGCTATCACTATACTACTCTGTAGTACATAATATTGATCTAATTCATGCGGTATGGGCATAATTTGCAATGTAAGTGCACAAAAATATGTTTTTTAACGACATCACATTACAAATTTCAATTTCTCAACTTATCTTCACTCTAATATGCACGTATTACACATGTTAACTTTCCTCTCGAATGACTCTGTCTGTAGACGCAAATTGTATTAAAATACGTTGAGAAGTTTGTAAGATCTGAGCGCACAGACGACGGGAAACGACTTTGTTAATAAACGTAGTACAAATTAAGCTTGTTTAATATACATTTGCAAAATTGTTATTAGAGATTTCAGTATAACACATCATAAAATGTGGTTTAATGTTTATGGATGAAGTACTGCAGTATATATTTTTAGCACCTTTGTGGGTCTACAGCAAATATTTTAAGCACCACTCCACACCTATTTCTGCCTCATAACAGCAGTGTTCAGCACTCCCGTGTTCTGGTTTGAAGGGTGTGGTAACTTGGACATTTTTCGAGGCGGTCCAACTTAGTCCGCTGGAGTAGCACATGTGGCCGACCTTATGTAGAAATATCTAATCCTATCTGGGGTTGATTGTAGATGTCCATGGGCGGTAGTAGTCCATCCAATACCATCTCCTTACCATATTATATAAAAAAATATTCTTGACAAATCGAATCTAACTATATATAACTCAAAGGTGACTGACTGACGTAGTGATCTATCAACGCACAGCCCAAACCACTGGACGGATCGGGCTGAAATTTGGCATGCAGGTAGATGTTATGACGTAGGCATCCGCTAAGAAAGGATTTTGATTAATTTTACCCTCAAGGGGATAAAATAGGGGATGAAAATATTACTTCGTAACGCGAGCGAAACCGCGGGCAAAAGCTCGTAATGTGTATTTCTAGAATTATTATCTTGTAAAGAGATTCATAGAATTCATAAATACACTAACATAATACAGACAGTTCTCTCACTAATTAGTTCAGATATGCTCTTCACTTAATTGTTATTACAAACATGAAGGATCAATTACGCAAACTGAACAACAATTAGTGGATGGATGTTAGCACGTGTCTATGAGATAGAACAAAGGGACCGGTTAAGAGGCTATCCCTTTGTTCTCCCGATGCAATAAGGTGAAAGGTTAAAAGGATTTGTGATGTTAAGGAAACGAGCATGTTTATCTGTACTAATATTATAAATAAAGAGGAAAACTTTGTTTGTTTGTTTGATTGTAATGAATAGGCTTAAAAACTACTGGGCCGATTTTAAAAATTCTTTCACCATTCGAAAGCTACATTATCCACGAGTAACATAGGCTATATTTTATACGAAATATATTTGTTAAATAGATTTTGAGGCGGTACAAAGTTTGCCGGGTCAGCTAGTTTATAATATAGAAGTGACCACTGCCACTGCTGCCCATGGACGATGATAACCCCAGATAAGACTAGTAAAGAGTCCTACATAAGGTTGACCACAGATGTGTTGCAACCCCTGAGGAAGAACTCTTGTATTTAATATTATTATTTATTTTAAAGGGCTAGAAGTTGCAAATGAGCGTGCAGTCCACCTGATAGTGGTTACTGCCGCCCGCCGGTCGTCTTATATCGGGATCTTAGACCAAATTGTATAAGAATGTAATGTAGTGTAATCATAGATTAGTAAAGATTACTCACTCCTACTCGTAACAAGAAAATGTACCCAGTTTTGAGAATTGAAATAGTTGCGTAAAAAAGTTTTGCCACGTCTCCGTGCTAAAATGTCCCTAAAATATTTGAAATAATTATTTGTTTATTATGTAAACTACGCAGTATTAGTTATTTATTCGTAAATTTTCTCTAAAAATGTTTTTAATTTTCAAGAATTAAAAAAAGAACTTACTAATAAGCCGTTTGTGGCTTCATTCAATTTCAAGGCGGCGAAGTATCTTTACTAATCTATGAGTGTAATTAATACCTTCCGTAACACGACCGCGAGCCGACGGGCCGTGACTGTCAAAATATTGTATAGAAATATGTTACTGTTTGAAATGACACTGAATGTAAAGAATGAAGAAGAAGAATGATAAGATATAAAAGGGGTCTTAATCAAGTATGTGTTCGTACATACATACAGGGGGGTTACTACCATATCTTAAAACAATATTATTTTAATCATACTTTTACTTTGTATGCACGAAATTTAACTTTTTAAGCAAAATATGACAATTTCAGTTGGTTATATACAATGGATAAGCGAAAAATTAATAAGGGTTTAAGTTTGTTCAACTGTGTATGACGGAATATTTTACTGTTTTAAGGAGGAAATAAAACTTTCCTGAACTATGATGGTTTTTAAAAGATGGCTCAAACTGCTTAATCAATTTTTAAAGACTATTTGTTTGTATGGATCAGTTCGGCTTGAGATATTGTATTTATGGAATCCTTTTAGACACTATAGGTGGTCCTTTTATCTAGATCAGAAATGTTGTCGTGGCAAAGTTATGTTTGCTCGGGTTCTATATTATGATATACATAAAATTATTGTGATGTAATTGTTGTCATAATTATAATATAATATGATTTTTTATATAGAAGAGTATTATAAGAATAACGAGCTTTTGCCCGCGGCTTCGCTCGCGTTACGAAGTAATATTTTCATCCCCTATTTTATCCCCTTATATGATCAACTCTACCCGAGTTGATCATAATCCTTTTTTAGTGGATGCCTACGTCATAACATCTACCTGCATGCCAAATTTCAGTCCGATCCGTCCAGTAGTTTGGGCTGTGCGTTGATAGATCACTATGTCAGTCAGTCACCTTTGAGTTATATATATTTATATTATGTAAGAAAAAGAAACAGGCAAATTTTGTATCTCAAATAAAATTTGCGAATAATATTTTCATTTGTCTGTGTTGCTATGTTGTTTTGGAAAACCCTTTACGTCACTCACTGACGTTGTTCCCGACAGATCTATTTCTGACAGCTTGTGTAAGAAACTTCATTGGCTTCAGTTCACTTTACACTTTTCAGATTGCCTCCTATTTGAGTTTTTCTTTCAACTTTTCTATTTTTAATTTTCCTTTTTAATTGCCGTCTGATGACGTCAGTGAAGTTGCTTCGAGCGTAAGCTTTTCAGGAGCTTATTTATTCGCGGTAACTTTAATGGTTTCTGATTAATCAACCGTGAGCTTTTATAACTTTAATACGAGTATAACAAAAGCTTTTAATAAGGGCTCACTTAATTATTTGTTCGTAATTATTCGATAGGTTCAAATCTACATTCATTTATGCACTAGACTATGGCCTAATCCTTTTCATTCTGTGAGGAGACTCGTGCCCAGCAGTGGGACAGTAATGGCTTGGTGACAAAGTCGCAACTCACATTGGGGCAACATGTTGGTACATGCTGTGTCTCCTATTGGAGGGGAGACTCATGTCCCGCATTGGGATATCTAGTAGTTGAATATTAAATTTTCTAATCCATTTAGTGTAGGTTTATTATAAGACTCCTCAGACTGAGCGGAGACCTAAGTATCACTTTGTACACTCACCACACTGGCATTCATTTTAATTTTCTGTTTGGCGGAGGATCGAACCCGGAACCCTTTGCGTGTTTAACCGGTATGGTGACCGCTCCGCCACGCGGGAGTATGAAAAGGACAAGAAAACTTTCCAATTACGGGCAATTGCTTATAAGTTCTGACCGGCACACTAGCCCCACACTAGGATTATCTGTGTCGTGGGTGCCATGGACCCAGACCCAGAACAGGAAATTCTATGAACATCTTGACAATGTTTCTATACCCCTACCTCTATATTTTTAATCTCCTTGGTACCAAACAAATAAGCAAGAAAATCTTAATAATTTATAGCCCTATCTTATAGGTAATATTCCGTGATACCGAACATAAGTAAGTTCACCTGTTCAGACAGCGGGCCGCAGACAGGGGTGCCGGCAATCAATGCCATATACTCGTACTTATGATTTGTTGTGGCTTACCCCAATTCGTGATTTATTTAGAAAGTCTAGGGTTGTCGCGTCTATAGCCTTTTTATAAGCTTTCGATTTACTTTGTTACTTTATAGGCATGTGAGGTAAAATCTTTTAAGTGAATACTAAACTGTATTTGTACAATATCTCATATCAAGTTAAGATTAAAACTACTTCGCAACAATCCGCTACATATATGTATGATGGTATATAATTTAAACCACGCAGTATGTACCACCCTCCCTCAAAGCATGCGTGCCGATGCAAAATATTAAAATATACACCACCATACATACCACGACCTTAATAGCATGGATTTCCGCAAAGTAACGTCTGATACAATAATAATAAGTTTAAGCTCGGCTATAAAATAGCTTTAAAACGGAATACAACAGAGTTTAATGTTGCTGTTATAACATTGGTATTTGGGACGAAGGTGTAGCATTTGGAAGGTTGTAGAACTGGTAGATATGGTTTGACCAGGAAGTTACTATCGCCACACCTATGTAGCATGAAGTAGTTATTCTTATTTATTTATTTTATTTATTTAAATTTCTTGTAACACCTTAAACTAGTGTAGCAAAGGGTAAACTTAATGCCTAATGGCATTCTCTGCCAGGCAACCCTGGGCGATGGCGATAACATGTGGTAGGCTTCTGAATCAAAACAATAAACTGCATACAATAAAAATGACATAATATACTAAATACAAAAAATAAATGTACATATATATATAATATAAGTATATATATAATACAACTAAATATGTATATGTTCTTAGTTGTTAGGAGTGACAAAGCATTTGTTGATTGACTTCAAGTACCCCTGTTCTATATGGAGTGTACAGATGTCCATTGGCTGCAGACCATTGATTTAACATCAGGTAGACATACTCGTTTCTTACTTAAATAAAAAAAAATGTAATAAAAATCTGATTACCAGAAATAATATGGACGTAAATATCTATAATCTTTAGCAGATTTATAATTATCTTTATCAAATTAGGAACAAAGATCGAATTTTTTGAATTTCTAGTATGCATAATTATCAAATGACGTCTGGTAAGTAAAATACTGAGATTGATTATCGACAAAGGGCGTAACGAACAGCCCTACACGTCCCGTCGGCAACGAATAGACATACGACTGTGTATATCATCGTCTAGCCCTCAGTCGAGCCCTTAAACTCAATGGAGGGATTATGATGTCATCGTTAATATTATAATTTGGTACTTTGTTGCTTGGCGGTACTTTTTGTACATATGAAGATCAATATCTTAGGGTTTGTACCCCTTTAAAGTGTGCGTTAAAGTTAACTACAACAATAATATATGTTACACGAAGTGATTTGCCACTACTGTCATACCATTAGAGGATTAGCAACACATAGGAAGGTGGTAGAACCCTTTGTGGTTCGACTCCGGCGGCATCACCGCCACATCTATTTCTACCTAATAACAGCAGTGTTAGGCGCTGCTGTGTTCCGTTTTGAAGGGTGTGGTAAGGAAGACAGACTTTTCCGAGGCGTTTCAGCTTAGTCCTCAGGGGTAGCGGCGCATCTGTGGCCGACCTCAGTTAGGAATATCTAATCCTATCTGGGGTTGATTACAGATGTCCATGGGCGGCAGTAGCCACTTACCATCAGGTGGACTGCATGTTCGTCTGCTACTCTTATACTATAAAAAAAAACATATTTGCGGACAAAACTTATTTTGGAAATCTTATTTATCTTCGTCACGAAATTCATTGCAAAGTGATCGTAGATTATTGATGTGCAAAAAGAAAATATTTTTAATTTTCATTGAACTCTTGCACGATTTTTAGCTATTTTATTTGAGAACCGCCTGCCGAATTTACTTTGGATACACCCATTAGATATCTGATTACAATCCTTCTAATTAGCGTATTTTTTAATCCGGATTGTCTTAAAAAAACAAGAAGATTACATTACAAAAACTGCTTTTAGAAATACCCTTGCTAATTAAAACTGTATTTTTAAGATAAAATAAACAAAGAAATTAACAAGATGTTTGTTTCTTTTGAATAACTTAAATCCTTACAGAAGACTTTTTAGACTCTTCTAGTTATTAATAAATAAAGCTAACGTTGAATTGAACTTATCTTTTTCTCTAAATCTTGAACAATTTTCTTTAGACTCGGTAAGTCATCGGATTATTATCACTTGAGAGAAGTCGTTAAACTTTGTCTGTGGATTCTTTGGAAATGTCTAACACTATTAACGATAAGATGCCGTGTATAGTCTACGCCAAACTGCTAGTCCGCTCTGAAGTTGTTGCGAGTAGATGTACAATTTGCTAGGGCAGCGCGACTCTTTTCTATATTTAGAGCGGACTAGCAGTTTCGCGTGCACTTCGTTCCCATTTATGAACTATATAACTGTATGTCTGTTTACTATTCTTAAAAAGGTTTATATATTATTTGGCAATAAAAATAAAGTCGTGTGGATGCCGGCTGACTTACATACGAGGCGACAATGATAGTCCCCAGGAGTGTACTAAAGTGCATATGTGATTGACTTCAGGCAGATCCTATTCTATATGAGCTGGGTAATTAATGTCTGTTGGCAACAGTGGCCGTGGACAGTAAATACGTTACCTACTTCAATTAAAAAAAGAGTCCAGCGTTAAAAGAGAAATTTACATTACAATGTTCATGTTTTCCGAGCGAGATTCCATTTTACATCATTCTCTTATTGAGAGGGTCGACGTAACGGTGTCTAATGTGAGCAGACTAAACAACGCTCTCCGTACGTGTGAGGGGGGCTTAAGCACTAGGGTTGTGCAAACATCGCTTGGAATAAGATCCGAGTAATTGCAGTTATTAATTCCGCACACCGTAACATTCGTACAGTTTCACGATAAGCCCTAAAAGGCTCGGGACCCTAATTGATTCGGACAGCGGCGTTGCAAGCGAGATTATTTGGTATGATCAGGCACGTTCGATTTTAATACTTGTGTATGTAGGGGTGGCGGGTGAATTGTGTAATACTTACATTGAATAGGTACAGTGTTATAGCTACCATTTCATCTCAGAAAAGAAATATTTATCTCAGCCTTTTTGATTTTGTATTAAATGCGTATGTACTACTTGAGAATCAATAACATATTAAGGTATAATATAAAAGTTGATTTTAAATTTGCCATTGTTTCTTTAAAAGTTGTCATTCCAATATTGACTCACTATATCTATTTTATAAAAATGTATTTCGGTAATCGGTCCTATTTTTTTTATAATATTTGGAGTAGCAGACGAGCATGCCGTCTACCTGATGGTAAGTGGCTACTGCCGCCCATGGACATCTGTAATCAACTCCTGACAAGATTAGATTCTTACCTGAGGTCGGCCACAGATGCGCCGTTATCCCTAACAACTAAGCCACAGAAAAGTACATACATATGTCTACCTTATCACACTCCTCAAACTAGAACACAGCAGCGCTTAACACTATACACCTATTTCTACCTCATAACAGCAGTGTTAAGCGCTGGTGTGTTTTGTTCTGAAGGGTGTGGTAACGGAGACATACTTATCTCAGGCGTTTTTTAGTCCTCAGGGGTAGCGGCGCATCTGTGACTGACCTCAGGTAAGAATCTAATCTTGTCAGGGGTTGATTACAGATGTCCATAGGCGGCAGTAGCCACTCACCATCAGGTTGACTGCATGTTCGTGTGCTACTCCTACATTAGAAAAAAATACACGATATATATGTCATAACAACTAATAACATAAACTATTTTCTTGGGCCAATTTACATTTTTTTATTATTCCCGCGTAAAATACAACTCTCGCGCCAAGCGCGTTCTTTTTCTTTTTTTACGCTAATGCACACAATTGTATAACCCATACAGCCAGTGACTATATAAATGGGACTTATTATTATAATAATACAACATCAATAAATATAGCACAAAATAATTAATTAAAATAATACTATAATTTGAATATATTGCTAACACAACATAACAAAATATTTAAGTACATATTTGAAACGCTCTACAAATATTTGTGCAACTCTTAACATGCACAAATTTATAAATATCCGTCTATCTCTCTTTTTAAATATTGTAAAGTAGATAAAGTTAGCCTTGTCACTGGAAGCAATATTTTCCAGACTTTAATATATTCCAGTGAGCGGTAGAAGGTTAGTATAAGACGTAAGTTAATATGCAATTTGCTTTGTATCCCTTGAGAGTTTAGCGATAGCAATATTATATACGACAGTCATTAAAGTAGATATTGCTTAGTGGTTTAAAATTTGCCCTCCCAGCTAAGCGGTCCTAATTTTGAGGTCACTGATTATTATAACTTGTGTCTTTGTCAAGCTTATCGTAAACTTATTATAACCGCCCTAGTGCCAGGCACGAGTGTCCTCTCAGAGTGAGAACTATTCCATACCTTTTTTTTTTTTTTGTCGAGGGGGAAACCTTCAAAAGGACAACGTGGGAGCGACGCCGAGTTATGTGGGATTTTTACCGCACTAAAACCCCCCCGGTGGCCGTCCTCTGCGCTGCGTTAAGGGCTCCGGGATCTCCAAAGGAACGCAACCGGAGTCCTCTTAGCGCGTTGCCCCGTCGGGCTCCGCCCAGGTGAGCTTGACGCTCGCCACACCATCTGGTGTATACGACGGTATGCGACCACACATACCGTCGTCGTTCCCAGGGCCGCTGGCCGGGCGGTTCGAGCTCCCACTCTTGCCGCCCGCAACCCCGGAAGCCCCCTTTTAGTCGCCTCTTACGACAGGCAGGGGATACCGTAGCCCTATTCTAGTCCCGGAACTACAGGGACAAACTATTCCGTACCTACTTGGCTAGCATTTTGTACTATGACATTTATGTTTTGAGAGGAATTCCGTGTTAGATGGTAATGATCAAATACCTTTTATTCAAATCTGTTGTTGTTTAGTTTTGCTGTGAAAATAAACAGTCCTAATAACAACTAATTAATTATATTATTTTTCCTTTTCCTGTATTGCTACGGCTCATTAAAGGTTGCTACAGTAACTTTGTTATGACAACGGAAAAGAAAAGAGTATTCCAGAGTTTTTCCTTGAAAAAAGAAAGAAAATTCTGTTACAGGAAATTTTGTACAAAAATAAACGTCGAAAGTACGAGTAAATTATGAAGTCAATTTAAAGTTTGTTTTTATGTGATGATGATGATGATAATGAAACTACTAGTCTTTAATTATATAGGAGTAGCAGACGAGCACGCATTCAGTTTGATGGCAAATAGCTACTGCCGCCAATGGACATCTGTAATCAACCCCAGATCAAAATAGACTCCTACCTGATGTCGGCCACAGATACCGCTACCTCTGGGGACTAAGCTGGAATGCCTCGTGAAGTACAAAGTTGTGCTTATCACAGCTGCTATTAGCCAAACATAGTTGTGATGTTCCTACTAGTTTAACGCACACACACATTACATTACACACACAAATATACACATTATAAGATATCCATGTTCTAGCGGCTTCCGTCTACCCCATTTATTTAGAAATACATTTTAACTCGCCACTTGCTTATCACAAAGCTGTCTGCCTCATAAATACAAGGGTCCTCACAAAACCGATTCGCTAGACTCTCGGATAATACTCGAAGTTATTACCTTGTCAAAATTAAGGGCTACTTTTGAGTGCATGGAGAGATTGTTTCGCTTTCAAAGCCTATTTCTGCGTAATTATAGCAGTGTTAAGCACTGCTGTGTTCTCACTGACGGGTGTAGTAAGGGAGACATACTTTTCCCAGGCGTTTGAACTTAGTCTTCAGGAGTAACAATATACTTATGGCTGACCTCAGATACGAATCTAATCATATCTAGAGTTGGTTACAGATGTCTATGAGAGGCAATTTTTACTTACTAGGTGGGCTATATTCTCGTTTCCAACTTCTTTATCACAAGAAGAAAGTTAGCGAGGCGGTGGTACCTGCTCGGTCGAACTATATTAGGTCTTTCAATCTAACATCTTTTAAAAATCTGATAAACTTACCTAATATCACGCGCCACACTCTACTTTAAATCACAAGAAAATTAATTATTTAGAAGTACGTTTGAACACGCCATTTTGTGTATCACAAAGCTGTCTGCCTCATAAATGAAAGGGTCCTCACAAAACAGATTCGCTAGACTCGCGGATAATACTCCAAGTTATTAAGTTGTCAAAATGAAGGGCTAATTGAGTAAGGGCGAGTGCATGAAGAGATTATTTCACTACCCTCGAAGGGCGCACGGAAGGGTTGAGGTGTAAAGACTTTTGGTTCGTTATTTGCCAGTCAATTTTGAGTCCGTTTACAAGGATTCAAATTGTTTACTAGGATTCTTTTAAACAATACTTTTGGTTTTTTAATTGTGTTTCAATACATTTGGGATGTTTTTATGTTAGTTGTTGGGTATGGATCTCCTCCTAAATTTTAATTTTACTCCTATATTTTAATAAAATAGCAATAACATATGCATATGTACCCATAGGAACATTTCTTAGGAGAGGGATACCACTGCCACATCTATTTCTAGCGCGAAATTTTTTCGTTTTGGTGAAAGGGTTGATGCCGGCTGCCTTAGATATTAGGCGACCACCTCAGTCCGCGGGATTGGCGACGCATCTATAATTGATAAAAGAACCCCGGTTCTTTATGGAGTCGGTTACAAATTCATTCATTCATAAGTGGCAGTGACCACTTACAGTTAGGTGGTCTCCAAGCTCGTTTGATACCGCAATCTTATAAAAGAAAATGCGCAGAAAGATATAGGTACTCCGTATAGACTACAAAACAAGTTTAGTATAAAATTAAATTAATAATGATGATAATATATAATTCCTATGTTGATATTCTTTTATTTTTATCAGTTAGTTATTTTTAAACAGTCAGATTTTTAATTATAAAGTTTTCGTTCACTTACGATTCATATCACAAAACTTTTAATTCATTTTCTTAAACGTCCACATTTTTTCCTATTAACAAGTATATTTATCTTTCGACAAGTCGCAAAATAAGCAGACATGGTATCATTTCTGAGATCAATTTTCACAGCGGGCCGCCGTGAGCAAATAAGTTATCATTATAGAATACAATTTCATCGTTCAATTTCCGAGAAGCTCCACGCACAAAGCAAAGGTTTCTGGAATCACGATCATACTGCACCCCCGTCTCCCTGTCGCCCGGGCAACCGAGGGTTGCAGCCCCGGCCGTGCGCAGGGTTGGTGACTAATATAATTAGTAGCTAAAAATATTACTACAATTTTATAATATAACACTGATATGCGTTGCTGTGGGTCACAAAATTTAGGTATAAAGCTGCAGCACAAGAGGTGGTCTAAATTACTTATTCGATTTACCTAAGATTGATTTTAATAAATCGTTTCTATGATAGTCCCTCGTTATATTTGTAGCTAATATCCATTCGATTCGAATCGATTACAAAATTGATATTTTCCCGTCTTTTTATTGTGTAGATATAATATATTTTATAAATTATCTTTGAGCGTTTTAATATTAATATTTGTGGTTAAGTCTCAGGCGGTTGTTAATCACAATGTGTTTTTAGCTACTTTTTAAACTTTAGTGCATTCATTGAAATTCTTTTTAGGCTCCAAAATATCAATAACTTGTGTTTTAAAATAAAGAAAGTAGTTTGAGGGTTGATATACCGCCCTCGTGTCAAAAAGGAGTTTAGTGTGAATCAATTATTTCGTATCAATTTTTATTATTGTTCAACCCTATCAAATGTCCGTTCCGTGACGCACACATGCAAATTGTATTCGAGTGTTGAGTCTGTAAGGCTTTGTGTCTGTCTGTGCTTCATGTGGATCTCTCAGTAAATATTCGGCAGTGCGGTTCAGTTAATAAGCTCTTATCGATGTGTACAATGTTATGTAACATAACGTAATGTAATGTAATGAAATACAATGTAAGGCAATGCAATGCAATGCAATGCAATGTAATGTAATGTAATGTACTGTAATGTAATGTAATGTAATTTAATGTAATGCAACGTAATGTAATGTCGTCGTCGACAACGCATTAATGTACCACTGTCGGGAATGCGTTTCTTCTCAGAATGAGAAAGATTATTCCATAGTCCACCGCGCTGGCCAAGTTTGTATTGGTAAACTTCACATACCTTTGAGTTTTTTTTTATAAATCTTTCAGGTATGCAGGTTTCCTCACGATGTTTTCCTTCACCGTTTTAGCAAGTGATAATTAATGTCTAATACGCACATAATTTCGAAAAATCAGAGGTGCGTGGGATTTGAACCTCGGACCCCTCGATCAAGAGATCTCTCATAGATAATTGCCAATAGAATGATTGTAACATTTGAAATATCAAGCACCCCACGCTTTTTACTCTGAATTGAATTATTATTTGAATAACTTAAATTTTATTATAATTTTATTTTGAGGCGATTCGTTATGATTGATTGTTCAATCTTCTACTACTGTAATATTAAACTCTTTGTCATTAAAATTATTTTCTAGTTTTTAGTTCGATTAGCAATAAAAGCGTGCTTTTTTTAACTATTATTTATTTTAATTTCTGTCATAATATATTTTAACCTTTTTTTAAAATATAGGAGTAGCAGACGAGCAAAAGTGCAAAGTGGTCCTGGGGCCCTAGGATATCTGTAATCAACTCCAGATGATATTAGATACCTACCCTTCAAACCAGAACACAGCAGCGCTTAACACTGCTGTTGTTAGGCAGAAATAGGTGTGGCGGTGGTGCTACCGGAACCGAACCACAGATGGTTCTACCACTTATTAAAATCGGTAGGCCATGATTATAAACTATATCTTTACTAATATTATAAAGAGGAAAGCTTTGTTTGTTTGTTTGATTGTAATGAATAGGCTCAAAAACTACTGGACCGATTTTAAAAATTCCTTCACCATTCGAAAGCTACATTATCCACGAGTAACATAGGCTATATTTTATATGAAATATATTTGATAAATAGATTTTGAGGCGCTACAAAGTTTGCCGGGTCAGCTAGTTAATTATAATTTGGGCTTGAATACATCGCTGATACAACATCTAGGGTTTACAGGCTTTGTACTCGTATTAATAGGGGACATGTGAAGGCCGTCACAGGCCATCACATATAACAATGATGCTTTGTTTGCCTTGATTGAACTCTGGGTAGTTGCAAATTAATTCGCACTAGTAATAATCAAAGAAAAGTAATCAAATAGACTGCTTATGTGAAGCGTACATTTATCAATAATCTTTAAAATATATTTAAATTCAGTAAGGAGTGATAGCATAATAGTCAAAACGTGGCGTCTCTACCAAGGTTCAATTCCCAGACACGCACCTCTATACCCTTACCAGGAGTTTTTATGTTTCGACAAATATGACTGTTTTGGTATTTGTTTACGTATTTGCCCATACAAATTCCAATCAGCGCCCCTAGCGGATCGTGTCAGAACTAGGAAATCGTATGGGCCAATACGTAAACAAATACCAAAACTGTCATATTTGTCGCAACGTAAAAACTCCTGGTAAGGGTACTGATTTTTCAAAGTACATGAATTTATAAATTAATTATTACTTGCCCCAAGTATTTCTCATTATTGAGAGGCTGAGTTTCAGCCACTACTCTACCACTGCTCACTATCAGTATTTAAACTAGCGAAATACCAATATGCTACGCAGTGACTAAGACGTGTTCCAGGGGTTTTCAAATATCCATGTACGTAAAAATCTGTTGACGACGATTTATTAGCAGTCTATTTACTTACTAGATCTATGACCAAGCTGATCTCCTAAAATGATCATCATGGACGCTGCGCTTTAATTGAAAGCTTCATTGTCTGGTGATTGAAAGCACGTTACGTTATCAATGCCCGTAGATAATAATGGCGTTAATGGGAATATACAAACATTTAGGAACAGTAGGTACATGTAGTTACAAGCGCGCATAACTTGGCTTGATGATTCGCAACTTTTCGCAAATAACTCTCAAAACTGAGTTTGCAATAAAATATTTCAAATTACTTTGTTGGTTGCTTTTTCTGCAAAATTGTAAAAATTTACTCTCATAAATATTCCCAACGAGCTTTTGCCCGCGGCTTCGCTTGCGTTACGAAGTAATATTTTCATCCCCTACTTTATGCCCTTGGGGGTAGAATTGATCAAAATCCTTTCTTAGCGGATGGCTACGTCATAACATCTACTTGCATGCCAAATTTCGGCCCAATCCGTCCAGTGGTTTGGGCTGTGCGGTGATAGATCACTACGTCAGTCAGTCATCTTTGAGTTATATATATTTAGATTGTGCCTAGAGAAATCGTCAACCTGTTACTGTCCCACAGCTGTGCAGAAGTCTCCTATCAGAACCAGAGGGCTTTATGCCAAAGTCCACTGCGCTGGCCAAGTGCGAATTGGTAGACGTGACACGCCTTTAAGAAATTATTTTTTTACAAATTGACAGTCGATAAGGTTCCCCCAATAATTAATTTCTAATACATAACTTAAAAAAAGAGGTGCGTCTGGGATTTAAACCTCGTGCCCTTCGATTGAGAGGTCGAGTTTCAACCATAAATGCTACAAGAATATAACTTCAAAAATCACAAGTCTTGAGATTCAAACCCGGATCGTTGATGTGGAAACCACAACAGGTTATCGCTGCGTTTTCTTTTCGTTTATCCCGGAATTAAATTCTTAGTAAATCGGATTAAATCTCTTTACTAAGATTGCTTGATAAATCGTCGGCTCTGTTAGCTGTAGTCTACCGCTTTAAGCGCAGAATGGCGATGAATAGATAATAAATTTCTTAGAATTTGGTTTAATACTCCGTTATGTAGATAATATTATCTACACATTAATTAAAATATCGTGAGGAAACCTGCATACCTGGGAGATTTATAAAAAAAATCAAAAAATATATCAAAGGTATGTGAAGTCTAGCAATACGCAGGTTAGCGCGGTAGACTATGGCCTAATCCTTCTCATTCTGAGAGGAGACCCGTGCCCAGCAGTGGGACAATAATGGGTTGATGATGATGATGAAGATACATATTAATATAGTAATTCGAGCTCTAAGGGCGTAAAATACATTTAAGTATTCAAATTATGATAGTCCAGGCCTCGAAATATCGATTTATTGTAAATAGTAAAAGAAATATTAAAATCCGGTAACATTTACAAAAGGTACTAGTAATTATTAAAAAACAAACCTGACTGTTAAAAATTATACCCCACTAGTTTACGCTTGTGATAGCCTAGTGGTTAAGAAACGCGGCCTCTCGATCGAGGGGTCCGAGGTTCAAATCCCAGGCACGCACCTCTGATTTTCAATTTCGGCTTCGCCCGCGTTTAAAAGAAAATTATATGACACACTAACATTCATAAAACTGATAATTGGTACCTTTATTGGAATGACAGTGGCGCCATCTGGCAAAAATGGTCGTACCAACTCTGAAACCTTCGTGGCCTCATGGACAACAACTTTGCTAAAGATCAAATGCAGAGTTTACTATTCAATCCTTACTAATATCGATTAAAATAATCGACTTTTTGGTCCAAAAAATTGATTCTCCGATTAATCGATCTTAGATCGCCATCCCTAGTTCCCGTGGAATTTCCGGGATAAAAACTATCCTGTGTCCTTTTTCGGGTTTTAGACTATCTTTCTACAAAATTTCATTAAAATCGGTTCAGTGGTTTAGGCGTGAAGAGGAGACAAACAGACAGACAGACAGAGTTACTTTCGGATTTATAATATTAGTAAGGATGTATCTCCTACAATTTAGACGAATCCAATGAAACCTCATATGTTTTAATGGTGGTAGAACCCTTTGTGGTTCGACTCCGGCGGCACCACCGCCACACCTATTTCTACCTAATAACAGCAGTGCTAGGCGCTGCTGTGTTCCGGTTTGAAGGGTGTGGTAAGGGAGACAGACTTTTCCGAGGCGTTCCAGCTTAGTCCTCAGGGGTAGCGGCGCATCTGTGGCCGACCTCAGGTAGGAATATCTAATCCTATCTGGGGTTGATTACAGATGTCCATGGGCGGCAGTAGCCACTTACCATCAGGTGGACTGCATGCTCGTCTGCTACTCTTATATTATAAAAAAAAAAAAAAAAAAAAAAATGTTAAAATTCATCTAGCCGTTTGCGTCGGGGGGTTTGCCAAATAATAAAACATACATACATAAGAACGTTATAAAATCATTATTCTCCGTTGTAAAAATACAGTAAGCACAGTCAACTTAAAGCCCAAAAATATCCTATGAACTGTAATAAAGAACAAGAGCAAACGAAACCATCTCCTATATTTATTATTTAACCCCACACAAAGCGCAGTCCGCCAAATACTAAATAATGAAGGCTATAGACACGACTCGCGTCGAATAGCAAATTGTAGATATTAGCGGACGAAGACAGCGTGGGACCCCTCTGCACCCGTCCGCTACCCGCTCTCGCCCACGGGTACATAGCTGCGTTAATATGCCCTTATGTTGCTACGGAATATATGCTTGTAGTTGTACGCATCAACTTCAGAGTGGACTAGCAGTTTGGCGCGGACTATTCATACTAACGCTCAAAAATCATTACTACAGTAAAAATACACTAAGCACAGTCGACTTAAAGCCCTAAAAAGATCCTATGAACTGTAAAAGAACAAAAGCAAACAAATCCATCTCCAATGTTTATTATTTAACTCCACAAAGCGCAGTCCGCCACTAAGTAATGAAGGGTATCCGTTGACAAAGGCGCAATCACACCGCAGTGTAAGTGTACACCCACACCCTGTAACGCCACCTGCATGCTAATGTTTGCTACACTCACATCTGAATGCAAATGAACTAAATGAACGTAACACTCAATAAACCATGTTAATTTTTAGTACTAAGAATAAGTATTAAGAAAGAAAGAAAGAAATAAACCATTTATTTCACATGCTATATAAGTTACAACATACAAAAGACATGCATACAAATGAAAATAATAACAATGGAAGGGATACAATTAAAAAAATAATAAAAAAACACGTAACGTAAACGATACAGTACAGCAGCAAAAATGGTCGCACTCAGTCTCTGCCGATGCCTGTGAGAAATAACAGACTCCGGCGACTGGTTGTCAGTGCGGCCCTGTACGTCGTGCAACTCTGGCCAACGATGCCAATTATACTATACTAAATGTATTATCAACAGTAAATAACTAAAAAACAAAAAGTAAATAACAGGAAAATTAGATAAGGTGCCCTTAGTACGAGTTTTTACATTTGTTACTTTATCTAAGTAGATTATTTGACACGATTATTTTCCCACAACTAGGAGACACAGATGCGACAATTGATATTTATTAAATTTCAAAAAACTACATCTAATACAGAGACCTGTATTTTGTACCTAAGTTCTAACTTGTACCTAGGACCTAATATCATAAATAGATTACTAAGCTACGAATGCTTTTAATAGTTTTGTTTTAAGTTTTATTACTGTGAAAGGTTGAAATTCTGTTAAGGCAATGTAACTTGTTAATCCTTTACATAGGTAAACCGGAGAGTAGTTTTAGCTTATAGTCTATGTAATGTTCGTTGCAACACTTAGATTAATGCTTCCGGCGCGTGTAGAGCCTCGCCACTTTGCGCCCTACAGCTTCTAACACTACAAATTGAAACCGTTACATAACATTGTGTCTTCGGACGTTGTCATAAGGGTGATGTGTGAACATAAGACCGTTTGAAAATTTACATGTCTAGGTGTTGGGTATTAATGTTCGCACCTCTCGTCCTTTGTTAGCTACATACCTCACTTAGGATTATTTCGAATTTCATGGATCTAGACTTCCATTTAGGATAGGTTATATGTTTACTAAAACTTTCAAAATTATAATACATTTTGCCACAAGTATTAACTTTCCCAATAATATGATGTTATCCATTAATTTTGAAGGTGGTAGAACCCTTTGTGGTTCGACTCCGGCGGTATCACCGCCACACCTATTTCTGCCTAATAACAGCAGTGTTAGGTGCTGCTGTGTTCCGTTTCGAAGAGTGTGGTAAGGGAGACATACTTTTCCGAGGCGTTCCAGCTTAGTCCTCAGGGGTAGGGGCGCATCTGTGGCCGACCTCAGGTAACAATATCTAATCCTATCTGCGGTTCATTACAGATGTCACTGGGCGGCAGTAGCCACTTATCATCAGGTGGACTGCATGCTCGTCTGCTACTCCTATATTATAATTTTTTTTTTATCAAAATTCCTTTACAAAAGCCATTGCCAAAATCAGATGACATTTTATGACAAAGGTTGAATATTACATTAATTAAAAAAATAGATAAAAGATTTAAAGCCATGTAAATTATTAACAGTCAGCAATAATACACAAAATGGAAGCTTGTAAAAATACAATGGATGTAATTCCGGGACCAGAATAGGGCTACGGGATACCGTAGCTCTATTCTACCTGTCGTAAGAGGCGACTAAAAGGGGGCTTCTGGGTCGCGGGTGGCAAGAGTGGGAGCTCGAACCGCCCGGCCAGCGGTTGGGAAGGACGGCTGTATGTGTGATCGCATACCGCCGTACGCACCAGAGCGAGCGTCGAGCGTGGCGAGCGTCAAGCTCACCTGGGCGGAGTCCGACGGGGCAACGCGCTAAGAGGGCTCCGGTTGCGTTCCTTTGGAGATCCCGGAGCCCTCTACATAGCGCCGAGGACGGTCACCGGCGGGGTTTTAGTGCGGTAAGAATCCCGCATAACCCTGCGTCGCTCCCACGGCAACGGGTACCTTTTGAAGGTTTCCCCCTTGTGCCCAAAAAAACAAAAGGTACACAATGGAATATCTAGATGGGGTTCGAACCAGTAACCCTCTGCGTTACACCGCAGAGTATGGTTTGGCACTTTTATAGGAAAATCTATACAAAAGAAATATAATTTCAGTATCGTAATATTTGCACAGTCTGATGGAAATGTGGAATAAACAAGACTCTATTGAAGAAGTTTCTATTGTACTGTAGACTGACGTGACTAAAACTTTAAGCTCTTACAATACTGAACATTAAAAAAGGTAACAAACAGGTGAAAACGGCTCACGAGGCTTAAATAATGTGTTCACAATGGAACACAACTGTCTTTCATGTTGTTGTTGCTTGTAAGTTAGTTTGAAAATAAGGAAAAATGAAATAGGACATGATCCATATAGCTCTTGCTTGTTTTTGTAATGTCTATTTCAGTTTAATATGAATATTTTATATAGAAGGCTTTTTATAATACTGTGTTGTGGCGGCAAGTACTTACTTATTTCTTTGACATTAATATTATAAGAATTTAATTTGTATTGGTAAATAGACTTTTTAAAGAAATTTAGTATATCGTGTTGTTTGTAATAATTATTATAATATTTATAAATATTTAATATTATATATATTTATTTATAATATTTAAAAGTAAATTAAAGTGTACATAATACCGATATAGATATAACTGACTGATAATTTGCATGCCGACGAGGCAGGATAAGAGAACTGTATAATTTTAAGTACTTTTGTTAACCTTATCCTAGCAAATAAAGAAATATGAATATGAATACCTTTAGAATTATGTATAAACGCCTCGGATAAGTACGTTTCCCCTACTATACCTTTCCAACTAGAATCACTGCTACACAAACTTTGTGGTTCGACCCTCATAACACCAATTAGACTCGAACCACAAATGGTTTCTAAAACCGTTAAAAAAAATAGATAAAAGATTTAAAGTGATGTAAATAATAATAAATTAATAGCTAGCAATCATATACATGAATCAGTGTGATGTTGTTCAAAGTTAGTTAGTTAGTTTTTGACGCGAAATTTGGTTTATTAACCACCAAGTAATATTTTAAGATCATTATCTAATGTTGGAGGGGCCTGTAAAATATTTTGTTTGTATAGAAAAAATCTATCCCATCCTTACTTTATTTATCGTTATCGGCAATGTTATTCTTATTTTATTCAGCGGTACCTTTATTAGACAGCGAACATCAAAATCAAAGTGCACTTACGAAGTGATGCCTGATAATTGTTTCCCTTCCAATTGTGAAGGGGAGACAAAGGGAGGGCGCTGTTTTCGAAAATAATGAAGTGTGGGGCATTAATCCTCTCGAATCAGTACCCTTAGTATGAGTTTTAACGTTTTCACATAAATTACTGTTTTTGATTTTTTTTTATAAGAGTAGCAGACGAGCATGCAGTCCACCTGATGGTAAGTGGCTACTGTCGCCTATGGGCTTCTGTAATCAACCTCAGATAGGATTGAATATTCCTACCTGAGGTCGGCCACAGATGCGCCGCTACCCCTGAGGACTTAGCTGGAACGCCTCGGAAAAGTCTGTCTCCCTTACCACACCCTTCAAACCGGAACACAGTAGCGCTTAACACTGCTGTTATTAGGTAGAAATAGGTGTGGCGGTGGTGCCGCCGGAGTCGAACCAAAATAGTTCTACCACCTTCACATATTTACCTTACCTTTACATATTTCCCATATATTTCCAATCAGTATACATTCCGCTAGGGGCGCTGATTGGAAATGTATGGGCAAATACGTAAACAAATACCAAAACAGACATTTTTGTCAAAACTTAAGAACTCGTACTAAGGGTACAGTTGCTACGGAACACGTTTTATACCCTTTACAATAGGGTTTATATTGACAATGTTTCATTATTTTTGCATTTATTTTCGACGTACCGACAGGGGGATTATTCCCTACATCTAAACGAAGTTTCGGATTCGTCCGAAAGTCCGAAGTCCAAACAATCAATCAAATTATTCTATCGAATGGACACGAGAGCTTTTCATTTCACAGCCGTTGGTAATAAAATAAATGTTAACAATTTTTGCCTACTATAGTTCATCTTCAATAACCCATTACTGTCCCACTACTGGGCACGGGTCTCCTCTCATAATGAGAAGGATTAGGCTATAGTCCACCGCGCTGTCCAAGTACCCAATACCCGGTAAACTTGACATACCTTAGAGACTTTTTTTTATAAATCTCTCATGTACGCAGGTTTCCTCACGATGTTTTCCTTCAACGTTTAGCAAGTGATAATCAATTTCTAATACGCACATAGCGTTGAAAAATCAGGGCTTTGATCCACAGACCCCTCGATTGAGATGTCGAGTTTCTTAACCACTAGGCTATCAATACCTACCATAGTACGAAATTTAAGATTTATTGGTTAAAAAAATTGACAAATAAGCCCAGTAAAATTGTCTTTTGAATGTTGATATGAAAAAAATGGTTAAAATTGATTATTGCTTACCCGTATTTAACTATTCGTAAACTTCGTAAGTTTCCGAAATATCGACCGAAATTACGTATTTCGTGCATACAAAGTAGTCCCCTCAGGTTGGAGTATGGTAAACCTACATCACATCGGCATATCGTGACTGCGTATTGTAAATTGATATTACTAAAGGGTCTGCAATATTGCACGCACACAAGTCCTTTGAGCGTATGGCTCTACAATACACAAGTTTATTTTGCCCATCGCATTATCCGTTTCAAATCATCCCCCATTTAAAGAGAACTTGTACGGATTTTAATTTCGAATCTCTTTGAACATCAGGGGCGTATCAAATTATGTCGGACCTATCTAAGTATGTATTTCTAAATGTATTTTTTGCTTTGAGTTCTATCAGAGCGTGAGTCTATTTAACTTTTGGGGACATTCATATTTTTTTAATTAAACTGCCGTCTTTGGTCCTTTGGTTTATTTATGGCTTCCTTATTTGGGAGAATTATGGTAATTGATTTTGACGATTGACGGAATTGATTTTCATTGAAATTGCTTATAAATGAAAAAGATTATTACGTAAAAGATGAAAAGTATTTAGATGTCTATTAGTATTCAGCATAAAATATCTTTATATTGGCATTTGACGGTAATTATGAGTCCCGGTAATTCATTTTATTTATTTGGGTTTCAAACATCAAAGAAATATAATTTGTCCGTGATATTTCCACTAATTCGTATTGGAGCAGCGTGGAGGAGTATCCTGTAGGCGTCCCTAGGTTTAGAATAAAACGAAAATAACCCAGTAATTATTAGACAAAACCCACTTGCTTATAAATAATTAACTGAAAAGGGAAATAGTGTATCCTATTTCTTCTACAATTTAGACGATTCCAACCACAGTCAATAAAATCAGTCAAGTCAGGCATTAAGGCCTGCCGAAGAATGAGTCGTACATACACATAACCGCTACCACATGAAACACACAACACTCTCCTCGGCACAATGGCGTATAAGCTGTACCCTTACCATGAGTTTTTACGTTTTGACAAATATGACTGTTTTGGAATTTGTTATTATATAAATATATTAAAATTTGTCGAAACGTATGGGCCAATACGATTTCCTAGTTCTGACACAATTCGCTAGGGGCGCTGATTGGAATTTGTATGGGCAAATACGTAAACAAATACCAAAACAGTCATATTTGTCGAAACGTAAAAACTCCTGGTAAGGGTACAGCCCTCTCTGGAGAGCCTGGAATAGATCACACGTCGGCACCAATAGACCTTAGATTTCTCTCCTTTATATATTTTTATTTTATTATGTATTTATTATTAGTGTGATAGTTCTCTTATTTTTATTTTTCCGTGTGTATATTAACATAGGTTAAGCTTAAACTGTATACTAACAATAAATATGGACAAACTTATAGTCTGAAATAAATTTTATTATTATTTCTTATTATATTCTTATTTTAGGCTCGGCATTACGCATCCGGTATATTGGCATTCATGGGCCAAGGCCAAGTGAGTGCCAGTTACAGCTAAAAAACTTTTAGTAGTCGTCCTGTACCCTTACCATGAGTTTTTACGTTTTGACAGATATTACTGTTTTGGTATTTGTTTACGTATTTGCCCATACAATTTCCAATCAGCGCCCCTAGCGGATTATATCAGAACTTGGAAATAGTATGGGCCAATACGTTATACGTAAACAACAACAATACGTAAAGAAATACCAAAACAGTCATATTTGTTAAAACGTAAAAACTCGTGGTAAGGATACTGGTCGTAGTATTCGAATCCGCGCTATTCAACTCTTTTCAACTTGTAAAAACTTTCTAACAATTCTGCACGTCAAAATGACAGCTTTCAGTAGACTTGCAAATGTGTATACTGGTAAGTTTAATGTGTTAAGCGATTGTTTTAATTGTGTGGGTATTAATGAAATAAGTGGGTAGAAATAAGAATCGGTACATTATTAGTATTATTATAAAAACATATCCCTCCGGAGTCGGGTAAAACCGAATTGTCTAAACTTGTTTGCGATCTCCGAAATCAAAGTCACGACATTGACCCCCGGGGTCTGTATCGATCTTAATAACCTTGACACTGCTACTTGAAGGGGAACGAAAATGGGTCATATTTATTTGGGGGAACCGGTATACCGGGATATCTGTTTTGACGTGAAATGTTTGCTATACTCCTTAAATTGAAGAATAATGTTAAGATTCTTAGTAGTAAGTTAAAACAGAATGAACTGAAATTGAATTCATTCATAAGTTTATTTTATTTAAGCTTTGTTTATTGTTTCATTGTGGATAGTGTCAATTTTTAATGTCAAAATTTTTGTCTGCCAAAGATGTTTCATGGACGTCTGTAATTATCCTGCGGAAAGTCTATGCCTGAATAGGACTTGAATTCTATTTGAAATCAGTCATAGATAACATAAGTATAGATGCGGCGTGTAAGTGCATCGGAACGCATCGCACCTTTAGCATCTGCGATCGATTTGGCCGCTTTTGAAAGCTACATGCAGTAATTAAACGCTACATCCCTTACCCGTTTAAACACAACTTTTCATGCAGAAAAAATCGAAATAAATATTAAGTACCTATTAATAGTAAGGTTTTATTACTATATACGTAGTCAACAATACTATTTAAGTAGCAGACAAGCATGCAGTGCTCAATGGTAATAGTACCGTAGTGCACATGGACATCTGTATCAACTCCAGAAAATAATAGAGTCCTACCTGAGGTCGGCCACAGATGCGTTGCTGAGGACTAAGTTGGTACGCCTCGGATAAGTATGTATCTCTCACCACACTCTTCAAAGCAGAACACAGTAAAGTTAAGGCCTTAACACTGCGGTTAAAAGCGAAAAACAGGTGTGGCGGTGAAGCCTCTGTAGTCAAAAAACAACGTGTTCTATCACAAAGGGTACCTTTACAAAACTTACAACTTATCATTTAGATTTAATATAGGCGATGAATACACATCACACATCAAAGCTCGTTACAAAACTCAAAATTGCAAAGTTGTAACAACATGTAAACTGCAATATTGATTTGCTTCACCCTTTTTTAATACCCAGTCGCCCGGGGCTAGGCGGCGGGGGAGCTGCCAGGAGCACTCAGGGGTAAAAGTTCCGAGATGAGGGTTGCGTTCAATTATTGCGTTAATCTGATACGGGGTGCATCCGTCGTGGTTTCATTTTGGAAAATTGATGTATGTAAGGTAGGTACTGTATTTAAATAATACAGTCATCTTTTTTAAATGCCGGGCAAAGTAGAGTATGCGGTTCGCATGGTAAGTCATGTAAGTAGGTACCGTGGTTGTAGAACCTTCTATAGTTTGACTCCAGCGGCACCACCGCCACACCTATATCTGCCTTATAAGTAGTGTTAAGCGCTGTATTTTAGTTTGAAGGGTGAGGTAAAGGAGACATTTTTTTCCGAAGCGTTCCACCTTACTTATGAGGTAGGAATCTAATTTATCTAGGGTTAATTACAGATGTCCACGAGCGTCAGTAGCCACTTACAATCAAGTGAACTCAGTTGGCGTCCACACTCTTCCACCGCATAAACTGTTACACGCTAGAAATAGGTGGCTATTTACAATTTTGAGTTTTGTAACGAGCTTTGATGTTTGATGTGTATTCATCGCCTAGTCGACATCTAAATAATAAGTTGTAAGGTTTGTTAAGATGGTAGAAGCCTTTGCGGTTTGACACTAGAGACACCACCACCAAATATTTTTTTGTCCTATAACGGCAGTGTCAAGCGTTGCTGTGTTCTAGTTTGAAATGTTTGGTAAGAGACATACTTATTAAAGACGTTAAAGAATTATGTATTTCCTATTTAGTAACGTATCTGTGGCCAACCACCGATGGGATTCTAATATTTTCTGGGATTGATTACAGATATCCGGATAATGGGCGGTAGTAGCCACTTACTGGCAGGTGAACTGCATGTTTGTTTGTACGATGTGGTACGATTGGTCGAATTATACTAGATCTTCCAAAATTTTCGAGTAAGTATGGGTTTATTATACCATACTATACCATATTATACAAGACAAATAGGTACTATTATAAGGTAGATGAAGGTATTGATATCCATTCTCTGTAGTCCAACTGATTAGTTCAACTGTCAAACAATAACATCACACTCGTATAGTGTATGTAATTCAAATTCATTGTTTTGTTTAAGCCCTGTCGCACTAGTGAGACTATTCTTCCAGTAGTCCAACTGTTTTTTTTATATAATTATACCTAAACGATGAGGCAGACGGGCTAACGGATGGAAAGCAGTCAACATCGCCTATGGACATTTGCAACACCAGAGGAGTCGCCAATGCATCGCCGGCTTTGGAGGAGAGCTCTTTTTACACCTTTTTTGAAGAGCCCCATGTCATAGCGCTCCGGGAATACCTCAGAAGGAAGTTCATTCCACATCAACTGTGTGTGAATAATGTAATTTCGCAGTCCGACTACAATCCGCTTGCCATTCCGCACGTTATAGCATTTAACGTTAATCCCGTCCGGGTAGAGATGATTAGGAAACTGGATCCCAATTAGATAAGAGTATGTCAGGCGGGATAATTGGCGTCGTGCATAGAGATCATAGTTGCTAAACCAATTAAACGCACCAAGTTGGAACTTAGGGTGATAATGCATGAGCGACAGTCGGGGCCGGGTGGACTAGTCGCTGACTGTCGGCGGTCGTTGGCATTATGTCGTTAGTGTTAGCTCATTGATTTAGTTACCTCTCTTAGGCTTAAAGCATATAAGAACTTATACTTATCTGTCATCTATCCGAACCTAGAATGGGATACCTATGGCATGACGTCGCGTCGTGACACGATGTGACGACGTTTACGTTGTGGAATCTCTGTCGTGAATCGTATAAAATACGATACAAATTCTATCGTGATACAACGTTATAATATGATTTCGTTGAAGTTCAAAGAAATTTTGTCATTTTAGGTCCGGAGATGTGGGTGTGGGAGATGTTATCTATACTAATATTATAAAGAGGAAAATTTGTTTGTTTGTTTGATTGTAATGAATAGACTCAAAACTACTGGACCGATTTTAAAAATTCTTTCACCATTCGAAAGCTACATTACCCACGAGTAACATAGGCTATATTTTATATGATATGAAATATATTTGATAAATAGATTTTGAGGAGGTACAAAGTTTGCCGGGTCAGCTAGTCTTCTTATACTAAGAAAATTCTACTGTTATTTAAGATACGACGCCGACGTGACGCGATTTTTTACTATGCCTGTCGTAGATTTTCAAGACATGTATTTTCGCAACACGACGTCGCTACGATGCGCCATAATTGATATAAGACATAGTCATGACACAAGCGGCGCGATTTTCCCAAGATTTTTTGATCGCGTATCGCTGTCGCCTGTCGCGCATCCGAGAGCTTTATACATTTGTTCTTTAAGCTTGTTGCCTCGTTCTTAGTCGAGCGGTTAGCCTGAATACTATAATTCGGTTACACAGCTGTTACCACATAACTGGTTCTATTGAAATGGGCTCATTGTGTATAATAAAGGGTGTTTACAGCGTTTTAAAACTTGAATAGCTGGTCAAGTTTTGCAAAGGTGCGGGCACATAATGGTATTATTTCGGCACTGGACGTTTAGATAATGATGCCCTTTACAAGGGCTGCGGGCCGTTTTGTTCCGCTCTCAAGCGTATGACCATTTGATTGACCCATCCAGGTCGATAAGTATATTCATGTGACCCTTGCTAAAGCAGCGATTACCTTTTAGAATTGTAAGCGTGTGCAGTTGGTATAAAATTGGTTCTTATTGGATTTTCAGTACTAGTAACAAAATAAGTCTTTATTTTTGAGAACAAAGCGACGTATGTGCATTTTGTATTAAATTGTATTGTATTGTAAAATCTATATGTATTGTATGTGATTTTTGTAAACATAGGGTCTTCGACTCGTTTGTATGGCTCAACGTATTTTACCTACCTATTTGAGATTTAACGGCATTTAAACTTTGCAATGCGGGCATATTAAACTCTAGTGAACACAATAACATTATTCGTTGCCGACGTCTTTCATATCATATGTCGTTTAAATATTGTATTTTTACAACTTTTACACACGAGAAGCTTAGATGAGATAAGAGTTCTACCTGAGGTCGGCTACCGGTGCGTTTGCTACTGTTGAAACGCCTCGGACAAGTATGTGTCACACACACCACACACCAGTAACAAAATTGCATTAGGCAGAAATAGGCGTAGCGGAGCTGCCGGAGTCGCATCACAAAGGTCTCTACCACCTACAAAATGTAGTTTGTCTATATATTATATTTATCTATATAAATCCTTATCCTTAGGCTTATCCTCGCTTCGGGTGACCAGAGGGCTGCAGCTATTTTGCCCAAAAAATTAGGCTCGCCATACAGCGAGGCAACGCTGCCAGCGTTCTGGGCACTATGCCACAAGTTGGAGTTTTGGACGACATCTTTATCTTATAAGTTTAATTTATTTTTTAATATTAGTTAATTTTTAATTTAATTAGTATCATATTTTTATTATTATTTTACTAGTAGTGTTTTTATTTTTATCTATACTAATATTATAAAGAGGAAAACATTTTTGTTTGTTTGGTTGTAATGAATAGGTTCAAAAACTACTGGACCGATTTTAAAAATTCTCTCACCGTTCGAAAGCTACATTATCCACGAGTAACATAGGCTATATTTTATATGAAATATATTTGATAAATAGATTTTGAGGCGGTACAAAGTTTGCCGGGTCAGCTAGTACTTTCATATAGTAAGCGACATTAATTATATATTTGTGGGAGAATGCTTCATTTCATATATATAAATATTCCGTTTTTAAAATCACATGATATTAATTTCGAACTACCGCTCCGTATTAACAATTGGCTACCCGTATCATGGTATAAAAAAGGGGCGCGCAGCTGTCAACAGATCAGAAGTTGTCCAATAGTGGGCACGGCACGGTGGTGCTCTGAACTGTTTGGTGTTTTGCTTGGGCGTTATTGTTACTATGGTGGCATTAACGCTTATTCATTTAATTATTTTAACTATATTTTTATAAATATTGGTTAAATTAGTTGAATCGAAATACCATTGTAGATTTACCTACCGGCGCGCCCACATCAGAATCGGGATAGGATACGCCCTTTTATTACGTAATAGTTTTAAAGTAACGGTAACAGAAGATAAATCAACCGCGTGTATAGGAAGTGTTCTACTGAAGAATTTATCGTGGCTGTACTCCTGACGACAGTTTGGGACGCGCAATGGAGGCGATATGGACAAGGCTTTCGACATTGGAGGAGCTGTGTGTGAAACACATGATGAAACCGGTTGCGTGAGTAACGTGTACGGTTTGTCTAAATATTGTAATAATTTTATGTGTATTATTTTAGCAAGCGTGTGAAAGCAACCGCAAGCTTGGGTACCGCAAGCTTGGGTATGAAAATTGAGGAGGTGGAAGGTGGTTAGCATCATCCATGTTAACTGTCTACGTAATTAAGACTCATTTGCGCCGAGATTCATTGGCGAACGATTGGCGCTCCGGTATGATCAAACCAATGGTTTTTATATTTTCGATTGTTAAACTTGCTATTTTTTGCTTTTTGAAAGTTTAAAGATTATAAGAATCACTAATATGAAAATGTTTGGTTATGCGCGAAGAAATTAACAATCATACGTGTAGGTACCGACATTTTTTTAGAAATGTTTTGGCTTTTTAAAATATTCGAGTAATTTCAACTATGCTTTTCACAGTTTCGTTACTTATAGCAACGCTTTAATAGGCGATGCTCAATAAGTAGATGAACAATGATCATATTGTTTTAAATTATTGCGCTGCAAAAAAAATATTTTACGATTGTGAATACAAGTTCTGATATCTACCCTTTTGTATGTACCTATTCGTTGTAATGCATTTAACATTCTTAAATAAACTCCGTCTTAAAATAAAACTAGTCACAATGAAGATTATTATTGAAGTAAAAGGTTTGATAAATCAGGTAGCATACTTTTTGCCATCGCAATTCCATGGCCGTAAATTTCGTAAGTTTTATTTCTAGTTTCACCTGGAACACCTTGATAGTGAGATATGTATTGTGCTCATTGAAAGGTGTACTCTCAACCAGCGCTTGTCATTTTTAGTACGATGCTATCTAATAATATTTACCTAGCGCTTGTTCCCAGAATTTGTAACTAAAATGAAAGCTGCTTATTGGGGGTTTTGTAACAACACTTGACTTGTGATGGCCGTAGACGTGGACCAAAATTATCGGTAAGCGACTTTGTGCTCTTACAAATTTGTGTATTTAAAGTTATTGATAAAGGTTGCAATTTGCGAAGGATACATTGAGGTAAAGCTGAAGAAAAGGAGTTAGGTAACGTTCGCATCACCCCAAATGGTGTATTGGACTAGGCAAAAAAAAAGGTGAATTAACGTAAGTTATAACTTATTAATAAACATTTAGTCATCTGTGTTTTTCACATTGTTTTGTGACATAATGTGTAACTAATACTTGCTATTCACTTTAAAAAAATGCAGAAGTAAAGAGAATCGAAGCTTAGCTGACTGTAGAAAAAAAAACAGTTATCATAATGATGCAAAGCTGTAAGCATTTTGATCGGTCAAATGTGTTTAAAGGTTTAATTTAATAAAGACAATTCATCAGCCTCGCTCGGAGTCGATCAAGTATTTTTAATAATAACTTAAAGTTTGAACTTGTTTTACAGTAGTTTAAATTGTTATTGGATCTTATTTCTTATTTTGTGTCATAGTAAATAATACCTTTCGAGATGACGTACATCACGATCCTAGACTTTACGTGTGAAATTATATTATGTTGGTACCTTTAGTGAATACTTTAACAGTGGTAAGTCAACTATACCATCATGTAATCTAGCTAACAATCTAAATGTTTTAATTATTCATTGACATAAGGAGTTTATTGTTATTTTATTTAGTTTTGTAACTGTGACGACGACGTAGATGACGACATTACGTCTAGATATACGGCTGTGGATATAACAAATTCAGAATATTCACGCACGCAATGTTTATATTATACGAAACAATTCGGCGTGTTTTTCTCCTATTCATAATTTTGTCGTCGTTACACTCAAGCAGATAAAGGTTATAAAGGTGGTAGAAACTTTTAGGGTCCGGCAATACCAATACCATACAGCAGTGTTAGGCTCTGCTGTGTTGAAGATATTGATGGGCCTCAGTAGCCACTTACCATCAGGTGGACTGCATGCTTGTCTGCTACTTCTAAAATTTGGTTTAAAGTTTTTGTGTGTGAGCGAATATTATGTATAAATCAATACGGGACGAAATAACGGTATTTGTAGGTATACTTATTATTCAAATGGTTAATTACAATAACTTTTGGAAGTTATTCACAATTTCTGGTGATAACAGTTACTTAACGTATGTGTTATATTAAATTGAAGTAGGTAATTCTATTATTATCAGATATTGTATTGGAACTCGCGGTTCATACCAGAAAATATTCGTTATTATTTTGTGTTCATACTGTTTCGACCGCTGTTTGTTTTTCTACTAATTAAAATGTATATCTTTGCAGATTTATAAGTCAAAGTCAGGTTCGGACGAGCAATTATATACCTACTGCAAGTTCTGATAAAATTCGAAAAAATCGAATACTGCAAAAAGAAAAGAGAGACAAGAGTACATACACTACTGTCAAATTGGACTCTGCAATGTGTGATCATTATTGTGTGGTAAAGACTTTGTTTGCAGCAATGCCTATCGCACAAACGAAGGTAATTGTAATAATCAAGGTAAAAGTAAAATGATATAAGGTAAATAATATAATGAAGGTAGGATGACTCCAATAACTTTTTACGTTTAATGACCTGGTTTTCGTTGTAATGTAACTGTGGACTTCAGAGTGTTATTTCGTTGGCAGTTGACGTCATCACATGAACGGTACGAACTATAGCTCATGTTATGGTAAGGCAATAGTATTTTAATTATTTTATTAAGAATAACGACCACGGAGTACTTGCTGCTCTGATATTTTCTTTACTGTATGTAAAGTTGACATTAAAACTGTTTTGAACGTGACAATTCACTTTATTATTATTTTCACACATTTGTGTTGTAGACATCAGGTTTTTCGGTTTGAAATTAACTTTTACTTTTTTATTTTTATGCTTGTTACAGCTTATTTGTTTACAGTTCTAAATAAGAAAAGCACTCGTGCATGGTTTTGAGCAGGTCTCGAATAGTTTCTTATAAAATTCTGTCATAGTCAAATGAGCTGACTTAAAAGGCATTAATGATTTTCAAGAAATCCTGTCTGAGATAGTCAGACACATTATAACAAATTCGGTAAAGGAAGACATCGTGAAGAACTACACATCGGGAAATATATTCTCAAGGGTATCTGGAGTCTACCCAGTGTACGTTTGGCGATGCAGAAGACTATGCCATAGATTTAAGCGAGCCAAACGAAAAGATCTGTAGATTTTACTCTCAAACCATGAACGAAACGCGGAGCTCTCTCGTTATATCGTATATAATTATTGACTATACATATAATGTAATGTGTTTTCAGACTACGAGAACATGTGCTATGGAAAGGAAACTATTTGAACATGTCAGATGACTGTGAACCCTGTGAAGCAATGACAGTATCGACAGTCAAAAATCTGGTAAAAACTTTGTGTTTCTCTTGAGTACCTGCGAACTTTGGAACGGTATGTGGATTGTAAGTTCTGTGTTATCGGGATTGTCTTGCATATCGATGATTGTCTGGCCAACAGTCACGTTTATGTTTGATAATAACCCGAGTGCCATGTGATTTGGCAATTCTTTTCAGATAATAATCAATTACGTACGTACGCTATGTGACTTAGCGAATTTATGATGTCATGTGACTTGACATCAGCCATGTGATTTGGCAATTCTTTTCAGATAATAATCAATTACGTACGTACGCTATGTGACTTAGCGAATTTATGATGTCATGTGACAATTCTTTTCAGATAATAATCAATTACGTACGTACGCTATGTGACTTAGCGAATTTATGATGTCATGTGACTTGACATCAGCCATGTGATTTGGCAATTCTTTTCAGATAATAATCAATTACGTACGTACGCTATGTGACTTAGCGAATTTATGATGTCATGTGACTTGACATCAGCCATGTGATTTGGCAATTCTTTTCAGATAATAATCAATTACGTACGTAAGCTATGTGACTTAGCGAATTTATGATGTCATGTGACTTGACATTAGCCATGTGATTTGGCAATTCTTTTCAGGAAATAATCAATTATGTACGTACGCTATGTGACTTAGCGAATTTATGATGTCATGTGACTTGACATCAGCCATGTGATTTGGCAATTATTTTCAGATAATAATCAATTACGTACGTAAGCTATGTGACTTAGCGAATTTATGATGTCATGTGACTTGACATTAGCCATGTGATTTGGCAATTCTTTTCAGGAAATAATCAATTATGTACGTACGCTATGTGACTTAGCGAATTTATGATGTCATGTGACTTGACATCAGCCATGTGATTTGGCAATTCTTTTCAGATAATAATCAATTACGTACGTAAGCTATGTGACTTAGCGAATTTATGATGTCATGTGACTTGACATAAGCCATGTGATTTGGCAATTCTTTTCAGGAAATAATCAATTATGTACGTACGCTATGTGACTTAGCGAATTTATGATGTCATGTGACTTGACATCAGCCATGTGATTTGGCAATTCTTTTCAGATAATAATCAATTATGTACGTAAGCTATGTGACTTAGCGAATTTATGATGTCATGTGACTTGACATCAGCCATGTGAGTTGGCAATTCTTTTCAGATAATAATCAATTATGTACGTAAGCTATGTGACTTAGCGAATTTATGATGTCATGTGACTTGACATCAGCCATGTGATTTGGCAGTTCTTTTCATGTGACATGACCATTTATTTACACTATTAGACACCGGTTATGGGGTTAACCAATTAAAGTTACGTGTTTTGTGTACCATGAGATTTGGCTTCTGTGGTTAAAATTGAGACTATATTATCCGCGAATCTAAAGTAGTTTATCCACTTCTTTAATATTATTGAATTTGATTTTTTTAAACTTTTGTTCGCGAGCCGTAACGGCTGCTCGTCAGAATGGCCGTGTGGGAGAATGCTTCATTTCATATATATAAATATTCCGTTTTTAAAATCACATGATATTAATTTCGAACTACCGCTCCGTATTAACAATTGGCTACCCGTATCATGGTATAAAAAAGGGGCGCGCAGCTGTCAACAGATCAGAAGTTGTCCAATAGTGGGCACGGCACGGTGGTGCTCTGAACTGTTTGGTGTTTTGCTTGGGCGTTATTGTTACTATGGTGGCATTAACGCTTATTCATTTAATTATTTTAACTATATTTTTATAAATATTGGTTAAATTAGTTGAATCGAAATACCATTGTAGATTTACCTACCGGCGCGCCCACATATTAGTTTTAGATTTTTTTTTTATAATATAGGAGTAGCAGACGAGCATGCAGTCCACCTGATGGTAAGTGGCTACTGCCGCCCATGGACATCTGTAATCAACCCCAGATAGGATTAGATATTCCTACCTAAGGTCGGCCACAGATGCGCTGCTACCCCTGAGGACTAAGCTGGAACGCCTCGGAAAAGTCTGTCTCCCTTACCACACCCTTCAAACCGGAACACAGCAGCGCTTAACACTGCTGTTATTAGGTAGAAATAGGTGTGGCGGTGGTGCCGCCGGAGTCGAACCACAACGGGTTCTACCACCTTCAAAATATGAGAATGATACATGTCATGCAATATGTTTAGCATTTTATATTGAAAAGGGCTTTTATTTCAAGTCTATAAATACCGTACGATGTCAGTTTTAAACGTCAGTTTACGTCAAGACGTCCAGCTACTCGTATGTAATACTCGTAGACGTCATGTTAAAGTCTTGAATCGAAATGTTACTTTTAATAGAACCTTATAGGGAACTTCGGTTAAAATTTCATTGGAAGTTTGTAATAAGTGCACTGGATGATAATTTCTGACTGCTGTTAATGGGTGCCTGTACTTTAAATTGCATTTGTCATCAACTCATTATTGTCATAAAGCTGCCTATATATAATACTCGCTCTTCTAGAGTTTGAACTGTGAATTTAATATCTCCACGGGAAGTCAGATCTAAGTATATATTTTATGATTTGCGACTAAGATATTCTTTTCAAGATTCAAGATCTATCTAGCTACTAAAGAAATTAGTAACTCACAAACTACAAGTAAAAGTTGGCTATTTTGTAAATATATGACTATTTTATTATAAAACCTAAAAAACTGCTTAAGATTATTTTACTGTAAAGCTGTCTGTGTTACATCCACAATAGACGAATCCAATAACACCTCACATGTAAATATTCCGTCAACGACATGACAAAGAAAATACATACAAACAAAATAAATACGTCGACAAACATTACACTTCGCCGTCGGATAAAATCAGTAGTCCCATTCCGTCTCAAAGATTTCTCTGCAACAGGTAGCCAACAATGAAGTTCGTTTAGAGGGTAGAGTGGCGCAAAGGGAGGGGCCCTTGTAAGCCGACCGGAAAATCTAGCGACGTAAAAAGTTATGACTTCGGCTTGCTTGAAATGTTTTCAAATTCGTATTCCCGGACGCAGTGATAGCCTAATAAAGTTTTAGTTAAGAAACCCGGCCTCTCGATGGAAGGGTCCGAGGTTTAAATCCCAGGCCGAGGTTTAAAACCTCTGATTTTCCAAAGTAATGTGTGTATTAGAAATTAATTATCACTTGCTAAACGGTGAAGGAAAACATCGTGAGGAAACCTGCATACTTAAGAGATAAAAATAATCTCAAAGAAATACGCACTTGGGCAGTGCGGTGGACTATGGCCTAATCCTTCTCATTCTGAGAGGAGACCCGTGCCCAGCAGTGGGACAGTAATGGGTTGTTGATGATGATGATGATTCCCGGACGCAAATTGGTTAAGTTATTGTTTTCAAATACGTACTCACGGCCGGAAATTTTGATTGAAAATTTAAGTAATTCCTTGAACACATTTTTACTAGCTTTTATTGTATGACGACCTATACCCTTACCATGAGTTTTCAAAACACCCCACAATTTTACGTTACGTTTATTCAATCCATTATTCTGTTCCGTTCAGTAAATGTAACAATAAGTGAGTGCTTTTGTCTGCCTCACATGTTCGAAAAAAAGAGAGGCAAAACATAAAGCGCCATTTTGTCAATTTAGACATTGAATGTTACGTTACTGGAATTTGTAAATACGTAAACAAATACCAAAAGAGTTATATTTGTCAAAACGTAATAACTCATGGTAAGGGTACTGTGTCACGTCGCGGTCACTATAAGTCTGTGCGGTCACTGAGGGTCTGTGCGCAGAGGGTCCCGGGTTCGACCCGGCTAGAGAGACGCCTAAATTATTAATTTAGACATCTGTTCTGGGTCTGGGTGGTTGTTTGAATTTTATAGTCCATTGCTACACGGGGAATCTAAGTGTGGGGCTGTGGATGTTTTAATTTTTAACTGTTTTATTAGTTCGCACGAATGTGAGGGTTGAAATCTTGCTTCTTAATTTTAAACCAATTATCCCCAAACGATTGAGCTGTAATTTCGCATTACGTACACGTTTAGTTTGGATAATGCATAGTGATGACGCCATTTTAAATCCAGTAGGAATTGTAGATCAAATGCTTTTCGTGCACATTATATCGGTATTAATTTAAAAGATTTTTTGAAAAGAGCACGAAAAGTAAAATAACATTACTTAAAAAATATTTTTAAAACCTTTTTTATATAGATTTCAAGCTAAGCAATTGCCCGCCTTGACATGGCATTTTGTTAGATGTTGTGTGGGTAGAGAATCCAAAGAAATTTTCTTATTGAATAAGCATTTTGCGTCGCTACTTACTTGAAAATAGACATTATCCCCTCGTTATATCTGAGGCATCTAATGAGCGATGGCGCAAATATTCTGCGTATTTTTAAGGGTGCTTCATAAGCTCCAATTGATTGAACCTTTTTAAGAGCTCGTAACGACTCAAGTACTCATTATCCGCCACCTACGCGATGTATTCTGCGAAATGAAAATGATTTTTGTGATATTGAAATGATATTGCCGTGACTTTGTGTGTAGCTGTAGCTACATATTTTGTACGCTCCCCCTCGAAAGTAAGACAAATTTGTAGGGGTCCGGCTCGAATACTAGCAAATATTGTAGGTTGCGGGTACGTCCACGCTTCCCTAACAATATAGAGTAGGTATGGGCTTTATGTATATAATATAACTAATGCTTCTTGACATCAATAACTGTATAATATTCCAATTACGTATATTGCAATCAATTATTTTAAATATTGACAATTGTAAATTGTTTTTAATTACTATGTGTACAAAATTTGCAGATTTGCAAATTTGTAACTACTAGACCTTTGTTAACCTTATTCTATGCAAATAAAGAATTATGAATTATGGTGTATGTAAATATACTCGTAATAACTAAATATAGCGAGCATACTTTGAAACATACTAAAGCAACCAATTGGTGTGTCGACTCAGTCGCTCTCGCATGTGTGTGTCAATGCGCTCGCGTTTCGCTCACTTTTTGTGTTGTTTAGTGGGCATATAACATATCTATAGTTTGAATTTTGATAGTAAGAGATATGACCTCTCTCTCGAATTCTCGTCACAGCAAATGATAGATAAAATAGATAAAACCACCAACCTTGCCCTCCAACTCGATCTGCGGACTCGAATTGTGTCAGGGGTGACGTGCACGACGCGGGCTCAAGGAAGTAAGCACGGCCTGATCTTCCTGAGGAGTAATCTCTTTGCACTCAGTCAACCCTGGGCGAAAGGAGAATTTCGGCGGTATATTCTTTACGTTATTCTTCGTTAGGCGCACCATGACATTTGATTTTTGAAACGGAAACGATACGCCAGAGCGTTTCGTTACAATGATAATATTTAGATATTATCGATTTATCATAATGATGATAATATGATGTAATAGTTTTTTGATTCATGAAATTCTGTCTAAATCCGATTAACAGATTTCAACATTACTTCGCATAGACGTTGGTAGAAAAACGAAAAATAAAAACAAACCATTTTTTCATGAGCAAATTACCGACATAAAAAGTACGCAATTTATTTCAGAAGACTATCATATAAAATATATACTAACTTTTATATTTGATATACTTAGACTTGATTTTTCTCCATAAACGTCTTTTCCGGTGTTGTATTGGACTTGCGTGCAACTGCACGTCACAACATATTCAATCGGCGACATGAAAGGGGTTGTAAATTGCAATTTATTTCGCTTCCGCTGCAAATATTGCTTCATAAATAACATCATAAGGTACTTTAAAATGTAGGAGACATGATTTGCTTACACTTTGTATGTGTTTTATTGGTTAAAAGCTTCTGTTAGCTCTTTTATGCAGGGTTTTAGGGTTCCCTACAAAAACAAATAATTCGCCAAGTACGAGTCGAACTCGCATTAACATGGAGGGAGGCTTCCGTACCACCAAATGTTTATTATTTTTTACTTATTTCTATTAATTTTATTATTTTCAACAATACTTAATAAATAAGTAAATAAATTGAAATCACTGTATTAAGACATGTTTTATGGTTCTTATTTGTATTTATTATAATACCAGTTATAGTAGTAAGCGGATTGTAAAAAAATTAACCGTCTTCCTAGTACGGTTTAACAGTTAGATCGAAAAATGCCGAAAATATCCGGTTTATTGTATGGAGACCCTAATATTCAACTTTATTTTATTTTTAGTATTTGTTGTTATAGCGGCCACCGTTATGCATCCTCTGTAAAAATTTAATGTGTCTATCTAATACGGTTCCGGAGATATAGCCCTGTGACAGACGGACAGACAGCGAATTCCGGTACGGAACTAAAAACGGAACACTTATAGGATAACTCGTGTTTGTCCGTTCGCCTGACACAGCCAATTTGGTCCAAACTACTGTAGCATTACCATGAGTTGGCATAGAAACGCCACTATAGAAATGGTAAATAGAAAACTATTGTCATTTTGCTAGTGAATAACATAACTACTATCGTTACGGTATTTCTTGACAACGTCTGTCAAATTAATGACTCATGGGACCGAATTTGTATGGCAATAGATCATAATGACATTCGCTAGCGATTTGATTTCGATAGGTTTTTTACGTATCGAGTTACGTCACTACGGATTTTAGTTCTACGAGTAACCACCAGAGGCGCTGTACAATTTTTCATACATTTATTTTACGCAGTCGCTAGCGAGTTATACTTTTGTAAACTTATGGTAGTCCTACTGAACCAAATGAGTTGAAATTTAGAACTCATATGCACTTCAGTGACCCAAAAATAAATGCAATTAAAATTTGAATTGGGATTTTGGAATAAATATCTTAAAAAGAAGACGAATATTGACCATCGCTCTCCCTATCTTACTACTGAGGCTATAATGTTGAATAAATTATGTAAATAGTTCTTTTCTTAATTATAACAGGAAAACCTATAGAAAGTCTATGGTCCTAAAAGAAAACGAACAAACTTACATTTTCAGTAAAAATATAATTTAAACTCGCTACTCGCCCGGGTTTTTTTTTTTTTAATTTTAACCTAACCCTAATATGACGTTTCGACACATTATACATATTTACTTTACAACGAGGTTTACATATTCCACTTAACACCCAGATCTATCAGGTACATATCACCTATTCCAATTACCACTTTAATAATAATTGACCTAGGATTTATCATCGATTTTCAGAACTATGACGTCATAACACTTGTAACTGGAGTAGCAAAATGTGCGCTCTAACGCTCACCATTTCCCTTGAAAATACATTTCGACGCTACGTTCCGATAATCCGATTAGTTACGCTGTCCAAAATTGAATCCAACCTCTGATCTAACAGTTTTCGGTCAAGAGTTATTGGTTTGTAAAATAGATACTTGCAAATAAGTATTTTGAAGGTAAGGACTATTATTATTGAAGTTATAGGTATTTCTTTCGGCCGTCTAGAATATAATGAACACATTTATCAAAAACGACACCAATATAGTTTTAAATGTTTTGTTTTATAAGTATTGTATCAATATATTATGATAAGATACGACACGGTAAACGTTGTATGTTCTTGTTTGCAAGATTTTTGAAAGGGAGAGAATAACGAGGGGATTTAGCGCTCAGGGGTAATAACTGTCTCGTCTTACCTGGGGTTGATTATTGATGTACATAGTTGACAGTGGCTATTTATTTTTTTCTATTCCAATATTATAAAAAACAAGCTACATTTTTTTCTATTTAGTATGATTAAGTTAAATTTAGTACACAGATAAGTGAACCATAAAAACATTTTAAACGCTTTCTATACTCACAGCCTCACACTAGGATTCTCTGTATCGTGGCTGCCATGGGCCCACACAAAGACGAATACACAAACACCCAGACCCAGAACACATATCTAAGTTCGTCATGTAGATATCTGTGTGGCCGGGGATCGAACCCGGAACCCTTTGCGTGGTGGGACTGGTGCGGTGACCGCTCCGCCACGCGGTCAAATAAAAAGTCCTTACACATCAAAATCTAAAATTTTGACATCTCTATCCATCCCTACTATCTCTTTAGCAATTTGTAGGTTTAGCGATTAAATAGTATTTAACGCGACTACCAAAAGTTGCTCGGCGATTATTTGGTAGCTCGATGCTCGTTGCGCGAATCGAATTAACGCCCAGCGGACACGACGCGCAATCTCATTACTCTCCGAGGGATAAACTTCGGAAAACTGACGGTAGATTTCAATGCATGGTATTGAAAATATTATGGTATTTATTTAAAAAAAATAGCAAAGTTAATAAATGTCTTGAAAAATTATTTAAAAAAACGAGTCGTTACGCTTTGTCGTAGTTACCGTTTAGTAAAATCGGAGCTTAAGTGCCTATTTAAATACTGCAACAAGCATTGCTATTTTCTATTTTTGGAACGAAGTTCCTTATCGCGCGCTACGCTGGGTAAGGGAGCTAGGCGAGTGTCACGAAAAATCCTAACGACACAGAAATCAAAAACTTAAAAGTAAATTTGAACCTTAATACCGTACCATAAAGTTTAATTGTTAGTGGAGGGGTTCCGGGAAGGCAAGACAATTGGCAGACCCGTAAAGCGCGACATTCGACTAATAATGGTGCAAGTTTGATTCGAGCTGCTTTCTGTTACGATATGTCAATATAATCCTCCTATAATACTTATTTCAAAACGAAAGGAACTTCGTTCCAATCGGGTATCCCACATGTGCATCTCAGACTTTTTTTTAACTTCAACGGAATTCGAATTTGAGGTTACATTGTATTCGTCAACATTTTATATTTTTATAGTCAATTTTTTCATTTATATAATAGTTGCTTTCAATTTAGAATAATTCACAATGAATTTAATATGATCAATATTTCCTATATTATTGCCACAAATATTCTTTTATAACCGGGAAAAAATACCTATTGTTTTATTTTCTAATCAAAACAAGTTTACATTAATATTTCTTCCCATTTATCGCTGGTCAATCAAGGTAAAAGCTTATTGCCTTTTCTGATAAATTTGATACCCCTTTGATGCAGTTGTAAGCTGAAACTGTAGCCCATTGTGTAGATTGACTGCAGCCCTTTGTATCGCCGACAACTGATGTTCACGTAATGAAATTGAAACCTGATCCTGCCTTTCAAACGATATCATATTATCGGGAATAATGGAAGCCTGTTATGATGGTTTATAATATTAAGCCGAGACTAGACAGCTTTTTTCATATATTAATGTTTGTTTTTTTATATATTAAAGAAACAGCAGACGACCATGCAGTCCACCAAATGTTAAGCTATTGCTGCCCATGGACGCCTGCAACCAACTTCAGACAATATCAAATACCCACCTAAGGATGTGCCGCTACCCCTGAGGACTAAGTAGGAATGCCTCGGAAAATTATGACTCCTTTACCATATCCTTTAAACCAGAATACAGTGCTTAACACTGCTGTTATTAGACAGAAATAGGTGTGGCGGTGGTGCAGCCGGAATTGTTCCACAGAGGGTTCGATCACCTTCAAATTAATTATTAAAAGTAAGTAAATTGTTATTTATTCGTGTACAGTCAGTTCCAAAACTAGATACACAGAATTACATTTTCAAAATAGCTATACACAAAACAAATACGGGTCTGTGGCTATACACCTAAATTGCTAAACACAATATTGACAAAAGTAGCCGAACAACAATATGTGCAAGTTATACATTTTAACCGCTGTTATGTGATTGAAAAGTACCCCTTCGGGCTTCGACCCAGAGACATAATTTCACGAGGAAGTTCAACTAAGTTTTAAGGGGTTCGCAAGTGTGCTATTCTATAATATTTAATACGAAATAATGCAAGCTTATACATATTTAAGCTTTATATACACTCGATTTTTCAGGTAAAATGTGCATTCTATTAAGTTATGTTAAAATCAGTTTGTCTAGTTGTCTACAACAATATATAGATAAACATAAAAAAAACAAATAAATTTATTCATTTAATTATTTAAATTAGTTCAAATTACGAGCAAATAAGCTAATGACCGGAGAACCGCTTCTTAATAATTTTACTATTATATGTAAATACTATTACTATAAAATGTTAGTTATTGAATTTGAATGTGGTAGAACCCTTTGTGGTTCGACTCCGGCGGCACCACCGCCACACCTATTTCTACCTAATAACAGCAGTGGTAGGCGTTGCTGTGTTCCGGTTTGAAGGGTGTGGTAAGGGAGACAGACTTTTCCGAGGCGTTCCAGCTTAGTCCTCAGGGGTAGCGGCGCATTTGTGGCCGACCTCAGGTAGGAATATCTAATCCTATCTGACGTTGATTACAGATGTCCATGGGCGCCAGTAGCCACTTACCATCAGGTGGATTGCATGCTCGTCTGCTACTCTTATATTATAAAAAAAAAAAATGTGAGCCGTCACGGGACGCCTGGCAGATGTGAAACATCGACATTATTTTGTAAAAGTAATATGCAGAAAAGAACATATTGTGATAGGAACTAAATATGTCATAATGATAAAATAAAATATTACGATTTTTTTCCAGATAACGATGACTATTTATTGAATAAACATTTATTTTCATTAAATACAAAAATTTACGAATTTATTTCAAATCGTGACTACTTAATTCGTTTAATGAATCGCACAATCGATTGCGCATGGCGACGCGTCGCCACACCGTACACACTACTGCATATAGACTGTATATATATACCATCGTATAGCGGTATGCGTCGCCACGCCAGAAATCGGTTTTACGTGCGGCTATAGATGTTTCACATCAAAAAAATAATTAACTTACTGATGACTTGATGGTGTGTCATAGTGTGATTTTGCTTTCTTTGCAGGAGGCTGATCACTTTCACTCTCTAAATTATCACGGTCAGACATTTTATTATTAGAAAAATAATTTGTTTTCAAGCATTGATCTATAACCTGAAGTTACGCCGCAAGCGGGCAAAACTTGAAACATACAAAATACGTCAAGTGGTGTAAAACGAGTTAAAACGACTCCAGTCGCTCTCGCGCGGCGTAGTAATACACACTAATGTCACTGAACACGTTAAACGTCATTATTTTGAATTTTAAGCCTCAAAATGCCTTCTTGTGCAATGCGTAAATGCAAAAATTATGCTCGAAAAAGAAACAAGCTTCATGGAATCACCTATCACACGTAAATAAAGAGAAATTATTAAATTTTGTTTATTTTTCGTGTTCGATCCGCCATGATTACGTGAGTAACCAGAAAGAGACAAAGTATGTTTTTGTCAATGAAAGTGATAAAGACGCAAAATGCATGGTCATAGATCAACAGAACAGAAGTGACATTTTATTGAAGCTCACGATGTTCATATGTCGTATGTTATAGTTTAAGATCCCACTGCTTAATTTTTATATTAGTGGTTTTTAGTCAAAATATAACTTTTTATAGATTATTTTAATAAAATAAAAGCGATATATGGGAAATTCTGTATCCTAATCTCTAAATTTTCTTCGATACCTGTGGTAAATAATAAAAAATATTACCATAAAATTTATATAGGATAGTATACGGTATTTTAAAATTTCTTTAATTGAATAAATTAACCTAAACATAATTTAATAAACAATCTTTGTATAGCCAGAAATTAATCCTCAAAAAGACCACGGTAAGATTCGAATCTTATATATAAAATTCGCATGTCACGATGTTAGTTACTTTACTCCTGCGAAACGGCTTTACTGATTTTCATCAAAATTTATATGCATATTCAGTAAGTCTGAGAATTGGCTACTATCTATTTTTCATATCTCTTAAGTGATAAGGGTTGTTTACCCTTAACATTTTTTTTATTTATATGGCAACACAATGTTTGCTGGGTCAGCTAGTACATAACATTTATAAAATGTACACAACTTTGCAATTAATGATCGTGTGTAAAATAAAACTGAAAATAATAAACATAAATTAGTAAAGATACTTCGCCGCCTTGAAATTGAATGAAGCCACAAACGGCTTATTAGTAAGTTCTTTTTTTTAATTCTTGACAAATAAAAACATTTTTAGAGAAAATTTACAAATAAATAACTAATACTGCGTAATTTACATAATAAATAAATAATTATTTCAAATATTTTAGGGACATTTTAGCACGGAGACGTGGCAAAACTTTTTTACGCAACTATTTCAATTCTCAAAACTGGGTACATTTTCTTGTTAGGAGTGAGTAATCTTTACTAATCTATGATAATAAATATAAACAATTTTTAAATCGTATATTTTAAACCAGTCGATACATCTGTATAGATACATTCTTTCAAATTATACATTTATATAATAATAATTTATTTAGTTAAACTGTACTATAACATTTCTACGTAAACGATGTACTAAAACTATTATCGACAGTTTTGGACATTTTTTACCTTCTGTTCCATTATTTCATTGTCTTTGACAAGCATGCGTATCAATGGGAAAACCACCATACGTCCCGTTTTTAACGGGACAGTCCCTTTTTTCGATGCTTCGTGCCGTTGTCTCCGAAATGAACCGTTGCCATTGTCAATTAAGTAACAGTAAATATTATAATTATGAAAAAAACATGGGGTGCTCCATTTATCAGTTTTCATAAAGCGCCCCACATTTTTTGCACAATTATACTATTTACTTTTCCTTAAATGATTCCTAGATTGAAAATTATTTTCTACTTTTTAGTTAATTTTATCATAAAATCGTGTTTTTTATTATTTTTAACTATATTTTTTCAAGTAAAAAGTATTTGACATAAAAAAATCGATGTCCCGTTTTGACTGAAGTAATCATTGGTCACTATATTCCATTGTCAATATTTAAGTTTGCGTACACTTGAAACGCAAGGTCAAACACTAGTTGTCTTTTTTTATCACATTGTTCTAATAGCTCTGTCCCTTATAGAACATTTGTCTATGTAGTTAAAGGTAAGCGTCGCCACGCCAGAAATCTTTTTTACGTGCGGCTATAGATGTTTCACATCAAAAAAAAAAAATATTAACACTATGGTGGTTATTTTTAATTCCCAAAAACGTCAATTTAATTCCATTTATCTTTGATGGAGGACTTTAGATTTTTTTTAGAACAACTACTGTCCACGCGGCATGATAAATCTGATGTGTTGCCGCCGCCATTTAGGTTTTCGTTTTGGGTATGAGGGATATGACGGATTTGGTTGATCCATCATCTGTCCCTGTAATTGACTGATATGCATGTTCGATTGCTAAATGCAACGTGAACGATGGGCACACAAGTGGAGATTTTTTTTAGAAACATTGCCGTAAGTAAATAAGAGTTTTTTTTCGAGTTGTTCACCAAGTTATAGGTAGTATCAGTAAAAGCCAAATCTTTTGGGTATCAAAAAGAAGGAAATTTGATTTATGACATTACATACTTATTTAAATAAAACAGACGATGAAAGAGAACATCGAACAAATTTATCAAAAAAATCAGAGCCTGACTGACAAGCCCGAAAGACAGAGCCGACGATTCAATTTTAATAAAAATACAAATTCCCACCGTGATCTAAAAAATAAATTGCATACACACTCGTTGATCTTAACTAGCACTTATAAAACTTGTAACTTGTTTGTAAACTTTATTTCAATGCACGGTATAATTTATTCAGAGCAAGCCTTGATTCAGGGCATTCAGTGCATACGTATTGATTTCCACCTGTAGCTGGAAATAGCTCGCCCGGCCATCCGGGCTCTACAGCCTGCAGCGTATTTACATATGTGTGTGTAAACTACAACTTTGCATGTAAATCGTATAGGAATCGTCTTCATCAGGTTTGCTACAAAAAAAATATGTTGAAGAGTAATGAGTTGGTAAAGAAGCATATCGTAATGAAACAAGTATTGAGTATACGTATATTTGTAGACATTATTTATAAACAGAAAATAAAAGAAGATGAAAGCATATTCCGTCGTGCTCTTTCGATAGATCATTGCGTATAGACTTTGTTTATTCTTTTTTAATGTCGTTGTAAATGTAGTGTTAAGGCCAAATAAAAACAATTTTACGACAAAAATAATTATAGTTTAGTAAAAAAAAATATTTTTTTCAACTACATATGTCTCACGATTTTTAACAAATGATATCAGCCGACAACCGTCGGCGCCTGTTGTCGACGTCAAGCAACAACAGTGCACAGTCGTGGCCGTCGTTCACGGGCTGTTGCCAACGACTGTCGGTGGTGTTGATCGCTGACATGAACTTTCCCCGTGTATACGTTCGCTATCGTTTGTGTCTTATCTCATTTAAATTTAAGAACGTATTATACGTAGTACAGTAGCCCTTACCCTTTAGTATGAGTTTTTACGTTTTTACAAAAATGACTGTTTTGGTATTTGTTTACGTCTTATGCGTAAATGTATGGGAAATACGTTAACAAAAACAAAAACTCTCAATTTTGTCTAAACGTAAAAATTCATAGTAAGGGTACAGCACAGTATAGTACGTTAACGTGTTTATTATTTATTTGTTTAGTTTGTGTCTTTATTTTCCATTTTTTATTTGTTTTATTTCTCATCTTTGTATATTTATATAAAAAAATGTACTGTGTGCTGCAATTGTCTTGAAATAGACGTTATTTTTATTAAAAGCCATTAGCGATCACACAACGTACTCCTGACGCATGATGTCACCTAATTGATTTTTACTATCCATATAAGCCGCGGCTTGAGATCGCTTACTTTTGTACATCTCGACTATAAGCCGCGGGTCTATGCATTTGGTCTATCAGAGGGTGGCAATTAAAACGTGTACTCATCTCTCATCGATAGAATCCATTCGGTTCCACGCGTTTCAAAATATTCAGAATTTTCATTCCTATTTTCCAATTGCCAGTCGAGTTGGGGGAGGTATCCACTTACACGGATTATTACCCCTTGTTGAGATTCTGTTTTATTTGTCAGTCCGTTTATGTTTCGTCCGTGTTTTATATACAGAATGTAGTTATTTCAAATTTATGTAACCGTATGTATTATATGAATCGATATAATACAATCACATTTGCGAAATTATGATTTGATTAGATAATAATATTGTTAAAAATGAAAAATTTCAAGCTACTGTTATTAATTTTGTTAATTATCACCTGGTTTGATCATATTTATGTCGTTAAGAATGTTAATAGGTTTCATATTCTACATTTATAGTATCTATCTGATTCTGGTTTTTGAACCCATTTTGGTGTTTTATATATATCTTCAGATACGGTTCGCGACAAAAACTATGTCTAATACGTCACGTCTTTCTGGCCGGAGATTATAGCCGGAATCCTTTAAGAGTCAATTAGATGGAGAGAGTTTCTCGCACGTTTCCGGTCGAGAAATCGTAAGCCACTGTCACAAGCAATTATCGCCATAACATAATCGTATCAAAATGTTTACACACAGGCGAGAAAGAGATTCTTGCTTATGAGAATTTCGACTTGCTTAAACAAAATCTCGTATGACATATTTTGAAGTTCATACGAGTATCGTACAAATCAGTTTGAATCGTTTTCAGTGCGAAATTTCTCATTCGAGTTTAGTTAGTATGCAATTGTAATTCAAGGAACAACGTGTTAGATGCTCCCAAACCATTTCTTCTTGCCGTCCATTTTTAACCCAACATCTTTTTTCCCGTTTGATTACAAGAATTAATTAAACGAAAAAATGAGATATAATTAAAAATTAAAACACGCGAGGGGCACTGCACTCACGGTAGGAACTAGCATAAAATCTCGAAATACGATTATTGCTTTGAAATTCTGTTTACACGGGCGCAATAAAATATTCCATGCAAGGCAATTATTGCCCAAGGCAACGAGCAAGAAGAGCGAATGTTTAGATGAACAAAATATTTTATATTCCTTCGATAGTCATATCTTCCAGACGAGAAACTCTCTCCATCTAAACGGGCCATTATGTTCTAGGCTAGCATTATGTCCGCCCATCAACGCTATCGTTTTCGTATTTCGTTAATAATTTTAAACCGTTTATCAATTAAATCCTAGGTTATAAAAAGTTACCTCTACTCAGCAAAGTTCATCACAGGTTAAAATAAAAACTGAACACAAATTTACCTTAAGGCTAAATAACATTCACTTTTATTTAACATTCCGTGCCGGCGTCGGATGGATTTTTTGCGTCATAATTAAATGAACCAATAATTCGACTAGCGGTGCACCCTACGGGGGCTAACCTTGTTATCGAGTTCCCGATCGTAAAAATCCAGTTACACTACAGGCTTTTAGGTTTTTTACCGATACCCTCCGTCTAGCTTCCCTTTAGTGTTTATTTTGTAGCTACGTGTAGTCTAAGTAGTGTTCTGTTTAAAGTAAGTTATTAGTTTATTTTATTAGAACGAGATTTCAGCTAGGTTGCATCATTTTAAAGTTTGCGTTAAAATAAACTACATATAATAGTAATTTTGACGATAACGATAGAATGTAATAGACATGGATTGTGCCAAGATAGCAACATGCATTTTGGTAGACTTCAGATACCTTTGCGATTTTTTTTAATATAAATATCTCAGGTATGAAGATTTCCTCACGATGTTTTCCTTCACCGTTTTAAGCAAGTGATAATTAATTTCTAATGCGCACAAAAGTTTGAAAAATCAGAGGTGCGAGGATTTGATCCTCGGACCCCTCGTTCGAGGGGCCGAGTTTCTAAACCATTGGGCTATTAGTGCTTCGCCTGTCATCGCGTCGAATAGCAAATTGTAGATATTGGCGGGACGAAGACAGCGCGGCACCCCTCCCGGCACCTGTCCGCCGCCCGCTCTCGCCCACGGGTACATAGTTGCGTTAGTATGCACTTACGTTGCTACGGAATATATGTTTGTAGTTGTGCGCAACAACTCCAGAGCGGACTAGCAGTTTGGCGCGGACTATAATATGCTACGCTATACTGATACGCTCAATGCCTACGTCCAATGCGTTATGAACGACTTACGCTACGTCTACGTAGCCCGCTACGCCGATACAGTACGTCTACGTGTTGCCACGTGTTTGTATCTTTTGTGCTACACGCTACGCTACGTTTATGGTTTTTGTCTAATGACCTACAGATTTCGTAGCAATAGCGTTAATGATACAACTATAACGCAGGGCTATCCTAATTATCCTAAATTAGGTTATAAGTTAAGGAAGATAGTTGTATAGGTATTTTAATTATGGTTGTCCCTGTAGTTACGGGACTAGAATAGGGCTACGGTATCCCCTGCCTGTCGTAGGAGGCGACTAAAAGGGGGCTTCCGGGGTTGCGGGCGGCAAGAGTGGGAGCTCGAACCGTCCAGCAAGCGACCCCGGGAAGGACGGCGGTATGTGTGGTCGCATACCGTCGTAAACACTACATGGTGTGGGAGGAGCGAAAACTGCTCCCCCAGGGTAGAGCCCGTCGGGCATCGCACTTGGAGGGCTCCGGTTGTGTTCCGTTGGAGATCCCGGAGTTCTCGAACAAGCGTTGAGGACGGCCACCGGGGGGGTTTTAGTGCGGTAAAAATCCCACATAACCCGGCGTCGCTCCTACGTCGTCGGGTACCTTTTGAAGGCTTCCCCCTCGAGAAGAAAAAAAAAAGGTATTTTAATTATGGTAATAGATGTGTGAAATTGTGAATCACTTTAGGTTCATCAATTCACGCATATTACACACACACTTGCTTGAGGAGAGTGAACATTTTTCTATAAAACGTGTACTATAAAGGTATATATGTACTATAGAAATATATCATATCTTTTATACCATACCATATTATGTAACATATTTATGAATATGCATTAAATAAATATGTTTCGTATTTCATCAATAACTGTTTCTGTAACAGTACTGATATGAGTAATGTGAAAATATCATAAGGGTATATAAATACAACATTGAAATTAATAATTTTACTTTGAGTTATTTGCAGTGTGCGGGTGACTGCCTCCCTTTGTACGTCCGTGCGGCGTGGAATTTAATATATTTCGATTAAAATTCACAGAAATGCATAGTCCATTGGAAAGGTATTAAGGGCGGTTTTCCAGTTACAGCTTCGCTTACAATTCAAAAGTTTAATTGCCTCTGGTTTGAATGATTAAAAAACTTGAAGGTGGTAGAACTCTTTGTGGTTCGACTCCGGCGGCGCCACCGCTACACCTATTTCTACCTAATTACAGCAGTGTTAGGCGCTGCTGTGTTCCGGTTTGAAGGGTGTGGTAAGGGAGACAGACTTTTCCAAGGCGTTCCAGCTTAAACCTCAGGCGCATCTGTGGCCGACCTCGGGTAGGAATATCTAATCCTATCTGGGGTTGATTACAGATGTCCATCGGCGGCAGTAGCCACTACCAGGTGGACTGTTTGCTCGTCTGCTACTCCTATATTTAAATAAAAAAACAACGTAGTCAGGAAATCTAAGACACGTGATCATTAACGACTGAGCTAATACGAGTTTTCTACTACGTTTTGAAAATAATGTGTTTTCATCGTATCAATTATGAGTGCAAAATCTACCAACATGTACTAATTGGCTTCCATGGTTGACTATAGCCTAGTATTCTGAGGTGTCGTGTAGAAGTATCACAGTAATGAATGGATAGTAAAATTATGACTTGTTATGAGTAATAAAGAAATATAAAAACATTATTTACTCTGTCGTTTTTAACGTGGAATTGCGTACAGTTTATTTATTTATTTTAAGGTCCACCAACACAAGATACCATCGGTCTTTAATTTCTAACACATAATTTATTGTTCAATCGTGTTCTTGCAATTACATGTGAACTCAGCTTACATATTTATTTTCACAAAAAATCTTCATATTCATTATATAGGCACTACATTATTATTATTATTTAAAAAAACTAATAATCAATAATATGATTAAAATTTAATTACATTATAATTAGAAAATAATGAACTAAATTAATTATGGTAAAAATTATAATAAAATTAAAAACATCACTATAGTATAAATAATATAGTTCATAATTAAATATTATTATTGTCACATGCTTCAGCGTAACGAAACTCCTGTAACAAAAATCCTTTCACCGATAGTTACCCTCCCAGGGTACTCACATAGATTAGTAAAGATAATTCGCCGCCTTGAAATTGAATGAAGCCACAAACGGCTTATTAGTAAGTTATTTTTTTGAATTCTTGACAAATAAAAACATTTTTAGAGAAAAAATACGAATAAATAACTAATACTGCGTAATTTAAATAATAAATAAATAATTATTTCAAATATTTTAGGGATATTTTAGCACGGAGACGTGGCAAAACTTTTTTACGCAACTATTTCAATTCTCAAAACTGGGTACATTTTATTGTTAGGAGTGAGTAATCTTTACTAATCTATGGGTACTCATAAAAACATTTGCTCATCTCAAAATAATTTCGGACATAATAAGCTGCTCACTCGCAATGAGAAGATATACAAAATTACGATCGCGATCCGTAAATATATCTTGGCTACAACTGTAGTGCACGCTTTACTAAAATTATAGTACATTTTGCTCTCAAATAAACTGTTGTACCGAGAATATTTGCAGCTTCTGTTTCCCGGGAATTTTGGTGTATTCAGTATTCTGGTTACCGGGTATTCCGGTAATATCATATTGGAATATGAAACCATTGAAATTCATTTACAATTTTGGTTGCTATGAATTGAGCCATATTATTGGAATTATATTTTGTATTCTAAAGGACGTAGTTATTGCAATACTTCATTAAAATACCATGATTAAATATACCATGTAATGTAAAGTACTATGTTAAGTATATGTTTAGTATACAGTATACATTATTCAGAAAGTTTAATTGTTAGTAAGGTAAGTTTATTAGTATTTAAACGGTAGCGCATCTGTGGCTGACAGTTAGGAATCTAATCTTGTGATGAATTACATATGTTCAATGTTCATGGGTGGCAGTAGCCACTTACCATCAGGTGGACTACATTGTCTGCTACTCTTATATTCTAAAAAAATACAATGGAATTTGTATTATTTCCTCTTTTGTATATTACTAGCTGAACCGGCAAACGGTGTTGCCATATAAATAAAAAAATGTTAATGGTGAACAACCCCTATCACTTAGCGGTATGAATAGATAGTAGCCGATTCTCCGACCTACTGAATGTGCATATAAAATTTAGTGAAAATCGGTAAAGCCGTTTCGGAGGAGTACGGCAACTAAGATTGTGACACGAGAATTTTATATATAAGATTTCTTGTATGCGACAATAAACCGTGTGTCGCGGATGTCGTGTTCACAGGATATCCTCTTTAGCTACTTGATTTTCACGCTACGTTGCAAGTGTATCGTTATTATTGACCTTATTCCCGTTTATTCCTTGTTATTATTGACTTTATTCCCGTATATTCCTTTCCTGTGTATTGAAATAACAGAAGATATTTCTATTTTCATATTTATGATAAGAGCTAGTTATCCAAGGCGTTACAACTAATGGCTTAGGAGACATGCTTTTATGAGGCATTCCAGGTTAGTCCTCAGAAGTAGTGGCGCGTCCGTTTCTGACCTCTGGTAGGAATCAAATCTTATCTTGGGTTGATTACAGGTGTCCTTCGGCGGTAGTAGCAACTTAGCGCCAGGTGGACTAAATACTTGTCCCTGTAGTTCCGGGACCAGAATAAGGCTACGGTATCCCGTGCCTGTCGTAAGAGGCGACTAAAAGTGGGCTTACGGGGTTGCGGTGGCAAGAGTGGGAGCTCGAACCGCCCAGCCAGCGGCCCTGGGAAGGACGGCGGTATGTGTGGTCGCATACCGTCGTACGCACCAGACGGTGTGACGAGCGTCAAGCTCTCCTGAGCAAAGCCCGACGGGGCAACGCGCTAAAAGGACTCCGGTTGCGTTCTTTTGGAGATCTCGGAGCCCTCTATGCAGCGCCGAGGACGGCCACCGGGGGGGTTTTAGTGCGGTAAGAATCTCACATAACTCTGTGTCGCTCCCACGGCACTAGGTACCTTTGAAGGTTTCTCCCTCGATAACAAAAAAAAGGTGGACTAAATACTCGTGTGCCGCTCCCATATTATAGAAAAGACTTAACAAGGGTATTATTTCTAGTTTAATCTGGAGTTGATAACACGTATTCATGGGCGGCAGTAGCCACGTCAGGTGGTGGTTTTGAAGTGGTAGAACCATTTGTAGTTCGTAGTAGGTTCGACTACGGCGGCACCACCGCCACACCTATTTCTACCTCATAACAGCAGTGTTAGGCGCTGCTGTGTTCCGGTTTAAAGGGTGTGGTAAGGGAGACAGACTTTTCCGAGGGGTTCCAGCTTAGTCCTCAGGAGTAGCGGCGCATCTGTGGCCGACTTCAGGTAGGAATATCTAATCCTATCTGGGGTTGATTACAGATAGATGTCCATGGGCGGCAGTAGCCACTTACCATCAGGTGGACTGCATGCTCGTCTGCTACTCTTATATTATAAAAAAAGGTGGACTGCATGCTCATTTGTTTCAATAATACAAAAAAGTCTTGAAATACTTCCATACACACACTGGAAGTACACCACATATAAGTTTGTAGATAGTCGCTGTCTTTCCATGTCAGACCTAAGCAAAAGCAACCTGATCTAATGAGTTAATATCTTAATTAAGCGCTCCGATAAACACACCGGATGTTTGTCACCGAATAATTAGTGCTATTTGCACATCTCAGATTCTTGTTTTTTGAACGAAAAGTTTGTTTGTTATCTGATTTTAACTACTTGATCATTTTTATAATATGTAACTGCTTCGCATGAATAACCGCATTCAAAATTCATTATTCTGTTTAAGGTATAGTTTAGTCCAGAATAGGTCCTATTTAAATTTGTCTAACTACACTGTAAATAACTATTTATAAGTGTATTTTTCATTATTTTAACTTCATTTATTAAACAGATTTTCTATATAGAAAATCTGTATAATAATAATAATATAAGCAGGTATCTACTTCTGTTATTTTTACTTGTGCGGTTCGTCATGCAAAACAGTGATGTATTAGACAGCTCATGTAGTACCCAGCTATATTTTAGGGTTTCAGGGTAAATGCTTAGCTATATATGTATATGGGTCCGACCTGGACCCTGCGCTCGGAGGACTCTGCTCGCTTTCTTGTGGATATCCCGCTGTCCGCTTCGTTGCGCCGTGGATGAGCCGTTGAGAAAAAAGGTTTGTGTTGACTGCGATAATTATTTAGTAAATAATATGTTATCAATATTTTATTTAATCAAAAAGTGTCACATCGATACCTTAATTCGCAAATCAGCCAACTGCACTTTTTGTCAAAATGTTTTTTTTTTATTTATTTTGATAGTAAATGGCGTTGAACGAAATCAAAATAAATAAAAAAATATTTTGACAAAAAGTGGAGTTGGCCGTTTGCGAATTAAGGTATCGACGTAAGGATGTATTGTATGTAATTTTGAAAGGAGTGCCAAAGTTTCGCACTACAAAGGGCCGTTGGCAGTATTCTACAGTCATATACATTAACTATTCATATTCTTTACTCCTACACTAAAGATAGAACTCATCTAATCTGAAGTTGCTAATAGATGGCGCACTAGCCACTTACTATTAGATGGACTACCAGCCTTTTGCTATTTGTACTTTGTGTCATATTTTTTAGATTTCATCTTCTACTATGTTATTTCTGTTCTGGGTCTGGGTGTTTTTGGATTCAGCTCTGTGTATATCCACGGCATCCACGAGAATCCAGTATGGGGCTGTTAGTGTAAATGCTGGAAATTTCTTATATAAATACTGTGAAAATATCGTACTTCTGAACAAACCAGTGTAACTTACGTGCAGTTTATGTTCTTATTAAGTAGATGATTACAGTTTGCAAGTTAACTAAATTGTAAGAAATGAGCTACAGTGGCCATTAATATTCCTCAGTTAGCGGGTATTCCTAGAGATATTTCCTGTTTAAATTGCCACACGGTGGCGACGTAAGTTCATTAGGGCAAGCGCCTTAAGTGACTTACTAGTACAGGGTAAGCTGAATAATGTTGTGAAAAGTGTAAAACTTAATACTAAGGTATGCTGCTTTTTTTATTAGAATAAATTGTTTCACGAGGAGGTTACACGATTTGACTCCTCGGGTCACAACGAAGCATATTCGGTACACAGTGGGATCCAAAGGCGACACGGGACCGCGATAGGATATGGCCCAATGACGCAATTGTCCCGGGGAAATAATTGATAGTCGATTAATACCCGGCCGTTTTGTTGCCATATAAATAAAAAATGTTAAGGGTGAACAACCCTTATCACTTAGGGGTATGAAAAATAGATAGTAACCGATTCTCAGACCTACTGAATATGCATATAAAATTTGGTGAAAATCGGTAAAGCCGTTTTGGAGGAGTACGGTAACTAACATTGTGACGAGAATTTTATATATAAGATAAATCACATAATATACCCGGATGTGCTGTTAATTCTGGTTATAAATAAATATATAACTTAGTTCTATGTATTGCATATGTCAAATCTTGTTGAACGGGTATGTTGCATTAAGTTCAAAATGGTAAAATATGCACTTTTAATTTACCCTACATGATGCTGGATACTATGCGAAGAAACTTTAGATTCGATTCCCGGCTAGGCCAACATTTCTAAGGTCGGTTTGTTTATGTTTTGTCGTTATTCTTCGCATTATATACAGAAAGACGGATTCTTCACTGACATTGATAACAGATGTGCATGGACAGCATTAGCCACTTACCATCAGATGGACTGCATGGTCGTCTGCTAATCCTGTATTATAAAAATACAAAATTCCATCGGATAATGTTGTGTATCTCTGATTTATTACATTAACTGTGTAGTTATAGTTACTTTCTCGGGTTATCAAAAGGTTTATTAAAAGTCGTCATAATAGAAGTCGTAGTATAGAAGTGAAGGTGGCAGATCTATGTTTTGGTGTGGCTAAGGAGACATACATTTATTATACTATTTAAAAGCTCAAATGCCAACCAACGTAGCTCAGATGAGACTAAGCATCTTATAAGAGATTGATTAAAGAAGTGACCACTTACCATCAGGTAGACTGTACGCTCGTCTGCTACCCGTATAATATAAAAAAAGGTTATAGGTATTGTAGTATATGTACTGCTATTCTCCTGATACACTGGCTCGACAACTCACTATGTGCGCAGGCGGCGGTCCGCTCTCGCCCTTGGCTCTCACGATACTGACGCCGCGCGCCACGCCACAGCGGGAGCACGAGACAGTGTTTACAGCTGTGATGTACTTTAGTTAATAGTCATGGTGCAAACACTACAGGTATATTAGGCATTATTTATCCCAAATAGTTTAAGGCTTGTTAGTTCTGTTTCAAAGTAAAAGATGACTTGCTACACCTCATTAGAATGAACCTACTAAGTTTGTGTTACTTAATATTCGTGTTATAAAAGTAGAGATATAGAGAAGTCCATGTGTGTGTATGTTTGGTATAGTTAGAACTATTTTTATTTAAATTTTAGTTACGGTGTATACAATTATTTTCTATTATTTTTGTGTATTTAACTATTAAATATAAGAGCATAGGGATTAAATAAAAGAGTATTTACAAGCGAATATTTATTGCATAGAACAACTACATGAATAAGTGAGAACAGCTGAAACAATTTATTGAATAAAGTGACAAACATGACTCGTAAATCGTTTTTTTTCTTAATCTAATAAAAAGCGAAATGACACTACTTTACCGTTACGATACAAAGATATACAGTAATACCTCGGACTTACACGATTGGTGGGACCGAGTGATAACCGCGTAAGTCGAATTCGCGTCGGGGTAGCGTAAGTCGGGGTATTACTGTACTCACTAAATTTTACTGGTTTTTAACTAACAAATGTGTACTACGTTGTTAGACAAAAAATACATGTTTGTATTACAATCAAAAATTTTCTACATTTTAAGCTCGTTACTTCTATAATGTAAGATATTTTTATAGATTAACGAGTAGTAATTTCACAAAAGTCCTTAAATAGGTTGACAAGCTAGCCTTTAATAGAACAATTTATTGAATAAGAATAATAAGAACAATGAAGCGATATAAGTACTTACATCCGTACGTGATTATAATTGTAAGTTTCTAATTGTTTGTAAGCCTAAATTTACGGTTATATAAGTGGTGAGACAAAAAGACATTATATTATATGATTAGATATGTTATATTCAACTTTAATTTATTTATTGTATTTTGGACACAGACAGTCATATCATTACGAAATCTTAAGCTAACTTGCCTTCGAATGTTCGAAAAGTTTATCTCATAATGTATTAATAGATTATTACACTCTAAAACTTTGATATCCAACGACTAATTAAGTTTCAGGCTTGTTTAACCAGTGGTCGCAAAACAATTTGTTTTTCTTGGTGTGTCTTTAAGCCTCTCCACGTCTTTGACCTTGCCAGAATTTACAGAGGTATTTGTGTGTTATGATATTTTATCGAACAGGCGACACACTACGACTTACTACTAGAAAGATAATAAAATTACTTAAATATTACTAAAATCACGTAGTAAAAAATAATAGATTATCCTCAACGAGCCCCATTTGAAATTGGATATTTATAATTTCTGCCACCTAGGATTTAATAGAAGACAAATTACACATCTTCTTCTTGAATACTAACGATTAAACAAGTTGTAAGTATTAATCAAATTTATGTATAAGTACTAAAATTATTGAACGTGTGCCGTTAATTATTTCATTGCTCATTTATTTCTATTTTAGATACTAAGAAATATATTTAAATTTGGTTTTGATAACCCTTTACATATTTTAAGAGTTTAAGATGTAAGAAACATACATTAAGATATTAGAGTTTTAACATCTACCTAATAATTAATTAATTCTATCATTCTAAGATCTATCATGTATCTTGAGCTAGCCTCTAGTTGCTTATTGAATATTATAGATGTACCTACAGACAATGTTTTTAATTATTTTTTATATGCAAAGAGCAAACAAGCATGCTTTCCACTTGATGGTGTGTCAAAGACGCTCATGGACATCGATAATCGAAACTACTATATAGTACTATATGATACTAAACCGAGGGTCTATCTAAGGCCAATAACAGATAGGTAGCCACTTTAGGGACTATAACAGTGGCCTCACATGTATGCCATCCACATTGTTCTAACGAAACGCAGAAATGCAAGCCAGAGAAGTGTGATGGTTATCACCATCACCTCGAAACATACTGGTTTTACCACCTTAACAAATCTATTTCAGGAAGAATACTGTATCTGTATCGTAATAGTAACATTAACCTTTTTAACACGCTTTTATTACTTTGGGTTGTATATATGTATGTATCGGAATAACGGAATCTTTGAATTTCTATCTACTTTGAACGTTAAGTTTAATTCAAAATTTTGAAGAATGATCAAAAACCGATGACAATACACGATTTTAATAATTTTGTACCATTGTTCTTATCAACATCCTCAGGATTAACGATTTTCGAGGTGAGATTGTTCGAGCGCCTTAGAGAAAGTTCATCGCAAAGTTACCAGATTACAACAATTATTACTTTTTAGTTTTGATAACTGTTATAGCGTGGTTTTTTATTTTTGAAAATAATAATGTTATTATGTATAAATATCATGCTAACGTGGATGGAGGCTGATAGGTTTTCGTGAAGTTACTGAATATATCAATGTGCTATTAAATGATTCTATGTAATAAAAGATTATTTATGTATTGACATAATTCTAATTATAGTATAGTTACTAGCGATACATATTTCTACTAGTAATTCATATTATTATACATGTTTTATTACATAAATATATTTAAATAAGACATAGTATATTATGATTATACATAGTATATATGCATAGATTAGTAAAGATTACTCGCTCCTAACAAGAAAATGTAACCTTTTGACAATTGTCGCTGTCATCTATTTTCGTGTTTGAAAAATATTAAAAAAATGTCGTTTTTAGATCATTTACGCATGAAACGATATTTCTTTGTACTTTTTCTTCGATTTCGTGTCTTAACTGCGCATGTCGGCAATGTTCCGCGTAAATTACACCATGACACCCATTAAACGGTTAACAGAATTGTCAGCCGTTTAAGTCATTTAATGGCTTCCTTCAATTACAAGGCGGTGAGATATCTATACTTATCTATGATTATATGTGACATTAAACATTGTTGTTTAGACCAAAAATTTTCTTATTATTATTAGAGCAGTTAATTTAAACTTAGAACTAATTAATACGTAAATGGGTTTGACAGTCTGTGAGCCTGTTTTATACCACCAACCACAAGTACAATCGTATTTTTAGTTTGAATTATATTGCACAGTTGATTGTATAAAACATTCTTAAACAACAGAACCGCAGTAAACGAGTATGTAGTCCTTATCTAAAGTATTCATGACTAAATTTATATTTAGATATAATTAATTATAGTATTAATTATTTTTTATATTTAGATATAATAATTTGTATATTAAATTACCTCTACTCAATACAAGATTATAATTTATATGAAGACTGTAAAAAAGCTAAAGGAGGAAGAAATCCCTATGTTTATATTATTTACAAAAACCTGTTACTATTGCTTAAATGACGATTTTTTTGTACAGACAGACTTTACGCCATAATTATTACATGCCTGCCACACAAATACACCGACCGAGAATCGAACTCAGGATATATGATTTTTACATTTTCGAATTTTATTCACAACGTATCCTATTCCTTACATAAAGTGGCTGAAATATACAGACAGATTACAATATTTTGCCAAATATTATACAATTGTATCTGCCACACGAACATTTCTACCAGGGATCGAACCCGGGATCTCAAATAGGTACCTATTTACTAATTACTTTAAGTTACGAGTAAATTTAGCGAATTACATGCAAAACATACTTATATAAGGCATTCCAGCTTCGTCCTTTGGGCCAACGGAGCGTCTATGGCCGACCTCAGGTAAGAACCTAACCTTATCTGGGGTTGATTACACATATCCATGGGCGACAGTAACCACTTACCGTCAGGTGGATTGCATGCTCGTCTGCTACTCCTATATTAAAAACGCCTACAACTAGGTCTTTTCCTGTGTCGCTGTCGTAACACACAGAAATACAAATACCCAAAAACTCAGATCTAGGCCAGAAAACTGGATTTATCATTATGAATCTGTCTAGCCGGAGATCGAACGCTGAACCCTCTGCAAGTCCGATCGGCATGGTGATTTTTCCTAGGCAAAATATCAAATTTCGAATTTTGACTGCCTGTGAGCGACCTAAGATAAAACCTCAATCATTATTGTGGTTCATGTCTATGAGTAGCCTTAATTCTTAAGCCTGCTCCACATTCTCGCGACAACGCGAGAAAAGTACGAGAAACGAGAATGTGGAGCCTATACGAAACGGGTTTTTCTCGCGTTCTAACAACATTCTCGCGAGAATGTGGAGCGGGCTTTACAATAAGATGGACTGCATACTCGTTTAAACCCTGCGATAGGAACCGCCTAACTATGCAATATCCTCAACATGTTACATGTAACATTGATTACAATTACACAGATTACTATAAATACAAATGTGTATGTAAGTTACATACGTGATTTACTATTACACAGATAAAATGAGCACAAATGTGTTACTTACAGAAACTAATTTACAATTTAATTATGATATGGATAATTCTGAGTACACATTTTTAATAATTACATCACAGCGTTCTATTCTCTCTGTTGACTATTTGTCAATTACTTATAATAGTTATATCTAGACACACGGCAGTGTGTCAGCCAAGTACTTAAACAAGGAACATAAAGACACAGTGCCGAGTGTTATATCTATGCCTAATTCTTTCCTAATTTTAACAAAGTGCTAAATATATTAATGATTAATATTACATTCACATTAATTACTTATTTATTCCATTTTTTTTCCTTGTTTAGGTTGAAATATTATTTTCATCTTCTCCAATTAAGCCTTCATTAATTCGTCATATTTATAATCTTTCGAATACTCTGAGTATTTGGCATTTTTCTGGTGCATTATTATTTCCCACATGTCATAATTTTAAAACTCCACTTGGCTTATTATGGAATTGTTATGCTATCTTTTTGTTGTTCTCGTCACCTCTAAGACAGTATGACTTCGATGTTTGTTTTAATGTTATGTTGTCATTGATACAGTCCTTTAGTTTTATTTTTAAAGTTATGTCTCTTAAATTTGCCTATGTCGTTTTTTGTCTCATTTCGTCCAGTATTGTATCTCTGAAATATTTACCAGCGCTTCCTTTTTATTGTACTTCGTAATTGTAGACAAATTAATTAAGCAATTTGAATGTTGTCCTCATTTATTCTTTCGTAGTCCAGGTTCTATTTTTGAAATATTTTCCATTTGATTCCTTGTTTTTTTCGTAATTATGAACATATTATGGTTGTCGTCGTTTAGTCCTTAGTCGTAGAATATTTGTCATCTATCCCTTTGTATAATTTTTCGCCCAAATTTTTGACACGTTTAAATTAACTCCTCTGATATATTCGTTCACTTACTTTGCGTTGTGTTTTTTCTTTAATTATTCTATGTATCATTATCATTATCATTGGAGCTTCTTATTAAGAATTTTGTTTATGATGTTTGTACTGTCCAATCTTAATTTGGGGTTTTTATCTATGTTATATTGCTTATTGTTTTTTTGCTTCCTTAAAATCTTCATTTGAATTTCTCATTAGAATTTTGTCTTCGATATTCCGTACTATTCAATTTCAATATGGGATTTTGTTGTATAGCTTCTTTCAAATCTTTGTTATTGGTCGTTTTTTAAAAAGTTGCGTAGCCCTTCAAGATTTAGAGGTTATTTAGACCTCAAGGCGTGTAGCCTGTAGTGGTTATCCCGCCACGGGTCGGTCGCCATTGCCTCGTCGGTTGTCTAGCAGGGAGCACCGCGGGTCCCGCAGGACGCCGCCGCGTACGCGCGGGCAGGTGAGGTTGGCGTTTGGGCCGGATACACTCTCTTCCGTTCTCCCCTTGCTCCCCAGGGAAGGGATCCACTGACACCAAAACGGTCGAGTGGAGAAATGATTTTCTATGTGTAAAATGAACTGTTTGTGGAGAAACCATTAGAAGTTAACTTCTGTAATAAGGTAGATTTAATCTGAAATAGAAAAATAATTGTTTTTCATTAAATTGAATAGTAATAAGGATTTGGATTGTTTGAAGTTAAAAATGTGTTGTGTATATATGCTGCTGTAATTTTGTTTTATTAAAAACTTTAGTAGAGAAACTTTGAATGTCAGGACAAAAGTATATAAATAAATAAAAAACAACATTTGCTAAGCTATTTATTTCGAAATTACTACAGTAAGACTAGACAAAGTTTCTACTTTAATAAGTACTTAGAAAGCGATGAAAATACTTGCCACGAAGTTTCAAAAAGGGAGTTAAATATGAATTAAAAGTTAACTATAGATTGAAACTTTTAGCAACAGTACTACCTATTATAATAAGTTTAATAGGCAAGTTATTTTATTTCGTAAGTCATTTTAACTTAATTACACTTAACTATAGTTATCTTAATACTATTTTCCTAACATCCATTACATGAGCTTATGAAATAACATACTTATAAATCTTATAACGACCCTAAGTCAGCTGGGCACTCAAAAACCGAGGTCTTTCAAGTTATTATGTAGACCTTAATTATTAGTTACAACAACACAGACTTAACATTTAGGGCCTGTTTTAAAATTTTACAACATACAAATAATTTACTCCAAGATTATGTATGGAAAAAAAAACATTGATATTGTGCCTCTTTTACAATATTAAAATGTGTTTTACAGATGGCATAATAATTTTATGACAAATCATTAAGTTTCATATTCAAAACTAATGTATGAAATAATTTAACTCAGATAATTTAACAGAGGCATTTAGTTTTATTTCAGAATATCTGAGTAACCTAATAAAGTACATTTTAAAATTTGATAACATTTCTCTTGGTAATTTTTAATTTGAATAATTCATAATTGTAATTGTAAATAAATAATACAATTCAGAATATTTAATAATTATAATACACTAGCTTATAACTACTAAATTGTTTAAGTAACGAAACATTACAAATACATTACAAATAACATGAAGACATGACAATAGGCCATGCGTAATGGTCGCACTCACAAAAATCCTTTTGTTTTGGTCTTGATGGTAAAATCCATTTTTTAATACATTTTCTTTTAATATAGTATGATCATGCAGACCATCTGACGATAAGTGGTCCATAGGTATCTGTAATCAACCACAAATAAGATCCACAGAGGTTGGCCAGAGAAGCGTTCCTGTAGGTTAGAACGCTTCAGTATAGTACACCCCTCAAACCAGAAAACAGCAATAAAAGCATAACACTGCTGTTATTAGGCAGAAATAGGTGTGACCGTGCCACCGTCGGAGTCAGACCACAAAGGGTTCTACCACCATCACTACACTCACATTAATCAGAGTTCTATGCAGTAGTCTTATTTCCTACTTCCTGCTATATTTGCATGAAATATTTACACCAGAAGATAAATAATATCCCAATCCCTTAATAGCCGTCTACGGTCCCCAAGCAGGAGAGGACTTGCGCTTATTCTAAGTCCAGTACCTATACTTAAATATATCTCATCTATATTACATTATATAAAATGGCCGTTGCGTATATACAAACAGGAAGTAAACATAACCACTTTCCTGTCACACGAATAAAACGATCGGGAATCGAACCCGAGCCGTAGTATATGTGGTTCCTTGGGACATCTTTTATCTACTTAATTAAATGCTTTGGGTGCCTTTTAAATGTTATAGCTATTTTATATCTACCGAATTATTTAACAATTATTATTTAAAACTATTTTACAACTTATCACGGCTATACTGCGATGTGGTGCTTCATGGATACTTCGGGATTACATATAAACCTCTTATAGTGAAATAAAACTTTAAAATATATACACCTACTTATCTTTGGACAATAGCCAATATGAGGTACCACTTTTTATATACAAATATATACAGACAGGATAGTGACTTACGCCACTGCTCTACTGCCACACGAATAAATCCATCGGGACTCGAACCCGAGACTTGATAATGGTGCGTTTTGGCACAATACTAACCTAATAGTCTAATCTTATTAATTGAAAATTTATACTACAAATCTATTACTATATGTAAATTATTTCTACCGTGTTTTAAATTATTTGTATGTCCCTTAGTCGCCTCCTACGACACCCACGGGAGGAGAGGGGCTGGGGCTATTTTGGGTCCGGCACCCACGCGGATACATACAATATCTAAAATCCTAAAATCTTACGGTCAATATCTATAGTCTATATTATAGTACATAAATATAACAGAAAACACTCGGACCACTGTTTCTCTGCGACAAGAATCAAACCCAAGACCTATTAATACAGTGCTTCTTAGCACAACGTCTACTCTACAATCAATTTTATTTTTAAACAGTTTCTCGGCCTTCTTAAATTCTATGATCCTATTCAATTTAGGTTTTGTTGTAAGATTGGTTAACAACTGCATTTCTTATTCACATATTTACAGACAGGATAGTGATAAATGACATACGTCACACCTCTACTGCCACACAAAAAAATGCATCGGGAATCGAACCCGAGATCTAGTGCTTTTTAGATACAAATTTAACCTAATAAGCTAATTAAAAATTATCTTTCATTTAATTTATTTTATACTTATTTAATTTGAATTATTATTTAATTTACTTATTAATGACGTATTATTTTTTTCTTTTCCTTACGACTATTTTACAACAAGCTTATCCTAGCTTTACTGCGATTTGACTTAATCTGGTATTAATTATGAGGGTTAAGCTTAATGATAAAAATATGAGTTAAAACGTATTATATAGAAATACAGCGTACTTTAAAAGCTTCAATATCTACGTACCTACCTATAATTAGCCTTTTCCCTGACATATACAAAGATATACAGACAGGATAGAGACATATGCCACTGCTCTACTGCCACACGAATAAATCTACCGGGAATCGAACCCGAGACGTAATAATGGTGCTTTTTGGCACAATACTGACGTAATAATCTAATCTTTTTTAATCTCAATTTAAACTACAAATTACTATTTCTACCGTGTGTTATACAATTTGTATGTCCCTTAGTCGCCTCCTACGACACCCACGGGAGGAGAGGGGCTGGGGCTATTCTGGGTCCGGCACCCACGCGGACACTATAATATATGTAATCTATATTATAATATAATACCTAAAATAAAACTAACTTGGGCCACTATTTCCCTGGGACAACCTGGGGATCCGAACCCAAAACCTATTTAAAAGAGTACTTTTTAGCTTGACGTTTACGTAACATCTATTTTTTTAAACCATTTCCCGGTCTTTCTAAATTGTAATTTCTTACCATTATCGAGTTTGTATAAATTTGTGCTTTTACAGCTACAGATATTATTAATATTTATACACGATATTTATGATATTGTTTAAATTTATAATATCTGTATAATACATGTAATTGTAAATTAACAATCTAATAAAGTTTTTCTCATAGTCATTATATCTTAATCCTAACTAATATTATAAATGCGAAAATGTGGTTGTTTGTTATTTTCTTGGTTATTTACTACGCTTTATCGCGGTAAATATGTAACCGATTGTCTTGAAATTTTATACTCACTTTGTCAGGGTTCAGAAAAGGACATAGGCTACCTTTTGTCCCGAATTAAGTGCTGTTCTCGTAGCATATATAAAAATAACGAAGTCGTACATACAAGCTACATTTTTCTAAAGGATTCTATCTCATACCTACTTAGATACTACAAAAATATAGTTTTGTAAAAAAAAAAAAATATACAGACAGGAAACTTACGATAAATGTTTCTCTGCCACACGAATACATCGGTAGAATCGAACCTCGTTATTTCGGTAGTGCTTTTAACTAATAAAACCTACTTCTTAGGATATTTTGTCTTTTATTTGCATTATTTCTTACAATTTGTGTTACTACTGAATTAATATTTTACAATATGATTTCTTATTTACCTACGATTGATTATGTCTAAACCTACAAGTCGCTTTCTACCACATGACTTCTATCATATGAAAAGACATCTTGGAGCTGTGTTGTGTTCAGTATGTAAACTGATACTTACACTTATATTGCCTACAACCGCTTATATTATATTATACCTATAAATAACGCTTTCTATACTCAAAACTATACTTGGACTACGGCGTCGTGAGTGCCATTGACACACAAAGACGATGAACTATCATCCAGACCCAGAACAGAAATCTAAATTATTTATACAGGTATCTGTCTGGCCGGGGAACAAACCCGGAACCCTTGCGTGTTAGACCAGTATGGTGACCGGCCTGCCACGCGGGTTGTCATATAAGACCAAGCATACTTGCACAAGAATTTGCAACTATACTTGGTACAAGAAATATAATCGAACCCGAGACCGTGGTCGATTCTTATGTACAATTTTATGTAAAAATCTACTTTTTTTAGATCCTTTCCCCACCTTTTTAAACAGTAATTTATACATAACATAATATATACTTACGCTTTTATATTGCCTATTATTATTATAATATTATTACAAGAAAAATATAAATAAAAATTAAATCATTTTTTGTATGTACAGATAGAAAACGAAATAATAAATGTTTCTCTGTCAGACGAATATAGTTACAAGGAATAGAACGTTGGACATTCGTCAGTGCATAGGCACTGTGGTTAACTACAAGAAATCTACTTTTTTGCTCATTTCATACGTGACACTTGACCAAATTACAAGATTTACATAAGTATTATTTTATCATAAAATGTCTTTGAAAAAGAGAGAATTACCAAGAATTTTGTACGAATACGACCAATAAATTTGACCTGACGTTTAGATAAAAGGAATTGTAGAAGGAAAGCGTAATTACCTATAATGTACATTTTATGGAAATTCTAGCCACTGCATTCCAGGACAGATGAGCGCGGTTCAATACAAATATAATTTTCTGGCTGTTTCTATAAAATAAGTCTCCTAAAAGAGCAAATAGTATCTATTCGTTGGTGAACAAAGAAACGGCGAGTATTATACATACTGCGGGACGTGCAAGCCGGCCGTACATTGGACAGCCCTGCTCTACATGAATCATCATATTGTTATAATATTATCTACAACTACAATAATTTATGAAGTATGACAGATAACTTATTATAGAGCAATATATTTCGAGATGCTTAAATTGTCACGAGGGATCACGATGATCATCAGTAATGAGGAATACGACGCGAGGAGGAGGAAATTGTCAATAACATGTCCTCCTTTTTATCACTTCACTCATCACAATATACCTTTTTGTTTCACACTATCACTCACTCACGTAACTTTTTAGGATTATTAACTCAAACTTGTTGGCGAGTTTTTCATATGGAATTTTTGAATGTTACCATCAACTTAGGTATGTACTATGAAGTGATAAACGAATTTTAGAGACGTTATGATGAGTGATTCAGCTTAAGATGTTTTTGGCCAAAATGGTAATGATTAGTTGCTTTTGGTTGATTGCAATATTTTTCTAAATTCCCCTTCGAAATTTTGTTGTATCATAAATATTTTTACGCATTATCTCATCAGGATCTACTCGTACTTCGTAATTGAATTGATAATAGTTCGCTTCATCATATATTTAGTATCCTTATTTCTTCGCAATGTTTCTTTGGGATCTAGGGATTGCATTAATAATTGTTGTAATGTTTATCTTAAGACGCAGCGTTTGGATTTTATTGATTGTCATGAATGTTGTTGATATAAAGTTTTATATTTGATAGTCTTTATGAGAAAATGTTTTATTATCTTCTCAAATTATCTTGCGAAAATTGTCTTTGTACTGTTCAGTTAAGGTATTATAAAAGCTTAGCTTTGACGAGTTTTGTGCAATAAAGGACCGTCTCTCTCAGTAACTCTGTTTTTCATACAAAAGGCGACGAAGTATTTATCTTCAATGTGTTTTTTATATTTTAGTTGTTAGAAGTACTGTTATTTTGTAACTTAGTGGTGTTATTATGGAATTTTGCGAATTAATCGAGGATGCTTCGATTCGTGGGTATGTTATAGACCCTTAACTCTGTACCTCCTGTTAAGTTAGCGAGTATTAAAATTCTTAGTATGGTATCCTTCGCACTGATTAATTATATATTTCATTTAGTTACTTGTTGTTACATGTTGATTTTTTTACATTATTCGAAATCTCTTCCAACGGCCTTGTGTTCTAGTATAGTAACACTAGGAACAAATATTACTATTTTGTTTATTGTTATGTTTTATGTGAGGTTCATCTATTCGTGGGGTTATTTAGACCTCAAGTCAGTTTCTGACGGTGATGGTGGTTATCCCGCCACGGGTCGGTCGCCATTGCCTCGTCGGTTGTCTAGCAGGGAGCACCGCGGGTCCCGCAGGACGCCGCCGCGTACGCGCGGGCAGGTGAGGTTGGCGTTTGGGCCGGATACACTCTCTTCCGTTCTCCCCTTGCTCCCCAGGGAAGGGATCCACTGACACCAAAACGGTCGAGTGGAGAAATAATTTTCCATTTGTAAAATTAACTGTTTGTGGAGAAACCATTAGAAGTTAACTTCTGTAATTAGGAAAATAGGTTTAATCTGAAATAGCAAAATAATTGTTTATCATTGAATTGAATAATAATAATTATTTAGATTTATTGTAATTAAAAATATGTATTGTGTATGTATTGCACTAATTGTGTTTTATTAAAAACTTTAGTAAAGAAACTTTGACTGTCAGGACAAAAGTATATAATATAGATAAATAAAAAAAAAACAACCTAATATTTGCTAAGCTATTTATTTCAAAATTACTACAGTAAGACTAGACAAAATTACTACTATAACTACATATATAAGCGATGAAAACATTTTCTATAAAGTTTCAAAAAGGGAGTTATATATGAATTGAAAGTTAACTACAGATTGAAACTTTTAGCAACAGTACTACTTATTATAATAAGTTTAATAGGCAAGTTATTTTATTTCGTAACTCATTTTAACTTAATTTCACTTAACTATAGTTATCTTAATACTATTTTCCTAACATCCATTACATGAGCTTATGAAATAACATACTTATAAATCTTATAAGGACCCTAAGTCAGCTGGGCAGTCAAAAATTGAGGTCTTTCAAGTTATTATGTAGACCTTAATTATTAGTTACAACAACGCAGACATAACATTTAGGGCCTGTTTTAAAATGTAAAATTTTACATACAAAAAATGTACTCCAAGATTATGTATGGAATAAAAAAAAACAATTGATATTGTGTGTCTCTTTTACAATATTAAAATGTGTTTTACAGATGGCATATTAATTTTATGACAAATCATTAAGTTTCATATTCAAAACTAATGTATGATATAATTTAACTCAGATAATTTAACAGAGGCATTTAGTTTTATTTCAGAATATCTGAGTAACCTAATAAAGTACATTTTAAAAGTTGATAACATTTCACTTCATAATTTTTAATTTGAATAATTCATAATTGTAACTGTAAATAAATAATACAATTCAGAATATTTAATAATTATAATACACTAGCTTATAACTACTAAATTGTTTAAGTAACGAAACATTACAAATACATTACAAATAACATGAAGACATGACAATAGGCCATTCGTAATGGTCGCACTCACAAAAATCCTTTTGTTTTGGTCTTGATGGTAAAATCCATTTTTTTAATACACTTTCTTTTAATATAGTATGATCATGCAGTCCATCTGACGATAAGTGGTCCATAGGCATCTGTAATCAACCACAAATAAGATCCACAATAAGTTCTGCTTGAGGTTGGCCACAGAAGCGTTCCTGTAGGTTAGAACGCTTCAGTATAGTACACCCCTCAAACCAGAAAACAGCAATACAAGCATAACACTGCTGTTATTAGGCAGAAATAGGTGTGACCGTGCCACCGTCGGAGTCAGACCACAAAGGGTTCTACCACCATCACTACACTCACACAATTAATCAGAGTTCTATGCAGTAGTCTTATTTCTTACTAGCTGTATATTTGCATGCAATATTTACACCAGAAGATAAATAATATCCCAATCCCGTAGTAGCCGTCTACGATCCCCAAGCAGGAGAGGACTTGCGCTTATTCTAAGTCCAGTACCTATACTTAAATATATCTCATCTATATTACATTATATAAAATGGCCGTTGCGTATAAACAAACAGGAAATAAACTTAACCACTTTCCTGTCACACGAATAAAACGATCGGGAATCGAACCCGAGCCGTAGTATATGTGGTTCTTTGGCACATCTTTTATCTACGTAATTAAATGCTTTGGGTGCCTTTCAAATGTTATAGCTATTTTATATCTACCGAATTATTTAACAATTATTATTTAAAACTATTTTACAACTTATCACGCCTATACTGCGATGTGGTGCTTCATGGATACTTCGGGATTACATATAAACCTCTTATAGTAAAATATAACTTTAAAATATATACACCTACTTATCTTTGGGCAATAATCAATATGAGGTGTCACTTTTTATATACAAATATATACAGACAGGATAGTGACTAACGCCACTGCTCTACTGCCACACGAATAAATCCATCGGGACTCGAACCCGAGACGTAATAATGGTGCGCTTTGGCACAATACTAACCTAATAGTCTAATCTTATTAATTGACAATTTATACTTCAAATCTATTTCTACCGTGTGTTAAATTATTTGTATATCCCTTAGTCGCCTCCTACGACACCCACGGGAGGAGAGGGGCTGGGGCTATTCTGGGTCCGGCACCCACGCGGACACTATAATATTATAATACGAGTATGTTTATCTCCCTATTCCCTATTTCCTTGCGACAGTAATCGAAAACCACAACGTCTACTTAACAATATATTTTTCTTACCATTATCGAGAATGTATACATTTGTGCTTTAACAGCTACAGCTACAGCTATTATTAATATTTATACACGATATTTATGATATTGTTTAAATTTATAATATCTGTATAATACATGTAATTGTAAATTAACAATCTAATAAAGTTTTTCTCATAGTCATTATATCTTAATCCTAACTAATATTATAAATGCGAAAATGTGGTTGTTTGTTATTTTCTTGGTTATTTACTACGCTTTATCGCGTTAAATATGTAACCGATTGTCATGAAATTTTATACTCACTTTGTCAGGGTTCAGAACAGGACATAGGCTACCTTTTGTCCGGAATTAAGTGCTGTTCTCGTAGCATAGATAAAAATAACGAAGTCGTACATACAAGCTACATGTTTCTAAAGAGTTCTATCTCATACCTACTTAAATACTACAAAAATATAGTTTTATAAAAAAATATATATACGGACAGGAAACTAACCATAAATGTTTCTCTGCCACACGAATACATCGCAAGGAAACGAACCTCGTTATTTCGGTAGTGCTTTTAACTAATAAAACCTACTTCTTAGGATATTTTGTTTTTTCTTTGGATTATTTCTTACAATTTGTGTTACTACTGAATTTATATTTTACAATATGATTTCTTACTTACCTACGATTGATTATGTCTTAACCTACAAGTCGCTTTCTACCACATGACTTCTATCATAAGAAAAGACATCTTGGAGCTGTGTTGTGCTCAGTATGCAAACTGATACTTACACTTATATTACCTATAACTACTAATATTATATCTATAAATAACGCTTTCTATACTCGAAGCTATACTAGTATTACGGTGTCGTGCTATATACACACAAAGACGAATACACTAACACCCAGACCCAGAACAGAAATCTAAATTATTTATACAGGCACATGTCTGGCCGGGGAACAAACCCGGAACCCTTGCGTGTTAGACCGGCATGATAATCGCTCCGCTACGTGCCATCATATATACGTTACACTTACACGCATACTTGCACAGAATTTGCAAGCATACTTTGTACCAGAAATATAATCGAACCTGACACCGTGGTCAATTCTTATGTACAGTTTAATTTAATAACTTATTTAAAACCATTTTCCTATTTATGTTTATTACAAGAAAATATAAATAAAAATTAAATCATTTTTGTATGTACAGACAAGAAACGAAGTAATAAATGTTTCTCTGCCACATTAATATATCTACAAGGAATCGAACCTTGGACATTCGTCAGCGCATAGGCACTGTGGTTTAACTACAAGAAACCTACTTTTTTCATTTCATACGTGACACTTGACCTATTCTAAAATATGATGACACAAGATTTATATAAGCATTATATTACCATTAAAGTTTTAGAAAAAGAGAGAATTACAAAGGATTTTGTATGAATACGACCAATAAATTTGACCTTACACTTAGATTATAAGGAAAGTGTAATTACCTATAATATGTGTACATTACTTATATGAAAATTATAAACCAGCGCTGTCCACGACAGATAATTATGATTGCGGTTCAATACAAATATAATTTTGTGGCTGTTTATGTAAAAATAGACAGCCCTGCTCTACATTAACGTTCATATTGTTATAATAATATCTACAACTACAATAATTTATTAAGTCTGACGGATAACTTATGTTAGGATTAATACATTTCGATCAGGACCCTCAGTAATGAGGAATACGACGCGAGGAAGAGGAAATTGTCAATAACATGTTTCGACGATGTTTATCTAGTTTTCTAGTATCACTTCACTCAACACAATATACCTTTTTGTTTCACACTATCACTCACTCACGTAACTTTTTGGGATTATTATCTCAAACTTGTTGGCAAGTTTTTCATATGGAACTCTTGAATGTTACCATCAACTTTGGTATGTAATGGTAAACGAATCTTATAGACGTTATGATATGACGTTATGATGACTGATTCAGCTTAAGATGTTTTTGGTTGGGTGCAATATTTTTCAAAATTCGTTTTTGAAAGTTTGGTGTATCACAATTATTTTTTCGCATTATCTCATCAGGATCTACTCGTACTTCGCAATTAAATTGATAATAGTTCGCTGCATCATATATTTAGTATCCTTATTTCTTCGCAATGTTTCTTTGAGATCTAGGGATTGCATTAATAATTGTTGTAATTTTTATCTCTTAAGACGCAGCGTTTGGATTTTATTGATTGTCATGAATGTTGTTGATATAAAGTTTTATATTTGGTAGTCTTTATAATAAAATGTATTATCTTCTCAAATTATCTTGCGAAAATTGCCTTTGCACTGATCAGTTAAGGTATTATAAGACATTCGCTTTGACGAGTATTTTGCAATAAAGGACCGTCTCTTTTAGTAACTCTGTTTATCATACAAAAGGCGACGAAGTATTTATCTTCAATGTGTTTTTTATATTTAAGTGTTAGAAGTACTGTTATTTTGTAAGTTAGTAATGTTATTATGGAATTTTGCGAATTAATCGAGGATGCTTTGATTCGTGGGTATGTTATAGACCCTTAACTCTGTACCTCCTGTTAAGTTAGCGAGTATTAAAGTTCTTGTTATGGTATCCAAAGTTCTTGTTGGTTCTAATAATTTATATATTTTATTTAGTTACTTGTGGTTACATGTTGATTTTTTTACATTAATCGAAATTTCTTCCAACGGCCTTGTGTTCTTGTATAGTAACACTAGGAACAAATATTACTATTTTGTTTATTGTTAATTTTTTTGTGGGGCTCATCTATTCGTGTGGTTATTTAGACCCCAAGTCAGTTTCTGACGGTGATGGTGGTTATCCCGCCACGGGTCGGTCGCCATTGCCTCGTCGGTTGTCTAGCAGGGAGCACCGCGGGTCCCGCAGGACGCCGCCGCGTACGCGCGGGCAGGTGAGGTTGGCGTTTGGGCCGGATACACTCTCTTCCGTTCTCCCCTTGCTCCCCAGGGAAGGGATCCACTGACACCAAAACGGTCGAGTGGAGAAATGATTTTCTATGTGTAAAATTAACTGTTTGTGGAGAAACCATTAGAAGTTAACTTCTGTAATAAGGAAAATAGGTTTAATCTGAAATAGCAAATAGTACATTACAATACGAGGACGAAAAATTTTTTTCTGACAAGTGTGAGTTTGCAGGCCGAGCCGCAGGCGAGGACTGCAATCACACGAGTCAGAAAAACATGTTTCGTCCGCGTGTTGTATAAAATTTTATATTACGGGGTCGGAAATGGGGGTTTTGCGCACGCGAAGCGTGCGTAAAACGTCAATTTACGCACGCCGTGATATAAATAATTGTTTATCATTGAATTGAATAATAATAATTATTTAGATTTATTGTAGTTAAAAATATGTATGGTGTATGTATTGCACTAATTGTGTTTTATTAAAAACTTTAGTAAAGAAACTTTGACTGTCAGGACAAAGGTATAAAATAGAAATAAATAAAAAAAAAAACATAATATTTGCTAAGCTATTTATTTCAAAATTACTACAGTAAGACTAGACAAAATTACTACTATAACTACGTATATAAGCGATGAAAACATTTTCGATAAAGTTTCAAAAAGGGAGTTAAATATGAATTGAAAGTTAACTACAGATTGAAACTTTTAGCAACAGTACTACTTATTATAATAAGTTTAATAGGCAAGTTATTTTATTTCGTAAGTCATTTTAACTTAATTTCACTTAACTATAGTTATCTTAATACTATTTTCCTAACATCCATAACATGAGCTTATGAAATAACATACATATAAATCTTATAAGGACCCTAAGTCAGCTGGGCACTCAAAAACTGAGGTCTTTCAAGTTATTATGTAGACCTTAATTATTAGTTACAACAACGCAGACTTAAGATTTAGGGCCTGTTTTAAAATTTTACAACACACAAAAAATTTACTCCAAGATTATGTATGGATTAAAAAAAAAACAATTGATATTGTGAGTCTCTTTTACAAATTAAAATGTGTTTTACAGATGGCATAATAATTTTATGACAAATCATTAAGTTTCATATTCAAAACTAATGTATGAAATAATTTAACTCAGATAATTTAACAGAGGCATTTAGTTTTATTTCAGAATATCTGAGTAACCTAATAAAGTACATTTTAAAAGTTGATAACATTTCACTTGATAATTTTTAATTTGAATAATTAATAATTGGTATTGTAAATAAATAATACAATTCAGGATATTTAATAATTATAATACACTAGCTTATAACTACCAAATTGTTTAAGTAACGAAACATTACAAATACATTAGAAATAACATGAAGACATGAGAATAGGCCATACGTAATGGTCGCTCACAAAAATCCTTTTGTTTTGGTCTCGATGGTAGAATCCATTTTTTTAATACATTTTCTTTTAATATAGTATGATCATGCAGTCCATCTGACGATAAGTGGTCTATAGGCATCTGTAATCAACCACAAATAAGATCCACAATAAGTTCTGCTTGAGGTTGGCCACATAAGCGTTCCTGTAGGTTAGAACGCTTCAGTATAGTACACCCCTCAAACCAGAAAACAGCAATACAAGCATAACACTGCTGTTATTAGGCAGATATAGGTGTGACCGTGCCACCGTCGGAGTCAGACCACATTGGGTTCTACCACCATCACTACACTCACACAATTAATCAGAGTTCTATGCAGTAGTCTTATTTCTTACTTGATGTATATTTGCATGCAATATTTACACCAGAAGATAAATAATATCCCAATCTCTTAGTAGCCATCTACGGTCGCCAAGCAGGAGAGGACTTGCGCTTATTCTAAGTCCAGTACCTATACTTAAATATATCTCATCTATATTACATTATATAAAATGGCCGTGGCGTATATACAAACAGGAAGTAAACTTAACCACTTTCCTGTCACATGAATAAAACGATCGGGAATCGAACCCGAGCCGTAGTATATGTGGTTCTTTGGCACATCTTTTATCTACCTAATTAAATGCTTTGGGTGCCTTTTAAATGTTATAGCTATTTTATATCTACCGACTTATTTAAGAATTATTATTTAAAACTATTTTACAACTTATCACGGCTATACTGCGATGCGGTGCTTCATGGATACTTCGGGATTACATATAAACCTTATATAGAAATATAACTTTAAAATATATACACCTACTTATCTTTGGACAATTGCCAGTATGAGGTTTTACTTTTTTATATACAAATATATACAGACAGGATAGTGACTTACGCCACTGCTCTACTGCCATCCGAATAAATCCATCGGGATTCGAACCCGAGACTTGATAATGGTGCGTTTTGGCACAATACTAACCTAATAGTCTAATTTTATTAATTGACAATTTATACTACAAATCTATTGCTACCATGTGTTAAATTATTTGTATATCCCTTAGTCGCCTCCTACGACACCCACGGGAGGAGAGGGGCTGGGGCTATTCTGGGTCCGGCACCCACGCGGATACATACAATATCTAAAATCCTAAAATCTTTCGGCAAATATCTATAATCTATGTTACAGTACATAAATATAACAGAAAACACTCGGACCACTATTTCTGCGACAAGAATCAAACCCAAGACCTTTTAATAGAGTACTTTTTAGCACGAATAAATACGAATGACGAATAAATCTACGAACCCAAGATATAGTGCTTATTAGACACAATGTTAACCTAATAAGCTGATTAAAGTATATTCCTAATTCAATTTATTTATTACTTTTTTAATTTCACTTATTTATTATTTAATTAATTTTAGGTATTCATTAAGTGTTTTTTTTGTTAAGACTATATTACAACTAGCTTATCCCTGCTTTGTTGCGGTGTGACTTAATCTAATACTAACTATGAGGGTTAAGCTTAAGGATAAAAATACGTATTAAACCTCGTATATAGAAATACAATGCAATTTAAAAGATTAAAAATCTATGTACCTACTTATTTTTGGCTCTTTCTCGTGACATATACAAAGATATACAGACAGGAAAGTGACTAACGCCACACTTCTACTGCCACACGAATAAATCTATCGGGAATCGAACCCGAGACATAACCTAACAATCTAATCTTAATTTATTCGAAAAATCTATTATTATGTATCAATTATTTCTACCGTGTGTTAAATAACTTGTATATCCCTTAGTCGCCTCCTACGACACCCACGGGAGGAGAGGGGCTGGGGCTATTCTGGGTCCGGCACCCACGCGGATACATACAATATCTAAAATCCTAAAATCTTACGGTCAATATCTATAATCTATATTATAGTACATAAATATAACAGAAAACACTCGGACCACTGTTTCTCTGCGACAAGAATCAAACCCAAGACCTATTAATACAGTGCTTCTTAGCACAACGTCTACTCTACAATCAATTTTATTTTTAAACAGTTTCTCGGCCTTTTTAAATTCTATGATCCTATTCAATTTACGTTTTGTTGTAAGATTGGTTAACAACTGCATTTCTTATTTACATATTTACAGACAGGATAGTGATAAATGACATACGTCACACCTCTACTGCCACACAAAAAAATTCATCGGGAATCGAACCCGAAATCTAGTACTTTTTAGACACAAATTTAACCTAATAAGCTAATTAAAAATTATCCCTCATTGAATTTATTTAATACTTATTTAATTTTTATTTAATTTACTTATTAATGACGTATTATTTTTTTCTTTTTCTTTATGACTATTATACAACAAGCTTATCCTAGCTTTACTGCGATTTGACTTAATCTGGTATTAATTATGAGGGTTAAGCTTAATGATAAAAATATGTGTTAAAACGTATTATATAGAAATACAGCGTAATTTAAAAGCTTCAATATCTACGTACCTACCTATAATTGGCCTTTTTCCGTGACATATACAAAGATATACAGACAGGATAGTGACATATGCCACTGCTCTACTGCCACACGAATAAATATACCGGGGATCGAACCCGAGACGTAATAATGGTGCTTTTTGGCACAATACTGACGTAACAATCTAATCTTGTTTAATCTCAATTTAAACTACAAATTACTATTTCTACCGTGTGTTATATAATTTGTATGTCCCTTAGTCGCCTCCTACGACACCCACGGGAGGAGAGGGGCTGGGGCTATTCTGGGTCCGGCACCCACGCGGACACTATAATATATGTAATCTATATTATAATATAATACCTAAAAGAAAACTAACTTGGGCCACTATTTCCCTGGGACAAGAACCGAACCCAAAACCTATTTAAAAGAGTACTTTTTAGCTTGACGTTTACGTAACATCTATTTTTTTAAACCATTTCCCGGTCTTTCTAAATTGTAATTTCTTACCATTATCGAGTTTGTATAAATTTGTACTTTTACAGCTACAGATATTATTAATATTTATACACGATATTTATGACATAGTTCAAATTTATAATATCTGTATAATACATGTAATTGTAAATTAACAATCTAATAAAGTTTTTCTCATAATCATTATATCTTAATCCTAACTAATATTATAAATGCGAAAATGTGGTTGTTTGTTATTTTCTTGGTTATTTACTACGCTTTATCGCGGTAAATATGTAACCGATTGTCATGAAATTTTATACTCACTTTGTCAGGGTTCTGATAAGGACATAGGCTACCTTTTGTCCCGAATTAAGTGCAGTTCTCATAGCATAGATTAAAATAACGAAGTCGTACATGAAAGCTACATTTTTCTAAAGAGTTCTATCTCATACCTACTTAGATACTACAGAAATATAGTTTTATAAAAAAATGTTATATACAGACAGGAAACTTACGATAAATGTTTCTCTGCCACACGAATACATCGCAAGGAATCGAACCTCGTTATTTCGGTAGTGCTTTTAACTAATAAAACCTACTTCTTTGGATATTTTGTCTTTTCCTAGGATTATTTCTTACAATTTGTGTTACTACTGAATTAATATTTTACAACGTGACTTCTTATTTACCTACGATTGATTATGTCTAAACCTAAAGTCGCTTTCTACCACATGACTTCTATCATAAGATAAGACATCTTGGAGCTGTGTTGTGTTCAGAATGCAAACTGATACATACACTTATATTACCTACAACTATATATATTATATTATACCAATAAATAACGCTTTCTATACTCGAAGCTATACTAGTATTACGGTGTCGTGCTATATACACACAAAGACGAATACACTAACACCCAGACCCAGAACAGAAATCTAAATTATTTTACCTATACTAAAAAATGAATTTATGTACAAGATTTTTATAAGTATTAGATATAAAATGTTTTAGACAAAGTGAGAATTACAAAGGATTTTGTATGAATACGACCAATAAATTTGACCTCACATTTAGAATAAAAGGAAAGTGTAATTACCTATAATATGTGTACATTACTTATATGAAAATTATAAACCAGCGCTGTCCACAACAGATAATTATGATTGCGGTTCAATACAAATATAATTTTGTGGCTGTTTATGTAAAAATAGACAGCCCTGCTCTACATTAACGTTCATATTGTTATAATAATATCTACAACTACAATAATTTATTAAGTTTGACGGATAACTTATGTTAGGATTAAAACATTTCGATCAGGACCCTCAGTAATGAGGAATACGACGCGAGGAAGAGGAAATTGTCAATAACATTTTTCGATGATGTTTATCTAGTTTTCTAGTATCACTTCACTCAACACAATATACCTTTTTGTTTCACACTATCACTCACTCACGTAACTTTTTGGGATTATTATCTGAAACTTGTTGGCAAGTTTTTTATATGGAATTCTTGAATGTTACCATCAACTTTGGTATGTAATGGTAAACGAATCTTATAGACGTTATGATATGACGTTATGATGACTGATTCAGCTTAAGATGTTTTTGGTTGGGTGCAATATTTTTCAAAATTCGTTTTTGAAATTTTGTTGTATCATAAATATTTTTTCGCATTATCTCATCAGGATCTACTCGTACTTCGTAATTAAATTGATGCATCATATATTTAGTATCCTTATTTCTTCGCAATGTTTCTTTGGGATCTAGGGATTGCATTAATAATTGTTGTAATGTTTATCTTAAGACGCAGCGTTTGGATTTTATTGATTGTCATGAATGTTGTTGATAGAAAGTTTTATATTTGGTAGTCTTTATGAGAAAATGTATTATCTTCTCAAATTATCTTGCGAAAATTGCCTTTGCACTGTTCAGTTAAGCTATTATAAGACATTTGAGGCTTTGACGAGTATTTTGCAATAAAGGACCGTCTCTCTCAGTAACTCTGTTTTTTCGTACAAAAAGCGACGAAGTATTTTTCTTCAATGTGTTTTTTATATTTTAGTTGTTAGAAGTACTGTTATTTTGTAACTTAGTAATGTTATTATAGAATTTTGCGAATTAAGCGAGGATGCTTCGATTCGTGGGTATGTTAAAGACCCTTAACTCTGTACCTCCTGTTAAGTTAGCGAGTATTAAAATTCTTATTATGGTAGCCTTGGCGATGATTAATTATATATTTTATTTAGTTATTTGTTGTTACATGTTGATTTTTTACGTTAATCGAAATCTCTTCCAACGGCCTTGTGTTCTAGTTTAGTAACACTGGGAACAAATTTTACTATTTTGTTTATTGTACAATTTTGTAGGTTTCATATATTCGTGGGGTTATTTAGACCCCAAGTCAGTTTCTGACGGTGATGGTGGTTATCCCGCCACGGGTCGGTCGCCATTGCCTCGTCGGTTGTCTAGCAGGGAGCACCGCGGGTCCCGCAGGACGCCGCCGCGTACGCGCGGGCAGGTGAGGTTGGCGTTTGGGCCGGATACACTCTCTTCCGTTCTCCCCTTGCTCCCCAGGGAAGGGATCCACTGACACCAAAACGGTCGAGTGGAGAATTGATTTTCTATGTGTAAAATAAACTGTTTGTGGAGAAACCATTAGAAGTTAACTTCTGTAATAAGGAAAATAGGTTTAATCTGAAATATAAAAATAATTGTTTATCATTAAATTGAATAGTAATAAAGATTTGGATTGTTTGAAGTTAAAAATATTTGTTGTGTATGTATGCTGCTGTAATTGTGTTTTATTAAAAACTTTAGTAAAGAAACTTTGAATGTCAGGACAAAAGTATATAAATAAATAAAAAACAACATTTGCTAAGCTATTTATTTCAAAATTACTACAGTAAGACTAGACAAAGTTTCTACTTTAATTAAGTACTTAGAAAGCGATGAAAATACTTGCCACGAAGTTTCAAAAAGGGAGTTAAATATTAATTGAAAGTTAACTACAGATTCAAACTTTTAGCAACAGCACTACTTATTATAATAAGTTTAATAGGCAAGTTATTTTATTTCGTAAGTCATTTTAACTTAATTTCACTTAACTATAGTCATCTTAATACTATTTTTCTAACATCCATTACATGAGCTTATGAAATAACATACGTAGAAATATTATAAGGACCCTAAGTCAGCTGTGCACTCAAACACTGAGGTCTATCAAGTTATTATGTAGACCTTAATTATTAGTTACAACAACGCAGACTTAACATTTAGGGCCTGTTTTAAAATTTTACAACATACAAATAAATTTACTCCAAGATTATGTATGGAATAAAAAAAAACAATTGATATTGTGAGTCTCTTTTACAATATTAAAAAGTGTTTTACAGATGGCATAATAATTTTATGACAAATCATTAAGTTTCATATTCAAAACTAATGTATGAAATAATTTAACTCAGATAATTTAACAGAGGCATTTAGTTTTATTACAGAATATCTGAGTCACCTAATAAAGTACATTTTAAAAGTTGATAACATTCCACTTCATAATTTAACATAATTAATAATTGTAATTGTAAATAAATAATATAATTGGGAATATTTAATAATTATGATACACTAGCTTATAACTACCAAACTATTTAAGTAACGATATGACTTAAAATTATGTTCTTAATCAAGTATGTATTTACGAATAACATGAAGACTGACAATAGGCCATATGTAATGGTCGCACTCACAAAATCCTTTTTCTTTCGTCTTGATGGTCGAATCCATTTTTTAATACATTTTCTTATAATATAGTGTGAACATGCAGTCCATCTGACGATAAGTGGTCCATAGACATCTGTAATCAACCCCAAATAAGATTTAAGTTCTGCCTGAGGTTGGCCACAGAAGCGTACCTACCCGTGGGTTAGAACGCCTCAGTGTAGTACACCCCTCAAACCAGAAAACAGCAATACAAGCATAACACTGCTGTTATTAGGAAGAAATAGGTGTGACCGTGCCACCGTCGGAGTCAGACCACATTGGGTTCTACCACCATCACTACACTCACACAATTAATCAGAGTTCTGTATATTTGCATGCAATATTTACACCAGAAGATAAATAATATCCCAATCCCGTAGTAGCCGTCTACGGTCCCCGAGCAGGAGAGGACTTGCGCTTATTCTAAGTCCAGTACCTACACTTAAATATATCTCATCTATATTACATTATATAAAATGGCCTTTGCATATATACAAACAGGAAATAAACTTAACCACTTTCCTGTCACACGAATAAAACTATCGGGAATCGAACCCGAGCCGTAGTATATGTGGTTTTTTGGCACATCTTTTATCTACTTAATTAAATGCTTTGGGTGCCTTTTAAATGTTATAGCTATTTTATATCAACCGAATTATTTAACAATTATTATTTAAACTACTTTACAACTTATCACGGCTATACTGCGATGTGGTGCTTCATGGATACTTCGGGATTACATATAAACCTCTTATAGTAAAATATAACTTTAAAATATATACACCTACTTATCTTTGGGCAATAATCGATATGAGGTGTCACTTTTTATATACAAATATATACAGACAGGATAGTGACTTACGCCACTGCTCTACTGCCACACGAATAAATCCATCGGGACTCGAACCCGAGACTTGATAATGGTGCGTTTTGGCACAATACTAACCTAATAGTCTAATCTTATTAATTGTCAATTTATACTTCAAATCTATTGCTACCATGTGTTAAATTATTTGTATATCCCTTAGTCGCCTCCTACGACACCCACGGGAGGAGAGGGGCTGGGGCTATTCTGGGTCCGGCACCCACGCGGATACATACTATATCTAAAATCCTAAAATCTTACGACAAATATCTATAATCTATGTTATAGTACATAAATATAACAGAAAACACTCGGACCACTATTTCTGTGACAAGAATCAAACCCAAGACCTTTTAATAGAGTACTTTTTAGCACGAATAAATACGAACGACGAATAAATCTACGAACCCGAGATATAGTGCTTATTAGACACAATGTTAACCTAATAAGCTGATTAAAGTATATTCCTAATTCAATTTATTTATTACTTTTTTAATTTCACTTATTTATTATTTAATTAATTTTAGGTATTCATTAAGTGTTTTTTTTGTTAAGACTATATTACAACTAGCTTATCCCTGCTTTGCTGCGGTGTGACTTAATCTAATACTAACTATGAGGGTTAAGCTTAAGGATAAAAATACGTATTAAACCTCGTATATAGAAATACAATGCAATTTAAAAGATTACAAATCTATGTACCCTACTTATTTTTGGCTCTTTCTCGTGACATATACAAAGATATACAGACAGGAAAGTGACTAACGCCACACTTCTACTGCCACACGAATAAATCTATCGGGAATCGAACCCGAGACATAATAATGGTGCGTTTTGGCACAATACTAATCTTATTTAATCTCAATTTATTCTACAAATCTATTACTACCAGTATATACAAATTATTTACTTTATTATTATATTACCATGTGTTAAATATTTTCTACATTCTTTAGTCGCCTCCTACGACACCCACGGGAGGAGAGGGGTTGAGGCTATTCTGGGTCCGGCACCCACGCGGACATTACAAGAAATTTGTAGTATAACATATTTATCCAGTAGAAAACTAACTTAGGCCATTATTGTCCAATGTCGAGAATCGAACTTAAGACCTACTTATGGAGTGCTTCTTAGCACTACATTTATTTACCTACCTACAATATATTTATTTAACCATTTCGCCATCTTTCTAAATTATGTTATGTACGGCTACTAATTTTTCAGTTTTGCAGTAACACCATTTGGTAGTATCTGCGTGGTTGTATACACAAAAGATATACAGACAGGATACTAACTTGGGACATTACTATACTGCGACACAAATAAAGTAGTGCTTTTTAGACACAACTTTAACTTATAAGCTAATTAAAAATATTCCCCAGTTCATTGGTTTATTACTTATTTAATTTAACTTATTTATTTAATTTTAGTTATTAAATACGTGTTTCTTTATTTTTCTTTTTTGTTGTGACTATTTTACACTTCCTTATACAAATATACAAATATATACAGACAGGATCATGACTTACGCCACAGATCTACTGCCATCCGAATAAAACCATCGGAAATCGAATCCGAGACTTAATAATGGTGCTCTTTGGCACAATACTAACCTAACAATCTAATCTAATCTTAATTTATTCAAAAAATCTATAACTATGTATAAATTATTTCTACCGTGTGTTAAATAACTTGTATATCCCTTAGTCGCCTCCTACGACACCCACGGGAGGAGAGGGGCTGGGGCTATTCTGGGCACCCACGCGGATACATACAATATCTAAAATCCTAAAATCTTACGGTCAATATCTATAATCTATATTATAGTACATAAATATAACAGAAAACACTCGGACCACTGTTTCTCTGCGACAAGAATCAAACCCAAGACCTATTAATACAGTGCTTCTTAGCACAACGTCTACTCTACAATCAATTTTATTTTTAAACAATTTCTCGGCCTTCCTTAATTCTATGATCCTATTCAATTTAGCTTTTGTTGTAAGATTGGTTAACAACTGCATTTCTTATTTATATATTTACAGACAGGATAGTGATAAATGACATACGTCACACCTCTACTGCCACACAAAAAAATGCATCGGGAATCGAACCCGAGATCTAGTGCTTTTTAGACACAAATTTAACCTAATAAGCTAATTAAAAATTATCCCTCATTTAATTTATTTAATACTTATTTAATTTTAATTATTATTTAATTTACCTATTAATGACGTATTATTTTTTCTTTTCCTTTATGACTATTTTACAACAAGCTTATCCTGGCTTTACTGCGATTTGACTTAATCTGGTATTAATTATGAGGGTTAAGCTTAGTGATAAAAATATGTGTTAAAACGTATTATATAGAAATACAGCGTAATTTAAAAGCTTCAATATCTACGTACCTACCTATAATTGGCCTTTTCCCTGACATATACAAAGATATACAGACAGGATAGTGACATATGCCACTGCTCTACTGCCACACGAATAAATCTACCGGGAATCGAACCCGAGACGTAATAATGGTGCTTTTTGGCACAATACTGACGTAACAATCTAATCTTGTTTAATCTCAATTTAAACTACAAATTACTATTTCTACCGTGTGTTATATAATTTGTATGTCCCTTAGTCGCCTCCTACGACACCCACGGGAGGAGAGGGGCTGGGGCTATTCTGGGTCCGGCACCCACGCGGACACTATAATATATGTAATCTATATTATAATATAATACCTAAAAGAAAACTAACATGGGCCACTATTTCCCTGGGACAAGAATCGAACCCAAAACCTATTTAAAAGAGTACTTTTTAGCTTGACGTTTACGTAACATCTATTTTTTTAAACCATTTCCCGGTCTTTCTAAATTGTAATTTCTTACCATTATCGAGTTTGTATAAATTTGTGCTTTACACCTACAGATATTATTAATATTTATACACGATATTTATGACATAGTTCAAATTTATAATATCTGTACAATACATGTAATTGTAAATTAACAATCTAATAAAGTTTACTCATAGTCATTATATCTTAATCCTAACTAATATTATAAATACGAAAATGTGGTTGTTTGTTATTTTCTTGGTTATTTACTACGCTTTATCGCGTTAAATATGTAACCGATTGTCATGAAATTTTATACTCACTTTGTCAGGGTTCAGAAAAGGACATAGGCTACCTTTTGTCCCGAATTAAGTGCTGTTCTCGTAGCATAGATAAAAATAACGAAGTCGTACATACAAGCTACATTTTTCTAAAGGATTCTATCTCATACCTACTTAAATACTACAAAAACATAGTTTTATAAAAAATATATATACAGACAGGAAACTTACGATAAATGTTTCTCTGCCACACGAATACATCGCAAGGAATCGAACCTCGTTATTTCGGTAGTGCTTTTAACTAATAAAACCTTCTTTTTTAACTTTTTTAACGCTTTCTACACTCACAGCCCCACACTAGGATTCCCTGTATCGTGGGTGCCATGGACACACACAGAGACAAAATACACAAACACCCAGACCCAGAAACAGAAATCTAAATTCATCATTTAGAAATCTGTCTGGCCGAGGATCGAACCCACTCTTCTTCTTCTTCTTTGGATATTTTGTCTTTTCCTAGGATTATTTCTTACAATTTGTGTTACTACTGAATTAATATTTTACAATATGATTTCTTATTTACCTACGATTGATTATGTCTTAACCTACAAGTCGCTTTCTACCACATGACTTCTATCAGAAGATAAGACATCTTGGAGCTATGTTGTGTTCAGTATGCAAACTGATACTTACACTTATATTACCTATAACTGCTTATATTATATCTATATATATAAAAGAAAGTCGTGTTAGTTACTCCACTTATAACTCAAGAACAGCTGAACCGATTTGGCTGAAAATTGGTGGAGAGGTAGCTTAGAACCAGGAGACGGACATAGGATACTTTTTATCCCGTTCGACCGCGTTTCCTTGAAGTCATTTTATAACTCAAGAACGGTTGAACCGATTTAGCTGAAAATTGGTAAAGAGGTAGATTAGAACCAGGAAACGGACATAGGATACTTTTTATCCCGTTCGACCGCGTTTCCGTGAAGTCATTTTATAACTCAAGAACGGCTGAACCAATTTGACTGAAAATTAATCGAGAGGTAGCTTAGAAGCAGGAAAAGGACATAGGATACTTTTTATCCCGTTCGACCGCGTTTTCGTGAAGCATTTGATAACTCAACAACGGCTGAACCAATTTGACTGAAAATTGGTGGAGAGGTAGCTTAGAACCAGGAGACGGACATAGGATACTTTTTATCCTGTTCGACCGCGTTTCCGTGAATAAATAAGAGTTGAAAGTTTGTATTAAAGTCCCCCAGTTTTGATGCAAATCTATATGAAAATTGGTATTTGATAGGATTTCGATAGAAAGTAATTAAATATCTATTTTACGATATTTGCAAAATCAACCCTTAAGTTGGTTAAGTAGGGGTTGGAATTTTATATTAAAATCCGTTAATTTGGAAGCAAAAACTGTAAAAATTTGCATTTGGCTTTAGAAGACACTTCGTTTAGAAATCGGCAGATTTTGAAGCAAAGTCTATGAAAATTGGAATTTAGCTTTTTGATTCAAAATAATAGAACACATTTTTCATCGTTTTTGGAAAATCAACCTTTAGGGTCGTTTAATCGGGTATGGAACTTTAATTTAATATCCGTTAATTTGGAGCACTAAGAAAATTATCATAAGACATAATGAAGCATCTGAGTCACTGTTGTTTTTTTAGATCAACCCTTAAGACTGTTATAAATCGCCTTTCTATTTACACACCTGTTTCAGCATTTTTAGCTATTCAACAACCCGATTAGAGTACTATAAGTAAATAAACTTTCTTTAAAAAAACCGTTATTGAAGTTATAGGTACTTCTTTTCGCGTGTTTGTAAAAAAAATAACAAAAAATACAACCGACTTCTATGTCACTACAAAGTAAAAATAATTCGAACGAAATATATTGAGCGCCGACTTCAGAAATATGTACTAAACCAACATTTATTTGAATTATTTTTTACTATGTAGTGACATAGAAGTCGGTTGTATTTTTTGTTAAAATTTTTTTTTACCCTTTTTAGTGATGACATAATAACATTTATATTAATACAATATAAAATTGTATAAACGTGATCATGAATTAAGGTACGGTCTGAATTTACATTGATTGGAACCGCCCGCTCGCAGGGCGCTGCCGCGCCCTGCCCGCTTAGTTTTATATTGTCTTATGTGTTCCAACCTAACCTAACTAAATAGTCAATGATTTGCAATTTCATTAGAACCTCCTACACCAAATATCTTCAAACACGACTCAATTATGCCCATCGGTTGAGGAGTTACATATTTTGTCTCCGAGCCACATTATCAGACCCTTAAATAGTCAATGATGAACTGACTTTGCAATTTCGTTAGAACTTACACCAAATATCTTCAAACACAACTCAAATATCCCCATCGGTTGAGGAGTTACATATTTTGTCTCCGAGCCACATTATCAGACCCTTAAATAGTCAATGATGAACTGACTTTGTAATTTCATTAGAACCTACAATAAAAAATAACACAATAAAAAAATCTATATATATAAAAGAAAGTCGTGTTAGTTACTCCACTTATAACTCAAGAACAGCTGAACCGATTTGGCTGAAAATTGGTGGAGAGGTAGCTTAGAACCAGGAGACGGACATAGGATACTTTTTATCCCGTTCGACCGCGTTTCCTTGAAGTCATTTTATAACTCAAGAACGGTTGAACCGATTTAGCTGAAAATTGGTAAAGAGGTAGATTAGAACCAGGAAACGGACATAGGATACTTTTTATCCCGTTCGACCGCGTTTCCGTGAAGTCATTTTATAACTCAAGAACGGCTGAACCAATTTGACTGAAAATTAATCGAGAGGTAGCTTAGAAGCAGGAAAAGGACATAGGATACTTTTTATCCCGTTCGACCGCGTTTTCGTGAAGCATTTGATAACTCAACAACGGCTGAAACCAATTTGACTGAAAATTGGTGGAGAGGTAGCTTAGAACCAGGAGACGGACATAGGATACTTTTTATCCTGTTCGACCGCGTTTCCGTGAATAAATAAGAGTTGAAAGTTTGTATTAAAGTCCCCCAGTTTTGATGCAAATCTATATGAAAATTGGTATTTGATAGGATTTCGATAGAAAGTAATTAAATATCTATTTTACGATATTTGCAAAATCAACCCTTAAGTTGGTTAAGTAGGGGTTGGAATTTTATATTAAAATCCGTTAATTTGGAAGCAAAAACTGTAAAAATTTGCATTTGGCTTTAGAAGACACTTCGTTTAGAAATCGGCAGATTTTGAAGCAAAGTCTATGAAAATTGGAATTTAGCTTTTTGATTCAAAATAATAGAACACATTTTTCATCGTTTTTGGAAAATCAACCTTTAGGGTCGTTTAATCGGGTATGGAACTTTAATTTAATATCCGTTAATTTGGAGCACTAAGAAAATTATCATAAGACATAATGAAGCATCTGAGTCACTGTTTGTTTTTTTAGATCAACCCTTAAGACTGTTATAAATCGCCTTTCTATTTACACACCTGTTTCAGCATTTTTAGCTATTCAACAACCCGATTAGAGTACTATAAGTAAATAAACTTTCTTTAAAAAAACCGTTATTGAAGTTATAGGTACTTCTTTTCGCGTGTTTGTAAAAAAAATAACAAAAAATACAACCGACTTCTATGTCACTACAAAGTAAAAAATAATTCGAACGAAATATATTGAGCGCCGACTTCAGAAATATGTACTAAACCAACATTTATTTGAATTATTTTTTACTATGTAGTGACATAGAAGTCGGTTGTATTTTTTGTTAAAATTTTTTTTACCCTTTTTAGTGATGACATAATAACATTTATATTAATACAATATAAAATTGTATAAACGTGATCATGAATTAAGGTACGGTCTGAATTTACATTGATTGGAACCGCCCGCTCGCAGGGCGCTGCCGCGCCCTGCCCGCTTAGTTTTATATTGTCTTATGTGTTCCAACCTAACCTAACTAAATAGTCAATGATTTGCAATTTCATTAGAACCTCCTACACCAAATATCTTCAAACACGACTCAATTATGCCCATCGGTTGAGGAGTTACATATTTTGTCTCCGAGCCACATTATCAGACCCTTAAATAGTCAATGATGAACTGACTTTGCAATTTCGTTAGAACTTACACCAAATATCTTCAAACACAACTCAAATATCCCCATCGGTTGAGGAGTTACATATTTTGTCTCCGAGCCACATTATCAGACCCTTAAATAGTCAATGATGAACTGACTTTGTAATTTCATTAGAACCTACAATAAAAAATAACACAATAAAAAAATAATTATTAAAATCGGTTCACTAACGGCGGAGTAATTCGTGTACATACATAAAAAAAAGATACCGGCCGAATTGATAACCACCTCCTTTTGAAGTCGGTAAAAAAATAACAGAGTGCAGAGAGGTAGAGTGAATTTTATTTAATTGTATTTTTTATTTTCCTGTTCTCCTGTGGCCATTTCCTAATATTTACCAGTAGTTTATGGACATAATACATAAATTACACGAGTGAAACCACGAGGTACAGATAGTCACTCATTATTAGGTGGTACGAAGTTCACCGGGTCATCTAGTAATTATTAAAATCGGTTCACTAACGGCGGAGTAATTCGTGTACATACATAAAAAAAAGATACCGGCCGAATTGATAACCACCTCCTTTTTGAAGTCGGTAAAAAAATAACAGAGTGCAGAGAGGTAGAGTGAATTTTATTTAATTGTATTTTTTATTTTCCTGTTCTCCTGTGGCCATTTCCTAATATTTACCAGTAGTTTATGGACATAATACATAAATTACACGAGTGAAACCACGAGGTACAGATAGTCACTCATTATTAGGTGGTACGAAGTTCACCGGGTCATCTAGTTATACCTATAAATAACGCTTTCTATACTCAAAGCTATACTTGGACTACGGCGTCGTGAGTGCCATTGACACACAAAGACGATGAACTATCATCCGGACCCAGAAGAGAAATCTAAATGATTTATACAGGTATCTGTCTGGCCGGGGAACAAACCCGGAACCCTTGCGTGTTAGACCAGCATGGTGACCGGCCTGCCACGCGGGTCGTCATATAAGACCAAGCATACTTGCACAAGAATTTGCAACTATACTTGGTACAAGAAATATAATCGAACCCGAGACCGTGATCGATTCTTATGTACAGTTTTATGTAAAAATCTACTTTTTTTAGATCCTTTCCCCACCTTTTTAAACAGTAATTTATACATAACATAATATATACTTACGCTATTATATTGCCTACTATTATTATAATATTATTACAAGCAAAATATAAATAAAAATTAAATCATTTTTTGTATGTACAGACAGGAAACGAAATAATAAATGTTTCTCTGTCAGACGAATATAGTTACAAGGAATAGAACGTTGGACATTCGTCAGTGCATAGGCACTGTGGTTAACTACAAGAAATCTACTTTTTTGCTCATTTCATACGTGACACTTGACCAATTACAAGATTTACATAAGTATTATTTTATCATAAAATGTCTTAGAAAAAGAGAGAATTACAAAGGATTTTGTACGAATACGACCAATAAATTTGACCTTACATTTAGATTAAAAGGAATTGTAGAAGGAAAGCGTAATTACATATAATGTACATTTTATGGAAATTCTAAACCACGGCATTCCATGACAGATGAGCGCGGTTCAATACAAATATAATTTTCTGGCTGTTTCTATAAAAATAAGTCTCCTAAAAGAGCAAATAGTCTCTGTTCGTTGGTGAACAAAGAAACGGCGAGTATAATACATACTGCGGGACGTGCAAGCCGGCCGTACTTTGGACAGCCCTGCTCTACATGAGTCGTCATATTGTTATAATATTATCTACAACTACAATAATTTATGAAGTATGACAGATAACTTATTATAGAGCAATATATTTCGAGATGCTTTAATTGTCACGAGGGATCACGATGATCATCAGTAATGAGGAATACGACGCGAGGAGGAGGAAATTGTCAATAACATGTCTCGATGATGTTCACCATTTTTATCACTTCACTCATCACAATATACCTTTTTGTTTCACACTATCACTCACTTACGTAACTTTTTAGGATTATTAACTCAAACTTGTTGGCGAGTTTTTCATATGGAATTTTTGAATGTTACCATCAACTTAGGTATGTACTATGTAGTGATAAACGAATTTTATAGATGTTATGATGACTGATTCAGCTTAAGATGTTTTTGGCCAAAATGTTAATGATTAGTTGCTTTTGGTTGATTGCAATATTTTTCTCAATTCCCCTTCGAAATTTTGTAGTATAATAAATATTTTTTTGCATTATCTCATCAGGATCTACTCGTACTTCGTAATTAAATTGAAAATAGTTCGCTGCATCATATATTTAGTATCCTTATTTCTTCGCAATGTTTCTTTGGGATCTAGGGATTGCATTAATAATTGTTGTAATTTATCTCTTAAGACGCAGCGTTTGGATTTTATTGATTGTCATGAATGTTGTATACATAAAGTTTTATATTTGGTAGTCTTCATGAGATAATGTATTATCTTCTCAAATTATCTTGCGAAAATTGCCTTTGCACTGTTCAGTTAAGGTATTATAAAAAAAGCTTAGCTTTGACGAGTTTTGTGCAATAAAGGACCGTCTCTCTAGTAACTCTGTTTTTCATACAAAAGGCGACGAAGTATTTATCTTCAATGTGTTTTTTTATATTTTAGTTGTTAGAAGTACTGTTATTTTGTAACTTAGTAATGTTATTATGGAATTTTGCGAATTAATCGAGGATGCTTCGATTCGTGGGTATGTTATAGACCCTTAACTCTGTACCTTCTGTTAAGTTAGTGAATATTAAAATTCTTAGTATGGTATCCTTGGCACTGATTAATTATATGTTTTATTTAGTTACTTGTTGTTACATGTTGATTTTTTTTACATTAATCGAAATCTCTTCCAACGGCCTTGTGTTCTAGTATAGTAACACTAGGAACAAATATTACTATTTTGTTTATTGTTAATTTTTTATGTGGGGTTCATCTATTCGTGGGGTTATTTAGACCCCAGGTCAGTTTCTGACGGTGATGGTGGTTATCCCGCCACGGGTCGGTCGCCATTGCCTCGTCGGTTGTCTAGCAGGGAGCACCGCGGGTCCCGCAGGACGCCGCCGCGTACGCGCGGGCAGGTGAGGTTGGCGTTTGGGCCGGATACACTCTCTTCCGTTCTCCCCTTGCTCCCCAGGGAAGGGATCCACTGACACTAAAACGGTCGAGTGGCGAAATGATTTTCTATGTGTAAAATTAACTGTTTGTGGAGAAACCATTAGAAGTTAACTTCTGTAATAAGGAAAATAGGTTTAATCTGAAATAGAAAAATAAATGTTTATCATTAAATTGAATAGTAATAAAGATTTGGATTGTTTGAAGTTTAAAATATGTATCGTGTATGTATTGCACTAATTGTGTTTTATTAAAAACTTTAGTAAAGAAACTTTGACTGTCAGGACAAAAGTATATAATAAAGTAATAAATAAAACAACATAATATTTGCTACGCTATTTATTTCAAAATTACTACAGTAAGACTAGACAAAATTACTACTATAACTACGTACTTATTAAGCGATGAAAACATTTGCCGCGAAGTTTCAAAAAGGGAGTTAAATATTAATTGAAAGTTAACTACAGATTGAAACTTTTAGCAACAGCACTACTTATTGTAATAAGTTTAATAGACAAGTTATTTTATTTCGTAAGTCATTTTAACTTAATTTCATTTAACTATAGTCATCTTAATACTATTTTAGTAACATCCATTACATGAGCTTATGAAATAACATACGTAGAAATATTATAAGGACCCTAAGTCAGCTGGGCACTCAAAAACTGTGGTCTTTCAAGTTATTATGTAGACCTTAATTATTAGTTACAACAACGCAGACTTAACATTTAGGGCCTGTTTTAAAATTTTACAACACACAAAAATGTACTCCAATATTATGTATGGAATAAAACATATTAATTGAGATTGTGAGTCTCTTTTACAATATAATAATGTGTTGTACAGATGGCATATTAATTTTATGACAAATCATTAAGTTTCACATCAAACCTAATGTATGAAATAATTTTACTCAGATATTCTAACAGAGGCCTTTAGTCTTATTTCAGAATATCTGAGTAACCTAATAAGCACATTTTAAAAGTTGATAACATTCCACTTCATAAATTAACATAATTCATAATTGTAATTGTAAATAAATAATGTAATAGGGAATTTTTAATAATTATGATACACTAGCTTATAACTACCAAACTGTTTAAGTAACGATATGACTTAAAATTATGTTCTTAATTAAGTATGTATTTACGGATAACATGAAGACTGACAATAGGACATATGTAATGGTCGCACTCACAAAATCCTTTTTCTTTGGTCTTGATAGTCAAATCCATTTTTTAATACATATTCTTATAATATAGTATGAACATGCAGTCCATCTGACGATAAGAGTTCCGTAGGTATCTGTAATCAACCCCAAATAAGATTTTAGTTCTGCCTGAGGTTGGCTACAGAAGCGATCCTACTCGTAGGTTAGAACGCCTCAGTGTAGTACACCCCTCAAACCATAAAACAACAACGCATAACACTGCTGTTATTAGGCAGAAATAGGTGTGACCGTGCCACCGTCGGAGTCAGACCATAAAGGGTTCTACCACCATCACTACACTCACATTAATCAGAGTTCTATGCAGTAGTCTTATTTCCTACTTCCTGCTATATTTGTATGAAATATTTACACCAGAAGATAAATAATATCCCAATCCCGTAGTAGCCGTCTACGATCCCCAAGCCGGAGAGGACTTGCGCTTATTCTAAGTCCAGTACCCACACTGAAAGATGTCTCATCTATATTACATTATATAAAATGGCCTTTGCATATATACAAACAGGAAATAAACTTAACCACTTTCCTGTCACACGAATAAAACTATCGGGAATCGAACCCGAGCCGTAGTATATGTGGTTCTTTGGCACATCTTTTATCTACCTAATTAAATGCTTTGGGTTGCCTTTTAAATGTTATAGCTATTTTATATCTACCGACTTATTTAAGAATTATTATTTAAAACTATTTTACAACTTATCACGGCTATACTGCGATGTGGTGCTTCATGGATACTTCGGGATTACATATAAACCTTATATAGAAATATAACTTTAAAATATATACACCTACTTATCTTTGGACAATTGCCAGTATTAGGTTTCACTTTTTATATACAAATATATACAGACAGGATAGTGACTTACGCCACTGCTCTACACACGAATAAATCCATCGGGACTCGAACCCGAGACTTGATAATGGTGCGTTTTGGCACAATACTAACCTAATAGTCTAATCTTATTAATTGTTAATTTATACTACAAATCTATTACTATGTGTAAATTATTTCTACCGTGTGTTAAATTATTTGCATATACCTTAGTCGCCTCCTACGACACCCACGCGAGGAGAGGGGCTGGGGCTATTCTGGGTCCGGCACCCACGCGGATACATACAATATCTAAAATCCTAAAATCTTTCGGCAAATATTTATAATCTATGTTATAGTACATAAATATAACAGAAAACACTCGGACCACTATTTCTGCGACAAGAATCAAACCCAAGACCTTTTAATAGAGTACTTTTTAGCACGAATAAATACGAACGACGAATAAATCTACGAACCCGAGATATAGTGCTTATTAGACACAATGTTAACCTAATAAGCTGATTAAAGTATATTCCTAATTCAATTTATTTATTACTTTTTTAATTTCACTTATTTATTATTTAATTAATTTTAGGTATTCATTAAGTGTTTTTTTTGTTAAGACTATATTACAACTAGCTTATCCCTGCTTTGCTGCGGTGTGACTTAATCTAATACTAACTATGAGGGTTAAGCTTAAGGATAAAAATACGTATTAAACCTCGTATATAGAAATACAATGCAATTTAAAAGATTACAAATCTATGTACCTACTTATTTTTGGCTCTTTCTCGTGACATATACAAAGATATACAGACAGGAAAGTGACTAACGCCACACTTCTACTGCCACACGAATAAATCTATCGGGAATCGAACCCGAGACATAATAATGGTGCGTTTTGGCACAATACTAATCTTATTTAATCTCAATTTATTCTACAAATCTATTACTACCAGTATATACAAATTATTTACTTTATTATTATATTACCATGTGTTAAATATTTTCTACATTCTTTAGTCGCCTCCTACGACACCCACGGGAGGAGAGGGGTTGAGGCTATTCTGGGTCCGGCACCCACGCGGACATTACAAGAAATTTGTAGTATAACATATTTATCCAGTAGAAAACTAACTTAGGCCATTATTGTCCAATGTCGAGAATCGAACTTAAGACCTACTTATGGAGTGCTTCTTAGCACTACATTTATTTACCTACCTACAATATATTTATTTAACCATTTCGCCATCTTTCTAAATTATGTTATGTACGGCTACTAATTTTTCAGTTTTGCAGTAACACCATTTGGTAGTATCTGCGTGGTTGTATACATAAAAGATATACAGACAGGATACTAACTTTGGACATTACTATACTACGACACAAATAAAGTAGTGCTTTTTAGACACAACTTTAACTTATAAGCTAATTAAAAATATCCCTCATTTCATTGGTTTATTACTTATTTAATTTAACTTATTTATTTAATTTTAGTTATTAAATACGTGTTTCTTTATTTTTCTTTTTTGTTGTGACTATTTTACACTTCCTTATACAAATATACAAATATATATATAGACAGGATCATGACTTACGCCACAGATCTACTGCCATCCGAATAAAACCATCGGAAATCGAACCCGAGACTTAATAATGGTGCTCTTTAGCACAATAATAACCTAACAATCTAATCTAATCTTAATGTATTCGAAATAATCTATTACTATGTATAAATTATTTCTACCGTGTGTTAAATAACTTGTATATCCCTTAGTCGCCTCCTACGACACCCACGGGAGGAGAGGGGCTGGGGCTATTCTGGGTCCGGCACCCACGCGGATACATACAATATCTAAAATCCTAAAATCTTACGGTCAATATCTATAATCTCTATTATAGTACATAAATATAACAGAAAACATTCGGACCACTGTTTCTCTGCGACAAGAATCAAACCCAAGACCTATTAATACAGTGCTTCTTAGCACAACGTCTACTCTACAATCAATTTTATTTTTAAACAGTTTCTCGGCCTTTTTAAATTCTATGATCCTATTCAATTTAGGTTTTGTTGTAAGATTGGTTAACAACTGCATTTCTTATTTACATATTTACAGACAGGATAGTGATAAATGACATACGTCACACCTCTACTGCCACACGAAAAAATGCATCGGGAATCGAACCCGAGATCTAGTGCTTTTTAGACACAAATTTAACCTAAAAAGCTAATTAAAAATTATCCCTCATTTAATTTATTTAATACTTATTTAATTTTAATTATTATTTAATTTACTTATTAATGTTGTTTTATTTTTTTCTTTTTCTTTATGACTATTTTACAACAAGCTTATCCTAGCTTTACTGCGATTTGACTTAATCTGGTATTAATTATGAGGGTTAAGCTTAATGATAAAAATATGTGTTAAAACGTATTATATAGAAATACAGCGTTATTTAAAAGCTTCAATATCTACGTACCTACCTATAATTGGCCTTTTTCCGTGACATATACAAAGATATACAGACAGGATAGTGACATATGCCACTGCTCTACTGCCACACGAATAAATCTACCGGGAATCGAACCCGAGACGTAATAATGGTGCTTTTTGGCACAATACTCACGTAACAAACTAATCTTGTTTAATCTCAATTTAAACTACAAATTACTATTTCTACCGTGTGTTATATAATTTGTATGTCCCTTAGTCGCCTCCTACGACACCCACGGGAGGAGAGGGGCTGGGGCTATTCTGGGTCCGGCACCCACGCGGACACTATAATATATGTAATCTATATTATAATATAATACCTAAAATAAAACTAACTTGGGCCACTATTTCCCTGGGACAAGAACCGAACCCAAAACCTATTTAAAAGAGTACTTTTTAGCATGACGTTTACGTAACATCTATTTTTTTAAACCATTTCCCGGTCTTTCTAAATTGTAATTTCTTACCATTATCGAGTTTGTATAAATTTGTGCTTTTACAGCTACAGATATTATTAATATTTATACACGATATTTATGACGTAGTTCAAATTTATAATATCTGTACAATACATGTAATTGTAAATTAACAATCTAATAAAGTTTTTCTCATAGTCATTATATCTTAATCCTAACTAATATTATAAATGCGAAAATGTGGTTGTTTGTTATTTTCTATCGCGGTAAATATGTAACCGATTGTTAGAAATTTTATACTGACTTTGTCAGGGTTCAGAAAAGGATATAGGCTACCATTTGTCCCGAATTAAGTGCTGTTCTCGTAGCATAGATAAAAATAACGAAGTCGTACATACAAGCTACATTTTTCTAAAGGATTCTATCTCATACCTAATTAGTTACTACAAAAACATAGTTTTATATAAAATATATATATACAGACAGGAAACTTACGATAAATGTTTCTCTGCCACACGAATACATCGCAAGGAATCGAACCTCGTTATTTCGGTAGTGCTTTTAACTAATAAAACCTACTTCTTTGGATATTTTGTCTTTTCCTAGGATTATTTCTTACAATTTGCGTTACTACTGAATAAATATTTTACAATATGATTTCTTATTTACCTACGATTGATTATGTCTAAACCTACAAGTCGCTTTCTACCACATGACTTCTATCATAAGAAAAGACATCTTGGAGCTGTGTTGTGTTCAGTATGCAAACTGATACTTACACTTATATTACCTACAACCGCTTATATTATATTATACCTATAAATAACGCTTTCTATACTCAAAGCTATACTTGGACTACGGCGTCGTGAGTGCCATTGACACACAAAGACGATGAACTATCATCCAGACCCAGAACAGAAATCTAAATTATTTATACAGGTATCTGTCTGGCCGGGGAACAAACCCGGAACCCTTGCGTGTTAGACCAGTATGGTGACCGCCCTGCCACGCGGGTCGTCATATAAGAACACGCATACTTGCAAAAGAATTTGCAACTAAACTTGGTACAAGAAATATAATCGAACCCGAGACCGTGGTCGATTCTTATGTACAGTTATTTGTAAAAATCTACTTTTTTTAGATCCTTTCCCCACCTTTTTAAACAGTAATTTATACATAACATAATATATACTTACGTTATTATATTGCCTATTATTATTATTATATTATTACAAGCAAAATATAAATAAAAATTAAATCGTTTTTTGTATGTACAGACAGGAAACGAAGTAATAAATGTTTCTCTGCCACATTAATATATCTACAAGGAATCAAACCTTGGACATTCGTCAGTGCATAGGCACTGTGGTTAACTACAAGAAATCTACTTTTTTGCTCATTTCATACGTGACACTTGACCTATTCTAAAATATGATGATTTTATATAAGCATTATATTACCATAAAAGGTTTTAGACAAAGAGAGAATTACAAAGGATTTTGTATGAATACGACCAATAAATTTGACCTTACATTTAGAATAAAAGGAAAGTGTTACCTATAATGGGTACATTATATAAAAATTGTAAACCAGGGCTTTCCAGGAAAAATAAGAGCGGTTCAATACAAATATAATTTTCCGGCTGTTTGCATAAAAATAGGCAGCCCGGCTCTACATTACCTTCATATTGTTATAATAATATCTACAACTACAATAATTTATTAAGTCTGACGGATAACTTATGTTAGGATTAATACATTTCGATCAGGACCCTCAGTAATGAGGAATACGACGCGAGGAAGAGGAAAGTGTCAATAACATGTTTCGATGATGTTTATCTAGTTTTCTAGTATCACTTCACTCAACACAATATACCTTTTTGGTTAACACTATCACTCACTCACGTAACTTTTTGGGATTATTAACTCAAACTTTTTGACAAGTTTTTCATATGGAACTCTTCAATGGTAACAATGTTTGGTATGTAATGGTAACCAACTTTCAAAGACTGTATGATGTAATCTAAATCAAGAAAACTTGTATCTATTCCTCTTGCTACACTTTAGCTTAAGACGTTTTTTGTTAAAATGTTAATGGTTAGTTGATTTTGATTGGGTAAAATATTTTTCTAAATTTTGTTGTATCATAAATATTTTTTCGCATTATCTCGCAGCATTTACTCGAACGTAGTGATTGAATTCAAAATAGTTCATCATTAAAGTGTCCTTATTTCTTCGCCATGTTTCTTTGGAATCCAGGGATGGTATTAATAATTGTTGTAATTTGTCTCTTGAAAATACCATTTAGATTGCAATATTTGTCGTGAATGTGAATGTTCAACGTTTTATTATTTGGTTAGACAGAAAGTTTTATATTTTGTAGAAAATTGCTTTTGCACTGTTCAGTCAGGGTATTATAAAACTTTAGCTTTGACGAGTTTTGTACAATAAAGGACCGTCTTTCTGATAATTATTAGTAATTCTGTTTTTCTTACAAAAGGCGTCGAAGTATTTATCTTCGATGTTTTTACATTTTAGTTATTAGAAATACTTGTATTTTGTAACTTAGTAGTGTTATTATGGAATTTTGAGAATTAATCGAGGGTCCTTCGAGGAGTGGGTTTGTTAAGATCCTTAATTCTGTACCTCCTGTTAATTTTGCGAGTATTGATATTTTTCTTGTTATGGTGCCTGTCCTTGGCATTGATTAATTTAATTTAATTTTATGTTCAAGTTTTATAACAATCATAGTAATCTTTTCCAACGGCCTTGTGTTCTAGTTTAGTAACACTGGGAACAAATTTTACTATTTTGTTTATTGTACAATTTTGTAGGCTTCATATATTCGTGGGGTTATTTGACCCCAAGTCAGTTTCTGACGGTGATGGTGGTTATCCCGCCACGGGTCGGTCGCCATTGCCTCGTCGGTTGTCTAGCAGGGAGCACCGCGGGTCCCGCAGGACGCCGCCGCGTACGCGCGGGCAGGTGAGGTTGGCGTTTGGGCCGGATACACTCTCTTCCGTTCTCCCCTTGCTCCCCAGGGAAGGGACTATTCCACTTTTAAATGGACTTGAAGTGGAGAAAGGATTTAACGATAGAAAAATTTGCAGCAATGCAAATGAATAAAGCCTATTATGGCAGACTTTGTTAAGGCCATTAAACTCTACATAATTTCAAGATTAGTTTTTACTGCAGAGAATGTAGCCAAACGGCTTGACGAATTTAATATGAGATGTCGTTGGATTCTTCTAAAATCTGGGAGTGGCATTGGCTATATTTTTAAGCAGTTGGGTTTTTTGTTTTTATAATGTCTAGTTTATCTTTTTTTTTCGATAATGATTTGATGTATGTTACAATGGAGCCAGTCATATTTTATTGGTTAACTGTGTCCATCTCTAAATGGCGGTATTATTGGAATTATTTACACAATTGTGCTAAAGTTAATTTAGGCTCAAGGTTATAAACCAAGATGGGCCCGGACGCGGGCAAACGCCATTGGGAAAAAGGGCGTTCAGAGGAAACCGTGGGGTTTTAGCCGGTAAGAGTCCGGCATATCCTCTCCACTGCCCCCGCAGCCGAGAGGAACCCAAGAAGGGTTTCCCCACGGATAAAAAAAGTCTCAAGGTTATCACTACCTAATTAATTCTTACTATCCTTACTATTTATATAATTTAATATTATAAATCCGAAAGTAACTCTGTCTGTCCGTCTATCTGTCTGTCTCTTCTTCACGGCTAAATCACTGAACCGATTTTAATGAAATTTTGTACAAAGATAGTCTGAGACCCGAGAAAGGACATAGGATAGTTTTTATCCCGGAAATCCAACGGGAACTAGGGATGGCGATCTAAAATTGATTAATCGGAGAATCGATCTTTTGGACCAAAAAATCGATTATTTTAATCGATATTAGTAAGGATTGAATCGTAAACTATGCTTTTGATCAAGTGATGATCTTTAGCAAAGTTGTTGTCCATGAGCCCACGAAGGTTTTAAAGTTGGTACGACCAATTTTCGCAAGATGGCTCAACTGTCATTACAATGAAGGTACGAATTTTCAGTTTTATGTATTAGTATTAGTATTATTTTCTTTTAAACGCGGGCGAAGCCGCGGACGAAAACTAGTATTGTATATATTTTTACTTACAATGCATAACAAATAGTTTTGCATGTACCCGTAAGAGCTTGTTGGGTCAGTTTAAGCAGAAAATGTGAGTGAGTGAAAGCGTATGAATTAGTGAGCGACCAAAGTAAATTGAAAGATTCTAGTTAAAAACTTAAGTATTATTTCGCTATCAAATTATCAGTTACGTTGATATATTTTGTACCCGTAAACCATATAAGCACTAAATCATCATGTAGGTACCTACACATTTTAAATTAGGTATTGAAGCAAACAAATTATAGGTAAATCCGCATTTATTGTGTGGCACGTGCCATGGAAGATAGAAAAAGATTAATCATATTTTCCTATTCAATATTTTAATATAATTTTATTTGTGCTATTTGTTACGGTACCTACATAATAAGAAAACCGAAAACTAAGTAATAATATTTTCGCTAACTAAAAAAGTTATCATTATTAAATAAATTTCACATACTAATCAACATAATAATTTCAATCTTTTCTAATAATGGCAAAAATTGGAAAATGATGGAAATAATATTCTTGATTAGTATTTAAGGTTTATTTAATAAATACATATTGTATAGGAGTATTTGTCTGGTACGGTTAATAAACCCTTATAAGTAGGTACTTCATATCTTACATCTACTTTTTTTATAATATAGGAGTAGCAGACGAGCATACAGTCCACCTGATGGTAAGTGGCTACTGCCGCCTACAGACATCCGTAATCAACCCCAGATAGGATTAGATATTCCTACCTGAGGTCGGCCACAGATGCGCCGCTACCCCTGAGGACTAAGCTGGAACGCTTGGAAAAGTCTGTCTCCCTTACCACACCCTTCAAACCGGAACACAGCAGCGCCATACTCACTTCACATATTACCACAAACAAATAAAATTTCTAACATGCACAAATACAGAGATAGATAAAATCGTAGACGTCATTAAAATATCTACGGATATTGTCCTAACGAAAATTAATTTCAATCATAAAGTTTAACTATAAAATAATCGAATATCTACGAGTATATATTCTGTTACTAACCTGAATCTTGTTTACATAACACGGCACCTGAAACAGAAATAAAGGAAGTGATTTTATTAAAAGAATTTATTACACTTAAAATTCAATAATTAATGCATTAAGGAATTTGAATGTTACTTACTCATTTCAACGTTCCTTTAAAATAAAACACAGTCTTAACCGATATCGGCCCAGTAGTTTTAAAGTTCCTTTAAAAGCATACAACAGCTTTTAAGGGAACAAAGAAACATAAAAAGAAGTATAGCAGTTGGTATGTCACATTCATTTATTGTGACATAAGAGTACAATGAATGTATAGTTTGGGACCCGTACCCTTAGTATTAGTTTTTACATTTTTACAAAAATTACCGTTTTTGTATTTGTTTACGTATTTGCCCATACATTTCCAATCAGCACCCCCAGCGGGCTATATCAGAACTGATTGGAAATGTATAGGAAATACGTAAACAAATATAAAAACAGTGATTTTTGTAAAAACTTAAAAACACACTAAGGGTACAGTACCAATATTATGAGTTTATACGTTTGCTCGAAAACGTTCAACGTTTGCGTTTTAACTCACACAGGACCCCCATGGACCGCATCAGAATTAACATTCCACAGTATATGTTTTAAAACGGTATAAAAAATTTAATTAAAAATGTAAAAATAGACGAAACCAATATTTACGAGTATATTTGTCAAATTAAATGTTACAAGTGAAACTCATATTGCGAAATTTTAGTTCCGACACGGTCCACGGGGGCGCTGTATGAGCAAATACGTAAACGTTGAACGTTTTCAAGTAAACATGAAAATGAATACTAAGGTACAGAATAGAGCTACGGTACTTGCTGTCTTAAGAGGTGACTAAAAGGGGCTAACGAGGTTGAAAGTTCGATGGAAGAGTGGGACGAGCTCCGTCTGGCTAGCGACCCCGGGAAGGACGGCGTTATGTATAGCCGGTATATATATAAGGTGTGGGATGAGCGTAATGCTCTCCCAGACTAAGTTTAACTGGGTGGGTGGGCTAAGAGGAATTTGCATGCCTTTTGGATAGATGGCGAAGTCTTTTATATAGCGATGAGGAGCTACCAAGAGGATTTCAATGTGGTAAAAATCCCACAAAACGCGGTATTTCTTTGTAAATTCGAAATTGACTTGGTCGCTAAGAGTACACATGTAAGTAAGAAGTATGAACAGTGAGTACAACAAACAACTTTCTACCCGAATTAAAACATATAGACATTATATATATATTAATATAAAAATAATAGGTATTTAGGCAAGTAATAAAAAAAATATTTAGATATATGATAAATACTTACAAGAAAAAGTTATCATAATAATTTAAAAAACGTAGATATAGTAAAACCAAAGACTGATGTTAATGTCTTGAAGGAGTTCAAGTGGACTGTATTCTAGACGAAAGAATATGACCGTGTACTAAAAAGAAATTAGAGACAATTAAAATTTTGAAAAAAGAAGACAGATGAAGATGAATCATAAAAAAGTCATGCACTCACCTGCTGTGAGGCCCAGCCTCCAAAAGTTGAAATGCACTCACAGGTTGCTGTTGGGTCTAGCTTTTAAAAGTAGAAAAAGGTAAAAAAGATGCGAGAATTGAAAATCGTCATGTACTTACCTGCCGTAGGGACGTAGCTTCCAAAAATCTGAAAATTTCCAAAAAATGGAAAAAGGTTCATAATTTTAAAAGTATCATGCGCTTACCTATCGCTGTCGGGCGTAACCTCTTACGATGAAATGGGTCATGCACTCATCTGCCGCTTTTGGGGCGCAGCCTACAAAATTTTAAAAGGGTCATGCAATCACCTATAACTATTGCGGCGTAACGTCTAATATTAAAAACGGTCATGCACTCCTCTGTTGCTGTTAGACGCATCCTCCATTGTTGGGTATATGACACCTTCAACAAACCTAAGCTCGATCTAGCTCACTGACTACAACGAAGACCATATTTTCATATTCTGCTAGCTGTAATAGAACTCAAATAGAACGGTTTATTAGATCGCCTGAAAGCACCATGAAAGCAACATGAGCCAAAAACAGTATTTACTGCAGAGCTCATGACACCAGTGCCTAGGAAATACACTTCTCTAACTATGGTTAAGCCTATCAGCCTCAAGCGTCAGAAAATCTTTCATAATTGGATAACTACTTCCATGACATTTTACGAAACGACCATATGTCTATAAGCTCAACGCCTGAAACGATATCATCGACGTAAATGTTGCCATCAAGAAGACCTTTCTGTTATCGTCATCTTCATGAACACTAAATGGGTGCAATACCATTGCTGAGCTCGGGTCTGTACCTGCAACTAAGTCTCTCAACGGTATTCAACTTCTGACACTACTCAAAATCTATAAAATAAACTAGTCTATGCATTAAAGAAAAGAAAACTATTATATTAGAAAAGGGGATAAAAATTGAAATCTACAATGCTATATAAAAATGATACAAAAATGTTAACAAAATAATTTAAAAAAATGGTATGACGTAAATATTGACACTAATAACAATACAGTAAATAAAGTGATATTAAAAATATTTCTGAGTAAAAAATTGTTGCTGTCCGAAATGTTTCATTTCATAATCATTTAATATAATTAACAACATTAACATAATTAAAAACATTCAACATTGCACGTGTACTCCTAAATCCAAGTGAAATTACAAAAACTTGTTAACACAAGTACCTATCAATATGTAGAAGAAAGCAGGTAGCCGTTAGTTCCAAAGGGGACAGGACCTTGAGTGGCACTAACTAATGCAGGCTTAGATCCAGGTTGCTTGTCGTACGAAGCGACTACAAGAAGGTCTCGGCCAGCGACTCCGGGAGGGACGGCATAAACAGCCGAAGATGTAGAATTGCTTTTTTAGGGCCATCCAGAGACTGTCACGGCCCGGACTTCTTTTTTGGTAACGAGGGGGAAACCTTCAAAAGGTACCCAATGCCGCGGGAGCGACACAGGTTTATGTGGGACTCATACCACACTAACAACCCCCCAAGGTGGCTGTCTTCGGAGCTGCGTAGAGGGCTCCGGGATCTCCAAAGGAACGCAACCGGAGTCCTCTTAGCGCGTTGCCCCGTCCGGCTCAGGTGAGCATGACGCTCGCCACACCGTCTGGTGTGCACGACCGATATGCGACCACATACACATACATATGTATGTATATGTATACCGCGGTCCATCCCGGCGTCGCTGGCCGGTCGGTTCGAGCTCCCAGTCTAGCCGTCCGTAACCCCAGAAGCTTCCTTTTAGTTGCCTTAGGGCCGACCGTTATAGGCGTCTAAAAGGGGGCTTCTCGGGCGGTAAGAATGAGAGCTCGTACTGCCCGCAAAGCTACCCCGAGTAGGATGTCACGAGGGTGGAGCCCGACGGGGCAACACGCTAAGACTGCTTAGAGGAATCCAATTGCGTTCCCTTGGAGATCCCGGAGTCCTCATCACAGCGTCGAGGACGCTCAAAGAGGGGGTCATAGTGCGATAAAAATCCCATATATCCCCCGTGTCGCTCCCACGGCACTACCGGTACTACACGGTACGTTTTGAAGTTCCCCCCTTCGAGGTTAAGTGATTAGTGCGGAAAAATCTTAAGAAACTATGTAAATGAATAAAATATAAAATAAAGATAATTTGAAATAAAAAATCTATTTTGAGCAAAAATCACAAATATTTTATATTTTAAGTTATAAAATATATCAAATTTTAGGTACGTATAGGATATTAAAAGGACTCATGATAAAAATATTTAATTTCAAGAAACCGGTAATACAAATTACAACTCGTTAAATTTCTTAAAAAATACAACTTTAGCTTATAATATAAAGCAGACAAGCATTTTAATACAATTTGTTTGCTTTCAAAAGGTTCAGGGAAGCAGGTGGGGATGTGTGGTAAAGATCAATACTGGATTAAGTGTGTAGTGTTGCATATTGGGATAAAGACCTATCATCATCATCATCAACCCATTACTGTCCCACTGCAGGGCACGGGTCTCCGCCCAGAACCAAAAGGGTACTAGGTAAAATCTGCGGCGTTGGCAGAGAAAAGTTTTTGGTAAAGTTTTAAAAAGAGTAGGTACGGTTTAAAAGGAGTTGGTTGTGACCGGCACTCAATAAAGTGTACAATGTTGCGTATTATGATAAAGACCGATAATAGATAACGTCTATGGTTTGCCACAGAGAAGGTTTGAAATAAAATTTAAAAAGAATACGGTGAAAAAGTAGTTTGTTGTGCCGATACTGAGTAAAGTGTTGCGTATTGGGATGAGGTATGCTACAGAGAAGGTTTTGTTGAAATTAAAAAGACTACGGTGATAAAGCTGGTTTGCTTTGACCGATAATGCATAAAGAGTATAGTGTTACGTATTGTGATTAAGGCCGATACTAGATAACGTCTGTGGTGTTGCCACAGAGAAGTTTTGTCTTAAAATTTAAAGAGAACACGGTGAATAAACTGACTTATTGTGACCGATACTAAATAAAGTCTGTGGTGTTGTCACAGAGAAGTTTTGTCTTAAAATTTAAAGAGAATACGGTGAATAAGCTGGTATATTGTGACCGATACTAAATAAAGTCTGTGGTGTTGCCACAGAGAAGTTTTGTAATAAAATTTAAAGAGGATACGGTGAAAAAGCTGGTTTGTTGTGACCGATACTAGATAACGTCTGTGGTGTTGCCACAGAGAAGTTTTGTAATGAAATTGAAAAAGAATACGGTGAAAAAGCCAGTTTGTTGAGACCGATACTAGATAACGTCTGTGGTGTTGCCACAGAGAAGTTTTGCAATGAAATTTAAAGAGAATACGGTGAAAAGGCTGGTTAGTTATGACTGATTAAATCGTATGGTGTTGCGTGTTGTGATAAATGCTGGACTAGATAACGTGTGTGGTATTGACACGGATAAATTTTGTGTTATAATACAAAAGTCTGTAAATATATAGAGTATGTATAGATAGAGTTTTAAAGGATATCCAGAATTCTGTAAAGTGAAAAATCCATAAAAGATAGGAGTCGTAGTATTGTAAGTTTCAGTGTGTTAATTAGCGTTAGTGAATAAATACCGAAGTGTCTGTTGTAAAAATGTAATGTTGGTTAAAAAGTAGGGATTTGTAACTTATGTAAATACTGGTAAGGGACAAGGTAAAGGAGGGAATAATTTACAAAGCATAGCACAAGCGTAAGCCTGGAACGTATTCTTGGTTTCAGTAGAATCTGAAACAAATAAAATATTTTTTTTAATAATTCATTGTAACTAAATATTAAAATAAATTAAAGCAAGTTACAATATTACAATCTAGAACTACAGTGACTCAACATGTGTGTTATATAAAATAGATATTTAAAATGGTTTTGGGCACAAAATATACCAATAACTTTAACAAAACTTCAATTACTATTACCTATTTACCAGGATACCAATGGACAGTAACAAACATAGGACTTACAGTTGATAGCCAAGAAGAAAAACAATAAAACAATTAGAATAATCAATTACTGCCGTGTATTTCTGAACAATAGGTACACGCGATGTTGACGGGGGCCAGAAATAATATATCGATGCATGAAGAGACAAGACGCAGCAAGTGCCGTACTTCATTTAACTGCATCTTCCTTGGCTTCATCTTCATCTTCTTCGGCGTTATCTTCATCTTCTTCGTCTTCATCGGCTATTTTTCAGTGTTCATTCTCAGCTTCATGACTTCAACGACAGCAATATCTTCTCACTTTACACCGTAGATGAGTAAAAAACACGCACCCACTAACGCAACGTACCAATTGATTTAAACGATAAATAATTAAATCAATTAATTTTGTTTTATGCTTGCCTCCGAATGCATTTTATCATTTAGTTAAATTTTAAAGGATTTTACCCATCTGTTTTTAGTTCGCCGTTCATTTTAGGTCTTGTTTGTCATTTGTTAAATCTTCTTTTGAGTTATTTTTGTATAAATTGTGTTTTTTTTTATTTTTTTTATATTTACTTTTATTTATTTAATCAAATACATTATTAAGATTATTTATTAAAACAAAAGATAAGAATAGGTACCAACCTTTGATTCACGTAGGACCCTAGGTAATGCTGAAAAAATAACAATTGAAAATCTAACTTTAATTAGGACTGTTTTTTAATACTAATGAATAAACAAAAGGAATGCCTATTTTCCCCTTATTTGGAATAAACACTAAAATTGAGAAAAAAATAGAAAAAGCTATAAGTGAAAGAATTGAATGATTTCTGAAATGTAATCTAACCGTGTATAAAGATAAAAATGTTTTATTATACTTTTTATCACAAAAACCCTATACTCGAAAAAAAATACCTATGGAACGAAAATCCAACCTCATCTAACCTAACCATATAAAAGAAGGCAGGTTTCTGAAATAATTATTTCATTTGAAGTGACTATTTAAAAATGCTCTGTACTCTGAACATTCCTGTTCCTAAATTATTCCTAGCTAATAGATGCTGCAGTTGTTGCCAGCTCCACTGATGCTGCTCCCTCCAGAATAGCTGCAATACCGGTTACCTTCATAGTAATGTCAAAAACTCATATAATCTAGTAAAATATTATTAATTTTTCAATTCCAAATGTTTTATCGGATCATTTCAATAATGAAAACAAAATTTAGAATTTTTAAAATAAGTATTTTTAAATTTATTTTTAAAATTTAATTAACAGAACTATTTTTTTTAAACTGCGTTCCGATTAACCAAGTAACTGGTTTTTTGTCTATTCATCTTGCTGATAGAATAAGATAGACACGACGATAGACACGATGATATTAAACAGTTAATTTAAATTTTTGAATAATGAAAAAATGAAATTGAAGACGTCGTCGAAGCTCGCAGCGAAGTATCAGCTCTCTCGTGTTCTCCTGAAATTCTTACCTGCAAACAGCAGAGACGTTTGTAGCTCTTTTTTCAAGAATGTGCTCTGCTCCTCTTGAGAACGGCTACCAGCCTGTGAAAAAATATCAATATTAAAAAAATGTAAAAAAGAACACTAAAATTTAAAAAAAATCCAGAAGGATGCGTGGGAGCATGTGTAGGCGGAATATGGTGCAGGGAGGGGTGGGGGGTAGGAGGGGGGTAGCGTACGGGTGGGGCAAAATGAGGAGGTGGGTAATGGTTGAGAAGGGAGGGGAGGTACTCCACCCACTCTACCCTACCCCCCCAGGGTAGGGTGGAGTGGGTGGGGTTCGATCCATATCGGGTGTGGTCGAAAGGCTTTGTTATAGAACTGTTCGTGTACTTGGTACAATAAAATATCGCTCACAAATTCACAATCTCCGCTATAAAAAACTCATTATTTCACTAAACTAACCGATTGTTAAATAAAAAAAAAATACATGGTACTGAAATAAAAATAAAATGTTTGAAAAAATAATATCAATAAATTAAAATTAAATAGACTGATAGAGTACTTACAGTATATACAAGAAGCTCCACCCCATGGGTTCCCACGAAAATGCACCAACACTTTTCACAAACCATTTAAAAATTTCAAAAAGAAAGACAAGACCTTATTTTATTTTATTATTCGGTCACCAAGCTTTTGCCATTAATATAAAAAGAGCAATTTGTTTTAGAAATATTAATTTGTACTATTACACTTTTTTTTACTCTGATTTTTTTTAAAGTCCTAAAGCTTATAAAGTTAAGCTTAAGTCTTTATAGAGCTTTGGAGCTTCCGTGTGTTCGCGGCGAGAGAATGGTAACGACTGAGCGGGGTCGGTCGGTGGAGAGCTGCTGTGGGGTGGAGCCTCCCCAACCAATCCCCTGCCGACGCGTTGAAACTCGTTCCAGAATTTTTTGTTCCATTTCTTAATGACGTCATTATGTACTGGGAGCTATGTGCGTTTGTTTGTCTGTATCAGTTATGTTAGTAGAGGAAATTATACGATATACAAGGTTTGAATCTTATATATAAAATTCTCGTGTCACAATGTTAGTTACCGTACTCCTCCGAAACGGCTATAACGATTTTTACCAAATTTTATATGCATATTCAGTAGGTCTGAAAATCGGCTACTATCTATTCTTCATACCCCTAAGTGATAAGGATTGTTCACCCTTAACATTTTTTTTATTTACATGGCAACACAACGTTTGCCGGGTCAGCTAGTATATTTATATTATGTGATTAACCTATCACAATTTTGTACTTTTAAGGTATATTGTAGGATTAAAGAGAAATATTGTATTAAAAATATTTCTCAAATATTTTTTATCGTTATGCTTGATTATTTACACGATTTAAGCAAGATTTTTCTAAGACCTCTATGTGTATAAAGGTGCTATGCTATAAAGGCTATGAAAGATATTAAAAGCGTTTTTTTTTGTATGGGGGTCGCCATACAAGAAAACGCTATTTTTCGGCGTTTTTCGTTTTATCTATTGAACCGCAATAGGTAGCGACAACAATTTAAATTTTCACAATGCATTTAGGTAAATGGCTGACGACCCGCGCGGCGGAGTGGTCACCATACTGGTCTGATGCGCAGAAGGTCCCAGGTTCGATCCCCGGCCAGTCAGAAATCTAAACGGTGAATTTAAGTTTCTGTTTCTTGGTCTGGGTGTTTGTGTATTTGTCTCCGTGTTTGTCCATAGCACCCACGATACAGGGAATCCTAGTGTGGGGCTGTGAGTGTAGAAAGCGTAATAAAAAATGATTATTGTGAAGTTAAAAATATTAAAAATTATGTTATGATAATAAATTCTGAAAAAAAAAATGTGGTGTGGTACCCTCCGTGTTTTAGTGAGAGTTCGAAATGCACCTGGGGCCTACCACCATCTTTTAAAACCCATCATAGTTCAGAAAACTTTTATTTCAATATTGCATCAACATTATTTTGTTTTTTACCACGACCTCCTTAAAACAGTATAATATTCCGTCACACGCAGTTGAACAAACTTAATTGTATAAAAACCAACTGAATTGTCATATTTTGCTTCAAAAGTTAAATTTCCTGCAAAAAAGAATGAATATTGTCGACCGACATAACACAAAACTGCTTATTGTAATGTTATAAATACAATCTTACTTTAACGTTGTCGTGGTACGAAATTTCAATGTATGATTAAAATAATATTGTCTTAAGAGATGGTAGTAACCCCTCTGGTTAATTATTTATTTATTATTGTTTACGGTCAGCTCTCGTTTTTAATTCTATTGATTTTTGTGAGATATCTCTATATCTTTACCTTTCTTCCTCGTGTAACAAACAGCTTATCAATATTCAGAATTAATTATGTTTATTTCTTTGTACCTATTTAAAAAAATATGAAAATAAATTCGAATTTTTATTTATTACCTAAGTGTAGATTGCTTCATAGATCATGTGCGTGTGTGAATGTGGGTGTGTGTATGTATGTGTGCGGCAAGACGAGTTAGGTAACTCGTCATAATTTTCATGTAAAAATAAAAAATAGAAGGGATAACACTATGTACTGTTTTCCTTTTATTGTTTTAACACTTTGTATTTAAACATTTTTGAGATTTGTGCTTAAATCGAAAATCTGGAGGTGCATTTGGAGAAACCGCAAATTGATGTTCGTAAAACAAACGTAAATAAAACGGTTTTGCTATTTACCTTATTGATTTTTAATGGTTTGCACATTGATGGCGACTAAGGTGACTGGCTTTAACCTGCAGCTTCGCTCTCAGTCAGAAGTTTTGATCTAAACTTCGGGAACGATATGTGTGTCGGAATAAAAAGTACCTACTTACTCGATGTCCTTTTATGACCAAAGTTTCATGACAATCAGTAATGTAGTTAATGTGTGAAGAAACACACTTACATTAGCATTTATAATTTTAGTTAGGATTGAGCTGATTTTATGAGCAAGAACATTATAAGTAAGTAAACATTCCGTGCAATACGCAGAGCCCTGCCTGCAGCACGTGTATGTAGTAAACGGCCTAAGCTACTTGGGGCCAGTCGACAGCTGGATGGGTGACTACCAGTGGCTAAAATTTAAATGCAGTTCCGTGCTTTAGAGGATACATTAAGCCATCGATTCCTGTTTTTATCATAAGATAGCAGTCGTTCTAATTTGTCAGAGGTCTTAAGGTTTGGGTAAATGGACGGCTTGATCACTAACTATTAACTTTATTGGAATACTAGTGGAATACGCTCCAGGCTTCCCCAATTGTGGGGACCTAGGCCTAGCAGTGAGAATCAAAAGAGTTTTCAACAAGCACCGATGACAAAACTACTTTTATTTATCATAACTATTATTGAAACATGGGCAAGAAATGTAGAAATAATTGATATGTGTAGTAATTTGAAATGTGATAACGTGTCTAACGTCAGGGTGTGTGGTATTAGAAACGAAGAAACGATGCTTCGTTTGAAGTTATTTGAAAACGAGTGCGCCTTGTTGAAACATGGATGTTCAGTTGGTGACAACGATGGTAAGTTTTGTACCTTTACCATGAGTTTTTACGTTTGTACAAATATAACTGTTTTGGTATTTGTTTACGTATTTACCCATACAATTTCCAATCAGCGTCCCTAGCGGATTATATCAGAACTTTATACTACAGACAGTAACGTAACATTAAATGTCTAAATTTACAAAATGGCGCTTTATGTTTTGTCTCTCTTTTTTGCGAATATACAAGGTAGAAAAAAAGACACTTACTTATTGTTACGTTTACTCAGTCTACTGAAGCAAACGGAACAGAATAATGGATTGAGTAAACGTAACGTAAAATTGTGGGATTTTTTGAAAACTCATGGTAAAGGTACTGGTGTATAAACTGTGCTTAAACTGGTGTATAAACCGAAGTAACAAATGTATTTCCCACTTCTTTCGTTTCTACCGCTTTTTGGGTACATCGCCACCGCCGAATAACGTTGCTTTATGATCTTATGCTATTTACTTGTTCAAAAAAGGCCCTTTTAATTCGGTCAAAATAATTTTAATTCTTTAACACAAAAAAAAGAAATATTTACTGAAATATATTTTGTAAATAAGTCAGTATGATTTTCCGGATGACGGAAAACTTTTTTGAAGTTTGGATTTAATTATTTGCTTGTAAAAAGATATTTTTAATAATAGATATATAAGGTGTTTTTAATAATTTCAAAACAAACTCGTGCATCATTACAAACCTTCAAAATACATTTTGTACTAACAAACGAATCACAGTAAATTGGAAATGCCAAATAAGAGATTAATAAAATATAATTAAAGTTGCAGCAGTCGTGTGCAATGGACCGACGAATTGATTTTTCATTTTAATATCTTCCAGTGTATGGATTAATAAGCATGGAGTACTGCGGTAGAGTCCTAACGAGAAAACGAATTACTGATGAAGTTGTTATACATAAAACAGAAAGTATAGAAGAATTATTGGCAAAAAATGTCAATGATACAAAAGACAGGCATGCAGATATAAGTCCTAATGATGATAATGAATCTCAGGCAATAAGTGAAAGGTGTAAAAATGATTGCGATAGTTCAGTAAAAGATAAAATTTGTGGTATCAGGCAAGATGGTGAAGGATACAGAGTTAGACTATTTGAAAGCAAATGCCAGTTGGAGCAATATAACTGCGACGCCAACGTCTTCTTTACACGTACAGATATGTTCATATGTGACAGCACTTTTCAAGCTCCACAAAGTAGCATTAAAACTGTTAGTGCTGAGATAAAAACTCCACCAAATACTACCAACAACACTACGATTATTAAAACGAACGCTAATGTGGGCGTAGATTCAAAAACGTTTAAAAATTTAATAGTTATCGATAATTCAGTGATAGGGCGTACGAATAACGCGAACGAAACTATCGATAACTTTTTCGCAGCGACACACGTTCTGGATTTACCGATAAAGCAAATAGACGAAAAGGACTTGAAAACTCGGAGAATGAGGGTACAAATTTTCGGGCCGGTGAAAGTTTTTAAACCGTGGATCACCGTTCCCAAAAAGATTTATGTCGATCGCTTCCACACACCTACTTTGTCCACATGTTATCATAAATGTCCTACTGTAAGTATTCTTGTTTCCTTATTTTACCCGACAGTGAAAGATAATCTTTTTCAAACGTATATACATGTACGTATGTACATATGTATTATACGACAGATTATAACATATGAAGTGTAGTTGGATTCGTCTAAACTGTGGGAGTAGCGTAGGCTTATTTCTAAGCATTTGATCTTTATGGTTCTATACCTAAAAGGTTAAAACGGAAGTCTATTACTAAGCTTCCAAATATGTGCGTCTTACAGGGCTCTATTTCTAAAACTGCAATAGATAGAGACTTGATTTTTTTACAGAGTAGGGATGTATGAGTATAATTGTGACCGCTATAACAATATATATCAAAAATAAAAATAACATAAAAGCAAATGATTCCTCACTTAAATAAACTGTTCAGCGATTTCGCTGTTTTATTAAACCGCAATAAGCAGACAGTTTAAAATTCACAATGCTTTTTATGACTGCTATAGGGCTGGCTGCTACGGCTGCTATATCAAATACTAAAAATAATAAAACAAAATGGTAGTACGGAACTCTCGTTATGAGTGATCGACTCGCATTTAGCTAATTATTTTCCTTTTATAACATTTTCTACCTACATGAGTTCTTAGATACAATATTAGCGGTACAGAACCACAATAGGTCTGTGTACGGAACCCTCGGCGTGAAAGTTCGATTCGCACTACTACATTATTTTCTTTTAATAGCACTTTTATACCTTTTAGGTATGTTCTTAGTTCCAAAAATAAGAAAAGTTAAGGAATACTTCTTGTATTCTTCCAGAAATGCCCGGATACATACGCGCCGGTGTGCGGAGTGCCCGGCATTAAGGCCAGGGAGCCGTCCATCATGTTCCAAAACCACTGCTACATGGACGTCGCTCAGTGCAAGATGTTCTGGGAGAATAAGAGCGAGACAGCAGCAACTTCGTGTTAGTTTTGAAAAGAATTGGTTTTTTTTAAGTGAAAACTTCGTTATACGTTGTGCACTTTATGTGATGGGTATAAAATGTTAAATTGGCGTTTCCTGATCGAAAATTCGTAAGACGAAAGCAAACTGTAAAAGTCGAGATATCATTTGGTGTCTGCTTAGAAGAAATTCGTCAATAACACCCGTTTCATTTTTTATTTATTAAATTTTATTATTCTGGTTATTTTTCGAATGTTTGCACTTCTGTACCCCTACCATGAGTTTTTACGTTTTGACAAATATGACGGTTTTGGTATTTGTTTACGTATTTACCCGTATAATTTCCAATCAGCGCCCCTAGGGGATTGTGTCAGAACTTGGAAATAGTATGGGCCAATACGTAAACAAATACCAAAACAGTCATACTTGTCAAAACGTAAAAACTCATAGTAAGGGTACTGAACACAGCAGCGCTTAACACTGCTGTTATTAGGCAGATATAGGTGTAGCGCTGATGCTGCCGGAGTCTTTGGATATTTGGGTTGGGGTGACAATGCATGATTAGCTAATTAGCTAATGACGTTATTTAAAATCTAAAAATAAAATACGACGACTAAAGAAGGCGATCCAATTATCCATCCTTATGATATAGGTATCAAATGAAACGGTTTCCTGAGAAAAGCACGAAAATGACGTTACTAAAGTTACTTTTTTAAAAACATTTTATATTGATGTAAGTAGTAATTTTTTTCTTTCCCATTTTCAGCCTATATAGAATGTTCCTTTCTATTTTGTCTCGGAGACCAGCTGAACGGACTGTACCGGTTCCTTCCCTTGATAAAGACTCTACAACACATGGGTCGACTAAAGAAGAAGGGTCGTTTTAGGTACAAGCTGAGGAACATGAAGTTCCTCAATGAATTGGCTATTAAGGAACCGAAACTTATGGGATAGCATTAAATATATGAATTATAAAGTACGTGATTATTTGTCATTGTCGTCAACCCATTACAGCTCTGCTTGTCTTACAGCTTTGCTTTGGTTCATAGAAGGAGCTACTCTGGCCTAATACGTATAGAAGTGGTAGACTTCACATACACTTAAAATTTTTATAAAGAACTAGCTGTGGCCCGCGGTTTCACCCGCGTTAAAAATATCTACCAATATCATAAACAAAAAAAATCGTCAAGACTAAATGGTCTTTGAAATTTGCCTCCCGGGGCCTAATTTAATTTCAAGATCTTCTCTTAGGATATATAAAACAAAAACGCAATTTTTGCCGGTTAATGTTTAGTTATTCCATGTCAGATTTTTTTGTTATACCACGTTTTATAATAACTTCACGAAAACGTGGTCGAATGGAATAGTCCGTGGATATGTCCGGCAACTGCCGCACATGGCCATCTGTAATCAACCCCAGATAGGATTAGATATTCCTACCTGAGGTCGGCCACAGATGCGCCGCTACCCCTGAGCACTAAGCTGGAACGCCTCGGAAAAGTCTGTCTCCCTTACCACACCCTTCAAACCGGAACACAACAGCGCCTCACACTGCTGTTATTAGTCGTCACCTCGTTTTAAGCTACCTCTCCACTAATTTTCAGCCAAATCAGTTCAGCCATTCTTGAGTTATAAATAGTGTAACTAACACGACTTTCTTTTATATATATAGATAAAGTATAGATTTTCTTAGCGCTTGATTGAGACTTCTGAGGTGCTCTTCTTCAAGAGGTTGAGCTTACCACGGTCAACAAATAAGTTTGGCAATACAGCGAGGCAATGCTCCATTGTCTTGGGTAAACAACTGGCTCGTATACTTTATTTATCATTTTAGTTATATATAGGATACTGTAAATATTTTATATTGTAAATCTTGAGAATTGTTTTTTTAATCTCAGGACTGCAGGTTTCTTCATTATATTTACAGTTAGCGTAAAACCAAGGGATAATTAATTTCTACTACGAACATAGCTTTGAAAAATCAGAGGTACATTCCTGGGATTCGAACGGGTTTCTTATAATGATAGCAATGCGGGGTGCGAGTATCCCTAGGGCGCGAGTAGTGCGAGCCCTATCAATTGCGGTATGCGGTGAGTTGCCTGTAAAGCGCAATAAACATTACGTAGTAACACCAAAGTTTACACAACTTTGAGGTTATTTTTATAATATAGGAGAAGCAGACGAATATGCAGACCACCTGATGGTAAGTGGCTACTGCCGCCTATGGACATGTGTAATCAACCCCAGAAAAGATTAGATTCCTACCTGAGGTCAGCCACACACGCGCCGCTACCCCTAGAGACAAAGTTTAAATGTCTCGGAAGAGTAGGTCTAACCTTACCACACCTTTCAAACCAGAACACTGCAGCGCTTAATTATTAAACAGGTAATTTATTTGTCATCTAACCATTATATCTCTTAATAATATGAATATCCCTTAATAATATTAATATAATATTAATATCCCACAGCTGGGCAAGGGTTTCCTTTTATAATGATAGTAATGAGGGGTGCGAGTCCCCTATTAACCGCGGTATGGGGTGAGTCGCCCGTATCGAGCGATATGCACTAAGCAGTAATAGTTAATACGTAGCTTTGATAATTTTATAGAACTTTAGATGTGTACGTAATGATCTCTTCCTTCAAAAATATTGTAAGTTTATTCATCTTTATGTGTGTCTAAGGCACTTACACAGAGAATCTTAGTGGGCTGTAAGTGTAGATAAAAAATAACATTCATCTTTTAAAGGAAGTGGTGAATTTCTCATTTAATAAAAGGCAGTGAAAGCCAAGTGGTATTAATTGATAATAATTTTTCCAAGTTATGTGCGTATTAAAAACGAATTAATACTTGCTTAAACGTTGAAGAAAGTACTCGTACGACTCTATAAAAATGAAATACATTTACTATCGTTAACATAGATTATTAAATCAGAAATCCGAAAAATCAAAGCAAAACTCAAGAAGACGCAACATAAGTGGCAAAGGACAGTCAATAGGTTTAACCTTCAAACCCTTCGGTTGTTCAGAATAATTTTATTTTACTTCCAAATTCTAAAAACGTTTCCCCGAAGTACTTATAACCCAAGACAACACGCAAATGTCAAACCAATTTAGCTAATAAGAATTGTATGAAACGATTGGAAAAACCATGGTCGTGAATTATGCGTTAGCTATGGGTAATGCCATTGTAAGTTTGTTAGTATATCAATCGTAACGTAATACTCTCTGGGATTTTTCCTGTCGCGCATATTTACGTCTGCATACATCTTATCGTGTCACACGCGTGTGTCACACAGGTCGCGAAGAGACTGTAGTGATAAGGGGCGCATTTCCTGTCATGCGTGTTTACTGTTTACGCCTGTACGCGCGACCCACCCGTATGTGTAACACTTGCATCCTATCGTTTCTTACGCACACGCGTACGGGTTCGAAGAGACTGCAGCGATAAGGGGCGCTTTGCTTGTTGCGCGTGCTTCGCCTGCATGCGCGATTTACCCACACGAATGCCACTTTCATCTCATCGTTTAATACGCACACACACGTCGAACACGGGTCCCAAAGAGATTGCAGCGATAAGGGGCTTTTTCCTGTTGTGTGTGTTTGTGGCTGCATGCGCGACCAACCCGCACGTGTGCCATTTGCAACTTATCGTGGCACATGCACGTCACACGCTGGTCGCGAAGAGACTGCAGCAGTGAGGGCGATTTTCCCGTCGCGCGTGTTTGTGCCTGCACGCGCGACCGACCCGCACGTGTGCCATTTGAAACATATCGTGGTACATGCACGTCACACGCTGGTCGCGAAGAGACTGCAGCAGTGAGGGCGCTTTTCCCGACGCGCGTGTTTGTGCCTGCACGCGCGACCTACCCGCACGTGTGCCATTTGCAACTTATCGTGGTACATGCACGTCACACGCTGGTCGAGAAGAGACTGTACCAGTGAGGGAGCTTTTCCCGTAGCGCGTTTGTGGCTGCACGCGCGACCTACCCGCACCTGTGCTACCTGTATCCTATCGTTTCATACGACCACGCTCGTCGCACACCGGTCGCGGAGAGACTGCAGCGATAAGGGGGCGTATATCTTGTCGCTCGTGTTTACGACTGCACGCGCCTCCCATCCACATGTGTGCCACTCACATTCACTTAAGTATAAGGGCTTTACCGGTCGCGCGCGTTGACAAAAAAACAAAAACTTCAACTGATTAATAATATAGCCTTTGTTATTCATAGTTTAAATGAATCCAACTACATCTCATAAATAGTCATGGATTTTGGGCGGCGGTGTATAAAAACATATAGAAACATAGGTACATATTGTTATTAAAATTGAAAGAAAAACAGTATTCTTAATGATTTTATTATAAAAGATTTATTCTTATCTAAGAATAATTGTAGGAAAATAATGATCTGGGATTTTATTGGAAAATATCCTGTAGGAGTTACAGGAGGTACACTTGAGTGGGTTAATACGTCGCCTAGACTACGATGTTATTATCTGGGGTAGCGGCGCAAACATCCTGCCGGGCTGACATCAATAGGATATTAGGGACAATATGACCTTTTATAATAATAAATCATTTCTATTGCCTCCAGATCGTACTAATACGGATTTTGTAGATACTCGACTAATTATCTATTATTTGTCGCGAATAGGTATAAGTAATTGGAGTAAGAAGTATATTTTTTAGGGTTTAACCCAAGGGCAATTGGAACCCTATTACTAACTCTCCGCTGTCTGTCTATCAAAGGGCTCTATCTCGTGAACCGTAATAGCAAACATTTAAAATTACAGAGTATGTTAAAGGGTGGCCTCTTTAAAATAAATATAAATGTGAATTTGATGGTACGGAACCCTCCACGTGCGTGTTTGAATTGAACTTGGTCATTTTTTATTATAGAAGTAATAAACGAACACGCAATTCACCTGATGTTAACTAGCCACTTCCGCTCATGGACATCTGTAATCAACTCCACATAAGATTAGAATCTTATCTGAGGTAGGCCAACTGCGCCACTGCCCTTGAGGATTAAGCTTTTTAACACACACCTTTTAAACCAGACAAAGCAACGCTTAACACTGCTGTTATAAGGCAGACATAGTTGAGGCGGTGGTGCCGTGGGAATAGAATCACAAAGGGTTCTACCAAATCCTCATCCCCAACATCATATCTTCTATCTTTATCTTTATTCTATTTTTACCTTATCTCCATCTTTATTCCAATTTTAATTTTATTATACGCATTCGTAAGTAAAAGATCTTATCTTTGTGATACCGATACATACATTACAAACGTACATTGATATCAATGATATATTAAAACTATAGATACATTACATGCCCACTAAACAAAACAAAAAAGTGAGCAAAACACGAGCGCATCTGTAATCAACCCCAAATAGGATTAGATATTCCTATCTGAGGTCGGTCATAGATGCGCCGCTACCCCTGAGGACTAAGATGGAACGCCTCGGAAAATGATGTCAACCATACCACGACCTTCAAACTAGAATATAGCAAGGATTACGCTGCTATTATGAGGCAGAAATAGATGTGGCGGTGGTGCCGCCGGAGTCGAACCACAAAGGGTTCTTCAAATCAATATCGTTGCAAACATACAAATACATTTAGCCCCAAACACATGTTTCGTATGCACTTAAATATAATTAATTCGCTATTCATGCTAGTTCTGGCATGCACGGTAATTAGTGTAAAAGCTGTGCTCCAGACCGTCTCAATTTCACGAGATGTGTCTATTATCTAATTCAGTGAATCGAACTTAGTTGCTTTCACAAGACTTGACTGCGCCTTTGCTAATGGTAAAGTTCATTAGGAATGGCAAACCTACTGAATAACTGACTTACATGTTTGGTTTAATGTACTAATTACAATTATTAACGTCATCAACCGATTAGCGTCGCACTGCTGGGCATGAGTCTTCTCTCAGAATGGGAAGGATTAGGTTAGTCCATTGCGTGGCCAAGTGCGAAATGGTAGACTTGTCAGGTACTATGCAGGTTTGCTCACGATGTTTTCCTTCACCGTATAAGCAAGTGATAGTAATTAGTTTCTAATACGCACATAACTTTGAAATATCAGAGATACGTGCCTGGGATTTGAACCTCCGATCCTTCGATCAAGAGGCAGAGTTTCTGAATCACTAGGCTATCACTGTAATAATTACTAATACAACATTATTATTTAATACAACATTATGTTAAAATCCGACAAGCGCTGTAGGGTCCGAAAAACATTAGTCTCTGAAGTGGGGTAAGTAAAATTTAAAATTAAAACCTACACCAGGTTTAAATAACCAATTTAAGTTGACGTTCTTTTGTAACGAGGTAAAAGTATTTCACAATCTTTATTGTATATATGACGCATGGATATCCAAAAATCGAGGATCTTTTGTAAAAATACTTAATACTTCTAACGAAATCAATAAGTATGTGAGATATAACGGATGACGGTGGAGTTTAAAGACGACAAAATACAGTTACGCTGTTGGTTCACTGCATTGGTCACCGAGCCGATACCGATAATTAATGACAGCGCCGAAGTAGCGTACATACATTTACTATAGCAGCTTGTCCACCGCACGCCCGTCACCCGAGCATCGTCATCCCGGCCGCCGATATTTTGAGTAGATCGGCGTGAACGCTAGATCGGCACCGAGTTTTTATCGGGCAGATGTGCCGGCAATATAGACACGTTGGAACTTGTCCATACACTGTCGTCACACGCCGCTATCGATCTAACAAAGTAAACCGCCGATATCGGTCGCGGTGGAGAAACTATCGCCGTCACGACATATTAAAATCGGCCCCAAAATAATCTCGTTCTAAGTATCGGCTCGGTGACGGTGCAGTGGACAAACAGCCTTAGGATCTATTCACATTCACACACTCCCCGACGGACACTTCGCCCCTTGTCATTTTCACGCTTTGTCGCACACACATCACTTTGTCGCTGTTCACACTGAGCGACAAGAGCGAGTTTTGTTCATATTAGGTCAGACACACAGCTTGATTGTAACTATAATTTGAACAGCAATACTTGTCAGATGTGAATGGGGTCTTAGTATGTTTATTTTAAAACGAATGTTATAGAATAACGATGAAGTGGAAGAAATTATCTATTACCTTTAAACAAGGAAACATCAGCACTTACTCCTGCTGTTATTGGGCAGAAATAATTGTGAGTTATATCCGGAACCACAAATCACTCTACCATCTACAAGTCTTTATACTTATCAACAGATTGCCATAAAAATAACATAATTGCCACCCAATTAAGCAATTTACCTTAAGCTCCGTGTAGACGGGCCCCGTACTCGCTAACCCCTCATATTGATGCTAATTAGTCGTGTCGACAAGCGTGTCTCAATTAGGGGTATAAATACGGCTTAACTTCCCTCGACATAACATTTTACTGTACACTTTTCGATGCTGCCATAAGCTTTATTAGAAGTGATTTTTGATGTTGGCTCCACGTTTTATTTTTTTAATGTAGGTGGCAAATAAGGGAGGTTACATATAGCGTCCGTTTATGACGGTTGTCAGTGCCGATGATTGCCACCTACTGTCGTTGACCATTGAATACTACAGTCGGCAACCGTCGACTGTCGATTGCGGCAATATCAACATAAGGGCGGTGGGCAGGAAATTCGGGTCTCAAGGATATCCTCTTTGCCCGGGCAGATTCTCAGGTGGTCAAATGCCCCCTGGATTTGTAATATTTATTCATAATAATAGAATGTTATTTAAAACATAATATAATGAACAAGTATCAAAAATAGACCAACCCCACTGTTAAGTGTGTGGTTCGGTACTTGTCGCGTCGTTACCGAGCGGACGGTCGGCCCCCTGATGGTCGGGGGTCACCAACATTGTAGTAGCTTATTGTCGCTCGTATGTTACCTCCCTTAGTAATTAATCCATTTGATGGTTAGCGGTCACCCATCACTATCACCCAAGGACTCATACCATGCCATATAAGTGATGACTCCAGAACCGAATCACAAATTACTCTACCATCTCATTATTAAATGGACCCAAGCGCAGCAGTGGAGACTTCTAATTTTAATAATAATTTATGTCGACAAAATGTTATTAACTTAATATGAAATTTATAAAAAAAACACTATTAACTTAAGCACTAAAACAGTAACAACTATTCGGTACAAAAGGCATTGTCTACCGCGTTAGGTGTTACCCTCTATTACCTAATACCAATTGTCTGTACTAGTGTTATAGTATTGTTAGGAGTGATGGTAAGAGTAAAAAAAAATGTGAGCCGTCACGGGACGCCTGGCAGATGTGAAACATCGACATTATTTTGTAAAAGTAATATGCAGAAAAGAACATATTGTGATAGGAACTAAATATGTCATAATGATAAAATAAAATATTACGTTTTTTTTCCAGATAACGATGACTATTTATTGAATTCGATTGCGCATGGCGACGCGTCGCCACACCGTACACACTACTGCATATAGACTGTATATATATATACCATCGTATTGCGTGGCGCCACGGCATGCGTCGCCACGCCAGAAATCGGTTTTACGTGCGGCTATAGATGTTTCACATCAAAACTTTAACTATCAAATGCGGGTATTAACTAAAAGTGGGCGTATAAAAGGGCACTGTAGATCGTCTACTGAGTAGTTATTTTCCGATCTTTGTAAATAACTTTACTCTGCCAGTTTGTTACTCATTTCCGTTTAAATCGGGTTTCTGTTCATTTATTTAGAAAAGTTCTCAAATTATAAAAAGTTGTTTTTAAATAATTTCCTGACGATATTCCTAACAATATTGTCAATCAATAATAGTCCGAATACGAATAATTTCGATGCCAAAATGTATTTTCATGGAATATTACAGTCCGCGTGGATTGTGCCTTACGAGAAAATATTGTAGTTTCTATAAGTAGACTTAAATTAATTCTATGAAGTTGAGTTTTCCAATGGAAATTGCCGTAACGAGCATAAGCCGTTCGCAAGTTCTTAATGCGATGCTTTTAGTAAAATGTGCGGAGGAGTAAAGAGCTTACTTACGAGTAGTTGATAATTTTGTATATTAATGTACATTCTGAAAAACCCTCTGTGGTTCGACTCCGGCGGCTTCACCGCTACACCTATTTCTGCCTAATAACAGCAGTGTTAAGCGCTGTTGTGTTCCGGTTTAAAGGGTGTGGCAAGGCAGACATAGTTTTTCGGGGCGCTCCAGATTAGTCCTCAGAGGGAGCGGCGCATCTGTGGCCGACCTCAGGTAGGAATCTAATCCTATCTGGGATTGATTGCAGATGTCCATGAGCAGCAGTAGCCACTACCAGGTGGACTGTATGGTCGTCTGCTACTCTATATTATAAAAAAATATTACCGTTATCGTTCAGGAAAAAACCCTATAGGTACCCAATAGTTGGACTACATACATTATATTTATGCATACTAGGTCTTTCCATGACTTGCCCATAAACACATGTCTAAAATGGCATAGAAGAATGGGTGGGTATAAACTCATTCTGTTACCATTATACAATTTTTCTTACATTCATTATGTATACGAGTTAACACAAAAAAATGTCCAATAAAAATGACCTCCCGTGTTTATGACAGGGCGTACTACAGAGGGATCAAGCTGAATTTCACTGGAGTTTTACTGATGCCATATTGTCCATGCTCTTTGCAATGTTCGAGCCACACTATAAGAAATATGTATTTAGTGTAAATTCCTCATAAAATTTATGGAACCGTTTTGCATGTTGAACAAAAATATATAAAATTAACAAATTTAACAAATATTTAAGAAAATGTTTTGTAGCCACAGAATAGTCACTTCAGTATTTATTTTTAAATACCTTCAATGTACATTGCATTGCAAAACAACGGTATAAAATATGAGAATTATTTGCACTGAAATCTCAGTTGAAATGTAATATCCATAACATTTTGAGCGAATTCAGAATTCTCGCTCAAACTCAATATTGAGAAAATTTTGGCTACTAAAATGATATTCAAAATGAATTCAGGAAACCGAAAATGCATGTTGAAATTAAAGGTATTTTATATCAATAATACCACGGTTCGGTTGCTTTAAAGGTATTGAATGATATCGAGAGCCAACTTTATTGGAAAATACCTGTGATTTCTGTTGATTTTACGACATCAAAGCTAGTTGTATTTACGCTCAGAGAGCCAACATGTATGCACTGCGGTCAGGTGGCCAGGCTTTCCGTAAGAAATCCTGGACATAAATAAATAATTAAAAAAAAATATAAATAGGCTATTGATTTAGGTTAAAACAACCTGTAATGATACGATGATGTTATGTAGGTTAGTAGTTACGATATACTTTTGGTTTCGGGCCTATAAAACAGTAATTTGATTCCTCCTCCTCCTTGAATCGTTTTCCTCAATGCTGAGGATCGTGGTCTCCATTAGTCATCTTTCTCTTTATGATCTGGCGCCATCTGCTTCTATTTTTGGCTATGTGTAGAGCATTGTATACCATAGTGTCGAGATATGTGCGGATTTGGTCAGACCAACGCATTGGACTGCGCCCCCGGGGCCTCTTGCCCTCAACTCAACTTGATAATACATATATTTAATTTCGGGATTTTGACCAAGAAATATACTTAAATAAAATACGTACTGCCGGTTTAGAGGCTAGTTTATTAATAATTAAAATGTCTTTCAATGGCGACTGGGTGGCATCATTCGAAGGCACATACCACTGAGCTTGCAAGTTACATTAGATAGCTCTGTACCGTTAGTATGAGTTTTTACGTTCTTACAAAAATGACTGTTTTGGTATTTGTTTACGTACTTGCCCATACATTTCCAATCAATGCCCCTAGCGGATTGTATCAGAACTGATCGGAATAGTGTAGGAAATACGTAAACAATAACATAAACAGTCATTTTTGTAAAAACGTAAAAACTCGTACTAAGGGTATTGGAAGGTCGGTGTAGCCACGGATATATATCGTATATCGTTTTGTCGAAGTCTCTAGTGGCCTAAGAGCAGGCATGTTTTTGCTTCTATTGTAAATTGCCTACTGTTGTTGTATTTTTTATGTATATTTGTATATACTGTAAATTACTTTATTAGTGCAATTTGTTACTTAAGGATTAGCGAAAAATGCTGAAAGAAGTCACGAGGTCGATTTTGATAAAAACTAAAACTGCGTCAATAATTTTTTTTTAATCTGTTTCCCTAGCCGAGAATCGAACCAGTTCATTTTGAAGAAAAAACACGCTGTATTATTCCATCACCGTATAGTGTCGCGTATAAGAACCAAATTCTGGGAAGTAACGATAACACACAAACTAAAGAAAAAATCAATTATACTTTTTTATAGCCTCCGCCAAACTGCTAGTCCGCTCTGAAGTTGTTGCGAGCAGGTGTAGTCATACAATTTACAATGGCGACGCGATTCATTTCAGTTTTACGCGGACTATACCTTTGCTTATAGTGTCTGATATAATTGATTATTAAGTGTCTCAGTAATACCATGAAAGTTGGTGTAACTACATTCATGAGATGTCGCTGTCGATGTCGGTAGTGTAGTTATTGATGTTTGTACAAAGGGGGACGGCTGTCCATGCTTTGTTAGTAGCTCAAAGGGATTATTAATTTTCACCTCTCTACCGTCTGTTTGGGCATTGATTCCCATTGAAATGTAATACGTGGCAGATACGCTTTGTGCGACCCGTTCACTGTGTTGTAGCTTCATAAAGTGTATGTGTGGTGTGGGTGTATGTATGGACGTACTACTCGTATGTGCATGTAACGTATGTGTTAATATTGAATTATTTGAGGGAAGCAATATTGTAGGGAAGTAAATATGTATTACTGTTGTTCACTTTATGTGATAGGGGAACGTTCACACTACTTGTCTTTAAAAATATAGACGAATATAGAACCTTATTTAAACAAAATCTTTCTACACTCACAGCCCCTCAATAGGATTCCCTGAGTCGTGGGTTCCATGGACACACACTAAGAGGAACACACAGACATTTAGACCCAGAAATAATGTCAAAATGTTCTGACATAAATTTCCTAGACTAGAAAAAAGTTATAAAAGAAAATTTGTTAATTACTTTTGATCTACTGTCGTTACTACCTTCGTTATTTTTGGTTCAAAAGTTGTAGATAATTTAGTATCAGACGATAATTATTGTTACTTCCCTGTGCGACGAACAATAATCTTTCTTTTAATTTTATCTTTAAACCTTTTTCGACGAATCGAGTAAATTATCTACACCCCTTTTGCAAGACTATAGCCGAGGGATAAAAGCTACGACACCCCATCTTTTTAGGTTTTCACTACCCTCTTATTGACTATCTAAAAACAAAATTGCGTCCTCTGACTTTTATAAATCTCAAATGTAATTTTACTATTTATTACTTTTTACTAGCAACAACTAGTAAAAAGTAATGACTAGTAAAAAGGTCCATAATACAATAAACGGATCATTGGAGCACTTCGATTATGCCAACACGTATGTGTGATATCGTAGGCTTTCAGGCTTTTAGCCCATTTTTCCCGCAAGAGGAAATTTTAATGAAGTTATTTCAGAGTGTCCATTATGGCATAGCCATTAATGGCTTTATTCCGTTATTGAGTTGGAATTTTGTTGCGTACTTGATAAATTAAACTATTTTTTGTCTTGATTCCACTTGTTTATTGCTATTACTGAGGCTAATTACAATTTCTTTGATTATTGCTGCTTATTACAATTTCTTTAAAGTCGTTACAAGTTGTTACACGTTCTGTCCTATCGCCATTTTTTTTCTTCCTTTCTTTAACCTCGCATTTCCGCTCCTTCCGCCCACAGACCTCAAATTGTGTCAAAACCACAGATGCGTAATAGGCGTGAACAATTTAATTACCTCTTTTTTATATTCAAGTAGCAAATGACCATGCAGTTCACTTGAGGTAAGTGGAAACTGCTGCCCATGGACGTCTTTAATAATGTTCTTGTCATGGACATGCAAGATGTGGAATGAACTTCCTCAAAAAAATACAAAAAAATCCGAAAAAAATACAATATTTTTTCTTGTCAAAAGTCAGAGATTTTACAGATATTTTTATATTCACGATAAATCCTTTTCCATTTGCGTATTGAATTGGTAAAAGGGTTGTGCATAACGGAAAATATGTCCGTTAATCCGAGTTTTCGTTTGAACAAATGGAATTGAAAATACAAAGAGTAAAAGTACTTCTTTGTTCAAAAATAGGACTAATAAAAACGCCACTTTGAAAAACAATATGAAAGGAACAGCTTAGTTTTTGCATTTAATTTAATTTCGCGTTGCAGAGGAATCACCTTGCCAGTCTGACTTGAAGAGAGTTTCGGGTTCGATCTTTGTCCAAGGACTAATGAAAAATTTATATTTCTGTACCCTTTCCATGAGTTTTTACGTTTTGACAAATATGACTGTTTTGGTATTTGTTTACGTATTTGCGCATACAATTTCCAATCAGCACCCCTAGCGGATTGTATCGGAACTGTAGTGTGTCAGTAACATTAAATGTCTAAATTGACAAAATGGCGCTTTATGTCTTGTCTCTCTTTTTTGCGAACATTCCAGGTAGACAAAAAGGCTTGAGCACTTACTTATTGTTACGCTTACTCAGTCTACTGAAGCAAACGGAACAGAATAATGGATTGAGTAAACGTAACGTGAAATTGCGGGATGTTTTGAAAACATCTTACAAACATGGTAAGGGTACTGGTCTGGGTCTTGGTCTGGGTGTTTATGTATTTGTCTTTATTTGTGTGTATGCTAGCTACGATATACAGAAACTTAAGTAAGGTTATAAGATGTAGAAAGCGTTTTTGTAACTAAAAAAAAAACGAATTTTACGTAACTGGCATACAGATTTTGAAGGCTGTAGAACCATGGTAGAACCCTTTGTGGTTCGACTCCGGCAGCACCACCTCCACACCTATTTCTGCCTAATAATAGCAGTGATAAGCGCTGCTGTGTTCCGTTTTGAAGGGTGGTAAGGGAGACATACTTTTCCGAGGCGTTCCAGCTTAGTCCTCAGGTCTAGCGGCGCATCTGTGGCCGACCTCAGGTAGGAATATCTAATCCCATCTGGGATTGAATACACATGTCCATGGGCGGCAGTAGCTACTTACCATCAGGTGGACTGCATCCTCGTCGGTTACTCCCATATTATAAAAATAAAAGATTGCTACGCAGATTGCTACGTTTCTACGGGCCGCTACGGATGCTACAAGATACTTATGCTAAGATATGCTACGGCGTAGCGCATTGTCAACTTACACTACGTTTTATTTTATTCGAATAAGTTTGTCAAAGTACTGCTATTAATAGTAATAAAAGAATTTGCAAAGAATAATTTTATTGTTATCTAATAAGATTATTGTATTAAGACGGAGTATTAGTAACCGAATTCAATTTAATTTACCCATATTCTCTCCACTTTTGTCTCCATGTGTAGGAAACATCGTGATAAAACTTACATACCTAAACAAAGTTCTAAGGGATGTGTGAAGTTTACCAATCCACACTTAACCGATAGTAATGACCTGATGACGAAGACTAATAAAAATATATAATGAAATTGCAAACATGAGAATGCTCTCAAAGGCTTTATCATGGAGAATTTTACGCTGACTAAAACAATATATTTCCGCGCACTTTGTTAGTCCAGTCCGAGGAAAATTGAATTAATTTAGCTTTGTTGAGAGTATTACGGGCAGCCATGACGCGAATCGAATTTATTTGTTAACATAGACATTGCACCTAGGCTAGGTGGTAGGCGGTAGGTGGGTGGATAATTTCTGCGTATTTTATTTGCAAAATGGAGGTAGAATTTCATTTATTTTGCTTCCATGAAATCTCTACGAAGGGGATTTAATGCGAATAGTATTTATATAGTATACAAGCTGTGTCCCGCGGTTACACTCGCGTTTAATTATAGTATATAGAGTAAATACTAGGGAAGCCTAGTTATTTTTCTTATTCGAAATTTAGTTCTTGGGCGTAACAGTTTAGTTATCAGAGGAAGCGGTGCATCTGTGGTAGAACTCAAGTAAGGATCTCATCTTATCTGGGGTTAATTATAGATGTCCATGGGCGGTAGCGACGAAATTCAGACGAATTGCATGTTCGTCTGCTACTCCTATATTATAGAAAGACAGACAGACAGAAGAAAGATTTTATTTATTTGTACAAGTTATATACGTCAATATAGCAGGTGGGCAGATAATTTCCGCGAATTGTACAGATACTTAGAATCTCGGGAAAATTATGTTTATTTCACTTCCTCGAATCTACCAAGGAACGGAAAATAAAGCGAATAAAATCTGTGCAGAACAAATCGATATTCGAATGAAGTGGGCAGATAATTTCCGTAGTTTGTAAGTTTTCAGTCCCGGGAAAATAAAATATTATTTGCTTTCCTTTCTCGAAGCTTGCCAAGTACGGAATTTCCCGTGAATATAATTTATTTGTAACGTCGATATTGTAAGTTCAAACAAGGTTGGTGGATATTATCGTACATTTTTTTTTATATTATAGGAGTAGCAGACGAGCATGCAGTCCACCTGATGGTAAGTGGCTACTGCCGCCCATGGACATCTGTAATTAACCCCAGATAGGATTAGATATTCCTACCTGAGGTCAGCCACAGATGCGCTGCTACCCCTGATCAGAAATATGTATTAAACCAACATTTATTTTAATTATTTTTTACTTTGTAGTGACATAGAAGTCGGTTGTATTTTTTTGTTAATTTTTTTTATAATATAAAAACATCATGAAGAAAGTTTTTTAAAATCCATATTGTATATTTAAATAAAGTGGGCAGAAAATTTCCGCAAATGTTATGAATTTAGACCCTGGAAAATAATAAAGTCATATTTGGGTTTAGTTTACACAGGGTCGTCTTATAGAATGCCGGGGCCCTTGATAAATAAAATGAATAAAAACCTGAGATGTGAATGATTAAGATTACAATTTAGAATTTGGGGCCCCTCTTATGTCTGGGGCCCTGACCATGGGGCCCCTGTGCCTTTAAAGGACCAAATAGACTATACCTATACCTGGCTTTGACGCTGATAAAATGTATATACTCCTACGTTGATATTGCGCAACCGAACAAGGTGGGTAGATAATTTCCTTTCAATCTATATCGAGAGCCCTTGGAAAATATTGCTTATTTTGCCTCTAACGAAACAGGTAAATTCAATACTGCACATCCGGAGGTGGGCAGACAATATCCGTCCATTTTGTAGCCTGTCCTCTGAAAATAGTAACCTTTAAAAAACCGTCTTAGATCAGAATTGAGTATTTGCGAGTTGAAATGAATATTTTATACACGACTTATTCTACTAATATATTGAAGACTAGAGAATTATAAATTGAAACGTAACTGGAACTTATTGAGAATTATATACGAATAAAACATAAACCTGACTGCTTAAAATAGCGTAAATAAGTTGAATACAACTACACATCATGTTAAAAATCCAAATACAAATACAAATACAAAAATCTTTATTTGTAGAATAAGGTGTATTCATTGGTGTTATAGTCAAGAATTTTCGCGCATTCTGCCATAAATGGCGTACAAATATAATTTTAAGACGCATTTTATAAATTCAAATTATTAAATTCAAATCCGTAAAGTTATTTGGGCTCAAAGGCGTGCCAAAAATGAAATATACAAAAATGAAACATACATACATAGTATTTGTAAGTGTGCATGTACCCGATTTCCGAATATTCCGAATACATAAAAATTAAAGTTACTAAGTATAGTTTAGATGCAGTATATTGAGAACGTACAAATATGTTTCAAAAAATCGTTATTCTTAGGTAACTCGTCAGGAAATCATTTAAAAACGACTTTTATAAACCGAGAACATTTTTTTTCACTTCACTAAGTTAACAAAATAGCATGTAAGCACAATAAACACAAATTTGATAACAAATGTGGCAGAGTATCGTTCTTTACAAATATCAGAAATAGAATCCCCAGTAACTTCTAAATCTACAGCACTTTTTTCCATCCATCAGCCTTTACTAGTCCACTGCTGGACATAGGCCTCCTCTAATCTGCGCCACTCCGACCGGTCTTGGGCCGTCTGCTTCCAGCGGTTAACCGCCGTCCGCTTCAGGTCGTCAGTCCACCTGGTCGGGGGGCGTCCTGTACTCCTTTTGCCGAGCACTTTTTTATACGCCCCTTATTAGTTGATAACCTCATTTGACAATTAAATCTTATAATTTCTATCGAATACTATATTCAAAAACGATGTATCTTACGTATGTTACTTATAAAAAAATACAAGATCAATTAGTCTATTTACGTAACAAAGTTAATAAAGAGCCTTATCGTTACGAAAGAGATCCTTTTCAAGCATTTTTTTATATAAATACGAATCAAAGAGGTACAGAAATACATCAGACAGTTTGGTTACCTAACGCAAAACTTTCAGTCGTCCCTTTATTAAAAATTTATACGGGTGTCACGACGTGATGTTTATTTTTGAAAGTCTATTTTTACGCTCGAGCGCTGGACACGAGACGTCTGGTTACGAATTACGGTTGTGGTTGGAGGGGAAATATCAATCCCTATTTCGAATGTGGTTAAGAAACTCGGCCTCTCGATCGAGGAGTCCGATTTTCAAATCCCAGGCACACATCTCTGATTTTTGAAAGTTATGTGCATTCGATATTTATTCTAATTTTCTTAAACGGTGAACGACAACATCATGAGAAAACCTGCATACCTGTGAGATTTATAAAAACACTCTGAAAGGTATGTATGTGAAGTCTACCAATACGCACTTGGCCAGCGCGGTGGACTATGCCCTAATCCTCCTTAATCTGAGCGGAGACTCGTGCTCAGCAGTGGGACAATAAATCGTTGTTGTTGATGATGATACCAACATATTTAAAAGTCGACATGTAACAACCCCCATTTGAATAGATACAGAATACAGAGAGATAGTAAAAGTTTATTGATAAGTAGTGATAACGAAGTTGTTTAAAACTTGATATCTCCAGTAGACCCAATGTTCAAATCCTCTGATTTATAAAGTTATATACCTACGGCCTACATTTGTACCAGTGTACAAGTGTTTTTTAACAAAAGTCAGTATATAAGGTAGAACGCCGTCTTTGTACCTTATATACTGATTTTTGCTAAACTCCCTTTGTGTTGATGTCTTACTTTGAGAGTAGTCCTGGGGCCAGCAGTGGGATACCAAAGATTTGTTAATAATAATGATAACATGAACAATATTATTTTGACATCATTTATAGTAAAATATGCAATATTATCTTAATAAACATCCATATTTCCGTAGTTCCATTACGAATTCCTATAACATAAAGTTCACAAAGTTATCTGAAAATCATGTTGCAAAATCTACTGAGCCCTACAAAGGCGACGATTCCCGGGAAATTCTATTCATTAGCCTTTATTGCTATTCAAAGGGGATGCAGATAGAGCTAGAAGTAGCTCAAGAGCTAGTAATCAAGATTTCTGCGAACGAATATCAAATAACATTAAGGGTGGGTTGCACCGAATGCCCGGATAAAGTTTACGTTAAAGTTAACTATAACAATGACTTTGACGATAGCGTTGGAATCTTATAACTGTGTTGCACCAAGTTCTTTGTCATTAGCGATATTTATGTAACTGTTATCACTAATTTAGTCAACCAATTTTTTGTCGATGTAGACAAAAATAAAACTTTAACTGACCGAAATCTACAGGTTTATGTTAAGTGTTACTTACGACTTCACGTTAACCATAACTAAAATGGTGCAACCCATAAATTGTTTAACAATAGATATCACGGCTGGTTAGGCTTTTGTAAACGTTACAGTTACATGGTACAACCCTCCCTTAGAATAGAAACAAGCCTGTAGTACCTTTACATTGCAGAAATACTTTGCATCCGACATAATACTATATAGAACACCAATCTCATGGATTAAAATTTTTCAACTAGAAATCACCTGAAATGAAGTAACTCAGTTTTATGATCACATGATTCAAAAAATATTGCAAAAAATACAGAAAAGCATGTGTAGTTATGTACCTATGTTCTTAAACAGACTATTTAAGCATGTTTAAGAATATGTTGTAAATAAAAAGTAATTGAATCATCACATGTAAAAGGCATGTTAGGTACATTTTAATAAAATCTCTATAATACAATCTGAGCAATCTTATGAAAAACTACGACTAGTACCGTGATGTAATAGAATAATAATGTTGTATTCAATATAATGTTAAGTAGTACGGATACATTTATTTCAAATATGGAATCTTATTGAAGTTGCTAAAAATATTTAACTAAGAAATGTTGTTCCTTAATTATATGCAAGATACTCGTACCATTACCAGATACGATTTATACTATTTGAAAAAACATAATAATTTAGTATGTCTAAATTGTTATGATTTTTCAAATGGTATCTATTTAAATCTTTGTTCACCTATACATGTCTCTCAGAGTGCGGCATGAAGTAGTCTCAATTACTTGTTTTAATCGTGGAATGGTGGAGATTATTGTTCTACAATTCTCCTCTTTAAGGGTATTATCAAAACTACTCGTACTCGTAAAATGAGTATAACGTAAGCTTTGCGCCATGGCTAGCGAGCAATATCTCGTATATTGATGGTTTATTACGAATGCTTTAGATAAATATATTTCCCGCCACACCTACGCCGTGTCACGGCGCGATTTTCTTGCATCAATTATATAAACATGAACATCAATCAACATAAACATGAAAGCAACACGAATATTAACATCAACATGGACATGAACATAAATAACAATATGAACACGAACATGGACATCGACATGAACATGTTGTTGCATGCCCGCCGACATTACCTTCGAGAGAAACAAGGGCTTTCATAACAAGTAATAAAACTGTTTATTAAATTAATAAACAAAATTTTATTACAATATAAACTACTCCGTTTATGAGCCATGAGTCGACAACAAAGGGTTGAAATAAGAAGAAAGATATTCTTTATTTCCTTTTTCCGTCTGAAGTTGAATTGCAAAAAATGCTTTTACATGATTTTATTTAATTAAAAGTTTATTCCGTATCCGAGATAATGGAACAGTTTTATTTTGTACATTTCAACTCAGATAATGGAAAGCAAAAATTACTTAATTGGAAAAAGGAAGTGATGTCTTTCCGTGTTCCAGGAAAATCCATGACTTTGTGAAAAAGTAAATTAAAAGCACTGTAATGTTTTACAGATTCGTATTTTTAATGTATTAATAATTAAAAAAATATTTTTATTTTATAATATAGGAGTAGCAGACGAGCTTGCAGTCCACTGATGGTAAGTGGCTACTGCCTTTTATGGACATTTGGTATCAACCGTAGAGAGGATTAGATATTCCTATCCGAGGTCGGCCATAGATGCGCCGCTACCACTGAGGACTAAGCTGGAACGCCTCTGAAAAGTATGTCACCCTTTTCACACCCTTCTAACCAGAACACAGCAGTGCTTAACACCGCTGTTATTAGGCAGAAATTGTTATAGCAGTGATGCCATCAAAGTCGAACAGAGTTCTACCACCTTCAGAATTACGTAATTCGTTACATATAAATACCTCAATATGGTATACACATTGACTACAAAAAACTTTTCTGTCAACAGCTCAACACGCTAAACTCTCTCTAAATCAAAATGAACCCTTATAATAAAGCATTGCTAAATAAAGCGCACGTGTATAATGAGCAAAATTCACTCAAACACGAAACTAGACATGACCATTGTTCCACATGTTATTAAACATTTTCAATTCTACAACATATTTCAATTCGCATCGAAACTGAGTAACGTAGTGCAGGTATGTACTTGTAATAAAAAAACTCAACTGAAACATGAACATGAACATCAACATTGTTCAACATTTAACACGTTTTCAATTCTAAAACATATTCGAACTCGCATTCGAACTTTCGCTTTGGTGTCATTGTAAAGTGAAATCAGAGGGCCCCTTTGTTTTCGATCAACAAATACTGCACTCGGGCCGTTCAAAGTAATTACAGATTTACAAAACGAATGAGAGACAAATGTGAAATTCCAGCGGAAGTCCTTTAAGCGCATGAATAAGCAGGAAACCACTTCTAGTTAGGAATGTCTGTTTGCGTCAAGTTGAAATGTCATGGAGTTGAAATTGGATTTTGCATGAACAAACTTCTGATGATGACAGCAAAAACACGTTTAACGAACATTACAATTTTAGCGTTCTTGAAACGGAATATTAAGCACAAAGTGATCTCTCCAAATGGATGTTATCTGAATAGCCACAAAGGGATAAAATCCTGTAAAATTATTGCCTCAGTGGTAGGTACACTAAGCGGAGCGAGCAAGAACGCTCCCCATTTAGGCGAAACAATATTTTACCTTATGAAATATTAATAGTAATTTTTTTTTTATTCATGTACTTTTAAAAAAGATATAAGTGTATACTTGATACCATATCCACTTATATACGAGTAAAATCATAATGTTTTAACGCAATGTTTTTATAAGAGGGCCCCAGCCGGTTTGAAAGGGGCCCCTAGACCCTTAAAACCACAGAACACAACAGCGCTTAACACTATTGTTATAAGGCAGAAATAGGTGTTACTATGGTGCCGCCGGAGTCCAACCACAGGGTTCTACTATCTTCAAGTATACAAGTGATTAGTGTGTAGGCAGACTTATGCGAGGCGTACTTAGTTTGTCTTTGGGTGATGCAACACATCCGTTCTTCAGGTCCTTCAGGACCCCTGTTTTATTTGGAGTTGGTTACACTTCCCTCACCATGAGTTTTAACGTTTTGACAAATATGACTGTTTTGGTATTTGTTTACGTATTTGCCCATACAATTTCCAATCAGTGCCCCTACCGGATTGTATCAGAACTATAGTGTCACTAACGTAACATGAAATGTCTAAATTGTCAAAATGGCGCTTTATGTTTTGTCTCTCTTTTTTGCGAACATGTGAAGCAGACAAAAAGACATGAGCACTTACTTATTGTGACGTTTACTCAGTCTACTGAAGCAAACGGAACAGAATAATGGATTGAGTAAACGTAAAATTGTTGGATGTTTTGAAAACTCATGGTAAGTGTACTTATGTCAATGAGTGGTAGTTGCCATTTACCATCAGTTGGACATACTCGGTTGTTACTCCAATCTTATAATGAAAAATATACAACCCAATGGACAGCGTTAATACTAGAGCTATTAAAAGAAATTATCCGATTTTTCTTAAGAAATTCTCTTAGAAGATCTTAAGATTGGAAGAGCGGTTCAAGTGGGTACAACTACAGACTATTTATTTATTAAATGTTCTTACATTTTCTTAAACAAACTGTCTAATCCAGATTCGGAAATGGAGAAATATTTCGAGATATGAAATACTAAACATCATTTCATTCGAGGGATTTCTGTAAAACCTTCATAGACTTACATTAAATAGTATTTATTTGAAAGGTGTCTCCCTAACTACACCCTTCAATCTACAGCAGCGCTCTATACTGCTATTATTAGGTAGTAGAACCCTCCGTGGTTCGACTCAGCGGTACATCTTAGTCCTCAGGGGTAGCGGCATCTGTGGCTGATCTCTTATCTAGAATCTAATCTTATCTGAGGTTGATTTCAGATGTCCATGGGCGGCAGTAGCCATTTCAAGTGGATTGCATGCTCACCTGCTATTCCTATGTTTTAAAAATATTTTATAAAAAAAATAGTAACTCAATACTATGGAATAATACGCGCACGAATTTTCCTTTGTCATGACGGAGAAATACATTTATTCAGCGCATGGTTTTAACCATAGCTCATTGAATTTCAGAATCACGTTTTGTTTCACAATATCGTCAGTACCTGTCGGTTTGTTTCCCAAAATAATAGTGGGAATTTCGTATGAATAGCGCAGACGGACAGGGTGAAAATCACGCTGGTAAATTTCCTTTGTTACGCCCGGAGGCCTCGACGGGGGAGTTTTTTGATCCTGTTTATTTACGTGAACATGTTTTGTGTTTCAAAAACTGGAAATTCGGTGCAGCGGCGCGTTCTGTGGTTAACTCCTTTCAGTAACTAACATAGTTTACTTTTTAAATTTGTAGGGTTCTGTACCCAAAGGTTAAAAAACGAACCCTATTTTTTATATATTTAATCTAAGGATAAGGCAGTCGGGCTACCTGGTGGAAAGCAGTCACCGTCGCCTATGGACATTTGCAACACCAGAGGAGTCGCCAATGCATCGCCGACTTTGTAGGAGAGTTCTTTTTACACCCCTCTTGAAGAGCCTCCTGTCATAGTCCTGAAGGAATATCTCAGGAGGAAGTTCATTCCACACTTTGCACGTATGCGGCAAAAAGGACCGTACAAACCGAACTCATCCTTCAGGAAGTGGTGCGATGAAGGAAGAGTGATGTAGGCACCAGATCAAACAGCCTCGAATATTACTATGCATATATAAAATTTACTTACTTATGCATACTTAAAATTTCACAGATTATGTATAAGGGTGGCTACGACAACAAATACTACAAATAAAAAAGTTGAAAATAAATGGAGGTCGCCATACAAGAAACCGCTATTTTCCGAGTTACTAACGAGTATGCAGTCCACTTAGTAACAATGGTTATACATGAGTTGCCATTCCCGATGTACCACATTCTTTCACCTAAACGCAAGACTACATGTCACTACAATAGATAAGTATAGATATCTCACCGCCTTGTAATTGAAGGAAGCCATTAAATGGTTTAAGCGGCTGACAAATGTGTCAGCCGTTTAATGACTGTCATGGTGTAACTTACGCGGAATAATACCGACATGCGCAATTAAGAAACGAAATCCAAGAAAAAATTCGAAGAAATATCGTTTCATTCGTAAATGATCTAAAAATTACATTTTTTTCATATTTTTCAACACGAAAAGAATTCTTGTTAGGAGTGAGTAATCTTTACTAATCTATGGCCACTACACGATATAATTGAATAACACGCAAAATATTGAATAGCAAAAATACATATAACATATTTAATTAAACATTTCAGTGCACGAAATAGTATAGCACGCATGTTGTAAAATATATTGAAATCTGGAGGCACGGCAGTGACTCCGTCAAGTCGACCCAAAGCCAAAATATTAATAACAATACGAACAATTTAATATCTTGGTAGTGGTATCAAGATTTAATTATACATATTTTTATCAAACGCATAATATATGTTTCCTGTACTCATATTTTACCAGACTTATGAGAAATCGAACCGGGAGCCGTGTCGGTGTCGTGTCGTCTCTATTAAGCGGGGTCCATTAGCGGTCACACGTCTACGAACCGTAAACGCAAAGCCAGCAAGCTCAGTGTAAGATCATTAATTGCAGATAAGATGTGGACGACAAAGGAAGCTTCATGTATTCACAGCTGTCTATTGACATCTTGTTGAGGACAGATAGCCAATGGGTGTTTTTAATTGAGACGACACGACACGATACGGTAACGACATTCATAAAACATTTGTCTGCTCTATCAGTGCCAGTTATAGACACAAATCTAGATAATGCTTGTACCATTACGTAAGCGTGCAATTTTTTTTCTACCTATTATGATGTCGCATGGACGTTTTAGTTTTATTTTATATTTGATAGAAACCGATTTAAATATTTAAATAGGGATAAAGATATGAGATATAATTTATTTCCCTAGAACGATAGGGTTATTATTTGAAGATACAAGCACACACCATGTAAATTTCAATAAGAAACATACACTATGGGGATATGACGACCCGCGTGGCGGAGCGGTCAACATACCGGTATGACGCGCAGAGGGTCTCGGGTTCGATCCCCGGCCGGATAGAAATCTAAATGATGAATTTAGGTTTCTGTTTCTGGGTCTGGGTGTTTGTGTATTTGTCTGTGTGTTGGCACCCACGATACAGGGAATCCTAGTGTGGGGCGGTGAGTGTAGAAAGCGTTAAAAAAAATGTCGGTTAAAAAATGTCGTTAAAAAACCTTGTCGTGTCGCAACAAAAAAGAGCTCATGTCCGGCGCAGCAAATAGTCCTACAGGTCATGACTTTATCCATAGCGTCGTAGAATAGACACTATACCACTCCAAGAACCATAGAATAGAAGCACATAATCACCATTCCTTACCTCCATATTCGTAAATTCACAGGTTGATTAAAATCTAATTTTGAAATCAAGTACGTATCACTGAATTATTATTACTGGCTATTGTTATTTTCTATGTAATATGATTAATGTCTAAATTAACGTTGCTAAAATAATATAGAAAAAAGTAACTTCTTTGGTGGAAAAAATACCTTGTACTCCAGTACTTTATAACAAACCAAATGTATAATTATCTCTAAATACGATTAGTTATTCATGTACCCACAATCAACATTGAATATTTACATTATAGAATTACGGAACATAAAATGTTCTAATACTCACATAAAATTACACGTCAACTTAACTTATGGGGTGTAGGCATAAAATATTGCAATTGTCTAGATTTGTAGCTAATGGATCTTCTGTTACTACTTAGTATTGTAACCGATCAGATGTAGGAAGGCTGTTTGATTAGTCTGTCTATTTGATGTCCAGTTTTAGTATAGGATCCCAGTATATGACGACCTTCACCGAGCTGGTTAATGGATGAAGATCTTAGACTATAACATATCACTGTACTGTCGCCTTTAGCGAAATCAGAGATCTCTGTGTCTCTTTGTGTCTGTGATTGAGAAGCGTCTAATTACATAGATTGGATTATAATTAGTTGTAGAGGGCAGCGTACTGTGATAAGGTAATTAAACAGTGCATTTGATCTAATTTGATGTAAAGCTAGAATACCATAATTCTAGCTTTTGATAGTGAATTAATACGTGTAAACCATAATATAATATAATTATTTTTAAGCCCCTTTTAGCCCCTTAGGGCTGATTTTCTAAAGATGGTGAAATGTTCATTATCATCTAAACAGAAAGCCAAATAACAAATTTCATAGAATTTGTAAAGTGAAAATCTAAATTTATCTATTTGATTTCTGTTTGGCCTGGGGTCGAACCCCGAACCCTTTGCATGTCAGACTGGTATGGCAACTCCGCCTCATGGGTCGTCAGACGCAGAGGATAATAATGAATTAGATTTGTTGTGAGGTTGAAAAATCGGTTGTATCTCGTGAAAGATATCCTGTTGCGCTCAAACGTGAGACGGAAATATCTATTTTTCGTCTGGTAAGGACATTACATTTTTACGTTAACATTAATACCATGTAAAGCAGTAATAGCCTCGTTAAGAAATTCCGCCTCTCGACCCAGGGGTCCGAGGTTCAAATCCCAGACACGCCAGACACCTCTGATTTTTCAAAGTTTTGTGCGTATTAAAAATTAATTATCACTTGCTTAAAACGGTGAAGGATAACATCGTGAGGAAACTTGCACACCTGAGAGATTTATATAAAAAAAATCTCAAAGGTATGTGAAGTCTACCAATACGCACTTAGCCAGCGTGGTGAGTTATGGCCTAATACTTCTCATTCTGAGAGGAGACCCATGCCCAACAGTGGGACAATAATGGGTTGATGACGACGAAAGAAGTGATAGACTATTAGTAAAAAACACGACCTTTTGACAAGGGGAAATCTTAGGCAATCCTCTGATTTTCTAAAATTCTGTGCGTATTTGAAATTAAATTAATTGCTTAGAAACCTTGAACGAATATATCGCGAGAAACTTAAACGCCTGTTTTAAAACAAAAAACATCACAGGGCGTGTGAAGGGTCAATTCGCACTTAACCGACTGTGGCTTAAGCCCCTCATTCAGCGAGACCCGACGCCCAGCAATGGGACAATGGATTGAAGATTATGTACATAATATCAGCACTATTACATAACGCGATTTCAAGATGGTTGTTTACGTTGTTGTAACGAAATTTATTTTTAGATTTTTTCTCTTGTTTTGATCTTATTTTTACAGGTACTTGTCATATCTATAGCGAAAATATGTAAACACAACTACCGTCTTACATATTTCAGTTATAACAAAAACAATAATGTAAAAATCAGCATAAGATATTTTTAGTTCAGGACGTTGCCGTTATTCCATATTAAGTTGTTACAGTATTATTATCATAACTAAAAACACGCTATGACAGTAATTAAAATCGTGTATTGTCATCGGTTTTTAATAATGCTTCAAAATTTTGAATTAAACTGAACGTTCAAAGTGGATAGAAATCGGGTTCAAAGATTCCCTAGTTACATACATACATACAACCCAAGCTAATAAATGCGTGTTAAAAATCTAGAAGCACGAAGTGCATCAGCCAAATTCGAGTCTTCCAACCGAACGCACACAGTAGCACTACCATGAGTTGGCATAGAAACGCCACTATAGAAATTGTAAATAGAAAACTATTGTCATTTTGCTAGTGAATAACATAACTACTATCGTTACGGTATTTCTTGACAACGTCTGTCAAATTAATGACTCATGGGACCGAATTTGTATGGCAATAGATCATAATGACATTCGCTAGCGATTTGATTTCGATGGGTTTTTTACGTATCGAGTTACGTCACTACGGATTTTAGTTCTACGAGTAACCACCAGAGGCGCTGTACAATTTTTCATACATTTATTTTACGCAGTCGCTAGCGAGTAATACTTTTGTAAACTCATGGTAGTGCTACAGTATGTGTAATTGTGTATACTGCATGAAACATTTCAGTGTGTTTTACGCCTAACATTACTTTTTAACCGACTTCAAAAAGGTGGTTTTGTATTCGACCACTACTCATTAAATTACGATGGGTTTTTGATTATTTATCTTTCCACTTAAAAGTATAAGATTTGGTAGTAAATTCACATTAGAATTCTAATTAAAATTCATGTAGTAAAAACTTTCTTCTTCGTACCATTTTTTTTCTTTATTTTAGATGTTTTTGGGCGCAGGTCCACAGTTCATTAATTGATAATTTAGTAATTACATTGCCCGTAAATCACCGCTTTGTCTAATATGATCTGTATAATTGAATGTTTCTAAATATATCTGTATTATATATTATATATATATTATGCGCTTGCAACTGAGACGTTGGGTCCGTGGTCGGCTGATATGAAAAAATTTGTAAAAGATATGTCCCACAGACTTATCCTCGCTTCGGGTGACCAGAGGGCTGGCAGCTATTTCGCACAAAAAATTAGCCTCGCTATACAGCGAGGAAACGCTGCCAGTGTTCTGGGCACTATGCCACAAGAAAGGGTTTTGGACGACATTTTTATTTTATAAGTCTAATTTTGTTATTATTTATATTTTAATTTAAAATGGTTATGTTTAGGTAATTTAATTATTTGTATATAGTTTAATTTATTTTAATTAGTAATGTTAAAATTAAATAATATGATAAAAAATATATCTGTATGATTGTGTTTTACAATTATACAGATCGCATAAAGCATGGAAATGATCAAACCAGACGATAGTTATACCAATTATTCCCATTAGGAACTGCTCTACCGCAGCGAGGGTGGCTTAAGATCGACTCACACATATTAGATAACATATTAGATAATTAAAACCTCAAATATTTGCAAATGGTTGCAAATATTTGAGGTTTTAATTTCTTATAAAAGGTGTTTTATTTTTAGTATAGGTACCTACATAAGCATAATAAGTATATGCAAATGCAGTGTTTGGGTGCAATATTAACATAAGTTTTCCTTTTAAACCTTTGTGATTTGCAGCATATCCATTTTTTTAAGAGGGCAATTGCACATGTTACTTTACAATAATTTACTTGTAATATATGGCTGTAAGGAAAAACATTGTAAGTGAAGATGATTACGTGTGTGAATTTTAAAATTATGTAAAAAAATTTGAAGAAAGTGAAGTCTGCTAAGTCACACTTAGTCTATTCTCATTTCGAGAGATGCTCAGCATTGGGGCAAAAAAAATGATATTGCCACACTTATAATTATAACGACCTACGTGGTGCAGCGGTGAACACACCTGTCTGACGCGTAAAGGGTTCCGGGTTCGCCAGACAGACATCTGAATGATGAATTTGGATATCTATACCCTTACCATGAGATTTTACGTTTTGACAAATATGACTGTTTTGGTATTTGTTTATGTATTTGCCCATACAATTTCCAATCTGCGCCCCTAGCGGATTGTATAAGAACTATCGGTTTCTAACTATAGTGTCACCAACGTAACATTAAATGTCTAAATTGACAAAATGGCGCTTTATGTTTGTCTCTCTTTTTTGCGAACATGTAAGAGAGACTCAGTGGTACGCTTCCGACAACTCATTCTACTGAAGCAAACGGAACAAAATAATGGAATGAGTAAATGTAACGTAAAATTGTGGGATGTTTTGAAAACTCGTGCTAAGGGTATTGTTCTGGGTGTTTGTGTGTGTCAATGACCACACAGGAAATCTTAATGTAGGGCTGCGAGTGTAGTGAGCGTCTTTTTATATAATAATGGAAATACGCTTGTATTTCGCTTATCTTCGCCGTCGCTACTGCGTGAGTAGATAACCTTATTCATAGAGCCTTTTGAAGGACTTTCGAGGGCGCTCATTACCTGCTACCTATCGAGAATCGTCTGGAAATTGAAGGGGATTAAATTAGATAAACAAGGTTGCTCTTATTATAGCAGCAACATTTCATTTTAAATTTTCCGTCTGAAATGTTATATTTAGACAAATAAAATACATTTTATTTGTTCTACTAAGCGAGATCTGTTTTAAAGACAAATATAATATGACAATATAATCCACATGATAATAAGCTGTTACTATCACCTGAGGGTGAAATACGGGCTGACAGTTTTTTTGAAATCTTTTAATTTTGAACTACGAAATTTTGTATTTGGATTTCAGTATACAAACATTACCTTTTAATCTTTGAATTAAATATTTATGTCCCGCTGCTGGGCACGGGTTAACACAATTATCCTTGGGCTATAATCCACCACGCTCTTCCAATACATATTGACATAAGTCAATAAAAATATAATAATTTCGAATTTGAAAAGTGTAAGCCTTAAAGTGGACTTTAAAGCTTAAACTTTTAAGGAAAAGTAGAGTTTTCCTTTGATTTTCTTCCAGTTATTTTCAAAGGGAAAATCAAATGCACTCAGCATCTATTTGCCGTTTTCGAACGGATTTAGGCACTTGTTTCATAACCAACTATATACATAAAAGTTGTATAATATTAATATTCCGCTATTTTTTATAAGATTGAAGTAGCTTATGACCTTGAGGCTCATCAAATGGTAAGTGTTCAACTCCAAAAAGTACATTTATTAGTATAATTTGGTCCTTAGAGATAGTTCTATAAAGGGCTAAACTGAAACGCCTATTTTTAACCGACTTCAAAAAGGAGGAGGTTATCAATTCGGCCGGTATCTTTTTTTTTTTTTTTTTTTTTTTTTTATGTATGTACAGCAATTACTCCGCCGTTAGTGGACCGATTTTAATAATTCTTTTTTTATTGTGTAGAGACGAGCTGCGAGTTGGTCCCATTTAAATATGGTTAGGATCCATCGATTGGTTCTGGAGAAAAAGAGGGGAACTCCTCCACCCATGTAAATATAACAGCCATAACTTCGCCGTTTATGAACCTATTTTAATGCCTTTAATTTCGTGTGTGGACAATTGCTACAAGTTGGTCCCATTTAAATATGATGAGGATCAGAGTGGGTTCTGGAGGCAAAATATGTAACTCCTCAACTGATGGGTATAATTGAGTTTTGTTTGAAGATATTTGGTGTAGGTTCTAATGAAATTGAAAAACCAGTTTATCTTTGACTATTTAAGGGTCTGATAATGTGGCTCGGAGTCAAAATATGTAACTCCTCAACCGATGGGAATAATGGAGTTGTGTTTGAAGATATTTGATGTACGTTCTAATGAAATTACAAAGCCAGTTCATCATTGACTATTTAAGGGTCTGCTAATGTGGCTCGGAGACAAAATATGTAACTCCTCAACCGATGGGAATAATTGAGTTGTGTTTGAAGATATTTGGTGTAGGTTCTAATGAAATTGAAAAACCAGTTTATCTTTGACTATTTAAGGGTCTGATAATGTGGCTCGGAGTCAAAATATGTAACTCCTCAACCGATGGGAATAATTGACTTGTGTTTGAAGATATTTGGTGTAGGTTCTAATGAAATTGCGAGGCCAGTTTATCATTGACTATTTGAGGATCTGATAATGTGGCTCGGAGACAAAATATGTAACTCCTCAACCAATGGGAATAATTGAGTTGTGTTTGAAGATATTTGCTGTAGGTTCTAATGAAATTGCAAAGCCAGTTCATCATTGACTATTTAGTTAGGTTAGGTTGGAACATATAAGACAATATAAAACTAAGCGAGCAGGGCGCGGCAGCGCCCTGCGAGCGGGCGGTTCCAATCAATGTAAATTCAGACCTTACCTTAATTCGTGATCTCGTTTATACAATTTTATATTGTATTAATATAAATGTTATTATGTCATCACTAAAAAGGGTGAAAAAAAATTTTTAACAAAAAATACAACCGACTTCTATGTCACTACAAAGTAAAAAATAATTCAAATAAATGTTGGTTTAGTACATATTTCTGAAGTCGGCGCTCAATATATTTCGTTGGATAACGATGTCAACAGCGTATCTAATATGAGCGTATCAATATATTTCGTTGGATAACGATGTCAACAGCGTATCTAATATGAGCGCCGACTTCAGAAATATGTACTAAACCAACATTTATTTGAATTATTTTTTACTTTGTAGTGACATAGAAGTCGGTTGTATTTTTTGTTAAAAATTTTTTAATTTTAATTAACACTTAATGTTACAGTAGAGAAGCGGTCGGAAACCCTTATAACAAGATGGATGGACAAGGAGATACCATATTTTAGGGACAAAAGGTGTCAATTATTGTAAATATTTTTTTTCTAGATGTATTTTTTTGATTTTGATTATTTTTGTGTTTAAAGCGACATCAGCGAAGAAGTGAATATTATTTAAGGTCGAAACATAAATCTAGGGGATGATGCGACTCGCAAGAAGGAGGGTCCCGGCTGCCGGCTACCGGCCCCTGGCTTAGAGAATTGTTTATGATGTATCGGTTTTTCTCGCTTCTATTGCACACCGTTGGTGATATATTCATTGTCTTAAGTGAGTAATGAATAAATCTGAAACTACAATGGTTCATGTGCCAATGTTATGAATAAAAGGTATGTAGCTTAACATATACTAAGTTAGAATCGCATCAATACAAAAAAACTTAACAATGTAACTTAACGAGAACAACGCGGGAACGCCTAATGTGCCGGTAGTCGAAATTACGAGTATAGATCTGACTATATACCTAACATAACAAGAACTAAGTCAGAATGCCTATATGAGCACATATAAATAAATAAATGATCGATAATTTCACAAAACTAAATTTGCAACGCATTTTATCTCGCTTATAGTAGGACCATTGGCGATACAACAAGCGCCTTAATCCTGTAACGGTCATCCTGAGCCAAATGGACGGTGCGACCTGAAATACTATTAGCGTGACGCTCTCATCATTAATTCTATTCCACTGAATCATTGGGAACCAGATTATGCTGCAGCTGAATCCGCCATGATGTGTTGATGTTGACGGGTACATGCAAATGCAGTCAGGGCTAATGAAATGAGAGAAATGGGACTAAAGAAAATTGAGTTTGGGACTGTTGGAATGGTCCGCGTGGCAATTTAATTATGCAATTTTTACTTATTTACGACTTTTATTTGATAATGTTATTAATACTTTTGCTACGTAGCTCAAAATATGTACTTAGTTGGGATGCCGAATGCATCAATAATTGAAATTAAAACTTAGTTTTCTATCTGAACGAGGACTAAATTATAATGCTTTTAATTCGCTAGTGTGATATGTTGATGTTGACGGCTACGCAAACGCAGTCTGGTGTCAGGGCTAATGAAATGGGAGAAATGGGCAGAAATGGGGCTGTAGGAAATTGAGTTTGGGAGTGTTGGAATGGCTCGCGTGGCAATTTGATTATTTCAATTCTACTTAGTACATTTACTTGAGTTTGTTAGTAGATCAAAATAAGTCGGAATGCCTAATGTGCCAGTAGTTCAAAATTAAATCTTTCATTGTTACTTAATTGAAAAAAATAAAGATATTTTATTTCGTTTCGTTTCGTTTCATTTCGTTTTGTTTCGTTTCATTTCATTTCTTTAACGAAGACTAAATTAGAATGCTTTATGTACGAATACATTTTAGGTTATGTAACAAAGGCTAGACTTAATTAAGTTTGTAACTGTGTTGGAATGCCTCATGTGCCAGTGGGTAGTTGAAAATAAAACTTGATTGTTACTTAATAAGGAACAAGACGAAGATATGGCAGTAACTAAAAATAAAGACTAACACTGAGGGCTAAGTAGGAATGCTTTATATGCCAGAAGGTGTAACTGAAAAGTTGACTTAGTATGTAATTTGACGTGAACTAAATCGGAATGCGCAATGTACCCGTGTATATAAATAGTTTTGATTATGTGATTCCTTAGATGACTAACTAATACTAAATTGGATTGCTTTATGTCCCAGTAATTGTCATTACATAACTTATTACGCTACGTATCAAAGAACAATGATCACAAAAATATACGAGTATTTATTTCATCATTATTTTTCTTATAATTAAGTAAAATTGAAATGATAGAAAATAATTTATTACAAGTACAGTCAAACCCGTTAAGAAAACTCATTTACACGCAAAGATAAAAATATCTACAAAAGTATAAAAACGATACCTTTCATTTGTTACCCCAAGGCATAAATTCCCCCTCATGGACTGCCCATGACAGCGTAAGGAATCCAAAATTTAGCTCCAGGGCATTAATTAAAATTAAAAGGGTTTGGTCATTTTCGTCATGTCATCGTAAAAGTATAAAATTTAATATTGTGGTACTAGTATAAGTCTCAGTTTCACTTTGCTACATTTAGGGTGGGTTGCATCATGTAACTTAAACATTAACAGAAGCCTAACAAACCGACAAATCCATGATTAAAAAAATCATTAGGTTGAAATTACGTCATACGAAATACTCAACTTTAACCGCTCGATTTCGATCGGTTAAAGTTACTGTATTTGCCAACTTCCCTATCTGTCAATTTCGACAAAAAATTGCGGTGATAGCGACACGAATGACGTTAATTTTTATTTTTTATTTTTATTTATTTATTCATTTATTTCGGACAACAAGGTCCATATTACATATACCTTACAGACTAACATACATACTAATATATACTTATAACTAAATCACGTATTTGCGGCGACGTGAGACGCGAGTCTGGTGACTTCCGGGTTAATGACAAATGAATTGGTGCAACATGGAATTCTTACATTCCATCGCTACCATCAAAGTTACTGTTATATTTAACTTTAACGCAAACTTAAACTGGCCTTTCGATGCAACCCACCCTTAACAAAATGTAGTTTGCTAGTAGTTTTATAGTCTAAATTAGTTTAGTTTAGTTTAGTAGTACAATAAATAGTTTTAGTTTAGTTTTACTTTTAAGCAATAATTTAGTGAACACCACTATTTATTAAAACATTTTTTTACCACAAACTAATGAGTATGAGCTGGAAAAGACGTAACCATTCATCGTACTGTCCAGGTTAGAGCTCGCATGCGATTTCTCAATATTGTACGCCAGTTAGAAACTCATACTCTAAGAAATGTCTTGTCTGCAAATTTCCATGTTATTGAGAAGACTAACAACCGTCGGTTGGCAAACACGGTATTTATAGGTGGATTTTGAACAACTTTAGGCACTAACTTTGAAATCTTTTAATGGTTTCGTCGGACGCAAAGTTTTCCCTTTTCATGGTACTGCGTGAATAACGATCATAACTTTACGGACAACTTTTCCAGTAAAAGTTATCTCGGGTTAAAGAAATTCGAAAATAAGGTGAGGCTTCCCATGCCTTTGAAATGCGAGCGATAGGTACTTCTATTTTGCTTAGCTTTTCCAGCCCTTGTTAACACTACCTTTGTCTGGTGCAGGGGTCAGCAACAATTTGGTTAAAAGCACACATTCTATAAAATAATAAAAATCTAAACTTGTTTCATTTAACGTGCTTTTAACTTAGTGTATGTATACATAAATAGGAAAAATCGATTGTAATTGCATAATATATTTTACGTTTATTTTATTAATTATATTTCCAATTATAGCAACAGTACAAATACTGTAACGACATTATAATATAATTTATAAACATAAAAAATAATTTTAATACATATTTAATAATTTTAATAATAATTATTTATAGTTCAACAATGTAATAACTTTTTTATAATTTCAAATTTTATTTAGGATAATAAATAATTCCACATGTTATATAAAGAAAAGTGACGTTAATTTGAATTTCAATCAGAGACTTGTATTTCTAAAAAGAGCCGGAGTTTTCTTTTGAGCCAAAGGTTACGAACGTCTGGCTTCGCGACTTTAATTATTTTGAAGAAGGGACAGTCGACAACCAGGGATTTTATTAAGAATACCTGTGTATTTGGAAACCAGGTTTAGTGCTTGATGTAAAACGTAAGAGGTATAAAATAAATGTGCTTACTATGAAGTGGTATGGGGTGGCTTCGAACTCTCTCATTGAGAGTCTGGGGTTCAAACTTGAGGCACGGCATTTAAATATGTACGTATTGAATAATATTACTATAGGCTCTATTGGATGTACTATATAGATTATATTACATTGCACGTTAGAAAAAAGGTACATACTCATCCGAGGCGTTCCAATTCAGACCTCAGGAGTGGCAATGCATTTGTGACCGACCTCAGAGTCCCCTTAGGGATTAATTGGGGATTTGGGTAGGAACCCTTCATGATCATCGTCATCAACAACCCATTTCTGTCCCACTGCTGGTCACGGGTCTCCTCTCATAATGAGAAGGATTAGGCCATAGTCCACCGCGCTGGCCAAGTGCGTATTGGTAGACTTCACATACCTTTGAGGTTTTTTTTTTATAAATCGCTCAGGTATGCAGGTTTCCTCACGATATTTTCCTTCACCGTTTAGCAAATGATAATTAATTTCTAATACGCACATAACTTTGAAAAATCAGAGGTGCGTGCCTGGGATTTGAACCTTGGACCCCTCGATCGAGAGGCCCAATTTCTTAACCACTAGGCTATCACTGCTTCGTTATTACTTACTCGTAACTCGCAATAATTGTCCTTTACTATACCGTAAAACGAAAATAAATACTAAAATTATGGGTACGGGCAAAAGAAAATAAAAAATTTACATTTCGTTTCGTCAGTCAAAAGTTATTTACGTTCAGTCAGTCGTTGGGTGTTTTGTTTGTCGAACCCGCACAAAGTTATTGAGTCTCGTGTACTTGAGACCACCTGTTATGAAAGTCTTCAGCAACTTGATGTTTAAGAATAGAATGTTTTTCTTTTCTTTTTATAACTCGGAATCCAGACAGGGTGATGAAATATAGGTACGTTGGGTAGCTTTTATTCTAATTTCAAATTATCATACTAGTATCAACAGGATAAGTACTCGTATAATTTAATTGAATGAATATTATAATTTTAATAATAATAACTAAAGTTAATTTTAAACTGTAAAAAATATAATGATACCGTAGATTTTACGTCATTTGTAACTGAGATGGTATCTGTAAAAATTAGCTACCATTTTAGGTCCCATATATATAGGATAGCCTAGTGGTTAAGAAACTCGGCCTCTTGATCGAGGGGTCTGAGGTTCAAATCTCAGGCACGCACCTCTGATTTTTCAAAGTTATGTGCATGTTAGAAATTAATTATCACTTGCTTAAACGGTGAAGGAAAACATCGTGAAGAAACCTGAGAAATCTTAAAAAAATGTTTTCAAAGGTATGTCAAGTCTACCATTACTCACTTGGCCAGCGCGGTGGACTATGGCCTAATCCTTCTCATTTCGAGAGGAGACCCGTCCCAGCAGTGGGCCAGTAATGGGTTGATGATGATGAATTCGGATGGTGATTATTGCAATAATATTTGGTTATAAATTATAGGTATAAGTGTGAGAGGGATTGGACTCGCCTTTTGAAGGTATTATAATTAATGATGCTTACTTTCGATCTTAAACATAGTTGTAATATTAAATAAATATTTTTATTGATATATTTTCTTATTTTTCTTATAACATAATTTTATTGTGTATGTTTTGCCGCTAGTATGAATAAATCAAGGTAGGTGTGAAATAATGTTTCCCTTTATAGATTATCTGGATAAGGGCCAAAACAGATGTGGTATTGTGGTACGTTGTATTGTTACGACATGACATGACATTGTTATGTTCATCGATGTAATTTCACACAATATTGCTTTATGAAACTATCGATAGTGTATGTTTTATTCGTAGTAAAGTATAAGTTCGAGGTGATATTTCGATTTTTAGATTTAGTAAAAGTTATCTGTAGATATGTAGGTACCTACATTATAATATGAAAACACATAGGGTTTTCCATTAAATGAATATTTAATGCATCCGAACCATAATTATTTGCGTAAATGAAAAATTATAATTTTATTCAACGTAAGTCCGTTGGTATAACTAATCAAGTATGTTCATATTTACATATTAATGTGACACTACCAATTTATTCATATATCTATTTTATGGCTGTAGTGTAGTGAAATATGAAACCATTGGCAGGTTCTGATTTACGTGTTAGGGGCTGCTGTGTTCCGTTTTGAAGGGTGTGGTAGGGGATACAGACTTTTCCGAGGCGTTCCAGCTTAGTCCTCAGGGGTAGCGGCGCATCTGTGGCCGACCTCAGGTAGGAATATCTAATCCTATCTGGGGTTGATTATAGATGTCCATGGGCGGCAGTAGCCACTTACTATCAGGTGTACTGCATGCTCGTCTGCTACTCTTACATTATAAAAAAAAAAAAAAAAAAAAAAAAAAAAGCTATAAATTTTTTTTTTTTTTTTTTTTTTTTTTATAAGATAAAAGTAGCAGACGAGCATGCAGTCCACCTGATGGTAAGTGGCTACTGCCGCCCATGGACATCTGTAATCAACCCCAGATAGGATTAGATATTCCTACCTGAGGTCGGCCACAGATGCGCTGCTACCCCTGAGGACTAAGCTGGAACGCCTCGGAAAAGTCTGTCTCCCTTACCACACCCTTCAAACCGGAACACAGCAGCGCCTAACACTGCTGTTATTAGGTAGAAATAGGTATGGCGGTGGTGCCGCCGGAGTCGAACCACAAAGGGTTCTACCACCTTCAAAATATCACTAGCGTAAATCAGCGCGCTACTCGCGCTAGTGGACTCTGCCGTTCAAACGCGCCTTACCTTATCCAATCTCCTATCGCCATTCAATGCCATCAAATAACACTATAGACAAGCTTTCAATCAACTGTGTATGACGTCATTATTGGAGCGCAGATCAAAACAATATGGATTAAATTGAGCGCCCAAAATGCATATCAAAACCGGTACACAAAGACTGCTTTGTGTCATGTGCAAACTACTGAGTTTGCACATGACATGCATAGTTATTGACTAACCCTTCGTAATTAAAATTAAATACTGATTTTAATTATTTTGTTTCGACCTTTTGTTCCCAATATTTGTATATTTTAGCGGCTTTGCTGCTAAATTATATATTGGTGCTAATTTATCTTGGTGCTACAAAACTTTAAATAGTAATTATGCATTTCGTGCTTTTAGACAAAGGTTACTACATAATCGAATTCATTTGGGTTGTTCAGGCATTTCATAATGACGTCCTAGTTAAACATAAATATATTTTTTTAATTATTTTAGAAGTAGCAAACCAGTCTACAATCCATCTAACTACCTCAGTATCTCGCCTATATCGTGCCCATATAAGACCTATAGTATAAGAAGAAACACAAATATTTTTGGCAATGTCTCCAGATTTGAACAATGAAAGGTCGTGTGCGAAAACACGCGCGACAGAAAAACTGCCTTAAGGCAAATAAGGTAAGACATACTTTTCCCAGGCATTCCACCTGAGTCCTCAAAGTTAGCTGCGAATCTGTGGCCGACCTTAGGTAAGAATCTAATTTTATCTGGAGATTACATTAGAGGATTACAGATGTCTCTGGGAGGTAGTAGCCACTTATTATCAGTTCGACTGCATACTAGTCACTGTTCCATTAAAAAATATATAAAAGAAAAAAAGCCTTTGACAAGGTTCAATATCTGAACAACATGAAAAGCCAGAGCGCATATCTCGACCACACCCAAGTTACATAACGTTCGATCGATAGCGCCCCACCCAAGCAGCACAACAACTGACACGAATTTAATTCTCAGAATTTAATAGCGTATCTAGGTCCAATATAAATGTACCTATAGGTGTCCTCGCCCGGGCAGAGCTGCAGCCCGGGCGTTGCTGGGGCAACGGGGAGCCTGCACCGCGCTAGCGTCTGTAATTCCTAGAAATCTCCCCCTAACCTTAGGCTCTGTGCACATGGCGCTGTTTGTATTTTGAGGTCTGATGTCAACCGTCAGATTTAAATACGTACAATAGTACAAGGAAGAGCATATTCAAATTATTTATTTAATTATAAACACATTACAGAAATTTGTTATAATGATTAATATTTTGTTGTTTGCATAATATAAATTTACAAACAACAAAATGTATATTACAAACAACAAGGATTATTATTTATTTAAGTAATAGTTTCTTTACTTAAGTTAAAAGATAGATTTTCAAATTATCTTTTTATAGCATTCTTATAGGTCATGACCATTTTATAAGGAACTTTCATGCAAAATTAGGAAAATGTTTTGATTATATTTTTTCCTATATCTCCAATTTTTCGTTTTAGTTTTTTTTATTGTTACTGTGTAACATCCATTTATCAATTCTATAATAAACATAGCATTATATTGAGATCGTATATTGATACTATTGAAGACTCCGTTCGACCTCACACAAAGTTGGTACTCAAATTATACACCCAAATAAATACTATGGCAGTGGTCATCAATGGTCATCAGTGGTGTTAAATCGAACAATAAACCACAAAGAATTCTGTTTCGAGTACATAACAAACTGTCTTTCAATGATTGTCGACGTAAACGCCTCATGCGTTCCGAGCCTTATATTACGAAGGGCACATTGGGTGTAGGAAGTTCTCGGAAATGAGATGCCAATCGATCGACTGCAAGTCAGGGCCGTGATGTTACAAAGATAATGTACAGTTATATAAGCGTTGGTTAGCTGGTCTCTTTGTTCTTGTGAACCAGGAAATTGTATGGTGTTTTGTATATAATTATTATTATAGTGATTGGTAGTGGTAAAAATCTTTGTCGTATCATTGTCACACCTTTTTGCCTAGTAACAACAGTTTTCATCGCTACTTTGTTCCGGTGAACTTTCGTGGTAAAAGTCTTTGTTCCTCGAGTCAGGAGGCATGTTTTTTCCTAGTAACAGAAGTTTTCAGGACTTTGTTCCGGTTTCAAGGGCGTGGTAAGGAAGACGTGTTAATAAAGACTTATCCGGGACGTTCAACTTTGTTCTCAGGGGTAGCTACGCATTTCGTGGTCGATCTTAGGCCTACCGCCCATTACAACTAAGTTAGGACTTGTCTTGAGTTGATAACAAACGTTCATGCAGTGGCCACTTACCATCAAGTGGACTGATCGATTTCTACTTCAATATCATAAATAATTGGCTTGCTTGCCTTATATAAATATTTTTTGACATTATGTGTCGTCGCAGTTTCCCGGTGGTAAATGCTGAGCAAAGGTTCTTTTCAATTTCATTATCTTAAGTTTTTAACTTTGGTGTTACGGGTATAATGCAAATAAAATAAAATATATTTTCTCTCACAATTATAATGAAAGGTATGCTTTCTACACAAAGACGCCCTGTCTCTTAGTAGACATTGACACATACATAAACGAGTATACACCCAGACCCTTCTGGGTATTAATTAATTTATTTATTTATAAAATCTACAGCTACGTTTTACAAAATTACCTATCTTACTTTATAAATGTAAAGCCAACACTAATTAATTGCTTAATTACACACAAGTATTTTCAAAAAATAATTTTCATTTGCTAAGAATAGCAAATTATATTTTTCCAGGAATTGATTTTTTTGCGTTTTAGATAGGCATGAAACTTATAGATAGTGACTTTACCTTCTGTCTCGTATGTTCTATGATAATGGATTAGGTAAGTGATCCTAGAAGCTAGTCTTTGATGGGTTGACTTGAATAGGATGCCTGCGTTGACAAGATTGATATTGTAGATGAATAGACTGGGAGTCATTAATTAATTGGTATTGGAGTAATGGATATTGGCTCTTACTTTAATTAATGCGTTGTCTGTGCCTACTCTCGACCTATGTAACAAATATTACATATGTACTTGTATGTATATAATGATGTTTATGTAATGTCATCTTATATATAAAATTCTCGTGTCACAATGTTAGTTACCGTACTCCTCCGAAACGGCTTTACCAATTTTCACCAAATTTTATATGCATATTCAGTAGGTCTGAGAATCGGCTACTATCTATTTTTCATACCCCTAAGTGATAAGGGTTGTTCACCCTTAACATTTTTTTTATTTATATGGCAACACAACGTTTGCTGGGTCAGCTAGTATTATAATAAAAATGTACTTTAGTGAATATTTTCATAACCTTATGTATCTACTAATTTTGTATAAAATAAAATACTTTAACGGATTGAAGTTCACTTTGTAAGAGGTGTATTTTTTCATAAAAGAACAAAGGAATAGTTACAACATTATGGCCACCAACATCCATACAAAATATAGCGTTGTATGAATTCTTTTACATTTTAAGGTATGTAAATATTTCTTTTAAATTTGATCTAGTAATTTTGTGTGATACTCGATCATACAAACATACTAGTTTGATGATAGTTTGTCATCAACCCAATACTGTTCCACTACCGGGCATGGGTCTCCTCTCAGAATGAGAAGGGTTAGGCCTTAGTCCACCGCGCTAGCCAAGTACGTATTAGTAGACTTCACATACTTTTGAATACTATTTTGTTTTAGATTTCCTAAGTATGCAGGTTTCCTCACGATGTTTTTCTTCACCGTTTAAGCAAGTGATAATTAATTTCTAATGCGCGAAAAACTTTGAAAAATCAGAGGTGCCTGAAATTAGAACCTCAAACCCTTCGATCAAAAGGCCGAGTTTTTATTCACTAGGCTACCACTGCTTGTGGTAGATGATAGTTCATATAGATTCAATAAAACTAATACCAAAGTTTCACTTGTGCGTTGACTGACGTTCAAATATTGGTTGATGCAGTTCAAAGTGAGTTAGTTTGTCGGGATTACGCGTTGGTTTCTGTTACCGACTTAGATAAGTAAAATAGAAAGATACTTCACCGCCTTGAAATTGGATGAATCCACAAAATGCTGATTTGATTTTTTTTTAATTCTTGACAAATAAAAAACATTTTTAGAGAAAACGTTCGTATAAATAACTAATACTAATTTACGTAATAAATAAATAAATATCTCTAACATTTTACGGACATTTTAGCACGGAGACGTGGCAAAACTTTATTTAGGCAACAATATAAATCCTCAAAATTGGTTACACTTTCTGGTTAGGAGTGATCTACCTATTTTACTCATCTAAGGTTACTGAGTGCGATGTTTGTGTAATGCCGCGGGCACATCATGGGGATATTAGTTTCCAGACTGTTTGATTAATTCACTTCAAGTTGGAACGGACACAGATTTTATGGGCAGATTTCTGAGTAGTCTTTGTGTGTGACCTTGGCACTTACGATACATGGTGTCTTAGTGTGGGACTGTTACTGTATTTGCGAGTATTTTTATAACAATTTTTCATCCATTATTATTACATACTTTAGGTCCTGTATTAGTACACAAAACAAATGCAGTGTAGTAGTAGTTGAAAAATGACTACCTAATCGAGGGTCCGAGGTTCAAAACCCAGGCACGCCTCTGACCTTTGATTTTTAACACGCTTTTATTAGCTTGGGTTGTTTGTATGTATGTAGGTATGTATGTAATTAAGTAACTGAATCTTCGAACACGATTTCTATCTATAATTGTGGAAAAAGTGTGGGGCGCTTTTCGAAAACTGATAAATGAAGCATCTCACGCTTTTTTCACAATTAAACTATTTACTGTTCCTTAATTTATTCCTAGATTGAAAATTATTTTCTACTATTTAGTTCATTTTATCATAAAAGCGTGTTTGCTTATCACTTTTTTAAACTACATTTATTTAAAGTTATGTGCGTATTATTATCAGTGATGTCATGACGACAAAATGAGGAATCAAGCACAAGGGATTTTAAAACAAAAAGTTCTCAAACCTATATGAAGTCTACTAATTCTCACTTGGCCAACGCGCTGGACTATGGTCTAATCCTTCTCATTCTGCGAGAAGACCTGTGGTACGCTGTGGAATAGTAATGGGTTGATAAAGAAGTAGAAAAAAGATATAATATGTTTGACGGATTCGTCGTGATTGTTTTAACTTAAGTATGCTAATTCAATGAACTGTCTCTAAGGAAATGCCTAATATTATAAAATACTAGCTGACCCACCAAACGTTGTTGCCATATAAATAAAAAAATGTTAAGGGTGAACAACCCTCATTACTTAGGGGTATAAAAATAGATAGTAGCCGATTCTCAGACCTACTGAATATGCATATAAAATTTGGTGAAAAATTCGGTAAAGCCGTTTCGGAGGAGTACGGTAACTAACATTGTGACACGAGAATTTTATATGTATGTCGGAGCAAATACGGCAGTTCTCCTATTATAAAATGAAATTATTAAACACCTGAGGTAAAACTACCTGCATCTTAAAATAGGAAAACAAGTGCACGTGCGCCGGGCCTATAAAAAGGGCCATACTGGCGACATCGGGGCATTCCGACGCAGAAGACTCTCCTCAACCGAGCTACAGAGAAGCTCAAGGTCGAGTTGGAAGCGCATGCCACCGAGAGATGGGAGACCCGGTTAGGGGAGGCCTATGACGACTGGCCCTCCCTTCATAGACTCTGCCGACAGATGTCGCGCTCTCCGGCCCCGGTCCGCCCCTTGTGGCATGCGGACGGTACGCCTCGATACCGGGCGGAAGATCGCGCAGAGATCTTCGCCGAACACCTAGAACGCCAGTTCCGGCCGAACCCGTCACAAGCGACGGAGCACATTGCAGCAGTCGAGCAACACCTCGCAGATTACCTCGCACAGCCTATAGCTCCAGATGAAGATCCCGTCGTCTTCTCCCCGAGCATGGTCCAGCGTGCGATTGAAAGGACTCAAGCCAGAAAGGCTCCCGGCGCAGATGGCATCACCAACACGGTGCTCCGCCAACTTCCGAGGAAGACGGTGGTGGCCGTCACGCGCCTTTTTAACGGCATCCTGCGCACGGGGACATTCCCGCACACATGGAAAATTGGGCACATCATTATGTTGCCCAAGCCGGGGAAGAACACCCTGAAGCCTGAGAGCTATAGGCCCATTACACTTCTACCGTGCGTGTCGAAGGTGTTTGAAAAGCTCCTGCTGCAACACATGGTACCACATTTAACACCCCGACCGGAGCAATTCGGATTTCGGCCAGAACATTCAACGACTCTTCAGTTGTCGAGGGTGCTGCACCACCTCACCGCCGCCCTGAACAAGAAGGAGCGAGCGTGTGCAGTATTCCTCGACATGGAAAAGGCGTTCGACCGTGTTTGGCACGACGGCTTGCTCTACAAGATCTCGCAGTCGTCGGCGCCCAGGCGTATCGTCAAGGTGATCTCCAGCTTCTTGAAGAACAGAAGCTTCAGAGTGGTGGTCAACGGGACGCCATCCAACGAGCACCCCGTGGCAGCTGGAGTCCCGCAGGGAAGCTGCCTTCAATCACGGGCGCTGCGGCAGGTAGCCGGCGCGCCGTGGTACGTCAGGAACACAGTCATCCAGAGGGACTTACGAGTCGAGAGCCTGGACGACTTCATTGGCCGCCTCGCCACGAAGATGTTCGAGCGTGTCGACGCGGCGCGATTCCCGCATCTGCGGGATCTGGCGCCGCTCCACGCTCGTCCACCGGACCGCAGGGCGTTCCCGCGCGATCTCCTGGCGCGGGATCCGCCGGCGGACGTCGGGGCTTCATAGGAAGCAAAAGAAGACCGCGGCACTCAAGAGTGCCGCCCCCACTGGACTGACTACACCTCACCGGATTGACCTCACTCGGATTGACACCACTATGGGCATTGCCCATAGAACCACGGCTCAACATAAGAACCAGAACCACAGGTATGCTAGAGGGGAAAAAAAAAAAATTAACTATACATATAATATAAAGATGATCTACATATCTATTATTAAAAAAAAAAAAAAAAAAAAAAACCCTCTGGCTACCAACCCAATGACCTGCCTGTGTTCACGGGCAGCGGGAGCAATTCTCCTGAAGAAGGCGTAGCCTTATAGGACACCTTCAGGGCCACCAGTTGGCCCCTGGAAGAAGAAACTAACGACGACATCGGGGCATTACTGCTCGAGCTGTGGAACAGTGCGGACCTCCTTAGGACGTCGTTATGCTGCCCGAAGAATAAAAGAAGCTCAACAATTTTGGTGTGGTTTTGCTTTCGAAGGTTTCATTATGAGTCATCACCAACACAACAACAATTGTGACGTCAGCGGTGCTGACGTCACGCCTTTTTAAACTCCGTTACTCCGTTATATATGATTTAAATTTGCATGAAGCTTGCATTGATAGTTTCGATGTTTTACTTTATATTGACACATAAACATGCAAAATGCAACCATTTCAAAATAAATGAGATTGAGTTGAAAGAACTATTTACATTGACGATTTATATTTACTATTTGCATTTACTATTTACATTGACTGTTTCGGGCTGAAGTAACGATATTTGAATTTACAAAATATTATTGAGCTCGATGTAGTGAGCACAAATATTTGCATTGATATTTTTGATTTATAATGGCAGGAAGCAACGATATACTGGATAGATGGAAGTTGGGCCAAATTCAGTTAGAATTTTATTGATCGAAATTTAATTGTATAGTCTGTAACTACCACCGTTAATGTCCCAGCAGTGGGATTTTAGTGGATTAATATTGATAACACAATAGAAATGTAATATTAAAGACTAAAATAATAAACACGAAATATGATTGTTTTAAAACACAGAATCTTTTTAAATTTGTTAATATTTTTTTAAATTCCTACTACCTATCTTCCAAGGTTTTTTTTTTAGAGCACTAGTATCAGTAATACAATTTTTGCAACCCGTCGGTCACTGGGGACTAACCAATAACTAAATTAACCCGTAGCTGCGATCCAGATTATCGCCTCATTCAATTATCGCTGCAAAAACCTAACGCATCACCGAAGTGAAAATTGGATGAAGCTCGGCTACCCCTTTAATTATATACTTTTTTTTATTACTTATGATAGCCATATTTTTAGAGCACCTCTATCAATAATACAATTTTTGCAACCCGTCAGTCGCTAGGGGCGGATCAATAACTAAATTAACCCGTAGCTGCGATCTAGATTATCGCATCATTCCATTATCGCTGCAAAAACCTAACACATCGTCGAAGTGAACATTGGATGAAGTTTGGCTAACCTGTGAATTATCCGTTTATAATATACATGACAGTACGGTAGTCATTTTATAAAAGTGTTTAACCGACTTCAAAAAGGAGGTGGTTATCAATTTGGGCGGTATATATTTTTTTTATGTACGTACACGAATTACTCCGCCGTTAGTGAACCGATTTTAATAATTTTTATTGTATTAATATAAATGTTAGTATGTTATCACTAAAAAGTGTGAAAAAAAAAATTAACAAAAAAATACAACCGACTTCCATGTCACTACAAAGTAAAAAATAATTCAAATAAATGTTGGTTTAGTGCATATTTCTGAAGAAAGAATAAAAAATTGTATAAACGTGATCATGAATGAAGATAAGGTCTGAGTTTACATTGATTGGAACCGCCCGCTCGCAGGCCGCTGCCGCGCCCTACTCGCTTAGTTTTATATTGTCTTATATGTTCCAACCTAACCTAACTAAATAGTCAATGATGAACTGGCTTTGCAGTTTCGTTAGAACCTACACCAAATATCTTCAAACACAACTCAATTATTCCCATCGGTTGAGGAGTTACATATTTTGTCTCCGAGCTACATTATCAGACCCTTAAATAGTCAATGATGAACTGGCTTTGCACTTTCATTAGAACCTACACCAAATATCTTCAAACACAACTCAATTATTCCCATCGGTTAAGGAGTTACATATTTTGTCTCCAAGCCACACCCTTAAATAGTCAATGATGAACTGGCTTTGCAATTTCATTAGAACCTACACCAAATATCTTCAAACACAACTCAATTATTCCCATCGGTTGAGGAGTTACATATTTTGTCTCCGAGCTACATTATCAGACCTTTAAATAGTCAATGATGAACTGGCTTTGCAATTTCATTAGAACCCACACCAAATATCTTCAAACACAACTCAATTATTCCCATCGGTTGAGGAGTTACATATTTTGTCTCCGAGCCACACCTTTAAATAGTCGATAATAAACTGGTTTTACAATTTCATTAGACCCTACACCAAATATCTTCAAACAAAACTCAATTATACCCATCGGTTGAGGAGTTACATATTTTGTCTCCAGAACCCACTCTGATCCTCATCATATTTACATGGGACCAACTTGTAGCAATAGTCCATACACGAAATTAAAGGCATTAAAATAGGTTCATAAACGGCGAAGTTATGGCTGTTATATTTACACGGGTGGAGGAGTTCCTCTCATTTTCTCCAGAACCCATCGATGGATCCTAACCATATTTAAATGGGACCAACTTCCAGCTTGTGTAGAGAACACAATAAAAAAAAAATATTAAAATCAGTTCACTAACGGCGCAGTAATTCGTGTACATACATAAAAAAAAAGATACCGGCCGAATTGATAACCACCTCCTTTTTGAAATCGGTAAAAAAGACACTACCTGTATGAATAGTTGTTGTAAATAACATTAATTAGGAGTTTTGGCATAGTCCACACTAGTTTTTAGACTTCACAAACTTCAGAGAACTTTTAAGAAGTCTCCAGTGCGTATCCCCGTGATATTTTTTCTTTTCTTGAAATGGGTACACGACTAATTACATGTCTCTCTTTATAACATAGCCTTTGTGTATGGAATTAATTAGTATGAATGTGTAAGTGCCCAGTAATCCTCAGCTCGCCCAATATGAAAATGGAAATACATTTTAATATGGCTTTGTAACGTGAGCCCTCAAAGGGATGCTGACTGTGCACACGAATTTATTTGTAAACGGTCCAAATGAAAGGGTTATTATGAAACTCATCGTTTTTATTGTAATATACATGAACATTACAGATGTCATCAATCTATATATGAGGCTGTTAGATCCAGAGTAGCCTAACTACAAAAAAGATTTACAATATGGAGAAAAGTAAAAGTGTATAGTCCGCTCTTAAGTTGTTGCGAGCAGGTGTAGTCATACAATTTGCTATGGCGACGCGATTCATTTCTATACTCAGAGCGGACTAGCAGTTTTACGCGGACTATACAACATTTTTAAATTACGAAAATACAGATAGGTCAAAAATCATTAAAATGCAATTAGGCCACTCTGGTGCTAGCAGCCTCATATTGGGTATATAAAAATTAATGTTTATCTATGTTTATCTATGTTCTTTAAAGAATCGTAAACTGCGCATTTGACAATGTGATAATCTGTAGCAAAGTTGTTGTGCATGAGCCCACGAAGGTTTCTGAGTTGGTACGACCAATTTTCGACAGATGGCGCCACTGTCATTCCAATGAATATACAATTTTTCAGTTATATGTAATATATATACCGTGTTATTTTTTTAAAACGCGGGCGAAGCCGAGGGCCCTACTAGTTTAAGACAAAATTATATTTCTAGCGGAGGTCAACTACAGATTGCTACTCCTGAGGTTTGCGTTGGGATGTCTTGAGTAAGTATGTCTTCCTTACCATATTCTTGAAACCGAACACAGCGAAGCGTAACATTAGCTTTTATCAAGCAGAAATAAGCATGGCAGTGGTGCCTCCGGAATCGAACCACGAAGTGTTCCACCACCTATGCTAGTTACGTAAAAATAGTCGGGCTCTCTACTGAGTATTTGAGCCGAATATATTGACACCTTAAATGTTGAAACCTATCCCTTTGGAAAATCCGATTTAATGAAAATATTACAGACATACATGATACGCGCGAAAAACATAACCCTTCCTTGGCAGTCGGTTAAAAATATACCGTGTATTATACTAATCGATATATTACATAATACATCATGGGCGAAGTATAATATCCCACTTTGAAGGCAAATTGAATTTAAAATGAACAACACTTAAAGAAACGCGATACCTACGTCTGTCGCCGTTCAACTACTTACTTATTTATTGAGAACTTTAAACACGTGCAAGGACATGCATACATTGAATTCTGTTGTCATTTGGTGACGCACAATTTTCCTTTCATAACAATACAATACAAAACTCTTTATTGTATACCAAATTAAAAGTAAAAAATACAAAATTTTAAAAATAAACTAATGTACAATTGGGCCTTATCACTAAAGTAGCGATCTCTTCCAGGCAACCATTTACTTGTTGCATAAGAAATCCTTATCCTTATCCTTACTCCTTACTAATATTATAAATCCGAAAGTAACTCTGTCTGTCTGTCTGTCTGTCTGTCTGGTTGTCTTTTCTTCACGCCTAAACCATTGAACCGATTTTAATGAAATTTTGTACAAAGATAGTCTGAGACCCAAGAAAAGACATAGGATAGTTTTTATCCCGGAAATCCCACGGGAACTAGGGATGGCGATCTAAGATCGATTAATCAGAGAATCGATCTTTTGCACCAAAAAAATCGGTTATTTTAATCGATATTAGTAAGGATTGAATCGTAAACTTTGCATTTGATCAAGTGATGATCTTTAGCAAAGTTGTTGTCCATGAGCCCACGAAGGTTTCAGAGTTGGTATGACCAATTTTCGCCAGGTGGCGCCACTGTCATTCCAATGAAGGTACCAATTTTCAGTTTTATGTATGTTAGTATGTCATATTATTTTCGTTTAAACGCGGGCGAAGCCGCGGGCAAAAACTAGTAAAATGTAGTTATTAAAATGAAATATATTTTAGTATAAAATACACTTCTCATTGTTTGGATTGGATGTTGAGAGATTATGACTTAAAACAGAATTAATTTTGCGTTGTAACGCTTTCATCTAAAGCCTCGAGGAAACTTTTATTTTCTTGCCTTTCAGCCACGGAATGTTATCTACCGTAGAATCTAGGTAGCCTCGTAGAGTATATTTATTAAGGACGACCCCCGTGGTGGAATGGTTACAATAATGGTCTGACGCGCAAAGGTTCGATCCCAGACCAGACAGATATTTGAATGATTAATTTAGATATCTTCTCTGTCTGGATGTGTGTGTATTCGTCGTTCTGTGTGTTCATGGGACCCACGACACAGGAAAACCTTGGTAGGGATGTAGTGGAGTGTAAAAAGCGTTTTTATTATGATTTTTATTTCAAGTACTAAACGAGGATTGAAAGGTAGAGCTAGTATGGTTCGGGAAGTTTTCACGAAGGAAAGGATGATTGAAGATCTTATATATATAATTCTGGTGTCACAATGTTAGTTACCGTACTCCTCCGAAACGGCTTTACCGATTTTCACCAAATTTTATATGCATATTCAGTAGGTCTGAGAATCGGCTACTATCTATTTTTCATACCCCTAAGTGATAACGGTTGTTCACCCTTAACATTTTTTTATTTATATGGCAACACAACGTTTGCCGGGTCAGCTAGTAATTTTATAAAATTATATTTTCTTGTGCTTTCAACTTATTCCTTTTACGCTCGTAAGAGAAGTGAAGTTTTAAACTTTGTTTTGTGAGCTCTTCGCCGCAGTACGAAGGTTTTCTTTTCTTTGTAGGGCTACGCTATCCTTTATGATCGTATCTTTTCACGTCAAAGAAATAAAGTACTTACGTAAATTATTTTAATTAAATGCGTCGTTGTAAGGTTGAAAAATCGTTTGTTTCCAATGATTTCAGGAATTATCCAACTAACTTACATATAAGGTTACCATCTCTCAGATGTGTGGATTTGTAATCGATTTCAGGTGGATAAGGGCAGCTGTGATCATAACAGGTACTATAATTAATAAATTATATTGAGCGCTATAATATGCCCAAGTCACATCTTAAGAATACAAATTAAATTTCTTTTGTAAGAAACCTTTAGAGTTCTTAGACCTGAGAGTTCTGTAGAAAAAGTTTTAAAAATGTATGTGATGTTCTCTAATTCAAATTTGGCCATCGTGTTAGACTCTTGCCTAAAACCCTCTGAGAGGAGATCCGTGTCCAACAGTGGGACATAAATGGGTTGATGACTATACAATTATTCGCACCTGTACCCTTACCATGAGTTTTGAAATAATATGACTGTTTTGGTATTTGTTTACGTATTTACCCATACAATTTCCAATCACATTAAATGTCTTAATTGACAAAATGGTGCTTAATGTTTTGTCTCTCTTTTTTGCGAACATGTGAGGTAGACAAAACGACTTGAGCACTTACTTATTGTTATGTTTACTCAGTCTACTAAGCAAACGGAGCAGAATAATGGATTGAGTAAACGAAACGTAAAATTGTGGGATAGTTTGAAAACTCATGGTAAGGGTACTGTACCAACACGAGCTGAAATCGATTCCACCCTTCTCAACAATACAGAAATACCTGTTAAAACAATTTTCAGTGTATTTTGCTTCGAAACAGTGAAAATAACGAAATAAAATAAACAACAAAAACAAAATAATCCCCGTAAATGTTCGTTCATTTTATAATCCTCTTTACTTTAATCCTGAAGCACGTTTTAAGTAGGCGTTGATCCAACTAATGAGGCTGTAAGTGGCATTAAAATGTACAAGTATTTATTTTTCCTACGAAATGTTTTTCTATTCCTTCAGAGAAAAACAAGGTACAAAATAGATAGCTGATATATTTTGCTGATGCTTATTAGCCTTTTTAGTGAGACGATATCGGCACGGCGACGGCATCACGTAGATATTAAAGGCAAGTGTATTTGGTATGCAAAGTTATGTTAAAAGTATTTCGCGTATCAAAAGGGAGAGCAAGTTATTGATTAGAAATTATACAGTTTGCTATTGCGTTTTTTTATTTTAACTGTTCGCTAGATCGATCCACAAATATAAATAAATAAATAAGTGATAGATAAATGTTTTCGATTTATATATTTATCTCTCTTTCATATATTTTGGTCCTGAAATCGATCTGTCGATTTATCTCCGCTAGATATTCCTTGTGAGGTCACAGATCTCACAAGAGAGGAACGCTTGGGTTATGTTTTTCTTGTTCCGTGGTTTCATACAAATGGATTTGCATCTATGACCGGCACTGACAAAACTGATAGAAGTTCTGACAGCATCGGTGCCGTGTCGTGCCGTTGTCGTCGTAATGAAAAGGTCCCATTATTTGTTTGTTGTTATTTGTTATAAGGTTATTTGTTACAAGATATTAACCTTAATGGTCATTACTGATTCTTAGCTCCTAAGCTGATTACAGCTGTTTATAAAATAGACATTGTTTTTTACGGATTTTTAGCAATATTCTGTTTTAACGTGGAAAATAACCGGGTTTATCCCGGAGTTATGTAATACTGCATTCAAACTCTATATATGGATTCCTAAGTGGGTTACCAGTTAACCCATTCCAATTAACCTTTAAAATTCTTGTTACACATTTATGTTAAGTTGGCTCGGACGGCATATAAGCGATTATCTCAGTCCATAGTGCAGTCAATCTTGATAAATACCTACGGTGGAATTTTAGTTCCGACAATGTCTACGGGGGCGCTATATGTCCAAAAACATAAACGGTGAACGTTTTCGAGCTAACGTAAAAACTCTTACTAAGGGTTCAGACCGCTGGCAGTGTTACCTCGTTTTATAGCGAGGATAATTTTTTGAGCAAAAATGCTGCCAGCGTTGCCTCTAGTCAACCGAAGCGAACATAAGCCTGTGGGACATCTCTTTTCATCAAATCCCAACAACATTCGTAACCTAACTTATTGCATGAAAGTAAACAAACTTAGCCTATAAAAGCACAGTCACCAGTCAACTCCAAACAAGTCCATTATCGCAGACAAAGGATGCTGAGGTAACACGTTGTTTACAAGTTCATAGCCATGTGCCGTGTGTGTAATTCAAGAACGTATGGCGATTAATTTTTGTGTAACGTTTATCGAATAAGCTATTCTACTTTTATTTAAAACTGTTTGATACAGTATCAGAGTATAAGCTTTATCTACATATTAGTATATGTAGTAGTATGTAACTATTTCCATATATATAGTTACATGTGTACGTAAGCATGTGATACTTAGTTTATTTATTTAATTTTACAGTAAACACAACGATATCATATGTGTACTGGGTATAAATCTGTATATTGAACATTTTTTTATGCATGTTTTACTAAATGAAAAAATATATGTAATAAAATTCCAGAAAACTTTAACCCTTTACATAATACTACATACAAGTGAATTTGCTGACAACATTGTCATATCGTCCATTCGTTTAGAAAAAGGATAGGACGTAATATAAAGTTCATGAGACTTTTGTATGAAGCGCAGTGAGGTGAAGTTTCCTTTATTCTGTTAACGTGGTGGTCTAATTTACTGACGCTAGAATATTTATAAACGATATGGCGCCAATGTTCAAATTTTTCACAGTGTTTATAAATGATCAAACCTATAACTTAACTAGCAGAACCCCGCGGCTTCGCCCGCGTAAAAAAAATATGATATAACAGACAAATACTCGTAACTGTAATCGTAAATTTGTACCTTTAACAATTTTAACGATAAAATAGCATTTTTTCTTCACTGTGTAACTAAATTGGTCAAGCTTTCTTCAGAAACATACACTAAAATTCTAATTAGTGGACTGTAATGAAACTTTCTTTAAAATATAAGTTTCATGTAGGATACAAAAATTATTATTTACTCTATTCCATAGGAACCGTCCATGTTATATGTGGCCTTACATACAGTGGTTCTTTCCAGGGTAGCTGGCTGGGCGGTTAGAGCTCCCATTCTTGCTGCCCGCAACTCCCGAAGTCCCCCTTTAGTCTCGTACGACAGGCAGGGGATACTGTAGCCCTGTTCTAGCCCAAAATTTTAATCCAAGGTCTATGTGTCTATCACATAACCATCACTAATCCACGCATAACCACAACCATACCCCACGGCAGGACAAAATGTTGGCACGCAGTGTGTCCAAAGTAGTTGCGATGTACCTAATCAGTATACCAAAATTACGCATTATCATATATGAAATTTGCACCCGTCCACGTTGTCGTGTATTTGTCTGAATAGACGTTATCTGAAATTTTACGTTTCTAACTTCGAACCTAAAAGATTCCCGTATATATATGTCGGAGCAAATACGGCAGTTCTCCTATTATAAAATGAAATGATTAAACACCTGAGGTAAAACTACCTGCATCTTCAATAGAAAAACAAGTGCACGTGCGCCGGTCCTATAAAAAGGGCCGTACTGGCGACATCGGGACATTACTGCTGTGCGAGTGCTGCTGTACGAGCTGTGGAACAGTGCGGACCTCCTTAGGACGTCGTTATGCTGCCCGAAGAATAAACGAAGCTCAACAATTTTCGTGTGGTTTGCTTTCGAAGGTTTCATCGAGTCATTTATCAACATCATAACAATAATTATGACGTCAGCGGTGCTGACGTCACGCCTTTTAAACTGTTACTCCGTTATATACATATAACACTTCTTTTACCTCCTTAGTAGAATTTCAAAAACATTCCTATGTACATATGTATCAATAAATACTTTATCATCAAATTTCTGAAAGCTAATTAACACCTGCGGTCGGCAAGCCGACACCCACGGGTGGTGTATGGCCCGCGACTTTTCCTTGTGGCCCGCGAGTCTGCGCGTTACTAATAATTTACCAAGTGCAAGTCCAACCCGCACCTTGAGCATTCCGTACAACTAAAATTTTTATTTACACATTTTGTGAAAATTTCAACTGTCTACTTCTAACGGTTTAAAAGTTAGTTGGAAAAATATCGAATAGCAGTTTGTTGTATGGGGACCCCTTTTTGTTTTCAACTTTTTTATTTTTAGTATTTGTTGTTATAGCGGCCACCGTTATGCATCCTCTGTAAGAATTTCAAATGTCTATCTATTACGGTTCCAGAGATAGAGCCCTGTGACACACGGACAGACAGTGAAGTCTTAGTAATAGAGTTCCGTTTTTATCCTTTATGTACGGAACCCTAAAAAACCGTCGATGTGCACTTCAACACGCGTAATACATTCCCATGTTAAAAATATATGTTACGATGGCCCGTGGAATTTCACCCTACACTAAACCTCTCTGCACTCTGTTCTTTTTCCAGACACGCCAAAGGAAGTAACTTCAACAACGGTTTTTAAAGAATCTTCCTTTTCTTATAGGTTTCTAAAGGTGGTAGAACCCTTTGTGGTTCGACTCCGGCGGCACCACCGCCACACCTATTTCTACCTAATAACAGCAGTGTTAGGCGCTGCTGTGTTCCGTTTTTAAGGGTGTGGTAAGGGAGACAGACTTTTCCGAGGCGTTCCAACTTAGTCCTCAGGGGTAGCGGCGCATCTGTGGCTGACCTCAGGTAGGAATATCTAATCCTATCTGGGGTTGATTACAGATGTCCATGGGCGTCAGTAGCCACCATGAAGTTATAGGTAAATATGGAGGCCACACTTAGAACAAAATCTTGAGGCAAATACCTACGTATCTCCATCCCGCTTTCTGTGGGCCGACCTCTCTTTCTAGTGTGGACTATAGTATTGCTATCTTCTTCTTTAAATCTCCTAGAAAATTCTTAGAATTAGTCACCACACTAGCCTTACCAGAAGTTAAACACTGTCAAATAATTTACCTTTAAATAAATACTTGAACTATGATTAGTTCAATTGAAAATCCCAAAATCGTAAGTCACGTATGCATATCTGGGTTGGCAATTCAACGAATTATAATCCCATTTCTTAAGGATTCGGTAATGTGGCAACATTGGCCCTATGTGCCAAGATAAATAAAGGTTACCCTACTTAGACAGAGAGGGTCTGCCCACAGAGAGCGAGATGGTGATACATAGGTTTTGCTTCAAGTAGGTATTCGAAGTGTGTTCTCCATATTTACCTATAACTTCATGGTAGCCACTTACCATCAGGTGGACTGCATGCTCGTCTTCTACTTCTATAGTATAAAAAAAAAATAGTACCCTAATGGTGGTTGATTGTTGAGTTGCTAAAATGCTGAAACAGATGTGTAAACAGAAAGGCATAATGCATACACCCTTCTATAGCTGCTTAAGGGTTGATCTAAAAATCTAAAAAAAACCGTGACTCAGATGCTTCATTGATTGTAATGATAATTTTTCATAGTGGTCGCTCCCGAATTAACGGAGTTTGAAATAAAATTCCAACCCCCAGTTAACGACCTTAAGGGATGATTTTCCAAAAATAATGGTATAGGTGTTTAATTATTTTCTATCGAAAACCCAAATACCGATTTTTATACAGTTTACATTAAAACTGGAGGACTTTCATACAAACTTACAACCCCTATTTTACCCTCTTGAGGGTAGATTTTCCATAAATGGTGTTAAAAAGTTCTATTATTTCTAACAGGAAAACCAAATGCAAGTTTTTATAGTCCTTGCTTCCGAATTAACGGAGTTTGGAATAAAATTCCAACCCCCAATTAACGACCTTAAGGGATGATTTTCCAAAAAAAAATGAAATAAGTGTTTAATTATTTTCTATTGAAAACCCAAATACCGATTTTTATACAGTTTACTTCAAAACTGGTGGACTTTCATACAAACTTACAACCCCTATTTTACCCTCTTGAGGATAGATTTTCCATAAATGGTGTTAAAAGAGTTCTATTATTTCCAACAGGAAAGCCAAATGCAAGTTTTTATAGTCCTTGCTTCCGAATTAACGGAATTTGAAATAAAATTCCAACCCCCATTTAACGAACTTAAGGGATGATTTTCCAAAAACAATGAAATAGATGATTAATTATTTTCCATCGAAACCCAGATACCGATTTGTATACAGTTTACATCAAAACTGGGGGACTCTCATACAAACTTACAACCCTTATTTAACCCAAATGAGGGTTCATTTTCTAAACGGTAGAATTATAGTTCCACTGTATCTAACCAGTGAGCCAATGGCTAACTTACATAGTGCTGGCTTTCAAATTGGCAAATTTTAAAATAAGCTGTTAACCCTTATTTTACCAACTTAAGGGTTGATTTTCCAAAAATGGTGAAATAGGTATTTAATTATTTTTAATCGAAAACCTAAATACCGATTTTGATAGCGTTTACATCAAAACTGGGGGAATTCTATACAAACTTACAACCCTTATTTAACCCACATAGGGGTTGATTTTCCAAAAACGGTAGAACTAAAGTTATTTTATATCTAACCAGCAAAGCAATGGCTAACTTTCATAGTGCTGGCTTCCAAAATGGCAAAATTTAAAATAACCTGTCAACCCCTATTTAACCACCTTTAGGGTTGATTTTGGAAAAACCCTTAGATTAGATTTTTATTACTTTAAATCAGAAAGCTAAATACCAATTTTCATCTAGTTTGCTTTAAAACTGACGGACTTTCATATTAACTTCCAACCCCCATTTAACCCCCTTAACGGTGGAATATCAAAAAATCCGTTCTTAGTGCGCATCTACATTATAAAATGAAGCTATATTTCATAAAATTTTTTGGTCAAGTTTCAGAGTTTTAAAAGCGATAGATTGGAAGATAAATTTTTTTTTTTAATTTTCAACGCCCCCGCACTCCCCTCTGGGGGTGGAATATCATAAAATTAGTTTTTAATAAATTCAAACATGCCAAAAAGAATATCCTGACTAAGTTTCATACCTATAAGAGCTGTAGTTTTAAAATGTGATTTTTTTTTAATTAACACCCCCGCAACCCCTCTTGGGGGTGGAATTTCGTAAAATCCGTTCTTAGCTGACCTCTACTCGGTGAAAAGAATATTCCTACGAAATTTCAAGTCTTTAGCTCTAATGGTTCCAGAGATATCGTGATGAGTGACTATATACGTGGAAATCTCTTATATATATATAGATTTATGCAAAAATGTAAACAAATTAGTTAATGACGTTTTAATGTTTTATATATTGCTAATTATTTTTATTGTAATAATTACTTTCATATGGGATTTGAACTTACTGTATTTTAAATTAATAAAAGCACTCTTGATTCATATTTTGGTTAAAAACGCTACTTCCTTTTTGAGAGGATATGATGATTGTAATAAAAAGGAGGGATTGTAATGGATCATTAATATATTCGTATTTGGCTTATTTTAAATTATCTATGTTTTATTTGTGGCTAAAAATACTTTTAATATGTAGTCTGTGAACCTATTTTACCGATACAACGCATTCCTTCACGTCACTAGTACAAAAAAATAAAATTATGACATTTCTATTCAGTGACTTCACTGGTGTTGCGCGTAAAGTGTGTGTTCAATATTCAAATTTGTGTTCAATATTCAAATAATTTGTATATGATAGTTCCGTAATATTAAACTAGATGGCGCTGCTAAAACAGCCGTTGAATCACGCTGTTGAGAACCTTTCGTAGATACTATAAGAGGCCCCTTGTAAATTTATTATTATATATTCAGTGGAACATATAAGTTTTTTATTCAAGTGTGGTTAGTAACAACCCCTCAGCCCCCTCACCTCTCTCCGAATTCGAACAGTGTGGGTATATATGTTTGTCTCTTTCTACGTTACGCCTCAACTTTTCGTGTTACACTTGATTTTACTCCTCATAAAATTTCCGTACCGGGCCTTATAACTCAAATCGTTTCTTAAGGAGTAAACTCCAAAAATTTCTTTATTTCAGGCATACGCTTTTCAGGCATTCTTATAGGCATACGCTTTGAAATTTCACTTTATGTATCTATGTAACTTCATAGAACGATACCTATAAAACGCTACATCTTTTGAATTGGAACACAACCCTCTCGCCAAGAAGTTTGCTCTTATATCCCGCTAACTTGTTGCTCCCTCCGTTTGACGGGTAAAACCATTATGGTGCTTATTTCCAGCAAAATACAGACTGGCATAATTCAATTGGACGACGATTTAGTTATTTTGAAAACTTACAAGTCGTCTTCAGTTTACTCTTTTTTATTGAATACAGAAGAAACAAGAGCATACGTAACCACGCCTACTGTGCCCTTAGTATGAGTATTTACGTTTTTACAAAAATGTCATTTCCCATCAGCGGCCCTAGCAGATTGTATCAGAACTGATTGGAAATATATGGGAAATACGTAAACAACAACAAAAACAGCCATTTTTATCAAAACGTAAAAACTTATATTAAGGGTACTGAGCAGTGAAAGAGGGCGCTTCCGCCCACGAAAATAATCGATTTATACTCGTATAAACGTTATCAAATTTTGAGATTTTAGTAGAAAAAAATTGCTAAAGATTGATTAATGAGTCACGGCCGTTATCAGACTAATAAGACCTTATATTTTGTTTTGCTGTGCGATTGAGTTTTGGGTTGAGTTTGGATTTCTTTGATTTTACACAACACAAATTTTTAGTTTTTCTTTCGGTGTATAACCTTATATATAAAATTGTCGTGTCACAATGTTAGTTACCGTACTCCTCCGAAACGGCTTTACCGATTTTCACAAAATTTTATATGCATATTCAGTAGGTCTGAGAATCGGCTACTATCTATTTTTCATACCCCTAAGTGATAAGGGTTGTTCACCCTTAACATTTTTTTATTTATATGGCAACACAACGTTTGCCGGGTCAGCTAGTATAATATAATATACAAACTTGTATATGAAATTACATGGATATTTATTTTCTCATCTCTAACATCTTGTACGAAGTCACAACAAAGCTAATATTAAATAACCCTTTATTACAAAAGACAAACATCTCAGTGAAGCGACCCGTATTAAGTAAAGATGCAATTAACTTTGAAAGGTAAACACTTTGATAATTAAAACAGAAAGATAGTTTACCGCCTTGAATTTGAATGAAGCCACAAAAGGGTGATTTTACTATTTATTGTTTGAAATATTGACAAATAATAAAAATGAAGAAATTGTCGTATAAATAACTAATATTACTACTATTTCAAACATTTTAGTGACATTGTGGACATTGTGTGCCAACACAACAATTTCCATTCTCAAAACTGGTTTCACTTTCTTGTTAGGAGTGATCATTCTTTGTATTTTATTCGTCTAAGGGTAAACAGTGCAGACACGAGATATCACAGATCTCACCCTCGCTAACTAATGCGTTGTAACATCCACCCCAAGTCTACGTTCCCGTTGATAGAGTTTCTCGCTAATTACCCAATTAATTGAACAACCTTTAATGGTGGATAGTTTGTAGCCATTTTCAAATTTAAAATTTCTTATTTAATCAGAGCTAGTGTAAAGTATTTTTTTTATAATAAAACCGCAGACGAGCATGCAGTCCACCTGATGGCAAGTGGCTACTGCCGCCCAAGGACATCTGTAATCAACATAGGGTTAGATATCTCTAAGTCGGTTACAGATGCGCCGCTACCCCTGAGGACCAAGCTGGGACGCTTCGGAAAAGTCTCTTACCACATCCTTCAAACTAGAACACAGCTGTTTAACACTGCTGTTATGAGGCAGAAGTAGATGTAGCGTTGGTGACGCCAGAGTCGAATCACAAAGGGTTCTACCACCTTCAAAACCAGGTAATTGGCTACTGCTGATCATAGCCTTATTAACCTCGATGGGTTCTTCCCGTAACCGCATTTAATCGCGACCAAGATCCATGCAACACCTTCCGAAGGTGGTAGTTTGTTGACTTTCAATAAGTATTCTATATGAATCAATTTTGAATAAATGATATTTGAATTTAAATAATGAAATTTAAAATGCGTATCGTGAGTACCCGTTACATATTAACGTCTTAATTACGCCAAAAATCTCATTAGAACTTCTTTGTTTATTTTTGGTCTTGAAAAAATTAACCCTATCGTGCAGATTTTTAAAGGAAACAATTCGTTCTCAACTCTAAAAACAAAATTATATATAAAACTTGTATGTAACTTTATATCATTGCGCAATTAATATTACAATTTTAATATGTATTTAATTTATATTACAATTATAATTACAAAACAAAAACATTACTATAATATAAAAAAGAAACATGATATAATATAGTTATGTGTATAACATGAAATAGCGTTAAGACTCGCCACTGTCCGAATAAGTCCTAAGTATTTGAATAACATCCCCTAATTTGAAGGGTTCTTTTGATAGCCCTGAGCTAGAAGGGGACGTTTTTCTGCCATTTTAAACAATCATCAAGCGCACGAGACTGGATTTAATGAAAGAGATTAGAAATGAAATTGTTTTTAGGGATCCGTATCCAAAGGGTAAGAACCCTATTACTAAGCCCCTGCTGTCTGTCCATCTGTCCGTCTGTCACAGAGCTCTCACTTGGAACCGTAATAGGTAGACGCTTAAAATGTTAATTAATTAATGAAGTATGTATAAAGCTGGCTGGCATAACAACAAGACACTAGAAACATGTGGATAAATACTATAAATATGAAAATAGTGAACAGAGGCGACAATGGTGCCAACTTGCGCGACTAATAGAGGTTCTATTTCTATTTTGTTGGTAGCTTTTGTTTCGAGATTGCAACCAACAAAACAACTTTTACAAGCCGAGAACCTTTCCTAAAAAAATTAACAGAAACACCATTAAATGTAAATGAGCAACAAAAGTGGCAGAGTAACGTTCTTTACAAAAATCGGATAAATAATTACTCAGTAGACGATCTACAGTACCCTCTTATACGCCCACTTTTAGTTATTACCCTCATTTGACAATTCAATTTCTTTACTCTTACCATCGTTCCTAAAGCACGCTCCACATTCTCGCGAGAATCTCCCGAGAATCTCGCGAAAACGCGAGAAAAACCCGATTCGTATTGGCTCCACATTCTCGTACTATTCCCGCGTTCTCGCGAGAATCTCGCGAGAATGTGGAGCGGGCCTAACAATACATACAAAAACTCAGCTAAGGTATCTACCTTATCTACCTTATTGGTCATACAATTCGTATTAATCTTAATACAGGTGTTACCAATAAGATAATATGCTAGTCACTACCACTTACCATTAGTTGCCATATCTAGTTTGCTGCTTCAATTTTGTAAATCAGTGTTGCTACTTTTCAATTCCTTCAACCTCAAAATCATTTTTTTTCTTGGCAGCAAAAGTTGTTTAATAATAGTAATGAACGAACTGAGAAATGTCAATAATATATACTTGTATTAAATGTACCAAAGTGTATTTTCCCGTTTTCGTACAATTCATCGTAAAAACTTCGGAAAATTGAAAATTTTGTGACAGATCACACGTGCGAACCGTTCGGCCGCCGAAGCGGGACTGAGGGATCTGTTATAATTTCCGAGTTGAGGGTTAAATTATTAATTGTAACTGCAGTTCAACTACAACAGAATGATAATAATACAGAAAAAGTAAATCACACTGATATTTTACAAACATCGGGAGTTTTTTAATGTTATACTTCATCTGTAGTGATAAAGTCTAGTTCATTGATAAAAAAACAGGTGGAGCAAACGAGCATGCTGTCTCTGATAGTAAATGGTTACTGATGCCCATGGACATTTGTAATCAACCCCAGATAGGATTGGATATTTACCTGATATCGGCCACAGATTCGCCGCTACCCCTGACAACTAAGCTCGAACTCGAAAAAGTGTCTCCTTTACGACACTGTTCAAACATGAACACAGCAGCGCTTAACACTGCTATGAATTAATCAGGCAGAAATAGGTGTAGCGGTGGTGCCGCTGGAGTCGAGCCACAAAGCGTTCTACCTTTAAAATCGGAATACCAATTATTTATCGAGTAGGTATATATTGCCATCGGATTACAGTCCACGTGTGACGACAAATATCAAAGCCTGCCATTATCGGGCGGCACAAAGAGCGGTTGGCTTTCAGATGCGTTCAAAGGACTTTTATACTTTGCTGATATGCCTATTGTGTGCACAAATTTAAATTGCTAGATACGCCCTGAACACTTAATGAATGATTATGAATATATGAATTTTTGTTCCACTGCTGGGCACGACCACTGTAGGGAATGAAGCAGGCTCGTAGGTATTGAGAGACGTGTTGGTTGAATTATGTCTTTATTTTAACTCTCTTAATACTAAGCTTAACGTAACTTATATAACTATGAATCCTATACACACTACACCACTTAGAGTGAGAGTTTAGTTTATAGGGTAAAATGCTAGCTAAGTACGTAAAGTAAGTTTTTTTAAACTCTTTTTGTAGAACTCAAAAGCGCAAAACAAGTGAAGCAATTCATAATTAATTAGTAATTCGCGTAAAGTGCGCAAAAAGTGTACTCAGGAATGGAACCTGGAACTTTCTGATTGAAAACCTGATTTTCAAACATTAGAACGCTGTTACAAATATTATTCGGTAAAGTAAAATGAGGGTGCTATTAATTAATAATATTTAATCATCACCTAAAACTTAGTACCTACGAGTATAGTAAGAAAATATTGTAAACGACGTATTTATACACTTTTAAACAACAATTTAGTCCGGGCCAAACTGCTAGTCCGCTCTGAAGTTGTTGCGAGCAGGTATTACGAGCGAGCGAGCAGATACAATTTGTTATGGCGACGAGATTTATTTTTATATTCAGTACCCTTACCGTGAGTTTTTACATTCTGAGAAATATGACTGTTTTGGTATGTGTTTACGTATTGGCCCATAGAATTTCCAAGTTTTGATATAATCCGCTAGGGGCGCTGATTGGAAATTGTACGGGCAAATACGTAAACAAATACCAAAACAGCCATATTTGTCGAAACGTAAAAACTCATGGTAAGGGTACAGAGCGGACTAGCAGTTTTACGAGGACTATACTTGGTGTAAAACTCAAAATTGTTCACGACTATACTACACTGCAAACCACTTTCCGAAACTCCAAATAACCCTTAAACACATTCGCGCGAACACATGTAACGAGGCGTTCAAAGCAGAAAATTCCAGTTGAACTGAACTATGTTTTTGTGAATATGTACGTAACTGTCGCCCACTCATGTGTGTAGAGGTGAGTGGGTGCAGGCGAGGTGTTACAACGCATAACTGACTTACTGTACCCCAGTTAATGTGTTTTGTATTTTCTGTTTGAAATAAACGATTTAATTGTCACTACTGTAAGTGGACACCAGTAAACAGATGCACTGCTGCCCTGAATTAAAAATCATCCTGTGATTAAAAATGTTTAAATATAAATTTTAAAACATTTTAAAAGGAAAAGATGCTTTCTACACTCATAGCTCCCACACTAGGATTCCCTGTGCATCAGGTGCCATGGATACATACATAGACAAATAAACAAACACCCAGACCCAGAAAAATAAATCTATATTCATCATTTAGATACCTGTACGGCCGGGGATCAAACCCGGGACCCTGCTTATCAGACCGGTATGACCGTTCCACTATGCTATGAACGTCAAGTTTAAAACCAAGCTTCTTCGTATAAGTAAAAAAATTAGGAACATTTTTTTATAATTACGACGAGCGTATCCAGCAATATAGATCTTTGTATCTGATTTAACACGGTGGAGAGTGAATGTCGAAGGTGTCACAACCCCTAACAGCCACCCTAGGGCTTAATCCTTTGTACTCGTAACGTGTAAAAGGCGTTATTAACAATATTTTTGCCAATCAAGCCTGACTTCAAAAACACTATGATTTTTAACACACATAGGTATTCCATAAATAATTTTAGCTATAATCGTAATTGAAAATTGTGTATCTGTATAAATAAATGTCTTTTTACATAAAAAAATACGAACTCAAAAAAGGTATTCCATATATACAAAAATATATGCAATTTTTTAGGAACCATTTCTATTTTTACACTTTGATCTTAACCAATAGGCCGGGAAGCGAGTATGGTATAGGACTATTCAATGTGAACCTTTGTGGACGTCTTGGATTGATAATTGTTCAATGCATCGCAATGAGGTAGTTACTGCTTTGAGAATCCGATCTGGGCATATTCCACTAAATAAATTTAAATTGTTAATGGGCCATGTAAACGAAATGAAACATATAGAGGAGAACTGTTGCATAAACAGACAGTGTCAAATATTGGTTACTGTAACAGTGCTCTAGCTTATCCTCAGGGAGACTTTGCTAGAGATCTATATAACTTAGTTAATATTAAGAAATAGATGACATATGCCATATTATATTATTATACATTAATTATATTGTACGCTACTACAGAGCGACATTGACAGAAGGCAAAGCTCTTTAAATAAAGATTTAAAAAAGGAGTTGCCTTTTATTCGTATACACTAATAAACAATGGATGTTGATATCGGTATTAGGTATACAAAACCCTTAAATACCAATAGTCTATTAAAATAGTCAGCAATAGTCAGAGGACGCGCAATCGTTATTTTTCGGTTCATCTATTGAGCCGTAATAGGTAGGTTTACATTTTCACAATTTATTTGTACGGCTGCTATGATAAAAATAAATCAACGGGTTGAATTCCAGGAGTGCCGGCGGAAGTTAAAACTTTCGAAACCTAACCTGAACAATAAAATATAATAAAAAAGTGCTCAACGCCGCTAAAGAAGACATCTTGACTTTTTCAGATTGTTTTGCAGTCTTACGATCAGGCCACGTGTCCTGACGCGAGTTTAACATTTTTACCCATCACAAAAGTGCACGACGCCACTAAAGAAGTTTCCTTTAAAGAATGAAGCTACGGAACGAAACGTTACATTTTGTATGCGAGTTCAACTTGCACTTGACCAAAATATTTAAGGAAGCGCCAAAATAAGCGGCGCGTTTCACGATTTTCTGCTCTGCTACGAGTGGCGTAGCCTTTAGTGGAGCCGCTACGCTTTGAAGGGTGTCGGCACGAAGCGTTTTGAAACGCTTTTACTTCACGTCTACATTACGACCACTCAATGCCAATCCATTATTGTCCCACTGCTGGGCACGGGTTTCTTCCCAGAATGAGAAAGCCAAAGTCCATCGCACTGGCTAGGTGCAAATTGATAGACAAACAAAAACATTCGACAGACAAACAAAGGAAGATTTCAATTCTTCTTTTTAAGATGCAGGTTTCTTCGCGATATTTTCCTTCACCGTTAAATTAAGTAATCATTTATTTCTTAATACGCATATAATTGAAAAACCAGAGGTGAATTTCTGGGATTTGAACCTTGGACTCCTCTATAGAGAGGCCAAGTTTAACTACCAAGCTATCATTACGACTACTAAATTATCTCAAAATTTAATATCCATGGGACTGAAGTCGCGTGCCGAAGTTACCAAACTATAAATATTATTTTTAACTGTAGTATGAACTTAGCTAAGCGTATGTGTGTGCTCCATCGTACTCTAATTACACCCTCCTATTAAAACAACCCTAATGGGGGTTGATCAATCCCCAACCCTTTTGATGTGTTCATCGGAGCTCACGGTCAGTCGGTATCAGTATATCAATGTAATGTAGATAATATGTCAGTTACCAATGTATCAATATCCATCATCAACCCATTATTGTCCCACTGCTGGGCACGGGTCTCCTCTCTGAATGAGAAGGATTAGGCCATAGTCTACCGCGCTGGCCTAGTGCGTATTGGTAAACTTCACATACCTTTGAGATTTTTTTTCTATAAAGTTTCCTCACAAAGTTTTCCTTCACCGTTTAAGCAAGTAATAATTAATTTCTAATACGCACATAATTTCAGACAGAGGTGCGTGCCAGAACCTCGGACTCCTCGATCGAGAGACCGAGTTCCTTAACCACTAGGCTATCGCTGCATTTCAATGTATCAATGTAATATGGATAATAACTCAGTCCGTCAGTTGCTCGGTCGGTAAATCGATCGAATGACAGTCGATGATAAGTCGGTGGGTCGGGTGGGCGACAGGCTGCTTTGTCAGATGTTATGTAAGTGGAAGATGTTACTACATTTACATATCCTACTTGTGAGCGTATTATAAAACACAATAGCTTTTGCCCGCGGCTTCGCTCGTGTGGCCATATATATATATCCCTCGGGAACAGTACCCTTACCATGAGTTTTTACGTTTTGACAAATATGACTGTTTTGGTATTTTTTTACGTATTGGCCCATAATATTTCCAAGTTATGATATATTCCGCTAGGGGCGCTGATTGAACATTGTATGGGCGAATACCAAAACAGTCATGTTTGTCAAAACGTAAAAAGTCATGGTAAGGGTACACTACTCTTTTCGGGATAAATGGTACCCTATAGCCTTTTCTGGACCTCTGACAAAGTGTGGCAATCCTGACAATCGGTTTTATAGTTAAGACGTGAAAGCATAGCAAACAAACAAACTCACATTCGCATTTATAATAGTTATTAGAATAACTCCACGCAGCGCGGAGGGGGAAGAAACACACTTTGTAAATTCTAAGTCTTAAAAGTTTCAAAAGCACTCGAACCAGAAAGGTCATTGGTCGCTGATCATTTTTATTTTGTAAAGTAATATGCCTTTTTTTAATTTATTATCGCTTTGTCGAAGATACACATTGAAGAAAACAACCCCAAAAAGTTTTACTTACCTAAAATGTATAAATTCGTATTCGCCATAGTGCATCAGCGCAATAGCGAAAACACACAAATAAAATAAAATGTCTACACGACCAAAGTTACAAGAAAAATCTACAAAAAGAAAAGGTTCGCCAAGCAAACATTGGCTTACATTTGAACGTAATACTGATAGGATATTCGCAGCAGACATTTTAATTAACACATTTCATTTCGTGCGTTTACAAACGGACTGGATTTTAATATTTGCTAGACTTACATCGTTTTATTTGGTTTGTCTCGCCGGCGTTTCCGTTTGACAGCGTTCCGTCTAGACACAAAAATCTATAATTACGCATCAAAATATTAACACAAAAAACACCACACGACACTTTACGTTATGACACTTATGACTGTAGACGATACGACATTATTCGACACGACACGACACGATCAACATCGTACGACACTACACTACACGTCATGATATGATCGAACACGCCACGACATTACCACAATGTACGACACGACATGACACTACACGGCATAGTGTGACTTCGACATGACTCGATAAAATTAGTACGCAAGATATGACACTATGTAATGTCATGTTAATACGACGCGATACGCTACGTATTGATACAACGAAGGGTACGGAAGGAATGAACGGTGCATCGGGCTCTTTGACACGACGACACGACACCCCTACTGACAATTTTTCTGTCAATTCTGTCAGAACCATAGACACAAATATTAATAGACAGCGCAGATACAACCATTTGAATAAAATAAAGTGTTCCACGTCATAAGTGTGATAAGGGCGCCTTAATTATTCTGTCCGAACGAACCGATTCAAAATAGGGATATCAATTTGAAATAAATTAGTCAAAGGACTTAGGATTTGAAAAACTAAATAACAGACTGTACTATTTATAAATTATTTATTAATAATTAATGATAATAAATAAATTATTTATTAATAATTAATAATAATAAATAAATTATTTATTAATAATTATTTAATTTTAATTTAATTTATAATAATAAATTGTTTATTAATAGTTTATATAGATGAAGAATCGAAATCGAATCGAAGAATCTTAATGAGTCAAAATAACGAACTTTGCAATTTGATCTATCTTTGTGATTTTTATCTAAATTTGTAAGGTTGTGCTCTCCCTTTTGTTATAATTATGCGAAGAATTAGTTGCGGCGTCTATCTGGATATTATGTCTATGGTTGTGATCTATTCTAACTATATCCCAATTAGAGGAGTGGGGTTTCCACTACGATTACGTAGTAACTATTTATTAATCTGTGACTACGACACGATATGATTTGTGTTCGCTTAACTGTTTACATGCCTGAAAATTTGTTGTTTGTAAGTTTTTGATGTCGTAATAATTCTGTGGCTATGTTAGTAGTTGTGTAGTAACAGTATGTAGTAGTTTAGATAGATAGATAGATAGATAGATAGATAGATTATTTATTTCAAGAACTTAAGCAACAACAACAAATTATAACACACAAAAAACAATGAAATCCAAAAATACACATATGGAAACACAAACTTAATTATGAACTTATTGACTAAATTTTCTTAAGAAATAAAATTACACAAAATATAAAAAAAAAACTGAATATAATAAAGTAAATTAAAAAATAAAAACAAACAAAATACATAATCGAGTGTTGCAGCTAAAGTCTGTGAAAAAGGTTCCGGAGCTCAGAAAAAAACCGAGATTGGATCTCGGCAACTGATTTTCAGCCCGGACCGTATGCGAACGTTGCTCGGAAGGCTGTGCAGTATACATCGTGCCAAGTGTTGTAAACGGGAGAAAAAAAGAAAAAATTCTTCTACCCTATTTTTTTTATTAATTTTATATTAACCTACTATAAACATTGTGATGCTCAATAAGTGCCGTTTTGTGTTACAAAAGTGAACTAATATTAAGAAAATAACGATTACGTGTAAGAACGAGTATGTTAAACGAAAAGTTAGTATATCTGTTATCTACGTTCTATTAGAGTATTTAATTTAACCTTGTATTATATGTAGTTTAATTTTTAAGGTGCCGAAGCGTAAGGAAGGATGCTGGAACATGCTATGCGCGAATAATAAAGTATAACCTACAATTGAACAGATTACCGTCGGTTACCCAGCCGCTGGAAATCAGGAGTTTAGGAACAACGCCAACCACTCATTAGCAACACAGAATAGGTAAGTAGATCAACAGGTTATTTAATAATAATTAATAAACGTATTGCAAATTACTTTAACGAGATATATACCTTTATCTACCCTAAATATACGTAAAATTAATAGTATAATTAAATAACTACAGTTGTAATATAAATTGTAATGTATTAAGATATGTTTAGGTGCAGAAAAATATTTAGTATACCGAATTTGTAAAAAAGTAAGTAAGTTTTATTGTAAGATGTATTTTTTTGTTAGGACGTTAGCGCGTCTAATTTTTGTTAAACTTATTTCTAAACCTATAACCTATTTTTAACCTATTTTATATTAAACCTGTTTTATTTTTAAAACGTTTTCTGATTGTTATACCAATATTAGATCATTTTATGTACTTAGATGGTATGCCCTATTAAATAAATAAATAAATAAGCCCATAGACACATTTTTTATAAGATCGTAGTAAATGAGCCTACAATCCACCTGATGATAAACTTTTTATAATATAGGAGTAGCAGACGAGCATGCAGTCCACCTGATGGTAAGTGGCTTCTGCCGCCCATGGACATCTGTAATCAACCCCAGATAGGATTAGATATTCCTACCTGAGGTCGGCCACAGATGCGCTGCTACCCCTGAGGACTAAGCTGGGACGCCTCGGAAAAGTCTATCTCCCTTACCACACCCTTCAAACCGGAACTCAGCAGCGCCTAACACTGCTGTTATTAGGTAGAAATAGCTGTGGCGGTGGTGTCGCCGGAGTCGAACCACAAAGGGTTCTATCACCTTCAAGGTGGAACCTTCACCTCATGGAACAGGTGCGTTATGACTCCAAAAGACTAAGATGGTTTGCCTTTCAACTTTTTGTTGATGACCTGCGTGGCGCGAATACCACACCGGTCTGATCTTTAGAGGATTCTGGGTTCTATCCCCGGTCAGATAAATATCTGAATGACAAAGGATTTCAATTCTGAGTCTGGGTGTTTGTATTCGTCTTTGTATGTATCCATGACACTTTTAAGTTACGTTTAAATACATTTATTTCTCAAAATATTTTACAATAAATCACTTACAGAGAAATTAAAAAATATTATACAAACAGATTTAAATTGGTTAGCGTATTGTAAATGTGGGTAGATTAAAAGTTATTGTTGTTATTGTTATCCTTAAACAACAATGATTTTTTTTTGATGTGAAACATCTATAGCCGCACGTAAAACCGATTTCGTCGCCACGCTATACGTTGGTATATATATACAGTCTATATGCAGTAGTGTGTACGGTGTGGCGACGCGTCGCCATGCGCAATCGACTGTGCTATTATTAAGTAGTCACAATTTGAAATAAATTCGTATATTTTTGTATTTAATGAAAATAAATGTTTATTCAATAAATAGTCATCGTTATCTGGAATAAAATCGTAATATTTTATTTTATCATTATGACATATTTAGTTCCTATCACAATATGTTCTTTTCTGCATATTACTTTTACAAAATAATGTCGATGTTTCAAATCTGCCAGGCGTCCCGTGACGGCTCACATTTTTTTTTATAATATAGGAGTAGCAGACGAGCATGCAATCCACCTGATGGTAAGTAGCTACTGCCGCCCATGGACATCTGTAATCAACCCCATATGGGATTAAATATTGCTGTTTAAGGATCTTGACACAGTGTTGGTTAATAATTATATGAGTAACTTAAGTTAGCTGTCATATATACCGCTCCACCGACACCTTCATTGTGGTACGTGTGGAAATACCTCCCAGTCGAATACATTATAATTGCATCCGTCTTTATTTAATACATTAACGTAATTATTCCTAAAATACTATTTTTATAATATAGGTTTTAATAAAAACTCAATTTTATTTTCTCTGCCAATCAATTTCATGACATCTTAATCTTTAAGCATTATTATATCCTTCTTTCTTGTTATAAAGTTTCCCGCTAGACTGCTAATCACAAGCAATTAAATCTACTCTTATTAGCATAATATAATTAAAAAGTATTAAAGTTCCAGCAAAATCTATCTCCTAAATTATCTCTTACAATACCATACTTAAATTACTCTACAATGTAAACTTAAACGTTGATACGTCTACGGGTATGTTTATTCCGAGTTGAAAATTTTTAGCTTAAAATTTAGTTTTAAGTTTTAATCCTCTCATAGTAAAGAATAAACAATGCAAGGTACGTAAAAGTTTGTATAAAATCCCAAACAACTTTTTATTTGGTCATAAGGGCCTATTAATTAATATGTTAGGATTTTGGCAATTTTTGACCCCTATGTAAGGGTACGTAAAATTCGGCAAACTCCTTTTCATTATTCTTACGTAAAATTCCATTCCGTTATCAATATTGTTTTCTGAGAAACCGATCAGTAACACTAAAACTCCCTTGACGTAAATCAAAGACTTACCTTTTTAGCAGCTCATCAATTAATTCCCTTACAATACCATACACGTTAAACTATACAATTTAAACTCAAACATTGATACGTCTACGTTTATTCCGAGCCCCGGGCAGAGCTTGATGCATCCCGGGCAGAGCTATTGAAGGCTGCAGCCGCTATCAGATCGATGTACGTCGAGCGAGGTGAAATGTTGCGTAATTTACAAAGCTTTGCAAATAATATCGGCAGACTGTAAAAACCATGGTAGCGGTTATCAACCAATTATGATGTTAATTGGCGGATATATTGCAAATTATGAAATGAAATTTTAATAATATTTCGATGTTGTTAAAGCTCAATGGTACTTTTCGCATCACGTTGCTTTAAACGTTTTCGAGTTTATTTTAGGGATGAAAGGAAACTTAGGATTATACAGGTCAATTTGTCTAATTAGGCTACTGCGGTGATATATGGACTAAATGTGTAATATTCTGATAGGAGAACCGTACCTAGCAGAGGGGAACTATATCTGAACAAATAAACTATTTGATTTGATTTTGATATACGTTAGTGAGTAATAAGTTAGTGATGACATAATGTTCTAATACTGATGTGCTTATGGCTTATGTTATTTATTCTTCGTGAGTGTGTCGAGCCGGAATATAGAAATTTTGCTTTGACTTTTTTGTATAGATGCTTAATAATAATAGTAGCAGACAGGCGTGCAGTCCACCTAACGGTAAGTGACTTCTGCCGCCCATGGATATTTGCATCAGTCTCAGGCAAGATTAAATTTCTACCTTGGGTATGACACGGAGTGCCTCGGATCAGTATGTCGCCCTTACCACACCCTTCAAATCAGAACACAGCGCCGCTGAACAAAGTTTCACTATCACTGCGATCAATTCACCCCTAAATAATTTAAGAATTGTAACAAAGTCCGAAAGTCCCTCACCATACGAAAAGTTCCCTTCACAACAACAATTTTATAACGCCGACTAAAATCTTTCCATAATATTTTTCAAGCGCTGTTAGGTTCCAATATAGTTCAACGTTTAATAAAGGTATATTAAAACCTACGCGAACGATTCGTCTGCCCGTTCTAAATTAAAAAATATTTTCGCGTGGGATTCAAATCGTTCAATACCAGATAATAAATAGCCAGACGCACGCCGATTTAATTAAACATCCCTAGGGTTAGGGTTACCTGTGCAAATCATCAGATCATTTTGCACAGTATTGCTGATTCGATCAGACCTGACGGACTTGTTTTTTATAATAAAGGAGTAGTAGACGAGCATGCAGTCAGTCTGATGGTAATTGCTACTGTACCCTTACCAGGAGTTTTTAGTTTCGAGAAATATGACTGTTTTGGTATTTGTTTACGTATTTGCCCATACAAATTCCAATCAGCGCCCCTAGCGGATCGTGTCAGAACTAGGAAATCGTATGGGCCAATACGTAAACAAATACCAAAACAGTTATATTTGTCGAAACGTAAAAACTCCTGGTAAGGGTACTGCTGCCTATGGACATCTAGATAATTAAGTCCAGATAAAACGAGACCTACCTGAGGTCGTCCACAGATGCGTTGGTATCCCTAAGTAGTTGGAATGTCTCGAAGAATGTGATACTTATCACACCTTGCAAACCAGAACACAGCGCTTAACACTGCTGTTATGAGGCAGAAATAGGTGTGGTGGTGGTGTCTCCAGAGTCGTACCACATAGGATTCTACCACCATGAAAACCCTGTCGCGGCGATCGGCAATAGGCTACCACTTCACCCAAAGTGAACGAATGCAGTTAGTCGCAAAAACGCAATACGTGCAATAGTTAAAACGCGCTTTTTTCATACTGTGACCGAACGCATCAAGTCGTCAAAACGTGATCAGCAGTATCGATACAATCGGAAAATCGCAATAACGCAGCGCCGAACTGATTGTCGCATGTCTGCTAGTGTCGTTAGTGCAACCCCACAGACTTATTGAATTTCAAAACCGAGTGATTGTGATACGGATTCCCGATTCATATCTGCAATTAATTAGGATTTAGGTTTCACCCTACCTGTACAATCCCTTTAGTAATATGTCCAGTGGTGATCAACTTTAGCAAATGACTAACACTATTTAATTTAATTTTCTATAAGTTTCATTATAATTGTACATATTTTTCAGTTAATCTATTAACATTATTTCGACAACTAAATAAAATGTACTTAACAAACCTTAATCTATTCCTTTTTAAGTCTTGCATCCTATGTTAAATTGTGTGTAAAATATGACTTTAAGTGTAATCAGGGCCGTCTTAAGAAATGCCGGGGCCCCTGGGGGCCCCCGGGGCCACAATAATTTGAGATTCCAGTTGTAAATATAATGTAAGGAAAAGTTAAAACTCATCAGTGAATGATAAAAAATTGTATTGTATTTTCGGGAGCCCTCGTATGTCGGATGCCCAGGGCCGCTCTGTGTCCTTAGGAGAAAGACAGAATAGTGTATGTTGAAGTAGGTATCTTAGATTACACCATTTGAGTGGCTGTTGATACCCAATGACATCTGTAATCATATAGAGCTGTCTTGTAGTTTCATTCCATGATAGTCGGCTTTATTCATTTAGCCCATAATAAGTACATCATATTTCTACGCTAAGATTATGATGTTAGTACCATATACTATAGTGGCACGTATACACACATTCAAGCATTAATAAATACGTAAGTGCTTTATGACCTCCAAAATACAATTTGTTATCGAAATGTAAAATTAATCTAAATATATATAACTCAAAGATGACTGACTGACATAGTGATCTATCAACGCACAGCCCAAACCACTGGACGGATCGGGCTAAAATTTAGCATGCAGATAGATGTTATGACGTAGGCATTCGCTAAGAAAGCATTTTTATCAATTCTACCCCCAAGGGGATAAAATAGGGGATGAAAATATTACTTCGTAACGCGAGCGAAGCCGCGGGCAAAAGCTCGTTAAAATGTAATTCTTAAAAACGTCACAATTATTTGTTATTTAGAAAAAGGTTGAGAACCGCTTCTCTCTATTCACTGTCCATTTCATTGTTGTCAACACACGTTTTGCACACAGGTGCATGTGTTATTGTGTACAGATTGATACAGCTACGCTTTGACCAACTGCTATTAGAGCGAGGGTTCTATTAAAATAATTGGTGTAGGATTTGAATAGATTTAGGAGTGATAGCTTTGAGCTTTGAATTTCGGACTCTCTTTGTTAGTGGAAATTGTGATGACAATGTATTTGTTCATAAGGGTTACTTTTGTAAGAGTATATTTTCATTACAATACTTTTTAGTTCATTTATGTTAATAAGAGTAATGTGAATGTTAATAAGTTAATATGTTTATAAGAATCTATACAAAGAAAGAATGATATCATATGTTTTGAGAGAATAAGATGTCATAGAATGGATTGTAGAGAAAATAAATAATGGAGTTGTTTTTGATTATTGTATTATATAAAATAGACTTTCAGGAATAATGAGTTTACACTTTATAGATTTAATAACAACTTTACTTTCGAAGATTTACATTTGTTACATCTGGAGGACTGAGGCCAATCCCAGGCACGTAATTCTAAGTCCTCGAAGTTATATAGTCATCAAGTTATTACTGCCTCACTGCTGGGCATACTCCTCTCAGAATAAGAAGGATCAGGCCAAGTGCGTATTGGTAGACTTTATGTATCTTTGAGATATTTTTTTTCATAAATCTTTTAGGTGTGCAGGTTTCCTCACAATATTTTATTATTTTTAAAGCAAGTGATAATAAATTTTTAATTCGCACATTCGATTTATTTCGAGAGTTCTTAAAGTTCAGATAGGCAAGTGAACTGTATTGATACTAAGCCAGCGCATTCGATTGTGATCTATTCTTACTTTAAATTTTCCCGTGCCCAATTTTGGAGCAGTAATGAATTGACAACTATAGATTTGTGTAGTATATTACTGTATGTAAATAACTTGAATCTATGATACGGTGAATATCATAGATTAGTAAAGACTTTTTACTTACTCCTAACAAGAAAATTTAACAAGTTTTGACAACTTAAATATAATTTTGAAGGTGAAGGTGGTAGAACCCTTTGTGGTTCGACGCCAGCGGCACCATCGCCACACCTATTTCTATCTAATAACAGCAGTGTTAGCTACTGGTGTGTTCCGTTTTGAAGGGTGTGGTAAGGGAGACAGACTTTTCCGAGGCGTTCCAGCTTAGTCCTCAGGGGTAGCGGCGCATCTGTGGCCGACCTCAGGTAGGAATATCTATTCCTATCTGGGGTTGATTACAGATGTCCATGGGCGGCAGTACCCACTTACCTTCAGGCGGACAGCATGCTCGTCTGCTACTTTTATATTATAAAAAAAAAATTAGAGCAACGTAGAATTCTTATTTTCTATCAGTAGTTAACTTTAACGCAAACTTTAAACGGGCCAGTGCAACTCATTAACAAACAGTCCATTAACCAGCGGTTAACGTTCTCTTTGAGCGCCGCTGCAACCTCGCTCGCTAAAATAAACGAGGATCCAAAGTTTAAGCAGCGCTTAATCACTGTACTTAGCTGTTTGCCTTTCAGAAGCAACAGTTATTATCTCTGATGAAATTGAATGAAGTTATTTCTACAGTTTTACCGTACTCATTTATATTTGAGTTTTGAATGTAATGTGTGTAATAGAAAATATTACATACCTATTTTTAAATAATAACAGCAGTGTTAAGTGAAAAGTACCATTCTGAGGCATTCTAACTTAGCTTTTAAGGGTAGCGGCGCATCTGTGCTCGACCTCCGGTAGGAATATCTAATCCTATCTGGTGTTGATTACAGATGTCCAAGGGCGGCAGCAGCCACTTGAGTCCTGAGGACTAAGCTGGAACGCCTCGTAAAAGTATGTCTCCATTACCACACCTTTCAAAACAGAACAGGAGCATTTAATACTGCTATTATAAGGCAGAAATAGGTGTGGCGGGGGAGCCACCGGAGTCGAATCACAAAGGATTCTACCACCTTTAAACTTCTATATTATTAAAAAAACTGTTATCTAATAAATGTTCTCAAATATGCGACGTCTATCAATCACAATTAGATAAAGTGATGGACTATTGCCAATTTTTCTAATTATGAGAAAGACCGGTGATAATTGAAATAACGAGTTATTTACTAAATAATGTATTCATGATGACTTAATTGAAAATTTAAGCACTTTGTTCTATAAGAGAAACATAACACAAATCGTTAAGTGCCTTAACCGCATGATATCACAGGACTGCAATTTAATTTAATTAGGTTACGTCATTAAAAGGGTTCAAATTAAGTGTGCCACTTAGTATATTGCTATTTTTGGATCAAATAATATAAGAGAAAATGAGGTAACGGGCAGCCGACCTAACAGTAACCGATATCAAATTGGGTTTGGAAAAGATTTAAAATTTAATAATAGCTACTTAATATCACTGGCTACCTTTATATCAAATAAAATAGCTGAGAAAATGTAGTAACGGGTAGCCAACGTGAGAGTAACCGATATCAAATTAGGCTTGGAAAAGATTTAAAATTAAATAGTAGCTACTTAATATCACTCGCTACTTTTGTGTGAAATAAAATAAGAGAAAATGTAGTAACGGGTAGCCAACGTAAGCGTAACCGATATCTAATTGGATTTGAAAAGATTTAAAATTAAATAGTAGCTACTTAATATCACTCGCTACTTTTGTGTGAAATAAAATAAGAGAAAATGTAGTAACGGGTAGCCGATGTGAGCGTAACCGATATTAGATTTGGTTGATAGCAATAGACGCCGCACCGCCCGCACCGACCGCAAACTGACCGTATGCCGATTGCTGACCGCATGCCGACACCTTACCGAGCGCTAACCCCATTATGTGCGTACTGGATCAAACAGAATTATGTGGTTATAGTGCAACAGTTTGGCTTTCGATATTGAATGTAAACTAGGTTGTTTATTAATTTGACCTTAAATTTACGGTACATATAAACTTACATATTGCGAGTAGTTGTGTTATTAGTAGAGGTGCGCAAAATGTATCACTAAAGTGAAGAGAGAGTGATATATCTTTTGACTCAGTGATATATATCACTCTTTTAGCTCAGTAGCTCTGTAACGATATAAGCGTCATTTCATATCAGTATTTCAGAATTATTTTTATATCCCAGTATTTGTATATCCCTGTTTTCATGTTCTTAACAAAAAAAAAAGATTTTAATTTAGTGTTAAATACGTAACCGGTACTGTTATGTATATCAATCAATGCATTGACTCAAATCAGGCTCACGCAGTCTGTCATCTCTCACTCGCGAGCAAGTATAAAACTGTTGAGTTGAAGAAGATCTTATATCCGGAACCGTTTGAACCTATGAACTCAACCATGTGACGCGGATATAAAGATATAATTCAAAACCGTCGGAGTTGGTTTGTGATTAGCTCTTTGGTGAAGATATGTATCTTTTATATCACTCACTCACGAACTACTCAATTCTAGTTATTAGCGTTTATATTTAATAAGGGTCTCTTAAGCCCGCTTCACATTCTCGCGAGAATGCGCGAATAACCCGGTTCGTATTGGCTCCACATTCTCGTTTCTCGTGCTTTCCTCGCGTTCTCGCGAGATTCTCACGAGAATGTGGAGCGGGCTTTAAGTTTACTGATCACGGTTGCTAATGTACATAATTATATCCTATTTAAATAGAAAAGCTAGAATTTTATTAACGTCATTTTGTTTTCGTAATCTCAGAAAAAACTTTCATTGGAAAACATTATTTTTAAATCATAAAGTCTAGTTTCACTAAAAATCGTGGAAAATAATTTCCACCCATAAAAGTTAACCCATTTCACCCCTGTACCTCGGATCGAGTTCGTTTCATTCTCCCGTTATTTGAGCTGTATTTCCTACGCGTTCCAACAATTTGTATGCAGTTATGATTTTTACTGTGCAAAAAAATGTACTAGTCTTAACTAGCTGTTGAAATACATTTTTGTGAAAGTCTGAAGTGTCTACTACTATTCGTTTCAAGAGATATAGCATCTTCTGCGACAGACCTTTGATAAGATAAGACAATCAGACAGACAATATAGCCTAATAGGGTTCCGTCTCACTCTTTATTTACAGAACATTACTTATACGACCATTTAATATGCTTGTTTAACTTATTTAAGTCAAGTTTCATTACATAGGTATAGTTAAATTATTTCCAATCAATATTCAATACTTCGTGGTCTCAGTATCTGAATGTACGCCACCCACCGCCCGCCACCGCGCCGCCCGCCCACGCTCACCTCACCGCAGCTCAAACGTGTAATGTACTGACGCTTAACAGACTCGAAATTGTTGAACGTGCAACAGTGTCAGATTAAATTGTTTGTACTGTGTGGTTTTAACTCATTGCTTTTTGTAATGTTGAAGTAGCAACGAGCAGTCAACCTGTACTCTTAGTATGAGTTTTTACATTTTTTACATATTTGCTCATACATTTCCAATCAGCGCCCCTAGCGGACTGTATAAGAACTGATTGGAAATGTATGGGAAATACGTTAACAAATACCAAAACAGTCATTTTTGTAAAAACGTAAAATCTCATACTAAGGGTACTGATGATAAGTGGCTATTGCCGCCCATGTATATTTTTATCGACCTGAGATAAGATTAGAGTGCCACTGCAATAGAAGATAGATTATAGCTGCATAGTGAGATAGATTTGCACAAAAAAAATGCAAAAAATTTTACAGGCTCAAAAATTTGATTTTGCACCTCCAACTCGTCAACTCTATATTTTGCTCTATTAGTCCTTCAGTTAATCAGGTTTATGAAACGCGATACGATGGGTGGCTTGAATCATAATTATCTGAGTTAAAGTACGGAATCAAAACTGTAGCTCCATTTCTGTTTTCTAGATTACCGAGATGACTTTTGTTTTTATATTCCTTAGAAAGCAGCTCGAGTCATAGGAGGTCGTAAATTTAATGTTTGTGTGTTCAAAGATATGTATTTAAAACTTCTTATCTATCTTATCTTCTTAACTATCTTATTGAAATTTGCCTGAACCTACCACTGGCAACAAGTAGTTGATTTTCGTTAATAAACAAATAGTGCTGAGTTCATTGTGCAAAGGTTAAACTTTGTGTGTCGTGATAATTATTGTGTCCAATAGATCTAGTGCCTATATTATGTATCATTAGGGTCTTTAAATTGACAGAGACCTTATTATATTTATCTATTAGAAATAAAATCATGTGTCTACTAATATGTCTACTTATATCTTAAGTAACAGTAGCACTACCATGAGTTTACAAAAGTATTACTCGCTAGCGACTGCGTAAAATAAATGTATGAAAAATTGTACAGCGCCTCTGGTGGTTACTCGTAGAACTAAAATATGTAGTGGCGTAACTCGATACGTAAAAAACCTATCGAAATCAAATCGCTAGCGAATGTCATTATGATCTATTGCCATACAAATTCGGTCCCATGAGTCATTAATTTGACAGGCGTTGTCAAGAAATACCGTAACGATAGTAGTTATGTTACTCACTAGCAAATGACAATAGTTTTCTATTTACAATTTCTATAGTCGCGTTTCTATGCCAACTCATGGTAGTGCTACTGATCGATAAATGGTTACAACTGGCATTCGTTCGAAGTTGTTCACCAATTATATTAGAACTGAATAATCACTTATAGTAATTAGCATAGCATAATCCGATATATGGAGTAAGTATCTAGTAGTGATATCATCATCATCGTCAACTCATTATTATCCCACTGCTGGACACGGATCTCCTCTCAGAAGGAATCCTTCTCGATTAGGCCATAGTCCACCGCGCTGGCCAAGTGCATATTGGTAGACTTCACATACCTTTGAGACGTTTTCTTTTTTTTCTAAATCTCTAAAGGTATGCAGGTTTCCTCACGATGTTTTCTTTCATCGTTTTAGCAAGTGATAATTAATTTCTAATACGCATATAATTTTGAAAAATCTGAGGTGCCTGGGATTTGAACCTCGGACCCTTCGATCGAGAGGTCAAGTTTCTGAACCATTAGGCTATCGCTGCCTCGTACTAGTAGTAATATACGTATACCAAATAAGTATCTAGTAACAGTAGTGGTACGTATTAGGTAATAAGTATTAGCATATATGTATTTTTATGTACAGTAACAAATGAGAATGCAGTGCACCTGATGGTATGTGACCACTGCCGGTTAAGGACATCTGCAATCAACTCCAGATAAAGTACAATCTTATATAAGGTCGGCCCATATTACGGCTACATATGTGTTGACCCTGAGGACGATGTAACGCCTCAGATAAGTATGTTTTTTACCACACCATTTAATCAGAAAGAGCGCTGAACACTTCTGTTACTAAGCAGAAATAATATGTATTGTATACTGAGTCAGTTTTCACTCGTGAAACATGTTGTATGCTAAACAGTAGCGTAAAACCGGATTTATCTGGTTTCACGTATTGCCACTTGTAGCTGTTGGTTGCCGGTATTGTATTCGTTGCAGTCCCTCTCGTTGCAATTCCTCTCGTTGCAATCCCTCTCGTTGCGGTCGGAACTAATTATTCATGAATTCGGGTTTCACATGTCTGTAGTTAACTCGGAAAACTCGTGAATTCCTTTGTTTGTGTACGTATTTAATTTAAATTGTGTGTTGGAGATCGTGTAGTCGGATTTCCAGTGTAACAAGATATTTTATTTAAAATACACATTAACTAGTTGTTAAACTAAAATGTCTACGGTCTATGAGTGTGTGGGTGTTTTTATCCGATGAGTGTTTTGGGTTTAGATATTTATTTCTCATTAATGACATTCACTTACATGAGAAAGTTTACAAAAAAGTACTATGCTATTACAATTCATTAGAGTTTTAGTGTGTGTATTATTGTGGAAGGTAATGTTTTCGAGCTTACAAATGAGTGTAATGGTATATTAAAAGTTTGTACCTTTGTTTGTTTGTTAGCGTAATCTTTGGAAATACTAAACCGATCGTGAAAATTCTTTCACAAACAGAAAGCTACACTATTCAGGAGGATATTATTCTATTATAGGTTATTTGTTATGATTGAACAAAAAGCGGTCGAAGCCGCGGGTATTGTTAGTTTGCGATATATTTTGCTAGCATTTTAAAACTTTTTAAAATATATTTTGTTAGTGGAAGTCTTTTTAATTGCTGGTGAGTAGCAGTCTAGCGAGGAACTATATAAAAAGAAGGATATTATAATGTTTGAGATGTCCTAGAATGATTGTCAGAGAAAAAATGTAGCTGTTATTATATAAAATAGTATTTAGGAAAAATTTGCCTACAATGAGCATATACATGTTTGTATCAATCTTTGGCACTATGTGTCTGTGTGTACTTGTTATTAAATAATGTTCATTCCTTTATATTCAAATACTAATATATTTTATTAATATAGGGATATAGGATTTTAATTAAAACAGATATTTCCACTACCACAACATTTATTACACTGAACTGTACAAAGATTTAGGAATATATGCTAATATTTACAAATACATTTAAACATCAATACATAATTCAATGACTATACATGAAGTTCTTTAAAAAAGATCGTCTATACTAAAACACCGAATATATTTAGAGATTGAAACTTTTGAAATAGTTACCAAGTGCTATCTTATTTAGTTTCGTGCTTTATTTTCCTTATCATCGAATAATTCTTCCATGTTATCAATAAATTCCAATTTTTTCCCAAATTCCAGATATCCTCCCGAATGCATGCAGTATGTGCACATTACACGAAATGTTTAAGCGTGTTTCTGTCTTTCATAACTTCGTTATCGTTTCACATATTCCGTTTTGGTATAGTTTGTAGATAGTCGTTTGGCAAAGAGAGATTTCCCGCCAGACTAGGTGATGATGGCCGGGGAGAGGCCGTACTCCAACAGTCTTAGTTCTGAGCTGGTATATATGCAAGATATTAAGAAAACTTCGATTGCGTGATTCAGAATACTCGTAGCGCCATTCATTGGCGAGTAGCGTGAAGTAGTAACAAACAGAAGTGGCAGGTGTCCTTTAAGTATTTATTATTTATTATTCCGAAGACTTATTTATTGTATCATCGTTGTATTTGTGTTTTTAGACAGATAGACACTGTATTTCGTGGTGGTATCAAGAGGTTTGTAATCATTGTTAAAAAATTGATTCATGTAAATTGAATGTAAAGAGATCCGCATACATCACCGAATGTAAAGTCTGTGGGGAATTACAATACCAAATTCATTTCTTAATCTTAAGTCATTTTATTTCTTTGCCGTCTCCAGTCAATCTTTTTACAAGAATATATTCTTCTCTCCATGTAGCTTCTTCACATAGCTTTATTCTCTGTTCAATAGGAATTCAAGTCTAACTCCGTTCATTTTAAAAGGTCAGATTGTTGAAGTCAGGACTTTATATTTCCGTTGCAACGTTAAAAGTATCTTCAATCCATCGGTTAATATTTTGATTCGCAATTATCCTCATAAGTCCGGAATTGTTCGAAATATACCGGCAATTCTCATAAGTGAGCCATAAGTAAGTTCGGATTCATTTAAGGTTGAGTTTGTGTTTTCTTATTTTTGTATCATTTAGTTAGTGACATTATTTTGAAGACTTTAGTATTCATGATCATGTATTATTAGTATATTTTCCATTTTACAATCACTTATTTTATTGGTTATTTTCCGTTTTAGAATTATTCTTATGATCCGAACACATTTCACGAACTTAGTCAAACAATTCAGTCTGAACTCTGAAGATGTGGTTTAGTTCCAATTATTTGAAGAACAATTTTGTGTAATATTCCGTTATATCGACACAATCTGATATTCTCCACACTGTTTGATCTGAAGATGTGCTTCGTTGCTAGTGTTCCGAAGAACAGTTCATAGTTCTTTGTTCTTGTAGAACCATCATGTAGTGTAATTTTCGAAAATATATATCAGTTTTAAGACAAAATAATTTTACAAAATTATTCTTTCTTGTCTTTGATGATGTGTTTTGTAGCCTGCACTTCAAAGGTTAGACTTTCACAATTACTTGTAGGTATTTCACAGAACAATTTAAACTGAACGGTGAACAGAAGGGAACCATCCAAGTTAAATTATAGTTCATTTTTAATTTATTTTGTTGATATCATAATTCGGAGTTCAACTTTTAGTTACTTGGTATATACATTTATAATAATATCATGTTTTTTTCTTCTTTTCGGTTCTTTACTTTCCTTCGTGAAGTGAAACATTTGTTTTATAACATATAATATCGTATTCTTCTTCTTCTTTTTGATTCTCCATTTTTCTTGGTGACATTAAACATTTGTGTTATAACATTAGCTATGTAGTTATGTATCTGCTGTAGTTATCTTGTAGTAGGCACTTGTTTAAGGTTCTAGGAAAATGGTATTTCTGGTATAGACGATCGTAACATGGCATAATAATGAATATCTTGTACCTTACTATATTTTAAAACTATTATCTAAGATTACAGCTAATTTTTTTTATTTTTTCACTTTTTATATTTTTATTACATTTTATATTTTGTTTTTTTTTTTCCTTTTTTTTATTAACTAAGAAGAACATACACTTATAAGTTGTCGAATTACATTACTTTACAAATGATTTACAATTACAATTTTTAAATTATCTGAGTCTTATTAGATTTTTTAAAATTAAACATGGTATGGGTATTTCTGAAACGGTTCCCTTAAGATGAACATAATATACAGTTTTAGAAGTAGTTAGGTATCACAACAATTTTGTTGTTTTAGTAAAGGTAATATTCTCATGTAAGGTGAAATATATGCATTATTTACAATGGTTAACTTTCTCTACTACTACTTATATCTACTTATTTCTAAAATAGAATAATCCTGAATTTATTAGTATTATTATTATTTGAAACTGATACAAATTTAAACTATATTATTAATGATTAAAACTACATAGTTTATAAAAATCTAGGTACATTTATTTTAATATAGGTGTAGCATACGAGCATGCAGTCCACCTGATGGTAAGTGGCTACTATCAACCCCAGATAGGAATAGATATTCCTACCTGAGGTCGGCCACAGATGCACCGCTACACCTGAGGACTAAGCTGGAATGCCTCGGTAAAGTATGTTTTCCTTACCACACCCTTCAAATTAGAACACAGCAGCGCTTAACTTTGCTGTTACTATGCAGAAATAGGTGTTGCGGTGGTGCCGCCGGAGTCGAACCACATAGAGTTCTACCACCTTGAAAACTTATAGGCTAATAAGCGTTATGTGCTACAATTCCTAGCATTGCCTAATTAAATGTACAAAGAATTACACGTTATGAAGCATATTTTTTGTTATTATGCTCTTCTTAATAAAACTAGCTTTTACCACTAGTATTAACGATATTACAACGATTAGTCCTCAGATATTTTTGTTATAATATTATCGGCGTACGATTTTTTATAACGGGAACTATTTATCAATATTTTGTAAGACGTGTAAATTATTAATATCAAATATTTTTTATACGTAATTTCAACCATTTTTTATCGACTTAATATTATACGTTATATTACTTTTGAAATAGAGTACTAGACAATCTTTGCAGCTGTAAGACATTTTTATATTAGTAGCAATTTTATTGCATCTAAATATATCATATATTTATAGACCTAGTGCATAACTGAAGATTAATTTTATTTGTCGCAAACAATCTCAAAAAAGAACTTATAAATTCATACACACACACACATATACAGGCACATACACACGCACACATGCATACATGTACACACACACACACACACACACACACACACACACACACACACACACACACGCGCGCACGCACGCACATATTCTCGTAACCGTAACGCAAACGTAACCAAAAGTAATATGAAAGCAGACGACAGCACAGGCCGGGTACATAATTATGAAGTTCTAATATTAACACGCAATTATAAAGATGCTTGTTGCATTAATCTTAACACACATATCATAAGATAACGTTGAATACTGCTGTTAGGCAGAGACAGGTATGGCGGTGGAGCTTTCGTAAACAAAAACGCACTGTTCTAAGAATTAAAAAAAATGAGTTGATTTTTTTACACATTTTTAATGAGTGTAACATTTTCAATATAGTTCTATATAATAAATTTCATTAAGATTATACGACTACCGGTGAATTAAAATGTCATAATAATAATTGTTTGTTATATTAGAACTCCAGATAATTTTCTTAGCAATACCGGCTTGTGTACACTACTATAGTTAGACCCCTTTGTGCCCGAATTATTCTAAGTTTGTACACCTTATTTTTAATTGAATTTAAACCTAAAACCTTAACCTTATTATATATGCCTAATTTTATGTACACGTCTTAAAATTATTTACCGCTCTTACATTAATCCCTTCAAATAGGTATGTTTTTCTAAATAATGTTTACATCTTGGCCACATTTTATGATTTCTTATATAATAATATAGGAGTAGCAGACGAGCATTCAATCCACCTGATGGTAAGTGGATTCTACCGCTTATGGGCATCTGTAATCAATTCCAGATAGAATTAGATTCCTTCTTGAAATCGGCCACAGATGCGCCGCTACTCCTGAGGACTAAGCTGGAACGCCTCGGAAAAGTAAGTCTCCCTTACCACACCCTTTAAACCATAAAACAGCAGTGTTCAACACTGTTGTTAATAGTTATATAGGTGTGGCGGTGGTGCCGCCGGAGTCGAACCACATAGGGTTCTACCACCTTCCACACATTATACCTATACACTAGCAGTTTGACTGCATCTAAAACTATATTTAAATTTAGTAAGCCTACTGCAACAAATATGTATAAATAGGCGCAAACATATACAAAAACACGCACACAAGCACACATACTGTCACAGTCACACATTCACACTCCGGGAAAGAAGCAGAAATGAAAAGAACAGAAGATAATTACTACAAAGCAGACGACAACAAGCACAGGCAGGCTTTACCTGGAGTTGTAATAATTACAATCATTGAAGTCCAAGGTTGGAATCCAAAGAAACTATTTTTTCAAAATTTATATTAAAATGAACTATTACTTAAAATGGTGAAAGAAAACATCGTGAAAAAAGCTGCCCGTCTGATAGACGTACTGATTCGCACATGGGCAGCGCGGTGGTTTGTGGCCTTAAATTCAAATTCTGAGAGGAAACCCGTGCCCAATGGGCAGTAATGGGTAATACTCGTAGTTACAATTTGTGGTATTTGATGGTATTTGTGGTATTTGTGACTACTGCCGCCCATGGATATCTATAATCGAAATAGGATGAGATACTCCTACTTGAGGTCGGACACAGATGCGCCGCAACCCCTGAGGACTACGCTGGAACGCCTCGGAAAAGTATGTCTCTCTTACCACACCCTTCAAACCAGAACACCAGCGTTTAACGCTGATGTTATGAGTCAGAAATAGGTGTGGCGGTGGTGCCGCCGGAGTCGAACCACAAAGGGTTCTACGTGGTTCTACCACCCTCAAAACTAACTGATATGTAAAATCACAACCCCAGATAATTTTCTCAGTATTACCAGCCTGTGAAACTACTCGAATTCTTGGCAACTTCCACAATGGTTTTATACTCGTATATGTACAAATTGAGCCCTTAACGTATTTCTAAATAAGTATAATTTTTAGATTTAATTCTACTTATATAAGTTTTTTTAAGAATAAGTAAGTTAATAGCAGTTTGACTGCATCTAATAGATTAATTGAAACGCAGTAGGCATACCTTGCACACGCACGCGCATAAGACAGACAGACACACAGAAACGCGCGCACACACAAACACACAACCACAATCATACTCACATCGACATCCGATACACAAAAGCAAACGACATTAAAAGCAAAGACTGGCTTATTTGGAGTTCCAATACTTACAACTGGACTTTTATTAAATAATGCAATGTTATTTGGACTTAAGCAGTGGTAGCTTAGTGATTGAAACTTGGCCTCTCGATCGAGGGGTCCCAGGGCCGAATCCCAGACGCACCTCTGATTTTTACAAAAGTTATCTGCATATTACGAATTAATTAATACTTGCTTTAATAGCGAAGGAAAAGATTGTGATGAAACCTGAGAGATCTTAAAAAAAGGGTTTCTAAAAGGTTTGTGAAGTCTACCAATATGTACTTGGCCAGAGAGACCGACTATGGCCTAATCAGCAGTGGGACAGTAATGGGTTGACAACATTTGAACTTATACATGAGAATGAACTATGTATATATACAAATATAAAGGGTACCTAGTTATTCTGATCGTAAAACCCTTGAATCCCTTAGTCGCCTTTTACGACATACACGGGAAGACTGGCAGCTGAATCATTCTTTTAACTTCCCAGTTCAGCATGGGAAGACTAACATGAAAAATAATTGTTTAAAGGAACACGCAAGGAAATAGAACAACTAATAATATTCCAAGCCCATAAACATTTGTGTTTTTGTCTTAAATGTATAATATACACAAGTAGAATACGAGCATGCAGTCCACCTGATAGTAAGTGGTTACTGCTGCCCATTAAAATTTGTTACCAACTCGAGATAGAAGTGGAGTTTTATTTCTATGCTAGACGCGTTGCAATTCAGAGCTAAGGCGGTCGCCAGATATGCATTATATCAAGATACCCTTCCATAACAACATAAGAACCGCTTCAAGGTAGAAATAGGTCAGATACTCTTTATACCGCCCTTATTAAATTTCGGTAATTTGGGAGGTGAGGTGATATTTTTTTATCATGAACAAAACTTAATGTAGTTTTGTCAGTTGTTTATATTGGAACCCAAAATTTTTTCTAGTATTGCCAGCCTTTACTACTACTATTTAATTCGGATTTTCCCTTTTTTCAATGTACATGTTACTATACTAATTATAATATACTTATTTTTACCTAATTTATAAATCGTTTCCATATTAATATCTAATTTAATTACAAGATGATTTTTTTTATAATATAAGAGTAGCAGACGAGCATGCAGTCTACCTGATGGTAAGTGGCTACTGCCGCCCATAGACATCTGTACTCAACGTCAGATAAGTTTAGATACTCCCATCTGAGGTCGGCCACAGATGAGCTGCTACCCCTGAGGACTAAGCTGGAATGCCACGAAAAGAATGTCTCCCTTACCACATCCTTCAAACCAGAATACACCAGCGCTTACCACTGCTGTTACCAGGCAGAAATAGGTGTGGCGGTGGTGCCGCCGGAGTCGAATCACAAAAGACTCTACCACCTTCAAATTGTGTTATCAATAAATAACTTTTGTATCTGTTTTTGTATTCTCTATTATATTTTTAACTTTGAGACTTTCGGACGGGGATGATGGTTTTTACAACAACCTGTGAATTGGCAAAATTCGGCGGGAACCTAGTTGCCGACCTAAAACTTATGAATCAATTCCTTACTTATAGTAATTTATATCTTAATACTACTGTTACAGTTATTCAAAATTGAAATTTTATTTAAAAATCATTAATTTTACTTGTTTAGATTATATGTAACCTAATAACACTGACGTATCCCTTGGCGGGTTCCAGGCCGTCCAGACCGGTCGAACGCTACGTACACACGCCAATTTTAGCGGGAACCCTACACTGACACTACAATAACATGATATGGGTATGATATTGACATGTGCCGATCATAATAACATACATTCACGCTGACACACAATTCACACACATATCAAACCAACACACGTGTATGAGAGAGAGAGAAATAGAGAGAGAAAGAGAGAGAGAGAGGAGATGTAATCATGAAAATGAGGATACAAGAAGACGACGAAGATGACAACGTTGTCTACAGGCGGGCTCCATCTACGATTCGAATGTTAACTTTTTTGAAATAATCTGTTACAGATAACTAAAAAATAATAATGATTGTTCCTACTTAAGAAAATTTGCATATATTATGGAGAAGACAATTTTTTAGATATATTTTTAAATTGTACCGTTTTACCTTCGATCACTAGTTGTTATTAGTGATCGAAGCGTTTTACACACTTCAGGTGACAGGGAAAGAATATGTGAGCACATTGTCACGACAGACTTTTTATTCAGTAAATGGTCGTACTCGTATGTAGATATTTCTAATACTCGAAGGGCTTAAAGCACAAACTAAAAATAATATTCTCATTACCAAATTTATTAGTTAGCATTCATAGCCTAGCATTTAGAAACTCGGCCTTCCCGAAGTCTGTCATTCGGATTACAGGTAGGTACAAATACAAATACAAAAATCTTTATTTGTAGAATAAGGTGTATACCTACATTGGTGTTATAATCAAGAATTTTCGCTCTGCCATAAATGGCGTAAAAATATAATTTTAAGTCGCATTTTATAAATTCAAATTATTAAATTGTAGATACCAATTTCCAATATTATTAAAACGTTAAAAGATAAAAGGTCAATAACAATACGCAGACACACCTCTAAACGGTGATGGAAAAATAAAAAAAAAACAGTTTTCAAGGGTGTATAAAGTCTACCAATGCGAAATGAAACTGCGATGAACCACCCACCTTGGAATGAGCACCCGTGCCCAGCAGTGGAACAGTAATCAAATACATTAGCACTCGAACCGCACATATAAAAATTCCCGCCATGTGACAGGACTACTAAGTATCACAGCTAATTTGACTCTCAATATACAACTTATATACCATAACTCTTATCACATAGCTTTATTATTCGTATATCTATATTACTATTTTATTAAGGAATTAGGACTTAATCTCACGATAACGATCCATTCACACGTACCACAGTCACATACTACAAGCATACAACGATCCACATCAAGGTCATTCCCTTTACTACAATTTAATCCTAATTTTAATCCGATTTGAGTCCATTCAAACGTATTACAGTCATATAAAGATCCATTCACACGTACCAGTCACATACAACAAGCATTCAACGATCCACATCAAGGTCATTCCCTTCACTACAATTTAATCCTAGTTTTAAACGATTTGAGTCCCTATTCAAACATACCACAGTCATATAGAGATCCATTCACACATACCAGTCACATACTACAAGCACACAATGATCCACATCATGACCATTCCCTTCATTACAATTTAATCCTAATTTTAATGACATTTGAATCTAAAATAGACAAATTGTTAACTATGGTAGGCAAAAATTGGCTAGAATTATTACTTTACTTCATATTTAAACGAACGTAACGTTTTCGTATAGACATATCCTATCAGAGTCAAAAACTGCCGCAACGCGCATTTAATATTAATTTTACAACTTTAGTTAGTATTATTTTTAAATTAATTATTATTACCCCATTTAACATTACAATCCAACTTCATTAAACTTAATAAGCGTTACAATATACTTTCATAGTAGTACCTAACAAGGAAAATCTTGAAAATAATTGATCAATTTTAATATACCTTAAAACCCTAACACGAAATACTAATAAATTCAGAAAACTGTAACATTACACCTTAAACGTACATGTAATATAGATTAGAGTACAATTAGAGACTATACTAAAGACATTTAGGCTTAAGCGAATTTTATGTGATTCAATTTCACAAAGCTTCATAGGAAGACAGTTATGCCTCTTCCTAGATTAGTCCCTTAGTCGGCTCCTACGACATCCACGGGAAGAGAGGGAGTGGTGCTATTCTATGCCGACACCACACAGCCTAATTAGGCTTATAAACAGTGATTTAACTAATAACGTGACATATTATGTACTATATGTGACATGTTATATACTAAGACTGTACAAAATTTAAATAAAAAATATTTTTGCGTCTAGAAGACCTTTTATAATTTTTTATTTTTTGTATTTTTATGTTTTATTTCTACTAAAATACTTCAGGATGTTGAAATAGCATTGTTCTATTTACAGCAATATTATGATTATATATAATGTTTTTTTTTTTTTATTTTTAACTTTATATACTTTATATAACGTTATATACTAAGACTATACAAAATTTTAAAAGACAAACAAAATTTATTTTTTTGTCTAGTAGACCTTTTATATTTTTTACTTTTTTTTGTTTTTTTGTATTTTATTTTTTTATATTTACTAAAATACTTCAGGATGTTGAAATAGCATTGTTCTATTAACAGCAATATTATGATTATATATAATGTTTTTTTTATTTTTAACTTTCTATATTACGAGTACCTACATACTGTTATATACTAAGACTATACAAAATTTTAAAAGACAAACAAAAATTATTTTTGTGTCTAGTAGACCTTTTATATTTTTTACATTTTTTTTGTTTTTTTTTTTGTATTTTATTTTTTTATTTCTACTAAAATACTTCAGGATGTTGAAATAGCATTGTTCTATTTACAGCAATATTATGATTATATATAATGTTTTTTATTTTTAACTTTCTATATTACGAGTACATACTGTTATATACTAAGACTATACACAATTTTAAAAGACAAACAAAATTTATTTTTGTGTCCAGTAGACCTTTTATATTTTTTTGCTTTTTTTGTTTTTTTTTTGTATTTTTTAATTTTTTATTTGTACTAAAATATTTCAGGATATTGAAATAGCATTGTCTATTCACAACCATATTATGATTTTATGATTATATACAATGTTTTACTAATAACTTTATATATTACATACTGTTATATAGTACGACTACACAAAATTACAAAAAGACAAATAAAACTTATTTTTGTGTCTAGTAGACATTTTAAATTTTTATCATTGTTTTTTTTTTATTTTTTGTGTTTTTCCAAGATATTATGATTATGCAATTAGTTTATCTTATAGTTACAATGACTAAACGAACAGGTTATATGTTTTTAATTTTACAGAACTACATAAGCTAAGCTCTTAAAATTAGATATTTTTATACACTACAACACAATAAGAAGTGCACGCAATTTGATTCTCAATGTACATCTTATTACGCATAACAATTATCATATATACGAGTAGCTTGTTTATTCCTATACCTATATTAGATATCATTCTATTAAGGAATAAGGACTAAATCTCATGATAAGTTCCATTCACTCCTACCACTGTCACATACTACAAGCACACAACGATCACAACATGGTCATCACCTTCACTACAATTTAATCCTACTTTTGATCGGATTTGAATCCCATTCAAATCAATAATTCAGGCTCGGCTGTACTGTTCTGCGCGTAACCGCGATCTAATATTATCTATCTAATCCATAGTATATAAATCTAATCCTTAGTGATAATGGATAGATATCCATTTTTTTTCAATAACTAAAATTGACAAATTTCGTACTATGGCAGGCAAAAATTGGCTAGGATTTTTACTTTACTTTATATAATTACACATCTCATATCCTATCAGAGTCAAAGCAGTCATCCGCGATGCGCATTTAATATTCAATTTACAGGATTAGATAGTTCTATTGTTAAATTAAATATTATTAATGTCATATAACCATTTTCGTATAGATATATCATATCCTATCACAGTCGAACCACTCATACGCGACGCACGTTCAATAAATTTACAGAATTAGTTAGTTTTGTTGTTAAATTTATTACTAATATTATCATAATAATTACAAACCCCACGTAAAATTACAATCCAACTACCTTAAACCTAAATATTTCGAATATACTTTTATAATAGACGTACGTACGTAAAATCGTGAAACCTTTGATATATTATTATGTATTTTAATATACCTTAAACCCTAATGCTAAACTACTCAATACTAATAAATTCAGAAAAATGTAACGTTACACCTTAAACATACACTTTTAGCATGAAATATAGATAGAGTACAGTTAGAGACTATACTAAAAAGGCTGAAGCAAATATTATGTGGCTCAATTTTACAAAGCTTAATAGGAAGACAGTTACGAGAATGCCTCTCCCTAGATTAAATCCCTTAGTCGGCTCCTACGACATCCACGGGAAGAGAGGGAGTGGTGCTATTCTATGCCGACACCACACAGCCAAATTAGGGTTATAGACAGTGATTTTACTAATAACGTGACATATTATGTACTATATGTGACATGTTATATACTAAGACTGTACAAAATTTAAATTAAAAAATATTTTTGTGTCTAGTAGACCTTTTATATTTTTTACTTTTTTTTGTTTTTTGTATTTTATTTTTTCATTTCTACTAAAATACTCCAGGATATTGAAATAGCATTGTTTTATTTACAGCAATATTATGATTATATATAATGTTTTTTTTTTTATTTTTATCTTTCTATATAACGAGTACATACTGTTATATACTAAGACTATACAAAATTTTAAAAGACAAACAAAATTTATTTTTGTGTCTAGTAGACCTTTTATATTTTTTTGCTTTTTTTGTTCTTTTGTATTTTTTATTTTTTTATTTGTACTAAAATACTTCAGGATATTGAAATAGCATTGTCTATTCACAACCATATTATGATTTTATGATTATATACAATGTTTTACTAATAACATTATATATTACATACTGTTATATACTACGACTACACAAAATTACAAAAAGACAAATCAAACTTATTTTTGTGTCTAGTAGACATTTTAAATTTTTTTTATTGTTTTTTTTTTGTGTTTTTTCCAAGATATTATGATTATGCAATTAGTTTATCTTATATTTACAATGACTAAACGAACAGGTTATATGTTTTTAATTTTACATAACTACATAAACTAAGCTCTTATAATTAGATATTTTTATACACTACAACACAATAAGAAGTGCACGCAATTTGATTCTCAATGTACATCTTATTACGCATAACACTTATCATATATACGAGTAGCTTGTTTATTCCTATACCTATATTATCATTCTATTAAGGAATAAGGACTAAATCTCATGATAAGTTCCATTCACTCGTACCACTGTCACATACTACAAGCACACAACGATCACAACATGGTCATCACCTTCACTACAATTTAATCCTACTTTTGATCGGATTTGAATCCCATTCAAATCAATAATTCAGGCTCGGCTGTACTGTTCTGCGTGTAACCGCGATCTAATATTAATCTATATTAATCCATAAAATATAAATCTAATCATTAGTAATAATCAATCTATCCATTTTTTGTCAATAACTAAAATTGACAAATTTCGTACTATGGCAGGCAAAAATTGGCTAGGATTTTTACTTTACTTTATATAATTACACATCTCATATCCTATCAGAGTCAAAGCAGTCATCCGCGATGCGCATTTAATATTCAATTTACAGGATTAGATAGTTCTATTGTTAAATTAATTATTATTAATGTCATATAACCATTTTCGTATAGATATACCATATCCTATCACAGTCGAACCACTCATACGCGACGCACGTTCAATAAATTTACAGAATTAGTTAGTTTTGTTGTTAAATTTATTACTAATATTATCATAATAATTACAAACCCCACGTAAAATTACAATCCAAATACCTTAAACCTAAATATTTAGAATATACTTTTATAATAGACGTACGTTCGTAAAATCGTGAAACCTTTGATATATTATTATGTATTTTAATATACCTTAAACCCTAATGCTAAACTACTCAATACTAATAAATTCAGAAAAATGTAACGTTACACCTTAAACATACACTTTTAGCATGAAATATAGATAGAGTACAGTTAGAGACTATACTAAAAAGGATGAAGCAAATATTATGTGGCTCAATTTTACAAAGCTTAATAGGAAGACAGTTACGAGTATGCCTCTTCCTAGATTAAATCCTTTAGTCGGCTCCTACGACATCCACGGGAAGAGAGGGAGTGGTGCTATTCTATGCCGACACCACACAGCCAAATTAGGCTTATAAAAAGTGATTTTACTAATAACGTGACATATTATGTACTATATGTAACATGTTATATACTAAGACTGTACAAAATTTAAATTAAAAAATATTTTTGTGTCTAGTAGACCTTTTATATTTTTTACTTTTTTTTTGTTTTTTGTATTTTATTTTTTCATTTCTACTAAAATACTCCAGGATATTGAAATAGCATTGTTTTATTTACAGCAATATTATGATTATATATAATGTTTTTTTTTTATTTTTATCTTTCTATATAACGAGTACATACTGTTATATACTAAGATTATACTAAATTTTAAAAGACAAACAAAATTTATTTTTGTGTCTAGTAGACCTTTTATATTTTTTTGCTTTTTTTGTTTTTTATTTGTTATATTTTTTATTTGTACTAAAATACTTCAGGATATTGAAATAGCATTGTCTATTCACAACCATATTATGATTTTATGATTATATACAATGTTTTACTAATAACATTATATATTACATACTGTTATATACTACGACTACACAAAATTACAAAAAGACAAATCAAACTTATTTTTGTGTCTAGTAGACATTTTAAATTTTTTTATTGTGTTTTTTTTGTGTTTTTTCCAAGATATTATGATTATGCAATTAGTTTATCTTATATTTACAATGACTAAACGAACAGGTTATATGTTTTTAATTTTACAGAACTACATAAGCTAAGCTCTTAAAATTAGATATTTTATACACTACAACACAATAAGAAGTGCACGCAATTTGATTCTCAATGTACATCTTATTACGCATAACAATTATCATATATACGAGTAGCTTGTTTATTCCTATGCCTATATTATCATTCTATTAAGGAATAAGGACTAAATCTCATGATAAGTTCCATTCACTCGTACCACTGTCACATACTACAAGCACACAACGATCACAACATGGTCATCACCTTCACTACAATTTAATCCTACTTTTGATCGGATTTGAATCCCATTCAAATCAATAATTCAGGCTTGGCTGTACTGTTCTGCGTGTAACCGCGATCTAATATTAATCTATCTAATCCATAAAATACAAATCTATTCCTTAGTAATAATCAATCTATCCATTTTTTGTCAATAACTAAAATTGACAAATTTCGTACTATGGCAGGCAAAACTTGGCTAGGATTTTTACTTTACTTTATATAATTACATATCTCATATCTTATCAGATTCAAAGCAGTCATCCGCGACGCGCATTTAATATTCAATTTACAGGATTAGATAGTTCTATTGTTAAATTAATTATTATTAATATCATATAAACGTTTTCGTATAGATACTCGTATATCATATCCTATGACAGTCAAACCACTCATCTGCGACACGCGTACAATAAATTTACAAAATTAGTTTTATTGTTAAATTTATTTTTATTATTATCATTATAATTACAAACCCCACGTAAAATTACAATCCAACAACCATTAAACCCATATATTTAGCATATACTTTTATAATAGTCGTACTTACGTAATAAAATCGTGAAACCTTTGATATAACATTATGTATTTCATATATATGATTATGTCTTAAAACCCTAATGCTAAACTACTCAATACTAATAAATTCAGAAAAATGTAACGTTACACCTTAAACATACACTTTTAGCATGAAATATAGATAGAGTACAGTTAGAGACTATACTAAAGACTCTTAGGCTGAAGCAAATATTATGTGGTTCAATTTTACAAAGCTTAATAGGAAGACAGTTACGAGTATGCCTCTTCCTAGATTAAATCCCTTAGTCGGCTCCTACGACATCCACGGGAAGAGAGGGAGTGGTGCTATTCTATGCCGACACCACACAGCTAAATTAGTCTTATGTACAGGGATTTTACTAATAACGTGACTTATTATGTACTGTTATGTACTAAGACTGTACAAAATTTAAATAAAAAATATTTTTGTGTCTAGTAGACCTTTTTTTATTTTTTGTTCTTTTTTTTATATTTCATTTTTTTATTTCTACTAAAATACTTAAGGATATTGAAATAGCATTGTTCTATTTACAGCCATATTATGATTATATATAATGTGTTTACTAATAACATTATATATTACATACTTTTATATACTAAGACTATACAAAATTTGAAAAGACAAACAAAATTTGTTTTTGTTTCTGTTAGACATTTTAATTTTTTTATAACTGTTTTTTATTTTTTTGTGTTTTATTTATTTTATTTTACGAAATAGCATTATTATATTTACATAAAATACTTTGCTACTAGACATTATAATAATCTAATTAGCTTATCTTATTAATATTTACAATTACTAAACGAATATGTAGTATGTATTTAATTTTACAAAATTATATAAACTTAGCTCGTAATTTAGCTGTAATAAGAAATTTTTATACACTACAACATAATAAGTTTAGTACAATTTTTTTTTATTATTATATTTTACTTTTTTATTTCTTTTTATTACTGTTTTATATTTTTTGTGTTTTTTTTTATTTCTTGTCTACAATGTTTACTCATAATTAAATAAAATCCATGCTGTTAACTGTCGCGTAAAATTGAACCACATAATAAAAAACAATACATACAGTTTTTTTCTTTTTCTGTATCTAGTACACTTTTTATGATTTTTTTAATTGTTTTGTAATTTTTGTATTTTTTTTTGTTAATATACTAATCTGTACTTTCTGAATCACTAATAGTTGAACCCCACAATAGTTACAAATTATTTACACTATGCACTAATTGAAAAAAATGGAGGCTAATATACTAGGTCTATTTTGAAATACTTTAATGAGCATGTTTTATATTACGTAAAGTATGTATTTTATAAAATTCGTTAATTTAAGCTAACACAAAATTATGAATTTAAAGGAATTCAAGAGCATCTCAAGTTATCTTAATATGAAACAAATTCAGATTTGTTAATCGTAGCTAATGAAAACTAGGAACAATAAACCTGCAATGATTACTTTGAGTTGAGAAAATGATATGTACAATATAATGTTTAGGAGTTACTTACAAACTTACAAACACATGCGTACAATAAATCTACACACATAAACATCCGTTATACTATCACTATTTATATGATACAGGTATTGTCCGTATATTCATCACAGAGCATGTTTAAATATTTCCTTCCATTTATGATGCCCATAGACTATATCTTGCTAACACTAGTTTCCAATAGATATTTGGAATACATTACATATATTAAATTCATTTGTACTCTTTCAATTATCGGATTTTTAAAAATCCCTTACTTTTATTATGTTATAATAGATGATAATAAATAATAAAACTAAAGTGGCGTTTTCTTAGGAATATTAGATAGAGGATTAGGTTCATATTGGCATTAGGTGTAATTTACCAACATATGAATTATGATTCCGGGACCCTTCAGTAAAGTTTACTCTTCTGAGCTATTTGTTAAGCATAAGGTTCATAGCTTTAATCTACCAGTTAGTACAGCATGGTGGATAAAAGAGGTGATTTTTATTCTTTGGTGGTGATGAGGAGACTTTTTGTTTGGTGGTGAGTAATTGCCACAATAAAAGGGGGTTCTAAGGGTTCTACCCGGAATTACTGGGGTACGTGGTGTCGTAACTCACCAACAGCTCGCCACTAGCTGCCCCTGCGGGGTTATTCTTTGAATGTTTTTTTAATGCATTGTTTTTGAGTATCTACAATTCCTATAATATATTTTATTATAGATACATAAGCGTATTAATACTTGGATAAAAAAGCTCGTCCTACATATCTTTTAATGTTTTTATTAATTTAGAATTAATAAGGCTACAATTACAACTACAAATACAACCTTTAAGTAATTAACTACCTACAGAGGAACCAATTAAGTATTCAACTCTAATCTGATATATTATTTTATAATATAGAAGTAGCAGACGAGCATGCACCACCTGATGGTAAGTGGCTACTGCCTGCATCTGTAATCAACCACAGATAGGAGTAGATTCCTATCTGAGATCGGCTACAAATGTGTTGCTACCCCTGAGGACTAGGCTGGAACGCCTCGGAAAAGTTTGTCTCCCTGACCACATCCTTAGACCAGAACACAGCAGCTTAACACTGCTATTATTAGGTAGAACTAGGTGTGGTGGTGGTGCCACCGAAGTCGAACGACAAAGAGTTCTACCACCTTTACTTGTATTATACCATAGTATAACGTCGACATAACGTACCTTAGATTAGTTGATGATTTACTAGTATTTACATTGTCACTTATTTATTTAACACAAATACAACCTTTCATTTTTAACATCGATGTAAATATGTACACACATGCTTACGTTCGGTCGGTACTCATGAACCACAATACCAACTGCATTAAAAAGTTATTTCATTAAGTGCTCTTAAAGGCACTCCAGTCACAATTTTAAATTCACCCATCCGAGTTTTTAAGATCTTACGGATATCTTAGGCGGATAGAATCCGAGAAGAGATATCCCTTGGTTGGCCTAGTCCTAAGATTAATTAGATGAATTGGGGTGGACTTAGCCCTAGATGATAGATAACGGACGATGGATGAAAGTTGACCTGGATGGAGTGGATAACGCTGATGACTCTATGGTAGCGCGCCTGGAAACTTGTATATGCTGTAGGCCCAAATTACGTGTGTTATATCGTAACCAGTATATTGTAATTACAATAAAAATTGCAGCTACGAGAGATAATATTTCGAAAGCAAAATTTACATGAGCAATTTTAACTAAAATTACAATATCATAACAATATAATATAATGTTAATTTCAGTAGTTATAGTTTAAATATTGTTTAATTGTTTAAAAAATGTATTGTAATTATTTGTTTAATAAACATTATTAAAGAAAAATATAATAACTTTACTGTGCAAAATTCATGGCATTTTAGCTACATTAATGGCCGGTTTAGTGAGGGGGCTGCACTACGCCTAATATAGATTGACACGCATATAATACAATACATACATATCATATATTACACATACATAAATAATAAATACAGGCAGTTTTATTAGGAGTTCCGATTTTTATTATTGTCGTCGAAAGATTATTTTAAATTTATAAGTTACTAGCTGACCTGGCAAACTTTGTACCGTCTCATAATCTATTTGTCAAATATATTTCATATAAAATATAGCCTATGTTACTCGTGCATAATGTAGCTTTCGAATGGTGAAAGAATTTTTAAACTCGGTCCATTAGTTTTTGAGCATATTCATTACAACCAAACAAACAAAGTTTTCCTCTTTATAATATTAGTGTAGATCAATAGCAATTTTTGCTATTAATTTTTATAACAAGCAATTAATTTCATAAGACAAAAAATATTAAAATAGAATCACACCTATTATATAGTTACTTTTTTATATAATTGATATAAGTAAAAGCTTGTTAAGAGAATCGCGCTCAATATGAATATGAATAATGTTAGAATAACCGACAATTTGACTTGCAGTTTGTGGTACTAACATGCTAAGATTTTGTTGGGTCAGATCTTTTGTTCTCTCCTGGTCTATTGTTTTATTACGTATTTACATATTAATCTGTATCTTTTGGCTTATATCAACATTATTGTAAAAAGTGTAAGGTACAATCAGGTGTGGTAATTTAAAAATTTGAATCATTTCCAACGTATTAGCCAAATTTGTAAACAGTTCATATACAATTTAAATGCTGTGTTAATTCCATGAAAATCGTTTGCCGTTCCCAAAATTAGCAAAGCAAAGTAAGGCAGGTTTTTGTTTTTTTTTTTTTCATATTCTTTGTTTTTTTTTTTTCATTTTTTGTTTTTTTTTACATTTATTGTTTACGTTATTTTTTTACATTTTTTATACTTTTGTCGCCAAGCAAATAAATAATTAAAGTAGAGGCAATATTTGAAGTCTACATAAAGGTAATTTAATATGTTAATGTTTTTATATTATGTACATTATATACAAGTAGCAGACGACCATGCAGTCCACCTGATTGAGTAGTTACTGCCACCCATCGACATCTGCAATTAACCCCTGACAAGAACCTATTCCTATCAGAGGCTACAGATGCGCCGCTACCCCTGAGGACTAAGCTGGAATGCCTCGGAAAAGTATATCTCCCTTACCACACCCTTCAAACCCGAAACAGCGCTTAACACTACTGTTACCAGGCAGAAATAGGTGTAGCGGTGGTGCCACCGGAGTTAAACCACAGAGAGTTCTGCCACCTCTGATTACAAGTTAACAAATTCAATAACCTTTTTATTATAAATTTATTAAACGTGCCGTTATTATTATTATTGTCATCTAATATTACAATAATACTGCCAGATTGTGGCATCTATCTTATAATTATCACAGAGTGCCTTGATGCTCACATTCTTTTAATTTTAACACTTTCAAATTCTAATTATCTTATAATACAATTTTTAGTCATATTTACATTTTTCATCTATTTATATTTCATATTCGAAGACTTATCGGACTGGAGTTACAGGTTCATAGTAAACATACGATGTACCCACTTAAATTTTACGAATATTTAGTATCTAACACTTATGAACACGTTTCCTCAAGAATGAACAATTTCCTTCAATTAGGTACATAAGAAGTAAGGCGTTCTTTTTTATTATATTTTATTTATTTTTCTATCGCTGTTCGCCAATGTATAATACTTATGGTTCTGTTAGAACCTAATGATATGCACATGTGTAGCCGAATGTTTATTTAAGCGAATATTTCCCCCTTTCGTTGGTAGCAAGTTTCCTACGTTTGTTTGCTGTAATTTTAGTTATTTTATTCCCTAGTCTACAACTCCTACTTCTTAAGGTGTACAGTATATTAAAATTATACTAAGTAGGTATAATGTTTTATAATAGTAATGCAAAATAAAAGACTTTGAAGTCTTATACTGAATGAATATGAATCATTAAAATTAAATATTTAATGATCAATTTATTGGTTTTATATACAATAGGAGACTTCCGAGCTAGGTATTAAGGATGGGATAGTTTTTTCTTTTCATAATATAGCGTAGCAGGCAAATAGTTTATTTTAAGTGGAATAAGAATCCTCCCTTATGATTGTCACATGCATTGCTGCCACTTAAAACTGAGTTGGAATGGTTCGAATAAGAACCTCACCACACCCTTGGTGAACCGCGTAACCGAGCGATCACCGTACCGGTATGACACGTAAAGGGATCCGTGTTCGATCCCCGGCCAGACAGATATCAGAATGAGGAATTTAGATATCTGTTTTGAGTATGGGTTTTTTTGTATACTCATGGCACCCACGACACAGGGAATCATAGTGTGGGGCCCTGGATGCTGAAAGTATTTATTTATTTTTTATTTATTTACATCCTGCAAACCAGAATACTACAGCACAAAATGCCATTATAAGGCATAAAGGAATCAAGCCATGAAGATTCTACTACGTTTACTACTGTAAACTTTACACTCTACTTACTAGTAGAGTGTCATTTTATTCAAATTTGGGAATATAATATATTTATTGTATATTTAATTTACATCACACTGTTTGCTAACCATTTGTATGCACAGAAAATGTTTTTTTTTTTTTTTGCTTATTAGGTAAATCTATTAGGCAAAGCAGGAAACGATGACCCAAATTTAAAAATAGAGAAAAATATTTTTTCGGGAAGAAACAAAACAGTTTGATGTATCGAATGGTATGTGACAAGAACGACTTATTGAAATCAGTTTCTAAGTGAATTTAAGCGATATTTTGTGTTTTTGTTTTTTTTATTTTGTTTTTTTTTTAATTATTTTTTTTTATTTTTAGAAATTAGTTTATTTTAATAATATTTTTTATATTTGTAGTTTTACAGTTAACTATTTGTAAGCATACCTTATACCGAATATAAGTTTTCCTAAATCCACATTTTTTCTGCTTGTTTAAAATCCCTATTTAATATAGAAGTATGAACATTGAGCAGGGTACACCTGATGGTAAGTGACCACTGCCACCCATGGACACCTGTAACCAGCTCCAAATAGAATTTTAGTCCTATCTGAGATCGGCATACATACGTCTCACCTTCACCACACATACAAATGAAAATACAGTTGCCTAACACTGTTGTTATAAGAGGTGGTGGTGATACCTCCGATATCGAACAACGAACACTACCACTTTCAAAATATTTAGTCAAATCGAAATACCTTTCGCAATGCTGTTTTTCTTTTACGTAAACATTAAAATTAATGTACTTTTAATAATTAATTCTAAATAAGCTTAGACATAGATGAAAATAGTAAGACTACAGTTGAAAGATGGTAGAGTTAGTATGGTCCTTTTTTAAAATCGGGCATTTAGTGCATCAATGCGACTAAGCTACCCGTCATGTAAATGTTATTTCGCTTGTGGCCTTGCATATCACATGACATACAAAAATAAAAGCAAAATGTTTAATATCCCTGCTCGATCCGCCTGTGAACAATGAAGAACACAAGCCTGTGGGTCTCACAGGGGTGAACCAATGTCGACCGGGGAGGTACCACCACACTTCTTTATACCGTGAAGCAGTTCTTACGTTGCGGTGAAAATGTGTGGTTGCCGGCTTGCGTACATATGAGGCGACCATCTTTTTTTTTTAGGGTTCCGTATACAAAAGGTAAAAACAGATTCCTATTAATAAGCTCTGTTGTCTGTCCGTCTGTCTGCCAAAGGGCTCTTTCTGTTTAACCGCTATAGATAGGTATAAAGTTGAAACTTTTACTATGGGGTACGTACGAGTATAACGATAGTCGCCATCATAACAAATTCTAAAAAAAATTGTTAAATATACATGAAGTTACACTACAAGAATACGATATTTACCGGCGTTCTTGCTTTATTTATTTAACTGTGATGCGTTTACTTGTATGGCTACTATGATAAAAAACTAAAAATATAAATAAATTTCGGAGGTACGGAACCCTCCATGTCCGAGTTCGACTCGCACTTGGCCAATTATTAGGTTTTTACATTTTTACACCTTGACAAAAATATGTATAATAAACTACCTTTTTATACTTACGCGTTTATATGCAAGCCTAAGAAAATACTACAAATTTAAGGCTATAAGAATAGTATTTTTTTATTTACAAAACTTTTTCATAAGATCGGTTGGCTTTTAAGTATCCTGCCTTAACATCTTCTATTCTAATCTAACATTACAATATACGAGTATATTACACGTAAGCTAATCATGCTTTAATCATTATGTGGGACAGATACCCGTGCTTGTGGACTGGTAGATGACGATGATGGTTATGATGATGATAAAATATCCATAATATATTTCTGGTAATTTTACATTAGTAAGTGAATTCACTCATTGTAGTAATTTTAACGAAATTTCTGTAAAACGCTGATTTGCTCTGCCAAATTATTGAGGATAAATTTGAATACAATGATTGATATCATGTTCGTGTATAAATCTACATGATATTATTATCGCTATGAATACATATAAGTCTATGCTTGAAAGGCAAAACTTAGTAAATAACATTGTGTAAACTTAACTGGAGATTTATTTAAAGTTGAAATAAAAAAAAACAATAAACTCACCGAATCATTGAATTAAAATTATTTTAACATACGTAGACATATTTTCTATCCAACAATTACGTGATTTTTTTTTTTGTAAATATTTCAAGTTCAAATCACTCTCCTGTTTTTATTTAATCTCGCTTATTAAGGATTGCATTTCAAGTGTCGACATAAACCGTCCACTTTATTAGCTTCTATTTGACAAATTTAGTAACTTGGTGATGTTGGTTAAATCGATTAACTGTTAAACTCTAGTGTTATTTTTTACTTTGAAATGACGTGTTTGAGCAATCTCACCGGTAAGTGACAATGAAATGAAATGAACTATATTTAATTTGTATAGGCCAAAGGCAGCACTTACAAATTATCAGTTACAATTTTTTTTTCTTAAACTTCTACCGGATCGAAACGCGACCTAAACTGAGATGATCCGGTCAGAAACTCAGTGGATTTGTCTTTTTTAAATAATAAGTATTACTCTTTTTCTCTGTTTTTTAATTTATTTTTTAATGATACCTAAAATATAGAGCACGCCTACATAAAAGGTTATTCAGTTACTGTCATTTCATTAGTTTACGTATTTTAGACTTGATTCTAAAACATAAATATAAAATTGAGACATATTGACTTTTTTATTTAGTTTTCTTATTGGCAATTATGCAACTCAAAAGTGTCAATAATCAAAATACGTTATTATTTCTGAGAAATATGATATTTTGAAATTTTAAAATTTAAAAAATAAAAATTAAAACTTCAAATAAAAGGTAATATAGTTGACGGACAGCAGTGTTACCTACGAGTATAAACGATTAGGTAATACCCTGTTCTTCTACGGACCGTAGTACTTGTACTGTGCAGTTGCTATTTTCTAAAGAGGTGAGGTATTGTCAAGAGAGAAGTGTGATCAGGGTCGGGCTAGCCATATAACCGAAATTCCCTTCGATCTTATTTACCCACAACTCTACATTTGCCCGTTATTAATTTTTATCCTTCCAAAGTTTTACCTATCAAAGGTCCACATTTAACAATGTCTTCATGCTAGAAATTAAGAGAGTGCATCGTCGCACCGCGATTTGATAAGGTGTGATTACATGTCGCGATTTGACACTTTTAAATAAAAAAAATAATCAAAATAACAACATATGTCCATAAAACTGCATTGGATATTTCATCCCGCATTAAGGGTCACATGGCTCGATTAATGCATTTATCATATAATTTAGATACGTCCACCTGTAGAATGCTAATAAATTGAATAAAATAATATATATGTCTTAAAACTGCACTATATGGGGCAAGGATGGTCTTCCCCGGTTCCCTTAGCCGACTCTTACGGCTCCCACGGGAAGAGAGGGGGAGGTCCTATTCTACTGCGCCGGGAACTCACGGCGGCGACCAATTTCCATTACGCGGGTTGAATGCAAGATCATTAGCTACTCTAATCAACTTTTTATAACAAGAAGTTGGCATAGCTAATCTTTCAAGGGTTTATTTTAACCCTTTCGGCCCAGTCCGACCCTGATATCACCTAATCATTTTTTGATGATTTAGTCCTTTAGTCGGCTCCTACGACATCCACGGGAAGAGAGGGAGTGGTGCTATTCTATGCCGACACCACACAGCAAGCTTATAAAATTACCAATGGTAATTTTAATTTCTAATTTAATGATTAGGGAGTAAACGAGCATACAGCCTACCTGATTTCCAGTCGGATTTTTTTAGTGTATATAATTAGTACTTAATTGATTATAGAGTAATAAGCGTTCATCCCCTATTAAGCCCCTTTAGGGGTTGGATTTTCAATAATCCTTCATTGTGTACTCTAATAATATGATTCCTGTATGTATGAAACGTTTCAATGCGCTACAGGAACGGCGCCATAATAGTTAACTTTTGATATCGACAAAATGAGGAAATGACACAAATTGATAATTACGATTAAGATTTTTATACAGGTTCCTAGTATAAAACTAATTTACCAGCTAATCAGTTTTGTATTATATGTTGGATGCGTGAATAAGTTGACCATATGTTGCATACGTGAATAGGATGTTATTTTACTTTTGAGAACATAAAAAACACAAATTATACATACATAAATTGATACATAAAAAAATGTCAAATGATTAATGAGCGAATGACATAATTACTCACATGTGATTTTACACATAATACTTGGATAACTAATTAATCTAACATATTTTTTTAATTTTTGTATCAAAAATTTTGTTATAAAATCTACCAATTTTAAAGCTTTGGGCCTTAGTATAAATTTATACATTCTTAACGTTTAATTTATTTCTAATTCAAATCGTTCATTTCCAAACGCCCAATATTACACATAAGCAACTCACACACGCCCACAGTACACACACAGACATGTATTCGAAGTTTGAGGATTTTTAAATCGCTTTACAATCATTCGCTGCTCATCAATAATAAAAGAAATGAGAATATTCAGGCAATTTTCGAAATAAAAAACCTTTAACGGGGAGAAATCCTCATGGATTCTGTCTACGGAAATCCAAGTGTTCCTACTCATACTGACTAAAACTCGGACCTCCTTCTGGACGCTCTGTTCCTGATCACGAAAAAGCATTAGCATTACATTCGTAGCTTGTAAATTTGGGGTGCGAGTCAAACTCCCCGAAATCTACCTTCTAGAGCTGATGGGACTGAGACGGGGAGGAATCACGATCGACAAAGAGGATGGAAAGATCCTTAATCGCCTCTTAGCCTCTAGCATCATAGCTTCGCGAAAGGATCACCCCGCTTGTCCTAACCGCAGTGATGTGATACTAACCTAACCTAAACTAACCTAATTCATCGATTGAAATTTCATCATCATCACCGATCGGTTTTAATTAATAGGTACACATGTCGCAAGTGTGTCTTATATTTACAGTTCAATTTTTTTCTTATATTTGTACATAAGTCTAAATAGATATTTATTAGATAGGTAGAGAAGATTTAATTAGAGTTAAAAAGATAAATAAAGAAAGAAATAAGCAACGATTTTGTACAAATAAATATGAGTAGATAGATAGTATATAGTTATAGATACTATCTATAACTATATACTATCGATAGTATATAGTCTGTAATTATGTCTAATGTATATAGTTTAATGTCTGAATATATTTTTATGTCTAATTTTTAAGTAATGGTTTACATCCTTTATTTTTTATTCTTTACCAGGTTGTGAACTTGTGAACTTCGTAGTTTTTATCTTTATTTCAACTCCTATTACTTTGCCGCAATATACAAATAAGAAACAAAAAGAAAGATATTCTTAGAAGAAAATATGTTTTTTTTATAATATAGGAGTAGCAGACGAGCATGCAGTCTACCTGATGGTAAGTGGTTACTGCCGCCCATAGACATCTGTTATCAACCCCAGGTAGGATCAGATTCCTACCTGAGGTCGGCTACAGATGCGCCGCTACCCCTGAGGACTAAGCTGGAATGCCTCGGAAAAGTGTGTCTCCCTTACCACACCCTTCAAACCAAACAAAAACACTTAACCTTGCTATCGTTTGGCAGAAATAGGTGTGGCGGTGGTGCCGCCGGAGTCGACCCACAACGGGATCTACCACCTTAAAATATAATATATATGAGATATTCTATATATTCTATATATGAGAATACATATTATATAGAGTTTCTAAAACGTCGATCACAAATTAGAAGAATAGTGTCAGGGAAATTGGAAATGTGAATATGAGGCTCAAACAACCTCAAACCTTATCGAGCAAATATCAATTACGGCCATAAATAAGTCACATTCAATTATAATTAACGATTCGTATTATAATGATGAATAACTTTCAATGTAAATCCTAACAATTGATAATAAGTAATGACATAATTATTATAATGAATTCTAGATTTCCATGCCTAACAAGTGGAACTTGTGGGACCTAATACTTTTACTGTTATATTATGCACTACCCATGTGATTGCTAATAGATATTTGAATTTGGATATTCATATGAATAAAATAAAACTATTTATTCGACCAATTTACAACTTTTATTATTCCCGCGCATAATAAAACTCGAACGTCAAGAGCGTTCTTTTCCTTTTTTAATGCTAATGCATAAGTACAATCGTTTTTACGCATACAGCCAGGGACTATAAAATGGACACTTGTTATTATAAAAATAACACATTAAAATAACACAAAATAATTAAATAAAATAGTACTATTATTAAATAATTTGAATATATTTCTAACAATATGACTAATTTATGGCTGTTATTTCTGAATTATTTTTATATACAAACATATTCATTATACAATAACTCAAAGGGTTATAAAAAATCGGAATTATTAAAAAGCACACTACCAGTACAGGCGGGCTTCTACCTTTGATTCGATTCGGGTCGATTGTAATTATTGATGAATACGTCCATATAATTTTGATAAGGTTACTTAAATATAAATCTGTTCTTTATTGCCAAGATATACTTGTTAGAAGATATAGCAAGGTAATTTAAATTCAATTTCATCTGAAATACGTATGTGTACACACAAATACAACACATACACGCCTACACACAGACACGCAAGTAAAGATACACACACACTCACACATACGCCTAAACACACACACACGCAAGCATAGATACACACACACTCACATAAACGCCCACACACAGGCACGCAAGCACAGTTACACACACACTTACATATACGCCCACACACAGCCACGCAAGGACAGATACACACACACATATACACCCACACACAGGCACGCAAGCACAGTTAGACACACACATATACGCCCACACACAGCCACGCAAGCACAGATACACCCACACTCAAATATACGCCCACAAACATACTCACAAGCAGATATACACACACTCACACAAATATGTATTCTCAGACGACCACATACGGACAGACACATAATTATGCATACGTAGCATCTCAAGCATAGACGCAATCACCAATGTACACACAACACACACACGCAAAGGTACCTAAATATGGACTGACCTGACCATGGACCTTTTCCCTCTCTTTCTAATCCCTATCTCTCTCCCTCTCCCATACACACAGACACACACGTAAGTGGACATCAAATATTTTGTGACATAAAATGTAACGTACACTAATATTTTTAAGTGAGTGGACGTACTCGTACATATCAATATAACATTCGAATCGTAGCCCCTAGATTACAATATCCCCAGCCCGCCTGACACAACTACTTAATTCACAGCACCTTCTTGATTGTATTTAAGATATTTACATTTTAAATAGTGATATTACATTTAAATGCTACTCTTTTAAGATCGAGTAAATTATTATTTTTTAAGTTGAAAGAAAAATTGTGACAAAAATGAGGTATATGTTATATGCATTGGTATAAACTATTCAATTGAATATAAATTGACTTTTTTATAGTACAGGAGTATCAAACGAGCATGCAGTCCACCTGATGTTAAGTGGCTACTGCCGCCCATGGACATCTGTAATCAACCCCACATAGGATTAGATCTACCTGAGGTCGGCCACAGATGCGCCGCTACGCCTGAAACTAAGGACTACGCTGGAAGGACTGAGAAAAGTATGTATGCCTCCCTTACCACACCCCTCAAACCAGAACACAGCAGCGCTTAACGCTTCTGTTACGAGGTAGAAATAGGTGTGGCGGTGGTGCCGCCGGAGTCGAACCACTTAGGGTTCTACCACCTTTAAAACTAACATATTATTGTATCTAACATCTACTGTGTAACGACTAGCGTTACATGAGGCCATAACCATTAATTGAGACATAATATACGTGATTGTTCATAACTTTTTTACACCTATACTCAATGCTTGCTTAAAATATTACTTACAATACTACTCGCGGCGAGCAACTTTGGCTCAAGCCTGCGTGCTATACACTTATGCTATATTTAATATTTACATATTAGGTATACTCCATAAACTATGTAATAACCATAATTAGAAATACTATGTAATGACCAGATTTGACTTAGCTTTGGGATGAGCATCTATTTTTTTGAGATCTTTACACTCTACTCTTATATTCTTACATACACTCATTCCTACACTAACACATTCACACGTATACAGAGGTCCATAGATGTATGCATAGATAGACATCATTATTAAAAAATAGTAATTTCAAAACAATATTACCATCTACTGTTCAGCGACTCAGAGGATTAATTAAAATGTATATATTTTTTAAATATGAGGCAAGTATTTTTTTTTTATTTAATATTATCATTTTATTTTTATGAGATAGGATTACACATTAGAACAAAAATGTATGTAAATGTATGTTACGAAATCATAATGTAATGTAGTGAAGTGAAGCGCTTTTACGATTATTGAACAATGGAGTTCAATGCACATTGAATGACTTAGCAGCACTATTGAATGAACAGAAACGGTCTATTATTTTATATTAATATGACAGTAAAGTTAAAGCATCTTACTTTGATATCAAAATATTTTGATCTTACTTTTTTGACACGACTATTTGCGAATCTGATTTTAAATTTATATTTATCGAATGGTTTGTTTCAAAATATTTCTTAAAATAACTGTGACTTATTTCAAGAATGCATCAATAATGTTTAAGTAAACTTTTTATTTTTCAAGTTTATTGATTTTCCGACATGAAAATAGCTCGACTTGGCGGAGGCACTGCCATGCCTCCAGATATAAATTAGATGATTTTTACGTAAACGCAAAAAAAAATCTTTAATTTTTTAACAGTTATATACTTGGTGCAGTTTTAATATTGATTTGTGTGTTATAAAATTAAATATTTGTAATGTCGATATCTCTCTGTGCAATCACTATGTTAGAATCCACTGATGTGTGAATTCTGCGACCTCCGTCCTTCTTTAGTCGCCTCTTACGACACGCTGAAGGATTGCGGTGGTGCTATTCTATTCCAGACCCCGTCACCACAGGGGGATGTTACTCAATCATTCATTCACTCAACCATTCGTAATATAGTAAAGTAAAGTATAGTCCGCGCCAGACTGCTAGTGCGCTCTGAATTTGTTGCGAGCAGGTGTAGTTATAATTTGCTATGACGACGCGATTCATTTCTATATTCATAGCGGACTAGCAAATTTACGCGGACTATACTTGAGGTTGTCTCACATTAAATAACATCGTAGCATCTGTTTATCGCGGATGTATAATTGTATAATTGATAGTAGAAAAAAGTAAAAGTAAGTTTTGGTATATACCTATTTACTGTAATACCTAATGACGTTTGTTGAAGAGCTACTCTTGAAACTCCACAAGTAATTAAATTTAAATTTAAATTTTATGCATAATGATGAACTTGCTTATTTGAGTTCCTTGCGTACCTAATATTAGCCTCCATTTGATCAATTAAGTATGTTACTTATAAAGTTATAATTCAGTAACAATGATATTGCCCTAAAACTGTTAATATTTGAAAACAAGTTTATACCGATATAATATACCTACTCAGAATCACAGACATTAGCGTTTTTTCAAAATCACTTAATTAATTTCACTGGAACACCGTTATTTCTCTCTATAATATTGTTTATTAATATTTTCCGAGTTGACGTACAGTTGAACACTGATGATCCTAGACACAACACAAAAATCTCATGTTACTAACGAATATTTCGTACCCCGGCCCGGACTGGTTTTTAGGCAAATCCATAGATTAGTAAAGTTTACTCACTCCTAACAAGAAAATGTACCCAGTTTTGAGAATTGAAATAGTTGCGTAAAAAGTTTTGCCACGTCTCCGTGCTAAAATGTCCCTAAAATACTTGAAATAATTACTTATTTATTATGTAAATTACGCAGTATTAGTTATTTATTCATAAATTTTCTCTAAAAATGTTTTTATTTGTCAAGAATTCAAAAAAAGAACTTATTAATAAGCCGTTTGTGGCTTCATTCAATTTCAAGGCGCGAAGTATCTTTACTAATCTATGGGCAAATCGGATAAAAACCGCTTTTTTGCATCTTTGACTGAATAAAAAAATATTATTTAGCACTTTACAAACAAATAAATTGAAGTGACTGGCATTACAATATAAGTTATTTGCCAAACCAATGTATAACACGTAAAAAAATATTTATCGTTTCGTCATATCAAAGATCTTAAATTCAATAATTTATGTTTCTTGCCATAGATTAGTAAAGATTTCTCACTTCTAACAAGAAAATGTTTTGTTGAAATTGTCTCTGTCATCTATTTTCGTGTTTGAAAAATATTAAAAAAAAAATACTTTTTAGATCATTTTCGAAGGAAATGATATTTTTCCGCACTTCTTCTTCGATTTCCTGTTTTTTCACCAATTAACTGCGCATGTCGGCATTGTTCCGCGTAAATTACACCATGACAGTCATAAAACGGCTGACAGTTCTGTCAGCCGTTTAAGTCATTTAATGGCTTCCAATTACAAGGCGGTGAGATATCTATACTTATCTATGATTCTTGCATATAAGCATAGAAAACTGTACAAGAGGTATAGGTACATTTTGTCGTTTTTCTGCCTTATTTGAAAGCTTAAATAGTTCAAGGAATCTAAATAAAACAATTTTGATATTTGTTTTATTTGAGAGAAAGAGTCAAAAACATATGATTTTAGACCAATATTATCGCGGAATTGAGACATTTTACTATGTAATGGGTACTCAGGTTATGGATATGGCAATAAAGAAATTTAAAAACCGCTAAGTTACAGTTACATAGTAAAATGAGTAAAAAACAATTGAAACCTATAATATCGCTATTAATTCATGTACTTAATTTTCGTGAAGAAGTAGTTACTGTAATGCATTTGCCTTGAAGACCAGTCCGGACCTGTTTACATGTAGGTATTTACAAAAATATTCTAGTTACTTACCGACCCTTGAAGAAAATCGTGAATAGCAGGCCGAATACATCTTCATGGTGAGTCGGTTGTTATCTGTGAAAGAAATAGCTGATTAATAACTTTATTCACTTTAAAAACATTTTTTTATCCTTAAAGACATAGATACATAATATAATTTAGATATTAAATTAAATACATATAAAAAACTACAGTTTATTTTTGTGAATTTCTTCAACACTGTTATTAAAAGTAAGTAATCCGGAGTCAAAAATGAGATTTTAAGGTTATCCAAAAATTATTTAAAAGATGGAGCATGAAAAAAAACTAATAAAAATAATATATCATTGTCGAATGATCTTACCTATTTTTAATTGACGAGTCGTGTATTGGGCAGTAATGAAAACATCATGGTTGAGTTGTTTAACTGTGAAAGAAATTAAAGATGAAAAATCATATTCCATTAAAAAAAATATTTTACACTATTTTTATATTATTTTTTTATATTCTTTATTATATTATATTAAAAACATTTTTTAAATTATTTTTATACTATTTCTTTACACTTTAATTTTAATACATACATAGAATTTAGATATCAAATTACTATACTTTACTTTTGTGAAGTTCCTCCAAGACTGATATCGTAAAGGTTTGTAATTCGGTGCAAAAAATGTATATTTAAGGTTATTCAGAAATCATTTAAAAGATGGAGCATAAAAACGAATAAAAATAATATATCATTTAGAATAAACTTACCTAATTGTTAGTGTATGAGCCGTGCATTAAGATTCAAGGAAGACTGTGACGAGGGCATACATTCCGATGTACCTATAAAAAGTATTTTTTTTAATTACGATAGAAGAGGTTGTATAACTCTTCGGGGTTCCGCACTATCCGGATATCCGATCCAGAGATCGGAAGGTGCGGTAAGACAAAAATTAATTTAAAAAAGAGAGTTTTCAGGCGGAATTATTAAATATTAAACTTTTCGAATCAATTTACTCAAATTTTAGTGCAAGCTTTAAGAAATAATCGAATTTTCATAGTAAAGCACGAAATTTACTAATGACTTATATGGGGCTTATTTTAAATTTTAATTAAAAATATCTTTAACATTGAATTTAAATGAATATTGTGCAGCAATGTCGTGTTAAATGGTAGGTACATCATATTATTAAGTCGTTACGTAAAATACTCACTCAACACATAACAATACCGAATTCAAACACGCAGGGACGCCACCCGTCAATATTAAGCCAGGAACTTAAGGTTACCTACATTTTGAAAGAATATCATTAAAATCTGATAATGGTAATGGAAACTATATAGTAGCAATTATTCTGTTTTATATTTTCATGCATTATATTTACCTGTCATTATTTATCGTCTTATTATATTTTGTAAAAGTATTTGTCCAACTGGAATCAACTCGGAATTAACAATAAACTGCACTATTATAAGTCAAGTAAGTGGTATTTTTTTATATTGAAGCAATGCGTTCCATTCTCACTCCACTGAAGGTTCATATCGCATGCTGTTTCTAGATCCATTGCTTATTACACCCATTACTATTAATAATTTATCTACCCAATCTAATCTATCTAAAATTTCAAACGTAGATAAATAATTGGATGGATTGATTATTAATAACCAACGTAGTCAGATTTAACGTGATGTCATATCGATCTTAGAGCCACTTCTAGAATACAAATCCAATATAAATAAAATGCAATAATGAAATGTAAAAGCTAAGTAATGCAACAAAAATATTACCTGTATTAACTAATTGTACATACATTACTAGTACTGGACTTAAAAGTCAAATTTCAAATATTGTTATTTGTTATTTTCCCCATAAAGATGTTATTTTGGTTTTATATCGTACATGAAAAAAATAACCTGTAAAATAAGTCACTTGTAAAATCCACGAAAATAAGTCAATTGTAGAAAAATACATTTATGTAGCATATGTAGCTGGATTGAAAGAAAGCATTAATCATGACAATTTCGTGGAATCATGGATAGAAATAGTTACTTTATATTTGTCTAATAATTATGTGTGTAAAATTATACGAAATACAATAAAAATTAACCTTGGGAAGGAAATATAGAAAATCTTACCTGTGTAAACGGTAGAGGCTTGTAATCTAAAACATATTTATTTTGTGTAATGACGTCACATTATGAATTACACACCTGTAAAAGAAAATTCAGTACAAAATCTTGTTTGAGATGAATGTAGTATTATTAACCAATAGATAATATTTTACCTGTGTAAACTATAATAAAGCCATATTATATTTGGTTCGTGGTATAGACTTTTATGGAGGCAGTTTAATTTCAGAAAACACGGATTCAGGCCTTGTACAGGATTTTTTTCAAGCCAAATGAACCAGCAAATTGCCGTACGCAGTTGAAACATGGGAAACCTGTAAAAAAATATTATCATAATTAATTTCCTATAGTTTTGATTTATATGTGGGAAATTTGTTGCTAACCTAATATTAATACAATATGAAAGCAATAATTACCTGTACAGGAACCCTTAGATATACACCTCATTTCAGCACTTCAGTACCTTGCCACGCTAACGAACCATAGTTTCAATATGGACGACGTCAACTTATAATTTACCACCAGCAATGTGGATTACTCGCTGGGTCTGACGCTTGCGTGGTTGTAGGTACTGTATATGTGTCGGTATATAACGACACATGAGCGAATTGGCGCGGCGTGTTTGCGCCACGAGATTCAGCGCCAGTTTCCTGCAATAGATTTTGTCTTCTGAGACTGTCATTCTGCAGTGTAGAGTTTATAAGTTCAGATATGACTAGCAAGTCGCGCTGAAAATAAATATTGAAAATATTTGACAAATTGCAATGTCAATGCTAATAAGTATAGCGTGAAACAGGGCTTTGCTTTAGTGTATATTAGCCATGTTTTTTGCAACAATTTTCCATAATTAGTCTTTTAGAAGGCTATACTTAGAAAATTATCTTGAAACTATACAATGATAAATGAGGAACTCTTGTTCAAAATTTCATATTTCTAGAACATTTTATTTTCATATGTGTATTTGTCATTATCAATGTTACAGATCATTTTGTCAACTTTGATGATAGGTTAGTATGTATGAATGTATAGTTATGTATGAGTGTATGTTCACTTACTTCGTTTTGAATGTACAACGGATTTGTTCTTATGTCTGCTCTTCTCCTCCTTTCCTCTTCTGCAAGTTGCCGTAAACGATTCTGAAAAAGCCTTTATTTTAAACTGAAGCAAACTGTAAGTTATCTGATATTAAGTGATAAGTGATGACTAATATCTATTATTTAAACTTAGAATAGAGTAGAAGTTTTATTGTAAGTTAAATACAAAATTCTTTGCGTTTTTAACACAGACATTAAGAAACAATTTTTCTTATAACAATTTCATACAAGTATCTATTTATTTAACCTCTATTATTTTTTGAATATTAATAACCAACGTAGTCAGATTTAACGTGATGTCATATCGATCTTAGAACCACTTCTAGAATACAAATCCAATATAAATAAAATGCAATAATGAAATGTAAAAGCTAAGTAATGCAACAAAAATATTACCTGTATTAACTAATTGTACATACATTACTAGTACTGGACTTAAAAGTCAAATTTCAAATATTATTATTTGTTATTTTCCCCATAAAGATGTTATTTTGGTTTTATATCGTACATGAAAAAAATAACCTGTAAAATAAGTCACTTGTAAAATCCACGAAAATAAATCAATTGTAGAAAAATACATTTATGTAGCACATGTAGCTGGATTGAAAGAAAGCATTAATCATGACAATTTCGTGGAATCACGGATAGAAATAGTTACTTTATACTTGTCTAATAATTATGTGTGTAAAATTATACGAAATACAATAAAAATTAACCTTGGGAAGGAAATATAGAAAATCTTACCTGTGTAAACGGTAGAGGCTTGTAATCTAAAACATATTTATTTTGTGTAATGACGTCACATTATGAATTACACACCTGTAAAAGAAAATTCAGTACAAAATCTTGTTTGAGATGAATGTAGTATTATTAACCAATAGATAATATTTTACCTGTGTAAACTATAATAAAGCCATATTATATTTGGTTCGTGGTATAGACTTTTATGGAGGCAGTTTAATTTCAGAAAACACGGATTCAGGCCTTGTACAGGATTTTTTTCAAGCCAAATGAACCAGCAAATTGCCGTACGCAGTTGAAACATGGGAAACCTGTAAAAAAATATTATCATAATTAATTTCCTATAGTTTTGATTTATACGTGGGAAATTTGTTGCTAACCTAATATTAATACAATATGAAAGCAATAATTACCTGTACAGGAACCCTTCGATATACACCTCATTTCAGCACTTCAGTACCTTGCCACGCCAACGAACCATAGTTCCAATATGGACGACGTCAACTTATAATTTACCACCAGCAATGTGGATTACTCGCTGGGTCTGACGCTTGCGTGGTTGTAGGTACTGTATATGTGTCGGTATATAACGACACATGAGCGAATTGGCGCGGCGTGTTTGCGCCACGAGATTCAGCGCCAGTTCCCTGCAATAGATTTTGTCTTCTGAGACTGTCATTCTGCAGTGTAGAGTTTATAAGTTCAGATATGACTAGCAAGTCGCGCTAAAAATAAATATTGAAAATATTTGACAAATTGCAATGTCAATGCTAATAAGTATAGCGTGAAACAGGGCTTTGCTTTAGTGTATATTAGCCATGTTTTTTGCAACAATTTTCCATAATTAGTCTTTTAGAAGGCTATACTTAGAAAATTATCTTGAAACTATACAATGAAAAATGAGGAACTCTTGTTCAAAATTTCATATTTCTAGAACATTTTATTTTCATATGTGTATTTGTCATTATCAATGTTACAGATCATTTTGTCAAAGTTGATGATAGGTTAGTATGTATGAATGTATAGTTATGTATGAGTGTATGTTCACTTACTTCGTTTTGAATATATAACGGATTTGTTCTTATGTCTGCTCTTCTCCTCCTTTCCTCTTCTGCAAGTTGCCGTAAACGATTCTGAAAAAGCCTTTATTTTAAACTGAAGCAAACTGTAAGTTATCTGATATTAAGTGATAAGTGATGACTAATATCTATTATTTAAACTTAGAATAGAGTAGAAGTTTTATTGTAAATTAAATACAAAATTCTTCGCGTTTTTAACACAGACATTAAGAAACAATTTTTTTTATAACAATTTCATACAAGTATCTATTTATTTAACCTCTATTATTTTTTGATTATTAATAACCAACGTAGTCAGATTTAACGTGATGTCATATCGATCTTAGAGCCACTTCTAGAATACAAATCCAATATAAATAAAATGCAATAATGAAATGTAAAAGCTAAGTAATGCAACAAAAATATTACCTGTATTAACTAATTGTACATACATTACTAGTACTGGACTTAAAAGTCAAATTTCAAATATTGTTATTTGTTATTTTCCCCATAAAGATGTTATTTTGGTTTTATATCGTACATGAAAAAAATAACCTATAAAATAAGTCACTTGTAAAATCCACGAAAATAAGTCAATTGTAGAAAAATACATTTATGTAGCATATGTAGCTGGATTGAAAGAAAGCATTAATCATGACAATTTCGTGGAATCAAGGATAGAAATAGTTACTTTATACTTGTCTAATAATTATGTGTGTAAAATTATACGAAATACAATAAAAATTAACCTTGGGAAGGAAATATAGAAAATCTTACCTGTGTAAACGGTAGAGGCTTGTAATCTAAAACATATTTATTTTGTGTAATGACGTCACATTATGAATTACACACCTGTAAAAGAAAATTCAGTACAAAATCTTGTTTGAGATGAATGTAGTATTATTAACCAATAGATAATATTTTACCTGTGTAAACTATAATAAAGCCATATTATATTTGGTTCGTGGTATAGACTTTTATGGAGGCAGTTTAATTTCAGAAAACACGGATTCAGGCTTTGTACAGGATTTTTTTCAAGCCAAATGAACCGGCAAATTGCCGTACGCAGTTGAAACATGGGAAACCTGTAAAAAAATATTATCATAATTAATTTCCTATAGTTTTGATTTATATGTGGGAAATTTGTTGCTAACCTTATATTAATACAATATGAAAGCAATAATTACCTGTACAGGAACCCTTCGATATACACCTCATTTCAGCACTTCAGTACCTTGCCACGCCAACGAACCATAGTTTCAATATGGACGACGTCAACTTATCATTTACCACCAGCAATGTGGATTACTCGCTGGGTCTGACGCTTGCGTGGTTGTAGGTACTGTATATGTGTCGGTATATAACGACACATGAGCGAATTGGCGCGGCGTGTTTGCGCCACGAGATTCAGCGCCAGTTCCCTGCAATAGATTTTGTCTTCTGAGACTGTCATTCTGCAGTGTAGAGTTTATAAATTCAGATATGACTAGCAAGTCGCGCTGAAAATAAATATTGAAAATATTTGACAAATTGCAATGTCAATGCTAATAAGTATAGCGTGAAACAGGGCTTTGCTTTAGTGTATATTAGCCATGTTTTTTGCAACAATTTTCCATAATTAGTCTTTTAGAAGGCTATACTTAGAAAATTATATTGAAACTATACAATGATAAATGAGGAACTCTTGTTCAAAATTTCATATTTCTAGAACATTTTATTTTCATATGTGTATTTGTCATTATCAATGTTACAGATCATTTTGTCAACTTTGATGATAGGTTAGTACGTATGAATGTATAGTTATGTATGAGTGTATGTTCACTTACTTCGTTTTGAATATACAACGGATTTGTTCTTATGTCTGCTCTTCTCCTCCTTTCCTCTTCTGCAAGTTGCCGTAAACGATTCTGAAAAAGCCTTTTTTTTTTAAACTGAAGCAAACTGTAAGTTATCTGATATTAAGTGATAAGTGATGACTAATATCTATTATTTAAACTTAGAATAGAGTAGAAGTTTTATTGTAAGTTAAATACAAAATTCTTCGCGTTTTTAACACAAAGACATTAAGAAACAATTTTTCTTATAGCAATTTCATACAAGTATCTATTTATTTAACCTCTATTATTTTTTGTTTGAACTATATTTTTTTAAAATACGATAAATGCACGATGATATTTAAAACTTACTTGGTCTTCGGAGTGTACGCTCGAATTTGATGGTGTTCTGAGTGAGTGACAACTAGGAGAAGGTGACAGTGTATATTGCGTGTCAGTTGGTGACGACTAAAAGAAAAACCTTATAAATTACCATCCGCGTTGATTTTTACTACGTTTTTATTAGCTTGACCTGCATCTATGTATGTATGTATGTATGTAATGGAATCTTTGAACTCGATTTTTACCCACTTTAAACGGTCCGATTAATTTAAAACTTTGAACAATTATGAAGAACCGATGACAATACACAATTTTAATTTTATTTTATTTTATCCCATTCACCTCATAGATAATTTTTTTATTTTTTGAACTATAATTATTATTACTAAAATTAATCTTGACACATGTACTTAACATATTAGGAATAAAGCGAAGATATATATATATATATATATATTTAAACCAAAAAACTTACATGTTGAGACCTATGGTCTGTACTCGATTTCAGATTAGATGATGATCGATACCAACAAGAACTCGCAAAGGTAGTAGTGACATCTGATGAAATCTAAAAATAAATAATTAATATTTTCCTTGCATTTCTTCCATAATAATAGCTTAAATACATAAAAACTTTACGTAACTATACTTCTAATAATTTAAAACGTTATATTCTTACTTGTCGTTGTTGTTGTTGTTGTTGTTGTTGGGAGTGAAGGTCTGTACGTGTTGCCGTTATGCGCGATAATTGGTATGGATAAGTTGATTGTCTCGCCGATAGCTGAAAAAGTCATTGCAATAAATTTCGATCCTAATTATGTTTATAATGGGCAAATTTTAAATGCCCCAGGATATTAAGAATATAGTAAATGCATTTCTTTAAGTTAAAAACTTACTTGTTGTAGTTGGGAGATAGAATCTGGATTTAATCGCGTTGTAGATGAGTCGTAAGAGTACACTCTTGTAGAGCTACTACTCGTAGCACTCGACGAAAGCTAAAAATTAACATCTTATGATTTTTATGCAACATAAAATTAATAGTTCTTTTAAATGTAAAAATACGGTATTATCGAATGGGATGTAAATTAGTAATTACACAAAGTAGACATATTTTGTTGTTATTTGTTATTGTTGCTGTTGTTGGGAGCGAGGGTCCGCACTTCTTCCCGCTACGTATAATGATTGGTACGGATAAGTTCTTGTTGGTTCTCATGATGAGAATTAAAAATTGATTGTTCTAAAATACTATCCTCACTATTATAAAAATATTAAGATATCAATTTAATAAGAATATAATAAAAACATTTCTTCTCATGTTCTAGTTAGGATTAAAATGTGATTTCACTGGGGATAATGATTAAATATACGTACACTTTTGTAAAGCTACTAGCATTAGACGAGAGCTGAAAATAACACCTAATGATTTCCCTTTCACTTTTTATGATGCAAAACTAGATCTTAAATTTGTAAAATATATTATTATTATCACATGGGACAAAAAAATAATATTTGAAAATAAATTTATGCTGGTTTATTACTTGTTCTTGTGTTTGCTGCTGCTGCTGCTGTTGTTTCTGCCGCAGCTGCTGTTGTTGCTGCCACAACTGCTGTTGTTGTTGTTGCTGCTGCTGCTGTTGTTTCTGCCGCAGCTGCTGTTGTTGCTGCCACAACTGCTGTTGTTGTTGTTGCTGCTGTTGCTGTTGTTTCTGCCGCAGCTGCTGTTGTTGCTGCCACAACTGCTGTTGTTGTTGTTGCTGCTGCTGCTGTTGTTTCTGCCGCAGCTGCTCCTTATGTTGTTGCTGCAGCCGCAATTGCTGCTGAAAATTCTCTATCATATCATTTTCTCTATTGTTTGTAACATGAACCAAATTTTATGAATTTAAAATGTGGTAAAGATATGCATATATATTCGAAACTTACTTGTTGTTGATAGTGAAAATCTCCATATGAGTTCGGCGGGAAATTTGATCGGTACGGTGGTGTATCAGTTGGGGGAAACTGAAAATAAATCCTAATAAATTCCCTTTCTTATTGTCATCTATGTAAGTTCATTAACCAAAAACACATAACAACGAAATTTAAATATACTTAGTATAAACTTAGTAGACTGAAAGATATTTGTTGTTAATGGGAGCGAGCTGGATAACAAATATATTTAATGATAATGTTTTGCGAGAAAATGTATCTCGTACGTAATAACTCATTCTTTCCCAATTGTTCAGCCCAACCGGCTTGACGGATTTTAAGTTATGAGGCTTCGTTTTAACTGTTGGAGTGTCATATCCCTTTACACCCGAAGATTTCTTTTCGCAATTTCCGTTTCAAAACGTTTATTACGGCTTTTTATATAGCTTAAGGGATCCACAAAAAATACAAAAAAAAATCCAGAGTTTATACTTAATCCAGAAATCGACCCGCACGATCGTGAGCCTCCGGTGGGAACTGTCACACTCACGATCGTGAAAATTGCAAAAAAAAATAGTTTTTTTATCAAAAAATATTAGAAAATTAAAACAATTTGGAGATATTTAACATCACTGTCTTTATTTTCATTAGTCTTTATAAAAAATCTGTCTTGGCAATGAAACCTAAACTACGTAATTCTATGAAAATCAACATTCTTCTGTCTTCTGTTATTGCCTCTGTCTTCAATCCAGGTCTCCAAGGCGTAGGTATTCTTGGCTAGGGAATACATCCAATGATAATGCAGATGGAGAAAACTTTAGCCATATCTATTGCAATTAAATTAAGTTTTCGACCGGTTCTTCTTAGATAATATAAATTTGTACATCTGGTTACATATCAAGAGCCTCACAATTCAAATATTAAGATGAATATTTCTTTGGAAACTTTACTGGAGATGTTGCTAGGGATGTATATACCTTTTCAAGACAGAAAACGTATTCTTTTCCAAGCTATTTTTCGATGTGTTGGACTTGAAGATGCTCGGCGGCGAGAAATTTCTAGGGATGATTTTGAAGTAGATGGTTGAGGTTCAGGCTCAAGTTCCAGATCCAATTCTAGGTCAGTTTCTATTTGAGGGTCTGCATGTGCTTCTGGATCTGTTTCAGGGCACAATTCTTTAAATTGAAACTCTTCTAATCTATTTGGTTGAAGCTCTTCACTTTCATGAAGATCTTCAATGTCCGATATAATTCTCCTCACCCCGCACGAGCAAAATCTGATCGTCATTTAAATGTACCCCTAAAATTTAAACAAACAAAATTGTTATTGACGAAACATACACATAACTGGTAATAGCAATAAAAGCATTTTCATCAAACGTTATTCTGCACCAACAACCGAAGGCACACGATCGTAACAGTTGAAATTTGCAACTTAATTGTATCTAAATTGCAAGTTAATCGAATAAACTAATAAAGTCCACGTATTAAGTGTTCTTTTAACTTTTAAATAAGCAATAATTAATAACAGATACTAAACATTTAATACCAAAAATAATTACATACCTGTGACAGTGCGCGGGTCGAAACAATCTGCCATCTTTGGACGAGTCCCTAGCACAACTGACCGCCTGCACCCCGCTCACTTAGCCGGTAGCACGTGCGATACTCTCCTCACGATCGATCGGCATCGGTTGCGTTTCGAAAAATAAGAAGCTATCGCGTGGGAATTTTTTTAAAGTGAAACTCACGCTCATATCATCTCGGGTGTAAAGGGTTAAGCCATGTTTTGAAGCAGTCGGGCTGTTTGTTTTTATACATACATACATAATAATTGCTACTTTATTTCTATAATTTAAACTTACGTGATGTATGTTAGGGTGCATATTCGGCTCTGTTGGACATGGTGGTTGGTACTCGTAAGTATTTGTATAAGGTGGGACATTGGGTATCTGAAAATTAACACATTTTTTTATTCCGTTCTAAGTAATAGTTCCGTTCTACTATATTTTTTTTATTTCGTATCATAGGAAAAAACTTTAGTTTTACTTAAACATTAACTTACACTATGTCTGGACATTGGACTGTTCCCATAAAATTCTGTAGGGTTCATGTAATAATTATGTGGCGGTGACTGCAAGAGAAACAAACATTAACTCCTTTCCATATTGTATTTATTAAAATAACTTTAAATCATCGAAGTTTATGGAGTATCAAAAAACGTAAAAAATGTGGTTTTCCATTATTCCAACTTACCCATTGTGTGCCAATAACATGTGTTTCTATATCGGGTGTTAAATTTGATATGCGCCCTCTCCCACCTCTGGAACCTCTCCCACCTCTAGAACCTTTCCCACCTCTAGAACCTCTCCCACCTCTTCCACCTCTTGGACTTTGTGTTTGTGGAGGGGTGGGAACAGTGAATGGGGGCTGTAAATTAACACCTTCTAAACATCTCTTTACCTCGAATAAGTTTTATATACCTTTTAATTCTTATATTATTGAAACTTATTTGTACTTGGGAAAACATGTTGGGAATATTACTCGTGTCCTGAAATCGAATATCTAATAAGTTTATTTCTATTTAATTTTTTTTTGCCTTCATTTTTTATAATATTCAAGTATCAAAGGACCTTCTGATAAATGGTCACCGTTCCCCATATTACGAGTACAGTTTAAAACGGGCACTTGACACCAATTACAAATGCTTTGGAAGACTAAATGGTCGCCTCATATGTAGGTCAGCCGGTATCAAGACCTAAAACCTGAAAACTACTAGAAAAGGCGTGGCAATGGTATTTTCTGAATATATCAGAGATCTTGAATTTTTCTAACATAATACATAATAATAGCTAAAACTTTTTTACTTTATTATCATTCCAACTTACTTGTAGAAGATTCGAAGAAGTGGTATTCGATGTTTGGCTTGGTGAAGAAGTTGGAGGGAAAAAAGATTGAAACGAAACCTGTAAACGAAAATCTTATAAATTTCCTATCACCCTTTTTAAGTATAACTTACAAATTAAAATTTTGCTTTTCTTAATATTGAAGTAGTAAATGAGCACACAGTCTATCTGTAAATGACTGTATTGTTAAGCCCGCTCCACATTCTCGCGAGAATCTCGCGAGAGTGTGGAACGGGCTTTACAAGAGTTCGGCCTATGTGTTGCTATTATTCAGGACAATGTTGGAACGCCTCATATAAGTACACGCCTCATACAAGTCACTCCCTTACTACTTTCAAACCAGAACGAGAAGCATTTAAAGCTGCTCTTATGGGGCAAAAATAGGGATGCCCGTGATAGATAATGATACTACCAACTGCAAATGTTAGCCAAAATTACAAACCTATAGCATAAAGTTTTTTGTTACGTAAACTTACCACTTGTTGTTGTTGGGATTGTTGATTAGTGTTAGACCCCTCTGCGGATGATGGTTGGTACGGATTGTTCGTATTGGACGTAATCTGTAAATTTTCACTTTATAAAATTCTAGTACTTAAATTTGTTACATGTTCACTGATCGCAAAATAAAAAGACGAGAAATTGTAATTGCAATCTAATAGACGCTATATTTAAAAGCAGTTGTTTTTACGTGGCCGAACTAATATTTTGTTTAATAAGACGAATTCAATTACCTGTGAGTATACTTGTTGTATAAGAGAATGTTTCCTTGTCTCAGTATGTTTACATTGAGGATCATTACACGAATGCTGAAAAAATATGCTTATTATTATTATACTCAATCGGAACATGTCGACTCTACTGATTTTTGACGCCGCGTCGTAGATTTCCGCGACACGACATCGTTTTGCGATATTAATATGAAAAATAATTTTATTTTTATTAAGGTACAAATAAACCAACTTACATGTATGTTATTATCGGAGTTCATATTTTCCTGTAACAAAAATACGAAATATTCATACGAATAATATAATAATAAAATTAATTATAAATTAGTTATTTAATTATTAATTATATTGTATAAAATCAGTATACAAGTAATTCTATTAAAAAAGTTTTGCAGTTTTACATACCTCCACAAAGTCCAGTGGAGTGTAATTAGACAGATTTATTAATAGACCATGTGAGTCCTGTAAAATAATATGTAATAAAATTTTGAAGTAAAAGATACCAAATGAACACATATCGGGTAGAAACAGCTTGAAAATGGATGCCATGTCCATGAAAATGAAATAAAAAAGATAAGATGAGTGTACATTTTTAATGAAGAACGCACATAATAAAGTATTTTAATTTGAATGAGTCACGATGTTTTGAAAATAATTTGTAATCTAGCAATGATGATGAGGATGATGATGGAGTACATCAATATTAAGAGCACAGCGATAGCCTAGTGTTTAAGAAACTCGACTCTTCAATTGATGTGTCCGAGGTTCAAATCCCAGGCACACACCTCTGATTTTTCAAAGTTATGTGCGTATTAGAAATTAATTATCATATGCTTAAACGGCGAAGAAACACATTGTGAAGAAACCTGCACACCTGAGAGATTTATTTAAAAAAATCTCCACGGTATGTGAAGTCCACCAATACACACTTGGGTAGCGCGGTGGACTATGGCCTAATCCTTCTCACTCTGAGAGGAGACCCGTGCCTAGCAGTGAGACAATAATAGGTTAATGATGATGAACAATATTAACAAGACTCGGTATTGGTAAGGTACTGCCATATAAAGAATTATCTAGCAGTATTTTCATGTTATGGATGGACAATTGCTTTGACTTTCGGAACACAGATAATAGGGAAAGTCTTAAGCTTTGCCGCAAAAGAAGTGATGGGAAATGATTCCGAGGCAGTTTTTTAGAAATAACATAATAATATAAAAGGATATGAAACGTTTTGTAAAAAATATGTGTCGTGATAAGAGAAAAATAATAGGTACCTCTCTATTTTGACCGGATGACACATTTGGAAATCCATCTACTGTAGATGGATTTCCAAATGTGTTTTCTATTTCCATCGGTACTGGTGTAATATTTTCGTATAGGTCTGATAAATCGATAATCTTATCATTTTTGCGAGGCCTTCCGCGCCTTCTTTTTGCCGGCTGCGTACCGTCTGAAAGTTCGCCAAAGTTTGCCCGCGCGTAAGACGTCATTAACGCTATAAGAATCTCCTTTATTTTCTTTATTTTAATATTTGGATTATGTTTCCAAATTGTCTCCCATGTTTCAACCGCGTAAATGAAGTATTTTTTCAAGATTTCGTTGTTAATTTTCCTTTTGTCGGTTACTCTCGAAGCAGTTTGCACTATGAAGTAAGCCAGGAATTTGTTGACTTGGCTCGTGTTTAATAGTGTTGATACCTTGCCACACTCTACTTCAACACAATCATCATCGTCATTCAGTACTTGAGATTCTTTCGCGGGCTTTGGCAGAAACTGTTTGCATGCCGGGCTAAAACAAAAGAATATCTTTCAAGGGAATCTATGGCGATTTTATTAAGTTCAAAAAATTTTCCTTTTTACTATTAAATTATTAAATTGATATGGTATCTATAAAGGTTAAATAGGTCGTCTACGAAATATACGTAGGTATACGGGAAAAAATGTATATCAGTATATCATTTTGAATGTTTTACGTCAATCGTAGGTTATTATTCTCAATTATTACAAAAGAAGTGGGATAACATTACAATCAAAATCTACTCAATGTTAGAATATTAATGACAAAACTAATTAGTTCGTTTTCACGCGATCTAACAAAGAGATACGTTTAGTTAGTATTAATAAAGTTTTATTCAAATAATCCCTACAGCAAAAAGAAGGATGTTTTAGTGTTATGTATGTTATAGCTATTAACAGGATTTAATGATTTTGATGTTTTATTTTGTTTAAAAGGTGACTGCATGCATATTCTCGCTCGGGTCAATAGTCGGGTATATTTCTTCGGCATGACGAAAAATAAAGTTTGTTCTAATAATTACCTACTATGGTATTAAAATAATAATTTAGTATTAAATTAAGTTTGAAGTTTCAAATTTAGAAATACGATCTGATATCGCTCCTGAAATATGATATTCAAAAATTCGAAATATTTTCAATACCAAAAAATTTCAAAGTGTAAAAAAAAATAGTTTGGAAAATCCAAAAGTGCACTCGTAGACAAAAAAAAAAATCATAAAAAGTCTAAATATTCTTTGAATTACAGAAAAACGATATTTTCATTTTAAAAAAATTCTAAATTCTGGAGGTACTCAGTTCTGGAGCTAGCTCCTATTTAGTTTTCTAACGTTCACCTATATTTCTACTAGTACATTTTGATCCTATCATGGGCATGCGCAGGCGCATGTTTCAATTTCATTCTCATGTTATTACAATGTTCCTGCAGGAGTTTTACATAAAATATTCTTTTCATGGGCGCCGCACATGTATCTTGCATCATGCATGCATCTTGGCGTGGGCGGCACTTCCGTTACAATTAAATGCGTTAACAAAAAAGGAAATTATTTTTAGCAGTACTTCATAGGCCTAAGTACCTATTTATTTCTTTACATGTTAATTATATTGTATTACTAAACTTCCAAGAAGAGTAAGTATTCTATTTTTCCGGATTAAAGTATTTAAATTAAATTAAGTAGACATCCATTCCTACTTTTATGATATTAAGAAACTTCCTACCGAATTAAAATTGTTTATCGCATTGAGGGTTTTGATGTACTCGCTATATTTTCCGCTCCAATTGTTAATACAATACTTACATAAAAAACATTGACGCACAATTGCGCACGATACTTACATAAGAAACATTGACGTAGGAGTGTAAAAACGTCAGCTAACCGTTCAGACGTGGGACCTGCCTGCGGCGAAAAATACAAACTCAACATTTAAAAAATATTATCATGATTTATTCGCGCATTGCTTCTTGAATGCATAAAGTACCTTTTTTATTTACAAGTATTACACACTCGCTCTGCGCATGTTATCTTTACTTTGCATGTATTGGCATGTATTTGCAAGTGTGCATGCATGTGAGTTTGTTTGTGAGAAGTAGCCTACACTTTACTTAAGTCGTTATTAATTTGCTCGCTGGAATGTTAGTATACTTCACATGCACCTGATTAATATCTACCAATGTGCGTAATTGTAACAACGTATTACTACTTAATTTTTAAAGCGAAAAAGACATATGTATGTACGTTTTTGGTTCGTTCATATTATTGAATTTCTAAGTGGTATCTTTTACCACTCGCATTATTTTTTTTAGATATACTAATAAAGAGCTGCATAATGAACATGTTTGCCTGAGCATGCGCATGATTTATATGTCCCTTTTGTTTATACCGCCGACTACCCCTCAGTTCCCACCTTCCCCTTCTTGTTGGAACGCTCACTTGTAAAATTTAGTTTTGTTTAATAATTTTATATTTTATTATTACCCTTTATTGTCACTTTGTTTCACACTGTGGGGCCCTACCGCTAGGCTTTGTTTCGATTATTTAATTTGACCACACGTATGTAGTGTATAGGTATAGTGTCTGTAGTCACGCTCGCTACAAGCACACATTTCATCTATACTCCGATAAAAATATAGATTCGTGCATATTTTTATTTTCATCTTAAATGAAACTGGATGCTGAATTTAAAGCTACTTAGCGATTCTCTCCATTTTTAAAAACCACTAATGATTTTTTACTTTTTTTTTTAAGCTATTGCATAGCTTTTATCGCGGGCTTTGAGCGCGGCGACCGAATCGAGAAATTCCGTAACGAAAATAAGTAACACCTTTCAACAACTCGGTTGCCTGGAGACTTGATATCCAACTATCAAGTCTCCAGGCAACCGAGTTGTTGACTGTCAATAGAAAAATATGGATATAATTGAATAAAGTATTATTTTACATTCCTTATTATTTTATTTGATATTGGCGACGAGATGTCGAATGAACTAAAAAACAATAAGGAAATACGAGCCACATTACGCGGGTTAATGAAACGAACCGAAAATTACATTTCGGGAATAGAAAAAATTGACATTGAAGAAATAAATATACGACTGAATTCTTTACAAGAAAATTTGAACAAATTCTACGCGATTCAAGAAAAAAATGAATGGCTTACAGAAGAAGAAAATTTAGAAGAGGAAATAAAATACAGGTACGAATTTGAAGAAATATATACAAAGCTAAAATTTAAATTTTTGAATGTACAAAAAGAAAATAATCGGCTAATACCTGAATGTTCTTTTATATCAGCAAGAGCGGAAGTTTATTTGATAAACTGTTAACTCTCAAGGCACGCTTGAGACGTACACCTAATACAAAAGAGTTATCACCTTATCAGTTAATGTTCGGCAGAGAGGTAAGAACCTATATGCATGCCTTATTTAAGAAATCCGCCCCACTATCCAGATTACATTACAATGCACCGCCAACGCAGGAGTTCGGACAAGGTGATAAGGTACAAGTCCGCAGTTACACCAACCCAAGAGTTAAATGGGAGTTCGGAGTCGTCATCCGAAGATTAGGTAGACTCCATTATGAAGTCAGAACTGAAAATGGCATACTGGTGCGCCGTCACCTTGACCAAATGCTGCCGGCGCCCCTGGTGGTGTAAGTGAAAATAGCGGTGGAGGACTGTTGGATATCAAGTCTCCAGGCAACCGAGTTGTTGACTGTCAATAGAAAAATATGAATATAATTGAATAAAGTATTATTTTAAATTCCTTATTATTTTATTTGACTTAATTAACCTTAATTCGTCAACTTGAACACAGATGGCAGTAATACACATTTTTTTATAATCCGTGCAGAAATCTTAAAATTGCGTGAAGTATATTTTATATTCCCATTATAAAATTCAAAATTATATTACCATATTATCCAAATAATATGTTTTATCAACATAAGCTATGTTGAATTCTGGATTGATAAAATAACGTAAAAGAGTGTTTGTTATTTTTAAACGTACAATTACAACTGACAGACTTGACAGCACAAAATCAAAACGCCATTATGATTTATGGTACAAATAATTTGTGTACAAAGTGTTTTAAATATGAATAAACAAAGTGCATTTATTAATGAAAAATGCGATGTACCTGTAACATTCGGCCAAATGTCACAGGCACGTCGCATTGATCCATTTATATTGCTGGTTGTTAATACTTTATGTCACTTATTAAATACTTTTCTATTTTATATTTTAGAATGTTCAGTCTTGCTTGGAGTTATGAAATGTCAGCTGATATTTGCAATGTCTTATATAATAGAGATATGATAAAATAGTGGATAAAGATGTATTAATGTAAATGTTGATGATTATGGAAGAATATATTGTATTTCTGGAATTCCTTCTGAGCGTTTTCATAGCATAAAAAATGCTATGCAATAGCTTTACCGCGGCAGTCTCCGAGTGCCACACGTATTTTTTAATTATGAATATTGGCATCAACGTGTGTTTCAGCAAATAATGATAACTTAATTAAATTTAAAACGAAAAGAAACCTACTTTTAGTTCTTATAATATTTTATTCAAATTAGGTGCATCAGAATAAAGTAATTTTTAAGCAATTTACGGAAGTGTCGCGCGCCATCTAACATGTTTCACATAGTACAAAAAAGAACAAAATTTTAAAATACTTAAAATTCAACTTATGAAAAAATTACATTTTTATTGAAGAAGTTTAAAAAAAACAAAAAAAAAATTAAGTAAATTAATATCGCCATAATAACAGTAGACCTACAGGTCATGGTATCAGTGACAATATTTTATGTAAAATACACTGTACAGAATATACAGTAACTATTAAAAAACTGTAAGTATTAAAAAAGCTGAAATTAGTTCAACGCACCGCCCTGCGTTTTGATAGGTGCTCATAAGAATCTATTATTCTTTGTTTTATTTTAAACAAAATTTTATTTTAAATTTTAGTTTTGGTGTAATAATTATATTAAATTTTATTTTTCGTCACGCCAAAAACGTACAACATTTACTTTTTTGAAACACAATTTTATATTACATAAGAGTTAATTTGATTTTACAATTGAGTGAATCTAAATTTTTTAATTCAGATTTCCCGGGACATTATATTTCGACATTGTAATATTAAAAGTGCTAGAAAAATTAGGCTTAGATTTTTTTTAAGAAATACCATTATGTACTTTAATTTAATTTACTACTAATATTCTATGATCGAGACTGTATTTTTTTGTTTCTGTAAAAATACACAAAGCCTGTCAAAGTCACACAAAATAATTTAGAAAAAAAAAATTACAATTTTTTACAAACAAATTTTTTACAAACACAAATTTTAATTTACAAACAATTTTCAAAAACGCATAAATATTCGACTTACCTTCAACCTTTTTATGTTTAATAATAGGGGGAAAGGGTGGGGAAATAAAACAACGCTTTGTTATACTTTATTAAGCACAAGAAAAAAATCCAACGTCTCGTTGAATTAAAAAAAATATTTTCCGTCGAAAAAATACCTCAATACCATTTATTTTTTCCGTTTATATTTTTTTCATAACCTCGTAGATATTTTTTCGATATATTTTTTAAACCTTTGCTCGGCGGGCGTTAGAAGTAATTTTATATATTTTTATCTTTTCTGTTGAGGAAAATTGTATGAAGAATACTTTTTGGATTATTCATCTGCGAGTTCTAAAATTATTGAAATTGTAGAAAATCGCTAAAATATACTTTTTTATCACTTTTAATTAATAAAAAATCACGTCATTTTATATATATCGCGAATAAAGAATTCCGATCGAAATATGAGATATAGAAAATACTGTTATTAAAATTTCCGCACAACGACGAAAGCATTCATTTTTTTAATAAGTAGGAATCAGAAACTCCTAGAATAACATAAATCATAAAGCATTAAAAATAGTAAATTTAATAAAAAAATAGCAAAAGGAAAAATGTGAGACACAATAAATAATAATCATGTGGTGCAAGTAAGTATATTAAAATGAAAAATAAATGAAATAAAATAAATATTAACTAAAGAAATAATTTAAAACTTACCTGTCTGTGCCATCTTCAACTAAAATGACGTCGTCATCATTGTCATCCGCAACCACCACTACATTTTCAGCTACGTCATTGTTTGCCATCAGGCTTTCGTTCATCATCTGGGCTTCACTCTCCGCCACCTCTACAATCTCTGCCACCTCTTCAGTCGGCACCCAGCTGTCGCTCGCCGCCACCTCTACAGTCTCCGTCACCTCTACTGCCTCCGCCACTTCTTCAGTCGGTACCCAGCCATCGCTCGCAGCCACCTCTACAGTCTCTGCCGCTTCTTCAGTCGGCACCCAGCCATCGCTCGCAACCACCTCTACAGTTTCCGCCAATTCTTCAGTCGGCACCCAGTCGTCGCTCACCGCCACCTCTACAGTCTCCGCCGCGTCTTCAATTCCCACCCCGTCGTCACTCGCCGTCACCTCTGCAGACTCCACCACTTCTTGTGGCACCACCCCTCTTTCATTCGCCATCTCTAAATTCGCCCTCGTTTCTAGCTCTTGTTCTACCGCAGCTAAAAGTACGCCGAAATTATTCATCTTGAAGAAAATTTAAAAATCTCTCTCTCTCTCAAATACAGCTCGTGAGGGACTTGTGGTCCGCTTTAGTATAGGTCTTTACTTAGTGAGTTCCTGACGACGACTGTCCAGGGCTCGCAGTTCGCGAGAGAACTAGAACGAGGGGCGGAGCCAGGGTAGAAGTGCGTGGACCAATCAGGTAAATGTGCGCGCGATGCGCCCCCCGGGTATCCCACGCTTCTACCCTTACGTAACTTTTACGTAATACTGTAATCCGTGAGCATACAATGCTTATGTAATCAACAGATATGTACTCATAATAATATATACCAAAAAATTACTCACTCCAAAACATGAAAATGAATCCCGATGTAAGTTGTTCTTCCATATGAGGGTCATTTTGTCATAATACCCAATCTAATAAAATTGAATGCTTTTAAAACTTATAATAGTTCAACCTCAACTGCAATTAACAAGACATTATTTATTTATGCGCCAAATGTCATGCGTAATTAACATCCACACAGAATAATAGATACTGAACCAAATAATAAAGTCTGCCCAATTCTCCTCCGCTATAACCTATTTTTAAACTAAATCCTTGACACGCACACAGACACAAGGCTTTGTTCGCCCCAAACACACATCAACAACTCTGATGACGTCAATGGTGTTCTACATAAAGTTGGATTTATACAGTGACCTAGTTTAATATAGATCTTCATATTGTTGTAGGTATATTGTAAAGAGCTTTTATGTTCTTTTACCGGGTTTTAGAGGAAAAAACACATTTACAACCCTGTATTTCTTTGCAACCTTTGCTTCCTCCATGGCTAGACACGAGTGTATTTCAATAAGTTACAACCTAATAGGTATCATGAGTCTAATAGATATTCATTTGTGTCCCACTGTTGGGCATCGTTAGTCAGAGCCCGAACCATTCCAGCTTAGTCCTCATGAGTAGCGATGCATCAAAGCCGACCTCAGGTAGGAATCTTAGAGAGGCTTGATTACAGATGTCCGCAGGGCCTGCTGCCTTTTTTTCTTCTCGAGGAGGAACCCTTCAAAAGGTCCCGGTGCCGTGGAACGACACGGGGTTATGTGGGATTTTTACCGCACTAAAACTCCCCCGGTGGCCGTCCTCAACGCTGCGTAGAGGAGGGCTCCGGGATCTCCAAAGGAACACAAACGGAGTCCTTTCAGCACACTGCCCCGTCGGGCTCCGCCCAAGTAAGATTGAATCACCACACCGTCCAATGTACACGACGGTGTGCGACCACACATACCGCCGTCCTTCCCGGAGTCGTCGGCCGGGCGTATCGAGCTCCCACTCTTACCGCCCGCAACCCCGAAAGCCAACTTTAGTCGCCTCTTAGGACAAACAGGAGATACTTTAGCCCTATTCCTGGTCCCGGAACTACAGGGACAGGCCACTGCTGCCTACGGCATCCGTAAGTCCGTATTCGATCCCACATAGGATTTGACCTATTTTATCACACCCTTCAAACCAATTTCTGTAATAGCTATATATTTACTGTGATACAGCTACTTATTCTTTTATAGAAATATAAGCATAAATAAGCGATAATTGGCTGTAACAAAGGCTTCACGTTCACCCCTCTGTTTCCATTCGCGCGCTCTGTGGAGTGAAAAGGGCAACTTATTAAAACACACAAACAAATGACACGGCTTTTGTCTATTGATTTATAGATATTACCCCTCCTAAAGGGGTTGGGTATATATGGTGGATTTTTAAATAAAGGGAAGTTCATGAGTGTGGAGCGATATCAATACATTCGATGCATTTTTTTGTTCTAGCCTCCATTTATATCTTCAGAGATTCAACGTGTATAACATGTGTGTGTGTGTGTGTGTGTGTGTGTGTGTGTGTGTGTGTGTGTGTTTTTGTGTGAGCGTGTTGTATGTATGGGTGTGTGAGTATATGTGTAAGATCATATACGATATAGAACGATATGATTTCGTTTTACCTCCCTTACCAATGAAACTGGAATACATATGCATTTGAAACTGCTGCTATTCGGCAGCAATAGGTATGCTGGTGGTATCTCTAGAGACGAATGACAAAGAGCTCTACCACGAACTGCCTCCGTTCAATAGATTTTATTTTCTATCTTACGTCGTCTTTACTTAAGATCAATCAACCATTCACATTACCCAAATTATTAATAAGTTATACGGGATATTCATAATGTAAATAATGTCCATTGAAGACACAAATCCATTGATTTGATTGCTATTGAACGAATATCCATAATATTTAATATTAATTATGATATTTTCCTTACTCCATTTAAATGAATATTTTCCCTCAATGTGTGGCCCCATGGGGTATATCTTCCATTGATTACTGCCTTTGAATGTTTCGTAAATATATTGAAAATTAATTCATTGAAATCACCTTCGATCACTCTAATATATTTATTTGCTTAAATCCGTCAATCTATCTCATTTTTCCCTACTAAAGATCGATGACAATCTCTAGTAGACATTTTAATATGTAAGGGGTACTCACGATACGCGGTTTAATTGCACGTCCACGATACACGGATGGGTGTCATGACGAACCTAAGTTTTTTTTGAGGTAAAGTCATATTATGTTCTCGTGATCATTGATAGGCAAATATTGAATAAGTATAACGGACGAAAACAATGAGTTGCTGATGTAGTGCTAATTCTGCTTTAAAAAAAACTGATTAAAAAATACCCTTTCATTATGGGCATCCACAATTATTTGACGATTCAACAATGCATCTGTGATCTGTGATTTTTTTATATATCTCCAAGGTTTTCAGGTTTCTTTACTTTTAAAATTTCGTTTCCTTCACTGTTGAAATGAAACCCGCAAATATTCATGCGTACGCTCGTTTGCTATTATATATTATTATCTTATATATAAAATTCTCGTGTCACAATGTTAGTTACCGTACTCCTCCGAAACGGCTTTACCGATTTTTAACAAATTTTATATGCATATTCAGTAGGTCTGAGAATCGGCTACTATCTATTTTTATTCCCCTAAGTGATAAGGGTTGTTCACCCTTAACAATTTTTTATTTATATAGCAACATAACGGTTGCCGGGTCAGCTAGTTATATAAAAAATATAATACCGCATAAATTCGTAAGCTTAATCGAATGCCATTTTTTTCAGCTTCAAGTATATACTACGTAATTGTATCTATACCTGCATTACCTACACTCTGTGTAGAATATATTAAATTTAATATAATATTTTCAGTAATACTTCTACAGAACTCCATAATGAAATTTTTATATTCATAAAATTTTTGTTTTTTTGTTCTAGGCCTAAATTTCTAGCACATGTTTTAGCATAACCATACACTAGCGAACACACCATGCAAAGGGTTTTGTCCGTGTCGCCCTGCAAAAGGAATAAAACTTGTTAATATTTTTATTTTATTTTTAGTAGACATGTAGGTACACTGTTATTAGCATTATACATCGCATTAAGTACATTTCATTCTAGTTTGTGTCAGAAAGAACGAAAGCGCTGTTTTCGAAAGATAAATGTTTTTATTAGGTGTAAAATTATTATAGATAACTGCTAATTATTTTTTTGACATTATTATATATCTATTAAAATATATATAAGTATTAGGCATACCCATTTTATTTAAATCAATTCATAGGCTCATAAAATATGATACCGCGGCTTCAATCGCAGTATTCTCTACGTACAATTATTTCCTCCGTGCTTTTGTCATTTTCATACAGCGCCACAGAATCAAACTCAGAGCCCCCGATTTAAGGGTGTTTTTTCACTAGAGACAGCTATCATTAGGGTGAAAGGCAGGTAACCCGTGAGCGAAGTCGACGCTAAGTACGTGCAAACAAAAAAATAAACCACCTATTAAATCGATTGTCGTAGAACTATTTGAAAATAATGATTTTTGAGTGTCTTTTTAAAATTACCTAGCCAGAGAAAATGATAGTAAAAAATTAACCTTATTACTAAGCTCTCTGTCCTTTTGTCAAAGGGCTCTATCTCCTCAATCGTTATGCAGAGATACTTAAAAGTTTTACAGAGTATGCAAAATAGAGGCCGCTTTAACAAAAAATATTAAAAATAAAAATAAATGGGTGTCGCCATTCAAGACACCGTTGTTTTCAGGCGCTTTCAGTTAAAATTTTTACGTAACACTATGTTACTAGCATGTGAATAATAAAAATATGTTAAAAAAATACATCAAAAGTGGTTTAATTTGTAGCTACTGGTGTATATCTGATCATTTCCACCATAACTCAGCGAAAAGAATATGCTACATTGGTTGCAAATTCTTAGCTCGCACCCGTAACTCCAGTCAGGGGCGGTTTAACCTATAGTGCAGGATGTGCAATGCACACGGGCGCCGCCGTCTCAGGGGGTGCCGCGGCGCTCCCTGAGACAGCTAAGAGCATCGTCATTATTGTGCCATGATGTTCCATTGTTTTAGCTGCTGCAGTTATCAAACGCGAGCGCCCTTTGTGCGGCTTCTTTTTCGAACATTTTGTTTCAACTCGAAATAAACCTTATTTCAGCGGTCAGGCCTAGGGGGCGCCAGGGTTTCATTGCACACGGGTGCTAAACGAGCTACAGCCGCTCCTGACTCCAGTCCTTAGCTCGCATCCCTAATATTGTAAATTGTGTGATTAATTTCCCTCAATAGTACCTATAAGTATCAAAGTCGGTACTAAGTAATAGTAATAGTTATTATAATAATATTAACTAAATTAAAGAACTAATATGATCGGCCACAGATGCGCCACTACCCCTGCGGACTAAACTGGAACGCCTCGGAAAAGTCTGTCTCCCTTACCACACCCTTCAAACCGGAACACAGCAGCGCCTAACACTGCTGTTATTAAGTAGAAATAGGTGTGGCGGTGGTGCGGCCGGAGTCGAACCACAAAGGGTTCTACCACCTTCAATATTACGCACCACTGGTGGACTAAGGAGAGAAAACGCAGGGGCGGTGCGCTTTTAGGCTTGGTGGCCTCCAAATGTCTACAAGTTCCCTTTTAGACATTTGTAAAATAATAGATCTTAATTAAGAAAAATAGATCATAATTTCAATATGGGAGCCGCATTGAACTTTCCGCCCCAGGCTTCTGACGAGCTTTGTTCGCCGCTATTACGAATCGTAGCAAAACCGTAGCACTCGTAGCATTCGTAGTTAATCGACGTTTAAACAATAATTGTGTGTTCAAAAATGTGTGTATTGTTCAGTACGTAAATATACAATTAGTGGTGAGTATCGTTATATGGAGCCTAAAAATAATAAGGAACTATATAGATGAAGGCTGCGTAGATAATTCTACCAATAATAATCGCAAGTAGTACTCGTAATAGTAAACTGTTGTACCCGCCACCGCAATATTACCGTGACCACGATCTTTGCAACTGAGTCGGAATATCAGGAAAAAAAAATATCACACATAATGTATGTTGCTTAGCTCATAAATTGTTAGCGACCTCAGGTCGGTATCAAATCTTATCTGTGGTTAATTACAGATGTCCATGGGAAACAGTAGCCACTTACTAGGTGGATTACATGCTCTTCTCCTACTTCTGTAACATAAAAAATATATTACGTAAGTGCTAATTATACCTATAATACTCTTGAATTTTAGCTATTGTGGGAGTGAAACGAAAAGCAATGAAAGCCGAACTTCTAAACGCCCACCGTAAAACGCATTCACACGCCAACAATGGATTTTGTACCGAAATATCTTTTAGCCCTTTTCGTAAGGTAATAAGTCTCCGTTTATGTAAATGTTATACTTAGTTATGAGTAGGGAGTTATGAGTAGGTCGGTAACTACACAATAAAATATTAAAATAAATTATAATCTCTATCTAATAATGTTACCACAACCAATCAAAGTGTGGAATAAACATTCTCCTGAGGTAATGACGTAGCGCTATGACATCTTCCAAAAAAGTACAATAAGAGCTCTCTTCGAAAGCTGGCGACTCCTCTGTTGTAACACATGTCCATAAGTGACGGTGACTACTTTCCATCAGGATTTCCTATTTTTTCTGCTTCTTTAATTGTTAGGAATACAGAATTAAACTTATGTCCAGAATGATCTTTTAGAACCATAGTTTTGTACTTTTCGGGGTACAAAATATCCTATGCATAGTGGTAATCCCTGTACTAATGTAATCAACAGGTTTTGTTGTTTAAATCAATATTATAAGACTAACCGTCGAACATTCAATATGGCGTAAGCTCCTAAACTTATAAAAATGCAAATTATTCTCAAATTAAATTAGAATAATACTTAATATAGAATGTAGGTAGGCATTATCTACACTCTCATTAGAACTTCCCTATTATCCGTTAAATATAGCTTATATTCCAAATTAACTCTCTGTAATTCTTATAGAATTGCCGTATTTTATAATTTTTGTTTTAGGCCTAAATTTCTATTGCACGTCTTAGCTTACCCATGCTCTGAGGAATACACCATGCAAAGGATTTTCTCTTTGTCGTCCTGCAAAAGGAATAAAATGTAATTTTTGGAAATGGAAAATTTTTCATTTATTTTTCAGTAGCTAGCTAGGTGGGTAGTGTGTATCAGAAAGAAAAAAATGTGCCTACTTCCATACATTTCGGAAGATAAGTTTTATTGCCGTAAAGGTACGTCTACCTAATTACTTGAAAACTATTAAACATTATTATTGTAGAAATGTTATAATGTAAGATATAAACACATTGTCTAATAAATACATACCTATTGTTAAATTGATTTTTATAAAAAACAAAACATAGTTAAATAAGAAATAATCCTACAATTTTTGTAGGTAGTCCTTAGGTATGATGGATTCCAATTCGGGGTAACAGAATTAAGCTCAAGACCCCTGGTAGAGGGTGCTTTTCCACCAGGGGTAGTAGTGGCTTACCATCCCTGGTACTCGAATGCTGGAAGCTAAGCTAAATATTTCATTGTTTCCACCAAAGTTGAGCTGAGCTGAATAAAATGTGTTATGAATATGTTACAGATAAGTGAAAATTATAGAACACAAGAACAATGTGTCTACTCCTTTATGTGATAAAACAGCAGTTCAAAAAGAGCAGTCAGAGGACGCCACCTTCATTATATAATTATTTAACAATTTAAGCTAGCGTAAAATTACTCATTAGTCTTAAATAGGCTAGATTGTAATTAATATAAAGTACTTATTACTCACTTCGTACTTTATACAAACAAATAAAGAATATGTTATTACATACGAGTATAACAATACCGTTCGTAGAATTTGAATTTGAATTCCATATTCTAGTATTGGCTATATGTTTAATATCGGTTGTCTTAGCAGCCACCGTTATACATACCTACTTTGTAAATAATCTAGTGTTGTTTATTACAGTTTATTACGAGATATAGCCGTGTGACAGGCGGACAAACGAACAGACATTGGAGGCTTAGTGAAAGGGTACCGTTTTTACCATTTGAGTCCGGAATCGAAAAAAAGGAACGGTCGCTCTTGTCTGTCGGTCATGTCAAGGGCCAAGTGGTAGAAAAATTTTTTTAATGTTCCTAAATTTAATGTTCTTACTAAACGAAAAATAACTAAAAAGTAAATCTTCCGACATCAATTATTTAACTGTGAAATAATTCTGAAAACTAGATACCTAATACTTACCTATAAAAACAAAAATAAACGATTTTTAAAAATTTAGCAATTGTTATAGTATTATACATATTTTATTTTATGAAAATTTCAAGCGTCTCTGTCGATCTATTACATTTCCAGAAATAGAGCTCTATATCAGACGGGCAAACGGACAGACAGCGAAAGCTTAGTAATAGGGTTCCCTTTGTGTACAAAACCCTAAAAAGAGATGGGAATCCTGCAAAGAGCTTTTCAAATTTAATAGGAAGAAAATGTTCCTACTTTTCAGGAGTAGGTTGGAATATGATATTTTATGTTACAAGTTTGTTTTGTAGATTTTTTTTCTTTACGAGGGGGAAACTTTCGTAAGGTACCCGACGACGTGGGAGTGACGCTGAGTTATGTGGGATTTTTACCGCGCTATGCTCCGATTGGGCTCTGCCCTGGGGGAGCAGTTTTCGCTCCTACCACACCATCTGGTGTTCATGATGATATGCGACACATATCGCCGTTCTTCCCGGGGTCGCTTACTAGACGGTTCAAACTCCCACTCTTGCCGCCCGCAACCCCGGAAACCCCTTCTTAGTCGCCTCTTACGACAGGTAGGGGATACCTACCGTAGCCCTATTATAGTCCCGGAACTACAAGGACAAAGTTTGTTTTGTACCTACATGTCCCCTTACTCCATCGAGAAGCGTTTTACCTTCCTGTAATGCAAGATTTCGTTAGTGGCAGAATAATGGTCAACCATTTTTAAATGGCGAAACTCTATTTAGATACAAGTTATATGTCAACAAAACGAATACTATTAGGTAAGTACTAAAGAAGGAAGTACTAGGTGAGTTAGGAACTACGCACTTGAAAAATCTTAATTAAACTTTCTGAAGCTTATAAAAATACAATATTTGCTACCCCGCATTTTCTACGTTATGATTGATTTTGTCCTCCAATTTATAATAACGATTTGAATATTAATTTTTAGACAACGAATAGCTAATAATTAAGAATACAGTACAAGTAGCGCCATCTCTTGGCAAGTGACATGTAACTTTTATAATTATTATAACTAAAATATTGTAGGATACCTAAATGCTCAATATTTAATATCACAAGTATTCGAAATTAAACATCTGGAATAAAAATATATTATTTCGATGTCTGCGTAATAGGGATTGAACCCGGGACCCGGAACCCAATGCACGACAAAGGTTATAAAACTACTGTAGAAGCGTAGGTAAAAGTTTATTCTAATGTACACTGTACGACTTTTGCACAATTTATAGCTGTACATTACATTAGTAAATAAAATATTGACATTGTTAAAAATTGACTCTAAAATATATTTTATAAAATAATTGACATAAACATAATTAATAATTGTAATACTAACTATAATTTTATATTTGAATGCTTTTTGACAAAATAAGAGATCATTGTATTAAATAAACACCTATTGTATAACCTTATTGGCAAATAAAGACTGATTTGATTTGATTTGTAGTTTTTAGAAAATATAATTCGTGACTGACTGACAAAGATTGTAATTACTTAAATTAACCCTAAAAGTTCAATACATATCTGCTTTCGATTATAGGTGGTTATTATTCCTTAAACCTAAACCTTATTATTCAAAAGCATTAATAGCCTAGTGATTACGAAACTTGGCCTCTCGATCTAGGGGTCTGAGATTCAAATCCCAGGGACGCACCTCTGATTGAAAAGTTATGTGCTTATTAGAAATAAATTATCACTTGCTTAAACGATGAAGGATATCCTAGTGAGGAAACCTGCATACCTGATTGAGCGATTTGTATAAAAAAATGTCAAAGGGCGGAAAGATGAATGGAAGTCCCCAGTGTAAAAAGTTCGTCTGTGATTCGGGGTCCTTTTTTCGCTGACTGATACATATTTCATAGATTGTTTGGTCTGCGCGGTAGACTATGGCCTAATCCTTCTCATTCTGAGAGGAGACCTGTGCCCAGCAATGGCACCGTAATGGGTTATGATGATGAAGAAGATTATTCAAATAAATATTTTTGCGTCTCGTTTATAGTAATATTCATAATCATAATATATAATTATATAATATAATTTATATTGGACATTTATTCAGAAAATATTATATTCTGTGTCTTGAAGCTGTCAAATCAATTTATGTCAAATTGTCATTTTAAGGCGATATCTCCTGGAGTTGAAGTTGGACAGCTGTCATCGTGTAATGTGGCCAGTTACGGAGGTATTTCCCATTATTTAAGCGATGCACTCTAAAATAGTATAGCTATAAATACGGTGATAAAATATATTTATTAAGTTATACTTCCTTTGGGGCGTTGGGAAAATAATGAGAGTGAATTGATACAAACAAACAATTATAATCGACATGATAAAGTTGGCCAATAAATATTAAAAGATTTGCAGAAAAATATGTTTTTCGGTGTAATATAATTCTATATGGTGTTTGTACCTTATTTGGCAAATAAAGATGTTTGATTTGATTTGATTTCAATCGTATCGTATAGTGTTATATCATTTTGTACTAATCATTTTGTAATATTTATTTGTTTTGAATAGTTTCACTTCTTGCACACATTCATATATATGTACTCTTTTTATTTTCTATTACATACACCAAATCACTATTATTATAGCTTCTTATGTGCGTATATAAATAAACGCACTTTTTCTTGAAAATGCCACTACCTATAATATTAAATCTAATGTAGGAGTAAAAAACAAACGAAAATCGTGTATTTCTGCACCGCTTTTCGTGTATAGTGCAGTTAAGTACGGACTACTTATTAGAATAAACTACGATAAGTTCTGTGTTGTGCTGACTTTTGTTTTAATATTTAGTGACATATTGTATAAATTTATTATGTATAAATTTGTAAGCAGTCCGTCCTATTTCAAACTTTTAATTATTAGCATTTATTATGTTTATGTTCATTTTATCATCTATTTCCATCGAATTTCCAAACTATACTATCATAATTATTGAAATTACTAAATCAAACACCACCTTATTTTTTTACAACATTAAAAACAGTTTGACTTACTTCTAGATCCGTTGTCGATACAGTTTAAAAATATATAATGGGGAATGACTTTTAGGGTAAACGTATTTAGTAAAACTAGCAACATTATTTTTACTGTCATACATTTCATTTGTCAGACAAGTTTAAGTAGTGTAGTGTAGTTGTCAACATGTGAAAGAGGTTATTTCTTTTTCAAAATTCGTAGAAGCATTATTATGTAGGCACTTGCACAACATTTTAGATTTGTGACCTTGGTTTATTTATTCGAATATTAAATACTTGTGCCCATATTGGGTATAAATTTGTGTTAGAACTTAGAAGTAAAATTACTGCCATGGCGTCAAAAGATACTGTGAAACCTAAAATTGTAAGGGTTTTTGAATTAGATGACTTCGAAAAGTTACTGAAGGGCTTGAAAGTAGCAGCATGCATGATAACAGAGTCGCACCAGATTGGTAAGTTGGATCAAACTTAACTAAACTTTGAAAATTAAAAATAAACCTATATGGAAATTATGATTTTCCATATTACAATATGTGTCGTAATTATGCACATAATAAGGAAAGTGTAAATTGAAATGTTGGAAGCTTTTCTTTGTTTTATTTTTTAATACATTTTCCCTCATTCATAAACTCAAACATTAATTATTTAGCTAATGAATATGTTTTCCCTTTCTATCATCATAGTTTGTATGATACAGAGATAAGGCATACAACAGACGACAGCTGATATTATGAATGAACTTACAATATGCAGTGTGTTACAGTTAAGTTTCATGTTGATTGCGCAATATTAACATATTATCCTAAGTTACAGAATTTGTTTTTTATCTGTGCATCTTTAATACATGAGAGTATACCGTTTCTTTATTATTATTATTTTTATATAAAATTCTCGTGTCACAATGTTAGTTACCATACATCTCCGAAACGGCTTTACCAATTTTCAACAAATTTTATATGCATATTCAGTAGGTCTGAGAATTGGCTACTATCTATTTTTCATACCCCTATGTGATAAGGTGTTCACCCTTGACATTTTTTTATTTATATGGCAACACAACGTTTGCCGGGTCAGCTAGTTAACTAAAAAAAAAATATTAAGCATCCAATTTAACAGAGTATACATATTGATCCTTATGATTCTTCAGCTTAAGCTAGGTTAGGATTAAAGAATTTTGCATTGTACAATACAAATACTACATACTATGTAGTATTCATCCAAAGTTTTCAAAACATCCCACAATTTTATGTTACATTTACTCAATCCATTATTCTGTTCCGTTTGCTTCAGTAGACTGAGTAAACATAACAATAAGTAAGTGCTCAAGTCTTTCTGCCTCACATGTTCGCAAAAAGAGAGACATAACATAAAGCGCCATTTTGTCAATTTAGACATTTAATGTTACATTACTGACACTAAAGTTCTGATACAATATGCTAGGGGGGCTGATTGGAATTCGTATGGGCAAATACCAAAACAGTCATATTTGTCAAAACATAAAAACTCATGGTAAGGGTACTGTAAGACATAGACACTACCAGCATTTTTCACTTATCTATTGAAGCATAATAGGAAGACAGTTTAAATATCCACAATGCATTTTTGCTATGCTATGTTAACAAATAATAAAAATTAAAAAGTAAATGATAATTTGCTGGTACGGAACCCATATGAGAGTTTGACTCATACCCGGCCAATATTACTAAATTATACTTTTTTCCACAGTGGATGAAGCTAGTGTACTCAAACGCCTCAATGCTCTAACTCTGAACGGTGCATCGGATGGAAACTGTTGTTCTTGCTGTGGTGTTGGACCCTTCGAGACCCGAGCACAGCAGACCTCCCATTACAAGCAACATTGGCACACACACAACCTGAAGAGAAAACTGTTTGGGAAGTCTCCACTGTCATTGGGGCAGTTTAATTCTCGGCAAGGTGAGAATAATATAGAAAGCAATTGCAAGCGATGGAGATGAGGGGTCCGAAAATGAATATCATATTCTTAAGTCTAGCTATAACCTCTTAGGAGGGAACAAATTTTCATAAGTATGAATATCTAACCCCTCCAGAAATACAAAATTGTGTACTTGATGCAGTGATCCTAGATCTCTCACTGAAAAGGAATGGGCTCATAAAGCCCTAATTTATATGAACATCCATAATCAACTTCAAAGAGAATAGGACTTGTATGTTAGGTCTTTTTGGTAGGTTTTATAAAATGGTAAATATCCTACAAATAAAACCGTAAACATAAATTTTATGTCTTAGATAATAGCTAATAGTCTTTAATTATGACTAATTTCTCATGTTCATGTTGTATTATAAAACTTTAATATTATTGGTCTCATTGAAACATAAACAAACAAAATCTAAATGCAAGGAAAGCCTACATATATGTATTGTGTAACCCACATAGTATACTTTCACAGATGACTCCAGTGTGTCCGGTAGCGATTCTGAAGCAGAGGAGACCAGTCAACCTTCCAATCCCGCAAGTGACCTATTCGCAGCGGCCACCAGACACTGTAAAGCTTTCTACACCAACCACTCTGGCCAAGTTTTCTGCATTTATAGATGTATACTACATCATAAGAAGGTATATTTTTTTTAAAGAGGAACTGTACACTAGTAAGGTTCCTCTTTAATAATTTACAAAACATAAATATGCCTCATTGTTATAACACAAGCTTAGTATAATTTCATTGTGTTATTAAAAAAAAAGGCATTATCTTATTTTAAATCATTTCGTCAGTGCTGTTATATTTTTTTTTTTTTTTTTTTTTTTTTTTATAATATGAGAGTAGCAGACGAGCATGCAGTCCACCTGCTGGTAAGTGGCTACTGCCGCCCATGGACATCTGTAATCAACCCCAGATAGGATTAGATATTCCTACCTGAGGTCGGCCACAGATGCGCTATGTTGAAGATGTTATAATTGTAAAGTTGTGTGTGTGTGGTATAAACTGATAACTGTAGTATTAGCAGGAGACCTACTTATATTGTAATTCATATTCTATTAAATAATAGTGTGTTAATATTATTAACAGCCAATTTGTTAAACCTTT